>JAUDJH010000030.1:0-2400000 GCA_036320925.1 Automeris io | reverse complement strand
ATTTTAATAGGATAAATTGACTGTTTATTGCTTTTACATCTTATACGTTTCGTTTCATGATCACTTAGCATTTGCTGAGCTGACATCCCTTTGGTGCTGTATCACTACACAGGATATTTGATTTTTTTTATTAACCTCTCCTTCTGTGTAGTATGTTATGTTGTGTGCCAAATAAATAGTTTTTATTTTTATTTTTTCTTTTTTATTGCTTTCTTTCTTTTCTTTCTATTCTTTCTTTCATAACAAGATAAATAAAAAATGTAAGCAAACAGTATGCAAATTATTTCTATATTAATTGTTACTTAATCAGAAATTAGATACCGCAAAAACCACTGAACTAATTTCCAAGGATTTAATCAATTCTATTATTTATTTTACCGTTCAAACAACCAAAATCAATTGGTTTATAATCGTTAAGTAGAACTGGAGGTACAATTTGATCTCTTCGTAATATAACCGTCATTAATGTGATAGGTTATGTAAATTTATGGTTGGTGTGGGAAATCCCATTTCATGGCTATTTTTATATATATGTCGGAATGACGATTCTTATATTCTCCATCATGTTTATCCCAATTTAGCAATAGCACTCTCGTTGATTTTTGCATATTCAATGACGTTCATCCCTTCTGTCAAAAACGTCTAACCCGAGATTAGCTAGAGCTGTTGCGCCATCTACTCACAATCGTTCGTGTTTTACCAATAATATTAACATTGAAGAACAAGCTTTGTTTCGTCTTGTTGTAGCGCCATCTATGGATCTACATTCCATACGAGCTTTTCATTACAGTAGACAGTTCGCCGACATATATATATTAGTATATTTTATTTATATGCTGATTCCGTTTGTGATGTTTTGTCATTGGCAACATAACATAGATGCAGTCATAGATAAAAGGTAGTGAATCGATAATCAAATAGATTAATAATTCTATAGTAATATCTGTTGAAGGTTTATCAAGATTGTGTAAGCTTTACTTGGGGAATATATTTAAAAGTCATAATAAAATACATCAAGATTATCATCAAACACATTTAAATAAAGAAAAATACAAGTTCAGTTTCAAAACTTTTGAACCAGTTGAGTTTTTTAGAGTAACAAAGCATAACTGAATGTAATAACACGTTCCTAATCCCAATCAAGAAACTGGCTTCAAACGCTATGAAATACAACGGAGCGTCGCGGGCCCTCTTAAGAATGATTACGTGACTCGAGTCACCTGCGTCCGAGAGAACTTGCGTCGGTTAAACTGCAATGTCTGTTCCAGGTGTCCTGGATCCGAGTGTACGACAATGAAAACTTTGAGCTTCTGACTGTCGATTTAGATACCCACACAGCTGATGCTAGGTTATTTGTTTTAAAATTTTTATTTATAGTTTACAATTCCATTCTAGCTAAAGTGGAACGCTAAGGAACGCCAGTCCACGAATGGTTGTAAGGACGAATATGCTACGTATCTCAGATTTTTCTGTTTTAAGTACAAATAATATATTTTTTTACCCTGACCCGTTACAGTAACCACACCACGCATAAGCACGGTGTAGTCCAAAAACTACAACGACTAGCAAAAGCAAAAAAACATCGATTGCTGTAGCGATCGTGCCGGCCCTCAGAAATAACTCTTCACACTTCGCTTAAAAGAGCTAATATCATAGAACGATGGGAATAACTTCGCCAGAAGACCATTCCATAGCCCAACGACTCGGCAAAAATAAGAGGTAGAGAACTTCTTAGTCTTAGCTAGTATGTGAGTTGCCGAAAAGCTGTGACTCCGTACACCCGCGTGCGTGGGGACAGCATGGTTACTGATGAAAAAAGTATACCGTATAGTAAGGAAGACCGCATATCTATTTTTACAAATATATTTCACAATGATCGTCGATTAATTGAATCATGTAATCTCGTCACTGTAATATATATTAATTTGGTCATAGATAACTTAAGATTTTCTAGGGTAATCTCACGACATGATTATCTTTGATCACATTTTAAGTGACTTTCAACTATTAAAGAAGATTGTCAAAAAGCATTAGAATGTTTTTGTAACGAATACAAAAAATAATGATCAGCATAAAGCTCATAACATTTTAAATATCCATCTTCAGTAATCTAATTGACAAAATTCTTGATTGACACTAAATATGGATAACTTTCACGAATCTGTATGTGCGTATAACATATTTTCTGATATATCCCGAGAGGTGTGGTTATTTACACCCACCACTCACAGTATTGGCACTTGAAAAAGATTTTTACTCGCCGTATTGCAGAAAAAATATAGACACTTAGGCCTAATTTGTGGCGATTGGAGGGAGATCCCGGGGCAAACACCTTCAATGTGGCTTCGACTGCCCTGTGTAGGATTTTCCTCCTAGGCCGACATAAGTACTAATTACAGTCCAACTAACAGTGAATTATTGTTAGGAATCATTGTAAAACAAAGCAACAAACCTCGTGTCACCAACCATCATCTTTGTTTCCTTTTTTTTTGACTTCTAAACAAGCATTTATGAAAACTGCTAAATATTGACTTTTGCCGTAGGTATCGCGTGGACCTGGCTGGCGAGAATTGGAAATTGGCATTATCCGACGCAAAAGTGGCAGATTCTGGTATTTACTGCTGTCACGTCTCAACCCACCCACCGATGTTGAGGCGATTTAAACTTGTCGTTCATCGTAAGTACATTCATCTTATTTTTGATTTATTTATCAGCAACTTCCGAAACATTTTTCTCATGTAATTGACTTACGAATTATCCTTCAAGTAATGTTATTTACGAGTATATAAAATATATGGCTTTCTAGTCATGAAGGAAAAAGATCTGACCAAATTAGGATGCCACTGTTTTGAAAATACATTCATTCTTAGATTGCGAACCTTTTAATGTAGTAGTATCAATTTTAAATATCAGTAATATCGTGTTCCCGCGTAAATTATCTAATTTAACTTTAAAGCCACTATCATTGAATCAAGTTCTTACATAATTTCGATTTCCTTAACACTCACGAGTATATGAATAAAAAGAAATAATTCTTTGACCTTGCCTCAAACTAAAATATTAGATCTTCATATTTACCATAAGCAATCAAGTCTTTTGCAGGACATTAAAAATGTTTAACGACAAACTATAGCAAAAAAGGTATTTTAACTTTGTCATTATTTAATATTTCATTATTTTATACAATAAAACGTAGAATGCCGCTCATAAACATAAAAGGAATTTCATTTAGCCATATTCCTTTATTTTCCAAGAGTAATCCTTCTAACAGAACCATTTGCAAATAGCAATTTTCTTCCACAGCTCCAGAAATAAGAATGAACAAAGAGGCTTTCCTGGAAACGGGAGAAACACTTTCGTTAAAATGTGCCGTTTTAAATTTACATCCCGGAGAGAGTGTGCCAGAAATGCACTGGTTTAGAGGAAACACTACGGTTTCTTTGGACGAAATGCGCGGCGGAGTTTTGATTGAAACAGATCATCTAACTTTAACGAGTCATTTACAGGTACTATTGGATTTGAATACAATTTTTTATATACGAAATAGAAGTTTTAGGTGAAAAATTACATTATCCAGTATAAATGAATTAACTAAATAAATGAATATGAAAGAATGTAGATTATGACATAAGATCTTCCAATAACAGTTTACTGAGCATAAATATATCTTAGGTTATTTTATATAAGGTGTAAAACACTGGTAACTTGACAGGCAGAGATGGGCAAAATGTAATTTTACCCTTAACTTGGCAGAATGTTCTTTCTTTTAATATCAAAATAATATTAATACCATTTAAACCTTATGTTCCAAGGATGTCTAATAGAAACTAACCGTGCGTTCAAAAACTGAGAAATTACCGAAATCTATTATATAAAAATAAGTCGGGTTTTCCTTCCTGACGCTATAACTCCAAAACGCACGAACCAATTTTCACGGTTTTGCATTCGTTGGAAAGGTCTCGGGCTCCGTGAGGTTTATAGCAAACAAAATTTTCAACAGAAAAGCAGGAAAACGGGGAAAATCATTTTCACATACAGCGCCATCTCTGATACATAGTATGTACTACAAACCAATGTGGTTTTGCATGGTGGTGGAGCAGATCGCACCAGTATTTTAAGTAGATGGGGCCGATGCGTTATACATTGTTTGACAGCTACTCATTGTACTCTGCTCAGTTAATTTCATGTGACATTTATTATGCGCACGTTCTTTCAAACGCTAACTAAAAACCAAAACGAAGCTATCTGGTGGCGAAACGAAGTTCGCCGGGTTTCCTAGTATTCATATAAAAATCTTAAGTTTGTCCTAAAAATTTATGGCAATAGGTTTTGTAAATTCTGATGTATCTCCACAGATAAACAATCAAGAAAAGGGTTAATAAATGATTACAAAATGTAGTCGTAATTTTAATTGTGTTACTCTGTAATCATGATTAAATCCTTTCAAAGCATTAAGCAGTCATAAATGTACATATAATATATGCAATTTGGATTCAGTATTGTTTAAACATAGATGAGAAAAAATGCAGTTATATTAATGATGAAAAACGTGAAATATAATCGTTATCGTTTTTCGTTAATCTGATTACATTTTACACATCTATGTTGATAGGCAGCTTAGACTTAGCTTAAGCAAAGCTTAGACTAGACTAAGAAAAATTCGATCAGCCATAACTTTAGTAGAAACTTTTTCGGTGTTTTGTTACGTTCTCGTTGGTTCGTTTTCTAATTTTGTTCTTGCAAAATGTACGGGATTGACTCTTTAAATATCACGTTATCATGTTATGTGAATTGCGTACATTTTATAATTTTCTACAAGCGTTATTGCTCTGTAAGTTGTTATTTTGTCTAAGCTTTCTCTCTGGATAATGCTATTCGATTAGCTGTGACACGCCACCTGCGCTCGACTTGATCGAGATCTCAATGCAAGGATATAAATTTCGTATAAGTGATTCGTTTCGGCCTGTCGCGTATCGGGATCCGCCCTTGTACGTCCGGAGGATTATATTACCTGAAAACCTTAGACCGTAATATATAATATGTAGTTCACTTTACCGATGTCTGTCTATAATCGTAAATGGTATTTTACTTATCATCTGGTATATTATATATTTTATATATTATGACCCTTTGGGGAAGCCCGTCGGAAAAATTGTAAATATAGTAATTTCATTAATTGAGCTAAAGTGTCTCGTTCAGAAAAGCTCCTTAAGTTTTAAGACGATTTAAATTAATGTTTTAAAGCATGCTAAATATTTTTACTAGTATGAATTATCAATTGTATAATTACATTCAATATTATTCCTAAGTGTTATCAAGATAAGGAGAGTTTTTGAAATAAATAATAAGTTTTTTTTAAATGCGTATTGATGCAGGACTAGTGCCGTGCGTGTGTGACTATTGATGCCGTCATAGTGACTCGCTTTGGCCTGTCGCGTTTCGGGATCAGCTTATGTATATCCAGTTACTCATATAATGACCCAGTTCGGGCAATCACACTACCACCATAAAATGTTGTTAATATGATGAATAAATAAATAAATAAAAATTATAGCATGTAGACGCCGCCCGATACGTACTTGTGTTAAAACGCCCTAAGGATCTTTAGGGCGTTACGGGATGCGCGGAGTAAGAGGATGCGTGCGCGCACGGGATGCTTGCTAATTCAGTCGACTACCGAAACCCAAGGCTAGAATACGTGCATGTGCGTCGCAGTTCAGTGTGCCTTAAAGTGCAAATAAACAGTAAAACGCCAAAATCCGTGTCTTTCTACCACCACACCCACGACCACCGGTCATAAAATACTAATAAATTATATTAATATAACATTTTTGAGTCTAAACTCTATAGTACTTACAAGTCCAGCCGTTAAAATTTCTTTTAAGAGAAAGAAATAATTAATTTGCAAATAACTACTTAAAACAAAAACATGATTAAAAGATCAAAGGCAAAACTTTGCATAAGCATGTACCCGCTCTCACTCCGACCGCAGCTGAAGAAACACGCTCAAGGCTCAGTAATTCTATCTCCCAGTATGGTTTAAATTACCCCTATACATTCCCGCGGTAGACTGTAGGTGTTGAGTCAAATATTTTCGCTGCTTAGTATGAGTGGCGGTAGATATAAAAATGTAATCTTTACAAAGATGTCTCCCATAAAGTGTAAACATTACGGCCTTGTTTAATGGCGGGTGCTTTCTGCTAGAAGATTGTCTTGTTTTATGACACTGAATATGTTTTAGATAGGGGTTGTTTGAGAGAATCAGTTATCTTTTTTGAGATGAAACAAAATGGTAAATCTTCCTTATGATTTCCACTCTTCCCTCGCTAATATAACCGTCTGGTTGTTACGCTTTGCAACTGATATGAATGCGTGAAAATACGAGCTTAGAAAACTAGAACTGATTACGTGTATTGGATTTGATACAAGCTCTGATTCTTGTTCATGAAAATATTAATTTAGGAGCTCATTACAAGCATTACAAAGCGATACGTTAATACGACAGGAAATTGTAAGATCTTTACAAGTGTAATGACCGTCATAGTGACTTGCTATGGCCTGTCGAGTTTCGGCATCAACTTGTGTATATCCAGTAACTCATGTACCTAAAGACCTTCAATCGTGGTATATGTGGGCCGATATGACGACGAAAACTATCAATGGATTTTCATCCTTTGGTGATCGCTTTCGTTTTCGGACTACACTGTACTTACCGTCAGGTGCACTGTAGTCACTATGTCAAACCATTGTAAAAGAAAAAAATCTATATAAAGTAAATGGGCTAAATGTAATCTATGACCGGTGGTCGTAGGTGTGTTGGTAGAAAGACACGGATTTTGGCGTTTTACTGTTTTTTTGCAGTTTAAGGCACACCGAACTGCGACGCACACGCACGTACTCTCTTGGGTCTCGGTAGCAAGCATCCCGTGCGCGCGCGCATCCTCTTACCCCATGCGTCCCGTAACACCCTAACAACCCTTAGGGCGTTTTAACATAAGCACGTATCGGGCGGCGTCTACATGCTATAAATCAGATTAATGTTTAATGATAATAAAATGTAATCGTGATTAAAACTTTTCTATAAAGTAATGGGTCATAAATTTGTATACAATTGAGGATTCATTAGTATTAAAAATTTACAGAAGATTGGCAAAATGTAATCATATTAATAAGTGACGATTACAAAATGTAATTGTAATCGTTTATAATTTATTTGGTTACATTTTGCCCATACATTATATATAGTTTAGACTCTGTTCGGATGTAGTAGAGGAGTATTCATAATATAATGCTATAGCTATTTCGGTTTGACAATATTGCGATCCGAAAGAAACATTATCGGATGTCTGATAGAAATCTGCTAACGGATGAATGATTCGTGTAGTGCGTAAGTTATTAAACAAATAGTTTCATGGCTACTTCGGAACAAAGTGTGGAACTTCTACTGTCCTTCAAGTAACCTTCTAGTGTCAAATATGTAAAAATAATTTATTCGTATGAATTATGTACTACGAATTAATATCCTCACTACAGTATGCAATAAAAACCCTATCCAAGCCGTACCGGCGTTACTTGGTATCAATATTAGATTCTGTTTATGCTGCCTTTTTTAGTTGAGTAAATAAAACCGAACCAAAAAAAGTTAATTAAGTAGGAAAACATATATGTGAATACCGGGTGCGTGCATAGGTCGGGAACTAAGGAGAAAAGGAAAGCAAAGGATCGTGCTAGTGGCTCATAATGTCATTGAAGTTATAACCCCAGTAGACCCCCAGCAGCACTGGGTTTTGAAAATTTTCGAGGCGGGGTAAAAACTATTACATGTCACCTTCGCCCCAGCCAGTTCTCTTGTTAGATTTCGTGCTTTATAATTTTGTAAAAGTGTAAATACAATTTATTGCATAATAGGTGACATATTCATGGAAAGCAACCTTTGATCTTGCATAACTTAAGATGTGGTAACGTTATCCTATGAGACTTTCGAGTTAACCTTTGAAACGTTAAAACTAACGCTCATTCAAATTTTCAGCCATATCCTTATGCAGAAATTGGCACTCTTTTTTTTTAATATATTAGTCAGTGAATAAGCAGGGTGGGGTGCACATCTGCCATTTCTAGAATTAGGCATCCGGACATATTTTGAAAATGTTATCGTGAAACTGAAATGCTCTTTTAGGGTCAGGCAGAATATTTATTAAACTTTGTGTCTTTGTAATAAGCAACGTCTGTTAAATTAAATAAATCATGCTTTTAGACGTATAAAATATTTACACTGACAGTAAAATCATTTCAATTCTACTCATGAACAAGTAATGCTGCCTTTGAAATTAATTCCTATTTTAATTTAATTATGTTAGTCACGAATCTCTCAAAGTTTATTTAAGATTGTAATTAAAATTATTCCTACGAAATTACAATTTACTTCTTTGAAGGAGGTACAATATTATTATTATATATCTATTAAAGATATCCATAAGGTGATATCATTCTACGCAGTAAGCGAGAGAGTGGTTTTGGAGGGGTGGATTTTTACTCCCACCCCTCCCCCAGAGAAGTAGCCTCAACAAGGCCTTTTGTTCCCTGGGTGTCTGGATGAATTTGGCTTCCCAGGCCCGGGTGGAGCAATCAGAGGGACACCCCGGGGGTTTTTAGTCAGTAGGAGTCTGACACACCGGCGTCGCTGCCCTAAAAGCGTCCCTGATGGTCCTATGCAAGAATTTCCCCCGGGATACACAAAAAAAAAAACGCAGTAAGCCAGTGGCACGGGAGGCAGGTCATAAACTCCCGGCGCTATGTTCTCTTTTAACACTATCACAATCTTCGTATTCGTATATATGAGTAACTTCGAAAAATATATTATATATTAATATAACATAGGTAAACAAACATTAATGACTAAATATATTATATGCAGAGATGGGCAAAATATAATCTGATTAATGATGAACGATTACAAAATGTAGTCGTAATTTTAATTTTCTTGCTCTGTAATTATGATTAAATAAATATAAAACATTAAGGGCGGCTTGCACTAACAAATTAAATCTAGTTTAGAGTTATATAAAATGCTATTTAGCGCTGATCGTACCTATTGTCTTGCACTAAATCAAAATATAGTTATAACAACTCTTACACTGAAATCATCATTAAGATGGAATCAAACCAATTCAATTAATAAGCGTTTTATACAAGCTTAAACTAGATTAATTCGTTAGTGCAAGCCGCCCTAAGAAATGATAATCTGGGATTTTGTAGTGTTTAAAACATAAATGAGCAAAATGCAGTTCTATTAATGGTAAAAAACATAAAATGTAATCGTTAATAATTTTTATTAATCTGATTACATTTTGCCCATCTATGAATATAACATAGGAATAAACGTTAATGATTAAATATGTGTGTATTTATTATAAATTTTGCTTCGCAGGTAGCTCGCCTGAAAGTGCAGGATGCCGGCAATTATACATGTGTTTTGAAAGCACCTATTCAAATGAAGGCTGTAGCAAGAGTGCATGTTTTACAAGGTGAATTTTATGAAGAACACACTAAAGAACTCTCTCTCCACCCTTAAAGAACATCCAGGCTCTGCTTGCAGTGTGTAGAGACGCATCGCGGTGTTTTTTAGCCAATTAGTTTGAGGTTTATAGAAGCTACTTTAACTTTGCTCAGAAAATAAGGTCATCTATAACATAACATTAAAAACATAATAGGAACTTGAGTATTGCCTAAGTATTTACAGAGCCAAGTTCAAGTTCACTTAATCAATGACTTATTACTCATTATTATAAGCCAGTTTCGTTTCACTGCAGGGCAAATACCTTCTTCCATTTGTTTGTATATTTATGGAGTCTATAGGAAGGAGTTTGGACCTTTAACTCATCCCATGTGTCCAATGCTGGTTGGCTGATGTGCACTTAAACCAGAGGAGGTGCGAGCAGAAAAGAAGGGTCATTACAGTTTCACCGAGCGAGTTGTTACCACCTAATTTATGGATTTGATGGCAAAGTAATGGTTCCTGTGGTACAAATCTCAACTTGATCTGCTATCGGCAAGCTTAGCTATTTTACAAGCATTTTGGGAGGGACTTCATTAAGAAGAAACGCTGAAAGAAATTCAAGGGTTTATCTGACGTAGACTACACATATCCTCCTTCTTAGCACGAATATTTACGCTAACATATTCGTCTGGTAAAACCACCTTATTTTGCGGGGCTCTGAAATGGACACCATACTCCGAGATATCTAAAATAATGTCAATTGAATGATTTGATTATTTTATGTTTATTTAGTACTAGCTGTCCCGGCAGACCTTGTTCTGTCCTATTTCTCTAAAACAAAGTCACATTGCTTTTTTTAATGTTAATAGCTTCCCCGTCAGATTTTTTTGAAAATTGTTTGAAGGAACCTGGCCTTAACGCTATATGTATAAAAAATAAAAATTGACAAATATTGACATTAATATTTATACGTCACTCAATTGTTTTGCCTTCCCGGAACCCGTCCACTGACATTTAAACTTTATGATATGGTGTTAAAGTTCAAATTGACTTTTAAATATTATTACGAATTTTTTTATATGAGAATACAGAAAAGTGTTATTTTTAGACAGTTGCAGGGAATTTTTAAAATTTTTCTCTCCGTAATAACCTTCCTCAGACTTCATCAAACACAACAAAAAAAAAATTAGCCAAATCGGTTCAGCCGTTCTCGAGTTTCGCGCTTATCAAGACATTTTGCGATTCATTTTTATATTATAGATTATTTTGATTTTGAGTAGGTGTATTGTTTTAAGCTCTATGTTTTTCTATTTTTTTCTATTTTTATTGTATATTAATAATTCTGATAAGATAAAACTCGACCGGGGCTCTTCATGAAAACCAGCGCTGCAAGACTTCCTCTGTGACGTTAAGCTGACGGAGCCCATTTCACCATTTTTATGTTTTTATATTTTCTTCGTTTCTGTATGTTGTTTTTGTTATTGTATTCAAAGTTTTAGTTGTTTAATTAGTTTGTGGCGAAATAAAAAAAGGTAATTTAAACGGAACCTTGAAAAAAGAGGCGATACGTGAGTTGATAATATTAAACGTTGAAATTATCTTCTTTTTTTTCCAAAGGTTCGAGCCTAGCGGAACTACAAAGCGGGGTCAAGACAACCTCAAGCTATTTCAATTTACTATTAGCTTTCCTTTGTCTGGCATTTGGGACAATATACAGCGACATAAGGTGACCAATCTAAGCAATTGTTAAAGGTAGTTAAAGACTGGACGAGACGATTAGTGGAATAATTAGACATGAAAGTTATTGTTATATTTCTTTAACGATATCCTTGTGAAATTATTTTTTGTTAGTAATATAATATGCAAAATCACGGTGAGCACATATTTGAGGCGTCTAATTTCAGAACTCGCTAAAATGATTTTTCGCACAAAATTACTTAATAGCCCTAATAGTAATTTGAAATATTTTTATCAAAGCAAACATCATGATATATGAATTTTGTTTTTTTTTTGGTTTTCACTTTAGAATAATAATTTAAATACATACTTATAAGAATACGATTGTTAAGTCAAAGATTAATTATAAGTATTTATAAATTTATGGGATTTGAAAAAAATATGTTATAGTGGGTTTTGAAATTAGACTCCTCTTTTATGTATCTGACTATTATTGAATTTATTTTTTGGGATTTTCTAAATAATGGAACATATTGCAATGATATTTTTTTCATCTCTTACACTCTATTAGTTTTATTATAGCGCCATCACCATGATTGATTGGGTAAAAATATATCTTAATATATATAAATCTCCTGTCACGATGTTTGTCAGCGATGTACTCCTAAACTACTAAACCGATTTTAATGAAATTTACACACCACGTGAAGTTTGATCTAATTTAAAAGATAGGATAGTTTTCATCTCAATTCATAGTCGCAATATTATTTTATTGTAAATTATTTGTTTATTATTTAGCAGTCATAATTTACAGTTAGCTCCAACCGATTCTAAAAGATAGCGCTGTCCGTTGACTGGATTGAGTAATTATTCAAAAACCAGTCACAGCAAAACGTGGCTGGTCTGCTATAATTTATATGGCAGAACAACGTTTGCCGAGTCAGCTAGTATTTATATATAATCTTTAAGAAATAAACACTTTTTGTTAAAGGAAGATAAACAGGTAAAGGAGCCAACCTGATTGTAAGCGGTCATTGTCGCGATTGGACAACTGTAATACAAATAGAGTCGTCGTTGCGTTGCCGACGTAAAAGAGTTTCCACTCCTGTTTTGAAGAGACCCATGTCATAATTTAGACGAAATACTGCACCTGGAAGCCTATTCCTTTTTTTCCTCAGCTGTAAAGAGTACAATAAACAAAAAAATTTACTTTCTAACTTTAAAGATTGAATAGTCTGTAATCAGTGGCATATTCTATGCCTAGACACTACACAAAAGTAAATTTCGAGAACAATAAAAAAACCACGAATGACTAAAATTTTTTTTTTAAATTTAAAATTAATTGTTATTATTATTTTGTTCTAAATTTACTTCACGTTAAGTTTCCTGAATAATAAATATGTTTTAAAAAATACCTTTTATTACGTACAAGTAATTTTTAAAACATTTTGTTGCAATGCATTTTATTTTTTATGTATACTTGTATTCGTCGGTTGATTTCAAATTTTCAGTTGTTCTGAAGTGAAGAAATTGTTCTAACTGGTCAATTAGATAAATGTTTAAAAATATTTTAAAAATTACTGTTTTTCCATTCGTGGGGATTAGTTGTGGTCGCCATTTTTTTAGAAATCTGTTTCATTGTGTTGGCGGCTTTTGTTAACTATTTCTGATTATTATTTTATCTTATTTACGCATTAAACTATTATATGATATATTATGTTACTTGCTTAAAATTGTGCTGTAATAAATAATCTAAAATAACAGTTTCTAAATGCTGTTTTAAAAGTATTATTAGTTACTCCTTATGCTCAATATTTGAATTGAAGCCAATGTTTTTAAACTGTTTCGACAAAGTTACTATAGAGTTATAGATTTCAAATATACTCTATTCTAAAAATGGCGACGAATATAAATCAAGGGACGAGAATGCGTTGACAGTCGCCTATGTAAGGTCGATTCTTATATGCCACAATTGAAACACGACACGTCGAAGCGAGTCACTCTGTTGGTCTTCACACTTATGTACTGTGATCACAACCCAGGGCGACCGCCCTAGCATCTCAGGATCGCCTTAAACCTTCTAATATCTTTCCCATAATCTATCTAGTCCAGTCTATAATGGTTAAGAGATCCTTAAAGCAAGCAAATACCGTCCAAGGATCTATCGGGATGTAGGACCATTAGTGAGAATGTATATATTCTGTAAAAATGTATGTTATCAAACAGGCAGTTTTGTTGAAAGTTACACATATCTTATCTTAACTTCATATCACTTCTAATGTTAACTTCATATCACTTATCTTAACTTCATATCACTAAAGCACTACTATTTCTATACATTTTATTTATTTATGATTGTGATTTATATATCCATTTTAACGTTAAGCTATGAATAAAATATTAGATTATACTGATGAATATATTAATCGTGTCAATATTAATCAGCATATATAAAAAATACAGAATTTAATATTTACAATATCTGTAAAAGGGCAAACATTTATAGAATATTAAACTTGTTCACTAATCGTTATCGAATTTGATATAACTAATTATTTATTAATTATGAAATAAAATAATTTATGGGCTAAGAAACAAATCATATTTTTTATTTAAGTACAATTATTTAATAAACACAAAAATGTTATAAGCGGTTGAATGTTGTAGCGGATCAAATTATTTAATATAATATTTATTGTTACTAACTTCTTTGCGGCAAAAAATATGAATAAGGTCAAAATATTTGTAAATATATTTTCGTAAATATTTGTAAAGTTAATTTACATTTATCAAGACGTATATGAGTGTAAATTAGTAAAATTTATTACAAAAATAATTATTTATATTTCGTAACATCAGAATTGTTAATTTGTTTTTTGAAATATTACCTGGTGATTTTATAGACGATGGAAATATTTCAGGATAAAATTTTTTGCCTCTTGTAACTAACAAAAATATAAAAAAAACTATATTCCGTGAGAAATCATGAAGAAAAGTTGATGAACAAATGAAAATTGATCCACAAAAATGTGGCTATCATAGCGCATGTGGAGCGAGATTGATGAGTAAGTAGATAAAGTTCCTTATACACTATTTTAGGTAAACGAATATTGACCCGTTTTCGCTTTGTATTTCATCCTGGCTTAAGACAGACAAAATACCTGCTCAATAATTAATTGTTTATCATTCATTCATATGTGTAATTTTTTTTTATATCCCGGGGGATAATCCTGCATAGGACCATCAGGGACGCTGTGAGGGCAGCGACCCCGGTGTGTCAGACTCCTACTGACTAAAAGCCCCGGGGTGTCCCTCTGATTGCTCCGACTGGGTCTGGGAAGCCAAATTCATCCAGACGCCCAGGGAACAAGAAGTCTTGTTGAGGCTACCTCTATGGGAGGGGAAGGAGTAAAGCCCACTCCTCCAAAACCTCTCTCCCAGGCGATGCGCCGGACACCGTGCACCGCCTCCCACTCATCCGGGCAGCAGACTCCCGCAAGTCTAGTGCCCGGCTATTGTCAGGGGGGGGGGGTCATATGTGTAATTGACTCTAAATATGTTGACTATGATTTACTTTGTTTTAAAGGAAATATCAAGATATCACTATTTATACATATTTGGAATTAGAATGCATATTATAATATAATATTATAATATTAGAACCCTGAATATCTCTTTCGTCTATAAAATCTGCTTGTATATTAATTATTAACGTTATAAATTTAACAAATTATTGTAAAGTTGTAATGAATACAATCTTCTGATTTTGTAATAAACATTGGTTATTCTTTAAATATTATTAAAATTGTACATTGTTGGATTTAATGTATAGTCGTACGTGTAATAAATAATAAAATTATCATTAGGTATAAATTGTTCAAAATATTTTAAAGTTTTTTTTTATATAATTGTTTTATGAAATAAGAGCAATAAAGATCGTTGTGTCTATAAAAAGTTATTGAGTAATCTAGGTCATTAATTGGAATAGTTCATTGGGTGCAATTAAAATATAGAATTATGAAGATGTTTGAATATGCTTGAAATGGCCTATCTTTTATTGAGTGAAAATAGTTTCATTGTGCTTTAATCTTGTAAGAAATATGACTAGCGAGATGGCAAATTACACCAAATCAATCAATAAATAAGGTTACATTTTATTTGTAACACGTTATCTGTACCGTACCTATAAAGTGGTAGAGGTGTCAAAATTACAGAATACACAGAAAGCTTCGGCTTTGAAAAAAAAATGTATGTAATAAGTACTTAACACTTTCCCTGTAAACTTTACCGCGCTTTCTGTCTGTAAACGGAGGTCTTTACGTCCTGCGGTCTTTTATCCCATTTAATGCATTCAAAAAAATCTGAAAAAATGTATGCATCTATTCATAATATTCCTTTTGAAATAGCAATTGGAAAAATCATTGTTATAAGGGTATAAGGCGACGCCTTGCCGATCCCCTCTTCAGCAGATACAAATAGAAATTAATTTTGCTTAGATACAGATGAACCCCGTTTACAGACGAAGTGTTAAAATCAATTAAAGCTAGACACAACTACAAGTTTCAGTCTACCTTCAGGGATAAAACAGAAAAATCTTTGTGTATTGGAGAACTTGCTGATTTATTATTATTAAAGTATGTAGGACGTACTTAATTTGTAGAGTTCGGTCGCAGCCGTCGAAGCGTAAAGTGGATACAGCCACTAATATATTTCTGCTCACCCGGTGGTCGTGGGTGAGTTGATAAAAAGGCACAGATTTTGGCGTTTTAGTGTTTATTGCTGTTTATGACACAGGCGCACCTGCACGTATTCTAGCCTTCGGTCCTGGTAGTCAACTGCTTTAGCAAGAGCATCCCTTGCGCGCGCGCACCTCTTACCCCGTGCGTCCCGTAACACCCTAACGACCCTTAGGACGTTTAACACAAGCACGTATCGGGCGGCGTCTACATGCTATAGCACTTTATTAAAATTACATTATAATGCAACAATATTTACTGAAGCCATTTTTTTGCCTCGGGCCTCAGATGATATAATTACGCCATTGGACATATGACTGTTTTATAATTTTGATAGCCCTTCAGTGTACTCGTGATTTGGGTGAAGATTTACACTTTGTTTCTATATTTTATTTGCATTCACTGGAACAATCGTTCAGTTATATAATTAAAAATTTTAACTGCACTTTATATTATTTATAAACTGTGACGGACATAAAATTGATAAAAACTATTTTTACAGATATTTAAAATTTGCTAGACCCTTAACAAATTCGACAAACCTATCAGAAAGAAATCTACGTCTTGATAGAGTTAGGTAGCGTTGTTTGATAAATACACATTATTATTACATTTAATTATACATAATTGTCAAGAAAAAAAGTTGAAAAATTTACCGATTTGTGTGTATCCCTATCAGCATATTCTGGGCTAGTTAATATTCAGTATAAATAATACAGCAATAAGATGCAGTTTGTATCACACGTCCGCTCACTCTGACATTCGCCATAGCAGTGTTCACTTGACTAGTCGTGACTTTACATTTATTACAACACACGCACACAGATATAATTGCATCTGATGTCACACAGAATTAATTTAAGCTGAGAAGCATGTTTTCAAGAGCAGCATATCCACTCATATTAAGTTAATATATTTTCAAAGAAATCTTAAATCAATTTAATTTTAAATAAGGATTTAAGGAACATTTTTGAAAAAAGGCGTTTAATATTACACATTAAAGTAACATTTATTCATTGAACAATATTACGTTTACAATATTTATAGAATAGAAGTCACTATTTATAAATTATGTAATATAATTTATACGTGCTTAAACATATCGGTGCTTATGTTGACTGTTGATTTAGCGTAATTATATAATATAATTATATTAAATGTGCAATATTGTGATAATTAATAAGTTTTTGTAATAAAATGTTCATTCAAATAACTATTTTTATTTAAGAACATCATTTTTAACATCAAATTATGTTTGGCAATAATCCATCAAATTGTCTTACAAATATTAAGGAATTATGTGAGAAAAAACAATTAAAAAAGAAATAATGTATTAATGACTTTAGTCTTTAACACATAACATTAGCTTATATGGTTAGATGAAATTAGTTTAATGTAAAACTAAAACAGAAAATACAAGAATATATTTAAATTAACAAAACGAATTAAATTATATACTTTTACACGTGAAATTGTTCATATAATTAATGTCATTAAATAATTATGCTTGATAGTTAAACTATTCTTGAAATAATTTTACACAAAATGTAACTTGAAGTTTAAAATATGTATTCGTAATTTCAAATGCAAAATAAAAAAGGGAATGTTTTAAAGTTTTAATAGATGGATACAGAATTATCAAATATTAGTCAACTTTATATACACGCCTAGTTATTAAAAATATTTTCTTAAATAGACCAATAAGAAATTTCAACGATATGTGGCGTTTGTCATTTCTGTGTCGTACCCGTATTAAGAAAGAATAAAGGAGTTGTAGGAAAAAACACCAAAGAATAGTTTGAACTTACAAAAATATTCAAAATATGTTGTTTTAATTTCATTAGCTTTTTTGTATTATGTTGACTTGTGGAAATCTATCACGGGCCGTTAGGGCAGCGGTGAGGGCAGCTCCGGTGTGTCAGACTCCTACTGACTAAAACCACCGGGGTTTTCCTCCAATTGCGGGGTGCGGTGGACTATGGGAAATTGCTAGCCTCGGGCCGGCGCACAGTTTTGTCCGTTTTTTATTTTGTTAATCCGGGGCATATCCTCATTGACCGTCGAGGTACTACCAGCTAAAACCCCCGCAGTATACCCGCACTCGTGAGCCGGGGCTAAGGCAAAGTCAGCGCCAGCATCCTCAGCTCATGGCAAAGTCCAGCCCTCTTCAGGTCACTCTCTTTTACGTTGCAAGAGGGGTGGTGTGAAAGGGCACAATCTGCTCACCTCATTGTCTTGGAGTGGTGACGCGGGATAACATTGCAGGAAAACATTGCGTATCGCTTACGCCTGAATATAATGGGCGACACACTCCCTCTAATCTGCTGTTCAGGTGTCATATCCTACAGGGTGAGAGATATTCTGGCGTAAGCCCCTTTGGGGTTCATAGATGGGCGGACAAATGACATTGATGTTGATTGCCTCTTCCGCTCTCTTTCTGCCTCCTTTTTCAGCTTCTACATCTCCTCAAAATAAAGCAAGACCGCCTTCCAAGACCTGTCGGTGTCGATCATTACTCGTATAAATAATGGCAGTTACAGGTCATTTCCTACGGCTTGCATCAAATCAGCTCGCTTAGACCCAGTCTGGGCATTCGGCGAGCATATGCTGTGTCAGTTTTATCCACTTGTTTTACGCTAAATAACATTTCTTTGTATTTCTTAACCCCTTCAGATTTATATTATTTTTCTTCTCGTACTAGTTATAATGTAACTTGAGCTAAAATTACCGTGGAAAATGTACCTACATAAATTCTGTGTTGTCATTCGTGGACGCTTGATCTAAAAGGGTTACTAAATCCGTGATGAAAACCATATGAAATCCATGAAATATCTTTATTCGTGCTTTATACGGGTAGCAAAACAATTAAGATACGAGATAAATTACGCTGATTCAGTAACTTTTCGGGGCAGGTCTAATGGCGTATTTACCTAACACGTGACCCCCGACTCCCATAGTTTTCTCTGCCATCACGTACGTCATATCATGGGGTAGGGTCGTAACTGCCCGCACATTTTGCCTACTTTACCAGAATATTAATATCCCACATTATTTTGACCGAGAATGTTTTTTGTGTTTCTGTAATATACATTTAATAACACAGGACATTCCTATTAATGACAGTTTCATTGGATACATGATGTTTGATTTTGCTCTACTATTTATGTCGAATAGAGACTTATGTTACGTTCTAAGCATGAATGACGATGTCCTGGTTGAAATCGGCCTTGGTGACGTTTCTAAGTCACATCAAGTAGGCGTGGACTGCAGCCCAATTCACCGAAGCGGAGCTCGCTGAAGAAAATATTCGGAAACAGTCATTTGCGCATGTTACATTTGGTCCGTGAATACTAGTGCTTGTACAAACGCATCCTCTCGTGCAAACCTCTCTTAACCCCTTGAGTGGAATGCCCGGGCCGCGCCCGTAGAGATTTTCTGTACTTTATTCGAAGAATTTGACAGGCGTCGCCCGCAGTATATATTTTTTTTTATTTGAATATCTTCTTTCTTATATATAAAAATGAATCGCAAAATGTCTTGATAAGCGCGAAACTCGAGAACGGCTGAACCGATTTGGCTGATTTTTTTTTTGTTGTGTTTGTTGAAGTCTGAGGAAGGTTATTACGGAGAGAAATTTTTTAAAAATTCCCTGCAACTGTCCAAAAATAACACTTTTCTGTATTCTCATACAAAAAATTCGTAATAATATTTAAAAGTCAATTTGAACTTTAACACCATACCATAAAGTTTAAATGTTAGTGGACGGGTTCCGGGAAGGCAAAACAATCGAGTGACGTATAAATATTAATGACAATATTTGTCAATTTTTATACACATAGCATTAAGGCCAGGTTCCTTCAAATAATTTTCAAAAAAATCTGACGGGGAAGCTATTAACATTAAAAAAACAATGTGACTTTGTTTTAGAGAAATAGGGCAGAACAAGGTCTGCCGGGACAGCTAGTATTAAATAAAAACAAAAATATTTAAGTTATATTTTATGATAATTCCACTCATAGAATTGCCCTAAATTTAATTGTCTGCACGCGTACTATTCTTCGAGATTTAATCGTAAGGCAAGGGGTTAATCTAATGGGATAGGGTACCGACATAATTAGAAAGAGGTAGGATGCAGTGTCTGTGTCCATATAACTGACCCCTATCTGCATCCTAGGCCTTTCACAATGTCTTGCTACATTGCCAGAATCGTCTGGTAGACTAAGCTGCCATTAGCACGACAGATGAAAAACAAGTAGGCAGACTTTTGCACTAAGCGCGGAGTCAACGCAACAACTTCCGCAATAAAATATCGTGCAAGCCTTCTCAACCAGGTTTCGCTCTCGAGCCGATGTGGTTACCAGGGTGTCGGCGCTGCGTGCTACATAATTACTAGTAGCCACTGGTGACAGTTCATGGAAACTGTCTGAGTTTAATTCATTTCTGTCGCCTCTAAATAAATACCGGTTGACAGAAATAAACGCTTTGTTTCCACCATACTCACTACACGTTCCAAGAACAGAAGCTCTCGCCATTACATTTTTTGTCCTTTTTATATGGTAGGGCAATTGCTCAGACTTAGTCGGACTTGTTTCTTGATTACAGTTCAAAGTGTTAAGACCGTCATTGTGACTCGCTTTGGCTTGTCGCGTTTCGGGATCAGCTTGTGTACGTCCAGCTGTTATTGTACCTAAAACCTTCTGTTGTCTATGTGGGTATGGCAATGATGGATGATGGAAATCCACTGATAGTAACTGGCGTTCTTGTACTATACTGTACCTTCCATCATGGGCGTTGTAATCACTTTATTGAGTGCATATAAAAATTTAAACAACAGCCATATCCATTACAAAAGAGGAACGGTGTGGCTGGGATTAAAAAATACGAAAAGTTAGTAGTAAAACACCTGGAAGCATAAAATGTAATAACAATAAAGTTAATGGCTTCTCATAAAATTTCATTAATAAAAGTAAAATGACGCTCCATAAGGGTGAAAGTTTTTAATTACAATTATTTAAATTGTCCGGTCTATTTTAAAGCACTAGTTAAATTAGAACGGTTAATCCGGGATTTCTAGAGGCCTAGAATGGTTTAATTATTTTATTCTGATGAGAGATATTGCAAAGTTTCGAAGTATTTTTTAGATAAAATAGCTATCATGAATAATTTAGTTGATCGAAGACGGACGCTTGAATAAGATTTTTCAAAATTGTTAACAACCTTCTCATACCTCCAAGCATTTTACCATCTATAATATTTTCTGCTCGTAATAGATTACCCAGAACATCTAATTTTAACTTGTTCCGAATTCCAAACTATTCCACAAATTTAGGTCACAATACAGCCCTATGCAGAATCAAGGCTATACAATTCTATGTTGAAATCTACTGATTCGATATTGTGTGCGCAGGATAGCGAAGGAGGCCGAAGGTATTAAAAAGTTTATGTAGCCGCCGGAGAGCGTCGCTGGTCTGGATTTCCACGTAGAGAATTAGAGAACAAAGAGTTGGTTCAGGCACAGTGACAATGAAATATTCAAAAGGCACTTACCTGGAAACTGGATGATGAGGACAGGCTACTGCAGCTCCACACCGTTCACCATATACAATCAATTAGATGTTCCGCCGTATTGTCCAAAGCAACTGACTATTCCGTAGTGTGACCGAGTTCGCCGCCGATGATAAGTGTAGCGATACCGCCGTGCGTACACATTCGTCACCGTTAAGGACCGAGCGTGGAAAGGTAATGTAATGGAATGTAGGGAGACGGAAGGGATGTCAAGTACCTTTTTTATACTCATGCCCTGCGCCAGAACAGATATATTTAATGAACATATTATAAAGCCAAACAAGGGAACCACACGTGATGGTACTTAAGATCAGCCTCATGATGGAATGCGTTCGCTCAACAAATACCTATTCGCTCTTTTTTTAATGGATCGTAAGATTGTGCAAAAACAGACGTAGGGAGTTTATTGCACATCGCGTATTCTCATGTCACTTGGATGTTCTTTCTTTATAATTCTTAATTCTATAGTAACACCAAATTGTTACCTTAATATAATAATTTACATTCTTATAACTGCTCTTCATTACTTTAATTAATTCATACAAAAGATTGTCAATAAAATGTCTTTTGTGAACGAATTTAATTTGAATATCAAATGATCTGGTCACAACAAAAGCCGTTTGTCCTTTCTAGAGGATTTCGTATTCACTGATTAAATAGTAAGAGATTGTAAAGCTGCTTCGTTAATTGTATCTACTCATTCGTATCTCCTTTATCTCTCACTTGAGTTTTAAATTACTTTTATAATTGCTTTGATATCTGAGTAACCCCAATGATTTAGTGTTTTGTATAATCTATTATATAAGTTTAAATTGTTCACGCTTCTCTACAAATGTCTCTATTACCGTTTTTTGGTTGTTTTTATAAAAAAAGGTTATCAAGATTACATAATTGTAATTAACGAAAATGAACCTTATTTTATATTTGTTTGAGTTTATTTCCAGTAACAGTAATGGAATTTATTGTAAAGTTTAATATCATTGTAAATTACTGGCGTTCAACAAAAATTACGTCATTTTGTCGCACTAGTAATATTATGTGTTTTGATGTTGAGATTTAGTTATTGTAAACTGACCGACTATCGGCCTATTTGCTAAAGATCCGTGCTATTGTTAACTGTACTGCTTTTTTCCCATTTTCAGACCACTCCCATTCTACTGCCTTTCATACTTTCATCCACCCGATGATACTATTAAAGTGGTGCCATCTATTTAGCAAAATTTAAACTAAACTATGACTACACAATACAATTATCCCAGCGTATGTACAAAGATTAACTTAAGGCTTAATGATACATAAAACAACAGCAGAGGAGGGATATTTATTTAAATTAAAACTTAGCCTAATCTATAATAGGGGACTGGGAGCGGGAAACGATTCGAACCTCCTGACAGTGGCTTTTTGTAGGTCAGTCGTGTCGATGAACTTTTCTATTGGAATCAAACACTGGTATACTTCTAGATCATGTATATAGTAAAAAGATATATTGGAAGTAATATAACAATTTGTACACTAATCTATAGAAATTATTTACTACGTAATTTCATATCTGTTTCCAACTGCTCTAGAATAACCTGTCTTCTATTTTAAACAATTCCCGATTTTCCTTTTTTCCTTGTAAGTTCAAATCCACACACTTTTTTGTATTCAGCTGCCATCACTCATTCGTACCACAGATAAAACAACCTTATTCAACGGCGTCCTTACACACATCTAATACAATACTGACTAAGGACGTTGTTCACTATCCTTTTGAAGAACCCTATGGTTTAGCCCTAGGGAAAACTGTGACCGGCAATTTCTACAATTCCAAAATGATTTCTTGACAAAAATACGACATAATGTAATTAAAAACTGGAGATCACGATACTTAAAATGGTTCACATTGTTTGTTCTTTTAAATCATATATGTGCAAACAGTAATCAAATTATTAAAAAAATATTATGCTTACATTTTGCCTATCTATGTTTGAAACATTAAGATAACTATTAATCGCGTACCTATTTATAATTAATTGATTTTTAGAAGTGTTTTAATAATGATTACAGATTAATGATTTTAAAATTACGATTTCTTTTTGTAATCGTACTTATTAATCTGATTACATTTTGCACATTTCTGTCTTGAATTTATTTTGTTTGCACTTTTAGGGCGTATACATGCTTTGTTTAATTTAATTTTCCTATGAAGCTTATCGAAAATTGGTCGTTAACACCAAAATGAACAAAGATATTTAAAAAAAGGAGTGTTAAAACTAACGTTTCCATTGCTGAGGGTATTTGCGATAAGAAGAACAGAGTAGCCATTGGTACTTGTAATATTAGTTAGAAACATTTATCGAAGCAGAGTTTGCTTCTGTGAGAGTTTGTTATCGCTAAAGTTTAGCATAATATTCATCAATTATGCAAAAGTTTACTTGCACTTATATCTGTGAAAGGCTGGTTTACATTGTCATGATTCTTAAGTAAATACAGACAGATATTCTCATAACTTAAAGAAAATATTAATATAAGTTCTGAGTTACTCACTACGCGCGGGGTGGATAGATGGCACTCGAATGAAATATGATGCGGGTGGCGTCGTTACCTCGATGTGCTTTGTTAAGCAGTTGCGTGTTTTATAATCATCTATTTAATATTATAATTAGACTGAATAGCAATTGATTTAACTAATACATGTGCCTAGTATTTCTCAGCTTGGGAACTTCCCGGGACTAAATTTCATCTGAACCAGCCCAGCAATTGCCACTCCTGCTCTGACGTACTCGCCTTACGTTTTACGCCGGGACCGCCATCACTGTCACAAGGGAGTGAGGTATTTTTAAATATCTATTCTATCTCTAAAATATCTATTTTTAAATATCTATTATGGGGTTTTTTATTAGGTAGAAAATATTTGACATTAATGTTTTGTTTTACTTAGATGGGCGTTAATTTCTATTGTTAATAGCTTCAAGAAGTAAAAGGAAACAGTTACATAATATAACATAAAAATATTCAATTATTATTTACTGGAAATGTAAAAATATACAAATAGATGGTTTTTTTTTCATCTGGTGGTATTTCGCATGTCAGAATGAGATCAATTTAATATTAAGTAACAAGTATGTTTTCGATAAATATTGTATAATCTAATACTTTTAGAAATACCTAATCCAAGCGCCTAATCCGATATTTGTGTCTCACATCTATTCTCAGCAACTCTAATCAGTTTTTTAATATTGGCTTTATAATTTGGCTTCATAATTTGAACAATAAAGACAAATATTTTTATTCAGATTTTCAAGCAGTATTTGAACTTCCGTGTATAAATAACAGAAACCGTAGCAGGCAAAAGCATCTCATAAATAAAGCCTAATGTATCAAATATTCAAATTACTGCAATTTCGTCCAGTTTCTTTACAAAGTGCTTTTTGGAAATGATCCAAAACGAATACTTTGAGAGTTAACAACTCATTGCGAAGTATGTTTAGGTAAGATATTAAAATTTTCACGCACAAACTTTAATGCGGATGGCCGTAGGTTCGAATCCCAGCACTTACCTCTGGTTTTTTTTTCAGACTATGTACATACAATTCACTATATACTCACTGGTAAAGGAAAACGTTGTGAGGAAAAACCCGTATGGTATCTAATAGAAATGTGCCTTGAGAACGGCGATCAGCTGTGCTACTGGACGCGTTAGACAATACATATGATCACAAAAATGGATACAACCACTAAAGTATAACTGCTCACCCCGTTAGGGATATAGTGTGATGATTATAATAATTAGTATTGTATTGATGTTATTTAATTAAATAAAAAATAATTATGGATTGATCGCAACTTTTTATAAAGGCGTTTTGATCACATGTGTAAATTTATAAAATAGTGCAAGATATTCCAAGAAGAAAATATGATACCATGAAATAATCATGAGACTGTTTACGTTTGTATTTGAGATGGAAACATAATAAATCACACCCTGTATACAGAGTAAACGAGGATCTCCGAAATTGAGTTATAGACAAACATATCCTCAGTTAATATTTTTTTATCAACTACCCGAACTACTACTCGAAGTGTTGATTTACCCCTGAAAGTATTGGCGAGAAATTTGACTTTGCTTAAAATAGTCTAGCTTAATTTAAATAAAAGCCTTCCGTTGATATATTAAAGATTGATTTAATATCTTTGATTATAAATACTTTAACAGGTCTTATGCGCGAATTAACCGGTTATGGTCATGAGCAGACTGAAGTGCAGCGGAGTTTTCAGCGCGGCGGGGAGTTAGGCCTCTTATAATTTGGTTCACTGTTATATACTGTAGCTTACTCATAAAGATGTATTTGTGTGCATGTGTCATAGTAAATGTCAGGTCACGACTAGTCAAGTGGACATTACAATGGTGGACGCCACAGAGATAAGACGTGTCGTGTTGACTGCACCTTACTCCTGTTTTATTTCATAGTTGTTACTAACTGACCTAAATATCACCAGCTGTCCTTATATATACCAGATTTCTTTATTGTTTTTCTATAAATAATGCTATCAGTATAGTTTGTAACTAATTCTTCTAGCTAAACAATTTTTTTTTACACCGTCTCGACATAGAGACTACAGAGTACCTGATGGTAAGTAAGTACGGTGTAGTCCGAAAACGAAAGCGACCATCAAAGAATGAATATCCATTGATTGTCTCCGTCGTCATGTCGGCCCGCATTTACCCCGACTGAAGGTCTCTAGGTATATGAGTTGCTGGATATACACAAGCTGATACCGAAACTCGACAGGCCAAAGAGAGTCACTATGACGATTTTTACACTTGTGTACTGTGGTCATGACCCGGTTCGGGCATCGCGCTACCACCCATAAAAAAAATTGAACTTTCTGTGTACGCACAATGTTTGAAAGGTAGACTACACTCAGTATTTCATTGTTTATACTTTGTACTGTGAAAATTAATTAATTAATTTTTTATTGAAGAATTTACAAAAATTGCAAATTCTTTTGTGTGTTAAGTGAAGAAAGAGCTTATTGGTTAGAACGTTATTCGACGGAGCAAATGAATTCCCAAGATTCCACGTAAATATTTCGAACAGCGAAATGATCCCTTCTGACTGGTATTCCGTATTCAGGGGCCTAGTAAAATTTTATTAAACCTTGTTTCTATTACTGGATAAAATTAAGTAAATGCCTTTTCTATTAAATTGTATTACGGTGCTAAAACTTATTTATTTATAAAATTTCAGAATTAAAATCCTAAGAGCCTCGGTAAGTATTTCTACTGAGTTTTTAGCTTTCTTAGAAGAATAACACTCCAAAATATACTAGTTATGATAAATTGACTTTTTCAAATTTTAAGTAAACACGCGTCCTTGATACTATAACACGCTCTTGCAGGCGTGTCATATTTCTTTTTTTTTTTTTTTACAAAAATCATTGTTACATTTTTTTTAATATAGCATATAGAAACCACTAAGGTTTGAACGAATGCTATTTACAAACAGTCCACATTTAGAGTCGCAATTAATGTATGGAACTACGTAAACACATTTCGATTAAGGTGGTCAAATCTTTATGTGTTAAT
Organism: Automeris io; assembly: GCA_036320925.1. Lineage (NCBI taxonomy): Eukaryota > Metazoa > Arthropoda > Insecta > Lepidoptera > Saturniidae > Automeris > Automeris io. The sequence goes on along the minus strand of JAUDJH010000030.1, from coordinate 2,372,954 downwards.
TACGGTCACTCACTCGCTTTAAATGATACTCTGTTATATTTTTCAATATTTATATTGCACTTCTTACTCAATAATTACAAATATTTTATATTTTTATAATATAATTTTCACTATCCGACCATTCCTTTCGAATTTTCGATTCAATCTCTCTATAATTGAAAAATCAAACCAAACTTCATATTTTAAAATTAGATATTAATAATACTATAGAAGATAATACTGAATATTATTTACAAGAAATTAATTATAATACATTTTTTACGTAATATGGGCCCGCTATATGCCTTTCAGGGTTGTCAGAGATACATTAATGATTGTATCAACTTTGCGCTTATACGACGCTCAAAATGACCGGTAGCGCAATTGATCGCCGTTCTCAGGGCACATCATGCATCATGCAGGTCATGTTTCATATCTAAATATCAATATAGTCTTGTTCATATTTAAATCTCTTAGTTAAACGTAACTAAAGAGAATTTTGTTGGTTGCTTCATTTAAAAGATTATAGTTACTTTAAAAGAAATTTTCAGTTGCTATAACGATTCTAAAATAGTATTTAATTTAATATCCGATTTGTAATAGCTCGCTATAAATCATCATAGTTTAGAAAATCTTTTTTTTTTTTTTACACTAGCTCGACATAGTGACTACAGAGTACCTGATGGTAAGTACAGTGTAGTCCAAAAACGAAAGCGACTATCAAAGGATGAAAATCCATTGATAGTCTACATTGTCATGTCGGCCTACATATACCACGACTGAAGGTCTCTAGGTATATGAGCTACTGGATATACATAAGCTGATCCCGAAACGCGACAAGCCGAAACTGGTCACTATGACGGGCTTTACACCCATGTACTGCGGTGGCGATCCAGACGGGCACTGATGCCCTACCACAAATCTAAAAAAAAAAAACCTAAATCTAAAAAAATCTTAAATCTAATATTAACTTCGAAAATGAGACCAATTTGAGACTAATTCGGATCTCTAGCTAATCTAAAAAGTGTGTCTAAAATCTTGTTGAATATGATAAGAAAATTAATAATGTCTTGGTACAAATATACGTTTTGAATTATCCGGCTAGCGAACTAATTATTTCAAAGGAAGTCTAAAATGTCTACACCTAGCGTAGATTAAAGAAAATTCGCTTTACTCTTTTACTCTGAATCACTTGTATCTGCAAATGTTTGGTTAAACATTTTTAATTTACAGCTTATACTCTGTAAAGAGAAACTTGTTTTAATTAGATCTCAAGGAGTAGTTTCTCATAGACTGTGTAACATGGAACAAAGTACTGGATAAGATTTCCATGTGGTTTTAAAATAAAGTAATAAATAAAAGTAAATAAGTAATACACTATAAACTGACATCACTTGAAAATAGAAGGAAGTTGTTCGATCTCGTGTTTCTATATAAAGTCGTAAATGGTATCATTTTTATTCCGGACCTGATCAACAATATAAATTTGCTTGTTCCCAGAGTATTACCTCGTTTCCCTATTAGGAGAACATTCGACAAAAGGTTGCTCAAAACTAATATATGTTCACCTTTTGATCGAATGCAAGAGACATATAACAAAGTTAGTGACATTGACATCTTCCACTGCTCCCTGTCAGGATTTCGGTCGGCTTTGATTGCATTGTTCTCATCTGAGTCCGCTTGAGTGTAACGGGGTAAACTTATATGTTTTTTTTTAAATTCTGTTTATAATTGTGCTGTATATTTAGATATACCTGTAATGATATAACACGCGGCCTTAGGACTTGTATATATGTTTTTTTTAAATGTTTTCGTGTATATATCGATGGTATATTAAATAAATAAATAAATAAATAAAGTAAATTTCCATCGTGTTTGGAGTAGCTATCTCACAATTATATTTAATATAGTTTGAGCGTAAGAATACAATGGTTTATGAAATACAATCATGTTTTTTTTTGTGAACCCGGTGGAAATCCCTTTAGACCGTCAGGGGAGTGGTGTGGGCCACTCCCCCTGTGCGTCGGACCCGCACCGACTAAAACCACCGGGGCGCGAGCTCTATCCTCTCTTCGTCTTCGCCGGGCCTGGGTATCCGTATACTTCATATGGACCCGGCGAGCGACTGGCCTTGGCAGGTCTCCTCTCTGGGAGGGGGTCAATTGTTACCCCCTCACTACCTGTCAATGAGGCGTTGTGTGGGCACACACACGACGCCTTGTCCTCTCTGCTGGACAGCGGACGCCCTCAACGTCCACCGGCCGGCCTGTGTCAGGAGGGGAGCGCGCCCTAATATAGGTATGCTTGGAATAAATAAATCCCTTAGCAAACTGTCTTTAATTTAATTCACAATTGTTCCAATGGAAATTATACATTGAGCCTCTGCGACCCGTAAACATCTTTATCAATTAATGTATTTTTTATTAATCAGACAATTTAAATAATCGTTGAGAAATTCTTTACAAATTAAATTTTCTGGAGACACAGGATATATGTTCGATCTAAAATGAAGTTAGTTAAACATTCCCCTGTACCGCTTAAGATTGGAATATGCTGTCACGTCTATCTTCCATTACAGAACAAAGAAGACGAATGATATCGAGGGGTGAAAGGCTATTTGGTTTAAGCGAAATTTTTTGGTAATATAGTAATATATATATATACTAAGCTTTCACCCCTCGATATCAGCAATATCAATTTAAAAAATATATACTTTGTAAATAACTTAAGTATTATCAAGAAATGTACGAGCTCAGACGAATCATCCTGAGTGTATCATGTATTAATTGTTTATAAATATGACCTCAGTATATTTAAGTATGATTAATAAATATATGTCTTCACGCTATTTCACTTTCAGGGTGAGCAGAGATACATTAGAGGATATATCAACTTTGTGCTTATGTTCCGTGCGCAATGGTACCTGTAGCGCAGCTGATCGCCGTACACTAGTACATATAACATTTCTATTATTTTTTTTACACTGGCTCGACATAGTGACTACAGAGTACCTGATGGTAAGTACAGTGTAGTCCAAAAACGAAAGCGACTATCAAAGGGCGAAAATCCATTGATAGTCTACATCGTCATGTCAGCCCACATATACCGCGACTGAAGGTCTCTAGGTATATGAGCTACTGGATATACACAAGCTGATCCCGAAACGCGACTAGCCGAAACTGGTCACTATGACGGGCTTTACACCCATGTACTGTGGTCGTGATCCAGACGGGCACCGACGCCGTACCACCTCGCTGCTGCTCGTTTAGCACCACCCGGGAGTCACGTGTAGGGAAGCTAGGGTAAAGCCTACGGACGCGAGCAGCTTCGACTCCCAAAAAGATGCCATGCGGGTTATCTTACAATGTTTTCTTTCACCGGTGAGCATGTGGTGCCTAAATCCGTTAGTAATCTGAAGAAACCCAGAAGTTCGTCTCAGAACTCGAACCTATGATCATTCATTCACGGTCCATTATCCGTTAGAACTGACAAAAAAAAAGTCTGGGTTATCCCTCCGGTTGCTCCACCCGGGCCTGGGAAGCCAAATTCATCCAGACGCCCAGGGAACAAAAGGCCTTGTTGAAGCTATCTCTCTAGGGGAAGGGTGGGAGTAAAATCCACCTCTCCAAAACCTCTCTCTCAGGCGGCGCGCAAGACACCGTGCACCGCCTCCCTCTCATCCGGGCTACAGACTCCCTCAAGTCTACTGCCCGGCTGTTGTTACCGGGGGATGTCGCGCTCGCTCTGGGCGAACGCGTCCCTCCGGCGACGGTGCCTTGGCCGCCGAATAGCCAGAGAAGATGTTCGCTGTCTGACCCTTTCGGCGGCCTCCTTCTGCTTCATCTATCCGTTAGACCACCACAACCGCGTATAAATACGTATAATTACAATTTGTATGTGCCTTGGCGTATTATGCAGTTTTTGATATCAAGGCCTAATTTTCCCATAAAATATTTGCACCATCTAGGAGATTTTGTATCAATGTACAAGTTAACTTGCCTCTCTAACAACTTAAGGGATGTTAAAAGGAATTTTAAGAGGGTATATTCCTCTTTCATTATTTGTGCTCTCGTATAAGTAGGTACTTAGGATGTAAGTATACGGGCTTGTAAAAGATATTAGTAGGTGAGTATTCAGGTCACCTCGTTTTGGTAGAGATGAATTACAGACAACTCGACTTTCAACATTTAAAGCCATGGCGATGTTAAGGATAATACACTCTCATGGATATTTAGCGAGCTTTGACGAAATGGGGCTATATTAGAATAAAGCCACCGTTCTTTATGTTTCTGAGCATTTAATAAGAATCCTACTAGTAATATTATAAATGCGAGAGTTTGTGAATGTGTTTGTTACTCTTTCACGATAAAACTACTGGACGGATTTGCAAGAAACTTTTACAGTAATATAGATTATACATTGGAATAACATATAGGCTACAATTTGTAATGATTTTATGTAATTTTGGTCGTAATATAACGATACATGTCAATTAAGTCGGAAAAAATCTGTCCTCTGAGAGCTATCTTGACGTACACTGCCTAAACCATTAGAGTTACATAAAGATGACGTAGAGTAGATTATTTGTCTCAAATAGTTCTAATTAAAAGTCTGCACCAGTATATATCTACCTTTTATGTGGGAGCCACTATGACCAAAATTGTATGTTATAATACAAAAGATATTCACTAGAAATAATGTATATGGCAGAACAACGTTTGCCGGATCAGCTAGTTACAATATAAAATTGAAAGCTACTAGCAAAAAGATGAGTACCCGATGTTGGACTAAATGGAGCTATACAAAATTCCATTTAGATTTGGTAAAAATCAGGTTCCGGATCCTGTAATGGGATTCCATGGACGACAGGTTAACTTCAAATCACATTTCATAGTAACTAGCCCATTACAAAAACAGTATAAGGTATGATCATCAAAGGGTGCTCATCTTTATAAAGAAGTTTGGAGGTCAATAGGTAATTTTTTTGTGTTTCCATGCTGTGTTCTTTAAAACAGAGAAGCTTAGTCCCTTTCTTTATGTTGTCTCCCTTTTTTTATGTTGTCTAACCAATTCCATTCCACGGAATCTAGTCTTCGAGGATCAATCTAGGAAGCTTATATTGGGAACTTCTCTGCGTCGACAACAGCTTAGACAATATATTTTTAATACATCGTAAAAATATACCATCTATAACGGCTTTGTGTGCAAAATTTGTTATATTTTAAGGTTGCTATGGAAGGAACAACCTAATTTGATATGTATATACTAAATATTGTAAAATATTAACAACTAGTTGAATAGGTTTATCATTAGAAAAAAATAGTCATAAACATATAAATTTATTTATAATGCTAGGAACTTCGCCTTTATTGTTGTAATTACGTAGTTTCTAAATGGGAATGTAGTTAATGTGAGCTTAGTATCTTAATGTAATGGGCTATAAAGGGATTCAGAATAGTCCATCGCTCGCAACAACACTTAATTAAAATTTCACAGATTCATAGACATTTTAGAAGTGTTAATTATATTGATAATCAAAATGATATAAATAATAATAATATATTATTATACCGTCACGCTATATCCCTTTCGGGATAAACAAGGGATACATTAATTAATTACAATATACTCAACCGTGTCACAGAGGTGCGGGACCTGGGTGTGTATCTTGATAGTAAATTATCCTTTAATTGCCATATTAACACTGTCACTGCAAAAGCGTTTAGAATGCTTGGCTTCATCCTAAGGATGACTAAAGATTTTAAGAACCCTAACACTTATATCCTTCTATATAACGCTTTGGTTCGCTCGTTACTCGAATACGCCTCTACTATTTGGAACCCTCAATATAAAAAATACATCAATCTTCTCGAGAGCATACAAAACAAGTTCCTAAAACATTTAACGTATAAATCTGATTTACACAACCTTCCTTGTAGCTCAATTCCTGCGTTGTGTCATCGTAGAATTGAGAGGGATCAACTTTTTTTATTTAAAATTGTTAACGGTCTCGTGGACTCGTCCTATTTGCTGAGTCAAATAGGTTTCAGGTGTCCGCATTCCAATGCAAGAGACTTTTCGCTGTTTAAGGTGCCATTCTTAAGGTCAAACTATGTTAATAATACTTTTGTTTTTTGTGCCTGTGATCTATATAATAAACGTTTTTGCGATATAGATATACTGTCCTGTGCCTTTGGGCCCTTTTAACGAATAGTGAGAAAGAAAATATTAGCCTAAGTTCAATTTTGTTCTATAATGTACTTTTTTTTTAAATATAAATGTACTATTTATATGTAACATATATATGTATGTATATTTGATTGATTTTTTATTGTTATTTATTAGCTTGATTTTTATTTTTGTACTAATTTTTGTGGAAACTTTGCTGGCTTATGTAACATTTTTTGTGTATATTATTATCATTTTTATATTGCTGTATGTTTCCCTTTAAAATAAATAAATAAATAAATAAAAACATTAGTCGCTGCATCCATCCGGGCAGAAGACTTGAGGGAGTCTGCTGCCAGATGAGACGGAGGAGGACGTGAGTGAGGTCTGGAGAAGTGGACTCTTTATACCCAGAGGAGGAGCCTAAATAGGCCTTTCGCTCCCCGGGCTCATGAAGGAATTAGGATTCCTAAGAGTGGTTTGAGGAACACTCGAGGGGCTTAGCCAGTAGGAGTCTGATGGTTCTATGTAAGATTTTTCTCATAGGTAACCAAAAAATGTTGCTGTAACTACTTTGCAATTATTTATCGTACCCAAAGTGAGCAGTAGCGGAGCTGATTGCCGTTTTAATGGCACTTGTCATTTCTGTTAGATGCTAGTCACGCCAAAAGGCTCAACCCCAGAGCATTAAAATTAATAAAATGTAAACGCACCCACACGCAAGCGCCATCTGACGCACAAAATCACTTCTTTACGTAACTATTCTCACTTTAAATCACAAACGTCGCATCGCATTTTTTTTCCATTACAATCACTTATATAATTTCCAAACTCGCAACACACATCACAAATCCTCACCTATACCATACTCCACATCATACACATTCAAATACATACACAGTGAGTGGTTTGTGAATTGCCTGACTACCATTGCCAGCTGGTAAGTTTTTTTGATAACTGTCTCAAATTGTCGCAAATTTTTACTATAAATTATCCCGTCTAAGAGGGTGCCTCTGTGCAACGGCATAAGTACATTTATTTATCTCGGCCCGAGTAAATCCTACGTGAGTTTCATCAAAATGTTTTCCTTCATCGCTAAACGTGTTGTACCTAAATCTGTACCTGGAAAGATCCAGATATAAGTACTGGGATGCAATTGTACAACTATGTGCGTCACCGAGTATGTTATTGGTCCCTTATGCTCCAGGGTATCCTAGCCATAAATAGATATTGTCAGACCATATCAAAGAAAATGTTTTTTTTACAAATTCTGATCTTAATTTTTTAGTGTTTCCCATTTCCCAAATAAAAAAGGCAATAATAGATTAATAATATAATATTTTGGACTACAAACTACCTCATAATGAGAATCTATCACTGATGATTGTATTAACTACTTTTTTGCTTTTGTTGTTTCTTTTTTAAAAATAATGTGTTTATAATCATTTTGAAGATCTTTATGATTATGAATAATAACGCCAGTAATAAAGCGAGCAAGTCTAGGTACATTTTCTGGTACCAGGGTAACATCATTGATGGAGAACGCAGATGTGCAGCGCCACGGGTTCGAGCAACATGTTCTACCCAATGTACCAGCTCTGCTCCAGGTGTTAATGGACGATCATGGTATATTGCTGATAGCTCCTTGATTTTCTGACGATACCTAAAAAAATTACCACATATTTATATAACATTCGTTATTATTTTTTGGGAGTCGAAGCTGCTCTCCAGTGGTGCGTGTGTGCTTCTGCACACCACTAGACGGAGGAGTCATGGGTAAGCTCCGCCCACCACTCCTATATGTTTAGAAGACGCCCACTGGGCGAAACGCGCGACTGGCCGAGGAGTGCGGCACAGCAGTATCTTAGCCAGGCGCAAACTGCGAGTGAAGGAAGCACCCCGGGGGTTTTAGTCGGTAGGAGTCCGGCATACCGGGGGGTGCCCCTCACCACCCCCTGACGATCCATGAGGATTTCCCCCAGGTTAACAAAAAATAAAAGGGAGTCGAAGCTGCTCGCGTCCGTAGGCTTTACCCTAGTTTCCCTACACGTGACTCCTGGGTGGTGCTAAACGAGCAGCAGCGAGGTGGTGGGGCGTCGGCGCCCGCCTGGATCGCGACCATAGTACATGGGTATAAAGCCCGTCATAGTGACCAGCTTCGGCTAGTCGCGTTTCGGGATCAGCTTGCGTATATCCAGTAGCTCATATACCTAGAGACCTTCAGTCGTGGTATATGTGGGCCGACATGACGATGTTGACTATCAATGGATTTTCATCCTTTGATAGTCTTATTCGTTTTTGGACTACACTGTACTTACCATCAGGTACTCTGTAGTCAGTGTAAAAAAAAACATTCCACCTGTAACATTCTCTACGATATCCACAAAAACTACAAATTTTCGCTGGTATTACGACAAAGTCTGTTGTGTAGCTGTTTTCATTTAACTTAATTTTACCAAACGTAAATAATTTTAACTTAGAAATATCTATAAAAATTGTGAAAGTGGTTCTAGTATGATAGCCAAATAAACTCCAAGTTACTGTTTTAAAATTATAAACTTACTCTTTAGAAGCTCTTTGTAAATCCAAAAAGGTTAATTTTAAAGTTACCGTAATAACCAGAAAAATCAGTCATTGCAAATCTATATCAGAAACATAATTAGTTTCTATTGGATTTTTGGAATTTGTAGTTGAAGGAAAATTAATGGTTTTAAAAAATATATTACTATGTAAATGTTTAACAAAAGTTTTTTTATTTATTCTAATACTAACCTCACAGCACATTAAGATGTTAATTATAATATACAAAACAGGAAATAAAATAAACTAAATAAACTAAATAAAATAAACTACAGTGCCAGTAATGAAGTTACGCTTACAAATTAAATTTTGTTAATATGTTTTGGGTCGCTCTCTGCATCCGAGTTGACGAGTGAGTGTGTGTGAGTGTATGTTTGTGTGCGTGCATTTGTTGTATGTTTGTGTTTATTTCAGTGTTGAATGAGATTCATCTGACTGCAGTTTAGAAATAATAGTCTTAAGGACTTAATTACGGGTCAAGTGAAACATATCTTTTACATAAGGATACCATTATACTAACAAAATTTGTATGAATTACCTAACGAAATTAATAAATGTAAATCCGATAAAAGTTATTTGGAAGAACAGTAAAATTGTTAATAACTTATTTACTTTTAAAAACTTACTTTGGGTTACTAAGTATTTCGACAATAGCGTCTTTTAATTCAATATAAAAATGATGACTAATGTCCACTTGTAGAGCGAATCCTTTAGTAATAGCTCTTTTTATGTTGATGAACTGGTCAGCAAACAATGGTACGCCAATAATAGGCACTCCGTAATGTAAAGCTTCTGTCGTGGATAGAAGTCCTCCATGGGTGATGAATAAAACGCAGTTGGGATGCGCTACAAAGTAAATTGAATATTTTTCCATTTCATTTATAATATGGTCTCTTCCTAGTAATTTTAAGATATTTTCCTTAACTGCACTAAAATAATCAGTTTACTAAATTCAGTTAAAATCAAATGGATGAGTGTTTCAGAATAACATACTGTTATTCAATTCAAATCAAAAGATTACAAAGGCATCAAACCTTTGACACTGAAATTCGATCAATCACAGGAATCTCTTGAATTAACGAGGACGCTTTGAAGTTAGCTTGGAATATATTCGTAATAAGCACATTAGATAATTTACAATGATGGATGATAGTCCTATTCTTTTCAATATAATTTATTGTTGAAGATACAAAAGGAGAATAACATTTGCAAAATAATGTTATAGGAGCTTCTTAAATTAATGTGATGTATTGACTAACCGAGTATAGCTTGTTGTGGAGCCCAAGATACGACATGGATATTTGTCGGCATATTAGGGAAGTTCTCTTCCAATTTCCAAATAACTGTTTGCTTTAAGCCACCAAACATCTTTAATAAACCTTTTTTAAGCTCATCAGGCATTGTTTTACTCTTCATCATGGATCCCATGCTGAAAAATATGACGCCATCACGAGCGTTGTCCATAATTTTTTGTAAATTCTGAAAATTTTAAATATTTAACATTGGTACAAAAAGACAAATTCTAGAGGAGAGACTGCATTTTGGTAATCATACAATGATATACTTTCCAACAAAATTATGTAAATATCTGCGGGGACACGTGGAAACAGGGAATTTAGAATAAAGAAGTCGATCGTATTTTCTGGGAGAGTGGTTTTATGTAAACAGTCGTCTATGAGGATAATGACCAAGATTTGAGGCTAATGGAGATAAAACATAAAATATGAAATAATTAAAATATGATCAGGGTTTTGAACATATGAAATATACTCGAAATCATATAATTAGATGAATGTTTATATGATAGTGACAGAAACCTTAAGATCATCATATAAAAAGGAATATACATGACTTACCTCTGGCAATGGATCATATTCCCGACTAATGTGATATCCACCCACAGATTTATAATTTTGAGGCAAACGTGTAGCTATTCCTGAGGATACATGCGAATTTCCCAATACCATGGAGCCATTGTATTTTACTTCATCATATGGTGGTAGAGTACGTCCTCTCAATTTTGCAGCTTTTTCAAACGCTTGTTTATACATATTTTCATCTCGTTGTGCAATTAGACTAGTTAAAAAGTGTATCATATATAATTATACATTAGAGAAACAACAATAAGCGTCATGATTTCTGGTGAAGATTTGCTTTACCGTTAGTCTTATTTACAAGTATTTTTATGGACTTAAGAATCAAGTTCAACAAATTGATAGCCATTGCCATATTACGTATGTAATCTTGGTTAACTTTATCTACATGTGTTAGCAGAAGATATAAAAGTAAAATATATTGGTAGGCAAGTTAAATCAAATAAGACTCAAAATATTATTAAATTAAAGATCAACAGAGTGAGATAAACGATGTTTTATCGAGTTCAGTTTTTTGCCCAGTTTTATATGTATAACACTACAAATTATCTGATGCTATAAAGACAATTATAATTATAAGCACTAGACTTCCATTTATTTTTATTGAAGCCAACATTATTGAAATTATGCGATAAAGATATGCACTTAAGATATACAGCTACCTTGATTTTTATGAATCTGGGTCTATCATATCTAATTATTGGTACTAGAAATATTCACTGAATATATTGAAAAGAATAATACAGTAATATTACATTTACATGAAAAGGTTTAAGTGACCATAGCGAAATTTAGTCGTGACTATAAATTAGGATAGTATACTATAATAAAATTACAGAAAAAAGAAATTGTATAAGGACAAAGATTTTGTAAGTAAATAATTTGCATCAAGTCAAATTCAATACGTCTCCGGAGCAATATAATTTCTCAATGGTAACCTCTAACCTGACGTTATCTGTTTTTATAGTGTTTTTGTGAATGGCTACTTAAATAATAAACATGATAGTAAATTCATCTTTATTAACGGAAATAATAACCGTGAAAGTAATAAAACTATGACTTAAAAAGTCTCTAGTGGTTATGTAAGGAGTTTAGATTAGGTCACAAATATTACCTATAAACTTAGTACGTACCTTCTATAATATAATACTTCTATTATCCTCCAAAGTTCTACAACTCTTTGCGTAAATGTCATAGGATTGACATAATCTGACATATGGTCAGGCGTGTAAGCTGGGTTAGGTATATCATCAATCAAACTTAAGATCATAAAGTGAGGCTCTAAAGATGATGACCAAATAAATGGGCAGTTAAATACTGCTGCAAATCTGAAATAAGTATGTCAAATTATTTATCGAAAGTTCTTTAATTGTATGAGTACATTTAAAAGACCCAATATCATAGGTCGGTGGGAACACGCTCGCCGGAAGACCATTCCACAGCCCGACGACACGGCTAAAGTAAGTGTTAGAGAACTTCAAACTCTAGTTTCGTTTGGAATGTGAGTTCAGAGAATAAAGCTCTTAAGCACACTCTCCAGAGTGATGTCGGTAAAAGACTGTAAAGCAAGTAATGTATAGACGTCGATACTCGATGGGTTGCATTTTCACATTAGTTAAAGTTTCATTACCTGTAAGTCTGACAGAGCAACAATCGATTGAGTCCAAAATGCTCACTAATATTTTGCGGAGTCGGATGAGAATTGTTAATCGAACTGCATGTATTTGTGCCCTCTAATTTCTAAATCGGCATATCCGTATTAAATGCGGTTTTCAATAATGTATTATGGAAAGCTCCTTATAACATATAATGTTAATTTTATTTTAATCGGTTCATAAATAAAAAGTTATGTTAGTTTAAAAAACATGTCGATCATTTATTGGAAAAAATGTATTAAGTAAAATGGAGCGCAACTCATCTGCCAGTTGCTATTGTCATTAAATCTTACTGACGTATATAATTTGTATTTATAATGTTTTCGTGAGTAGCTGTTCAATATTAAATGTATGTGTACATTTTTTCTGTTCGGCGGTATACAGGGTGACAGAAAATGCGATACATTCCTTGATAGAAGCTGAAGTACAGCTTATTTGCAGTCATTTAAGTCAAAAGACACCATGTCCGAAACTTGTTCATTTCTGAGTTATTCAAGATATAAGTTTAAAAAAAAAGAACTCCAGTTATTATGTTAAAATATGTCCTTGTAGTGACGAATACAAAACAATGTTATTGTTTTTGCTGTATTCGTATAGCTAAATAATAATAATCGCATTTTAAATTAAAATTTGCAAGAAGGAATTGTCATTACTTAAGTAAAAGCTAAAAAACCAAGTATCATTTTGCAAAAAAATTATGTTTTAGGTAAATAAACGAAGAATTTCCAAGAAAATATATATGGAAAGTTTCGTACAAATTACATAATTTTGTTCCTTGATTCATTTGCTATTCAAAAAGGTACAGGTGTCAACAAAAACTACATACTTATTTTTTTTATTTATATAGTATATAGTTGCTGTAAAGTATTTTTTATGTGCATTGATTTGTGTTAATAATTATTGTTCAATGTAAGTAACGTCATTTTTAGCGGTACGAAGTTTGCCGGATCAGTTAGTAATAAATTATAGGATGAACGAGCTCCGTAACAAAATATAATTAATTTGAACACTTCATGAACGATAAGTTGCTAGTACAATGCGCTATAAAACAACTAAAAATTAAAATATGACTTATTCGATAAATAGTAAGAATTAATTAATGTAAATCTCACCCAGAGTAAAGGTCACTGTAAAGCCATTCTCCAATAACGACGTCATATTCTTCTTTGGTATCCATCAGAAACTTCTGGACATTTTCGTGAGTTATAGAATTGATAGCTATTTGCTGCATCAAAGCGTACATTGATTTCATGTCCGTTAAATCAAGCTCTTTAGTCAATAATTTATTGAAATCCAAAATATTACCTGAAGATTATTAATGTGAACCTTTTACGTAAGTTATTTATTAATTTACGCTACTCATGCTCAAGTTTATCTATGATTTTCAACAAAATCAAGAGTCACCTCTTTGTTGAACTTATTTTTTTTTTATATTGGATAATAAAAGGAACAGCGGATTTTATGGAAAGGTGAATAACTTGGCATTAGAAAACGTCCCAGCATGTTCCTGGCCTAATTAATCGCCAGACCTTAATTTAATCGAGTATGTATGGGATATGCTCTAGATCAGGAGTCGGCAACGTTTTTAATGTAAAGAGTGAAATTAATGGCGGGCGCCAACTATTTTTTGACCTTTTTATTTTGGTAAGTCGGGGTAAACCATTCGTATACACAAATTAGTCGAATAATAATTCAGATTTTCGAGGAATCCCCGAACAGTCAAGGTTTTACGGAAAGTTAAGTGTTGCCACTTATATGTTTGATTTTACTCCAGATTACCCTAAATCCCTAAAATATTTAAAATAACCCAAAGCTATACTTTAAAGTAGTGGATTCGCCCTAAAAAAGTGCTAAATCCCTAAAGTTGAAACATTGGCAGAAGCACAACACCCCCTACTTAACAAGTTTGTTTTGTTGCGCCGTCAGTACAACGCGTAAGCGCGACATTGTTCACGCATAGTAGATTCAAGGAATTAATTTTTTTTTTTAATATCTTGTCAAAATTATAAGTAGTTTGCGAGCGCACAGAAATTTAAAGACGGGCGCCGCGTTGCCGACCTCTGCTCTAGATACGTTTTTTTTTTCGGCATGTCCTACGTTGTTGGCCTGGGAAAGACCTTCACAACAAAATCGGGCTTGGTGGGTGAACGCAGAGGGCGCTCAGCCAGCGAAATTTATGGGTTTTGCGGCTACGCAAAGGCACCCCTGTGGGTACGGACCTCGACTTGGGCGGCCGGCCAGTTGAAAAACGAACCTAACGGTGATCTACCAGCTCTAGATACGTATTTTAGAGGATTTGAACGGAGTGACAACCCAATAGCTGAATAATTTGCTAAAATTCGATTGGGGGTATTTCCGCAAGATAACATTAATAGACTCATCGATTCTATGAATAATTAGTGCCGACAAGTTGCGAACAACAGAGAAAGACACATACTGTATTAAATTATTCAACTATTTTATATAATTATATACAATTGAGCCGTTCATTTTGAAAGTGACTTAAGTCCACTTATCTTTAATTTGAAATACTTAAGGTTTTGCGTTTTTTATATTATTTTTGAAAATGTACGTGATATAAAATTTTCAAATGTACTAAGTATATTTCAATACCAATTTATTTTTTTGACAGGTCAGGATAAATTATAAATGTCACAAGTGCTAACTTGATAAAAGATGAAAATGGACTAAAGCCATTATCAAAATGAACGGCTCAATTAAGTAATTTTGTTTTAAAAAGTATAATTCTTAGGTACCTTAGGTTGTACTATGCATGATATAGTAGTACAAATTATTATTATTAATTTATGTTATTAATAATAAAATAAAAAAAAATGGTGTTTACTAAAGTTATTTTTTAAATTTAATAAAAACAAACGTTATAATGTGAAAAATCCTTTTAAAATTGAAATTGGTACATGTTGCTTAAACTTTTTTGATGTGTGTATTTTCGGAAACACTGAAAGATTCTGATGTTGGTCGAGACACCTTTCTGGGATCGATTTTCTATGCTCGTCTTACTCTGGCCTTTTAATAAACTTTATATATTTATTTTATTAAACTTATATATTTTTGTGGGCTAATATCTACTGATACATACTGATACAACTACTGATTTATACCCCTCTGGCCTTAATGAAACTTTTAAAAATTGCAACCGATAATTTTTTCCCTTAATGATCTTACCAAAAAGAAAGTTTTTCAACTCTGAAGAAACATCGACGTATCTTAGTTTTGGATGTGGCTTTTTCAATGGAATCGCAGTAATATAGGTGACCTGAAAAAAAAATTAAAGGCGTTAAAGGAAATATAATGTTTTTGGGTATTATTAATATTTATCGCATTTTCCACATAATTATACCCTACCTAAAATTATTTTATTCTAGATTATACTATATATCTCTAAGTCCATGTAACTTTTTTACAGTATCACAACTATGAACCAATAGATTTTGAGAATCTTTTATACAATTAGTCGATTCCGTTTGACCCCGGTTCACGTCCCAATAAAATCCGTCGATATTTGAAACCATTCTACACGAAGTCTTTTTAATAATTAGTTCAATTGAATATACTAGTCGCGGGGTTTACCAGCAGAATAGAATAAGGCCTTCTTCTTCATCAGACTGAGGTGTTGTAAGAACCGCTTAAGTTATACAGCGTGTTAAATTGCACGCAGATTGCTAGAATTTGAGCTGGTGGATGCATCTTCTCTTAACACAGCACACGCCCGCCAATCCGCACTGGAGAAGCGCGCTGGGTTAAAAGTCCAAACTCCTCATGGATTCCACAAATATAGGGGATAAAGAAGAACAATTAAACCTCAATCTTTATTTAAATTGTAAGAATTATTACTAGATGATCTATCCTATTGTTTTTTGTCTTTAAATGTCAATTAACGACGATTTTTGAAAGCTTTGTATTAAATTTGACGTACATGTATTTTTAAATCAATCATTATGGTAGAATGCCTCTGGCTTGTACTCCCCACACCACATCGCTACCTCAGACGGAGTACAGCGTTTATGGTTCAGCTATAATAATTTTATTTATCAAAGTGATGAATTTTTAACAATGCGACAGTTTTTATCGCCAAATAAAAAACCGGATAGCAATTAGATAACAACTATCTTACAGACGTATATATTAATAAATATGATGCAATACAATATTTATTTATATTAAGTCTCGTAATGATAAGAATATTATAGAATCATGTAGATTAATCTCTCTGATGATAATGGTTGCGGAGGCCTAGTGGACCGGTTGCCGTGCGCGGCAATTCGAATGGTCGTAGGTTCGAATACCGGCACGTATTTTGAGTTTTTTCAGTTTCTTTCGGATTTAGGCACCACAGGGTCACCGGGGAAGAAAAACGTCGCGAGGAAACTCACATGGTATCTAATAGAAACGTGACGTAAGTGCCCTGACAACGGCGCTCAGCTGGGCGACTGTTCAGGTTGGGCACGACATATAATCTCAAAGTGGATACAGCCACTTACCTATTTCTGCTCACCTCGTAAGGGGTATAGCGTGACGATTTATTGCTTATTATTATGATAATAGAGAAATTTATAAAATATTTTTCTCTATGATTATCATATATAGTTTTATAATAATGTTTTTTTTTTGTTGTAAATTCACGAAATTTCATAATCTTATTAAATACTAGGGACTTTGCAAAGAAAAGTTATAAACAAAACCAAATAAAATAACAATTGTCTCTACTATGTTCTCTAGATTTTTTATTCTAACTCGACACAGTGACTGCTCCATACCTGATGGTAAGCAGGGTGCAGCCCAAAAAACGCCAACGACTATCGGCAGGTAAGAAAAACCTAACGGCAGTCGCAGCGATCATGCCGGCCTGCACAAATATCTCTTCACGCTACGCTTAAAGGATCCCATATCATAGGACGGGATGACCACGTTTTTACTTAGGGTGCGTGACCTAGAGGGGACGATTTTATTTGTGAATACTACTAGTTTGCAAACATTTTAGTAAATAATAATCAACTGATCTGAAAGTTTTATTTTGCTTTAACAGATTCAAACATATAATAAACATATAAATAGTGTAAGGTGTAGGTCTTCCATGAGAAAAAACTTACTTTCTTTGCTTGTGACCGCAACCTGTATATCCAGGTCAAAAATTAAAGCCATAATTAAAAGCAAGTTTCTTCACGCACAAGATCCGTTATAGCATTGACGTACATAGGATATTTGGACTGGGTAAGCAGAATTCGCGTATATAATTTGAATATTATATTATGATAGTAAATATTACATTGCTTTCATAGGAAAGATAGACAGCGTGAATATAGAATAGATATGAATATAAATGTTTCTTTTTTGTTTAGCTTTAAGCAATTTATTCCAAACTTATTTATCGTCAGGGCATGCAATGCTTTCATGCATCTATGGAGTGAACGCTACTGCGTTATAATGTGTAATTTGACTTGATAATGAGTACAACATACGAAAATTTAAAATGGGTTTAAACAACTCTGTAAATCAGAATGAGAAATAAGGTTTGTTTCACAAAAAGTATATTCGATCCAACCAAACTATTACCTTGAACTAAATTATGGTCAGTCACAAGCTACAAAGATAAATTGTACATGCATGATATATCAATTACTTATCAAGAGATTATAAAGTTACATCCCATGTAACACGCACGTACCAGTGTGAGTTATCATGATAACTCGATCAATTCCTCCGGCGGTGTAACATAACAAACAAATTAGGAATATATAATTAGTAAATACTAGCTGATCCGGCAAATGTTGTTTTGCTATATAAGGTTTTGTAATATCTTCTAAGATGTTCATTGAAATTAAGTGATGTCAAAGACAATTTTGTTCACAATTAAATACTCTTAATCAACAACACATTTATTTGGATAAAGATTAATATTATTACGTTGATACAACTCTTAACAAATAATGCATTAATTTCGACCAAATGTGTTTACCATAAAAACGGTTCTAGTGACTTAATCTTAAAAGATAGACATATACTGTCGCGGACATTTTTTTAGATCATTTCAAGAGGAATAATTCTTTCTCAGATATATTTTTGGTATCTTGAACCGTTTTTGCAGCGCACGCAATGGAAGCCCTCAAGGATGAATAATTTCCCCGTTTTTTTCACATTTTCCATTATTTCTTCGCTCCTAATAGTTGCATCGTGATGTTATATAGCCTAAAGCCTTCCTCGATAAATGGTCTATTCAACTCAAAAATAATTTTTCAATTCGAACCAGTAGTTCCTGAGATTAGCGCGTTCAAACAAACAAACAAACAAACAAACAAACAAACAAACAAACTCTTCAGCTTTATAATATTAGTATAGATTAGTATTAGTATAGATAACAAAACTAGACACACGCGCCTTAAGTTTAGCCGCAAAAAATGTTCTTAAATAGCAAAAATATGGAATTACAACGATTTGGCGCGAGTTAATCCGCAAAGCTGTGGTCTTCCTATTTTGATTACATTATAATGATGATGATGATGTCCTAGCCGGTTTCGGCCACGGCGACTGTTTCAACACCGGTTAAGAAATTCGAGGTCCAGTTTTCGGAAACAGTCAATTGCGCAGGAGATATTTAAGTGCACAGCTGGACGCGCAGCCAGAAAAGCACTCTCTCGTCCGAGCTCCCTCAGGCCCGATGGAAAGGAGAACCAGTACGATCGGGAGGGAGCGGGATGCAGGTTTGGTCGAGTTTTCATTCTCAGAACACCTGGTTGAATTGCGGTGTTAAAGAGATACCTAAGTCGCCTTTTACGACACCTCGGCAAGAAGAGGGGGGTGCTATTCTATTCTGCCGGCAGCCACCACGGCTTACATCACATCTAATCTTATCTTATCTGATTACATTATACTATTTCTGCCTTACTTGTATCAAGAAAGGATCCACTCCGAGGCAGCCTTGAGTTTCTTTCGCCGTTTCTTCTCAAGGTAGTCGCTTCCGAAACGCTAGTTGATCACCCGTAGGTTCTTTCCCCTGGCTAGCTGCTCAAGTCGAGGTCGTACCCATCGGGGTGCCCTTGCGTTGCCGCCCAACCCATAAAATCGCTGGTTTAGCATCTTCTGTGCTCACCCCCAAGCCCGGTTGAGCTGTATAAGCCTGTCCCGGCCGTCAGTAGATAGTCCGTTCCAAAAAAAAAAATCAAGAAATGGTACAGGGTTCTTTTTTATTTGGGAAACTACTGACGGGACTGTCACATAATTTACATTACATTTTTGTATAATAAGAAAAATCTCAAAATATACCACACAATTTGTTATTACTTAATGTTTTTACAGCAAATCCAAATCTAGTTTGACTTTGTTATGTTTTTATGAGTTCAATTATTGTAACGAAATAAAAGTTTAGGTTTAAAGAAGATTTATTTTCTCAAAAAGAAACATTACATTTTACTCACATAAGAAAAAATTAACAATAACGCAATACAAGGCGGTAGCAATATAAAAATTACAAACTAAGTAGTAAACATTCACAAATTCACAGACACAGTACAAAACTATATATGTATACAATAGGCACAATAAATCCAGACAGAAAAACTGCAGTAAAACCATCATATTGAGACTGGAAGCGCTATGTAACAAAGTGCGACATTTATTTTCTATTAAAAATATAGAGAGATCTAGAATCCTTGACATGATTAGGCAATTTTTTGTAGATTTGCACGCCTTCAAAAGTTAGATTTATCTTTCCAAAGTTAGACCAAATTTAGACAAAATTCTCCCCAAACCAGATAATAATTCAAATATTGGCACTAACTCCACAAGCAAGAAAATCACGGTGATGTCGTTTCACCATTTCATGTTATAGCAAACTCAAACTCAAAACTATTTTATTTAAATAGACCTATCATGAGTACTTTTAAATCTTCAGTAAAATACATCTAGCGCTGCTATGAAAAGCAGAATCTGTTTTTGTATTACTTACAGGCTTCCGCTTGACCTCAATCTCACCTGCTGGAAAATGATGATAAGGCCGACGATGGAGCGCGCTCGCACAGCAAATACCGATTCACTCGACGTTTGAAGATTCCCATGTCATAAGATTTTGGAAACACCGACGCAGGAAGTGAGTTTAACTCCTTCGCGGTTCGCAGCAAAAAGGAGGAGGCGATTGCCTCGTGCGAGCAGCTGGAATGTCAACCACATAAGGGTGCAATCCCGCACGGCTTCTTGTCAATTTATGGCAGAAGGGGGAGGGTGGAACTAAATCATACAACTCGGCCGCACACTCGCCAGAGTATATTCTATAGAGAACCGAAAGGCTGGCCACTCTACGCCGCGCCGGTGTTCCAAATTGAGTAGTTTACACGACGTAAGAGCCACGGCATCTACCGAGAAGAGCCAGCAAGACTCTAGTAGTCGTTCTTTTTAAAATATAGTTCCAATTTCGTAAATGTGTTCATCCACAGCGATAGTATTATCAAAAGTAAAGATGAAAAAAAAACGAGAAATCACTTTTGATTTAACAGTGAAAAATGAAAATCATGTCAACCTAAACCGATATAGTACTATGATAATGTTACGAGTCCGAAAGAGATAAAAGTAATAGCAGGTATGCTCCCTGTTATAATTTGATCCATGCTTAATCAAGAGTCATATTTAAATACATAGCTAAACGCTAATAACTCACTGTACTCTCGCCACAAAACGCGACGTTTTGCCGGTTACAAGAAATTTGATCTTTGTAACGTATTGTTCAGTAGTAATTTTGGACCTTTAACTAAGCATAGTCTATTTCCTAAATCACTGGTTAATTGATATATAATAAATAAATGAAGAAAGAAAAGCGATATACACGTTACATTTTCACGCACTGCAAAATATTATGTTTGTCTGAAAATAAGGAATAATGAACAACGACAAAATGTAGTAGACTCACCTCGTATCGTATTAAAAATAAGTTGAAATTGTAATGAAATTCTCAAAAATTGCAATAATTACTCACCAGTGAATTAATGATGCAAAATGTCGTTAAATAATTAAATATTAAAAGATTATTCTGTGTCGTTAATACAGCCCATAAAATATAAGTTATCTTAAATAAAAAAGTGCAAAACCTATTTATTTGAAATTGTTACACTTGCTTCGGTTGACCTTACTATATCAAATACTATATTCTATGTTTATATTAGCAATAAAATATATTCTCTATCAGCTGAGTAATGGTACCGTTTTGACCTTAAATTAAATTAAATCCGCCTTCTAATAAAGCCGGGTATATTTAAACTCACATCATGACCAGCTTCTAGAAGTAACTTCACATATCCTTCTCCCAATATTGTATGACTCTTGCCAGGGTAAGGGAAGGCCACTAATATTTTGTATGACGAACATACATGCAAAAACAGCACCAAAATACTGATTAATTTATACATCGCGTTTGGACGTGCGTACGCGACCGCGTCGGAATTTTTGTGAGACGGTCGACTAGTTTATTTACATCACACGCGTTAAAAAATGCTTAAGTATGGAATATCTATTTTAGCGTTACTGATATAATAAGATGTCTCTATTGGTCTTAAAGTTGAATGTCCTTGAAAAACGGCAGTGAGTGCATAGTAACGGAAATCAATTGTATTAGCTGTGATTTTTACAATTTAATATTTGTAGTGTATATATCCGTAGTTATGGAAAAATATATTCGAGCAACTATTAACTACATATAAAAGCAGCCAATGGAAGCTCGAAGCTTTCCGTTTGGGAAACCGAGATGAAATGAATGTAACTTTAATACTAAAACTATAGATTTTACACGACTAAAGAACAAAAAAACGTCTTAGTGTCCATATTAATTTTGTTTGTAAATTCTGCTGAAAATCAACAACTGCCTTAATAAACTGTACATAAAATATTAGGTCCTTACATATGAAATTGGCGTTTTTCGTACTGGCCACTTTAATCACAAATTTCTCCTCTTTGGTAAGGAATTCCAAATTCAAATTTGTACAGCTATAGACTCATGTATTTGTGCTTCGATGATCGTCATTCATTTGTTTTTTTCTTCTGTTTTTTTCTGTTTGCGTCACTCATTTTACAAAATGGAAAACTTAAAATATCGCATTATTTACGAGTACGAGTTCCGCCGTGGCACTAGTGCTGCGGAAACAACTCGAAGGGTGAATGATGTGTATGGCGGTCGTGTTGCAAAAGAAAACACAGTTCGTTTTTGGTTCCAACGTTTTCGTTCTGGAAATTTCGACCTGCAGAACAAGCCCCGTGGACGGCCTGAGACTCAAGTTGATAATGAAGAGTTGAAGGCTATTGTGGAAGCGGATCCATCGCAAACCACGTCCGAGTTAGCTGCAGGCCGCGATGTTAGTGATAAAACTGTTTTAATTCACTTGAAGCAAATTGGGAAGATTAAAAAGCTTGAAAGGTGGGTACCTCACGAATTGACTGAAGCAAACCGGCAAACGCGCGTCGACTGCTGCGTTACATTACTAAACCGGCACAATAATGAAGGTATTTTAAACCGAATCATTACCTGTGATGAAAAATGGGTTCTTTACAATAATCGGAAGCGCTCAGCGCACTGGTTGGATCCTGGCCAGCCAGCCAAATCCTGCCCCAAGCGAAAATTAACCCCAAAAAAGTTACTTGTAAGCGTTTGGTGGACTAGTGCCGGTATTGTTCATTACAGTTTTCTCAAATCTGGCCAGACTATTACGGCTGATGTCTATTGTCAGCAATTGCAAACCATGATGGAAAAGCTAGCGGCTAAACAACCTAGGCTGGTCAATCGCTCCACGCCACTGCTGCTTACGAGAACGCTAGACCACACACTGCGCAACAGACGGCTACTAAATTAGAAGAGCTTCAATTGGAAAGTCTAAGACATCCTCCGTACTCCCCGGACCTTGCTCCAACAGATTACCATTTTTTTCGAAATTTGGATAACTTCTTGCAAGGGAAAAAATTCAACTCCGATGAGGCAGTCCAAATCGCCTTCAAAGATTTTATTGATTCCCGTTCGACTGGTTTTTTTAGTAAAGGGATCAATGAACTACCTATGAGATGGCAAAAGTGCATAGAAAATAATGGTTCATACTTTGATTAATT
The DNA here is from genome assembly GCA_036320925.1 of Automeris io. Taxonomy (NCBI): domain Eukaryota; kingdom Metazoa; phylum Arthropoda; class Insecta; order Lepidoptera; family Saturniidae; genus Automeris; species Automeris io. The sequence continues at coordinate 2,349,601 of JAUDJH010000030.1, read as the reverse complement.
AAATATATTATATTAAAAAATATTCGACTTTTTGTTCCTCCCATACAAAACGCCAATTTCATATGTAAGGACCTAATAGTACATATTACATGTTATATGTGTTTAAACTTTAAATACATGTACTATTTTTTTTATTAAAGTTAGTATAACATAAAGAATCAATAAAAATGTCAACTTTTAATTTGGCTAGAATATTAAGATGTTATAGCATTGATAATAAAAATGCAAATGGAAATATTTAACAACTATAATAATTTATATTTGGAGTTGTCATCAAAATTATCAAGCAGTGTCCTCTGCTTTTGTGAAGACGGTTGTCTTGACTCGTCCGGGGTCTTGAGAATACGACGAGCAGCGAGAGACTTTTATGGTGTTTTTTTTTTCTGAATATTAGTTAGGGAGAGTGACTACATCGAACCTGGTGGTAATTATAGTCTTCTCTAAGAACGACGGCAACCGCCAAAGCACACGAGCTGACTTCAACCTTAAGGATATCATAGTTTAATTCTTACATATATTTTAGAGAGACTTGTGTGATTTGTACTGCCCCATGTTTAAGTTGTAATTATATAAACGAATCTATAGTTGTTTATAGAATTTCAAACATACGAAATGAGATAAAATTATAATCCATTTTCTAAATTATACAGTATATTTAAGCTAAATTAATGAACAAAGGTAAAAAAATTGAATGCATAACTTATGCTTTACCTAGAAATGTACATCATTTCTTTTAAAACCATTTTCAAAATTTTAGCTATATTATGACTCATTGCGATTTCCGGACGAAAATCTTTGCTGGTGACTCTTTTGATAGACAACTTCAAACAAATAAGTCATTATAAATATAATTAACTCGTAGTTATACGCAGCCAAAATATTCTGCTGAGGTACCCACTAAGTAATGTGGACATTATTTGGTAAATTATGTAAAACTTCCTCATATTTTCAAATTACTGTTTGTTTCAGTACAGAAAAAATCTTCAATAAATCTCTTTTTATAACCATAGGCAGCGTTTTACTGTGCATTATCGTTCCAAGGCTAAAGTAAATTACTCCATTTGTTGCGTTGTCCATTAGCATCCTTAAATTCGAAGGAAGTTTATAATGTACATTGTATATATTTTAAACTTTAGTCTTACTTTATTTTCATTCATAAATTACCTTAGATTATATATTAATTTCGTCGCCTATGGTATGGTATTCTCCAATAGAATTATAGCTTTGTGGTACACTAATGGCTAGTACAGACGATATTTGAAAATCACCAAGCATCATAGAGAAATTGTATTTTTCTATTTCTTCTAAATTGGAAAAGTTTGTTCTTTGTATTCAACTGCAGATACAAATGTATTTCAATGAGCTATTTCTTTTTGTTTACTAAAAAACTACAAAATATAACAGCTGATTTAAATTAATATTATTTGGCTATATTGACCATTCTTAGAAACTTTTATATATTTATTGTCAAATCTAGTTTTAATGCAATTAGTATTTATTACTGTGGGCTAATCACATTTCACGCAGTTATTGATTTCTGTTTTATAGGTATCGGTACAATCTAGTAAATTCGTAGGTTAAAATAATGAATAATTACTTGGATCTTTCTAATATTGTTCCTGTTATTTATGACGACGTTTTGTGATTAGATGTATAAGTTGGGTTAGGTTATTTATAAGCTGCTGTTCGGACCTGGATTCCGCCCTACATACGCTTGGACATTGCCCGGCGTGGGGCAACGAGCGGCGGGACCTCCAGACCTCGAGAAGTTGGCAGGGCATTGTGACATGCTCTGCCTAAATACAACGAGCAGTATCGGGGAGGGTATCATCTTCCCCCGAGTTTGTGCCCAGCGGGCGCGGCGCGACGGGGCTGTGGCGAATTGATTACAGGACCCACAGTCCCTGCCAATGCGCAGAAGTAGTCACCTTGGGGTTTTTAGTCGGTATAAGTCCGACACACCTCGGTCGCGCAAACCCCCTGTGCGGCTAAGACGGTCCTATGAGGATATTCCCCAAGTAAAAAAAAAAAAGGTTATTTATAAGCGACAAGGCCATGGCGTAAGGTTTTGGACGTTGAGGGCGTCCGCCGTCCGGCAGAGAGGACAAGGCGTCGTGTGTGTGTCCACATGACGCCTCATTGAGAGGCAGTGAGGGGGTAACAATTGACCCCCTCCCAGAGAGGACGCCTGTCAAGGCTAGTCGGTCGCCGGGTCCGTAGGAAGTATACGGATACCCAGACCCGGCGAAGATGAAGAGAGGACATAGTTGGCACCCTGGTGGTTTTAGACGGTGCAAGTCCGAAACACCGGGGAAGTAGCCCTCACCACTCCCCTGACGGCCCGAAGGGATTTCCAACGGGTTAACAAAAAAAAAATGGCGTAAGGTTCGAAGAGCAAATGAAGGACTGTTAAATACTGCGGAGAATCTGAAAAATAAAAGAATGGAAATAACTGAATAAAAATTTATGAGTTTGCCATATATTTATCGTAAGAACGGTCAACTTGTTTGATCCCATTTAGTATAAAAAAACATTGAAGCAATGAACTTAAATTCCAACGGAAATTTTTTATGGGTATAAGAAATTATTGCATCAGTTAAATAATATAAATAGCAAAATTTTACTTGATATCCAATGTTATTGAATCAAACTTTTTTAGAAATTTAAAATTAAACGCTTTATCTCAGACATATTTCGAGAATTTGACGGATATATAAATTATTGAACGCTTTCGCTCAGCAAATGCTCATTCACTCTTCTTTTAAAGGCTCCCCTGACTCATAACAACATAGAAATATTGAAATGGTGTATTCAATTACTTTGTTTATTTATTTTTATTTGTTGCGTGTATTACAAATGAAGATAAAAATCTTTCAGTATGTGGATATGGAGAAAATATACAATGTAAAGGTGGATTCATAACGACATCTAGAGGTTTTATAATGAAATCGTAATGTTAGAACTAGATATTAAAGCTCATGTGGACACTCCTTAGTGAGCAAACCTGTTAAGACTACGAGATCGGTGACTTTACGAATATGCTCAGTACTTTACGTTTTCGTAACAAAGAGTAATTGCTAATTAGTTTTCGAGCTCTGCGAACTATTGAATCCAGATCAGCTGATTGATATTTACCAGTAAAAGTGACAATAGTATTTCACACCCTAGTTTAGCTGTAATATTAGTTTATTAATGTCTTTTTTTAAACTGGTGCAACAAACTGACTACACCTCATCTGATTAAAAGTGCAGTGTTCTCAAAAAATTGAAGTCCATTGACAGATGCCGTTGCCATGTAGGTCTATTTATTTCACATCATATTTGTGATAGTAGTAAGAGGAAACATTATTTTATTTATTTATTTATGGGCTATCAACGCTTCATTGCATTTTACATTCACAATGAGATCGCATGCACAAGCTAAATGTCTACAATGGATACTAATAAAAGACAGCCACAGCATAGTTCAAAAGCATTAACTAACAATATCAAAACAAAAAATCAAAATCAAAACACCAAAAACAAAAAAGAAAAAAAAAAACTAGACAATAATACCTACAATTCAAATTAAAAATAAAAATTAACACACAAACTATGCAACACCAAGAACAATGCCAAGCTCAACACACCTGCTCACTAATTTTCCTCTTGAAGGCCGGCATCGAATCCGAAAATATATCAATGCTCTTGTCCCCGGCCACACACCCGTTATATAAACGCGACAGCCTTGGCACTACAGAAAAGTGACCAAGGTTGGTCTTAAATCGTTTGGTGGCAAATATGGGGGCAGGATACCGAGGCAGCCTGCGAGCATCGCATTACTAAATTGTTCCAATAGTTAATTATCATTTCAAGGAGAATTAAAAGATAAATAAAAAACTTTATAGATTCTTAAATTCTTTGATGGGATTTTGAGCACTATTCTAGAACAAAATAGGCTATATAGTTCGAATAATTTTGACGAAATAATTAATTCTGGTGACGTGATATGTCATGTGCTTTTTAGTAGCTGTGAATTTATCTCTGGTAGCCTTGAAACAGACGCTCAAATATTGCGCGATGATTATGACATATTACAAAATTATTTACATAATGCTAGCCCGAATTTATGTATATTCTCATAAGTATTTATGAACATAAATGATATCTGCAATAACAAGTTCATATCAGTAATTACCAATAAATTGTATAAGAACTAGCTGTCCCGGCATACCTTGTTCTGCCCTATTTCTCTAAAACAAAGTTACATTCTTTTTTTATGTTAATAGCTGCCCCATCAGATTTCATTCTGCCAAAAGTTATTGGCCTGTTGCAGTCTAATAGAAATAAAATTGCATTGAAAGACTTAAAACATCTAAGGTAATGATATTTTTACTATAATGCCTTATGGGATATTTTTGTTTTTTTTTTGTTTAATTGCTAGGCCTATAAATTATAATTGTCATTAATGACATGCAACCTCTAATCAACTTGAAGGCATACCTTTGTTTTGTTTTGATTGAGATCATATGTTTGACAGCTGGGGACAGAGGGGTTTGTATGGGAAAATGAAATTGTTGTTTTTACTATATTCCTAGCATTATGATCATATTTACTCACCTTTAAACCTTCCCTGAACTTCAAAAATTAATTCAAAATCAAAATTAGCCAAATCGGTTCAGCCGTTCTCGAGTTTTAGCGAGACTAACGAACAGCAATTGATTTTTATATATATAGATGTAGGCCACCTTCAATACTCACCCACCCTTCAGCTATTAGATTTAGTCTTGAATAGAGATAGAAAAAACAGAAATTGATGTAGGAGAAATCAGATAAATGAAAATCACCGGACTGAGACAGAGATAGCACTATGAAAACACAACGCCTGCGAAAGAGATGAAACTAGTATCAGGAACGCTTTTGCTGTAATCATAGATGGGCAAAATGTAATCAGATTAATAAAAATGATTAACGATTACATTTTACGTTTTTTACCATTAATATGACTGCATTTTGCTCATTGATGTTTTAAACACTATAAAATCCCAGATTGTATACACATTTATAATTTCTTAGGGCGGCTTGCACTAACGAATTAATCTAGTTTAAGCTTGTATAAAACGCTTATTAATTGAATTGGTTTGATTCCATCTTAATGATGATTTCAGTGTAAGAGTTGTTATAACTAGATTTTGATTTAGTGCAAGACAATAGGTACCGATAAGCGCTAAATAGCATTTTATATAACTCTAAACTAGATTTAATTTGTTAGTGCAAGCCGCCCTTAATGTTTTAAATGGATTTAATCGTGATTACTGAGCAAGAAAATTAAAATTACGACTACATTTTGTAATCGTTCATCATTAATCAGATTACATTTTGCCCATCTCTGGCTGTATTTTTGTCTTATAATAGTCTTGAACTACGTATGAATATATATCGTCACGCTATATATCTTTCGGGGCAAGCAGAGAGGCACTCATGTGCCTGTATCGATTTTGCGTTTACATGTCGGGCCCAACGTGACTCGAAGCTGAGCTGATGCAGTGCACAGTGCAGTGAATATAAATTTCTTTCCACTCACCAATAAGTTGTATCGATTTATAAAGAAAAAATCACTATATAACACAAAGGTACATGTCATGTCATACATATCTCTACACCGAATCATACACACATATGTACATACTTACAAGGACCGATTTTTTTTTTTAATTAGAAGAATACTCTATTGTTTTTTTAACGAAATTTTAATTTAAAGAAGGAAAATCATTTTTGGCTAATTTTAATGAGCCGTGATTTTTTTATTCAATAAATAAATTAATAACTTATTGTCTTCAAAATATTTTAGAAATATATATTTTTTTTATTTTATTTTATTTTTGGTAGTAGAGAGATTACCCGAACTGGGTCATGATAACACAAGAGTAAAGGCCGTCATAGTGACTCGCTTTGGCCTATCGCGTTTCGATATCAGCATGTGTATATCCGGTAACTCATATACCTAGAGACCTTCAGTAGTGGCGTATGCGAGCCGACATGACGACGGAGACTATATTTGATGGTCGTTTTCGTTTTTGGACTACCCTGTACTTACCATCAGGTACTCTGCAGTCACTATGTTGAGCCAGTGTAAAAAGATAATAATTTCCGTATTCAATGATTAATCGAATCATAATCTTGAAAGTGATAAATTTAAAACATTGACCAGTTATTATACGTTAAAACCACATTTATTTATAAAATTGTACATGGCATACAACATTTAAAAGAGAATTGAAACAAATAAAGATATTTTGGCCAAAAATTTAAAACTAGAGAATAGATAAGAAGATCATTATAATATTAGCTTTGTTAAACAGTAGCCCGCTTGCGACAATAAAATAAAAACACCTTTACAGAATAATAGTAAAGTCATTTATGAACAAATATCTCAAGTTTGTCCAATTTTCTTCTTAAAACTTCAGCGTATGCTATTACGAATAACATTGTAACAAATAATAAAACTACCCATATTTTTTTTTAATATTTTTAATTCTTCTTTTTCAACAAATCCGCTCGTCTTTTGAGATAAAATAATAAGTACTTTATAACTTTGATTACAATATAAATAACAAATAAGATAAACACAAATATATCCAAGAACATCTTCTGGTACCAGGGCACCAGAATAGCTGGAGAGCGTAGATGTGGCGCGCCTCGTGTCTTGACGACGTGTTCTACCCAGTGCACCAGCTCCGCTCCAGGAGTCACTGGCCGGTCGTGGTACACTAGCGATAGCTCCAGCGCCCTCTCAGTGTATCTAAACAAAAACGTACTTATTTACTGTTCTTTTCGTATGATCTACTCGCAATACCACATAGCCCCATGATATCGTTACGCATGAATTAAAAACATACACGGAAGAATATTCGAACACCATTTCACCACAAAATCACCAGACGCCTTGTGGGATACCATTCTTGTAACCGCATAAAAAGATTTACTTCCATTCGAGAACAAAACAGAAGTGGAATATGCTTCCAGCGATGATATTCAGGTTCTTATGATTTGAGAGTTTTTAGGAGAAGAGTGAATAAGCATTTGTTGGTGGGTGTCATTATCATCGGTCTCATCTTCACCTTCCACCAGGTGTTTGAAGTCAAGGGCCCACCTGCAAATCATTAGAAAACAACGAAATTTGCGGATCAACATGATGTAAATGCCTTTCTGTTTTTGTTAGCTCATTAATTCTTATCTTGTTCTATTATGTTCTTTGCTATAACTCTGTAGCAATTTTTTATACTAGCACGATACAGCAATGGCGTAAATAAATTAAAATCAGGCGTTCACGTGGAGTGAATTCGTGACAGATCATTTAAATTTCATGCTATTCATTGTAAGAAAATTTTATTGGCTTCACTATTAACCTAATTCTGTGAGATTAAGTGAACAACAATGAAGTGCTGATACATTGCCCGACATTGTACAAAGATCACTAGAGGGAGTCGCTTCACCCATCCCGTCCGGGATAAGCTCGTATAGACATCTGTGAGCCTATAAAAGTTCGTCGTGGTATATTTATGACTAGCTGATCCGGCAATCGTTGTTTTGCTATATAAGGTTTTGTAATATCTTCTAAGATGTTCATTGAAATTAAGTGATGTTAAAGACAATTTTGTTCACAATTAAATACTCTTAATCAACAACACATTTATTTGGATAAAGATTAATATTATTACGTTGATACAACTCTTAACAAATAATGCATTAATTTCGACCAAATTTGTTTACCATAAAAACGGTTCTAGTGACTTAATCTTAAAAGGTAGACATATACTGTTCAGGACATTTTTTTAGATCATTTTAAGAGGAATAACTCTGTCATACATATATTTTTGGTATCTTGAACCGTTTTCGCAGCGCACGCAATGGAAGCACTCAAGGATGAATAATTTCTCCGTTTTTTTTCACATTTTCCATTATTTCTTCGCTCCTAATAATTGCATTGTGATGTTATATAGCCTAAAGCCTTCCTCGATAAATGGTCTATCCAACTCAAAAAGAATTTTTCAATTCGAACCAGTAGTTCCTGAGATTAGCGCGTTCAAACAAACAAACTCGTCAGCTTTATAATATTAGTATAGATATAATATAATAAATTATAGTATAAATAAACAGGCCACTCTGACGTATGTATTTTTTTTTACACTGACTCGACATAGTGACTACAGAGTTCCTGATGGTAAGTACAGTGTAGTCCAAAAACGAAAGCGACTATCATAGGATGAAAATCTTACTGTACTTACCATCAGGTATTTTGTAGTCACTATATAGAACCAGTGTAAAAAAAAATAGACTTTCAGACTGAGATTTATAGACGCAACATTAAATTTGCTTAGACATTACTAAAACATTACAATTTATATTACTCAATCAATGTCAAAGGATTTGGTAAGTCACCGATTTTGTCAACATGAACTTGGCTTTGCGAATATTATGGCTGTACTCAAGTTCCTAATATGTATTCAGTTTTTTGTCAAAACAAATTTGTGTTTTGAGAACATTGCTAAGCAAAGTCAAAATAACGTCTATAAATCACAGCCTCATCCTTTGGATATCATCGCTATTATTGGACAGCTCTGTACATAGTTTCAAAAATCATGTAGACGCTATACTGTTCCACTACTATAGAGTATATATCTAAAATCTTCCTCTGTTATTGTTTTTATTTTTATTAAGGCGTAAGTTAGTTTCGTCCGTAAGTTAGTTAAGGTTTAGTATTGTTTTTTATAAATTTATAATGTAGGCTTAAGTATATAATGTAAATTTTAAGAAATAAACGACACCACTTAACCCTTTTCAGCGGATGGATGAAAGAATGTAGTATGAAAGATAGTAGAATGTGAGTGGTGTGAAATTTGAAAAAAAAAATTGAATTCGAGTATATATTTAAGCAAATATAAGTCGATTTCAAACATAGTTCCCTCGAACCGTGACTGAAAGGTGATTTAAACGAACAGTAATTCTACTACGAGTTATTATAACATTATTATTTCAGTTTTAATTTCATATTTCGTGGTAAGACGTCTTAAAATGAAGTTTACTTTCATGATAGTGCACAATGATGTCTTGTGTCAATCGTTCACCCAATCTGATACCAATCAGAGGAGCCGTAAAATTGAGAGCACTGTACAGATTAAGCCTCTAATTACTACTTAAATAGAAGTAAAGGTTCATTTTAGTGGGCGTAAGTATATACATATTTTTTTAAATGAATAAATAACCATTAATATTTCCAAATGCTAATTCACAAACTAAATAAAAATGTAAGATTCCCTAAATCGAGAATTTCTTGATAAGTTCGGTAATGTAACAAAGGGAATATATTTTTTTTCAAATAGTTCTACTTCCAAGAAGTTTCAAATCTTTAAAAGGAAAAAGATAATGAATTTACGACCGGTTCAGAGAGAAGAACCCACCGAGAAGCGCAGGCAAGAAACTCTGGAAGTTTCTCTTTGCAACATAATGACGTCATTACCTCATAACCTTTCATTTACCTTGGATTTCCCAAAACTTCTTTAATAGCAGTTTCTAAATTGCTGGCAATATCGTAGTCAAGATTGACTTCTATTCCAAAACCTTTGCTTACTGCTCTTCTAATATTTATACTCTGATCTGCAAATATCGGTATGCCAATAATAGGAATACCGAAGTGCAAACTTTCTGTTGTAGACAGTAATCCTCCATGAGTGATAAACAGGATACAATTTCGATGTGCTGAAAGTTTTACACTTTTATTATATCACTCTATACAATTTTAATGGTATAATCCTACAATTTTAATGTGCTTTTGATAAAATTAAAGTAGATCAAGTCGAGCTTGTATATTAGTATATATTAATTGAATCCTTGTAATTCAATAATAATGAATTACTAAAGAAAGTAGTAATAGGAAAGATTTATGTTAATCCACCAACTGAATTAATAAGAAAATTTGCGGGTATTGACTTGAGAGAACATTGCTTCTCTCATGGACAGTTTTATGTTGCTTGCTCAAAAGTAAGTTCACTCAATAGCTTGATAGTTTTAGCGCCTAATGATAGATTAGTTAAGAATATTGTGTACAAAGAAGTTTTGTAGGCCCTAATTTTTTACACACGCTAAATAAAAGTAAAACCACAAAAACTATACCTAATTAATAATAATAGTTCTTAACACGAGCGAAGCCGCGGGCAAAAGCTAGTATTAGAATATATTAATTTAATCCTTGTAATTCAATAATAATGAATGACTAAAGAAGTACCAGCAACTGAATTATTACTCGTAGGAGAAAAGATGATTGAGGGTTAGACTTAGTTAAAAGTTCCCCTATTTTACGGATTTGGCTAGTTTGCTTATGTTAACACAATATTTTTATTATAAAAAAGCCAAATGTATCGATGCAGGCATTGGTAACAACAAACGTAAATTACTGCACTAGTTTCAGATACAACGTTGTTGAGGGAATAAGGTTATTCTTAGATAGTATTTATCTCCAGTATTGAAATAAAAATTGCTATGATGGCAGTACATAAGAAACAAAACATTTTAACTAACCTAAAATGCTTTGCTGTGGCGCCCACTTCAGAATGTGCACATTTCCCGGTACATTAATTAGTTCTCCTTCAAATTTCCATATAACAGTCTGCTTCAACCCACTGAATATTTCCAAAAGAGCCTTTGTTATTTTCGTTGGTAAACCTTCACTTTTCATAATCGTACCTAAACTAAAGTAAATGACTCCATTTTTCGAGTTGTCCATAATGTTTTTTAAATTCTGTAAAATCAATCAAGATGAATATAAATTATCTCCTGAATATGACAGAGCTTAAACGGTCTCCTGACCTTTTCATTCAATCTGATCCAATCCTACAGATTAAATAATATGTGATGCAATTAGACTTAAAATATTATTGGTAAATAATCGGACGTCGGATGTCTAATACATTTTTCTTCTTACGTTGAAAGGTCTCGATACTGCATACTTATACGTGGTACCTCTATATACGAGTGCCCTGATATACAAGTGTTTTGAGATACGAGTCACCGAGCGAGCGATATTTTGCTTTGAGATGAGAGCAAGATTTGAGATACTACGAATCGCACCCTACACCGCTGCACACGACCATGTACAACGTCTAACAGTTTCTCTCACCTCAGACTAGACCTCAGTCTGTGTGCTTATTTCCCTTGTTTTCAAAGCATTTTTGATAAGTTGGGTTCGCGTTTTTTTTGCCTTTTGTACATTTACAAAACATTATCACATTTATTTTTATTACCATGGGTCCGAAGAGAAGATGGTGTCTATTAAATCTAACCGTGAAATCATAGAAACACATAAGCAAGGTATGCGAGTAATTGACATCTGAGGTTGTGTTTAAGGAACTGGAACCGATTAATGACATTTCAATCAATTTCAATGGGGAAAATTGCCTTGAGATACGAGTAATTTGACACACGAGCAAGGTTACGGAACGAATTAAACTCGTATGTCGAGGTACCACTGTATTATACATTTTTATAAGAATAGCGATCGTCTTACCTCCGGTAAAGGTTGTATGCTATCGGAAATATGATATCCACCAATAGCCTTGTAACTCTGAGGTAGTCTCACTGACAAACCTGAAGATACATGAGAGTTACCTAACATCAAGGAGGCATTGTATATAATGTCTTCATAGAGTGGAAGCTTCCGACCTCTTTTCTCTACCGCTGGTCCAAATGCATTTATAAATGTTTCTTTTTCACTGTACGTTTTGTACCTTATATAGAAAAATAAAAATATATTAACCAAGGATGTGTTCGTTGATACATCAAATGTAATTTTTTAAAGCCATGTTTTTCAGGAAATATTATCGTTAATTCACTTTTATGAATTTGTGCCACTGTTAATGTTTCTATTCTTTGTGATATAATAAAGTAACTTTTAAAACTTTCCTTAGTTCTGCGGTTATTTAGATGTAGGAGATTATTTTTTGTACTAGGATATAACATAAGAATATTTCTTCTTTAAACGCTTATTATAAATTTGACCACCTTTCGTAATCAGTTACGAACTTACGCTCTAAAAATTTTGTAAAACAAGAGTATGTTAACTTCTTTTAACCGCTGCCAAAATGTGAGTGGGGGCTGTGCTGCGGATAGGAGATCAGGTGTATACGCTGGGTTAGGCATTTCATCGATCAAAGATAAAACCAATGCATGGGGTTCTACTGACGAAGACCAAATAAAAGGGCAATCATACACGGCTGCAAATCTGGAAAGTAAATGAAAATAATTTGATGAATTATTATTTTTTTAAAACTGGCTTGTATTCTTTTAATCCTTTGTATCACGGTGGCACTCTTACATTGCCACCTGTTTTAGAACCATTTTCTGAGCAATTTCGACCGAATTCTGGATCTTTTTTTAGGTGTTTCAGCATCAGTCATATATTCAAGAATAAGAATTGATGTGGAATAATTAAAATTTTTGGATGATTTTGCTTATGCACATAAACAAACCTTAACAAATCGCAATGGTTCTGGAGAAAATTCATTATCTCCAGAAGTTTTCGAAGTACATATTTTTCCTTATATGGGATTAGCTCAAAAATTTGCACTCAGGAATTTTAGGGGTCGCTGATTACGATTCCGCCCTAAAAAAATCAAAATTTAGTGCCAAATATCATGCGATTAGAATGATTTTTGCATGTTCGCTCCGCCATACTGGATCCGCCATTTTGAATTTTGAAATTTTGAGGGTGGAATCGTAATTAGCGACCCCGAAAACCCGAGAGTACTAAATTTCAAGCCTAAACACTGGACTAAAAAAAAAAATGCGTGACACCAAGGGTAATACACACTTTGAAGATAGTAAAGTATATTTCTAGAGAGGTAGTAATCAATGATGAAAAAAAAAACATCATCGTCTTTCATAACGTATTCCAACATAGCACTGAAGCTTAAGTTTGCTATAAGGCTATCTAATATCCAATATTTCTTTATGCAAGCATTATTAACACGATCTTTATATTCGGAATCCGATTAATATCAGCCGTCATAGCGATTACAACATCATTAATACTCTAATCTCTCCAAGTCATGTTATCAGTCGGCTAGTCAGTAATGATTTCGCTTGCCGCATGATGTTTCCATTTTTTTTTTTATAACTAATTCATAACAATATACGGCAACAGTAAGCACTTAAAGAAATATTATGATCACAAAATAAATCATCATGCTTCGACATGTATATACAGGTGATTTTATAGACGAGGGAGATATTTCAGAATATAATCATTTGTACCTTGTTATAACTAATAAAAATGTAAATAACAATATTCCCTAACGAATCATAACAATAAGAATTGATCCGTAAAATGTTAGGACACCGCAGCGCGTGTGATTTATGATTGAATGGTAAGTAGATAAAATTCTTTTCACGTAATTTTAGATAAACAGGTAATTGACTCGCTTCCCTTTAGTACTTTATCCTGGCTTAGGACAGACAAAATACCTGCTTATTAATTAATTGTTATTTATTCTATCATGTGTGTCATTGCCCCTTAATATGTTGACTATAAATTACTTTGTTTTAGGGGAAAAATTAAGATATCACTATTTCTATATATTTGGAATTAGAATCGAATGCTGAATACCCTCCTTGAATATACCCCTCGTATATAAAATCAGTCTGTCAGTCTGTATATATATATATATGCATTTGTAAAGTCCGCTGATCACATCTGGGATACTTGGTACAATAAAACAATTGTAAGGTGCAGTCAGCAGGATACGTTGGTTCTCCTTTACTGTCCGCCATAATAATGTTTATCACAATGCTACAATATCAGATATCATCATCAGCCTATCCTAGTCTACTGCTGGACATAGGCCTCTCCTAGCAAGTGCCATTGAACCCGGTCTTCGGCTTTTCTCATCCAATCCTTTCCTAACCACCTTTCGCAGGTCGTCGCTCCACCTTGCCGGGGGGCGCCTCACGCTACGTCTGCCGATTCGCAGTCTCCACTCAAGAACCCGCCTGCTCCAACGATCATCGTTTCTTCGGCATATATGGCTTGCCCACTGCCACTCCAGCATGCTCATACGGAGATAACCGCATTTCGCACTTTATCCTTCGAAGAGATGCCCAACATAGCCAGCTCTATTGCACAATATCTTATATATCTTGGAAATATTCAAATAAGTTTTCGTATTCCCACAATGTTTCTTTGATAATTCGTCTAAGAAGGTACATACGTACATATATGTATCGATATATTATCTCATAATGTATTAAAAATCTATTATAATAAAATCTACTTACCCTGCATACAATTCACTATACATCCATTCAACAACAATAGCATCAAATTTCTCTTTTGGGTCTAGAATTAGTTTTTGAACGTCTTGATTTGAAATAGTGCCGTTACTAATGACAAAATTGTATTCAAATAAAACATTCAACATTTCCATATCCCACATACCATTTAGCAACGTTTCAATGGTGTATTTTTTCACTAAAACAATAAAATTTTAAATTTTATTTATATTAATCCCAAAAAATACAATAAAATGAAGTTAAACATCTTTATATAGATTAAATTAGTTAACAGTAGCTATTACCGGTGCCACTTAACACATTCCTGTCTAGATTTTCAAGTGTTTACTATAAATAACTTTACTATTTCAGTAACTCTAAGTTATACATTACCTAATTCTATATCTTAGAATTTTCTTTTTTATTAATACTAAACTATAATTATAGCTAACACAATAACCAATATCCAAAAAAATCAAAATCCGGAAATTCATGATCTTCAAAATTACTATTGCTTATTTTTATATTTAAACTACAATCAATTTTCTAGAGAGTAAGTGGAATTGGTAGAATTTTAGTAAGCTTTGGCTATATATCTTTTACTCCATAATACACGGTTCTATCTTTATAGGTAGATTCACTATGCAAATTTTAAGACTAAATGCGTAAAATAATCATAATGTATTTTAAATGCTTACTTATTTTGTCGATATACTCTCGATTTGTTACTATTTCGATTTGTCGGAGATTCCACGGAGGGTTTTTTATCGGATACGCAGTGATATAGGTCACCTAAAAAAATGTGTAATTGATACATACAATACATAGTTCTACCATTTTAGTTCCTACAGAAACAAGCGCTATATATAACGAGCGTCAATCCATCTATGAGAAACAGAATATTATTAATTTGTTTATTAATTTCTTCTGATATTTTTCTTTAGGTACAGTTTTGCTTCCCTTGTTTTCGAATAAAATGAAAAATAGAAACATAAATAATGATTGCTTAAAGTTGCTTAAACTTTGCTTATAGGCTGTTTTTCATGGACTCTTTTATCCGGTACAAATCTTCATAGAACCGTCCCGGATGTATAATATGGGGGATGAGAGCCTAAGTGTGCCGGACTTATCTGACTAAAAACCCGAAAATGACTACATCCGCACATTGGCAGAAATTAAGGGACCCACAATCAATTTTTTACAGCCTCACCGCTGTTTTTTTGGGCTAGATTCTGTGAAAGAGGAAGTTACTAAATTCGGTTACAAAATAAAGTTCCTAAACGACATTAAATAGTAGACCTGCTAGATTTAGTGGTATTTAAATGGCAGTGCACAGAATTGCTAAAACTTTTGCCTAGGGACACCCACAATAATATGAAGGCGGCATTAAAGGTGACGATTATTTATTGGGTAGATTTTTGTCTTTCCAAAAAAAAACTTACCTCATGTCCAGCTTTGGTTAAACGATTGACATACCCTTCGCCGAGTATTGCATGACTTCTGGATGGAAACGGAAATACAACCAAAAGCCGATACGCACTGCACACATTTAAAATTAATACAGATATTATTATAAGAGATTTCATTTTTGAAGAATCAAAAACTAAAAGAATATCGTTAAAATATTATACTATTGAAATCAAATCAACACTACAATCTGAGCTCTTAGAATAAAATAAAATAATTTAATCAATTGCTATCTATATTTATAAACGGCCCCGTATGATATGGATACGTATGTTTATCGCTAAATTCATATTATCTATATAAAATATTATTAAGCTGGACGTTCATAATTTTTTTATAATTTACTAAAATATAAAGTAATTGAAGTTCGATGCTAATAAATTGTAGACAAGAAAAGATATAAAAATGCGTTTACTTATTCGTGTTTTCTAGTAAAACTTTTTTTAATACTATGTGCAAAATATATATTTTAACAGATACACAATCTGCGTTCAAAAGCTGCACTATACAAAATAAAAAAAAAGTGTTATGTTTTTTCGAGCTCAGTCGTTCTGCGGCCGTGTCGACTATTGTGTCATCAGCATTTCAGATTGCCTAAATGAGTAGTTAAATCTTTCAAAAAAACTTATTCAGGAAAACGTTCTGTCGAAATTTACCATGTAGTGTCAGAAAGGCGGGGCGGCGTATTCTTCCTGAAATCATGCCAGAAGGCGCGTGTGGAGAACTGATTACTGGTCGCTCAGTTCCCGTCAATGTGCGGAAGTAGTCACATTAGGGTAATTAGCCGGTTTGAGTCTGGTCTACATCGGCTACCATCCCCCCTGTGTACATCCGAGACGGTCCTTTGAGTTTTTCCCCAAGGAGAAGAAGAGTTGCTCCTGCATTGGCTCTCAAACTATGAAATTCGCAGTTCCTCAACCGCTCAACATCAAACACTCGCCCTTTTCGTCCGTAGAAGATTTTATAGATTTCCAAGGCCAACAGCATTATCTACCGTTGAAAATAAGATATTCCCAAGTCATATCCTGATATTCGTTACGAGGTTTTAAGAACCACGAGACATTTGCTCCGACCCTATAATATTTTTTATCCATTTGTGTAGAAATATGCGATTGAAAAAGAACGAATATTAGTAGTTCAACACTAAGCCTTATACATATAAGCTTGTCACAATGATTAAAAGTATTTCTTTTAAAATGTATTAGTTCATGATGACTTGATAATAATTATGTATTCAGACGTAATTCAGACGATATCGTATATTTATAAATTTACTTATATCTATTATAATATATTTCGGTGGCTATAAAAATTTGCTTAGTAAGCGTGTTGAAATTTATAATATATGACCGGTGGTCGTGGGTGTGGTTATAGTAAGATACGAATTTGGCGTTTTACAGTTTATTTGCACTTTAAGGCACACCGAACTGCGACGTACACGCACGTACTCCCGCCTTGGGTCTCGGTAGTCGACTAATTTCTAAGCGTCCCGTGCGCGCGCGCATCCTCTTACCCCGCACGTCTCGTAACACCCTAACGACCCTTAGGGCGACAATTACGTATCGGGCGGCGTCTACATGCTATAAATATTATTTCATCATAAGGTTTTTGATAGAGATGTGCCGATTATAACTTCGCCTGACTAGCCTATTGGTCTGTTGAAAGATGTCGATTAAAGCAGATAACGTTCTCAGGTATGCAATTTTCGCGACCCTGCGTTTACAATTAACTCGCGCGCCAGTTACAGCCGCCACCTACGAACTTGTCGAAAAATATTTTGTTTATTTCGCAGTATACCTTGAATTTTGTTTTATCGTGGGTTAGAGCAGTTGTTGTTAGCCTGTTATATTGGATGTAATGTGAAATAAAGGTTTGTTATTATTATAGCAATAAATATTAACTCTTATGTATATATTTTACTGAGAAGAACATAGAAATAAAAGCGAGATAGTAGGATTTATCGACTAGTCGGGACATCACTAGTCTATGATAAAAAAAACTTTATAATAATTTCTTCAGTCTATATGTTAGTCAGTTTTATTTTTAAACTTATTAAGTAATAATCTATAACTAGTCGCTTATGGAAAATTGATACCTCGCGGCATTATTACATTATAACGACACGGAAAAAGGATTATTGGGAACCTTGTGCTTAACACTTTACAGTTAGTACTTTTAAACTAAAATCGTTACTTAGAAAATCATCAAATCTTACAGAACAATAACTAAAAAAAGCCATGTACGTATCGGATTCGCATATAGAGGGTTCCGCACAAACAGACCTACAAGGGAGTGAGTATTTGATATTAATTTCAACTCGAGACTTCCACGCATTCCTGAGAAAAAGAGATGGACAGACAGTCGGACAACGAAGTAGTTCTTCAAGGATTCCTTTTTTTTTATTCTGGAATCCTAAAAATATACTTCATTAAATTCTTTTCGGAATCTTATGGCACTTTAAGCTGTATTTCAGGCAATATTGTAAGGAAAGCGTATTAAATACATCTCATATTAAGATAGATTTAAAACAGTACCTAATTTCTTGATAACTTTCGCTAAGCAACGTTTTTTACGTTTAATAACTAATTGTTTATAATCAGAGATGGGCAAAATATAATCTGATTAATGATTACAAAATGTAGTCTTTACAAAATTTTGTAGTGTTTAAAATATAAATGAGCAAAATGCAGTCATATTAATGGTAAAAAACGTAAAATGTACTCGTTAATCATTTTTATTAATCTGATTACATTTTGCCCATCTATGGCTATAATTATTGCGTATAGCAAATCAAAGTATATAAGTGTATTTGAAAGAAATTATTGTAAAAAAGTTGTAATAAAATGGCTTGCCGCGCTTAGAGATCAGCTTGTGTATATCCAGTAACTCATATACCCAGAGACCTTCAGTCGAGGTATATGTGGGCCGACATGATGACGGAGACTATCAATGGATGGTCGCTTTCGTTTTCGGACTACACTGTGCTTACCATCAGGTACTCTGCAGTCACTATGTCAAGCCAGTGTAAAAAAAAAATTAAAACGTATCAGAATCGTTGGGTAACCCTTTAACGTCCACGGGGCGGATTTTCAAACTTCGAGTTTGAGCTGATACCATGCCGTGAATTGGAATGGAAAATATAAGAGAATCGTTGTTTTCGAGGGTGCTTTTTCGAATGGGCATAGTTAAAAGTCGCTAAAAACTGTAAAATTATGGAAAAAATTAAGAAAAAGAAAAAAAAAGACGAGCTATTTTGAAATAACAATTTTTTGTTCATAATGCTTCGTTCTCTATACATTTTTTACACTTCTAAAACCTATCAATAAATATTGCTACACTAGCTAAAAAAATTTTTTGGCCGAGCACAATGTCGGCTTATAAAAGACTAAGAAGTAATTGATGTCTGTCCAGGGAAAATATATACGTAAAACTATTAGAGCCTTTTCGGATGTTGATAGTACATTTTCTATACTTTTTACGATTTTTATTAAAGTTTTTTTGTATAAGACATACAAGGAAAATACTTTTCAGATAACAAACTCTTACAACTCTTCACGACCCTTATTGAAAATTCTTTAGTGCCATATAGACGATGCATGTATATTACAGTATGTATAAATAAAATAGGCCGATTTTGGAGAAATATTTTATAATTTTTTCATCACACTTGTTCGTAACGAATATATTGTATATTTATTAGCTAAATAAATTATTAATGTTTTAAAAAGTATACAAGTATTGATTCAGGTGCGCTTAATTATTCTTTTTAAACAAATCTACTTTTCCTTTACAGAAAGATAATAAATATTTTATAATTTTAGTTACAATATAAATTACAAATGTAATAAATAAAAATATATCCAAGAACATCTTCTGGTACCAGGGCACCAGAATAGCTGGAGAGCGTAGATGTGGCGCGCCTCGTGTCTTGACCACGTGTTCTACCCAGTGTACCAACTCCGCTCCAGGAGTCACTGGCCGGTCGTGGTATACTAGCGATAGCTCCAGCGCCTTCTCCGTGTATCTAAACAAAAACGTACAGCTTTACTGCTCTATTCGCATGCTCAACCTTCAATAGTGTGTAGTCCCAACCATAAATGGGCAAAATGTAATCAGACTAATAAAAATGATTACGATTACATTCTGCGTTTTTCATCATTAATTTGACTGCATTTTGCTCATCTATGTTTTAAACACTACAGAATCCAAGATTGCATACACGTTTATGATTTCTTAATGTTTTAAATGGATTTAATAATGATGACAAAGCAAGAAAATTAAAATTTCGACTACATTTTGTAATCGTTAATCGTTAATCAGATTTATAGCATCTAGACGCCGCCCGATACGTTTTAAGGTAAAGGTTGTTAAAAAGGTCTAAAGGTTGTTAGGGTGTTACGGGACGCGCGGGGTAAGGTGTGCGCGCGCGCAAGGGATGCTCTAGCTAAAGCAGTCGACTACCGAGACCCAATGCTGGAGTACGTGCGTGTACGTCGCAGTTCGGTGTGCCTTAAAGTGCAAATAAACAGTAAAACGCCAAAATCCGTCTTTCTACCACCACACCCACGACCACCGGACATAGATTACATTTTTCCTATCTCTGGTCCCAATACTGCTACGTATAAAATTAAGTATTACAGCGAAGAAAAGTTTAGCTCCATTTCACCATAAACCCACCAAACGCAGTGTCAGATACCACCAGCATATGGCGGATATTCTTTATATCCGGACAAAATCCTCCAATATCCAATTGTTCATATACCTAGAAAACTTCCGTTGTATTTGTAGGCCGACATAACGATGGCGACTGTCAACAGACGTTCCTTTCTTAACGGTTGTTGTCGTTTTTGGACTATACTGTTGTTTCCAGCACCACGTGTCGTCAAGTTCGTACACAATTATCTAAGTCGCGCATTACAATAATAAGGTACAAAGATTATATAGTAACTTACTTTAATTATCACGTTTCTTTTTTTTTACACTGGCTCGACATAGTGACTGCAGAGTACCTGATGGTAAGTACAGTGTAGTCGAAAAACGCAAGCGACTATCAAAGGATGAAAATCCATTGATAGTCTACATCGTCATGTCGGCCCGCATATACCACGACTGAAGGTCTCTAGGTATATGAGCTACTGGATATGCACAAGCTGATCCCGAAACGCGACAAGCCGAAACGGGTCACTATGACGGGCTTTACACCCATGCACTGTGGTCGCGATCCAGACGGGCACCGGCGCCCTACCACTTCGCTGCTGTTCGTTTAGCACCACCCAGGAGTCACGTGAAGGGAAACTAGGGTAAAGCCTACGGACGCGAGCAGCTTCGACTCCCAAAATCTCTCTTCTATATCAGTTCTTACTGAGATATCTATAGGTTTATACCCAGAAATATTTTACAGTGGTATAATTAGGCCGGCATGATAAAAGTGTACCTTCTTACAATCTCGTCTCTTGGCAGTCCGTGGACTATACTTCGAGGAGTGAAAGGCTATTTGCTTTAAGTGATTTTTTTGGTGATCTAGTAATAATAATTATATATTTTCGGAATCAGCATTTTTTTTTTACCGATTTCGAAAATATATCGAGGGGTGGAAGGTTATTTGGTTGAAGCGACATTTTATGGTGATATAGTAATATATATATATACTATATATAGAGCGTTAAATTTTCTACAAAAATAATGACTGGGTATTGCAATACGATATATCGTTCATTAGTTATATAAATCAAAAGAAAAAAAAACTTTTGTTCCGTGTTATTTGTATGGGAAATCGAAAAGTGCGATGCGGACAACTTAAATATTAATATTAAGGGCTCATATTTTCAGAGGCCTATTTTGGCATTAAAACGAAACTTTTGAGCGTGGATCCGAGGAAATATAAAAAAAAAATTTTTTTTGAAACGTCCTAATATATATATATTGATATATTGCCAAAAAATGTCGTTTAAACCAAATAGCCTTTCAGCCCTCGACTTCCTTGTAATGATATCATTAGGCCGGCATGATTCATGTGTACATTCTTACATTCTTGTCTGGCTATCCGTGGACTAAAATTCACATCATGCACCATGTAGGAACCTTATTAATCTTAAAATTAAATATAATAATTAAATTATTAATATTGTACAGATAAATCCCTTTACCTTGGATTTCCTACAACTTCCTCAATAGCGATTTTCAAATAACTAGGCATGTCGTCGTCAAGAGTGACTTCCTTCGCAAAACCTTTCCTTTCTGCTCTTTTAATATTTATGAACTGGTCTGCAAATAGAGGTATTCCAATAATTGGAACTCCGAAGTGCAAGCTTTCTATCACTGATAACAATCCTCCGTGAGTTATAAACAGAACGCAGTTTGAATGCGCTGAAAATTTAACATCCTCTTTATACTCGTATCTCTTCATTTCAGTTTTTAATGTTATTATTATTATTATTATCATTTATTCATTATATATATACAATATAGTTACATTTTAAAATAAATACATATAAAAAAAACATATAAATTTTAAAATATAAAAATATGTAGACCTACAGGGGCGAGGCCAAAGGCCCAAGCCACCGGTAGTTAGGAGCTTAAAGTGAGGAACCTCCTAACAATGCGTGCCGTATCGAGTAGAACTGCCTTCTGTATCCGGCCCTTGATCCAACAACCAAGCGAGAGCCTCTTAAGGTGGTAATCAAGGCTCTTTGCGATCAGCCCATTAGTCGATACGACTATCGGGACAATAATCGTAGAATCTACATCCCACATGCTGGTAATCTCGTGTGCGAGGTCTAAATATTTTGATAGTTTCTCTTTCTCAGCTTTTACGAGATTTTCATCATGTGGTATGGTGATATCAACGAGAATTGCCCGGCGCGCCGACCGATCTACTACCACAATGTCAGGTCTATTAGCAAAAATAGTCCTATCAGTGATAACAGATCGATCCCAGTACAGCATTGCACGACCATTTTCAAGAACTGGCTGAGGTACATACTGTTAGTACGGTACCTGATTGTCCACAAGACCATATGAAAGAGCAAGTTGCTGGTGTTTGATCTTATTATTATTATTGTATCCCGGGAGAAAATCCTGCATATGACCATCAGACACGCTGTGATGGCAGCGATCCCGGTATGTCAGACTCCTACTGACTAAAAACCCCCAGGGTGTCCCTCTGATTGCTCCACCTGGGCCTGGGAAGCCAAATTCATCCAGACGCCCAGGGAACAAGAAGCCTTGTTGAGGCTACCTCTCTAGGAGGGGAAGGAGTAAAGCCGACTCCTCCAAAACCTCTTTCCCAGGCGATGCGCCGGACACCGTGCACCGCCTCCCTCTCATCCGGGCACCGCAAGTCTGCTGCCTGGAATGTTATTATTCTTTCACTATGTTAATGTAACTACCAATTTGCTACACTAAACGAGGAAAGTATAATATTAGCAAAGGCTTCGGACAGCCAATTCTTGTATTTTGTTTTCGATAAATTTTCAATCGTATTTCCTGCTCACGTTACAATTGACTTTAATTCATTTGAGATTAGATCGAAATTAGATTTAAACGTTTTTTAATTACGTTACGAGAATTGCTTCTCCGGTATTAAATTATAACGTTTCAACAAAATATTTACAAATATTTTAATCTATTCGCTCATGTAATTTAACATGTAAATTAAATTTTAGAAAAGCAATGGTGACTGTAGAGAATAAATTAATCACTCACCTAAAATACCTTGTTGTGGTGCCCATTGCACGATGTGAACGTTTTTAGGGACATCTGTCAATTCACTTTCAAATTTCCATATAACAGTCTGCTCTAACTCACGAAAAACTTCCAAAATGCCCGTTTGTAATTTGTTTGGTAACTTGGTACTTTTCAAAGTTGTTCCTAAGCTAAAGTAAATGACTCCATTTTTAGCGTTGTCCAAAATATTTTTAAAATTCTGTAAAATATACCATAATATTATACAAACCACATAAAAAATAGCATTGTCGTTAAAGCAGTATAAAATTTTATAATAAGGAGTTTATGAATAAAACGGAGGAGCCCATCATGATGGTTGAGGAGTCCCCGGCTGCACAACTGCCTGAGGGACAAACTCGCGCAGCGTCTGGCGGGGCGCCTGACGGGGCGACCGCCTGAAACTAAGCTCCAGTGGTGGTGCGCGTGCATCCGCACGCCACTTGGTGACAGGGGGTAGTGTCACTGTAGCGTTGATTTATGTCACGCTATGATACTTCCTCCCTCTTTTACATAACTGGTATTTACATATAACTTATTTTGAAGGAGTTATGCTAGGGCTTACAACTCTCCACAAATTCGAGAAACATCTATTTGCGCGGCGTAGATTAATTATCCTACTGCCCCAGACAAACGCATTTGTGATTGCTCTTTCAACTTTAGTAGTGAGAGGACGTACATTAATAGTCCGAATATTGTCCGACGGTGCCAACTGGTCGTGCCTATCGTGAACCCGGATTAGTATAACCGGGTTCTTTCCACGTTCCCTTAAAAGGGAACTGCACTTGGTTGCGGGAGCCTGGGAGCGGCCACGAGTATCGCCCCCAGCCTCGAGGACTGCGAGCCCCGGCGTGTCTCGCCGCGTTCGTCCCAGGGTCGCCGACCTGCGACCGTACCAGCCTAGGGGGGTCGCCTGAGTCGTCGATTCCTCTGTTAAGTCCTCTGTTCCTTTTAAAGCCAAAAGGAACAACAAGCACACCCGAATCCACCGCTCAAATCTTTTTTCGCGAGTCGCGTATTATAATTTCCAGTTTTTTTTAATAAATTTTATGTAACAGGTTTTGATTGTTTTTTTTATTTATTGAGCTAGGCCCTTCAGGCATCAACCCTGTTACATCACTCTTCTCCTACCCCCCTACCAGCGAGACGAAGCCCTTTGGGCGGATCACGCGCCGGACCGCGGTGAGACCAACGTCACATTCCCGTAGTCCGGCGCACCCTGTGCTTGGCGATGCGCCCCAGTGGTTTTAGTCGGTGAGAGCCCGACACACCGGGAGGCGGCCCTCACCGCTCCCTGACGGTCCATAATGGATTTCCACTGGGTCACCAAAAAAAGAATAAAAGGAGTTTATGAATACATATATCCTTACCTCCGGCAAAGCTTGTATATTATCAGGAATATGATATCCCCCGATAGCTTTATAGTTCTGAGGGAGTTTAATAGCTGAACCCGAAGCCACATGAGAGTTGCCGAACATCAAAGAGGCATTATATACAACGTCTTCATATGACGGTAACTTTCGACCTCTTTTCTCTACTGCTGGTCCAAATATATTTTTATATAATTCTTTTCTAGAGCTTGCAGTACTTCTACAATTATAAACTATATCTTGGATTATATTGCACAGATTTCGGTAATTCCTGACATCATTTGTATTTATATTAATATTTATGATAATTAATCGTTAAGCTATATCCCTTTTAGAGTGAACAGAGGTACATTAGTGGATGCATCCAGTTTGCGCTTATATGTTGTGCCCAACGTAGCCAGTAGCGCAGATGATCGCCGTTCTCAGGGCACTTGCAAATGACATTTCTATTAGATGCCGGTGACTATGTTGTGCCTCAATACGTACGTTATCTAGAAAAACCCAGAGGTACGCGCCAGGATTCAAACCTACGAAAATTCGCGCTGCCGCGCATGGCAACCACACCATTATTACCTAGGCCACTAATTCTATTAACATTTGCTTTACATATACATACAAAAGAAAATTGCATATTAGACGGCGCTATCCTCAATTATTGTGGGCAACACGCGCAACGGGCAGCTCGCCACCATTCCAACTACACAATGTTAACGCACAACCTCTTAATGGTAGCTTAGGTACATCAAGACTAACGACTTTTGTTCTACGACTTTTGCCAAAACCTAATACATCGATAGATTTTGTTTTTTTTTTAGTTTTAGTGTGAATATCTAGTCATCGTTAGCTCTATATTCCAACTTTCATTCGATCTGGCGTAGGTATCCAATCAGCTGGTGCTATGCAGTCGTGCGCCAAGTTACGTTGCTACGCAGCGTTAAGGATCGTCTAGCAGAAACTTTATTAACCCTATACCTTCTTTATTTTACAAAGTCGCTTATAACAATTATTTGAACGTAAATTTCCATATTTAGTTAAATAGTGAAAATAAATGTTTATTGATTGACGTACTAATACACTATTAAAACAAACTAGAATCAAAATAAAACATTAAATAATTGTTTCACAAACAAAACCAACCTATTATTTGTCTGCCATAGGGAACATCGTAAAATGAACAAGGTAAAGGCCTCTACATAAATTAATGTTTCAAAGGTTGTACAATCTGTACATATTTATACACTGAATCCATAATCCCTTCATACTTATCCAGGCTTAGGACTGGCTACACTAAAAAATAAGAAAGTAAATAGAAAAACACGAACATTGATTCGTAATCAAGCAATTCATCGCACCAAAAGAGGCGCGCGGTCTGTTTGAAAATAGATAATAGCAAATTATTTTTTAATGTAGGCGTATTTAAAAAGTGGAATCACTCTATTTACAATAATTAAACAATTTACAAAAATACTCACAAATCTATTTACTCGGTGTCAACACATTCGGAAATAGTCTCGCGGACTCACGGCAAGCTTCAGACAGATTGTCACCGCACCGAGCATAAACACGCAGCATTTCGGTATATTCAATGTTAGTGTATCGATTTGACATTGTGATTTATGAAACGAACGCGTCACTGGGACAACTAACACGTCGCGGCCGGCGCACACGCAAGCAAATTTGCGACTGACATGACTCATGTCACACAGTAGTCAAGCACATGTCGCCACGCCCGCTCTCCGCGCCGCAGACCCCTTTCTTTGTTAGTAGCGACACAAGACGCCGCGTACTACGTAAGTCTGTCTACGGTCGCCTTTGTCGGCGTGGCGCGATCGTCGCCTTAGGAAGAGTTAAAAAGTTCAGAACTGCAAATCTGATTTTTATTTTTTTTGTATGGGAAAAAAGTAATTGAATTAGAAAAAGTCGTACAACAAAAGTTGTCAGTCTTGATAAAAAGCCACCCTTAAGAGGCTGTGCGTTAGTTACCTATAACCCTGTATAAAGGTCACACTCACTGCATTGAGACATTCATTTGGTCAGCTATAGTTGCTCGGCGCACGTGTTGCAAAGTAATCGTTTACAGTGTTCATTTTAAAGACCCGTTTGTTAAACTACAATATTTAATGGGCTGACAATGGGATTCGATAGTTAATCAAATTGTTAAGGGAAAGTGAAGGTGGATTAAGTGGATTACGAAGACTTCGTTATTTTGACTAATGATGTCGAGACTAGAGATGCCACGAATATTCGGCAACTATTCGGTATTCGGCCTATTCAGCCACTTTTTTTGCAATTCGGTATTCGGCTGAATAATACGTACTATTCGGCCGAATACCGAATACTAAATCATGTAAAAAAGACACGTTATATTACTCAAAATTATGTATTTATTTCCAAATTACAACTCTTTAGTAATTAAAATTAATCAGTGGTAAGTTGTGGTGGATGAAAATAAGCTTTTCAGCATTTTTTGGTAGCAAACGATTACGCTTTTCATCGTAAATGTTACTAGCCTCAGAAAATAACCTCTCACTAAACACGCTACTTCCAGGAGAAGAAAGATAAACTTTAGCAAATTTCGAAAGGTTTGGGTATTGTTTTTCGTTTGTATTGGGTATTGTATTGTCTTTGCTGGCCGCGCCAACGCAACGAGGAAAACAGGTTGCAACTTTCCTTAATCCAGCTAACGCGCCCCTGACAAGCATGTATTCCATGCCGAATATTCGGCGCTTCGGCCGACAGCGTTGCCGAATATTCGGTATTCAGTATTCGGCCAATTCACTATTCGTGGCATCACTAGTTGAGACCTGCTTCTCATACAAATACAATAAATTATTTTCTTTTGATGACAAAATTATGAACTCACGCTTTTAAGATTTTGTGGAACAAAACTATAGCAGTTTCTTTTACCCGCTCCCAAAACGAGAGCGGTGCCTCTGCCGCAAACGTGAAGTCAGGAGTATATGCTGGGTTAGGCATTTCATCTATCAAAGACAGAACCATAGCATGGGGTTCGATCGACGAAGACCAAATTAAAGGACAATCAAACACGGCCGCAAACCTGGAAGGTATATAAAGATCTTCTTAAAAATACAAAAGCATCACAGAATAACAATACATCTATTCTAATATGTGTTTTCGTCATTCCTCGCTAAGATAACTGGCATTTATGTATATACCAATAATGGCAGAGTCTATTATGGATGTATGATTTTTACTTAAGCTACTGAATATTTGGGATGAATTTTTGGATACGCACAACTCAGAATGGAAATAGGTGATCCTTGGAAGAGAAACCTACGTTCAGGACTATTGCTGAACATAGATTTTGTATGCCATAAGTCTCGCATAAGTTCTATACTTATGCGGACTAAAATTATGATGATGATTAAACTTATTACACCAAAGGATGTCTATATATTCAATAGAACACCCTGATAGACATCTACGGGTACTCCAAAGAAGTGTAAGTACATGTCCTTATGAAGAAAAAACAAGAATACAAAAACTTACAAATATAACTTTACCGATATAACTGTAGAAATACGATTTCTAACATTGTAATAAATATCAAGCGGACTTAAACAAAGTAACAAAGCATCCGCGATAATGCCTGTAGAAAAGCGCAAAATCGATGACATGTTTTCGATATGTATCTTCGTCCCCATACTTTAATTCCATATAAGTATTTTGTGTTTTTCTACTGAAGTTATCTCCGAACAAATTTTGCTTTGTCTAGACCCTCTGGTAACACACTAATTCATAATTTTCTGCTTAAAGTATTTAATAGGTGTTATTAACTTAGACTTCCAATAATTACACATTCCAGCATGCTCCCTTCGGGCAGTGGCGTAGTGTTTCTTTCCCAACACTGTAAACAGGATGCGCTTAGCCCACGCTCGATAAGACGCGACCACCGGGGCAGAACACTCAAAGATGCTCGGAGCTTTTAGTTTTTAAGATCAGTCTCAGCTTAGCCACCAAAAAGTTAGACTACCGTCTCCCTGATATGACTAGTCAATATTATTTTATAATGTTCTATAAAATTATAAACTACACTCCTTACCCTGCGTATATTTCACTGTACATCCATTCGACGATAATAGCATCAAATTTCTCTTTTGGATCCAGCATTAGTTTTTGGACGACTTGGTTTGAGATAGTGCCATTGTTTATGGCAAAATTAAATTTCAACATAACCGGTACGATATCCAAATTATTCCATATACCACCTCTCATTTCTTCGATGTTGTATTTTTCCCCTAAAATCATAAAATGTTTCAATTTGTTTATAGTCAACCTCTGGTCGCGATTTCGTCTGTTTTCATCATTGACATCTGTCCTTAATAATACTTAATAGTTTTTAATAATGCAATATATTGGTCAAGACATATTTTTAGTTCAACACAATTGAAATAGATAAACGAAACTATTGTTTTAAGTTGGTATATTAATAATTTGTACACATTTCGAGTACAGACGAAACTCCCTAAAAACGACTAGCTAAAAATAGACTCGTTAATTTCCTTAGAAAATGCTTACAACGAAAGAAGCGTTTTGGTATGGACTTCGTTAACTAAATAAATCATTTTTAAATTTTCGTATACGTATATTAAGAATCTATGAATACTTTGTAAATTCTTACATAATTCATCATTGTACTCCCGGTTGGACGCTATTTCGATCTGTCGCAGACCCGATGGAGGGTTTTTTATTGGATACGGAGTTATGTATGTCACCTAAAAGCAAGAAAATTTATGTTAACTGGCACAAATCGAATATGATCTAAAGCTATCTAGTCATTAGAGACAAAAAATCATCAAACGGCTGGTGATTTAATTCTACCATAAATTGACAAGACGCCGTGCGGGTTCTCACCCTTATCTGGTTAACATTCCAACATCTTGCATGAGGCGATTCGCCTCCTCTTTTAAGCTGTGAATCGGCAAGGAGTGGAATTCGATTCCTGCGGCTGTTTTTCTGGCATTTTACGACATGGGAATCTTCAAACAACGAGTGAATTGGTATTTGTTTGATGAGGGCACTCCATCATCGGCGTTATCATTACTTTCCATCAGGTAAGATAGAGGCCAGCGCAAGCCAATCTGTAAGTAAAATATATATTTTTTTGTGTAAAAAAAAACGGACTAATTCAAACTTTTATCTAGTAATTTGATATTATGTTTAAATATTTACACACTAGATTAATTATAATAGAATGGAGATAAAGAAAAATTAAAAACGAAGTAATAGTAGATGTTATGTTTTCAAATTCTAATGGCAATGTGTAAAATGCCATGAGAATGGTGAACATTTTAGGCACTAAGAGGCAGCGCTTCTCCTAATCCAGACTTCAGACCGACACCGGATGCCTGTTCCTTCCTATTGCTCATTCTGGATAACATTAGGGAAAGCCTGAGTGAGAGAGCCAGTGGACGTCCTAAGTATGATATGACGATGATATACAAGCGCTAAGTATATGCAGACATCGATTTATATCTGTTGACCCAAAGAGGCATAGCGTAATGATA
Organism: Automeris io; assembly: GCA_036320925.1. Lineage (NCBI taxonomy): Eukaryota > Metazoa > Arthropoda > Insecta > Lepidoptera > Saturniidae > Automeris > Automeris io. Next base: position 2,319,211 of record JAUDJH010000030.1, on the reverse strand, counting down.
CATTATTAATTAATAGATTCGTTACTCATATATTTTATAGCCATAGTGGCCAATAATTTAATTCAAGTTTATTTATTTATAATAAAATTTACCGGAATGGACCTCTGGGATTTTTCAGGTAAAAACCGATTTAGGCACTATATGCTCACCGATGAAGGAAAAACCCATGAGGAAATCATCATGGCATCTAATAGAAATATCATGTGTACTGTGGCATCAGTAATCAGCCGCAACAACCGACCACGTTGGGCACGACGTTAAGAGCAAAGTAGATACAGCCACTAATGTATCTCTGCTCACCCCAAAAGGTATATAGTATGTCGATATATTATTATTAATAAAACTTACATTATGTCCAGCTCCAGTTAATCGGTTGACAAACCCTTCTCCAAGTATTGCATGACTTCTGGACGGAAACGGAAATGCGACCAAAAGTCTATACGCATTGCACAGGTTTAAAATAAATGCAAATATTATTATAATAGATTTCATGTTTATTCAAATAACTCAAAGAATTTAATGTGATATTGTTCGATAAAACGACAATACGCACTGATTTAATGTAAGTAAATAAAACAATATTTAATTGAGTCGCATAGATTCAAAATTGGCAATGTCGCGTTTTTCGCTTTTTTACACTGGCTCGATAAAGCGATCTGATGCATCTGATGGTCTACTGACATTACAGTGTAGTAAAAACGAAAGCGATCATCAAAGGATGAAAATACTTTAATAGTCTCCGTCGTCATGTCGGCCCCCATATACCACGACTGAAGGTCTCTAGGTATATGAGTTACTGGATATACACAAGCTGATCCCGAAACGCGGCAGATCAAAGCGGTCACTATGACGGTCTGTACACTTGTGTCGTCACGACTCAGTTCGGGCGATCGCCTTACTACCATAACATAACTTTCGCGATAATTATAAAGAAAAAATCAGTATAGGTATTTAAAATTATGCGTTTGTTTAATATTGGTAATTTAACTAAACATTCAACTATTCGGAATCAGCGTTTTTTACCGATTCTATATATTACTATATCACCAAAAAATGTCGCTTAAACCAAATAATCTTTCAACCCTAGTGGAGAGGCGTGTAAATAGCCCTCCATATGAGCGGGGAACGTATATTGGTTGGCGGTTAAGAGAAACAATAATAGGTCAAAAACGAGTGTCAAGGAAACTTATCACTCCATAAATCGCAGCCGATATACCAGAATATCTGAATCACTAACCTGTAGGTCTGCAGCTCGTCTAGTATATTCTACAGCACGGTGAGGGTCCAGGGTCCTGTCATCGGCCACGGGCACAGAAAAGTTTCACTCTCGCACTATTACACATTATTTTCTCTTCAATAACAACGTCGTGTGGCGGTTCAAATATTAGTAAGGCGGTTTAAATATATTTATAATAAGAGCGGAGATAGCACGACGTCGCGGCGGTTGCATACAATTGTTATAGAGTAATAAATGTGAATGACGTTTTTGTGACGTCAAACAAGAGCGATGGTAGTATGAGCGACATCTATTGATTTCACTACAGATTAAGGATGCAGATTATCCTTATATCATTCGCAAGTAACTTATGGAGTGATAGTAGGATTTTGGTATGAAGCGGAAGTATCTTAACCGCTTCACCACCTAGATATATACTTTAAAAAATCATTGGGACTGCTCTTTTTTATTCTATTTATTTAGGGGACTTTTACGTGTGTACATATGTTCGAATAACTATTTAATTAAAAACTATAAATCATAGATTATTAATAATATAACATAATCTTTAACTACTACATACAGTTTTGAAATAGTTTTTTCTAGTACTCAAAATTTACAAAGGGTGAGATTGCCACTTTTGATTCTTAACGACTCATTCAGTATCTGTGTTTAGGAGATGGCCTTGATTGATATACATTTATGTTTATCAGTCAATTGTTTTTTTATAATCTTAAACATTATAAATCTGATTTCGCAATAATAATTAATGAGTTTTTTTCTTCATTCAGTGGCACACATAAGTGCTGTCGAAAGAGATTTTAAATACGAAACGGTTTCGCAAACCCTCATTACCGACACAGCTAGACACCCAGACGATAACTCCAGAGTTTCCATCAACCATGATGCGCGTGGGCCTTCACCCCCCTCAGGAGGTTCACCTTGGAACAGCTTCCCGCTTCCAGCCCCTTTCATAGTTTTAGTTAGGCTATTTTAAATGTAAAATAAGTATGGCCCCTCTGTTGTTTTATTTTTATTTAAGGCTTAGGTTTTTTTTTGTACTTTCGCTAGGATAAGGCTTTGTCGCCGAGTGCTGAGGAAGCTGGCCCGGCTTTGTCCTTGGTACTCGGCAGACGGGAGAAGGAACACCCCGGGGGTTTTAGTCGGTGCAAGTCCGACACACCGGAGGGCAAACTTCATCGTCCCCTGAGGTCCCTTAGGGATTTCTCCCGGGTTAACAAAAAAAAAAAAGGATAAGGCTTTGTGTGTTGGTAGGTTTAACTAGTAAATTTGTAATGAAGCTAGATTAGGTTTAAGTTTATATTGTAAATGTTTAATAAATAAATGACACCACTTCGAGTTTATCAGCGAACGGGTGAAAGAATGACGAATGAAAGGCAATGGAATAGGAGTGGTGTGAAAGTTTGAAATTTGAGATTTTAAATATAATTAACCTATTATGATGGTGAGATCTTGGCCGATTTTGGCCTTAGCGACGTCTCCAAATCGAAGGCAGCAGCCCCGATCAGCCTAGGTGAACTTGCTGACAATTCGGGAGCACTTTACCGAAAAGTATCCGCTGATACGAATCATATATCAGGACACCGCTGATGTACTTATAGAACGCGGCCACAAGTGGACGGCCTTTAAGACAGCTCAAGCTTACTTCTAGTCTCAAACTCGGAATATTAACACTTCGTCTGTAGACGGGGGTCATCTGTGTCCGAACAAAATCAATTTCTGTTTATACCTGCTAAATGGGGAGTGGCGGGCGCCCCTTCTGTCCCTAATTTACTAAAATTATCAATTGGTATTTCAAAATTAATGTTTTTAATAGTAGCATGAACTTTTTCAGAATCTTTTTGAGTGCTTTAAGGAGTGAAAAGACGGCAGGACGTAAAAAAACTTCCGTTTACAGATGGAAGGTGCGGAAAAACGCCATAAGCAAATGCAGATTTCGAAGTATGTACAAAATTTTGTCGTAAATATTTGTATATTGCGATGGAACTATTAAAATAACGAAGTCTTTAAACCGTTCTCTAAGTGAAACTCTAATCCTTAAATAGTCTATGATCAGCCCTCTTTTATAAAATGAAAATAGTTTTTAAAATCAGTACAAAACAAGTTTAGGATAAACGATAAAGTGAATTGATGTGATACTCTAACGAGCGCTCGTTGCTACACTTTGTCGAGGTAGTTTTGAATTTTGAAACAATGATTGATGACCACTAACTTAAAAGAGGTAGCTACGGCTTTGCTCACTTAGATTAAACAGGATCTCTATTATTATAACATCAAAACAGGACCAAATTTTATTCACATTGGAGGTAGATTATAACTTTTACAAATTGGTCCGCTGAATTAAAAGCAAATTTCAAAGTTTCATTACTAAAAATTACATATTATAAAACACAGTACTGCGACCCTACTGCGACGGTTTATCTGTCGGTCTGTACGCGATAAACTCAAAAATTACTAAACGGATTTTCATGCAGTTTTTCATGGACTTTTTCATTTTTTCACACAGATTTTCATGCACTCTAATAAAAAGAGTGATTTATGAGGAAGGTTTTAGTGTATAATTTGTTAAGATTTTTTTAAAAATTCGTTAATGTATGACGATAACTGTTTATGTACCGAAAAAAGACAATTCTGGTAGCTTTCATCTGAAACCTAACCTTTTTGAAATATAACAATACCATATATGATGGGACATTTCTTCTTTTATGGGCTTATAAAATGTCGGCGATGACATAGTATATCTATGTATATTAAATATAAGGAACTTAAATATAAGAAGAAAAAATTATTATGTTATTACAAATTTGCGAATTTTGGAGTTTTCCCTATATTTATGATATAGGTACAGAATTCGAATAACGTAATATAATATAAATAATTTCGTAAAATGCTGAGAGATTTCTAGCAATCACAGTAATTGAACAAACCGATATGAACAAGTACGTTATTTCGAAATATACACTTGGCCAGTTTTTTCACCAATATGGGGTCAAAAGAGATTATCATTGCATCTCCAAATTGCCAAAAGTATAAGTCTAAAGATAATCAGCCAACTGAATAATAATTCTCCTGGTAGCATTAGAAATCTACGTAAATGTCGATTAAAACAAAATTCTACTAGATAGCGCCCAGTGTACCAATAACAACAATAAAGTAAATTGGATTTCTCTAAATTCGAAGGTCTTAAATCCTGCGAACTATTACAAAAGACGAGGTCAAAACGCTTGGCGCAGAAATATTTAGGAGCAGAGCAATTTGGTGTTATTGTGACTGACCCACTATAGCTGTGAGATGGGGCGGAAATCGTCGCTCTTAATGAATGTCAAGGCAAATAACTGGTGTACTGGACAATATCTTACATTATACCTATATACTCGTATATGTACATGAATTTCAGTTTTTAAAACGTTTATTGGCTGAGATCGGGTCACATTCCATCAGGCAAATTTAAACATCTGATGAAGCTTGTTTTTTTTTTACACTGGCTCGACTTAGTGACTACAGAGTACTTGATGGTAAGTACAGTGTAGTCCAAAAACGAAAGCGACTATAAAGGATGAAAATCCATTGATAGTCTACATCGTCATGTCGGCCCACATATACCACGACTGAAGGTCTCTAGCTATATAGGTTACTGGATATACACAAGCTGATCCCGAAACGTGACAAGCCGAAACTGGTCACTATGACGGGCTTTACACCCGTGCACTGTGGTCGCGATCCAGACGGGCACCGACGCCCTACCACCTCGCTGCTGCTCGTTTAGCACCACCCAGGAGTCACGTGTAGGGAAACTAGGGTAAAGCCTACGGACGCGAGCAGCTTCGACTTCCAAAAGAAAAAGAAAAAAGAAGTATAAGATTCTCAGTGAGGGAAGAAGATAATCTTACCGCAACGTGCAGCGTTTTCGATAAAATATATCAGATGGCTTGACTTATTATCAACAATCATCGTCACATTTCAACCAATTTATATAAAATCGTAATAAATTAAACACTAAAATATTCCTCGTGAATTACTGTCAAATTGGTAAAAACCGCAATAGAATCAATTAAATAGTATTAGTAGTTTTTTGCGAGGTGGTAGGGCGTCGGTGCCCGTCTGGATCGCGACCACAGTACATGGATGTAAAGCCCGTCAGAGTGACCAGTTTCGGCTTGTCACGTTTCGGGATCAGCTTGTGTATATCCAGTAACTTATATAGCTAGAGATCTTCAGTCGTGGTATATGTGGGCCGACATGACGATGTAGACTATCAATGGATTTTCATCCTTTAATAGTCGCTTTCGTTTTTGGACTACCCTGTACTTACCATCAGGTACTCTGTAGTCACTATGTCGAGCCAGTATAGAAAAAAATATTGAATTTATTGCGAACAGAAAGGCAGACACGTGGCGTGGAGCTTTGTTTTAGTAATATGTAGTGATGATTGGTGGGAACATTTCGGTTGTTATTCCGTCGATAACCGATCGTGTTCCCGCCCCGTCATAACATGTTCTACACGAACCACGAATGGCCCGCAATATTGCCTTTAACGTCTCAAGTGGGGAGACGGCCGGCTGAATATGAATGAACGTGCGCCAACATTTTGGCCATATCAAGATGGTTACCATAATTTGTATGCAGACGAGTTTCTCGGGAGAAATGTAATTTTGTTCGATTTATTTTTTGAAGTGAACATTTATGTAGGCGCATCTTTTATTTCATTTATTATTATATTATTCACGACACCAACAATACATACATCACGGGCAAATTATTATCAATATCAGCACATTTGTTTATACTTAAGTCAAATCTGGGAGATGACAGTCTACCTTTTTAAAAACATTTATTTTCAAGTCTACAGTTGTTGCAAGCTAAGACTTATCCTAAAAACTAAAAGCTCTGGTGTTCTCGGAGTATTACTGTCCCGGTGGTGGTCTCGTACGGTGTTGAGAAAAAAACAATACGTCACTGCTTGAAGGGAGCAAGCTGGAACGTGTAACTAACTCTCTTAACTGTATTTATATAGTGGTCACCCATTATATTTATATTTGTATATTGAGCGAGCGGTATTTTAACAATAACTAATATATTTATTGTAATAAATGAATTTCGTTTCAATATAAAGCACAAATATCTATTATAGGTTATGTTTTACATTTTGTAAGACTATAGACAAATAATATTTAAGACCAACGATAATAATATCTATTTTCAATTTGACCACAAGCTTTAACCATAAACAAGAGTATGTATGCTTGTGTGTGTAAATTTTAAGCATTATTAAAAAAAATGGTATTCTCCACTCCTTCTCTCTATAAACAATAAGTGTGCCAAATTTCGTACTCCTCCGTCCGCGCAATTTCCGTATAAAGGGGTACAAAGTTTTTGCTTCACGTATTAATATATAGATTATGTTTTTTACATAAAAGGATAATCTAGTGTGTAAAACTGTGTGTTTTACATAGTTAAAAGTAACAATTTTATAAATTTGGCTAGCTCATTCATACTTATTTTGTTCTATTTCATAGATGTTTTTAATTCTATAGCAATTTTTGGTGCAAGTTCGACAGCGATATAATATCATTTAACTGAAATTAGGCGTCAACTCTTAACAAATCGTGGAAATTAGGTGTTATTCTATTTAAGAACATTTCTTGGCTTCCTTTTTGGGGGCGTGAGAGTGATATCTTTATATTTCCTGATACTATTTGTATAAAACAATTTTAGTAATTCCAGATCCTAAACATAATGTACTATATATCATAGTTAAACAATAGTCTACTATGATTACATAATATTAATTGTTTCATTTATGTTTTGGACAAACACATACTTTTATATACATAAAATCGGCAGTTAAATACTTGAACTGAAAAACGAGTAACATCTTGACATTCCTTTACTATAAATACTAGTACTTTTTGAAAAACCTAGTATTTATTGAAAAAAAAAAATACTAAAATTTTGGAATTCATAGTAACCCTACATTGAACAGGCGTGAATACAACATGAGTTTTAAATTTGAGACTGCAGTTTCAGTGGGATAAATCGAGCTGTCAAAACTCGCAACTTGATCTGAATTTCCTCATAAACCATTGGTTAAGTTTTATTACAAAAGGAAAATCCCGACCCATCTTTTTTTTGTTAATACTGTGGAAATCCCTTCGGGCCGTCAGGGGAGTGGTGAAGGCCTCTCCTCCGGTGTGGCCATATATCAAGCCTGGTGGAAAGCATGGTGGTGTCCAAAAAACAACCACAATCATCAACAGTAAACAAAACCAATCGATAGTTGCAATGATTATGCCGGCCTGCGTGATATCTCTTCACGCTTTGTTTAAAAGGTCCAGAATCATAGTGTTGAACTCCTAACCTTAGATAGCTCACTTTTGCACTATTCACTTTCGCTTGCACTTTTCACTTTTTGCAGATGCGGGTAATAAATAAAACAATCACTTGTTCTGAGGTGCTTATATTATAAAGCAAAATCAATTGGCCTAAGCAAGTCAATGATAATCTCGTCAGCGCGATACAATTCGTTTGTGGCGACATCTATTATTAAATTGACATAACTTTTTTGTGATTGACACTTTGGTCTTGAACATGCCCCTCACCAAGGACATTTAATGCCGAAATGTACTTAAAAAAAATGTAACTGTAACTGAGCTGTTTGATCTAGGTACTTAAAAAAGTTGAACTTTAGTTGAACTGTTTGATCTAAATAGCTGAAAGATTGAACTGTAATTGAACTGGTTGATCTGCATACTGAAAAGGTTGAACTACGATATAATTGAACTGGTTGGTCTAAGTACTAAAAAGGTTAAAGTATAGTTGAACTGGTTGATCTAAATAGTTAAAAGCTTATACTATAATTGAACTAGTTGATCTAAGTACTTGGTGAGTAACATAAACATTGAACTATATTTAACAAATTATCTGAACATTAATTTTCAACTGGTAAAATACATAATTTTGATGTTGGTCTCTTTAAAGTTGATGATTTAGTTTTTAAAGTTACTACGCGGGTTACATTGTCATGGCCTGGATGTTTTTCAAGAACACGACCTAACAACCATCGACTTGGTGGTAGGTCGTCTTCCTTCACAAGAACGATATCCCCAATTTTTGGCTCGGGCACTTTATGTGCCCATTTGTAACGATTCAGCATCATGGATAGATATTCGTTTGACCAACGCTTCCAAAATGTCTGTAACATCCTTTGCACGAATTGCCAACGGGATAGTGAACTAACAGTCGTAGTTTCATAACTGTGGTCCGGAACACTAATTAATGGTTCGCCTATTAAGAAATGACCAGGTGTTAATGGCAACAATTCACTAGGCTCTGTACTATTAATAACGCTCATTGGCCTTGAATTTAAACAAGCTTCAACTTGAGATAGCAAAGTGCTAATCTCTTCGTAGGTTAGGCACGAGTCACCAATGACCCGTTTGAGATGAAATTTAGTGGACTTCACACCTGCTTCCCACAGACCACCAAAATTTGGGGCCCGAGGTGGGATTAAACGCCACTCAGTTCCATTGACCTCTAAAATTTCACATAAAGATTTTTGTGTTGACACTAAATGCTGCAATTCTCTATCGGCACCTATAAATGTGGTTCCATTGGCACTCCACAGTTGAGCACAATGCCCACGTCTGGCTACAAACCTTCTAAATGCAGCTAAGAAACTCTGTGTACTCATATCAGTAACCACTTCTAGATGAACGGCACGAATAGCCATGCATACAAAAAGACAAATGTAACCTTTATTTGCGTGGTGTCCTCGTCCTTTTGTCGTTCTAATATTAATTGGGCCAGCATAGTCAACACCACTGTGGAGAAAGGGCCTAGCCGGAGAACATCTAACTGCTGGTAATGATCCCATCAGTTGAGTTCGGACGTTGGCTCTTTGCTTAACACATGTAACGCATTTGAGCACATGGTGTTTAACTAAGTTTCTAACTCCTAGAATCCAATATGCTGATCTAAGATAATTAAGCATGGACTGTAACCCTCCATGAAGTGTCTTTTCATGTGCGTCTGTTATTAATAATTTAGTGAGATGAGATGTACTTGGTAACACTATAGGATGTTTTGTGTTTTCATCCAATTGAGATTTATGTAATCTTCCACTAACTCTCATAATCTCCTTACTATCTAAATACGGGCAGAGAGATCTTAACTTGCTCGCCTTTGTTTTGAGAAACCCGTGGTCTTTTAATTGAAAATATTCTAACTCAAATGCCTCCATTTGTACTTTTTTAATGCAAACTTGCATTGCTTCTTCCATTTCTTTCTTCTGTAAATACTTTGTTCTATGTTCTAACCGATTTCTTTTTAAAAACCTGCGACAATATGCAATAAACTTTAACAATTTTTGTAGTGATGAAAATCTGTCCATAAGTGATTCCTCAGCAATCGTGGCTTTATCATTTCTGATAACCGCGTGATGTGGAAGGTATACCGCTTCATCTTTCCTCGAATCATCCTTATTTACCATTCTCATGTGTCCTAAATCTAAGTATTCTTGTATTACTTCTGTGTATGTATCCTTTAACTCTTTATTTCGTCCTAATCTTTTCTCTAATGATTTAAGTCTATTTATAGCAATTTCTCTTGAACTTCCATATTTACATTCAGGATTTGCATCTCGGAAAGGTAATTTAACAGTGTATCGACCATCAGCTGTTCTTTTAGTTGTACTTTGGTAATAATTTTCACATTTTTGTTCTTCATCTGTAAGTATTTTATTAATAATTGTACCTTCTTCTATCTCCCAAAAACGTTTCAGCATTTCATCTCCATTGAACTGTGCACACATTACATTAGTATTTCTTTTAGTTTTCTTGTTCATTTGATTTATTTCTTCTTCTGAACTGCTGACAGCTCCGGATAGGATCCACCCAAGACTGGTATTCTGTGCTATTAATGTGCCTGGTGGGTTTTTCACCATTCCTTCCTGCAGAATGCGGCTATAAATCTCAGCTCCTAACAAAATATCCATTTTGTTAGGTTGGCTGAACTGTGGGTCGGCTAAAGATATGTTTGCCATGTCAAGCCATTCAATGTATCCTACATCTCGTTCGGGAATATATGAAGTGATACTAGTTAGAACATGAGCATCAAGTTGAATTTTGAAATCTGGATGTACCGTTGACTGTATTAATAATCTAACCATACCTTTCGAACTAACTGAGCGATTATTTCCTAAGCCTGTTATTGTTCCTTGAACTGGAACCTTTTTTAATCTTAAATATTGTACTGTTGACTCTGTAATGAAACATGCTTGAGAACCTTGATCGAGTAAAGCGCGAATGACTTGATATTTCCCAGTCATAGACTCAGCTTTTACGAGCGCTGTGGCTAGTAAAACGTGTTTTTGTTTGTTAACTTTGTCGGTTGACATACAAGATACTATATGAGAAGCACCAGCAGATGTGTTAGAGTCTTCCTTAGATACTTGGCCGGAGGAGTCGAGTACTCTTTCTACCGGGACGTCAAGATGTAGTAATGAGTGATGCTTTTTTTTACATACGCGACATGTGGTGTGTTTTTTACAGTTATAAACATTGTGATTGCTACCCAAACAATTGAAGCAGATATTATGTTTTCGAACATACTCACGACGAAAGTCTACACTTTGATTCGAGAATTTTTTGCAAAAACAAAGTTTATGGTGTTCCGAACAAAATTCGCATTTCAAAGAACCACTAGTAACTACAAATGATTTCGAATTATGACCTCTTGAATTGTTACCATGATGCACTACTACCCGGTTAGTCTCTAAACATTCAAAGGCGCGGAATCTATTTTCTAAAAATGTTTGGAATTTATTAAACGTTGGCAAGTCGTCGGAGTTATCATTAAAAACCTCTAATTCCCATTGTTTACGTGAGTCAGAATCTAATTTATAATTTACAATATAATAGAGTGTCATACTGTCTCCGATGCTTACTTGAGCATTTAAATTTGTATATGCTTTAAGGCAGTCAGAAGTAGTATCCAGAAGCTCCTTAAGCGCAATGGCTGATTCTGAACTCATACGTTTTTGTTCAAAGAAACGTTTAAAAATACAATTACTGAGATATCTTTTATTATTATATCGGTTTTCTAGTTGGGACCAACATTCCTGATAATTTGCTTCAGTTATAGGTGAATGGCGTAATAATTGTTCTGCTTCTCCTGATAGATGACCTTTTAGGTAATGTAATTTTTGTACATTATCTAATGATTCATTGTTGTGTATTAACGACTTAAACAAATCACGAAATGTTGTCCACTCTGAGTATTGGCCGGTAAATATCGGTATAGAAATTTTTGGTAATTTAACTGATTGCTTGAAACTTTTGGAATACTGACTCTGAGGTTCTGTTTTCTCCGAAATATGATACTTATCTTTAATAATTGTTTTCATGAGAGATTTATAAGTTACAAAAACTTCCTCAGTCTCATTATAAATATCTTTAGACACATAATCTGATTTTTCTATCTCGTTGTATGTTTCATATAACTTTGAATTATTACTCATAAAGGAAGCCCATTGCTTTTCCAAAATTTCTAATTTAGTTTCTATGTATTCATAAGTTAATCTTTCTTTTGGACTCTTTTTAAAATTAATCAAACTTTTTCCTATTACATTTTTAATGTCCTTTTGAACTTTAATTAGACCTTCCATTTTGTAATTAAATAACTAGTTGATAATTTGATTCTAAATGGTAACAAACAAAGAAAACAGAAAAATAACTAACTTGTAAATTAACGTCAAAATAGCCTGGATCATTAACAAATTTAAATTTCAAAATCAAATATACAATATTTTTTGAAGTCCCATAAATCTTGAAATTATAAGTTATACACTTTAAGTTTTGAAATTGTACTCACAATATAACACTGCACTCACAATATTACCGTTGTGCTGGTTGACCTTGAACTGGAACTTCTCTGTGACGACGCTTTGTAGCTCTCAAGTTGGTTGCTCTGCTCACCCCTCTGATGTACTGCTTTAACCTCTTGGCTGCTCTGTTCACCCCTCAGATGTCCTGTTGCTACCGCTTGGCTGCATCCGCTGTACTGGACTGCCATCCGCCGCAGTCGTCTCAGACAGCGTTGTTTTACACAACGAAATCTGTCGCCGACTACGCTCGTAGCCCTTGCTGCAGCAATCCACTGCGGGCTCGAGAGGCAGTGTCCTAGTCTGGTCTCTAGACTAGGCTAGAGATCCGAATCGACTGGACCAAAAATGTTGAACTCCTAACCTTAGATAGCTCACTTTTGCACTATTCACTTTCGCTTGCACTTTTCACTTTTTGCAGATGCGGGTAATAAATAAAACAATCACTTGTTCTGAGGTGCTTATATTATAAAGCAAAATCAATTGGCCTAAGCAAGTCAATGATAATCTCGTCAGCGCGATACAATTCGTTTGTGGCGACATCTATTATTAAATTGACATAACTTTTTTGTGATTGACACTTTGGTCTTGAACACATAGGAAGGTAGGAACACACTATCTGGTAGACCACTTTATAACTTAACGACTCAGCAAATGTACCAGTTAGAGAACTTCGTAATCATAGCCTGGATGTGAGTTACAATACAGAAGAGAGTTGATTATTTTCAACTTAAAATAATTTTCAACTTTAAAAGTTAAATTAAAAAAAAACTACATCTATTTTATTTATTTTTATTTGCATAAAATAGATAACAATAATGCGGATTTCATTTTTAATACACTATATCTTCTAAATGATGGCCGTTTTTCTCTAAACACTCTTGTAATCGGACCCTTACATTTGCAATTACGCGACGGCAAAGCTCTGGAGTAATGCTTTGCACTTCACAGCGAATATTGTTCTGCAGAGCCTCAATTGTCCGAAGAGGTCAAGCGTTCGCCTATAAATTAATAAAAAAAACATTGTTATTGTAAACTTTTGATTTAAGGTATCCCCATAAAAAAAATCGCATGGCGTGGAGTCGGGCGACCGAGGCGGCCACGGGATGTCTCCGTACTTGCTGATCAGTTTTTTTGGGAAATAATCCTTAACTTTGTGGAAATTTTTGAGATTGCCCATTGCTTTGTTAATTAACCAACAAAGATAAAACCACTTTAGCTCAGACTTCTACAAAGGTTGTGACGTAACGCCTGTTTTAACAATTTCCACCGCAAGTAACTGTCACAGGAAGTTGTGAAACAAAATTAGCGACTCGGTAATTGACTTCCCAAAGTGAGACTACGTTATTTAGTGGTTAAGGGAAACTCTTGCTTTTATAAACTGTGAATAGTGTGGCGAAAAGCGTCGCGGTGATTAAGTTCCTGAAAGCTTTTAATTTGGTATAAGAAAATAATATTGACGGTTAATACAATAGTGTCAATGTCGATATATCGGTAAATACCAAAAAATTGTTAAGGAAAATGTGAAAAATTAATTAAAATCTTAATAAATATAAAAAAAATGCATTTTTAGATTAAATTTTGACTACATTTGTAATTAATGTAAATTAATAAATAAAAACATGTAAATTAATGTAATGAATAAATTTAGGTACATTAAAGGTGAAAGAGGCGGCGGAGCGGGACTGGGAGGCAATAGCCATGCCCGAGAACCCAATCCGCCACCCACGCAGGATGGAACGCCGGAGGAGGGTCTATATCCGAGGCCTTCCTCCTTAAAACCGGATCCTCCCTAATACCGGAAATGACCCCTTGGGCGGCGCTTGAGGGAGTATGCCGTCCATGGATCCAGGCGAGAGCAGTGTGCGATGGGTTCCTGCACACTGCTCCAAGACATGTAGTCGAGTGAAGAGTGGGTGGCCACTTACACTACCCTTCCCGTGTATTTGCAACAGGGAGAGGCCTACTTGAAGGCCAAACGTCACCGGGGGCCGAGGAAGTGCCCACAGCTGTGTTGAAGAGGTCGAAGTCTTTAGGTTTATAAATATTTTATACAAATTAGAGAAGTAATAACATGCGTGAATTTAGAATGTGTCATCTAAGTGTTGTAACAAAAATTATGGTGTAATACAATATAAGATTTTTAATATCGTTTTTATTAATTTCTCTATGCCTGCTTCAAAATGCTGCTAGCTTGGCCCCGGCAGACGGGTAAACGGAGCACCCCTGATATAATAGGTACAAAATTAATTATACCTTATATTTAGGTACTGAAGTGAGACTTATGAGGTTTTTATGTTTATTGACATTTTGTGTGGAAAATATCTCTTGTTTAAATGATAAAAAATTTAATGTAAAGAATAAACTGGCTACCATTATATCTTCTCTGAAATTATTAATAATAATGTAGTTTTAGAAATAACTTATATCATGACACAAAATCTTTACCAATGTAAATCACACAGCGAAATAGAATTAACAAATGCGTTTACATCACGAAAGCTGTTTCAAAGACAAAGAGGCATTAACACAAAAAACAAAATAAATCTTAGCCGATTAATTAGACCAATAACAGGTACAACGTCGGGCTAAAGTTAACCAGTGTTGGTTGAAACTTTGTTTGCGTCGTAATGAATGCGACCGCCGAACTTGTTTCGCCGCTCGTACGGTATTCCTGCATTAGGGCGACCAACATATTCGTGTTTTAGGGAAAAAAAATACAGAAGTTTTAGTAATAACAAAATCACACTAAAAATCAAATAACATTAGTCTTCTGAATGACAGAAATTGCAAACATAAAAAAATGTAGTCGCAAATGCCTCATTTGATAGGATTAAAATCCTTTCCACTTTCCACAAGAACACTGTGTGGCTATAATTTTTTTTAAATGTTCAAAAGCAAGGAAAATATTTATGATAAGAATTGTGTACTAATTTGTGTCAATCCCAAAAAGTTTATAAATGTGAATGAACAGTTTTATTATTCCTAAAGCATGGAATAGTCAGATATAAATCAAAATTCATGAATGTAAGAAATATTAGGAACGCAGTATTGTACCCAAAACAGTAAAAGTGAGTCGGAGTTCATGAAACAAAAACTTTGGGGACCTCTGATATTCTATAAATAATGAGGAATATAACCCATCAGTAACAGAAAGGCTGCCTCTAAATAATTAGGTGTCAACATCGCCTTAGAATTTCAACTCTGGCTTCACCTCCGTTTGAATTATTAATTTGCGAGATAACAAACAATGGCTGAAAATGTAAACGAATTCGCGATTCGAATTCAACGCCATCATTCAACTTCTGACAAACGTCGGTTACGTGTCTGAGACTTTTCGTTAACTTATTAAAAGTACTTTTCGATTATGACACTTCCAAATTAAAATTAAGCCTTTCATGGAATTGTCTTCATCCAAATAAGCCATTGCCTGGACTAAGAAAAAATATGATCTTCGAAGCGCTTTACAATCCCATCTAAATACAAAGGGATAAATAAATGCCCATTATTGTCTTTATGTACGTCATTCTATTGTTTAATAAGAGACACATATGTGGCGTATAGAGTCAATAGAACAGCTAAAATACTTTACGCGACAAAATTATGTTATAACGCCATCTTTTTTTGAACAAATAAGCGTACTTTACTATCCCTTATACCGCATCTGTGTATATGAGGCGACGTACACAATAAACTGTTAGTCACCGATTCGTCCCCCTCGCGACGTTTTAGAGGATCCGGATGATCCTAGCGGCTCCAGCCGTCTTTCGTGCTAACAGTAAGGTATACACACGCTCTAATTCCACTCCACGACACCGGCGGCGCCGAAGAAGGATAGTTCAGTCAACTGTCACAAACTGGGGCGTTTTCGCTCCGAGGCGCAGTTTCACTCCGACGTAGCCTTGAGTTTCTTTCGGCGTTTCATCTCAAGGTAGTCGTATTCTTTTTGGCTGGCGGTCCTAGCCGAGGTTCGTACCCACAGGGGTGCCCTTGCATTGCCACCCTACCCATAAACTCGCTGGCTGAGCACCTTTTGTGCTCGCCCCCTAAGCCCGGTTGAACTGTATAGGCTTTTCCCGGCCCTTAATACGTATCCGTACAAAAAAAAAAATAAACAGTCAAATGTTAGATGCGTTAGCGAGCACTGCTTCTGTCGAGTTCCATTAGTATTTAGTATATGGCGTATAATATACAGTACATAACGCAGTAAATAAATGTAATATGAGATAAATAGTTAAAAATGTTAATATATTACGTGTAAATTTTGTGCTGGAATTTTGGGTCAGTTTCCGTTATTTAACCTTCAGTTGTCCTGGACACAGCGAAATAGCAATGTTGAATAATTGACAAGCGACTGTTTTACTATTGTATTCCTCACCGTAGAGCGTGATTAATTCTTTTTTTTTATATATGGTTAAGGCTGAGATTTATAACCTCAACTTTAAGTTTTCTTAGATTTTACTAAGACATTACAATTTATATTACACAATGAATATCCAAGGAATATAACTCATCGATTTTGTTTATATGGACTTGGCTCTGCGAATACGATGGCTATACTCAAGTTCCTATTACATGTTCAGTTTTTTGTCAAAACGAATTTATTTTATTGAGAACTTTGCTAAGCAAAGTCGAAATAGCGTCTATAAAGTTTAGCTTCAGAGTCTTCGTTACATACTTAGAAAGTAAACCACAATTATCAACATAGCTTGCGCGTAGCAGAAGAAATTTTATTTATATCCCTGCAATAGAAACGTGAAATAAGTTGTCATATCCTCATGTTACTGTAGTCACCCCACAGTAGTTAACCTTTACACATATTTACTGACTTTCCTCGAGTTCGGTTTTGATCGAAAGCATTCTGACGTTATTACGTGCGCATCGCAGGTTTTATAACCGAACATTGGCATAAAATAAATTCGTCAACAAAATATTACCAGTTTTCCTGATCTATGAGGATAAAATTGAGTCTCCCGTATTTTATTTACACTGTCATGACATCTAATGGTTACTTTAAACAAGTTATTGCAAGCTATTTTGTGTTTAACTAGCATTATAGTAGACATTATTTAGCCCATTCCTGAACATAAACATCTTTTAACAAGCGCCATTGAGCTCATTCATTGGCTTTTGTCATCGTTCTACTTGGCGTTCTCGCTGGGGCATACCACATAGTATTAGCTAATTTGCAATCTCCACTCATAAACTCTGCTCTGCTCATCAGAAATTCTTTGTTCTTCGGTATAGACAGCTGATTTGCTGTCGTTGCCGCTTTTAATAAGCAATATGAATAAATTCACTATTCCGTCTGATGATCTTATTATATCGGACTTTTAAAGAGTCTCCAGATATAGCACATTTATTCCAAATGTTTATATATTTAATAAAATCATAATTGTGTCCAATAAGTAATTACTTCATTTATTAAAAAATGTTATTACAAAATTACTGGTCACCCTAATACGTACTACTTTAAAATATACATAAGTTTTACACGCTCGTCTCTATGCCAATGTCCTGTGTGCCTGAGGGAGGATATTTCGCCCAAATTTTCTAACTTTAATCGTTCTGGGTTTACCAAGCGCTTATTACTATATATATATATGCCTATGTGGGAGTTTATTACGGTTCTGATTATAAGGCATATTACCTTTTATCTACGTGTTTGTAATAGTTTGGGCTTTATTATAAGGTACTTAACCGTCTTCAACGGTTTAAAAAAAAAAAACAAACTCTGTTGTTGCTCTGAAAATAAAAAGTGTTTATTTAATACATGCATGATTACTTACATGTTTCACAATGAATATAATTAGTAATATCACTATACTTGAAAATACAAAGAAACGAGAATTATGTTTGTTTCTTTATAACTTTTACCGTACATTAATGAAAAGCTTTATTTGTTCAAAATACACCACGGCCGAGTCTCTGTCACAGTTGTCAAAACAATGTCCACAGCTTATATCAAATTGTACAGGCATAGACTTTTTCACATACAGCCACGCGAAGAGCGACAACATTTAAAACCTTGAAGGAATTATATTTCCTTTACATACTTATGAGCATTAAAAAATGGATGACAAAAGCGATGATATTTGTATATTCAAAGTGTATTTTATTCTATTTTGTATTTGATTTTATATTCATTTAGGGTTACTAGTGATATCGTTTTTGGTGATATAGGAACATATATATTTTTGAAATCAGTGTTAAAACGCTGATTCAGATAATGTGTATTGCAGAATATCGCCAAAAATGTCGCTTAAACCAAATAGCCTTTCACCCCACGATATTTAAATTGTGTTTATTTATTCAATATATTGTTTGCTATTTAGTTCACCTTACAAATTTCCTTCTTTATATTATTGTACCTGTAGATATTTAATTGCCAAAATATTTGACAAAATATTAGAACTTGTAAACGGCTTATTCAAACTTTAATCAACCTTTGTTGCGATCTAAAGAGTGGTCAAAGAAAAACTAGCTCTTGTATTAGAATTTCAATGGTTTTTCAAAGCCCGATCACAAAACCCAAATAAGCTATTTAAAGTAAATTACGGTTCCTCGAGAAACGTTGCTTAGAAAGATTAAATTCTTAATGTATAATGAAAAACAATTGTAGAGGGGTTTCCTTTCCGTATTCCTTTTTTCTATTTTCATATTACTATTTTAGAGTATAAAAAAAGTTTAAAAGAGATATTTACAGTAACTCTGATTACGTTTGCAGTCGTCAGATAGTTGCTGTAAAAATGGAATAGGTTATAGGAGAGAAAAATAAGCAGGAACAGTGGACCTGGGGAAGATTGTCGCCTTGCTGTAGCGGAGACGTCACGTATGTGTTCTACGCTCCGTCTGATATAGTGGCTCTGAGGAATGAACTCTTTATACGCCTCCTAGAGATGATACCTAATAAAAACTGTAGATAAACAAAATGTGTCTATTGTACTTTTATTTTAATGTGTTTGGGCTTACTACGCATTGTAATTGCCGTTGTTAATTAAGTTATGTTATTTTGTCAACGATTTCCAAAGCGTAAGAACTTTTTAGCAAGAATGCAATAGTCAATCTGTCTTGGTGACCAATTGTTATGTGTGAAACAATTGCTATGAGTTTTTGCCGCTTACAAACCTGCGTGCAAGCCTGCGGAGTTGAACCGAAACCTGTAAAAAGGAAAACTCTGAAAAACAGTACGTTTAGGGCTAGCAACGTGTCGTAGCTCAATGTGCTGAGCTTGATAAAATTTCCATCGAATGCAACATCAATTTCCAACATTATAATCGCTCCCAAAAAAAAAAAATTCGCTCACCGGTTTCTTGAAGAAATATGAATCTCCAGGTCTGGCTGACAACGAGTTGAAGGAGACCCTGAGGGTTTTTAATCAGTGGTAGTCTAACAAACTGAGACAGCCGCCCATAAGGTTGCCATCCTATGAAATATTTTACCCCGGGTTCGAAATAGTAAACAACAAGCGTAGGCTTTGAACTAAAAAAATACATTAGAGAAACTGGAAATCCAAAAACAGTCATATCTGACAATTTGAAATATATTAATATGAAGATAAATATCACGTCTCCCGTACGTTTAATTACTGAAGAGAGATATGTGAGAATTTCCCTAAGCATTTCTTAATTGAGAGAAGTGTTTGCTAAGTCATACCGAGTCTCATCAACTATGTTTTACCATTTAAATGTAATGCCTTAATTACTAAATATCTTAATGAACGAAATCGTATATTAATATTGTATATTTCCGTATAAGCGAAAAATGATGATTTTAAGTTAAACATGTCAATTTTAGTTAAAATTAACAAATAATATATTTTTCAAGATTATCATTATCATCAGCCCATCTTAATCCACAGCAGGCCATAGGCCTCTCTTAACAAGCGCCATTGAGCCCATTCTTCCGTCGCTCGCCCTTGGAAGTATCCGGATTCCCAGGCTCGGCGAAGGCGAGGAGAGGCAGTGCTGGCACCCCGGTGGTTTTAGTCGGGACAGGTCCGACACACCGGGGAGAGTGGCCCTCACCATTTCCCCTGACGGTCCGTAGGGATTTCCACCGGGTTAACAAAAAAAAAAAGAAAAAAGTCCATTCTTCGGTTCTCCTCACCCATTCCTTTCCGACCACTTTCCGCAGGTCGTCGCTCCATCTTACCGAAAGGCGCCCCACGCTAGGCCTTCCCCCTGCCACTTCAGCTTGCTAATACGGAGAGTTAAGTCAACAACTTTAGTTCTATACCGGATAACCTCATTCCCAACTTTATACTTCAGAGAGAGGCGCAACATAGCTCGTTCCATCGCACATTTAGGAACCTTAAACTGGTGGACTAGCCCAACTGTTAGTGTCCACCAGTGACGTGCATAAGGTCTTTTAGGACTTAAGTCTTTAGTCTTTAAGGACAGGGTAAGCAAAATTCGCGTAATTAATTAGAATATTATATAATTATAGTAATTATTGTATTGCTTTCATAGGGAAGTTAGACGGCGTGAATATAGAACAGATATGAATATAAATGGTTCCTTTCATTGTTTAACTTTAAGCAATTAATTTAGACTTATTTATAATAAGGGCATGCAATGCTTTCATGCATCTATGAAATGAACGCTACTGGTGTCCACGTCTTTGCTCCGTACGTTATGCTGATAGGATACATTTTTAATGACTAAAAAAAGAGTTATGTATATTTTTGGCTTGAAATTTTTATTTGAAGATAATTAAAAATGTAATGTATTGATGTAAAAAAAAATGTAATATGACGCATCCAGTGTCATAATTTAGTCAAGTTAGAGTTAATACCAGTACAGCGATTAAAAAACGCCTCTTTGATGTTTACAATAATTCAGTATTAATATACAACTATTGGCGTTTTTTTAAGTTATTTTAAAGTAGTTAACAGTTTCGAAGCGGACCAAGCACTTGTAACACTATGCTTCTAGAAGCCTGAAATAATCAAAACGTGAATAGTAGCGACTGCCCAAGCTTATTGAGACGTACTGTGACCGAATAATAAGGGCTTTGAATGAGGGTAAAGCCAAAAGGGTTTTGGTTTACATAAGAATGACAGTACAATAGGTTATGGTGAATTTTTATAAATATATGTAAAAGAAATAGGAGGGACTGAGGCTGACGTCATTAATTAAAATCACGAAGTTTTCACAATCCACTTCATCCATTTCCATATTATCTTAACAAATAATTAACTATAAAATTCCATTATTAGCACTAGGTCATATAAATTGAACACTGCAAACGATTACTCTACAACATGTAGACTGGGTAATTGTTACCAACCAAATTATTTTCTAGAGCACTTTTTTTTTCGACGGGGCTTTTCATTGGTGACCGGGAAAGGCATCTACTACTTCAGTAGTTTTTTTTGTTTGTAGGAGTCTGGCACACTGGATTCACCACCCTCACGAATGCCCTGATGGTTTATATTGCATTTTCTCTTAGATAACAAAATAAGAACCAATGCCCGTATCCTGACAACATAAGACGGGGAAAATTCTATGGATTCTTGTTGCAATATAATTGCCAATCTTAACTTGTAGTGTACTAAAGAGTTATTAACCTTGTTCCACCCTCGCCCTTCCATAGTAGAACCACACGCGCGGGTTTATGGAGTAACAGCTATACGGTAGCTCTCATCCCGGCTAAGACTAAGAAGTTCTCTAACTCTTACTGCAGCCGTGTCGTTGGACTGTGGCATGGTCTTCCGGCGAGCGTGTTTCGAGCTTCCAAGACTATGGGGTCCTTTAAGCGAAGCGTGACGAGATATTTGTGCAGGCCGGCATGATCGCTACGACTATCGATTGGTGTTTTTAATGTTGATAGTATTTGTCGTTTTTGGCCTGCATCATGCTTTACCATCAGGCGTGGCGTAGCCATTGCGGCGAATTGGGATACAAATGTTAGCGAAATTGGATGTAAAAATTAATTGATGTTGAGAAGTTGAAAGATTTTTACAATAAAAGACGATGATAGATATATGTATATATTTTTTAAACGTATTCTATAAAAATAGAAATATTTTAATCCTGTTATGTTTATTCTAACAATCTACTATCGGTAAATAAGGAAAAATAGTCGGCGATAAATATTTATGTAACATATTATCTTGCTGACTGTACGGTTTTCCCACATTCCGAGCCACGCATTCCGCTCCCGCACGCACCGGTCTATTAAGCCGTCGCTCGTTATCCCAACGACGTGTATTATTGGGCTGACTGTACAAATACTTGGCGGATTTTTGGCAACTCGGCATTCTGTCTCAATGGTTTATTGGGAAGACGCTAGTGCTATTTATTTGAACATGCTTGAGAGTTAAGTTGTTTTCTTTTAATGAAAGAAAGAAATTATATATATTTATTACCAACAAAACAACAACGCATTACTTTATGAACTAACGTGTATCATGGTAACAAAAAGGCCGCTGACTCAGCAATGTAATATCACTTAAACTGATGTTTCTACTGTTTTTATTTTTTAATGAAATTACTTGATAATTCATCGATATAGGAAGATTTTTTAAGATATATTTAAAGATATCATTTGTATCACCTTGTAATAAACAAATACAGAAAAGCACTATTTGAAAAAAAAAACTATCAGTTTAAAAAATAATTTCTAAATTTAATAATACCACGCGAGGATACTAACCGGAGGCTCAGTATCGCTTCGGCGCACTTGAGGGAGCGCGGCGTCCTGATCCAGGCGTGAGCGGTGTGCGATGTGTTCCCGCACACCGCTCCAATGACAAATCATAGAGATGAGAGGAGGATGGCACTTTACACCAATCTCCCCGCCAATGTGTTGGGAGTACGCGGGGGGTGGTAACTATTTAACCACCCCACACCAAGTAGATGGGGCTTGCAGAAGGCCAGACGTCGCCGGATGCTGAGGAAGATGGCTCAGCCTTGCTCTTGGCGCTCGGTGGCCGGGAGAGGGAATACCCCGGGGGTTTTAGTCGGTACAAGTCCAACACACCAGGGGGCGGGCCTCACCATCTCCTGAAGGTCCATTAAGGATTTTCCCCGGGTTACCAAAAAAGGGCTCAGTATCGCTGACAGTACATACAAGCGCAGAGTATATATCCATACCAGTGGCGCGTATCCCAAAGTAGCACAAAAACCCATTATTTCGTTAAATTTGGATGTTCAACACTTACATTGATTTAAAATTTGGTTCAATTGGGATTCTGAGATTACTATTCTGGAGATTATAAGATTTTAAGTTAATGTATTGATTAAATGCCCAACTATATCAAGGTAATGGTTTTTATGCTTTTATTGGATACATGCCACTGATATATGCCATATTGAAATATGTTTTTGAATAGTCCATCTTTCATAGAACTTTATTTGGTAAAATGACGCTCTTTCGTGTTTGAAGGTTTGAAGGTCAATCTTTTATAGATAGATTTCACTCATAAATAATCTCACTCTTGATTCTTGATCGGCGCATTTTTCTGCTGCGGCTGCTATTTTCTGCCGATTATTGTCTTCATGCCAGTTTCGTATTCCTAAATCACTACAATGTTTCGTTTTTAATACCTTTTGCTTTTTTTAGGCATGACATTTTTTGATGTCCGGACAGATTTTCACAACTAAATCGGGCGAGGATTTTTATACCCTTTAATACCCGGAGCTTTTGTATCTCTTTGACAATAGCGAACCAGCTGAGTGCCAACCTGTTGGATTTATTCTATATACGTTTACCTAACCATATTTTTCTTCACTTTGAATTAGTCACCCAATTTGTTTATTATTGTATATACGATTGGACACATATAGCTATGACGGAACTAGGATGAACCTAGAACCTTAGATTTCTAGGATAATAGGTATCACACGGCTATGATTTTTAAAACACAGATCGTCTTAAGGTGCTGTTTCTAATGGGCTATCTGGCAAACAAATCGCCAACGATGTTAGAATCCAAAGGTTGCCGCCTACCTACACCGTTCCTTCAAAGAAACGAGAAGCACACGAACTGAATGTTGCTAAGACAGCTGTCAACTTGTGGAATGTTGAGCTACGAAATATTAATAAGCGATTCTCAAACAACCGTGCAAATACATAAGATGCGCGCGCAGGTCTCTTAAAATGTGTCTGGAAGTACCAGAAGCCTCACACATCGATATAAATTCAAGCCCGATTCGATTACAGGACAATTTCTGTTTATAGTTTATACTTCCGTCGATTAATAAATCGATTATTCGTCAACATAAGCATTTTATTACCCCACATTCGCGACAATATGAATAAAAAGAAAATATCATCTTCATACCGGAATAGAAAAAATTGTTTTCAAGTCTACTATACTAACATTCTTTCAACAGAGAACATAAGGTACCCTTAACAAGATCAATGATGCGTAAAACAGACGTTGACAGATTGTTCGTGATACACAACTTTTCGCTCAGAGCAGAAGCTATATATATAGCTTACATTTCAAATAATTTAAGCGTTCGCCTTCTTAATATATTTACATTTTTTTTATTTGGATCACAAATAAGTCATCATGCCATAAAATATTTAATAAAGCAGTAATGGTAAGTAAAACAGTAATATGAAAACTGTGCCTTGAACACAATAAACAATATATTATGTATAGAGAGAAAAAGCAAACGAGGAAAGAATAATTAAAACGTAGTTACAGTTTGTTTCTAGAATGATTATAAGTAATAAACTTACTATTAATCACAAAAGAAAAATAACGCCTTATTCTCTGAGGAAGGTACATATGTTATCACATAAAAATATTAGTCCTTTAAGTGTTTAAAAAAAAAAGTAAGTATTTAATTGAAGGAGAGAGCAGTTCGTGCAGGACCAACTGCGGGGCGCGTTCCCCTCCTGACACAGACTGGGATGTGGACGTTGAGGAAGTCTTCAAAAATCAAAAATCTGGCTTTTCAGAGCTATCTTGGCGTACACTGTCTAAACCATTGGAGTACAACAAAGATGATGCAGCGTAGGATTGTTTGTCTTGAATAGTCCTAAATAAAAGTCTGCGACAGCATATCTACCTTTACGTGGAAGCCACTATGACCAAAATTTAATTAAATTAGATACTATTTTACAATGCACATTTTATTATAACACAGAAGATATTTACTAGAAATAATTTTTATGGCAGAACGTTTGCCGGGTCAGCTAGTATTTTATAAATTAGATTGGCACGGAATATAGTTGCTTTAAAATAAAAGAACTAAAAAAATATTCAGCGCAAAGGAGAATGTATATTAACGTACAAAAAAGAGTTGAGAAAGTTTTATGATTAGTATGTTTACTACCTCAACGAGCGACTGAAAATGCTTGCTCATTAATTCGGGCCAATCAATAAGAGTGTGTCTCAGGTTATACAAAAAGACAATATCAGTAATTTTAACCCTTGTGTTCAATGAAGAGATTGTAAAATATAAGACTCTGGGCTTGAGTTTTAGTTTCGTTTAATTTTAATAATAATATATCGCCACAGTATATTCCTTACGAGGTGAGCTAATACTTTAGTGATAGAGATACTTTAGTGGCTAAAAGAAATAAAATACATTTATTTCGCCACAAAGCAACTAAAACTAAAAATTTTAATAAAAGTAGCACAAGCAACATACAGAACAAAGAAATTACAAAAACATATAAATATGGCGAAATGGGCCCTCCGTCAGCTTAATGCCACAGAGGAAGTCTGCAGCGCTGGTTTTCATGAAGGACAAAACTTGTTTGCGCTTGTATGTTGCCCAACGTGACCAGTACCGTAACTAATGATCGTTTTCAAGGCACTTACACATGACATTTCTATTAAATGGCATGCGAGTTTCTTCACGATCTTATTCTTTCACCGATAAGATTATGGTGCCCCAGTCTATACGTTATTTGGGAAAACCCAGACGTATGTGCCGGGAATCGCACCTACAACCGTTCGCGTTGCCACTCATGGAACCCAGTTCATTATCAACTAAGCTATAATAGATACTAATTAATTATAGCAGATAATAAAAATGACTGAATATAAGAGAGTACAAGGTCTATCGTGATATAAATAATTATTAATGTTTTTATTAGGTATAGTATAATATTTGATATTATATAGCAAAGAATTCGCTTACGACTCAACTAAAGGAAAACAGATAGCAACATATATGAACAAATTTAATAAAAGAAATTATATCATACTGTTGCTAACCTCGAAGGGCAGAGCTGGTTTTTGTTAACTTCACCGAAATGCAAAGGCACAAATGGAATTTTATTTCACGGTCAAATTATACGAAACATTTATCCTGCTGCCAACACTAATGGACTATGGGTGACGTATATTATGCAGTGTGAGGCTAATGGAAGTTTTATGCACTTAATGCAACGTAAAGATAATTACAGTTAATTGCACGATATCTATCAATATCTAAGTTTAGCGCCTCGTATATAACACGCGCCAATTAAACAATGATAATAATTCAAGACCAGGTTATTTTCCACTCACCTACGCCTCCCACAAGCGTTGAGGCCAGTCTCCCACAAGCGATAGAGCCCAGTTTTCCACAAGTAGAGGTTAGTCTCCCACAAGTGGTAGAAGCCAGTCTCCCACAAGCGATAGAGGCAAGTCTTCCACAAGAAGTAGAGGTTAGTCTCCCACAAATGGTAGAGGCCAGTCTCCCACAAGAGGTAGAGACCAGTCTCCCACAAGCGGTAGAGGCCAGTTTCTTACAAGCGGCAGAGACCAGTCTCCCGCAAGCGGTAGAGGCCAGTGACCTACATGCGTTAGAGACCAGTCTTCCACGAGAAGTAGAGGCCAGTCTCCCACAAGCTGTAGAGGCCAGTCTCCCACAAGCGGTAGAGGCCAGTCTCTCACAAGCGGTAGAGGCCAGTCTCCCACAAGCGGTAGAAGCCAGTCTTCCACAACTGGCAGAGGTCACTCTGCCATAATCGTTAAAGACTAACCTGCTTCCACAATTGATAACAATGCAGCTCTCCATTTCATCCTATAAATTGGTCGCGCCCAACATGATTCCACATTGATGACTCCACTGGATAAAGAATAATATTTCTCTCATAATCACTAACTACCTTTTGAAGTATTCATGAAATCAGCTTCTGTATATAGCATAAATGTAAGCACTAAAACAAAACAAAAACAAAACTAATAAATGGAAAGACGGAAGATGTGCATCACTCGATGAAGAAGTGTTCCCGGAACAGGACTAGTGATGAAAATGCCCGGGAATTTTCCCAAAGAGCCCAGCACTTCCGCGAACATTTCGTAAATTCCCGGGAATACAAGTTTTGGGCACTTTGGGAAGATTCCCGGGCATTTTCATCACTAAACAGGACACAAAGGTAGTCCCTAATGAGTAGTTCAAACATTAATATTCGAAATATTTCACGGCATTTAAGCAGATCCTTAATATTTATATTAATGATTGATGTTTACAAAATTTAATCGTAATTTTAATTTTATTGTTCTGTAATCACGATTCCATTCCTTCAATACATTAAGAAGTCATAAATGTGTATACAATTGAGAATTTTGTAGTGTTAATAACATAGATGGGAAAAATGCAGTCATATTAATGATGAAAACCGTAAAATGTAATCGTAATCATTTTTCATTAATCTGATTACAATTTACCCATCTATGGGCATGACATATAAGCGTAAAGTTGAAACAGCCATTAAGGAATCTCCCCAAAAGGGTCATATTGTACATTATTTATAATTATTATAAAAATAAAGTAAGAAAAAAACTAATAAGAACCACAATAGAGCGAAGACTTTTTCTCTTGTAACAGATGCCAAAGTAATTCAATCCACGGTCTTCGTCTCCATTGTGTACAAGAAACTGTATCCGACATTTAGTTGCAAAATAAAAAGCTGAGATATAGGACAGAACGGATTGCATACAGCCCGCGAGTCTTTTGGGATTTACCTACCCTCGGTTTTGCTTGGACGCGTATGTCACCGTAACATAATGTTTATTTGCAATGACAAATCTGTGGGCGTTAATATTACTTCTTTAATTTTGTTTTAAATAGTTTTTAGGGCTTTTGACATTTTAGCATATTAGCCCCATTGGGCCCAATACGACTGCACAAGCCTTAATTCTAAGAGAGTCGCTGATGAGTCAACACTACCGTATCTACCAACAATTTCATGACATACTCTTTCGGACCAAACAGAATGCCGTGAAAAGCACTTACATCCATTAAACTAACCCTACATTGGCTCATCAGGGACTCTCTCGCATTTTTATTCCGTTCATACTCTATCAGCAAGTAATGCAAATCCCTCAGTTTCACAGGTGTTATAAATAGATGTCGCGTGACTTTAAAAATTAACATTGTAAATGTAGACAGTAATAATTCTAATAATTACTATGTTATGCAAAATAGACAAAATCATATACACTGTATAAAAATGCATCTGATATTCGTGGAAACACTATAATATTAATTGATAGCTGGCCCTTGGAGTTTGACATCGAGCCATAATTAAAAGTAAACTAATTCGCGCATAAGACTCGTTGATGCACTGACAATGAGTACAAAAGACGATAGTTTAGAATTTATTATTGGCAGTTCGAGTTTTAAAGCCAGTATGAGTCGTCTCTATGTAGGTTATTATATTGAATTGTTTATCTAGCTGCAGAATGCTGCTAAGCTTTTTACATACAAATATCTAAATACTAGAAGACATCTTCCAAAAAAGTTTTAGCACTTCCAATACATTTACTGGTGATAACAATTTTAGGGAAGAAAATTTTTAATTTCTTAAGAACACAATATGGATATACTGTCTTAATAAACATTTAAATTAAGTTTTTTTTAAGTAATAGCTAATAAAATAAAGGTCAAGGATAAATTTCTTCTTTCTGATAAATAATTTAGTATTATACTAAACTTTAACTGTAGCTAAGAGAACACTAAGTACAAGAACCTTCGAATTCCCACTGATTTTAATATATTTCAATTAATACAAAAATTATTGTAAAGCCACGGTGTGAGTGTCAGTAACTCTTATTCGCATGTAAATATAGGATTCATATTGAAATTCTAAGGATTCCATGGATAAAGGTAATTCCTTTCCGATAGCGGCTTCTTTGTGGTTCCCTTGCTGGTCCAAACTCATGCAAGTAGATTCACTGATGGTGTCCCGATTTTGTGTAAATCTATACTAATATTATAAAGCTGAAGAGTTTGTTTGTTTGTTTGTTTGTTTGTTTGTTTGTTTGTTTGAACGCGCTAATCTCAGGAACTACTGGTTCGAATTGAAAAATTCTTTTTGAGTTTAATAGATCATTTATCGAGGAAGGCTTTAGGCTATATAACATCACGATGCGATTATTAGGAGCGAAGAAATAATGGAAAATGTGAAAAAAACGGGCAAAATTATTCATCCTTGAGGGCTTCCATTGCGTGCGCTGCAAAAACGGTTCAAGATACCAAAAATATATGTATGAAAGAATTATTCCTCTTAAAATGATCTAAAAAAATGTCCGCGACAGTATATGTCTATCATTTGAGATTAACTCACTAGAACCGTTTTTATGGTAATCAAATTTGGTCGAAATTAATGCATTATTTGTTGAGAGTTGTATCAATGTAATAATATTAATCTTTATCCAAATAAATGTGTTGTTGATTAATTAGTATTTAATTGTGAACAAAATTGTCTTTGACATCACTTAAATTTCAATGAACATCTTAGAAGATATTACAAAACCTTACATAGCAAAACAACGTTTGCCGGATCAGCTATAGTGTCTTGATAACCGCGAAACTCGAGAACGGCTGAACCGATTTGACTGATTTCTTTTTTGTTGTGTTTTTTGAAGTCTGGGGAAGGTTATAACAGAGAGAAGATTTTAAAAAATTATCTGAAAAAGTCTAAAAACAACACTTTTCTATATTCTCATACAAAAGATTTGTTATAAGTCAATTTGAACTTTAGCACCATAGCATAAAGTTTAAATGTTAGTGGACGGGTTCCGGGAAGGCAAAACAATTATTGAGTGACGTATAAATATTAATGTCAATATTTGTCAATTTTTATACATATAGCATTAAGGCCAGGTTCCTTCAAACAATTTTCAAAAAACAGCCGACAGGCCAATAGCTATTAACATTAAAAAAAAACAATGTGACTTTGTTTTAGAGAAATAGGGCAGAACAAGGTCTGCCGGGACAGCTAGTCCAAGATAAATTGAAGAGACAATTTGATTTGCCTAATCCTGTATTACAATTTACAATATATTAAATCAATTAAAAGATGATACATGTGTGTACAATAACACGTTTAGGTTACAGAGCGATTCTGATGCCTTATTGCTGTATGCCACTACAAATTGCAATGTCAAAGAAGCATGAAAGTAAAACTAATGCAGTTCACATAAGGTTTATTTTACATTAATACATTTATGTTATTTATGTTCTGTTCCTACTAGATTACCCAGAGCATATAATTTTAACTTGTTCCGTATTCCAAATTATTCTACAAACCTAGGTCAAAATGCGTCCCTATGCATAATGACAAAGTTATACAATTATATCAATCATCAATAGATCTCGACATATTTAAAGAAAGTATTTACAAATTAAAAAAAAAGATGTTCTTAGAGAGGATTTTTGCATAGATTATTGTTTCTTTTTTTTTTATTTCTGTTTTAAAAATATTTTTCTAATTAGAGTAGTTTTTTTTTGTGTGACTCGTATTTTTATTTTTCTTTTCTTTTGTGTATGTAGTCTACACTTGTAAATATAGTCGCATTTATAATGTATCCTGTTCATGTCTTATATAGTTTTATGTGTTAATT
This sequence comes from Automeris io, assembly GCA_036320925.1. Classification (NCBI taxonomy): domain Eukaryota; kingdom Metazoa; phylum Arthropoda; class Insecta; order Lepidoptera; family Saturniidae; genus Automeris; species Automeris io. The sequence goes on along the minus strand of JAUDJH010000030.1, from coordinate 2,288,291 downwards.
TAGTCTATGTAAGTGTACTTATAAGTAAATAAATTAATTCATTAACAATTTCGAGGATAGAGACTACCGACACGAAAAGTATCAGCTACCAGCCAAGGGGTCAACTATTTATATTATTTTAATTAATTTACTCTTAATTACGACTCGACGTTTCGAACTGGTTACATGGGGTATGCTCACAAGCAGATTGAAGATCCGCGGAGTTTTCGTCGGGGGCAAGAAATTGTTTCTTCTGCCCTCTTTTGTTGTAAATAATTTCTTGGAAACTTTTAATCAGTACCACGGGTTTCTCTTGTTTCTAGATAGTCGAATACCGTGAGAAATATAATTTCCAAGAGACAAAAATATTCCACAAGGCTGGGGGATTTTTCTGGACATCTGAATGAGTAGTCTTACCTGCCGTTCAACGATCTATATGAAATAATATTGCTTTGCGGTTTTGTGTGACTGAAAGAGATATTGTATAGTTATTACAGAGCTTTGACACTTGCGTTTATCTTTTTAGTGTCAAATTCAAAATACGATGGAAACAATATCGCTATACGAAAACACAGTACTGTTTTGAAGTTCACCGATTGGTCTCATACGTCATTTTTCTCATCAAAATTTTGTAATCAGAGTGCATATTGGGCATATTTTTTTATAAAAGTATATTCATAGACGCATCACAAATATGGCTTCAAAGATTACTTCGCAAGTCATTTTATGTTAAAGATTCCTTTCGTCTTGAAACTTTTGTTTAAAATAATATATTTTCCAACTTCTGCCTGGTTCGAACTTTACTTTCAGATAAAGTTATTCTACAGCGAAACAATGATGAAAAAAAAAACATCACATTTTCCTTTAAAATGTTAAAGAACAAAATTTATTCTCCCTCTAAAAGAAACTGCAAGCATTATTTCAAGTTTTCGCTTTGTGATAATAACCTATTATAACTAAAAAATGCGGTAAATTTTCTCGCGTACATATTATTACATAACTAAGTCTATTATTAAAAACGTATATCAAATAGATGAAAAATTTTGTTTTGACAGAGTTATTTGTAACTATCTATCAAGCGTCACACTCTATCCCTATTGCGGTAGGCGGAGAGAAAGGAACGCCACTTTTCTAAATGCTTAGATTACGATGATGTATGTATTTCGTATAGTAATTAATATAATTAACCTGTAATATGATAATTTTACAGGGGCAAGGTCTAAAGCAGCTTTATTTAAATATTATTTGTTTAGGACTGTGAAATGTTTTGATAAGTATGAAGTATCCAATACGATTCATTATGGTTTGTTTGTCGAATGATGTAACGTAAACAGTTATGTTATCTCATGTGAGAGTGAAAACAGATGTAGATTTTAAAGGTTATTGTTCAAGTGAAATTAACAATTATCTTGCTGATTTCTGTATTCAGGTTCTTATTTATGGGTATACATTGTACAATAGTTACTGATATGATTTTGAAACACAAATAAAATAAATCTAAGATTTACCAGTATAGTACATTGGGATATACAAATATAAACATGTCATTAAAGGGTTGAAATAAAAAAAAAACCGGTAGTAGACTTATTGGAGTCTGCTTCACATCATTATTTTCTGACATCATTGTTTTAGAAGTACTTATTTGTTATGTCAAAGTGATAAGTGTGATTATCTAAAATAATTTCATATTCTAATCCAAATGAATCGATAAGATCATGGAATAAAAATAATTAAAAGTCCATAGATCATTTTAAAGTTGAGAAAAATTTTGGAAAAAAAATTATGTTGTATTTTTCTTACGGTTACTCAAAAACTTAGCACGTCAAATAATGTTAACGTTTGAAACTGAAAACTAGATGCCTGAAGCTACAACTTACTTTTTTTAAAACTTCTGTACGACCATTTTCCTCAAAATAACAACCTCTTGAAACTCGCCTAAAATTTTGGGACTTTTTTAATTAATGTGTCTAATGTATATACCAAACATATATGTATAAATATTAAGTTTTGATAATAAAAGAAACACATTATTTGATACATTAACGTTTTAATCACGGGTGGTAATGTAAGTAGCTATGGTAGCCCAGTGGATTAGAGACCGGTAACAATACGCGGCAACGCGAATGGTCATAGATTCAAACCCCGGCATGAACATCATTTTTTTCAGATTATGTACAGATTTAGGCCCACATGTTCACCGGTGAAGAAAATCTGCATGATCACTATTAGCATTGTCATCTATAAGTGCTCTGAGAGCGGCGATCAGCTAGATCACTGGTCACGTTGTGCACGACATGCATATAAGCAGAAAGCGGCTACTGCTACTTTTTTTTTACTATCCCGGGGGGAAATCCCGCATAGGACCATCAGGGACACTGTGAGGGCAGTGACCCCTGTGTGTAGACTCCTACTGACTAAAAACCCCCGGGATGTCCCTCTGATTGCTCCACCTGGGCCTGGGAAGCCAAATTTATCAAACGCCCAGAGAACAAGAAGTCTTGTTGAGGCTACCTCTCTGGGAGGGCAAGGAGTAAAGCCCACCCCTCCAAAAACCTCTCTCCCAGGCGATGCGCCGGACACAGTGCACCGCTTCCCTCTCATCCGGGGAGCAGACTCCCTCAAGACTACTGCCCGCGGCTACTGCTACTAATATATCTCTACTCACCCCGAAAGGTATATAGCCTAATGATATATTATTATTTTTTTAGGAATGGGTGCATTTTATTATACAATTAAATTATTTGCATGTGACTAGATGCTCTCCAAAAGTATTTATCAATTATTCATAGTCCAAATTACGAGGTAGCAAGAAGTACAATTTTTTTATTTATGCGGTATAAGTTTCTTTTTTTATTGTTAAGATGCAAAGATCTGTCATAGTCGCTACGTTTTAAAAAAATATTGAAGGGTCCTGGGAAGTTAATAAAACCGATGAAATTCTGACGTCTTTCTTATTAGTATGACTTATGAATAATTCAAAACGAGAATATCATTTTTTCAAGTATAATGGTACGTAATAGCTGGAAATAAAATTTCTCATCACGATTTTCTAAAATGACTCTTTTGAAAGTTTTATTTACGATTAATTTTTATCTTATTATTTGTGTTTTTTTTGTATTATACGATTAATTTCAATTTAATCTTTATTCGTATAATAAAAACTAATTTATGAATCATTGTTGGTATTGTAACTATTTCTATTTGATTTTATAACGTTTCATATACGTGTTGAATATAATCAATACATATATATATGTAAAGGAAATATAATTCCTTCAAGGTTTTAAAGGTTGTCGCTCTTCGCGTGGCTGTATGTGAAAAATTCTATGCCTGTACAATTTGATATAAGCTGTGGACATTGTTTTGACAAATGTGACAGAGACTCGGCCGTGGTGTTTTTTGAATAAATAAAGCGTTTCATTAATGTACGGTAAAAGTTATAAAGAAACAAACATAATTGTCGTTTCTTTGTATTTTCAGGTATATTGATATTTTAATCATTGTATTCATTGTGAAACATGTAAGTAATCATGTATGTATTAAATAAACACTTTGTATTTTCAGAGCAACAACAGAGTTTGTTTTTTTTTAAGCCGTTGAAGACGGTTAAGTACCTTTTATATATATCGCCGTGGTGGCTGCCGGCAGAATAGAATATCACCCCCCTCTTCTTGCTGAGGTGTCATAAAAGGCGACTAAGGTGTCTCTTGAACACCGCAATTCAACCAGGTGTTTAGAGAAGGAAAACTCGACCAAACCTGCATCCCGCTCCCTCCCGATTTTACTGGTTCTCCTTTCCATCGGGCCCGAGGGAGCTCGGAAGAGAGAGTGCTTTTCTGGCTGCGCGTCCAGTTATGCACTTAAATATCTCCTGCGCAATTGACTGTTTCCGAAAATTGGACCTCGAATTCCTTAACCGGTGTTGAAACAGTCGCCGTGGCCGAAACCGGCTAGGACATCATCATCATCATCATCATATATAAAAAATCCATCCTTCGGTAAAAAAGATTTGGTAAATCATCGATTTTGTCAACATAAACTTGGTTCTGCGAATATGGCTATACTCAAGTCTCTATTATATTCACATTTTTGTCAAAACAAATTTATTTCTTGATACCTTTGCTAAGCAAAGTCGTAATAGCGTCTATACATCTCAGCCTTAGAGCAGTGAGTACGACCTTTATATAGTAGTCCCCGTTACGCGTGTTATGCACAATTATTGAGGATAACGCCGTCATATACATCCATGACAGGTGACAAACAAAAATGCTCACTACATTGTAGTTTGCCGGTACCGAGACTCGAATCTAGGACCTTCAGTGTCGCAAGTAGAGTGAGTACAAACTGCGCTATCAAATCGTCTTATTGGTTGTTCTTAATTTTTTTTTCTACACTGGCTCGACATATTGACTACAGATTACCTGATGGTAAGTGTAGTGTAGTCCAAAAACGAAAGCGGACATTAAAGGATGAAAATCCATTGATAGTTTACGTCGTCAAGTCGGCCCACATATACCACGACTGAAGGTCTCTAGGTATATGAGTTACTGGATATACACAAACTGATCACGAAACGCGTCAGGCCAAAGCGAGTCCCTGTGACGGTCTTGACACTTGTGTACTGTGTTCATGACCCAGTTCGGGCAATCGCCCTATTAGTAAGAAAAATAGACTTGTAACAAAATATTGATATGGAGATGGAGTAATATATCAAGATAGGCAACTATGAAAAATCTATGAGACGTATATATGCTTCACTATATGTAAATATGCTGCTTTACTATGCATGGGTTGCGTCGCTTTTGCTCAAAACGTGTTTGTAATGTTTCAGCTTGTTTTATTATTGTTTCGTTTCAACTTCAGCCCTGATATCTTACGTTGGTGGTATACTGTAATATAAAATTATTATTTATTGACAATTTACAGGTCTTTCGGGTTTCGTATCTCAAAAGGAAAGAAGGAATCTTTATCCACTTTGTTTATATCCGTCAAGACCCTTTTACTCAGGCACTCGTAGAGGTGTCAATTAAAAAAAAAAATTTATAGTGTGGCCTCCTCATTCTATCTTTCACTATCTGTCTATTTATATTTATAGCATTATTTATATTCTACTTCTTTATATAATAGTATATATTTAATATTAACAAGTTTAATATTTATTTAATATGAATACTGTGTAATGCTTTGGACGTAGCGGGTGATAAGGTTGAGTAGCGCTGTATGTTGGCCCGCGTAGGCAAGCTGCGTTTTGGGATCGCGACGCTAGCGCTGCCATCGTCCGCTGCAGTCTCACTTATACACTGCCCGTGACATCTGAAACCATTCGCTCGCATGTCGTACTGTTTCTATTATTATTTTATTATTTTATTTTATTTATGTTCGTATTTTTTATTATTGTGTTTTGAACTTTATTTCTTCTCGAAGTATCATACCTGTGCTTTATCACTTCGACTGTATATGTGTCCTTTAATAAATGCTTTTCTACTCGCTGTCAGGCTTCTGTAATACATATATCTACACGCCTTTCCTGCGCGATTATGCTATCTGATAGGCTTACTTCACTTTCGTGCCAATATCCCTTCCAAAACATCGAATCAATTAAAGACACTTACGTTTAGATTCTATATTTTACATTTTAGCAAGGGAATCATTACCTACAGGGTACCTATCCGCAGACTTGCTCTTGGCTGGTATAAAGATTAAAGGATCCAATTTTATAGTAGAAGGGAATATACTGCCAAGAAAATGTGTAAAATTAACAAATTTTAATAGCCATTAGAGACTGATTGATTGTTTCTTAAATTGGGTGGTAGACCAAATAAATTTGGGAACCTCTGCTTTAGACCATAGTAAAAAATTACACATAGCTGCATTCAGAGACATAAAGTTTTCAATATGCGGAATATTGCGACAAGGCTCGAGGTGAAACGACTTCAGTTTGCATAAATATGAAATTCCCTAGTGATATCCGATTCAATTTTCACACTTCCAGTCTTCGAATGGTGGGTATTTTTCGAATATATTGCGATATTTATGGTATCATATTCGAACACGTTTCGTATAGTCTGCAGCTAAATAAACTTGAGTTTGTCTGCAAGTGTTTCGATTAGTTAGAGTAGCCACAAGTTTTGTTTTAGCAAGAAATTCCCGGTTAAAACTCCAGCGGAGCGTCTCGGTGGGTTTGATATTAGGTCCTTACATATGAAATTGGCGTTTTTCGTACTGGCCACTTTAATCACAAATTTCTCCTCTTTGGTAAGGAATTCCAAATTCAAATTTGTACAGCTATAGACTCATGTATTTGTGCTTCGATGATCGTCATTCATTTGTTTTTTTCTTCTGTTTTTTTCTGTTTGCGTCACTCATTTTACAAAATGGAAAACTTAAAATATCGCATTATTTACGAGTACGAGTTCCACCGTGGCACTAGTGCTGCGGAAACAACTCGAAGGGTGAATGATGTGTATGGCGGTCGTGTTGCAAAAGAAAACACAGTTCGTTTTTGGTTCCAACGTTTTCGTTCTGGAAATTTTGACCTGCAGAACAAGCCCCGTGGACGGCCTGAGACTCAAGTTGATAATGAAGAGTTGAAGGCTATTGTGGAAGCGGATCCATCGCAAACCACGTCCGAGTTAGCTGCAGGCTGCGATGTTAGTGATAAAACTGTTTTAATTCACTTGAAGCAAATTGGGAAGATTAAAAAGCTTGAAAGGTGGGTACCTCACGAATTGACTGAAGCAAACCGGCAAACGCGCGTCGACTGCTGCGTTACATTACTAAACCGGCACAATAATGAAGGTATTTTAAACCGAATAATTACCTGTGATGAAAAATGGGTTCTTTACGATAATCGGAAGCGCTCAGCGGAATGGTTGGATCCTGGCCAGCCAGCCAAATCCTGCCCCAAGCGAAAATTAACCCCAAAAAAGTTACTTGTAAGCGTTTGGTGGATTAGTGCCGGTATTGTTCATTACAGTTTTCTCAAATCTGGCCAGACTATTACGGCTGATGTCTATTGTCAGCAATTGCAAACCATGATGGAAAAGCTAGCGGCTAAACAACCTAGGCTGGTCATTCGCTCCACGCCACTGCTGCTTCACGACAAAGCTAGACCACACACTGCGCAACAGACGGCTACTAAATTAGAAGAGCTTCAATTGGAAAGTCTAAGACATCCTCCGTACTCCCCGGACCTTGCTCCAACAGATTACCATATTTTTCGAAATTTGGATAACTTCTTGCAAGGGAAAAAATTCAACTCCGATGGGGCAGTCCAAATCGCCTTCAAAGATTTTATTGATTCCCGTCCGACTGGTTTTTTTAGTAAAGGGATCAATGAACTACCTATGAGATGGCAAAAGTGCATAGAAAATAATGGTTCATACTTTGATTAATTAAATATATTATATTAAAAAATATTCGACTTTTTGTTCCTCCCATACAAAACGCCAATTTCATATGTAAGGACCTAATATTTTCATTGATCAGGAAATATAACGAAATCATACCTACAAGCCACGTATAACGTAGTGGCAAACACAGCGTGGGATGTCCACCTACAAGGTAGTCTATCGATTTAATTTAGATTGTAAGACGACACTGAATTCAAACTGCTTCAAACCGGCCGTCCTAGAAAACATTAAGAGAGGCCTATATCCACCATTGGACGTCTTTCGGCTGATATGATTATGGAAACACACTCGTGCACAAATTGTATATGTTCTTTAATAGAACATGTTTTTTTGGTAGTAGTGCTATTGCCCGAATTGGGCCATGACCACAGTACACAAGTGTAACGACCGTCATAGTGACTCGCTTTGGCCTGTCGCGTTTCGGGATCAGCTTGTGTATATCCAGTAACGCATATACCTAGAGACCTTCAGTCCTGGTATATGTGGGCCGACATGACGACGGAGACTATTAACGGATTTTCATCCTTTGATGGTCGCTTTCGTTTTTGGACTACACTGTACTTACCATCAGGTGCACTGTAGTCACTATATCGAGCTAGTCTAAAAAATTATATTTTCTTGTAGGCTACCTTCTTTATTAATAACTTTTTTATATTTTAATTATACTTTTTTACTGATCTGTCATATGGTAAAAAATAATATGTAAAAAAGAAAATTAGAATCGAATTTGTGACGTTTAACGGTGCGCTATATAAAATAAGAAAAACTGTTATAATTTTAGTATATTTAGAATTATCACAAGTCTACTCGTTACAATTTAATTATGTTGTCAATCTTTTTTCTGTGTTGTGTGCTCAACCTCAACAATCTGCTGCTAGCTCCCGCGTTGTGATCTCCTATTAATTTAATTCCTCCTCCTCCTTCCTCCAAATTTAATTAAATTATAACGTTTCAAGCATGTACTTTTATCAATAAACTCTCCGCCGCCGTGGTATGTTGCTCGTACCTTTGCAGTTGCTACTGTTTTTGGCATACTTTATAGTTTTCATCAGACGCGGCGTTACTTTTTCTTACTTACTTTATCAAGCCAATGCCAAAAAATAATTTTATATTATTCTTTTCGTTCTATTTAGTCTATGACTCGTGTCCTGTTTTAGTGCTCCTCGATCATGGTAAACCTACGTATAGTGGAACCGAAAAAAGACGATTGAGTAATAAAAATATGTTCACAAAGTATCAATCTGGGTACATTTAACTACAGATAGACCTGTCGTGATAAACATTGTGACTAATATTTCGGAGGAGTTTGCTGTCACTGCTATTATATTTTTCGGTTTTGTTAGATTATTATTTTATTTATAGTGTTTTTGTCACTGTAGTATAATATAATAGAACACATAGAACATTTGGATACTATATATAGATATTATTTTCTAACAGGCAACGATAATGTTGCCCCAGTTGCGTTACCCCAGGAACCGTGTAAACTTGCTCGTCCCACCCTATGCTCGGATATCCTTGGGTTATAATTCGCCTATTTGTAGGTAATCTCGCGGTTTTAACGAACTAGAGAGTGCTATCGATGTTTTCGCTGACAGTCTGCCGGTCTTTAAAAGAAAAATCATCGGGTGGTTGAGGGACACGCAGTAGTTGTTGTTATGATTTTTCATTTGACTGTTTTTTCACTTTTATTGTTTTATTATTGTTTGTTAATGTGTTTATTTTATAAGTAGTATTGTTTGTATTTTTTATGCACGATGTGGGGCCACACATTAAACGGCGCAACACATTGGTGTGCATTTTTTTTATTGTTTTTTTTACTGTCTTGTAGTGTGTTGGCCACTGGCCGCCCTTAAAATGTAAAAAATAAATAAATAACTAGTTACCATCAGCTGGACAATAGTTTGTTACCTTGCTGTAACATTATTTTACTCTAATTCTAACCTCATTGTCAGTTGTACTCATTTGCATTCCTACTTTCAATACCCATTTTAGTTTTTATCCTGATCGTATCTCGTAACAAAATCTTCATGCTCAGGATTTTCAGAAAACAGGCTAAGCCCCCTTAATGGTTAATGGGTTCCGTTGCTCACGGATAACTGTAACACAAGGAACGTTTTTATTGCGTTGCTGAGCAAGAAGGACATTCCTCATTATCATCTTAAATAATCCCATGTATAGCTCTGGATAATAACTACGCAACAGCGCAATTCACGACTCCAAAAATGTTCTAGGAAACCACTGCATTATTATAGACCACGATGGCCTCGGAAGAACACTTTTGAATAGAAGAGATCGCTTTTCTGATTTTTATTGCCCTTAGTGATCGTCATGGTTAGACAGCGATGTGGCCTTCTTATTTTATATTTCACTACTTAGCTATTTATTAAAAGTGCTTAACTTTTGTTATTTGGACTTTCATCTTTACACGGTTTACCGGCACTATTTACTATCTGGTTGGATAATATCACAATCATACCTTTTTGTGCAGACAGACACCAGACCTCAATCACACGTGATAGAAATTGAAGTTGTGGTCGATAAAGAGCCGCGTCCGCCCAATAAATGCTTATTTAATCTTCTTTTATATACACCTAAATCATAAGAACATGGGAAAATAGACTCGGAGAGCGCGTTTGCTTCTTTCACTATTCGCATTATGAATGAACATTTTTTTTTGAGCTTATATAGCGAATATACTGTATATAAGGTTGGTACCCAACTAGTGATGAAAATGCCCGGGAATTTTCCCAAAGTGCCCAGCACTTCCGCGAACATTTCGTAAATTCCCGGGAATATTCCCCATACAAGCTTTGGGCACTTTGGGAAAATTCCCGGGCATTTTCATCACTATACCCAACTTGCCGTCAGCTGGTTTTGTGATGAAAATGGATTGTTGAAGAGGTCGAAGTCTTTAGGTTTATAAGGTTTTTATACAAATTAGAGAAGTAATAACATGTATGAATTTAGAATGTGTCATCTAAGTGTTATAATAGAAATTATAGTGTTATAACATATAAAATACAATAGCGCAACCTTTAATATCGTTTTTCTCTGCGCCTGCTTCAAAATGGATTCCTATAATGCAGTTCTTGACCACATTCTTCAGAATATAACCTGTCTTAATTCTAAAAGTCTGCTCTTCTATATATTTCTGATTAAGATAAGGGTTCGTGTAAGCTTCGTTACATAATATCTGTGTACTATTATTATTTACTTTGCTAAATGTTTATATTTCCTTGTTACCCGAAGACAGGTTAACAAGTTGATTGATTCACCATGTTTTCGGAATTCGTTTATTTCGTAACGTTTGTTTAGGATGAGGACAACATTACTTCAAAACAGATAATAACTTCTTTTATTATTTATTTTTCTTATTCTTCATTACGTATCAAGTTAGTATCATAGTTTATCAAAGTTATTTTAATAATAAGCAATCATAAAATTAATTGTTATCTAGCAATAAAATACTTGTAAATAATTTAGATAAGCAGTCTCATCTATTCTCATAAAGTAATATCGTTACAATAATTTTAAAGATAATAAATAATATCTAGTATTAAATTTAACCTAAACAAGCAATCATTTTCCTTAAGATCTAGTTTCTTTAGGTACAAGATAATGCCGGGCAGTACACTTGAGGGAGTCTGCTGTCAGGATGGGCAAGGGCTTTCACTCCTACCCCTCCCAGAAAGGTAACCTCAACAAGGCCTTTTGTTCTCTGGGTGTCTAGACGAATTTGGTTTTCCAGGCCCGGGTGAGCAATCAGAGGGACACTCCGGGAGTTTTTAATCAGTACGAGTCTGACACATCGGGGTCGCTGCCCTCACAGCGTCTCTGATAGTCCTATGCAGGATTTTTCCCCGGGATACAAAAAAAAAGGTACAAGATAATATGACACACAAAGCCTGAGCCAAAAACATGATTCCACAAAGCAATAGCTGATTTCCCTCCCAAGTTTTGTTTCGCAGTCTAGTTGAGCTCGATATCCCTATTACATTATCACTGCTCTTATAAACCCATCTGACAAATAGCATTACATATGATATAGATGCCATTGCTGAAATTATGCGCCCGGTTTGAAAAAAGTTCCTTAATCTTTAAAAAGCTTTCAAAATCATAGATTGTAAAGAAACTAAGCATCTAATGCACACGCAGTGCCTATAATAGAAATATATAGATACCTCCAACAGCCCTCAAACCTCTAACAAACAAAGTAGATACCACGATCACCCCACCAGGGGTGTGTACGACTACGAAAGAAGAAATTGAAGGAGAGTTTCAGGAACTGTGCGTTAATCTCTAAAAGAAGAAAAATATAGCTAGTGTCATTAATTAAAAGTGGTTCTATCAATGCACAATGAACTATCTCATGCCAACACAGCAAATTTTTAAAAGACAAAAGTGCCCATTTACTGTTACCAGCCAAAGCCGTTCTATAAATCCGTCACTAGGCGTTAGATCGGTCGGTTGATGCTATTTTATGGCGACGGCCGCGCCAACACTTTTTCGAATGGAACTGAAAAGTCATAAAAACGGTCAATCTAAAACAATGGCATCGTTTTTTTAAGGGCCTCGCCACCACCACCCCGTCACTATGGGAAAATATGACGGAATTAAAAACTTCTGATTTAATGAAACTATATAATAAAATGCCCTTTTTATGCATAATTGCAAAAGAAATAAAGTATAATTTTGAAAACATTATTAATTGACTCTATATAAAAACAAACTTAGAGCTAATTACAATAAATAGAATAGGAAAAAGCCGAAAGAGAATTTGGAAATACGTGAATATTAACCATAAAGATAACGGAGGATAAGTAATACAATTACAAAAGTCAACACATTATGTTATTAATATAAAAGACAGAGATATTAAATACAATTAAAGAAAAATTAAAGATAGATTAAAATTGACAAATGATATAAGGCTACTACTACTAAAGGTGCGAGTTCGAACCCCCAAAAAATAAAGTTAATAAATAAATAAAATATATAATGATTGATAATAAATACATTAAAATTATAAATAGGTAAATATTTACGAGTATTGGAAAAAAAATTATAATAATAAATAAATAATAATGAAATTGATTAATAGTAATTAATAGGCAAACGGGAAATACGGTCCCATTTTATCCATACCGGACAATTGGTGCTATAAGCGGGATGAGTATGCTGAACTTTTTCATTTTTACATTTTATACACTCAGGAGATTTTGTCTTATTTGGACACGATCTAGGGTCATGGTCCTCGGGGCAATAGCCACAATGTTGTTGTTCTGCCTTACAATCGGAGGACTTGTGTGCGAAACCCTGACATCTGTAACATTGCAGAATAGGAGACTGGTCGTACGCAGTGACTATCTGGTAGCCCAACTTTATTCTTTGTCCGACCAGAGTAGACCAGATAGATGGCCTGACAGAAATTACTATGGATAACATAGTAATTTGACCGCTTCTCCATTTTATTCGTCTCACAATGTTAACAGTTACATCATCATTATCACAGGTCAAATGAGACAGTAATTCCTTGTTCTGTGAAAGTAAGGCAGAGGTGATAAATGTATTGTCGGAGTCACGTGTGACTCTGACGAGACGAAGGAGAGGAACCCTTGGCTTAGGGATCACTGGGGTTAATGAGGGAATTGCAAGAATAGCCTCATTAATAGTATTCTGCTCCGATTTTGATGCAACGGATATAGCCAGCTTGCCGTCTTTGCATCGCCTGACCCCAGTGAAGCTCACGCCAAGCGTCACTACATCTACGTTTTTCTTTATTAGTTTAAAAATATCTTCCGAATATAATAATTTATTGGTAGATTCGACAAGGATTGTAAACCTAGGTTTATTTGGGATCTGCCAGGGTTTCTGATTAGCTTTCTTTATAGAGTTTTGTGTAAAATTTGAATTTTCAGTCTTAGGAATGACGGAAAAAGAGATAGAATTTTTTTCTGAAATTTTATGTAAAATATTACTTGAATAAGAAAAATCCTGTTTTAATTTTGAAATATCACTTTCAATTTTGACAATAGCCGAATTGAACGAACTTAAATCAAAATTATAGGAAGTATGGGAATATCAGTATTATCTAATGGAGGAGGTGATAAATTTAGTTGGTCAGCAGTAGGAGAGGCTGCCTCTTTACTCTTTGATGCTTCAGATTCTTTCAAGAGAGTATATAATCGATCAATTGCCATAATACATTATTTTTTATGTCAGTTTTTATGTTTCTGGAATTCTTCAAATTTAAAAAAATTAAATAAAAAAAAAAAATAATAATGTAACATCCCTACAATAAAATCGCATCACGAGCAACCCGCATGCACAACGATTGCACGCGCCCCACGCGTGTCGCCTGCTCGAGTACCGCACCGCTGCCCGCGCGCCCCTCCCTCACACCGCGCGGCACTATATAAGCGGCTGCATCGTCTCATTCGACGGAGTCCGCGCGGCTTGTACGGACAGCTTCCTGGTTTTGGAACTGTCTCGGACGGCTAAGCAACTCCGCCCTTCCAGCGTAGTAAGGTTGGCTTCCTGTCGTTGGAACCTTCCTGGACGGCTACCTTCTCCCTGCATCGGCGCGTACGGTCACGCTTCCTGGTCTTGGAACGTGTCGCGGACAGTCGATCGCATCCTATCTTACCTTTTCCTTGCTTTGGCGCGTACGGTCACGCTTCCTGGTCTTGGAACGTGTCACGGACAGTCGAACGCATCCTATCTTCCCTATAACTCCACGGCCTCCTCTAACCACACGCATAGTCTTGTACGGTCTCGCTTCCTGGTCTTGGAACGTTTCTCGGACGGACGCGTGCGCCCCCTATTCCCCTGATCAACCTCCACATATACACCCGGCGCGAACGTTATAATTGGCGCCCTAAACGTGGAGCCTAAAGTTATATTTATGTTGTAGGCCACAACCCACTGAAGAGCTACAGAGGCATACGCATAACGAAGAAGAAAAGATGACGCTCATCCACACGACGGTGCTGCTTCAGTGCAGGGGGAGGGAGAGAACGAGCATCTATCCAATTGCTGACCCTTACTAATCTTAACTAGATCACTAGGGTCTATCACTCCTCAGCCCTGCGTCACTATCAAGGGACAGCATCAACGGCCCCACCAGAGCCGGTCTTGCCTCTACGCCGTCGTGGTCGCCCTCGGAAGATGAAGCCTTCATCATCGGAGGCCCAGAGCCTCATCACCAAGCCCCGACAAGGTGGAAGATCACCCAAGCAGTAGCTTCGAGCACCAGTCCTGTCTTTCTCGCCGGGACGTCTTCGAAGACAGAGGGGGAGACTGTAACATCCCTACAATAAAATCGCATCACGAGCAGCCCGCATGCACAACGATTGCACGCGCCCCACGCGTGTCGCCTGCTCGAGTACCGCACCGCTGCCCGCGCGCCCCTCCCTCACACCGCACGGCACTATATAAGCGGCTGCATCGTCTCATTCGACGGAGTCCGCGCGGCTTGTACGGACAGCTTCCTGGTTTTGGAACTGTCTCGGACGGCTAAGCAACTCCGCCCTTCCAGCCTAGTAAGGTTGGCTTCCTGTCGTTGGAACCTTCCTGGACGGCTACCTTCTCCCTGCATCGGCGCGTACGGTCACGCTTCCTGGTCTTGGAACGTGTCGCGGACAGTCGATCGCATCCTATCTTACCTTTTCCTTGCTTTGGCGCGTACGGTCACGCTTCCTGGTCTTGGAATGTGTCACGGACAGTCGAACGCATCCTATCTTCCCTATAACTCCACGGCCTCCTCTATCCTCACGCATAGTCTTGTACGGTCTCGCTTCCTGGTCTTGGAACGTTTCTCGGACGGACTCTTGCGCCCTTATTCTCCTGGCCAACCTCCTAACATACCTCAAGTCTCCAAGCATACGACGGCTCACGCGTATTTATGTACCAAGAGATTTGCATTTTGTAAAAGCTCTATATGTTAATAAACGCCCTACCTGGGAATACCTTGTCTTTCGAGTGGTTTCATTAAAAGGAAGAACCCACAACACAACGCCCACATATACACCCTGAGCAGCTTACAATAATTAATTAATTTATTTATTTATTATTATTAATTGTTCTTTTTTTTTATTTTTTTTTCTTTAAATTTTGGCAGAGGTGAGGTAGCTTTTGCCTTCATGGAGCCTACTTTTAAAAATAATTGGTTGGGAACAATATGTAGGTGATATGTTTATGGAAGAAATCATTGGTTGTTTGTTAATTTTAGTTTTAAAGGAAATTAATTTTTTAGGTGCTTTGGGTTAAGTCTTTATTAGGATTGGATATCATTGAATTTAGAATAGCCTGGTCATGGTCCATATCGAAATTAAAAGTTTGATTAAGGGGGTGGTTTCAGCACTAACGTAATGCGTTAAAATTTGACGTAAATTTGCAATTCAAAAATCTCATTTCTTCAAAAATACAGAATTTAATTAATAATCAAAGTAATATAATGATTGAGGAACACAATCGTTTACCTTTGAAGGTATTAAAAGTACAGAAAATAAGTCACAATAGAGAAAAAACTGTTTGACCAAGAAAATTGCAAATAACTCACGACCAGCACATGAAAAAAATCCAAATTTTCGTAAGAAGCTGGGGCACATTAAAGCAAACACAATAGCAGTTCGAAAAGGGGGGGGTTACAGATCGTTTAACCGTTAAATAATACAACAATAACAATGACATCGTTATCCCTGGCGGGAACTAAACTGGTCAATGCTTCAACCATAATGTGGGTGAACCGTAACACATTTTTGACTTTTACCACATTTTTTATCGTTTTCACATCTTTATACTATGCCACGTGTTTTAACTAATCAGAAGGCATAAATGATTTATCTGTATACATACTCTAGCATGTACTAGGAGCCCGGGCCCTTCACGAAAACCAGCGCTGCAGACTTCCTCTGTTGCTTTAAGCTGATGGAGGGCCTATTTTCTCCATGTTTGTATGTTTTTGTATTTTCTTTTGTGTTTGCATACTGTTTGTGTTACTGTATTTAAATTCTTAGTTTTTGTAAGTAATAGCGAAATAAATACATTTCATTTAATTTCATTTACTACATAGTCAAATTGTGACGGCGAAGGAATGCTTTTTTAAAAATAATTAAATTAAAATTAAAACGAACGAACTGTTCGGTGGTCGATGTTAGACTGCCTTTATTATTTCAATTATACTTAGGGCTAAAATAAACAGCTTAGCTCTTAGATAAGAGTTCATTCCGAGATGCAACCCGAGCCGAGGCATTTATGCTTACTCGGCTCGCTCCGTAGTGGAGGGACTCTGTAACTCCTCCCTCCTTAAGATCGAAATCATCTGTAGAAGATGAACAATTTTTCGAAGGATGATTTCGACCTTGGCAAAATTTAAACAAGAAGGCTGAATATTTGTATGCTATAAAAGACAGTAAACTTAAGATTAAGATTATATATAAGATTATGGTTCCTAAGCTAACACTTTTCGTGTCCACTATACTAACACTTTCCACTTCACTATTCTTCAAAACATATGAAAGCATTTTTAAATCAGTCAGGTCAACACCATTTAATTTCACGGGGGTTAATTTCCGTTGAACGTCGATCTCCAGCTTCTCGGGTAGTTTTACTAATGGTAGTTCGGCATAAACCAACTTTTTTCCTCTTAAGGTATGTTTCCGCAGGCAGTGATTTCCAATCCTGTATTCACATTTGTCATCTATGGTAAGCAGATAGGAGCCAAAAAGAGTGTAATGAAGGATTTCGTTTTCACATGTCCTTGTGAGAGTGGAAGCTGACTTGCTGTACACTAACCATCGATTAGTGTGGAGAGGTTCTATCTTAATTTCTTCTAGCTCTATTGAAATCTGCGTGCAGGAGGTTTTCTTAGAATATTTCATCAGGTCAAGAATGCAGGTATCTTCTACGGGTACTATGGTTTGAAATTCATCGCACAGGTAGATCCCATCTTCCAGGATTCTGCACGGCGTGGTCAGCGAACTAGCTTTCAACCCCTTCACAATAAGGTAAGGATACTTGGGCAGAATTATAAGGGTACGGTTGTTTTCAGGGTTGGTGATAGGTAAGGGAACAATTTTATAATAAAAGTAAGTATCTTTCTTAACTAAAGGTATTTCCATTACAAAAATAAGTTCATTATTCTTAAAATAGGATTTTAATACAATCGATTGTTCAATTTTGATAATATTTTCAGGAATTGACGGGAATACAAGTTTATCTGTTCTTTCAATAAGTTTAAGTATTTTAACAAGTTCATTAGTATTAACAATGGCTTGGTGTAGTACGCCTATACGGCTGAATGCTAAAATGTTTTCGATCTCATTCAATTTAGCGTACATGGTCTGAAAATTATGTAAAAATAAATTGTATGTATGTATAATTTGGTTCATATGAGACATAATTGAAATTTCAGACAATTCCTTATCAAGTTTATCAACTACAATGCTTAATTGTAAAAGATCATTCGTTGTATTTACAGTAGAATTGGTAAAAATTTTCACCATTTCAGAAATTACAGTTATTTTCTTTTCTATAGAGTGCTGGCGAGATTTCATTTCGTTTATCAAGTTGTTATATTTAATAGCATCATTATGATCTAAATTTCCTGTAATTATTTTAATAACGGATCCTAAAGGATTGAGGAGTCCTCTTTTATATCTGTTACTACTAGGGACAAGCTGAACGTATTTTTCTATTGTTGTATTGAGCACATGATTTACTTGTGACCTAATATCATCAAAATATATCAGTAAAGACTTGTTGGTATTTAATTGGGGGTTGACCAGTCTGTTTAGTTCATTATATCTATTAATATTTAAATCTAAATCCTTTTTTAGAGGTTTAACATCTAAAATCTTAAAAACTAACCAATTATCATAGCTAACTAGAGCAGTTCCTTCTCTAACTGGAAAAACGCCTGGGTTCTTTTCAATCTTTTGGAGTCGAAGGGCCCGGGTCCGAATTGTCAGGATCAGCAGCATGACGAACCTGCGGAGGACGTCTAATATCTTTAATGGGAACCCTTGTGTTTCGCCCATTCGTTTCTATTGTAATTATGTTTCTTTTAATTTTACCCCGAATTTTACCTTTTTGATATCTTGGTTTATCTTTTGCTCGGCGTGTGTTACTACCTTTTATAAATACCACATCATCGTCGTGTATATTGAACTCAGTTTCTCCTGGTCTCCCTTGGTGTATTTTATCTTTTCTAAGTATCATTTTGTCAGATAAGTAGTTATATAGGTACTTTGTTCTTTTCGCATGGTCTCTAACTAACTGTTGCGTGTACTGTTTTCCGAAGTCGGTGTCGAACTGGTTATTGCTTTCGGTATGACCAAAAACAACTTCAAACGGTGTGAGTCCTGTTACAGAATGAATCGACTGATTATACGCTAATATAGCGTATGTCATGACAGAGGCAGCGTCTGTGATTTTTCTCTCGTATTTTGCTAACCTATAAATTTCCCCTATAGTTGAATGAAAGCGTTCTATGAGACCCATAGAGTTTGGATTGTGAGGTGTACCTACGTGAATGTGAATCTTATGGAATGATAGTAGTTCTTGTAATAGTTTAGAATTAAATTCAGTACCGGGATCTGAACTGATTTTGCTTGGAACTCCATAAAATGAAAAATATTTGATGAGAGCACGTGCAACCTCTGGAGTAGATCTGTCAGGAATTTCCAGAGCCTGAGCCAATTTGCTGAAGGCATCTATAACCGTTAGGTAATATTTTCCCTCTATAGAGTAAAGATCGATAAACAGTTCTTGGAATGGTTTGGTCTGTGTTTGGGTAAATTGTGGTTTTGGTTTAAAAGGTCTTCGGTCATACTTCATTCGCTTACATGTTTCGCAGGAATTGATTATTGCTGCTACTGTTTGTTCGATGTTATTCCAGAAATATGTGCGTTTAATATGGGAAACAGTCTCGTTGATTCCACGGTGGCAAGTTTTACCCACGTGGTATCGTTTTACTAATTCCTCCTGTTCCATTTCGTCTATGACATTAATTACTCTTTCAGTACATTCGTAAAGTTGTACTGTATCTTTCCTGAATAATGTAATTACTGCGTCTGCAAACAGACGTCTATGGTCTTTGTTTGTGTAATATATAAAATATTTAACTTTTGGTCTGATGTATTCCTTAAGAAATTGTTTAATAAGATCTGAATTATTAAGAGGTAAGTGGACCTGTAAAATTTTCTGTTTTGGGTGATGAACGATTTTGACTGAGAGTTCATTTTTAAACCAAACGTCAACCAATATTTGATTTGGTTTTGTATCTACGGCTTCGTGAAGTATTGGAACACCATTTGTATCCATGTCAAAGGCGGAATGTGCAGTATCTGTACTAGAGCTTACAGGTTGTTCAGTTTCGGCTGATATTGTGCTGCTATTGGACTGAGGTCGAGACGGAGTCCTTTGTTCAGTTGTGGGGTTTACAACAGGTATATCGTTACCTACACCGTCGCGACTGTCGGTAAGTTCTTCTTGGTTTCGCGACTCTTTTCCGAGGTTTTCCAAGTCAGTTATAAGGCTTCGGATGTAATCATTAAGTTTTTCATCTCCGGCGTCACCTACATTTACCGCAGTGGATCGTTGGTCATCTTTCTCATGCCCTAACGCATTGAGTCGTATTCGCGAAAGCGCATCTGCGTTTGTATTCTGTTTTCCATTTTTATGTATAACTTTAAAATTGTATTCACCTAATCTTAGTTTATATCGCGTCAGCTTGCTGTTTGGCTCTTTAAGAGAGTCGAGCCAAGCCAGTGGTCTATGGTCGGTATATATAGTGAAGTGATTTCCGTAAAGGTATGGGCGGAAATGTTTTACAGCCCACACGATAGCAAGCAGCTCTTTCTCTATCGTACTGTATCGCTTTTCTGAGTCGTTAAGAATTCTACTAGCATAAGCAATTGGTCTGTCGTTTCCGATAGAACCTTGAGAAAGTACGGCGCCAACTGCAAAATCGGATGCATCGGTGGTAAGTATAAACGGTTTTGTGAAATCGGGGTACTGCAGAAGAGGGGCACTGATTAAAAGTTCTTTACATTTTTCGAATGCGTTTAAATATTTTTCGTCAATTACTATTTTACTATTCTTTTTCAAGCATGCCGTCATTGGTTGTGTTATTTTAGAAAAGTCCTTAATAAATTTCCGGTAATATCCAATGAGACCTAAAAAGCCTTTTATCTCCGTCGTTGTTTTTGGGAGTGGATAGTTCAAAATTGCATCTATTTTGTCGGTATTAGGTTTTAGTCCTTCGGGAGTAATGGTGTGACCCAGGTAAGTCACCTCCTTGCACAAAAACTCAGATTTGTCCAGTTGTACTTTTAAGTTAGTTTCTCTAAGTCTGTCAAAGACGGCTCTTAATTTAGTCAAGTGTTCTTCCAAGCTGGATGAAAATATAATGATATCATCGAGGTAAATTAGACAATGGATTCCTTGTAGTCCTCTCAGCACGTTGTCCATAGCCCTTTGGAATGTCGCAGGGGCTGTCTTAAGTCCGAACGGCATTCGCAAGAACTCATAATGGCCGAATTGGGTTGAAAACGCAGTTTTGGGTTGATCTTTTTTTTCTATTTCGATTTGGTGGTATCCGCTAGCTAAGTCAAGTACAGAAAAGTAACAGCTTTTGCCTAATTTGTCAAATAAATCGGTAATGTTAGGAAGTGGGTATTTATCGTCAACAGTGATATCGTTTAATCGTCTATAGTCAATTACCATACGGTATTTTTGCTGTCCAGTAGCGTCAAGTTTTTTGGGAACTAAGTGCACAGGGGCACTCCATGGTGAATGGGATTCCTGGATGACATTGTCGGCTAATAATTTTTCAACCTGATTTCTAATTTCGGCGGCTTCTGCCGGTGGTTGGCGGTACGGCTTGACGTAAATCGGATCTTCGTTTACTGTTCTGATTTTATGTTTAACTTGATTCGTGAAGGTTAAAGGCAATTCTTCCGCATAAAAAATATCTTTATATTCCGAGCATAGGTTGAAAATTTTGTTGCGTTCTTCTTGGTTCATATGATCTAAGCGTAATTTGGTCAAATTTTGGTTTAGAATTTCGTTTTTATCGCGGTTATTTGCTAATTGGATGTTACTCACATTTATTGTTTCTTCATTTTTGAATTTTGTAACGCTAAGAGGCTTAGTGAACTTAATTTCAAATTGATCGTCCGATGTATTCTGAATGACTGTTATAGCAAAGCCACGGGAACATTTCACAAGGGCAGCTGGTGTTCTTACACCATTTCCAAAATCTATGTAATTCGTGATAGCTTCACCTTCATATAGATCAACTGGTATTTTTACTCGTGTCTCAGATCGAGGTTCAACTTGAACGGTATACGGCGGACTGTAAAGTATAGGTATTTCAGTGTCTCGGGTCTTCAGAATCTGGTTCTTCATGTCGATGCTCGCGTCAAGTTGTTTAAGCAGATCAGAGCCTATAAGTCCTCCATAGTTATTATCAATTTCGTACAGGTAAAATTTGTGAGAGTCGGTGCTTCGAAAGGTCCTAAGTAGCGGTATATAAATTACTTCATTATGATTACTTCGCGCATGGGTGCTAATAATTTCGAAAGGTTCCTGATATTTATAATCTGAAAAATATTTATTTGCAATTTCAGGGCTGATAAATGATCTGGTACTGCCTGTGTCTATCATAAATTTAGTATTTATCTCAGGAATATCTATGTGAGGAAGTTTCCACGCACCCTGGTAATTAAGACGTATTATTTCGGGGGATGAATTGTAGAGGCCTGTAACTGAAAATTTTCAGTATCTGCTAGTTCATCTTGAAGCTGTGTCTGCTGAAAATCATCATCTTCCTGGTAAGTACAGAATTGCTCCTGTAAGTCAGGTTGGTCAGTCGTATCTGTCATGTAAAAATGTTGCTGGACGTAATCAGGTTCAAAAGGATACTGTTCATTTGTATAAAATAAGTTATTAGCTGTACGCTGCTGGGGCACATAATTTGGCCTTGGTTGAGGTGCTGTTCGCATAGAGACATCATTGTCGTATCTGGGTGAGACTTGATGGGCCTGGTGACCTTGTGGTTGCTGGTAAGCAGCAGGGATACCAAATTTAAATCGTGGGAAGTTATTAGCAATATTAGGAGTTCTGAACTGATTGTTATTATTGAGCGCAAATGGCCGTTGTACGTTATGCATTATAGCTCTTTGGTTCTGCTGTTGCGGGATTCCGAATTTAAAACCTTGGGATGTTTGACCTAATTTATGTTTATCAAAGAAATTATTATTTGGCCTGAAGTTGGGTACGTGTTGCTGTTGAAATTGGGGATTTTTTAAATTTTGGCGGTATTTATTCCTATTATTGTACTGAGTCGAGAAGTTAACCTCTTCCATGACTATGGACAGCGCTTTCTCAAGGCTGTCACAATCATGGAGCCGTATAATGCGAATCATATTTTCAGGTAAATTGTACAAAAATACATTCAGAGCCGTGTGATTATAAATGGTCTTTTTAACGTTAGCGACATCCTCATCCGCAATAAGGTTAATTTTAGAAAACAATGTGCTTCTAATATTCTGAATCCGGTTACAGAAATCACGATAGGATTCACCATATCTAATTTTCAAATTTTCTAGCTCAATTGCTATGCACTCTTCAGACCTAGGGTCGCTAAAGTGTTGAGTAAAAACATTTTTCAAGTCTGTCCAAGTACTTATATCTTGGCGCTCGCTTATTAAATGAGCAGCCCTACCGGTTAATCGGCCAGTAATTGCATGGAAAATATACAAATCTTGGGCAGGATTGTCTACCTGTCTGAAGGCATTTATTACATATTCGCTCTTGTTAATAAATAAATTTAATAATTTTTCGTTACCATCGAATTTAGGGATGATGTCCATTATTTCTCTAGGAATTGTTTGAATGTGATCCATTTTACTTTATAATAATTAGCACTTAATAAAAATTCAAAAAAAATAAAATTGATTAAAAAAAAATTTTTACGTTTTTCACCTTAACTAGACTGTAAAAACCCCTATAGATTTTGTATAGAGAGTCTACTTATAACTAAACTTAAATTAACACAGCAATGGAATTAGAACAGGGACTGGACGGGATAGTGAAGAGGTCTACTCACAATGCGCCTTTCCCCATTTCCTCCAAATGCAGCCGTGGAAACGCAAACCTCCGGTCAACACAGACAAATTTATTTGGTTCACAGAAACACCGGTTTAACGTAAAAACGCGACGAATCACATGCACTCGGATCGATTTAGGGATCCTCACAGATGCAGGACTTCGTACCGGTATCCTGTCCTCAGCGCCAGTCAAATTGTGACGGCGAAGGAATGCTTTTTTAAAAATAATTAAATTAAAATTAAAACGAACGAACTGTTCGGTGGTCGATGTTAGACTGCCTTTATTATTTCAATTATACTTAGGGCTAAAATAAACAGCTTAGCTCTTAGATAAGAGCTCATTCCGAGATGCAACCCGAGCCGAGGCATTTATGCTTACTCGGCTCGCTCCGTAGTGGAGGGACTCTGTAACTACATTTTCATACTGATACGTAGTCGTTATTTATCCAGTCTTGTAATTACAGGGATTTCAATATGCCTTGAACGTCATAGTGACTCGCATTGGCCTGACGCGTTTCGGGATCAGCTTGTGTATATCCAGTAACTCATATACCTAGAAAGATTCAGTCGTGGTACATGTGGGCCGACACGACGAAGGCTGGGAAAGCCATTTGATTATTGTGTAGCTTAGCGCCTTCCCTTTGGGGTTTGTAATTAGGGTTTACTAAAATAACATTTTATTCGTTCTTAGATAATGTATTTTTTGCATATATATTTTGACATCTCTAACTTTTTCACGAATGACAATCTTCTTTCTGTTTTCAAAATATAAAACATAGAGGTTGCGCATCCGCGTAGGTCGTTCGCGACCATTTGGCGCGAACAAAGGCTATTAACGAAATTTCATCCTTTGATGGTAACTTTCGTTTTTGGACTACACTTACCTTACCATCAGGTGCACTGTAGTCAATTTGTCAAGCCAGTGTAAAAAAAATATGCCTTTCATGAATTCTCAGTGGTTTTTTTATCTTTAATTAAAAACCTTTTTATAGTTGTCTTCAAACTTATCTAAAGTTTTAATTTTTACTTGTACATAATTATCTATAATTCTTACATTGTTTTTATAAACTCTGTTATTATATATTATAGAAACTAGTTTTAAGATTCTAACAATTGATTTAATTTTTATATAAAGGTCATACGTAACTATATTTTCGAAAATATACACATGATTTCTGTGCACATTATTATGTATTCTGTGTAGACTTGTACGGTCAATCTATCTCGATTATACTCAAAAAGAAATAAAACCCTCTATCAAATTTATTTTATGCCGACAGTTCAATTTAAAGTATGTCTGCTTACATGTCTTCGTGATAATTAAAAGACTGATAAAATTATCTCTTGTGAGTCTAGTTTGGAAATTGCGTATTGCGTATTGCGTCTCCATTGGCACATTACTTTTTCTTTTAATTTTTCATACAATTCTTTTGCTCCATTTTTATATATACAAGAGTATTCCAGTAACAATTTTTACTTATTTTTATTATTAATATATGGGCATATATTAAACGCTTCTTCCAACAATCGATCACGTAGCAAGGGGCAGCATGGGAGCAATTAGCATAAAGAGCCCTTACGTGTTTGCACATAACTGATTCGACTCACAGCTGGGCATGCGGTAGTTTGTGGTTTGTTTATATGCAGAACACGAGGAGTCGAATTTATGAATACCAAGTCCTTCTTCTGTATTGAAATCTCTTCTTTCTCTCTTCATAAACCTTCAGCCACTCAATGCTGAATGGTCTCTTCCATCCTTTTTCATTAATGACAGTCACGAGTTTTGTTCAGCCAGTTTTTCTTATCCACCTTCATCAGATCATCAATCCAACCTGTTCCGTTTCCGATTCGTTAAATTGCAGTAATGCCTAACAATTGTTGAAACATCTAAGATAAATTTCTATGTATTATGATCCTCCTTTTCACTCATTTGAAATAATTGCCGGGGCAGTAGCTTTGAGGGTAGAGAGTTCGCTTAGCATGCAAGAGGCACTGAGATTGTTACCGGGTGCCTCCAAAGACGTTTTATAGTGTGTAGAGATATTTTTAGAAACTAGCACGATCGTGGCGATAATCAAATGAATAAAATATAACTTAATCAAATAGGCATACTTGCAAGCACTTTTGAATCGTCAAAAAAAGTACAGTACCACCAGTTTGGAAAGCAGAGTCTACCGAGTAGAGCCGGCAAGAAACTCTGGTAGTTGCTCTTTTTAACATAATAAGGTACAATAACTGATAAGTGGGCAAGTCTCGATAGTCGGACTTGGTTTAAGGATTGCAGTTTACTTTCTATCGGAAATGAACAATCACTATACCGAGTCAAAATAAATAATGGCAAATTAAATAAATATTTAACATTTATAAGAGATTTCATTTTGTAGAAAACATAAAATCGCATTTCGCCCTAAATATTTTTGTTTACTTTATAGAACAATTTTCGGTATGCAAGTATTATCAAATAGAACAGTATTATGGCTTCAGAAGACCAACGAAAACACAACATCATGCTTCAATATTGTGATAAATAAAAATAAATGTGTTTCATAAATTTCACACTCCAGTTGACTGTCATTGCACGGTAATACAATAATTAAATAATCAGCACCAAATGGTTTCGAGCTAAGATTGACTATTTTACCATCACAAAAGTCATTTCCCTGTCCAATTATCGAAATCATTTAGTAAAGTGGGAATAAATTATGAACTGATCGTTGGATCAATACCGTTTGTTATTCCCAAAGCTCGCGTCCGAAGTTCAAGATAGTACGAGACCAATTAGCGCAGAAATGCCCTCTCGTTCCGGATTCGCATCACGCCGTGGTCGACGGCAGTTTGCTGAAACTTCCACGAGTGAAGCTGAGTGTATGAAACTTAGTTACTGGACAAAAATATCGCTCTAACTTTGTTGTTATTCTGTCGAGTTCACGAAAGATATCTATCCTAAGAGTTTTACTGGTTCATGATGCAAGTATAGAAAATATAATTAAATAAAATATATTACTATTGAATAAGTGGAATGATTAGTACAAAAGAAGGTATATAAGTAAGTGAATATATATAGATATTACTAACAGAAATTGGGAAGAGAAGAGTTACAAGAAATAGAGAGATAATATTACCTAAGGACTTTAATTAGTGACGCAAACGATGTTAAATTATTACAAAAATTAATTTTTTTTTGACTAAAATTAAGTAATAGAATATAACCTAAAAGTTTTCGGAATTATGATTTCATTCAAACAATATCTTTCATGTCCATAAAAAATTACATAGTTTACTATGGCCAGGTTTTCAATTGTTAACGACTGTTCTTACTATATTTTTGTATTCTAGTTTCTCTCAGATGCAATGATTAATATAATCATTAGAAATTATTTTCAAATACCAGATTTGACAATCAACGATTTCATGTGATCCAGATCACTTTAAGAATTGTTACGAAAAAATCCATAGCTGAAAATGGATTATAACATCAATAAATAACGATGCAAACCCGTGTAGTAAATACACTCTCAATATTGCGTTCAAAATGGCAACGTAAAATGAAACATTTTACAAAATGACTTTAAAAACAACCAATGAACGTCAGCTCACATTTTCCAAATTTAATCCTTTGTTAGCATTGTTATGCGTTATAATTAAGTGTGAAATATTAATCCCATGTTCGTGTCGATATTTGCTATAAATATTGAAAGCGAATCGACGATGTTGTGTCGATGGATTAAATGAAGCTATCATTTTTTCTACAAATAAAGCAGTGATTGGTGATGATGTTCCTATTTGCAAGCTTATTGTTAAGTTGTACACATCGAGAAGTAACAAACATAGCACGAAACTGCAAAGCAGCATGATGACTGACAAAAAACAGAAAAGATAGGATGAGAAGAGCAAGTGACTGGAATCAATGACGCTTATCGGGAGAGGCGTAAGTTCTATAATGAATACAATTATCCAGATAACGATATGCAATATTAATCTATGTAAAATCAAAATACAAAGCATTAATATAAACAGTCTTCATTTGTGGCTTTGCAAATATCACAGAATGGGTTGGGTGCACAAATTACAATGAGCGTGGTCATCTGGATCTTCTGGATATCAAACCTTAAAATAAACTAAAGTGTACATAGAATAAGAATAAATAAGAAAAATTAACAACCGAAACGTTTGAGTAATAAATGAAAGAGAGAAAATAATTTAAAAAGGGAAATATTCATGAATCACACTTCCGGCGCCAATTTATATAAGTACTTAACATGATTTAAGCAAGAACATGTTACCTCACATTGGGACTCTGTACAAAAAATTATTACTCCAATCATACCAAGTCTATTATAAAAAGTTAAGCAAAATACGATCTTGTAGTTAAAATCTTGCAAAAAAACAAACTACTCG
The DNA here is from genome assembly GCA_036320925.1 of Automeris io. NCBI lineage: Eukaryota > Metazoa > Arthropoda > Insecta > Lepidoptera > Saturniidae > Automeris > Automeris io. The sequence continues at coordinate 2,260,384 of JAUDJH010000030.1, read as the reverse complement.
TGAAAATTATAAAATAATCACGAGTTATAATATTATTATGACCGGTGGTCGTGGGTGTGGTGGTAGAAACACAAGGATTTAGGCATTTTACTGTTTATTTGCACTTTAAGGCACACCGAACTGCGACACACACGCACGTACTCTAGCCTTGGGTCTCGGTAGTCCACTAACTTAGCAAGCATCCCGTGCGCCCCGTAACACCCTAACGACCCTTAGGGCGTTTTAACACAAGCACGTATCGGGCGGTGTCTACATGCTATATTATCGATTTTAGATGGTCTTGAATAGCTGATCACAATTTATTAAAAGGTATCATCAAAATGTAGCACTATTATGGTTTAATAAAAGTGTAGATATAATGAATTAAGTAATGAATTAGGTAAATGAAACTTATGGTTATTATTACGTAGAAATACTTCAATCGTCTGAACAAATTAGACACAACATTGGGAGGGCTCTATTCCCAAATGACTACACTCTACGCGGAGAATTAGATTTGACGTCATTACTGCAATAATTGTTAAGGGAATTGGGACTGGACGTTGTGGACATGCTTTTGCTACTTAATTACGGTGTAACTATTCTATTATGAATTTTTTATACCGACAAGGGGAAATGACTCTTTATTTTAATTACGATAGAAACCAAAAATGGAAGTGAACCCCAATGAGGTGACGTCATCATACAAACCTGTTTAGTTGAAACTAAAATTCGATTTCACAATAAAAAAATGGAGATTCACAATTAGGCAAAGAATAGAAATTTAATTCTGGAATTAGGCCATGCTTTCAACATGTGGAAAAAGAATAGAGAGGGACGGATTTGTAGAAGTTTTCTTTGAATACGGAAGAAAGAATTTATGTATTGAATTTGGCTTTATTTCTGTAACTGTAAAAATCTATTAAATATTTAAGTTTTGGCACGTAAGGTAGGTATCCATTTTTTTTAAATTCCTCGGAATAGAATCAAACTTTAGAATTATTGTTATTAATAATTGTTATTATATTATTATAATTTATATTAATAATTATTACTTTAGAATTATTAGAACATATCTAAAATCATTCTAACAGTTCTAATTTCAATATCTGTATAAATCTATAGGCGTAAAGAAATACTGTAGATGATACAAAAATTAATAATATCTTGAACAAATAAAAAATAAATCAAATAACTATAACTTCAGCCATATTCCTTTACATGGATATACTAATAAATATTCCCATATTACAACGTTCAATTGTTAATACTTGTGTGTTTCTTACAAATATTATTCCCCCAAATGAGGGAGTTGGTAGCTGGTGCGGTAAATGTGTTTACCAATTGCTTCGATAAGCAGATCAATTTCACTACACTTGGCTCTTTTATATGGTTATTTATCATCAAACAAAAATCTATTTTCTATCCGACATTATCCGTTGATTTTAATCCTTACATTTTCTTTGTACCATTACAGAAAACTTTATTCAATTTTGAAGTCTTCGATTTGAAAATTGTTAGTATTGTATTTACTTGAAAGTTGAAACTCGTTTTAATATAGTTGGAATTCAAATAAAACTTCTATCAATTTAAAGTTTTAACTCATTACTATGTTAATTCAATTACGAATTGTTTGATCTTTGACTCAAGACATGAGTCCTTTGATATGAAATACATTTCTTTTATTCCCTTTGGAGTGGACTCGGGTTAGTACAAGGTTAGAATTTACATTTTTTCGTCGATATATTTTACCACACTATATTTGACCCCAGGTAAGCTAAGCAAATTGAGTGGAGTAGCGATTACGTTCAAACAGACAGACACCTCGACCAGTTGCTTATCAGAACGACCCGCATAGGTCCAGTTACTTAAATATCTAAAGATTTTCTCAGTACCTACTCGAGTAGAGTTTGAGGCTTACAATATAAACTCTGCGAAAGAGTTGAAATCAATTTAGTGCACGTCAAAACAGACCCGAGATTGACTATGGCGTAAATGTCACACAGTCCAACTTACCCTCAGCCTACTTATAATTTATACAGACCAATATAACTATAACTGTCTCATTCTTCTTAGTCACTTTGAATTATGAATACATTATTTAAAATTATGCTGTTAAGCATAGACGGGCAAAATGTAATCAGATTAATAAAGATGATTACGATTACATTTTACGTTTTTTACCATTAATATGACTGCATTTTGCTCATTAATGTTTTAAACATTATGGAATCCCCGATAACATACACGTTTATGATTTCTTAATGCTTTAAATGGATTTAATCATGATTACACAGTAGGGAAATTAAAACTACAACTGCATTGTGTAATCGTTAATCATTTATAAGATTACATTTGGCCATCTCTGCTGTTATGTATATCTCTTTACGAAGTGATTATAGTGTACCTGATTGCAATTACAGTCCAAAAACGGCAGTGACTTCAAAGGACAAACAAAGTTCATTGATAGTCTTCGTCGTCATTTCGGCCTACATATACCATGCTCCGGCGAATTGATTACAGGACCCGCACTCACCACTAATTCGCAGAAGTTGTCACCTTGGAGTTTTAGTTGGTAAAAATCCGGCACATAAGCAAGATTCGCTTCTACATTCATCATGCGAACGGCTAAGGAGTGGAATACGCTTCCGGCGGCCATATTTCCGCGATCTTATGACCTGGGAGTCTTTAAAAGAAGAGTGAATAGGCATTTGTTAGGCGGACGCGGTTCATCATCGGACTCATCTTCAGCTTCCACCAGGTGTGATTTTAGTCAAGCGTTCGCCTATAAATTAATAAGAAAAAATACCCCAGCTACCCCCTGCGTGGCTGGGACGGTCCTATGAGGATTTTCCCCAAGTAAAAAAAAAACATACACCATATCTGGAGGTCTTTAGGTATATGAGTTACTGGACGTATACAAGCTGAAATGAATTTTGTAGCATATAAAAAAATCGTTTAACTATATTCAAAAGTCTATTCGAATAATAAAATTTTATGTTTGATTAAAAAACATAAACTGTTTGTAATAAAACCCAGGGAATTGTGAAAAAGCTATAGGTTACATCAGTGTCAAACAAACTACACAATTCTGTACAATTTTTTACTTCACCTTTGAATGTAGCAGTGATGTGCGTACTGAAATAGACTGAATTGTTCCATCTCAGAACTTTGGGAATGATTTATATTATTTCTTGTGGAAGTAATTGAGAATTTCTCCCCTTTCATTATATATACAGGTTTATTTTGGTAGTAATTAAAAAAAGGTAATTTAAAGCACAAATTTTACACGTAGTTAGTTTAAAAATGTTTACTCATTACCTATTTCAATGTTACATTTGAAACATACTAATCGTTCATATCATCTAAATATCAATCTTAAATTAAAATATTTACATACTTAATTTAACAAATTATAATAATAAGAATACATCGTCACGTTATATCCCTTTTGGGATGAGTAGAGATACATTAGTAGCTGAATATGTAGCACTTTGTGTTTATATGTCGTGCCCATCGCAACCAGTAGGATTACTGATCGCTGTGTCTCAACAACTTATTTTTATTAATTTAAATTTATGGTACCCGAAATTATTCCAGCTTATTTTTGAATCTTATTAATAAACAAAAGAATAAATTCTAATTTGTATTATAAATGATAACGCTTTAAATTGTTATAATAATTATTTACTCTTATAATATAACATAAATAAGAAACTCAAAAGATTGTATTTATAATAACTCAAATTAAGTCTCATATTCCTGAACTATTTGATCCGAATCACTGAATCGTTGTCAGCACTCGTGAGTGTGTATCCAATTTGTACATTTAACTAGGCCCCACCCTTCTTATTCACCCACTTAAAGTGAGCTACCAACAGTACGTATCTCTTTATCCAATTACGTGTAACGGGGAAAAGGAAAAAGGCAAAGGGAATGTTTTCTTTTCGGCCATGAACATGAATTTCTGTACGAAACTGAATTGTCGTGGAGGCACTTACATATATAAGCTTCTTCGTTTTTTATTCATTTGTTTTGGTTTGCTAGTTTGGCCTCGGTTTTATAATATCCAACGAAATAACTGAGAGGAATCTGTAAGTACATTCAAGCTAACAAAAAGCAGTAACCATTATCCATCAACAGTAACAATTCACACGCCAGCCTATTCTAATGTATTTTCACGCTTCATTGAAACGATTCAATTCCATTTAGGTATCCATCGCACTACGCGTTAGACAAATTTGATAAAAGCTGTAACACTAACATCCATAGTTCAATGGTTTCGTGATGCTGAGGACTGCAATGAGTGAAGGCATATCGCGAAGGTAGCATTATCTAAAGTAAATGCATCATCATGAGACAACGACCGATCTTCCAAGAGTGTACAAGAGATGAAAAGTCTATTGTTTAATTAAAAGGAATGGAGATGTTCGAGAATTTATTCAAAAGCATAAAAATTTAGCAGGAAAAGCCACTTAAAAAAATCGAACTGTTCTGAATAAAAAAGTTAAAAATCATAATTTTAAAAATCAACAGGAAAAAGGGCCGATCTATTAAATTGAATGCATTGTTTTTGTGGGTATAATATTTGACTCTAATTGATGTAGTGACATTTTGACAAAACTGATGTAAATATATTTTTTACTTCATTAATATTTTTGAAACAAGATTTTTCGCTAGGTTGTTTAAATACGATTTTGCAATTCTAGAGATGGGGGCGTGAGAGAAAAATACTTCGGTTATTATAGGCGGAGTCTTGAAGTGATAATTAAGAAGATATTTTATAAACTAGGTATTAAACATTAGGTACTAAATAGCATCTGCCAAAGAAACGATCTATCTAATTCAGATCCTTCAGGTAATTCGTTGCTCTAGCACTTATCCATCCAACCAACTTTTATTATTGTTTAATCTTCATATAAACAGAAAAATATGCCCAAAAATACTCTTTCATAAATAAATATTTAAATTTCTAATGTATAGGGCATCGATGTTCCACTTTAATCCAGCCTCATCCAGCAACTTTCTTTCAGCGTGTCTTCTCAAAGTGGTCGTTTCCGAAATACTAGTAGATCACCGTTAACTTCGTCTCCCTAGCTGGTCACTCAAGTCAAGGTCCGTACTCACAGGAATGCCCTTGCGTTGCCACCCAATCTGTAAAGTCGCTGACTGAGTACCTTCAGTGTTCGCCCCTAAAGCTCGGTTTGGTTATAAAGATCTATCCCGACCGACAACGTCTGGTCCTGCCGAACAAAAAATCATTGATGTAGATATAAAGACAAGTTTAAATATCTTAAAAAGAAAACTTTAAAATGGAGAACAAATACTGTCTATTATAAATGTTACCATTGGTGAATTGTACTAATAAGGTGCAAAACAATGATTCACGGAAATATATATTGAAACTTTAGTAAGACTGTCTTTGGTGCCTTCTAGCAACTACGATCGCTCAACTAATAGAGCAACAATTTAGGAGATATGACGTTATCTATCAGTTACATTAAGAGTTCGTTTATCTAGGTCTCGTTTTATAGGTACATTGCAAAGGTAACCTAAAATCCTATCAAACCGAATTCAAAATTTGAAATAAAATCTCATAGTAAAGCTTACAAATCAAATTTTAATTACATGGAATCGTAGTTACTGTTTGAAATCCAAATGATAATACAACCCGGACATTTTATCTCACCTAAGCAAACAGCTTCTACAATTCCCCATTTTAATGACGCAGTTTACCATATATTTATACAATCTGGAATATAACAGGAGTCGTTCCGTGGAATTTGCATTAGAAATACTGGATGATACGACGAAATGGATTCTGTGGGAATATTGTGTGCTTCCTTTGTTATACGTCACGAACAAAATTCTAAAGCTCACAATAAATTATACAAAACGTTCTGATTGTATCAACGGATTAGAATTTTAACGGTTGATAGTAAAATAAAAAAAAATGTTTAAAAAGTCATAACTGCTATAGTAAAAATACTCCTTGAAATCAGAAATGATTATCTTTGCAAAGAGAGATTCAAGCCAGTAACTGTCGAAAAGACGCTCAAATAAAGATAAGCGATCTCTCTTAGCTAAGTCAAGACCACTTTACGGCATTTTGCGAGCAGAGAAATGATCTACAAAAAGAGATTGTAGTAACTGCATTTCGTCTCGCTTAAATTTCGTTTACACTTTCAAAGGATCAAATTAGACCGTTATTATAATTATTTTGTCATGATATTTCTTTATCTCTATTCTATCATAGCGTGTGCCTTTTTAGGACACATTTTTTTAACAGAAATTATTTATGGACTTGCAGTAGCTTTTATTACCCTACAGACAGCTTGTAATATTGTTAACATTATTCGATTTATTATAATTTTGCTTTATATATTAATCATATTGGCAAATGCTGATAGTTCATTTCAAATTTATTGTTTTTTATTATTCATTTATAAGTGATTTTACAAGATACTAGCTCACAACTCAGCGTTTCATGGATATAACTACAAACATAAGCCGATTATATTAAGTGATTATAGGTTGATTTTCCAAAAATGTCAAGGCATGTTTTATATCTTTTATATCTACCCGAAATGCAAAAAAATCAGTTGTCATAGTGTTTGCACAAAAATGACGGATTTCCTGTTGGCGTTTTATACGCCTTATTGTAAATAAAACAGCAGTTACGATAAACAATCCTTATTTAAATAAATTATAATAGTTTTTACAATCACACGCAGGTATTCACTTGAAAAGTTACGAATAGAAGGATTGACATTTATGATGACATTTGATTGACGTTTTATTTAGGTTGCGTTCATAATTCCATCATTTCCAAACAAACTATCGCCCACTAATGGATACTATCCCCTTAGGAGTAGAATACTAATCTACTTTTTTATTATTTCCAGGCAGACTTTTGACATCAATCACACCTGGCGGAAGATTAACATGAGTCCGACAACGGACCGCGTCCACCCAACAAATGCCCATTCCCTCTTCTCTAAAAAGCTTTTAAGTCATAAGATTGTGGAAGCATATTCGCTGGAAGCATATTTCACTCCTTACTGTTCACATGATGAATGTAGAAGCGAATCTCTTCGTGCGGATATAAGGAACATTCACCACATACGGATGGTATCCGAAACTGCGTCTAATAATTTTATGATGAAACAGAGCTGGTGGAATTAGATAATGTAGCCCCTGAGAATACTCTCCATTGTGCAATCGGTAAAAGACTGCGAGATAGGCCATTTTACGACATTGCTCGTTTTTCTGCATTTCAATCCCGGCCAAAAAGTCATTCGCATTAATTGAATGAAAAAATGAATAAAAAATGAAAAAGTATTTATTTCGCCACAAATATACAAAAAAAAAACAGAAATTTAAATGTAGCAATAACAACAACACACAACAACAAACAACAACAAAACAACAACAACAACAGACAAAAATAAAAGAAAAAACAAAACATATAAACAAACAACATATAAAATATAACATATAAATTGGTTGCTTACGTCATAAAAAGAAACCGATGCTCAAATTTTATGATTCTAGTTTCAGTAGTTTAGTTTCAACGATGACAATATTTTAACCGATTTCATTATATGTTTAGATAGATAATGATTTTAAATTATCAAATGCACAATACCAATGACGTGTATGGGATATTTGGTCTGGGTAGGCAGAATTTGCGTAATTAATTTGAATATTATATTATTTACATAGGAAAGATAGACGGCGTGAATATGGAATAGATATGAATATAAATGGGCTCTTTTTTTCTTTAACTTTAATCACTTTATTCCAGACATATTTATCGTAACGGCATGCATTGCTTTCATGCATCTATGGAATGCACGCTACTGCACAATACGTACTAATCTGTGAGTAAAGTAACCATATATAAATCCAACAAAAATACGTACCCAATAAAGACTTAATTAAGTTCATTAGATAAATGTATCGTGGAAATTCCTTGGGGTTTAGAAGGACATTTGGTCACAGAAATTCACTGTTCGTATAAAAAGGAATTTTCTTTAAAGGACGCATGTCCTTCAATTCAAAGGATGTTTCTCGAGATTGTTATATATTTACAGGATTGAGTTACTAAGTCTTATATACATAGTTTTATACTTATTTTTATAGTCCTTATAGCAGAGCTGAAATTAAAATATTCACCAAATTATTTTTGTGTAATCGAAAAGATTGTGAGTCTATGTTACAATTTACGTTATAATCAGTTTCTCTGGAGCTTTCCGGGTTAAGTACTGATTTAGGCGTCACATGCACACCGGTAAAAGAAAACATCGTGGAGAATTCCTCATGGCAACTGATTTCTGGCCACGTGACTGTATGCGTTAGAAATGATAAAATATGCCAGTTTAATTCAAATGAAACTATAATTTTTAAATACATTTTACTTGACGTTCTTAACCACACAAATATGCGAATTAAGATCATATAACACTGAAAATATTTAAATAGATTCAGTTAAATAAAGCGGGATGAAATGTTTGAGTTCAGAATGAAAAGATGAAAATGTTTTAAAAATTGCTAAAGGAATCTCTTAAATGTATTAATGATACGGTCACGAAGCATAATTCTAGAGAGATAGAATGTGTGGCCACAAAATGGGATAACATATAGTTTTATGTTTAAAAAAGATCATAAATATGGATGTCCAGTACTTAAATACTGCAAAGTTAAAAAAATAAAACTTTATACTAAAAAAATATATCCCAGGAAATATTTAATTGTAATTTCGTATTTATTCAACGAGAATATGCCTAACGTGACCAGTAGCGCAGTTGATTGTTGTACTCACAGCACTAGTACACATGACATCTCTATTAGATGCCATGTGGGTTTCCTGGCGATGTTTTACCTTCAACGGCAAGCATATAGTGCTTAAATCTCTATCTAACCTGGAAAAATCCAGAGGTAAGTGCCGGGTTTTGAACCAACGACCGTTCGCGTTCCTGCCGACCAGGGGTAGGGATGTCGAAAATGAAAAAAAATGTCGTTATATCGATGTATCGATATTTATAAAAACATCAATATCGACGTCGATATACCGAAGGAAAAATATCGATAAATTGATTAAATCTCAATAAACACGAAAGTATTTTACCAGTATTACTTTTTATTAGACAAAATTACAAAAATATCCAGATTTAAATGGCTATCTTCTAACTTTAAGACCTATTTAAGATATCAAACAAAAATAAATAATACATAAATAAATGGCGGCAAATAATATACATGCAACAAATTCAGATGTCAATGCATGCAACGTAACTAAACATAATACTCAACAGTCATAGACAATATAGTTCTTTTTTTTCGTTCGGCCTTATCTTCTGCAGTTTCAGATTTCAGCGATTTCACTGTCCTGAGAATTAAAAAAAACGTTTTTGATACAATTTTCGATACTAGATATTTTCTATCGATATATTGATATATCGTCACAAAATATATCGCCCAAAAATATCGATATATTGAATTGAAAATATCGATATATCGATGTATCGATATTTATTTGACAAGCCTAACCAGGGGTCGGCAACCTGCGGCTCGCAAGGCACATGCGGCTCTTTGAACGTCCAGCTGCGGCTTTTAGTTCCATAAACAATTTTATAAAAAAAAAACTGTTCAAAAAACGTTCTGAATCTATAAACAAATTAGTATTTTAATCAAAAAGAACTTTATTTATGCAGGTATAATAGTATTTATTGTTGACAAGAAAAAATTTTGTGGCTCTTTAAAGATTTTTAAATTTTGTAAATTATCATTTTTGACTCTTCCGACTTAAAAGGTTGCCGACCCTTGCACTAGACCACCATAGTTACACGGACATATAATTTTCACAATATTTTACTTAAGCCCTGGAAATCGTTGTATCTATATCTCTATTTGTATTCGCTCAATAGACATTATAATATTGCCAACTCAAATATCATTAATACAAATAGTAAATACATTGCTAATAATATTCAAGAGTAATAAATCGAAAATAGAGTATGAACTCGAAATCCTTGCTCATTCGCCTTACCTCTTGTAAAGCACTGTTATGCTCAAAACTCGGTCATCTATAGATGTTGCGCTCAGTATAATAAATATTTTAAAGATATCAATATGTTTCACTTGAGCCGTAATCAAGTCATTAAAACTATTATTTCTGGACTGCAGTTAGATGAATCTCATACAACACCGATATGAGCACACACACGCACGCAAATGCACTCATCCACTCACACACACTCACACAACACTCACTATACGATACGGGGAGCGACCCAAACATTTAACAAAATTTAATATGTTGTGTACTACGTTATTAGCATTTTGGATTTTTTATTTTATTTCCTATTTTTGTATATAATTTTCTTATAATGTGCTGTGTACCATTAAATAAATAAAATAAAAATAATAAAATAAAATAAATAATAAATATTTAATTATTATTATTTATATTATTTCCCCGATAATTTATTAAGTATATCAGTGATATTTTGCGTTGAGATTGCCCATTATTTTTAACACAAAATAAATATTAGCAATTACCTTTATAAGTCCTAAAATATCATAGCGTTATTTAGATTTAAATCCATTAGGCAACTTATAGTGTATTAACTTTAGTCTTTACTGATTCTAAACATAATGTTACTTAGAGAAACATGAATTAAAATCTATTAAGTAGAAAAGCTTTCAAAGTAAATTGGCGCAGATTTAAAACATTAAATTTATCTTTTAAACGATGTATATTAAATGAAATCTAAGCGTGCTAATAATGATTTTATTTTAAAATTGTTTTAAATCAATATCCAATATCATTTTTTAAATTGATTTGTAGACTGACGCGTGAATTATATCACACCTGGTGGAAGGTGAAGATGAAATTGACGATGGACCGAGTCCACCCAACAAATGACTGGTCATTCTTCTCTTAAAGAGTTCCAAGTTAAAAATCGTGGAAATATGCTCGCCGGAAGCTCTTCGTGCGGATGTACTGAACGTCTACTGCATAAGGTTAGTATCCGACACGGTATCTATTGGTTTTATGATGAAATGGGGCTGGCGGTGTGGAAGTGATTGTATCGTTCGAGATTGATGTCGTATTCGATGATAATTGTGAAGTTCAGTGTGGACACGTGGCTAGCCCGGAACCTGGATCTTGAGTTTCTCTTTTCACAGGCTACAGTCTCACACCGCAGGTGTACACGCAGGTGCGTTGGCGGCAAACTCATAACAATTGTTTATACATAACAATGGGTCACCGTGATAGATCAACTATTGCATTCTTGCTAAAAAGATCTTACGCTTTAAAAAACTTTGACAAAGGAAGGCAATTAACAACGGCAATTCCGTAGCGTAGTAAACACAGACACATTAAAATAAAATTACAATAGACAAGTTTTGTTTATATACAGCGGAATTAGAGAGAAAATTTTATACATTTCAATAATAATAAATACGCACTGTAATCGATTTTAATTCAACGGGAAAAATACCACAATTTAAAGATAATTTAATATTATTAATAATTTAAAACGCGGTTCTCGTGGCTCACTCATACAAAAAGAAGAAATAAAACCGGAGTTTCATGCGAAAATTTTCGCAACATAAAAACAATTTTTAACGCGTTAAAATCACGTCCGCGGAAAAACATTTATGGCAAAAAAATATAGTGTCTGCTATTACTTCTGCAACTTTTACGTTTGTCAATGTATTCTGATTGTAGATTCTACTTTTTGTTTATTTTACAGTTATAAACATGACTTTAATTATTGTTGACTGGGTTTTTCCAGATAACGTACGGATTTAGGCACCACATGGTCACCGGTGAAGGAAAATATCGTGGGAAAATCCGCACGGCATGTAATAGAAATGTCATGTGTAAGTGCCCTGAGAACGGCGATCAGCTGTGCTACTGGTCACGTTGTGTACAGCTTAACATATGTATATGTAAGTTCAAAATTGATACAACCCCGCTGCGACTACCGATGGGTTTTTCTTACCTTTTGATAGTCGTTGACGTTTTTTGGACTGCACCATGCTTACCATCAGGTTTGGTGTAGTCACTGTGCCGCGTCAGTATAAAAAAAACCACTACTTTACCTTTACTCACTCCCCAAGGGATACAGCGTGACGATATGTTATTATTATTGAAAATAATATTTATTCAAAGTATTTTTCTTCTGTTGATTTTAAAAGGAAACTGTAAGAAATCTTACTCATGATATTTATACATATTAGTCAATGCTATTGACAACAGTTTATTGACTCGTAGAAACTTACTTACACATGACATTTCTTTTAGATGCCATGCGGGTTTCTTCACGATATTTTTCTTTATCGGTGAGCATCTGATAAGTATGTAATCTGGAATAATCCAGAGGTACGTGCTGGGATTTGAATCTTCAACCATTCGCGTTGCCGAGCTTGGAAATCGCCACATTTTTTTTTAAATGAAAGAACGGTAAAATATTACCAAGTGTAAAATATAGGATAACTATGATATCACTTGCAAATACTTTAAGCAATTATTGTTCTGATAAACAAAATTCTATAAATATAATAATAAACAATATAAAAATCTGAACAAAAAACAGCCGTTAAGATAGTTGGACTAAAATCGATCCCAATCTCTCTGGAGATGATAACTCAAAGACATCCATTTCAGATATGCTTTCTGTAGCAAAAAAACAGAGACAAATGAGCTTGTCCCGCGAGGCGTCGGCTTGGAAATCTATTTATTTTTACTTTCCAAAACTTTGCCCAGTCTGATGTCAGGTTATTGCTTGCGACGACTTCATGAATATCTCACGATGGGCATCGATCTGAAATATTTTACTTCTCTGACTTCACTCGATATCCATTTACTATGTAATTTCGAGGAGAATAATCAGGATTTTTTGTTTTTTAATCTAAGGATGATGTGCATTTCGTCCGGTCTGAAACTGTGAAAATACGATTCTAGAAAACTTGGGCAGAGTTTGGTTGGTGCTTTACGCTCGGTCTCCAATCTCAGTCCGTAGAACACAGATCTAGTAAACCATTCACAGCGATATGGTTACTCATATCCCGGCAAGGATTAAGGAGTTCTCGAACTCCTACTTCTACCGAGTCGTAAAGCTGTGGTGCAAAGCAATGGTCTTCCGACGAGTTTGTCGCTTTTCTATGATATTGGGTCCTTTAAACGAAGCGTGAAGTGGGTTGTGCAGGCCGGTATGATGCCTGCAACTATCAATAGGTTTTTCTTTAGTTTAGAGTCGTGGCCCTTTTTTGGATTGCTCTATACCAGGGATGTTACGGAGCTTCGACTCCGACTCCGATAAGTCGGAATTTCCGATTGACATTACACCTTCGGTTCCGACTTCGGTTCCGAAACTTTTTAATCGGAAGTATTCATCGGAGGTCACCACCAATCAAACAATCAGTGCTACTTAATTTAAAAATCTCATTTTTTTTAATTTCAATTAAAAATTATTATTAAAATTATTAAATTTAGAACTAAATGTACATTTTAATTTATAACTAAAGGTTTCTTTTTCATTTTACATTTACATTAAATTAAATAGAAATTAACACAAAAACAACCCTGGAGCAAATTTGATTTAATTTGTGAATTCTTAATGGAAAAATGTTAATACGCAGCACAGCAATTTTTATTTTCTTTGTCTGTGTATGTGTAAATTTATCACTTTCTAATTATAAAGGTTCACTGAATAATGTTTTATTTGTCCCTTAATAAAACTATTTTATTCTGCCGTCACTTGTGACTGACATTGCCTCCGACTCCGATTCCGACTTCGGTTCCGCCTCCGATAAATCAAATTTAAAAACTCCGACTCCGACTTCGTTTCCGATAAACTGCCTCCGTTACATCCCTACTCTATACATACAGATGTGGTCACTATGCTACGTCAGGGTAAAAAAACGGATAACAGATGAGTGCGTAAGCTACAAATTTAAGTAAAATAAACCCAAATATGCTAAAAATCGGTTTTTGTGGTAAACTATTATTTCCCGAGCCTTACACAGAATATTGGTAGAGAATAGAACCGACCGCGAATGTCACAGGTGAGAAAATCGATTAAAATTCTTTAAATACATTGTTTTCAGTGTGATTTTAAACTGTATATAAAACATCAAAAATCTTTAGTTATTTTTGGAAAAATAATAGAGTCACATTCATTTACTGAATTAAATTTTTATTTTTGGGCCCATTTTCGGCTATGTTCTTTGATTTTAGTCTTATTGTCACAGTATCCTAGAGTTTCACATCAATAATAGATGCCTGAGTTGATAGTAAAAGTAATATATTATATCGTCACGCTATAGCCTTTTCGGGGTGAGCAGAGATAAATTAGTAATTGTATCCACTTTGCGCTCATATGTCGTGCACAACTTGACTAATAAACGCGGCTGATCGGTATTGTCACTTACCTATACATGATATTTCTATCGGAGACGATACGGATTTCAACAAAGGGTATTTACTTTTGTCGTTTTGTATCTTGATTAACCTATCTGTCTGTCCGTTGTATATTGTGTTATATTGCAAATAGTGTTTATTCCTTCTTTCTTCCTTTTTCTTTCTCACGTTTTTTTTTCCAATAGTGAGCCTGTGGCGCCTTTTTTTTTTATTCTGACACGACACAGTGACTACACCGCACCTGATGTTAAGCATTGTGCAGTCCAAAAAACGCCAACGACTATCGACAGGTAAGAAAAACCCATCGGTAGACATAGCGATCATGCCGGCCTGCACAAATATCTCTTCACGTTGTGCTTAAAGGATCCCATATCATAGGAAGATGGGAACACGCTTGCCGGGACTCCATTCCACAGCTCAACGACACGGCAAAAGAAGGAGTGGGAGAACTTCTTAGTCCTAGCCGGGATGTGAGATAACGTAAAACTGTGACGCCGCAAACCCGCGCGCGTGGTTCTATTCCGAAAGGGAGAGGGTGGAACAAGGTTAAACAACTCCTCAGAACACTCGCCATGATACAGACGGTAGAAAACGCTCAGTGAGGCAACATCTCTACGCAACTGAAGCGGTTCGATTGCGCGTGCTATATTTGGAAAAAAGTAGATATACGTGTCGAAATTCGAACCTTCGACTATTTGCATCGCTGCGCATAGATGTCGATCCCTTATCCACTAGGCAACAACATCTTTAAATTAATCTTTACAGTACAAAACAACGACATCCTCATTTTCAACGATATTACCAACAAATTCAAAATGAACAAATGAAGTTATTTGAAAAGTAATTTTAGTGATTTAAATTGTGGAACCTCAAAGGGGACTGACATCCGACAAAAGTGGCGTTTCGGTCGTTAATTACTACCCCAGGGTGTCCCCGAATGATGAGAGGCTGCTTAATTACTCTCCAGTTAAGTCACGATGCGTCTCACTGCGGAACTTTCTCGCCATCAACGCTATAAGTTTTACAAGAACTTAAAACTTGTCATACTAAAGATTGAAGACGATACGGCAAGTCAAATCCCTTGCATACTTTTACAAGACTTGCGCCCAGTTTCAAAAACATTGATTAAATTTTAAAACACTGATGATTTATTAGTTTCTAAAAGCATTTTGAAAATTTAATCAACGATTCTGAAACTTGATGTTATAATCTTAAATTGTATTTAACTGTTATATAGCGGCTATTTCATTGCAGCTATATGGTAACTCTCATCACGGTTAGAACCATAGATGGGCAAAATGTAATCTGATTAATGATCAACGATTACAAAATGTAGTCATAATTTTAATTTTCTTGCTCTGAAATCATGATTTAACCCATATAAAACATTAAGAAATCATAAATGTGTATGCATTCTGTGATTCTGTAGTGTTTAAAACATAGATGAGCAAAATGCATTCATGTTAATGGTAAAACACGTAAAATGTAATCGTTAATCATTTTTATTAATCTGATTACATTTTGCCCATCTATGGTTAGAACTAAGAAGTTCTCTAATTCTTTTTTTCACCGAGTCGTTTAGCTGTGGAATGCTCTTCCATCAAGTGTACTCCCGGGGTCCTTTAATATTGGGTTCTTTAAACGAAGTGTGATGAGATATTTGCGCAGGTCAGAATGACCACAAAGATTTAAGTGTGGAAATTGTTATTTACTTTTTTATTTAACGCTGCTGAAAACACACAAATATTTATTTACAACACAATTCCGTTTCCAAAATGTGCAAGTGTACTTAGGAAGATCCTTCAAGACACCAGTTTCCTGAATGAGAGGCGGGGGCCCCTGAGGAGTTGGCGATCTGGTTGTTGCGGTAAGTGAAACTCTTTAGTCAGCCTGTACCACTGTTGCAGATCTATCGAAGTACCGTACAATATTTGTATACCTAATTTATAAAATAATCATTATCACGTTATACATTTCATTGCCTATTTCAACTTCTTCAAGTATTATTTTTGCAACGAAAGATGGCCTACGTCTGTAGACTTTCTCTGTGGCATAAATATGACGGAGGTAGATACTCCCTTTATATATATATTATTAAAATATATAAGTCAGTATAAAATAAAATTATAATTATAATTGTGTTGGTTCCTTGTGTATATTATTTACGTCATGATTTGTGTTGTGTCCTTGTTCTTGTTCCTGTCTTATTAATAACTTTTTGTTTGTGATGTGTATTTTGTTGTAGTTAGTAGGTTTTTTGTTTTAGGTACTTCTACCGGACAATCTCAATATAATTAAAATTAGCAAACACCGATCAATCTTCCTCGAATATTAAAGTCAAAATCAAAACGCTGACTTTGGCAAAATCACATTGGTCATACACCAGTGGAAAAGCCACAAGAAAGGAATAATAATAATAAATATGACGGAGGGCCCTTTGGCTATGTTTATATGTCGTTATCTTTTGTATTACCTTTTATTCTGTAAGTCGTTTATGCTTTTGTATTTTTAATTTTTATTTTGAGGTGAAAACATGCATTTCATTTCCTTCTCCTATCTCTAATTTGAAATGAATGAAAATCAGTTCATTTATTTTGACATGAAAATGGAATATACACGATTTCGGATTTATAGTGTAAGGATAAGGATAATAAACACAAATAATATGCTGAAATATGATCGTCCTTCTGAAATATAATTACATCATGATGGATGCCGAAAAGTTTATAAAAATTATGCTTAAGAATACGCCAGCAAAATAAGCCCTAATCGAGTGCTCACTGGGGCACTTCGTTAAGGCCTTATTTCCCATTCAGAGCGGCACGGACGCGGCAAGTTTTGAGACTTGGCTGAATTTCAAAAAGGTTATTGCGGACGGCATCGAGGTCGGATATTATGATGTAAATGCTTGCTTTCGCGGTTCGATAGGAGATTTGATCTATTCAAATTTACCTTTGTCATCTCTGATTCTGGCACCATATCTGACATAATTTTTCAACGAGAAATACTTATGTTTTGATTATTTTATTGGGTTTATAGTAAAATAAACGTACACCACCTAAGGAAAATCTCATTACAGTGCAAACACAGTGATGACCGCAAATTAAGGAAAAAATTTGTTCTATCGGTATCCTCAAACAACTAATTAATTGGTATCGGTTGAGTGAACGCAGAGACGGGTAAAATGTAATCTGAATTATGATAAACGATTACAAAATGTAGTCGTAGTTTTAATTCTGTTGTGATTCCCTAGTGTTTAACATATATGTAGATGCAATCATATTAGTGACTAGCTGTCCCGGCAGACCTTGTTCTGCCCTATTTCTCTAAAACAAAGTCATATTGTTTTTTTTAATGTTAATAGCCTCCCCGTCAGATTTTTTTGAAAATTGTTTGAAAGAACCTGGCCTTAATGCTATATGTATAAAAATTGACAAATATTGACATTAATATTTATACGTCACTCAATTGTTTTGCCTTCCCGGAACCCGTCCACTGACATTTAAACTTTATGGTATGGTGTTAAAGTTCAAATTGACTTTTAAATATTATTACGAATTTTTTGTATGAGAATATAGAAAAGTGTTGTTTTTAGACTTTTTCAGACAATTTTTTTAATTTTTCTCTCCGTAATAACCTTTCCCAGACTTCAACAAACACAACAAAAAAGAAATCAGTCAAATCGGTTTAGTCGTTCTCGAGTTTCGCGCTTATCAAGACATAGCTGATCCGGCAAACGTAGTTTTGCTATATAAGTTATTGTAATATCTTCTATGATGTTCATTGAAATTAAGTGATTTCTAAGACAATTTTGTTCATAATTAAATACTCTTTATCAACAAAACATTTATTTGGATAAAGATTAACATTATTACGTTGATACAACTCTTAACAAATAATACATTAATTTCGACCAAATTTGTTTACCATAAAAACGGTTCTAGTGACTTAATCTTAAAAGATAAACATATACTGTCGTGGACATTTTTTTAGATCATCTCAAGAGGAATAATTCTTTCTTACATATATTTTTGGTATCTTGAACCGTTTTTGCAGCGCACGCAATGGAAGCCCTCAAGGATGAAAAATTTTGCCCGTTTTTTTCACATTTTCCATTATTTCTTCGCTTCTAATAATTGCATCGTGATGTTATATAGCCTATAGCCTTCCTCGATAAATGGTCTATTCAACTCAAAAAGAATTTTTCAATTCGAACCAGTAGTTCCAGAGATTAGCGCGTTCAAACAAACAAACAAACAAACAAACAAACAAACAAACAAACAAACTCTTCAGCTTTATAATATTAGTATAGATGAAAAACGGAAAATGTAATAGTAATCGTTTTTGATTAATCTGACTACATTTTGCCCATCTATGGGTGAACGCGCCTCATCAACAGCCTCTTTATCACTTTCCATCAAGCGAGATGAAAGTCAAGCGCAAGCCAGTTTACTTTTCATCCACTGAAATATAATCATGTTGTCAAGCCGGTAAGAAAACATTCAGAGCGTTTTCGTTTAGACTGAAGATCTTTCCACTTTCAATGTATTTTTCTATACTTGAACTGCAAAGGGACGACATTGCAGCTGATGGCATCGACTGTCAATAGACGAAATCCGTGGACAGTCATATACACAAACTGATCCCGAAATGCAACAAGCCGAAGAAGGGAGTCGAAGCTGCTCGCGTCCGCAGGCTTTACTCTAGTTTCCCTACACGTGACTCTTGGGTGGTGCTAGCAGCGAGGTGGTAGGGCGTCGGTGCCCGTCTGGATCGCGACCACAGTACATGTGTGTAAAGCCCGTCATAGTGACCAGTTTCGGCTTGTCGCGTTTCGGGATCAGCTTGTGTATATCCAGTATCTCATATCCCTAGAAACCTTCAGTCGTGGTATATGTGGGCCGACATGACGATGTAGACTATCAATAGATTTTCATCCTTTGATAGTTGCTTTCGTTTTTGAACTACACTGTACTTACCATCAGGTACTCTGTAGTCACTATGTCGAGCCAGTGTAAAAAAAAATAAAAAAAAAGCCGAAGCAACTCACAATGACGGTCTTTGTACGTGTGTACCGTGGTCAATTCGGGCAATCGACCTACCACCTTAAAAACCTCAAAACCTCATGTATTCAGAACTTTCACTGTCAGTTAATAACATTCCCTGAAGTTGATAATTCTGTTCAATATTTTATTTGTACTCCTGAATTTAGTTTGGTAAATACTTTTCTATTGCTCTTATATTTATTAGTTTTACGAACGAAACAAACATTATTCGTTGTTTATTAAATTAGTTAGTCCGTCAATTTAACGCATTCTATAAAGAGTATATCTATTTATATAAAATATATATTTATATAAAAATGAATCGTAAAATATGTTGCTAAGCGCATAACTCGAGTACGGCTGAATTGATTTGGCTGATTTCTTTTTTATTGTGTTTGATAAAGCTTGGGGAAGGTTCTTATGGAGTGAAAAATGTAAAAAAATACGAGGAAAATAGTAAAAACAACAATTTTCTTTTCCCATACAAACAACTCTGTCCCCAGCTGTCAAATATTATATGATGTCAATCAAAACAAAACAAATGTGCATTATAATTGTCTTTGGTATGCCTTCAAGTTGATAAGAGGTTGCATATCATTAATGAAAATTATAATTTATACACCAAGTAATCAAACAAAAAATAACGTGTTCCATAAGGCATAATAATAAAAATATCTTTACCTTAGATATGACTTAAGTGTTTCAATGCAATTTTATTTCTATTAGACTGCGACAGGCAAATAACTTTTGGTAGAATGAAAACTGATGGGGCAGCTCTTAACATAAAAAAAAATCTGTTTTAGAGAAACAGGGCAGAACAACGTCTGCCGGGACACTAGTTACATATAAATTTAAAAAAAAAATTGAATGGTTAGGATTTTTTAAAATATAAATACTTTAGACTAAATGGTTAATTTAGGATGAAAGATTTATACATAAACATTTTTTTTATGATTTACAGGTGGACACTTGACCTCAATCATACCTGGTGGAAGGTAAAGATGAGTCCGACGATGGACTGCGTCCGCCCAACAAATGCCTATTTAGTCTTCTCTTAAAAGCTCTCAAGTCATACGTTGGTGGATATGTTCGCTAAAAGCATATTCCACTCCTTAGCTATTTTTATGATCAATGTAGAAGAGAATCTCTTCGTGCTGATATAAGGGACGTCCACCACATACGGACGATATCCGATACGGCGTCTAGTGGATTTATGAATCGGAGCTGTTGGAATTAGAAAATGTAGCTCCCGAGAACACTCTTTATAGAGCAACCGGTAAAAGACTGTTAGGCAGATCTCCGATGTTTTGAATTTTATTCTGAGATAAACTAATTAATGCTATGGTTTATTTCGTTTTGAAATTCGTTAAATTTAACGATCCAGTCCACCAAGTGTTAAAAAAAGTTGTAGATAAGACTTCATAAGCTTTACAGAGAATCTAAAATATGTTTAATAGCTCCATTAAGCTTTCAAAATTTCATTTACATTAAACACGACCAATTTCAGTAATGCATACTCAAGGTAACAGCTTTTGCTTGTTATGGATGGTGCCGAGCATTTGCATGTCTAATTAATTTATACTATTAGCAAATTCATTAACACAATAAGATTCCAGATGGATTTAATTATCACGCATAAAGAGACACGGAGGAAATGTTAATTCGTCCAGGAAATGCTTCTGGGTGATTCTACTTGTATATATAAGTTGAATTTTCGATGAGCGTGCCATGGGAATTATTGATGTTATATTTCGTCCTTTATCCTCAATGCTGAGGGTCTTGACTCTGTCTATATCATCTTCGTATGATGGTACGTGATGTGTATGCTCCTGGAGCCATCTACACGGTGCTCCATAACATATACACCAGACGGCAACTCCGCGCATGCTCCTGGATCAATCTATCTACACGGCGCTCCGTAACATATACATCAGACGGCAACTCCGCGCATGCTCCTGGATCAATCTATCTACACGGCGCTCCGTAACATATACATCAGACGGCAACTTCGCGCATGCTCCTGGATCAATCTATCTACACGGCGCTCCGTAACATATACATCAGACGGCAACTCCGCGCATGCTCCTGGATCAATCTATCTACACGGCGCTCCGTAACATATACATCAGTTGAGAGCATCCTGTAAGCTTTTGTCAATAGTGTCGCGTATTTGATCAGTTCATCTTAATAGATTTCGACCTCTTGAAGTCTATCCTTAACCTCACCAGTAACCATCAGCTTTTAGAGGTTAATATAGTCTTTTCCTGCTACATGGCTAAGTTCTAGTATTTGACGAAACCAATGGTGGATACTCTCATTTTAATTTTCAATTCACATCACCTTCTTTTTTTTATGCTATGGGGTGCATTTTTTATCACTGTCGTTAAAGTGACTATAATGCACCAGATGGAAAGTATAGCGTAGGTTAAAAACGACAGCCATTATCAAAGGTCGGAAATACATGGACAGTCTCCGTCTTTCTGTCGGCCCACATATACGACGACAGCTCTATAGATATATGAGTTACTGAACGTACATATATTAATAATAATAATAACGATTTAGTGTTAAACACGCTTAATAAGCTGAATATGATGTAGTAACCCGACAAATACCAAAATAAAAACATTTTTATGAAAAAAATTCAACTTATTCCAAAAAGCGAATAAAAATCCTAAATCTACCCATTACACTTTTTCATTTTAAAAGTCTGTGTGTGGTTATGCAAAATACTACGTCACAGTATTGACTTCAATAAATGTTTTTGCCTCTAACACAACTATGCCCTTTCACAACATGTGTAGAAAGTTAACATCGTGAAATTACTATTGTTCTCACCATTATACCTATATACAGCCGCTCATTTAGTACCATTAGAGGGCTATTTATAGGGTATTCAAGGTTGAACCTATTATTAGAAACCGTATCAAGACTCAAACAAATATAAAACAACATACTGTAATATTTATTAGCCAATTTTGTTCCACTGCAAGGCAATGACCTTCCTTCCATTTTCTGCTACGTTTATGGAATCCATGGGGAGGGTTTTGGACATTTAATCCAGCACCTTTGTTCATTGCGAGTTGGGGGCGTGCACTATGTGAAGAGAAGGTGCCTGCAGTAGCTGAGATGATAGTAATTTACATGTAATCCAGCACTCTGTATACCTTAGTATGCTCTTAGGCAGTGGCGTGCACTGGGTTCTGCAACAAGGCAAGCAATCCGTAAAAAACTTACCTCGGGTCTTTTACAGCCCACCAGCTTAGTGCTACACAGGAGCTTTGCGCCGTGCACTGAGTTAGTAGCGTTAAAAATCTAATCAAAACATATCCAAGCAATGTTCTTGGATCACTTATAATGTAATGTGTGCCCGAAAATATATAGTTTTATCAGAAGTTTTATCATTAAGCCGCGGTGGCTGCCGGCAGAATAGGATAGCACCCCCCTCTTCTTGCTGAGGTGTCGTAAAAGGCGACTAAGGTATCTCTTGAACACCGCAATTCAACCACGTGTTTAGAGAAGGGAAAACTCGACCAAACCTGCATCCCGCTCCCACCCGATCGTACTGGTTCTCCTTTCCATCGGGCCTGAGGGAGCTCGGACGGGAGAGTGCTTTTCTGGCTGCGCGTCCTGTTATGCACTTAAATATCTCCTGCGCAATTGACTGTTTCCAAAAACTGGACCTCGAATTTCTTAACCGGTGTTGAAACAGTCGCCGTGGCCGAAACCGGCTAGGACATCATCATCAGTTTTATCAGATCATGTTTTTTCGCGGCTTTATGAAAATTATTTAAATCGTAACACCCCGCAACATTACAATTGCCTTTGTTATTAGGAATTAAAATGCAGCTCATATCAATGCGCAGAAACGTGAACGGTCTTAGGTTTTAATCCCGGCTTGTACCTCTAGGTTTTACAAAATTAAGTTCAGATTTAAGCACTATATGTTGACTGGTGAAGGAAAGGAAAAGGTGGCATGTCATAACATTAAAAAATGCATGTAGAAACATATCATGTGTGAGTGCTGTAAGAACGGCATTCAGCCGCGCTACAGGTCACGTTGGGCACGACATATAAGTGAAAAGTAGATACAGTCATTAATGTATCTCTGCTCAACCCGAAAGGGATATAATGTGGCTATGTATTACTGTTATTATTACTAAAATATAGAAAACATAAAATAAGCGATTTGTATGAAAAAAACCAACCACCTTATCAAAATATTTCAAGCAATAATTTTCTGTTACCTGTACCTGATTTTGTTATACTTCAAATTCGGAAATACACTGTCCTTTTAAATATTTTTTTAAATTATAAGATAACTGTAAAAATGGGTTATTTTTATTTTTATTTTGGAAAGCAGATTTTCCGTCCGCTAATTTCATATAAGAATCTTTTCATAATTCGTACACTAAATAATATAAACCACGATAATTAATTAAATAAATTAATAGAAACAATTAAATTCGACGAAAAACTAAACATAACACGACTGCAAGCGTACATTTTTAACTGTTTATAATTGTTGACTACGAAATTGTATAAAACTTTTTTATTAACCAAAATTTAATATTTGTCACTGAAATCAGAATATAATGTTTTATAAATCATATGACTTATTTGTAATTATTATTCATTTGTATAAAACTACAGAACACTATAATTGTAAAGTAAGTTATCAGATATAATTAAATAATATAGAAATACGTGCCATTATACGACAATGTTTTCACTTACGATTTTGGTTTTTCCCTAGTTTATTTAGGAATTCTGCCGAAAAACTTTTAGAAATTCGTAGATTTAGGGAGCATAATTAAAATAAAGTACAACAAATCATTTGACATATTTCAAGCTTAATATCTTATTCAAATAAATTTTAGTTGCCATTTTGTTTTTTTTTATTACAGATAGGCTTGAGTTCAACCTCAATATCACCTGATGGAAAGTCATGATGAGGTTGATAATATCCCTAAGCTATACATATTATTAGTCATTTTTCCCTAAAAAGGAAAAAAATCCCTAAAAGTGGAAACACTGAAACCAATACATAATATAGCGAACTGTCATAACAGTCCGACTACGGAATTGTAATTAAATACATTTTTTCCTAAATTTAATATATGAAATCAAAATCATAATATAATGTTTAAAAAATCTAAAAACTTATTTTTAACTATTATTCATTTGTATAAAACATTTTTAAAACGAGTTTTTTTTTTGTTAAAAAGCATGCATGTCTTGGCCTTATAAAACTTTCTAGGTACCTAGCAGTTTTGGTAGTACGTACCTACACATTTTGTATGGTAAAAAAAGCAAAAGTTAGTTCTGCTTTGCGCGCGGGGCTGAGTTTGCGTTTTTTTTAATACTTTATCAATCTGTCGATAGATGGCGTAAAAATAAATTATTTAGAAAAAGCTAATTATTGTTGATTGATTATAATTCATAACATTAAAATTAGATATTCGTAGAGCGTAGGATAAGCATTGCTTTTATGCTTGTATGAGATGAACGCCACTGCTCTTAGGATACCTCAGTATGATAAAGAGGGAAGCACTATTCTATTCTACCGGTAAACCTCACGGCTACATCATATATAAAACATCATACATATAGTTTATAAACTAGGGCCCTACTTCGAAGTAACAGGACAAAAGGGTTTCAATGCATAAAGGCATTGTATGAAAGCGCTTTGTATGACTGAGGTGTGTAACAATAGGACAAGAATCGTGGTAGCCTGTGGGCTGTGCAATATAGTCGCAACTATTTTATGCGGCATTTTCCCGTTATGTCTTCCTTGACGAAACCTTTGTTATCTACAAAGGTAGAGTTGAATAGAAAGCTTATTGTGTCGTTGTTAGAATTTTTATTAAAATTTAAACCATTCTAAGGTTGTAATTGATAAGGTAAGGCTATTGCTCAAAATGGGTCGTGACCATAGATGGGCAAAATGTAATCAGATTAATGAAAATGATTAACGATTACATTTTACGTTTTTTACCATTAATATGACTGCATTTTGCTCAGTTATGTTTTAAACGCAACAAAATCCCAGATTGTATACACATTTATCATTTCTTAATGTTTTAAATGGATTTAATCATGATTACAGAGCAAGAAAATTAAAATTACGACTACATTTTGTAATCTTTCATCATTGATCACATTACATTTTGCCCATCTCTGGTTGTGACCACAGTACTTGAGTACAAAAACCGTTACGTTTACGTGTTCGTCGGCCAGCGCGATTCGTCTGTATTTCTCACAGGGCTCGAATTCGATTCTCAGTGTGCCATAACGAAAACAAAGGATATGGAGGCACATTATTAATGTAACTCGAGTATTATTATTATATTATAGGATTATTATTCTTGATTTACCGCTAAGAATAAAGTATAAAGTTATCTTCTATTTCTCGTAAAGAATTTTGATCCTAACCTTAAATGTGTTTTAGTGTTTTTACGATAAACATGCGACAAAGTAAAATGTAATATGTTATTCTAAATAAATTAATGAAAGGTATTGTGTAGTGTCAATATTTTTGGTATATTTACAAATTAAATGATAACTCCATTAAATTTCTAACTAAAAATTATATTAACTTCAACAAGAAGAACGTGTATGAGCACCAACTGCTTTTGGTGCTTATACAAAGTAACATACGAATGTGGACCTCCAGACCCGGTTATCAGCGATGAAGAGCCGATTCCTCGGGTTATTAACCAGTAGGAGTCTGGTACACTGAGGTCGCAGCCCTCACGGGGGCCTTGACAATCCATATGTAGGATTTTCCCCCAGGCTACCAAATAATAAACGTACACATGCAATGCATAAATCATTGTAAACTTGGGAGTCGCAGCTGCTCGCGTCCGTAGGTTTTACCCTAGTTTCCCTACACGTGACTCCTGGGTGGTGCTTAACGAGCAGCAGCGAGGTGGTAGGGCGCCGGTGCCCGTCTGGAGCGCGACCACAGTGCATGGGTGTAAAGCCCGTCATAGTGACCAGTTTCGGCTTGTCGCGTTTCGGGATCAGCTTGTGCATATCCAGTAGCTCATATACCTAGAGACCTTCAGTCGTGGTATATGTGGGCCGACATGACGATGTAGACTATCAATGGATTTTCATCCTTTGATAGTCGCTTTCGTTTTTGGACTACACTGTACTTACCATCAGGTACTCTGTAGTCACTATGTCGAGCCAGTGTAAAAAAAAAACTAAAACGTATCTGGAAAGAATATACTTAAAAAGAAAATAAACATCTACAAAACAGAACCAAATTAATTATTGCTGAAGGGTTGAGAACAAATTACACAAAAAAACCCTGATAGCCTGAAGCTTATGATATAATAAGCTTTTAATCTGAATGAAAAGGTTTGCTACGCTTTGTTTCAAAATAAAACCATTTTTATTTAAAGGCCCGTGTGCCCTAGTTTTTGCTAGAGTTCAATTCATATTAAGTTCCATTGTTGGATAAACACAAATAACTTTTCAGGTCAACTGTTTCATTGAATATGGGAATAACCAAGGATTTTAATAATCCTGTTAACATTTTTATACCAAAAAGTGGTTAACAAGCAAATAACCTTTTTTTACGCTGGCTCGACATAGTGACTACAATGCACCTGATGGTAAGTACAGTGCAGTGCACAAACGAAAGCGACCATCAAAGAATGAAAATATATTAATAGTCTCCGTCGTCATGTCGGCCCACATATCACGACTGAAGGTCTCTAGGTATATGAGTTACTGGATATACATGAGCTGATCCCGAAACGCGACAGGCCAAGGCGTTCGCCTTTCGCCTAATTATGGCAGAGATTAATATTACTTATGAATTTCTAGGAGGAATATTGAATCCCACAGCCGGCAGGCTATGAGCTGAGGGATAGATACGGAGGTTTTTAGCCAGTAGAAGTCTACCACAACAAAGTTGCCTCCCTCAAAACGCTCCTGACGTTCTTGTGTAGGATTTTCCTCCAGGCTATCAAAAAAGGTATCATTATACTAGCCTGACTGCAATACAACTGATGGAAAGTAGAATGTAGTCCAAAAACAGTAACGCCAACAAGGTATGAGAATTCGTTGACAGGCGCCTCCGCTATGCCGGCGCACATAACCCATAGCCGAAGGTCTCTAGGTATATGAACAAGTAGATATATCGTACATAAACTGGTACTGAAGCGTGACGGGTCGGAGCGAGTCACTATGATTTTGTAATACAGTCAAAATCTGTTATAACGACATCGAAGGGACTACTCATATTTAGTCGTAAAAACCGAGAGCCGTGACCACTAGCGATATTTTTGAAATACGAAGTCCAAATTTTTACCGGGACCTGTATTCTGGGTAAAATAACCGGTATGTTGTTCTAAACGATGTCGCCATAAACGATTTTGACTGTATAAGATAATTACGCAAATGTGATAATCAATTTCGAAATGCGAAAATAAACATATTGTAAAATATTGTCTTTGTTTTTTATTATGTGGTAGTAGTATATTCGTATATAAATTTCTTGATAAAAGTACGTCGAATAAACGGAATAATTTAATGAAAGTTAATAAATTATAAAATTTTATGATACTATATTTAAAAAAACATTCTTGATTTCACTTTTGGCGTGTGTGACTAATTTCTTTATATTAGGTCTGGGAAAAAATTCGTGGCGTTTTCTCCGATGAATGGCGTTGGTCGCATATAACTAAAGAAACATTAATTACAGCAACACCAATGATTGCACCTTTAAAGGTGACCTTTTGAACGTTAGTTAAATGTAAGAAACATTGCAATCTGTGCAGTGGTTCGAAAGTATTTCGCACTCGAACATGGAGCTGAATAATGAAAAAATCCGGTGTATTCTACAATATCATTATTGCAACGGGATCAACGCTGGCTTACGAAATAAAATGTGCTGTATACAGTGAAGGTACTTTATCAAATTCTGCTGTGTGGAAATTGTTCGCTCGCTTTCATTCCGGTAACTTTAATGTGAAAGATGAGTCACGCTGCGGTCGTCCAATCACTGAAAAAGCTGATGAAATGCTTGAAAAAGTCCAACAAGATAATCATATCAGCAGTGTCAATATTGGTATGGAGCTAGGCATCAACCATAAAAATGTTTTGAATAATTTACACAAAACTGGTTATAAAAAAAGCTTGACGAATGGAGCTCGTGAGTTGAGCGCGAAAAACATGATGGACCG
Source organism: Automeris io (assembly GCA_036320925.1). Taxonomy (NCBI): domain Eukaryota; kingdom Metazoa; phylum Arthropoda; class Insecta; order Lepidoptera; family Saturniidae; genus Automeris; species Automeris io. The sequence continues at coordinate 2,231,723 of JAUDJH010000030.1, read as the reverse complement.
ATTAAACATCTGCGATACGCTGCTGAAACGGAATGAAATCGAGCCATTTCTTAAACGTCTAATAATCGTAGATGAAAAATGGATTACGTACGACAACTGGAAGCATAAAATATTGTGAATAAAGGATGGTGAGCCTTCACAATCTTTTGCTAAATTAACATCGACGCTAAAAGAAGTGATGTTGTGTGTGTAGTGGAACTGGATGGTTATCGTCCACCACGAGCTACTTGCGACTGGTGAAACCATTGATTATCAACTCTACTGTGGTTGACTAGAAAGATTAGGCTTGGCGATTGAGAGGAAAAGGCCCGAATTGATAAATAAGAAAGGTATTGTCTATAAACCTGACAACGCCTGATCACACACTTCTTTGATGACCCGTCAAAAATTTAGAGAGTTCGGTTGAGAAGTTTTGTTGCATCTACCTTACAGTCTAGATATAGCACCGTCTGACTATCATCTATTCCGATCTCTACAGAGCTCTCTTCATGGAATTAACTTAGTTTCAAAAGAAGCCTATGAAAACTACTTGATCCAGTTCTTTAACCAGAAACCACAGAAGGTCTTCAACAATGGGATCATGGATCTACCTAAAAAATGCCGAAACATTGTCGATAATAATAGAACAAATTTGGTTCAAATAAATTCATTCACGCGCTTAAAGAGACCAGTCGAATTTTACTGAAAAAACGCCACAAACTTTTTCCCAGACCCAATATTTTCAACTCAACCCAGTATAGGTCAACGAATTAACTCAAAAATATAATCCAAAGTTGAATCTCGTCCAACGCATGTTAGATTATAAAAAAAATTGAAAGTACTCCACTGGCTAGCACTAAAATGAGTCTCGACCTAGAAAGTTGACTGAGAGACGCAAAAATATTTTTTATAAACTCATTGCCATAGTTGTTGTCGCCGCGTCGAAGAGAAAATTAAATGGAACACATTGTAAATCTTAAAACATTTCAAAAGTTCACGCGATCTTTTGTTCACTGAAAGCTGTTTTTTCTTTAATGACGAAGAAAAGTTGTGAAGTTTATTGTAACCACTTCTAATGGACTTTCAACACGAAACCGAATAGCTAAATCAAAATTAAAGGACACATTGAGGACAATTGAGGCATCTAATTTCAAAACCCGCTATTTTCGTACAAAATTACTTAATAGTCCTAATAGTAATTTAAAATGTTTTTATCAAACCAAATACTATATGTGATTTTTTTAGTTTTTGCTTTTTCACTCTAGAATAATAATTTTAATACCTTATAAGAATGTGATTGTTAAGTCAAAGATTAATTATAAGTTTTTATAAATTTATGGGATTTGAAAAAAAAATGTTATAGTGGGTTTTGAAATTAGACTCCTCAATTACTAAGAAAGACTCTTTTCATACAATTACTAAATACACGAATTAAAATCTAGTACATAACACATGGATTTTCTTGAAGTAATTTATTTTAGTAAGCTCTTTCATGGACATTCATTCATTTTTAAAAGTTCTCTAACTCTTTCCTCCGAGTCATTGGGTTGTGGAATAGTTTTCTGGCAAGCGTGTCTCCATCGTCAATAGATATTTCTTCAGGCTAGTACGACGCTGCGACTAGCGATGGTTTTTTTACAGTTGATAGCCGTTATCTATTTTTTTTTATCCCGGGGGAATATCCTGCATATGACCATCAGGGACGCTGTATGGGCAGCGACCCCGGTGTGTCAGACTCCTACTGGTACTAAAAACCCCCGGGATGTCCCTCTGATTGCTTCACCTGGGCCTGGGAAGCCAAATTCGTCCAGACGCACAGGGAACAAAAAGCCTTGTTGAGGCTACCTCCGGATGCTCCGGACACCGTGCACCGCCTCGCTCTCATCCGGGCAGCAGACTCCCTCAAGTCTACTGCCCGGCAGTCGTTATTTATTTTGGACAGCACCATTTAACCATCAGGATTGGTGTGGTCACTGTGCCGACTCAGGATGAATAAAAAAAATGGATTTTTTTTCTCTTATATTTTTAACATTTCTTGATACTAGCACGATATAGAAATACTGTAGTTTAATTGAAATCGTGAGATTACGTCGCGTTAATTTGGAACATATCGTTTTAATTTCATGTCGTTTTATTTAAGTGCATGTTCAAATTTAGCTTCAATTTTGACATATGCGTATGTAAGGTTTCTTAATATTTCATAATTCTATGGTTAGCAGATCTTTTTTTTCTTATCCCGGTGGAAGTCCCTTCGAACCGTCAGGGAAGTAGTGAGGGCCATTCACCCGGTGTGTCGGACTTGCACGAACTAATACCACCGGAGTAACAGCTTCGTCGGGCCTGGAAATCCAGATACTTCCGAGATGGTTGAGAGATACTGCCCAAGACAAGTACATTTTTCAATATATTACTTTCGTTCAAGTACCTTTCTATTGTTGTACTAAAGTCTTTAGACACAAACATTATACAATTCAAATAAATCGAGAGGAAAGCGTATACAGAGATTCTATAAAATGCAAATAATTTGGTACTGGATTCGTGTTATATTAAAAATTTCGACCCGAAAGGATGCCGTACAAAATTTAACGAACCTCTGGCGTTGGAATCGAAATAGAATGAACAGTTTGGACTAAAAAACGCTTTCAAATCAATTTTTCACCGCCAGTACAAACAGGCTGATTGAAAAACTGAATTCTATTTCGTCCAATTTCTTATTTATGAATTTTTTACCTCTGAGATTTAGAGATTAATTTCAAGCTTATGGTATAATTGATTTTATTTATTTTGGACATAAAATGCGACATAGAAACAATAATATATATAAAGAAGGAGCACAAAGGAGCTAGCTTTCAATAATAATATTAAATTGCAGAGCATCGAGCATCGACGTAGAGGCGCCTGCCGCGTAGTACTTGACCGGTTGGACAATGAAGAGTGTTCTCAGGAACTACATTCTTTGAAACCGACAGCCCCATTTCATCATAAAACCACTAGATATCGAGTGGGGTACCATCTGTATGTGGTGGATGTTCCTTATTATCCGCACCAAAAGATTCGCTTCTACATTCAGCATGCGAACGGCTAAGGAGTGGAATATGCTTCCAGCGACAATATTTCCACGATCTTACGACCTGGGAGTCTTTGAGAGAATAAGGAATAGGCATTTGTTGTGCGGAAATGTCCATCTTCAGACTGATTTTCACCTTCCACCAGGTGTGATTAAAGTCAAGCGTCCGTCTATAAATAATGAAAAAAAAACAAACCAAAGAACATAATGAAACATATTTCTAAATTTTCTTTATACTATACAGGCAAAGAAATATGCTGACATCCAAGATACAGGTGCCCTAGTTTGGGTGTCAGCTGATTTTTAATGTGCTGCCTTGTAGTTGTTTGTCGAATAAATAATTTTATTATTATTATGAACTATATTTACAAACTCCTCACCCACCCGCCCAACTCTAGCATTAGGCGAGGGATGGTAAACCTCCAGCATAAGCACAAACGACCAGAGATTAGGGCCCCAAAGATAGAAACCTGCGCACTATTCGCGCAGTATCAAGAATGACTGCCTTCTGCATACGCGCCATCATCCCCTTGGCACTGAAACCCAAACTCTCCAGGTGTTTTTGTAGGCTAACTGGAACCAAGCCATTAGCAGAAATTACAATCGGGATGATTTCAGCGGATGCCACCCCCCACACGTCAGTTACCTCGTGAGCTAGATCAAGATACTTCCTCTTTTTCTCCGTTTCGGCTTTTACAAGATTCTCGTCGTATGGTATGGTGACATCCACCAAAAACACCCTAGACTGAGCCCGGTCTATCAGCACAATATCAGGCTTATTGGCCATAATTGTCCTATCTGTGATGACAGACCGATCCCAATAAAGTGAGACGCCATTGCCCTCAAGAACTGACTCAGGCTTGTACTGATAGTAGGGTTTTTTCTGAGCCAAGAGTCCACACTTCAGTGCCATGCCTTGGTGTAGAATCTTGGCTACCTGGTTATGCCTATGCAAATACTCAGTGTTGGCAAGAGCGGAACAGCCAGAGACAATATGTCTTAAGGTTTCTCCGGGACAGGAGCATGCTCTACAAACATCCAGAGTTCCAATCTTCATTATATATTTCTGGTAATTCCGCGTCTTAACAACCTGATCCTGTATCGCACAGATAAACCCTTCAGTTTCTCCAAAAAGGTCTCCAAAGCGCAGCCAATTCACAGACGCTTGCATGTCAACATATGGCTCATGAAGTGCCTTATAAAACCTTCCATGCAGCTCTTTAGCCCTCCATACAGCCTCACGGTCTGAAAAACTAGTTTGAACAGGGCTCTGCCAGTCCTCCACACCCAAAGATAGTGGAGTGAGTCCCTTATCGCAAGCCACGACGTCCCGATGCACATCACTTTCAGTTTTACTTAGGAAATAAGATCTGAGGCTGCAAACCTCGCGGCCGTGCATTGTTTTGGCACACAGAAGACCTCGACCTCCCCCCTTCCGCGGTATATATAACCTCATTACCGATGACCGAGGATGATGCATTCTATGAAGCGTCATAGTCTTGCGGACCTTTCGATCTATATTCTCCAATTATATATATAATAATAATATAATAATTATTATATTATTATTATTATTATTAAAGATTTATCCTCACTGGTAGGAGGTGAAGATGTAACTCTTATATTTATGTCTCCCAAATCACAAGAATGTGGAAAAATGGACAAGGGAAACGTATTCAATTCCTATATTTAAATTGTATTTGTATTTTTCATAATATTATCGAAGACATGGCAATGATCACTAAGTTTTCGGGACAACGCCATTCTCCAGCGAGGTCTAAGATAGATTAGATAGAACATCTTTAAAGCTTTTTCTGCTTCATGTCTAGATTTCTCGAAAATTTAGTTAAAAAGATCGGCATAAAACGCCGCACCACTTGAGTTAAGATCTTATATGAATAGCGTGAAATCTTAGACTGGGTCTTATGGACGTTATTTTACTTTGCATACACTTTTCTCGGAAAATAAGTAATTTTTTTACAAAAACTTGAATGAATAATGTAGCATAAGTATTCATATAGCCAAGTCCAAGACTGATTATATACTTTTATATTAAGAGATTATATACGTCCCGCAGCACAAAGAAATGCACTAAGGGCGGCTTGCACTAACAAATTAAATCTAGTTTAGAGTTATATAAAATGCTATTTAACGCTGATCTGTACTTATTGTTTTGCACTAAATCAAAATCTAGTTGTAATAACTCTTAAACTAATATCGTCATTATGATGGAATCAAACCAATTCAATTAATTAGCGTTTTATACAAGCTTAAACTAGATTAATTCGTTAGTGCAAGCCGCCCTAAACGAAAAACTGTATTTACGAGGGGCACTAGAGACAGGGATGGCACATCACGTGATTTTTTTATGGTTCGATTATTGTAAAAATATTGTTAGCAAAATCAAAAACTGCCATGCTCCAGTGAACACGATCTTCATAAAAGCGGAAGCTCATCGCAGCGCGGGTTTTGCCCGGTTTAGCCGAAGATGCCTTTCACAGCCAACAGCAACCTGCTCTACCGGGAATTAAAAGCAGCGCTCTTTCATTTTTTTGCTGATGTTCATATTGAAAAACATCAAACAAACTAATATCTTGTGGCTACTCTATCCATCTTGTTTGAGAATACTAGGGTCGTGTGAGCAATTTTGCTTGTTCAATACTTGTATTGATTTATTCGTAATTTAGAATGCAAATTGTTCTGAAATAGTGTTTCTTGGTTTATTTATTTCAAGTTGATAATTTGTAAAATTTCTAAGTTTAGTTTATGTATTTCTCTAGTTATTTTTTAATCTTTAATCCACTCTGTTTCTAAGAATATAACAAAATTTAAAAATCAATAAATAATGATATACTCTTATTTTCATTCGTTTCTATTGTTATTCCTTATGAAGACAGTTTTTCGTTTGGTGCATTATTTGCAGTCGGAAGTATGTAACCTAAAACCTTAAGACTTTGACCTTAAATAAAAAAATAATAATTGTATCTTTTGAGTAACGTGTAAGGATTCTCTTTTAACCTCAGCCTTAGACTATACTATATGTTTACTCTAAACATGATATCATCTAGTTACAACAAATTTAAAATAAATCTGTATTTTTTTTTCAATTATTCTACAATATCATAAACATTTTTAAATTATTAGGATATCCAAAACACAATTTTTCAATTAAAAGTTCCCATCGTTATTGATTCCTCGAGTGTTAATTGAAAACGTGGCGAACTTTCCATCGCATCTCGACAATATGAAGTATTGGAAATAGTGTTGGAATTTAATTAAATCTATCGACTTGCGCCAAAAGCAATTGCTTCTCTTAACGTCTTTTTGAAAGTTGTGTTATTGTTGACAAAGGCATAGCTTTTCTAAATTGTTATATTGTATTAAGGTTCCCTTTAAATCCATTTGCTATTTTTTCAGATTAGGTACGGATTGTGGTGCCTATATGCTCATGGGTGAAGGAAGACAAGGTAATCCCGCGCGCGTCGTTCTACTATGGAAGAGAAACGAGGGAAAGTGGAACAAGGATACATAACTTTTCAAAACACTCGCTGTTGTAAATTGAACTAGGTTTTTTATAATTTGATTTCTCTCGTGTTGGGTGTTAACGGACTTGAATAAAGGATTGGGAGTCGAAGCTGCTCGCGTCCGTAGGCTTTACCCTAGTTTCCCTACACGTGACGTGGGTGGTGCTAAACAAGCAGCAGCGAGGTGGTAGGGCGTCGGTGCCCGTCTGGATCGCGACCACAGCACATGGGTGTAAAGCCCGTCATAGTGACCAGTTTCGGCTTGTCGCGTTTCGGGATCAGCTTGTGTATATCCAGTAGCTCATATACATAGAGACCTTCAGTCGTGGTATACGAGGGCCGACATGACGATGTAGACTATCAATGGATTTTCATCCTTTGACAGTCCCTTTCGTTTTTGGACTACACTGTACTTACCATCAGGTACTCTGTAGTCACTATGTCGAGCCAGTGTAAAAAAAGGATAAAGGTACTTACTGGGATTTGGTGGTGATGAGATTTTTCTCGTGTTTTATCGGCCGGTGTGTTTTCGCTGTTACGTTTTTGATTTGAATGCGCCGGCGCTAGGGATGCGCGCGGCGCATGCTTCTTTGAGTCGATTCTTAGTGAGGGGAATGGACAGGAGGCAATAACAAGTCGTAACACTCGCCATGATACAGACGAGAGAAAAAGCTCAGTGCGACAATATCTCAACGCAACTGGAGCGGTTCAAAATGCTTAGTAACGTCTATACGTCTAACGTCTATAGAATACGAACAGCCCTCCGCTGCAACATATCCAGGAAGTCGACTGTGCAGAACAGTCTCAGGGCTGCGAACTGTATTCTATACATGGCTTGAACTAGGCCTTTTATAATATTAAAGTTCAGTTGATCGGGCGTGAAAAACCGTCGCACACTGTCATATTGCGCTATCAGTTTTATACTTCGTCTAACTGATGTCAAATCTGAATGTTTGATACAGGCAAGTCTTTAGTACAGCTGCTGGACTTTTCATATGAACACCAAAGAAATTCCAATCTGACGCAGCATATACTAGGGGTTTCTTCTGAAGGTAGTCGCTTCTACAACGCTAGTAGATCACGTTAGGTTTAGTATTTTAGCTCGCGGCTCAACTCTAGGTTCATACCCACAGGAGTGCCCTTGGGTTACCACCCAAGCCATTAATTTGCTGGCTGAGCACCTCAGTGTTCGCCCTCTCGCCTAGTTTAGTTAAGAAGGTCTATCCCGGCCAAGAACCCAAAAACTGTTCGAAAAAAAAAATACAAAGAAATATTTTTCATTTTAAAAAACAGTTACTTGTCTCATGGATCATTATAATAGTAGTAGATAAATTTTCAAAAACATAGACCGTGTAATTCCAAATATACAAATAAAGAAAGAAGTAAATGGTTCGTTAAATATATCTCAGAACTTACGGTGAAATTTCTGTTTTAAATTCATGAGGTAATCTCGTTTACATATGTTTAGAAACGCCTGCTTCACTCCCGTGTCTAGTCAACCCAATGTTTTGTTAATTAAAATCAAAAACCGTGCCTTAAAATAAGGTATGAAAGGCAGTATGAATATACTAACCCTATCAGCATACAATATTTAATTTACCATAAATTGTAAGCTTAAAAGTTAAAGGCTTCAATAGTTGATTTTCATGAGGTCATGGGTCTGTTACAAGCACCTTTAAAATGTCAATAAAATAAATCTACTACCTCTTCGGAAAGCAGAATCTACAGAGAAGAACTGGCAAAAAATGGTTGGTAGTCGTTGTTTCAATAGGTTGTTCCTTAGATACAAATTAAATTGAATCGAATGTCCTGTGAGAAATAAAACACGCTACAACCACGCATTTTTATCAGCCCAATAGTCATTAAGAGAATAGTAAGCTTACTATGTGAAGTGATCATTTTATTAATTGTTAAATATCGCGTGTGAGAGCTCCAAAACATGTACCGAGCGCCAAATTCTAAGAACGGCAGACGAGCACATCACCCAGCGTACCCTCTATCTATTATACATATCCACGTCTCCTATATCTATTATATAAAAATAAGTCCGGTTTTCCTTCCTGACGCTATAACTCCAGAACGCTCGGGTTTGCATTCGTTGGAAAGGTCTCGGGCTCCGTGAGGTTTATAGCAAACAAAATTCAGGAAAAATTTCAACAGAAAAGCAGGATAACATAAAATCATTTTTAACATACAGCGCCATCTCTGATACATAGCATGTACTACAGACCAATATGGTTTTGCATGGTGGTGGAGCAGATCGCACCAGTATTTTAAGTAAATGGCGCCGGTGCGTTATACATTGTTTGACAGCTACTCATTTTACTCTGCTCAGTTAATTTCATGTAACATTTATTATGCGCACGTTCTTTCAAACGGTAACTAAAAATCAAAACGAAGCCATATGGTGGCGAAACGAAATTCGCCGGGTTTGCTAGTCGAGTATAATAATTAATCAAACGCGATTTATATTTGCTAAAAAGTACCAAAATATCAATGATTGTCAAATACATATATGTATTACAACTGTTTCCGCTTCCCACTAATCTATCTAATTACGAACTACCGCAAACTACACTCAGCGACGCCGAGGAGATCGGGCAATTTGGCACAAAATGTTAATAGGCCTATTAGAGCCGTCTGCCGACTGCCCGAGTATTACTTTAATAATTCAAGTAAACCGCCTCACTCCGGTGCATAATCACTCCACGATCCCGATTGGATAGCTTTAACAAGTTTATTCATGTTGGTTAGTTAAAATCGATGCGATATGCCTTTTTTTACACTGGCTCGACATAGTGACTACAGTGCACCTGTTGGTAAGTACAGTGTAATCCAAAAACGAAAGCGACCATCAAAGGATGAAAATCTATTGATAGTCTCCATCTTCATGTCGGCCCACATATACCACGACTGAAGGACTCTAGGTATATGAGCTACTGGATATGCACAAGCTGATCCCGAAACGAGACAGGCCAAAGCGAGTCACTATGATTGTCTTTACACTTGTATACTGTGGCCACGACCCTGTTCGGGCTATCGCCCTACCACCATAAAAAAACATATACCCGAGTTATTAGTGCATTTTCTGGAATGTCCTGGGGCGAACTTTGCACGGTTGCCTATCTGCTATTCCTGAAACGTCATATTCTTATCATATCGCAATAACAGCTCGGTTCTCTAGAACTTTCTTGTCATATACGGGAGGGGGGTTATTAGTCGTAGTATTTCTTTTGTTTTATAACATGTACCTTTTCAAAAAAGGAGAGAAAAACGCTGTTTTAGGTTAGAAGTGTAATGATGAAACTTCTTATGTTGTAAAGACATAGGCAACAGTGACCGTTCCATTATGTTTTTTTTTTACACTGGCTCGACATAGTGAGTACGGAGTACCTGATGGTAAGTACAGTTTAGTCCAAAAACGAAAGCGACTATCAAAGGATGAAAATCCATTTATAGTCTACATCACCATGCCGGCCCACATATACCATGACTGAAGGTCTCTAGGTATATGAGCTACTGGATATACACAAGCCATGTACTGTGGTCGCGATCCAGACGGGTACCGACGCCTTGCCAGCTCGCTGCTGCTCGTTTAGCACCACACAGGAGTCACGTGTAGGGAAACTAAGGTAAAGCCTACGGACGCAAACAGTTTCGACTCCCAAAATGAGCTAAAATGATGTGGGCTACTCATGTGTTTGCGTTATATTTTTTTAATACAGCTCGTATAAATTACAATTTTTTATCACATACAGGCTTCCTCTTGACATCAGTCTTACCTATTGGAAAGTGATGATGAGATTTATAGTGATATTGACGAGTGTTGCCAGGCGCGCCGACCGATCCAATACCACAATGTCAGGTCTATTAATAAAAATAGTCCTATCAGTGATAATACATCGATCCCTTTTTTTTTTTGGTAACCCGGGGATAACCCTAACGGACCTCAGGGAGCGGTAAGGGCCGCCCCCCGGTGTGTCGGGCTTGCACCGACTAAAGCCCCCGGGGTGTTCCATCTTCCACCTACCGGCATCGAGGGCACGACTGGGGTCGCATCCTCAATGACCGGCTGTGCGTGTGGCCTTAAGTACGCCTCTACTCGTTTGGGGAGGGGTTGTGTGTAGAGCCACCCCTCTCATGTCTCTGTGTTGTAGAGCGGCACGCGGCAAAAATAATAGGTCGATCCCAGCACAATATTGCACAACCATGAAAATAATTATTGTAAAGAGGTAATGTTTGCTTGTTTCTTTGTAGGAAATAATTTACAAAACTACCCGATTGATCAATAAATCGCTACTGCAACTGTTACGCGGCATATGCAGTAGAACGATGGAATCAGTATCATATGGTCTCTGCCATGTTGTACGGAATTTCACCTTAATCGTTAATGGTGAAATATAGGCAAAAGCAAAAACAACGGGTTTATCCACTGCGCTGTAACGTTCATTACGGCTCGGTACACTGCCGGCCAATTACATTTCCGATATCGGGACACATCCGTGACGGCGCAACCGATAATACGCTTCGAGTAATATTCGATATTCTCTGAGCTTCGAGCGCTTTTATGTGACAAAATACACGTAATAAAACGATACTTTGAAAGATCATTTGTATTATGACTGCTACTTTGTAAGCGGCACAGGTTAACATTCTCGACAGAATTTTTGGGTCTTTTATGAGTTTTTTGACAACACAAATATGTTTTACGTTTTACTGTAATACTCAAATCACGTTACAATTCTTAAAATTAAACTTAAAATAAATAAAAGCAGCTGTTGTAGCCCAGTGGATAAGGGACCGCTAACCATGTAACGCCTATGAGACGTTCAAATCCCGGAATGTACCTCTAGAACTTTGCAAATTAACAATGACTTTAGACACCTGCTCGCCAGTGAAGGCGATTATCGTAAGGAAACCCGCCTGACATCTAATAGAAATGTCTTAAATAAGTGCCCTAAAAATGGCGATAAGCTGCGCTACTGGTCATGTTGATCACACTGGTCACCAGTGTTATATTCAAATTAAATAAAAAAAAAAATACAAAAGCAAGTTTGTATATTTTAGCTCTCTGTTCGTGTGCTCTTAACGAGTAGTCGTGGTTAGGCAAAACGTTTGGAGGCGCGCAGTACTACAGCTCTTAGTTTATCCCGGATTAGTGTTCATGATGCGGGTAATATTTTGATTCCTTTATATGATTTGAATTCGCCTGATGATACAGTAGAGTGCAAACATGAAAACAATTTATAACAGACCGCTACCATTATTTTTGACTGTATGTTCAAAGCCAGATCTTTTTATAATAAAACTACAGTGGTCATACCACAAGCGAAAGGTAAAAAAATTGCCAATTGAATTTTATTTGGATTGAATGACAGGGACACAGTATAATTTTTATATAGCGTCATCTCTTTTACGTCATGTCAAACTACTGTTAAATGTGAATGTATGATAGATATAAAATTGCTATAAGTCTATCGTACATATAATTTTGGTGATCCCAAAACACCACAGGTTAACACGTTTGTCGCCCAGTGCGCTTTATTTGTGTTTCTCACGGGGCCCAAATCCGTGTAAACAAGCTACATGCAGGAATATAAATAATATAGTATAATTCGAATATTATGATTATTTTGTGATATTATTATCCTCGATCTTTCACAAAGAATTTTGTTTCTCACATAAGATTTATTTATTTATTATTTAGTTATCTTATGTAAATAAATAAAAGGTATTGTATAATGTATTTTTTTTATTATTATCGTTTGTACGTCCTATATTTACATATAAGTGCTTATTCCATTAAATTCCTTATAAAAACCCATTAAATTTTGACATGGCGACTCTTGATTGTTGTTGAAAGAGCATGCAAGTGGCGTATTGATTGATCTATTTATTGATAAAAGCGTCACGGGGTGATTGGTATTTGATGAAAAAATACTTCAAAGTTCAAAGAGAGTGAATTTTTTCTGCCAGTTTTTCTACAAAAAAGCTTGTTTGTAATAAATTGTGCCCCTAGCTGCCTGCAACCAGTCTATGCGAAATATTTGCAGCCGAAAAAAGATAAAAAAAGCACAACTCGCGCAGTGGACAGTGATTTCCAGCGCTTTGATTGTCAACGTAAACTCGAATAAATATTTATGGTTGCCATTACGCGTGGCTCGACATGTAATATCAGCGCCGATGACACATAAATCTCGAAAGCCCGTTGTTAGTGATACGGATATTTTTATTACACTTGTGTGAAATAGTATTGTTGAGAAATAGAGGCTAGTTTTAATTATATTATGAAAATAAAAATAACAATAAGTCTTCAACATACTTCGAACTCACACACGAGATTACCAGCATATGGGATGTGGATTTAACGATTATCATCCCGATAGATGTATCGACTAATGGGCTGATCGCAAAGAGCCTCGACCTACATCTTAAGAGGCTCTCGCTTCGTTCTTAGAGTAAGAATCGAATACTGAAGGTGATATTAATCGATACGGCACGCATTTTTATGATAGGAAGTTCTTCAATCACAGCTCCTGAATACTGGTGGCTTGGGACGTAGGCCTCGCCCCCGTAGGTCTAAATGTATTTATATTTTAAACTTGATATGTTCTATTTTTATATGTCTATACTTTAAAATATAAAGATATTGTAAAAAATATTAAGAAAGAGATAACAATAATAACATAACATCACGCTGTATCCCTTTCGGGGTGAGCAGAGATATATTACTGGTTGTATCCATTTTGCGCTTATATGTCGTATCCAACGTGACTAGCCTAGCTAATCGTCGTTCTCAGCGCGCTTACACATGATATTTTTATTATAGTAGATGTCATAAATGTTTCCTAAATGCTAAACAACAAATACGGGTTATGAAACTGAATAGGTATTTGTTGGCCAAACGCGGTTCATTGTTGGATTCATCTTCTCCTTCCACCAGGTCTGATTGAGGTCAAACAACCGCCTGTAAAATATATATACAGGTTTATTTTATAGACGAGGGAGATCTTTCAGAATACAATAATTCGTACCTTGTTATAACTAATAAAAATGTAAATAACAATATTCCCTAACAAATCATAAAGAAACATTTGATGAACAAATGAGAATTGATCCGTAAAAAGTTTGGACACCGCAGCGCGTGTGGTTCACGATTGAATGGCATGTAGATAAAATTCAATTTACGTAATTTTAAGTAAACAGGTAATTGACTCGTTACCGTTACGTACTTTATCCTGGCTTAGTAGAGACAAAATACCTACTTAATAATTAATTGATATTTATTCTATCATGTGTGTAATTGCGCCTTAATATGATGACTATAAATTACTTTGTTTTAACAGAAATATTAAGATATCACTATTCCTATATATTTGGAATTAGAATCAAATGCTGAATATCCTCCTTGAATATCTTCCTCGTCTATAAAATCAGCCGGTATATTGAATCAATTTTACTTTGTTATGTGTTTGCAAACGACGATAAAGTTTTACTGTCATCTGATTTAATTTTTTCAATGAGATTAATAACATAATACTAACATAATCTAATAAAAAACTTTACAAACAAAAGTCGGTCTAAAAATTATGCTGCTTAATAAAATATTCATAAAGTTTGTTTATCAAGTATTTTAACTTTTTACAGCCTCCCATTTTGTTTATTCTGTGTACTCAAAAGTTTTTGTGAAGCGACATTACTTTTATGCGGCATAACAGAAGTGACGTCGCTTTTTCTAGCGTGAACTTATCCATATTCTTTGGAATTTATTACTAAAAGTCCATACAGACGAGTTCCGTAGAGAAAAATATCAAATTTTTAGGACCAAACTTCTCCATACCCGATTATTCTGTTTTTTACCGAATAACTGAGACCATAGTTACACTCCTCGTGTTCAGAGTTGTCTATAGGCGACAGTAGCCGCTTACCATCCGGTGGGCTATTCGTCAATAATCTTCCTTTCGTTTATATAAAAAAGACAGTATCATTCGAACTACTATAGCGGTGATAGAAAACTTCTTGAACCAATTCAGTTGGGCAGGGATATTGCCTTACTGAGCGTTCTGGAGGGTTATTCAACTTATTCCATCCTTTCTCTTCTATAATAGAACCACACTCGCAAGGCTTTACGAAGTCACAGCTATACGGTAACTCACATCCCGGCTAGGACTAAGAAGTTCTCTAACTCTTAAATTATCCGTATCGTTGGGCTGTAGAATGGTCTTCCGGCGAACATGTTCCTACCGTCCTATGATATGGGGTCCTTTATGCGTAATATGAAGAGGTATTCGTGCAGGCCGGCATGACCACTAAGACTATCGATAGGTTTTCTTACTGCTGATAGTCTTTGTCGTTTTTTGGACTGCACCATGCTTACCCTCAGTTATGGTGTGATCAATATATCGAGGAAGGATAAAAAAATTGCAAAATGTATAAGATTGACGATTTCGACATATCACGTCGATAAGTTTATCAATGACTAGCAAACCCAGCGAACTTCGTTTCGCCACCAGATGGCTTCGTTTTGGTTTTTAGTTAGCGTTTGAAAGAACGTGCGCATAATAAATGGCACATGAAATTAACTGAGTAGAATACATTGAGTAGCTGTCAAACAATGTATAACGCATCGGCGCCATCTACTTAAGATACTGGTGCGATCTGCTCCACCACCATGCAAATCCATATTGGTTTGTAGTACATGCTATGTATCAGAGATGGCGCTGTATGTGAAAATGATTTTCCCCGTTTTCCTGCTTTTCTGTTGAATTTTTTCTTAAATTTTATTTGCTATTAACCTTACGGAGCCCGAGACCATTCCAACGAATGCAAAACCGTGGAAATCGGTTCGTGCGTTCTGGAGTTATAGGGTCAGGAAGGAAAACCGGACTTATTTTTATATAATAGATATACATTTTACTACAAGCGTTATTACTGATCGAAATCTACTTTTTTCTTTTGATAAGCCCTCTGGTCGGTAGAAGCTCTCTGTCGCAAGGATCTAGCACACAGAAAAAATCTCTCTATTTTCTTTTACTTTAGTCATATTATACAATATCTTATAGAATTCTGCCTGACTTGAGAAGGTGTTACTCGGTATCGAAATTAAATTATATCTAGCCTTTTAAGATAAAGAACAAAATATACAATAAAATAAAAAAATATTAAATAAAAGAAATATACATGGTAACACTGGGAGCGTGGGTAGCTCGTGGATAAAGAAAAAAAGAAAGCGAAGGGTTTATGCTAGTAGATTCTAACGCCAAAACGTTCATGACCCCCATTGAGACCAAGTACGTTTATCAATTAAATCGTTTCATAAGTTTTTAAACTGGTATTTGTAAATAATCGGAGCCAAGATCGCATGCAAAACAATTTGATTTCCTTAATTTTATATGCTAATATTTTTTTAATTTTCTCGAATAACATAATTTTATTTATGCTATCGTAAAACCAAAATATCCCTATCAGGTCTGACAATGTTTTCAAAACATACCGTATAATAAATACCAACTAAATTATTACGTCTATGTAAGCCATTAAATATACTGTAGCATTAATCCGTAGTATATGTTGTACAAATGTAATTTTTTTGGAATTTCCAGACCTGCATTTAAGGTTTACACCGAATTGCGCAATATCACAGTACGGGTGATTATCGAACGAGCTTTATTAGCGAACGCAAATCCACCTGGCTTGCTCCGTGAAACTAATTTCGTGCGGTTTATGTCATCACAGCGTTGTTAGTTTCATATAAGTGTAGGGAAATGTGCTGCGTGAATTTAATACCACACCGTGTCTTAATATAGCGATTTCTTTTCACGTGAATTATTACAACCAGTTCGTACACTTTGATACAATTTTTAGGGTGAAAATTTTACGGTAAAAAAATACCAGTCCGAAAATTTGCGGTGCGTGCTAGCCGTAACGGTGCGTCCACACTTGTGACATTTATGTAACAGAGCTTCATATACGCATATCTGTATCGGTAGCATTGAGAATATTTATCATGGGAACATCTGTTGGGATGTATGGAATTAGGGAAAGTAAATATATATTGTATATGTATATATACATACCAAAAGTGAAGCCAGTAATATGTTCTTAAGTAAAACAATATTTTGATTTATTTATCTGTTCGTCTGTCGTGATCTCCTGATTTGTATTACATTATACCGTTTTTATGCATACTTATATCAAGAAATAATACAGTTAAAAAGTTAGAAGATAAAAAATAGAACTAAATAAGCATGAATGAGCTTACGAAAACATAGTAAATATTTTGCTTTACTTTTATTAGTGAGTTTTGTAATAGATTATTCTTCCATATATTTCTAAACTCCATGTAGCGATGTATTTTTTCTCTTTGTCTTTGAGCCGATGACTTGGTATGCAATTTTTATTTTTGCGATTTTTCGATGATACGATATTGCTGTCGATGACTACAATAACATCCTTAACCAAGCATGACTGCGAGGCTACAGAACAATGTAATAAATGGTGTATTGTCTGACCATAGATCACACAGTCATATTTAGTATGGGCGGATGGATGAAGCAAGTTATATTTGCAGCAGCTTACTTGAGTACGAAGACGGTTTGTTTGATTTCCAAGTAATCCACTTCAGATCACATCCCGCTGTGAAAAACAGTGTACTTTTATTGTTACGGTCAAATTTTTCGTTACAGTGAAATGTCACAAGTCTGGACGCACATTTATAATTTCATAGAGAAATATCTAGCATATCTATATCTCGTTGCATATATTTTAAAGTATTTCAAGCATTATCACCATAAATATCATCAACATACCTTACGCCTAGTTTCCGAAAGACTCCTTAAATTTTAAGCCGTTCTTATACACTAATCAATCATAAATTTTGACGCTATTAATAAATCATTAGGTTTTAAAAGCGTTTTTAAATTTAAGTAGTCTTTATGATGCTGCGTGTTAGTACACTACTTAACATATGCCAAAACCTCTATAAGCGCCATTGGCAGGGATTTCAGCTCTTCTCATCAAATCTTTTCCAGACAATTTTCACAAGTTGTCGCTCCAATATGCTAGAGGTACGCGCGCCCCAAGCTACGTTTACGCTAAGTTGAACAAAATGCCTAAAATTCTAAAACATAGAAAGTTAGTTTTTAAAATAACCATAAATTACAATATTTCCTTTAGGCATTTTCTTTTCACGTCTCAAGTGGGAAGATAGAACGAGCGTTTATCTTGTACCCACAAAGGCTATATTTTACGTACGTAGTCATTTGCTGAAGGCGGGATTAGGGCCTATCTTAAAGGTTAAACGTTCTACTGATATTGTCAGATGAAGTAAAACTTTATATATAGTTACTGAAAAGAATGAGGGCTACATGTATTTGACTGAAGGAAATTTTTTTTTTACAGGTAAAATTATTATTACAAATTTATTAAGGTTGTCGGGCGATTGCTCGAACTAGGTTGTGGCCACAGTACACAAGTGTAAAAACTATCACAGTGACTTGCTTTAGCCTGTCGCTAAATGTGTTAGGTGTACGCGGGGGGTGGCAACTATTTATCCACCCCCTGCCAAGTAGGCGGGACCTGCAGAAGACTAGACGTTGCCGGGTGCCGAGGAAGATGGCTCAGCCTTACCCTTGGCACTCGGCAGGCGGGAGAAGAAACTCTCTAGTGGTTTTACCCGGTGCAAGTCCGGCACACCGGGGGCGTGGCCCTCACCACTCCCCTGACGGTCCGTTAGGGATTTCCCGCGGGTACCAAAAAAAAAAAGAAAAAAAGCCTGTCGCGTTACAGGATCAGTTTATGTGTATGTTGTTTATATACCTAGAGACTTTCCGTCGTGGTATACGTGGGCTGACATGGTGATGGGTGTTGTCATCGAATTTTCGTCCCTTGGCAGGCGTTGCGGTTTTCAGTCCACATTACTTTCCATAAGGTGCAATGCAATGTGCAATCCCTATGTCGAGCCAGTTTAAAAATATATAATAGCTTGGGGGAGAGTCTTAGATAGGACCATCTGGAGCGCCGTGAGGGGGGCTACCCCGGTGTCCTAGACTCCTACTGGCTAAAAACCTCCGGATCTGTCCCTCAGGTCATACATAGCCTGTCAAATCTGGAAGTCTGTATCCCTTCTACAAAATCAATAGAAAAATCTTCGGCAATAGAAAAGTCTTCTAAAGGCTACTTATTTGGTTCCTACCATGCCTCATAGCATGGGCTTACCCAGGAGGAAGGCAGGGGGAGACAGCTTCGCCCATAGACTTTGTATACCTCTCTACTATCTACTACCTCAATGCCTTATTTCGCTACAATTGGAAGCGAATTGCTACATATCTAATAGAAATGTCATGTGTAAATGCCCCAAGAAGAGTGATCTGTAGCGCTACTAGTCACTTTGGGGACGACATATAAGCGCAAACTGTATACAATACTATCGACTGGGTACCTATGAAGACTTAGCAAGATATCCTGCAGGTGTTTTCCTTTTGTACATAATGTTAAGCGTGGTGTCTTTCTGCAGTGTTTAAGGAAAAACAAGGGAGTGGGGCCCTGCCTGATACAAAATAAGATTTACCCCTAGAACCTGGGTAAGCCTGGGGACATGTGTAAAATTCACAGGATTTCTTAGATGGTGCATAGAATACATAGAGACACTACCTCCGTATCTTCTTCAAACTTCTTAAAGTCTACTGCTCGTATATGATTATATCTTCTGCATTAAGTGTTAAAATCTTCACAGCATCTGGTTGTTTATGTTTACTACCGTTTAAGTCCTGAAGTGCAAATAAATAGGTCCGCAAAATAAGTTATTTAATTAAATAAACGATAAATAAAAGCAAAGCAAATTTGTGCGTCTGAACAAAAATATCGCTTGATATTTTCATTTTCAACGCGCTCTGTCATATTTAACACTCATATAAAAACAAATAAAAACATACAAAGACCTATAACATAAAAATATGTGCCCTTATTAGCAATTTTCAACGTTGATTTTACTCATCCAGGGCTGAACTTAGATAATATTCGAGGCAAAATATTTTTACAGAATGATAAAACTACATAACTTTACGACCTACTGGGGATTTTAATAAATAAATTCCATCTCACGAAATGAATTTCTAACTGAAATGGAACTTATTGTATAAAATTTAAGCCATTGTTATTATGATTATCATTTTACTTGTTTTATTAAATTTCATTTCTTACTTTAGAACGATATCAGGGACTGTTTTCTTGATTAAAGGTAATTAATAAAATACCTATTGTAGTAAAAACTCAATATATATGAAAAACATCTTCTAGAGTTACGCAAACTGAACAGAAGGAAGGAAGGGAAAGGGGAAGGTGGAAGGGGGTCCCCATTGAATGGTTGACACTGTTCAGTGGGATGTACTTGTAACCAGGGCAAAAAAAACAACAAAAAAAAATAGCATTACTATCGTTTATCGTCGTTACAAATTGTTGGTGTCTATATATTAACATTATGTTATAAAATAATTTATTGAGTCCCTTTTTATATATTATTTTAATATCATATATAACTTTAGATAAGTTTAATTTTATTTAAGACTAATAATACATTGTAGATTTACTGAATTAATAATTAAATAAACATATTATAACCTACATATTCTTTTTTTTTTACACTGGCTCGACACAGTGATACTAGAGTACCTGATGGTAAGTACAGTGTAGTCCAAAAACGAAAGCGACTATGAAACGATGGAAATCCATTTATAGTCTACATCGTCATTTCGGCCCACATATACCACGACTGAAGGTCTCTATATATGAGTTGCTGGATATACACAAGCTGATCCCGAAAAGCGACAAGCCAAGAACACACACGACGACAGGTCATTGATGGAAAAATAAAGTTCATATTAAATTATACATTAACCGTGTATATATTTACAGGCTAAGGTTTGACCTCAATCACATCTGGTGGTAGGTGAAAATAAGGCCGATGATGAAACGTTTTTTCCCTATCCTGTGGAAAAACAGACGCCGGGAGAGTATTCCACTCCTTTGCTGTTCGCATTATGAAAGATGCAGCAAACTTTTTAGTATAGATATGGGTGTATCTACCATGTAAGGATGGCCCCCACGGCGTCTAATGGTTTTGTGGAGGAACTAGGATAGGAGAATCAAAGAATAAATCTCTTGAGTACACTCTCCAGAATGCGGCTGGTAAAAGACTACGAGGCAGGTGACTTTACGTCTGTGGCTAGTTAATATTTATTTGATTAAATTAAATTACGATTTTAACTTATATACCAGTAAAAACAACATCAGATCATTTTAAAACGATGAGTGCGTAACCACTTACATACAATTATTGCTAGTGACCCCCCTGCAGTGCATTGCTGAATACGGCCCTGTTGTATAACCTGACGCTATATGAAACTGGAATGGCGATGCATAATAAACCATATATTATTAAAGTCATAAGTCTCATGGGGCTAAAGACATTGCTCACGTTTCTATATTCTTGTTAAACAGTAGATGTGTGGAAAATACACAAGATGGAAAGACATTATTACTATTATTTATTATAATATATGCTTGAATATATATATATATATATATATATATATATATACTATTGAAATATAACGATACTAAGGAACTGTTGCGGGATTAGATGTACTTGAGGCTTAACATTAATTGTGAAATTATTATTTACTTTGATTGTATAGTGTATGTAATATTATTGTATTGTTTGGAGTTAAGATTGGAGCTACGCAGCGGATATAAACTGTATGTAACAAATTGTGTGAAATGTGCTGACATCCAAGATACAGATAGTACTAGTTTGGGTTTCAGCTGACTTTAATGTGCTGCTTTGTAGTTGTTTTTCTAATAAATAATTTATTATTTATGTATTGTCCGACGGAAGATTGATTTCTTGAAACGGAATACAAACGTTTAAAAATCCTAAGAAATTTAGTTCATGGTTCTTTAAAGGGAATACTACAATGATTGTTAAAACATTTAGTTATAGAATTACGTTGCAACTCCTCAAAATTAAAAATTAAATCGATTTTTTTGATTTCGGAATAATGTGCGCATTCTTAACAGTTCCTTTAATTTTGTCGCTTACGAAAAACCTTCTACTTAGGCCAAAATCGAGGGGTTTTCTAAAAGGTCTTTTTTAGCCGTAGCCAAAACTTCTGTCTGACACTAAACCACGCCAAAATTATTGTGGAACTAATGTTAAGAGATGAAATAAACAAAGCCAACGTAATCATCATCGTAAAGTAAAGCAAATCCTAATCAGTGAGCCCAACACATATTAATCGTAGAAATCACGCAGTAAAGCAGATATAAACTGGTTTATAGGGCTCTGCCCGTCCTGTACTGACCTTGCTACTGCCATATAAATTATTGCTTCTCGTTAAGCCGAATGGGTCTTATGAGGCTCAGACATGATCGGGTCATTTGACCGCTTTAATGTGTTATGGCGTGTTATCTGTTAAGCTTAGGATTCCTGGTATTTTCTGTAAGATTATTTAAAATATTTATTTTATATCTTCTTTATTATAAATGAGAGCAGTTACGCACTACGTCTGTGAAAATGCGGAACTAGAAAACTCGGGTCGAACTCGGGTGTTACTTTACCCACCATCTCCAATTTCAATCCGTTTAAATAGAGATCAATGAAACCACGCAATCCGGGTACAATAAATATTTTACTATAAATCTATACTAATATTATAAAGCTGAAGAGTTTGTTTGTTTGTTTGTTTGAACGCGCTAATCTCAGGAACTACTGGTTCCAATTGAAAATTGTTTTTGTATTGAATAGACCATTTATCGAGGAAGGTTATAGGCTATATAACATCACGATGCAACTATTAGGAGCGAAGAAATAATGAAAAATGTGAAAAAAAACGGGGAAAATTATTCATCCTTGAGGGCTTCCATTGCGTGCGCTGCGAAAACGGTTCAAGATACGAAAAATATATGTAAGAAAGAATTATTTCTCTTGAAATGATCTAAAAAAATGTCTGCGACAGTATATGTCTATCTTTTAAGATTAAGTCACTAGAACCGTTTTTATGGTAATCAAATTTTGTCGAAATTAATGCATTATTTGTTAAGAGTTGTATCAACGTAATAATATTAATCTTTATCCAAATAAATGTGTTGTTGATTAAGAGTATTTAATTGTGAACAAACTTGTCTTTGACATCACTCAATTTCAATGAATATCTTAGAAGATATTACAAAACCTTATATAGCAAAACAACGTTTGCCGGATCAGCTAGTAATCTATAACTGTGGTGGCCTAATAGATAATGGACCGGCTTCCATGCGTGGCAACGCGGATGGCTGTAGGTTCGAATCCCACCATGTACCTCTGAGTTTGTTCCAGATTACGTACAAATTTAGACAACAAATGCTCACCGGTGAAGGAAAACATTGTGAGAAAGCTCGCGTGGCACCTAAAAGAACTTTCATGTGTAAGTACCCTGAGAACGGCAATCAGATGCGCTACTGAGCACATTGGGCACGACATATAAGCGCAAAGTGGATTTTGGGAGTCGAAGCTGCTCGCGTCCGTATGCTTTACCCTAGTTTCCCTACACGTGACTCCTGGGTGGTGCTAAACGAGCAGCAGCGAGGTGGTTGGGCGTCGGTGCCCATCTGGATCGCGACCACAGTACATGGGTGTAAAGCCCGTCATAGTAACCAGTTTTGGCTTGTCGCGTTTCGGGATCAGCTTGTGTATATCCAGTAGCTCATGTACCTAGAGACCTTCAGTCGTGGTATACGAGGGCCGACATGGCGATGGAGACTATCAATGGATTTTCATCCTTTGATAGTCGTTTTCGTTTTTGGACTACACTGTACTTACCATCAGGTACTCTGTAGTCACTATGTCGAGCCAGTGTAAAAAAAAAAAAATAACACCCACTAATATACCCACCCACTATGGTCAAGAACGCACACACAAACATTATAATCGCAATAACCTAATTGTATTTTAGTATAATGCTTTGAAAGAGCGGGTGTGGCGGGTCACGGGTGTGAGGACCTGGTGATCTGTACCACTGGTATAAAACCTATAGCAGACACCAGTTCCTCACAAACATTTTTATTGTAATTATCTTCTACTATTTGTGTGTTTTTAGTTTTTGTTTCTGAGGAAAAATAAACACGTTGTTATTATTAATGTATCTCTGCTGACCTCAAAAAGGATATAGCGTGATGGTATTATTACTTAAAAATCTTATATCTAATATGGACGCAACACCGAATTACATTACTACTTATTACAATTATCTTACTGTTTCATTGGTTTTTATTTTGTTTTTATAAGTTATCTCGGATGTGGGCAATATAGCCCACGACACAGTTTGTACTTCGTTTGCTATCATATTTATTTGTTTTTTTTTTTTTATAACTTATAGGCGAACGCTTGACCTCAATCACACCTGGTGGAAGATGAAGATGAGTTCGATGATGAACCGCGTCCGCCTAACAAATGATTATTCACTCTTCTTTTAAAGACTCCCAGGTCATAAGATCGCGGAAATATGGCCGCTGGTAGCATATTCCACTCCTTAGCTGTTCGCATGATGAATGTAGAAGCGAATCTTCTCGTGCGAATATAAGGAACATCCACCACATACGGATGGTATCCGACACGATGTCTTGTGGTTTTGTGGTGGAATGGGGCTGGTGGAATCAAAGAATGTAGTTCCTGAGAACACTCTCCACCGTGCAACCGGTAAAAGACCGCGAGGCAGGCAACTCTACGTCGATGCTCGATGCTTTGCATTTTAATTTTACCATATTTTTTTGGTACCGTTCTATGTTTACGAAAAGTGCAGTGAATGAAAAAAATAGACCTGGATTTACGCGTTATTACACGAAAATTCTCATCAAACGTACCTGATCACACGCATGGACTTGTATCAGCTAAAAACCTCAAGGTGACTACTTCTGTATATAAACGGGGACTGCTGATCCTGTAATCAATTCTCCGGAGCCCCGTCCCGCCGCACCCATTGCATTCCTCTTATCTTGGAGTAAAAGTATTTCGCAACACCGGTCAATGATTTTTGGTAGCGTGTGACCTTGCTTCGTCGAATTCTAGACTGGACTAACCGGACGCTCAGGGTCACCATATTGAATGGCCACAATCTTACATGTATCAGCCATCAGATCTTGGATAGGACGATCAGCTGTGACTGATGAAGTAGTTGCTAGCATCTTACGTCTTCGAGTAGGGTTAGCTTTCTACTGAGCCCACTTGGCAGCTCTGGGGCATGAATGTTTAACCTTGTTCCACCCTCTACCTTCCTGAATAGATCCGCGCGCGCGGGCTTGCGGTGTCACAGCTGTACGGTATCTCACATCCCGGCCAGGACTAAGAAGTTCTCTAACTCCTTATTTTGCCGTGTCGTTGGGCTGTGGAATGGTCTTCCGGCGAGCGTGTTTCCACCATCCTATGATATGGGATCTTTAAAACGTAGCGTGAAGAGATATTTGTCCAGGCCGGCATGATGGCCGTGACTACCGATGGTTTTTTCTTGCCTATCGATAGTCGTTGGCGTTTTTTGGACTGCACCATGCTTACCATCAGGTATGGTGCAGTCACTGTGTCGATAAAAAAAAGAAACGAATCCTTCATAGAAGGAGATTATCTACAAGCACATACAGTATCATATTAGGTCCTTACATATGAAATTGGCGTTTTTCGTACTGGCCACTTTAATCACAAATTTCTCCTCTTTGGTAAGGAATTCCAAATTCAAATTTGTACAGCTATAGACTCATGTATTTGTGCTTCGATGATCGTCATTCATTTGTTTTTTTCTTCTGTTTTTTTCTGTTTGCGTCACTCATTTTACAAAATGGAAAACTTAAAATATCGCATTATTTACGAGTACGAGTTCCGCCGTGGCACTAGTGCTGCGGAAACAACTCGAATGGTGAATGATGTGTATGACGGTCGTGTTGCAAAAGAAAACACAGTTCGTTTTTGGTTCCAACGTTTTCATTCTGGAAATTTCGACCTGCAGAACAAGCCCCGTGGACGGCCTGAGACTCAAGTTGATAATGAAGAGTTGAAGGCTATTGTGGAAGCGGATCCATCGCAAACCACGTCCGAGTTAGCTGCAGGCTGCGATGTTAGTGATAAAACTGTTTTAATTCACTACAAGCAAATTGGGAAGATTAAAAAGCTTGAAAGGTGGGTACCTCATGAATTGACTGAAGCAAACCGGCAAACGCGCGTCGACTGCTGCGTTACATTACTAAACCGGCACAATAATGAAGGTATTTTAAACCGAATCATTACCTGTGATGAAAAATGGGTTCTTTACGATAATCGGAAGCGCTCAGCGCAATGGTTGGATCCTGGCCAGCCAGCCAAATCCTGCCCCAAGCGAAAATTAACCCCAAAAAAGTTACTTGTAAGCGTTTGGTGGACTAGTGCCGGTATTGTTCATTACAGTTTTCTCAAATCTGGCCAGACTATTACGGCTGATGTCTATTGTCAGCAATTGCAAACCATGATGGAAAAGCTAGCGGCTAAACAACCTAGGCTGGTCAATCGCTCCACGCCACTGCTGCTTCACGACAACGCTAGACCACACACTGCGCAACAGACGGCTACTAAATTAGAAGAGCTTCAATTGGAAAGTCTAAGACATCCTCCGTACTCCCCGGACCTTGCTCCAACAGATTACCATTTTTTTCGAAATTTGGATAACTTCTTGCAAGGGAAAAAATTCAACTGCGATGGGGCAGTCCAAATCGCCTTCAAAGATTTTATTGATTCCCGTCCGAATGGTTTTTTTAGTAAAGGGATCAATGAACTACCTATGAGATGGCAAAAGTGCATAGAAAATAATGGTTCATACTTTGATTAATTAAATATATTATATTAAAAAATATTTGACTTTTTGTTCCTCCCATACAAAACGCCAATTTCATATGTAAGGACCTAATATTATCCTCAAATAAGTACTTGGTTTGAATAAATAATAATTTAAAAAAAATCATTTGTTACTCGTAGAAAAGACCGTCCACAAAAGATTTTTCTCCGGGCTCGCTAACAATGGACCGTGATTTGATCCCGAGGTTTCAAATATCAGAGAACCTTGAAAGTGGAATGAATAATAATGATTTTTAATATTATTCCGCCCCTGAAGATATATGCTTCGAAAACTCCGGGACGAAACGTGAGGGAAAGCATTTTCCTTATATTTGTTACATCGCCTAATATTTTACAGAGAATTTGAAATTTCGTTATGAATTACTGAAAATTCAGGGCCAAGCACAAATACGTTGTAGTCTGGCTAAATTTACCACGTTACTACATCTGATTTTATTCAAAAATATTTTTTGTAAAAAGCACCGTATAGCATGTAAACGTAACCCGATACGCAGCTGTCGCCCTAAGGGTCGTTAGGGTGTTACGAGACGTGCGGGGTAAGAGGATGCGCGCGCGCACGGGACGCTTGGAAGTTAGTCGACTACCGAGACCCAAGGCGGGAGTACGTGCGTGTACGTCGCAGTTCGGTGTGCCTTAAAGTGCATATAAACTGTAAAACGCCAAATTCGTGTCCTCCTAAAACCACACCCACGACCACCGGTCATAACCGTTATTTTATATATTTTATTAAATTACTTAAATATATATATGCCGATGTAAGAACAAGGAAAATTTTCAAGAAAGACACTACAGTTAACTGGTAATTACTACTGGTCACGTTTGGTAAGATATATAAGCACTAGTCACGCCAAAAGGCGCAACCCCAGAAACTTAAAATAATAACAATGCGAACGCACCTAATCGCCAACGCCACCTGGCGAACATTCATTCATTCTTAATTTCTTAACGTTCTCGCATTTAAACCAAACTCCGCATCGCATTCTTTTAAAACTTTATAACATCGCATCGCATCCTTTTTTCATTACAATTCAAACTCGCAACACACAACACAACTTCTCAAAAAACCATACTCCACATTCGCGTTAACAAACATACATAGTGAGTGGTTGTAAAGTGCCTGGAATACCGCTGCTCGGTAAGTACTTGATTTGTCTCAAATTATTGCAATCTTCTTTATTATAAATTATTCCGCCTACGAGGGTGCATTTTGTGCAACGGCATAAGTCAATACCTTATCCCGGCCCGCGCAAAGTGGATACAGCCACTAATGTTTCTCCCTTTACCTCGAAAGGGATATAGTATGACGATATATTATAAATAATTTACATATATATTGTATGTATCTGAACAAAACGTCACGCACGTAAAATACATTTTATATTTTGATACAAGATTAATATCCATGAGCAATACTGAGTTAGCAAACAAATATAGTATAGGTAAGTATCTAGGTACTCTGGAGAGAGCGTGAAAGTTACAGAATAGCTTGATAATCGGCAGCGCTATCTAAAGTGATCCCTAACGAGCTTATGTCGACTTTAAGGGTCGTTCACAACGTTCGGCGGCGGCATTATCGTAAATAATTTCTATTTTTCCCCTTCCAATACTTTGGGGTTAGGTTTTCATTGAAAATTGAATAAAATTTTATACGACGCGTTTAAAGATAAAAGGATACGATACCAATCCTCTTTAAGGCGCGATTCGCATACTGTCGACGCAGCAGCATCTCTCAGATTGCGATTTATCCTCCTGAATACATTTTTATGTCAAAGAGTTCGATGTAAGTGACTCCGTAACGCTGTTAGACGGCATGTCAAGCGTGAGATCATTATAATTGACAACGCTATGCAGTCACTTTCATTGTACGCCTTTGTACATCGCAGCCTTTTTTTGTTCACCCGGTGAAATTCTCTTCGGACCGTCAGGGGAGTGGTTTTTTTTATTACACTGGCTCGACATAGTGACTGCAGAGTACCTGATAGTAAATACAGTGTAGTCCAAAAACGAAAGCGACTATCAAAGGATGAAAATCCATTGATAGTTTACATCGTCATGTCGGCCCACAAATACCACGACTGAAGGTCTCTAGGTATATGAGCTACTGGATATACACAATCTGATCCCGAAACGCGACAAGCCGAAACTTGTCACTATGACGGGCTTTACACCCATGTACTGTGGTCGCGATCCAGACGGGCACCGAAGGCGTACCACCTCGCTGCTGCTCGTTTAACACCACCCTGGAGTCACGAGTAGGGAAACTAGGGTAAAGCCTACTGACGCGAGCAGCTTCGACTCCCAAAAAGGTTAGAGCCGCTCTCCCGCTGTGTCGGACTTACACCGACTAAAACCACCGGGGTGCCAGCACTGCCTACTCTTCGTCTTCACCTGGCCTTGAGATCCAGATACTTCCGAGGGTACATCACAGCCTGACAGCCGCCGCAGGGTCGC
Organism: Automeris io; assembly: GCA_036320925.1. NCBI lineage: Eukaryota > Metazoa > Arthropoda > Insecta > Lepidoptera > Saturniidae > Automeris > Automeris io. The sequence goes on along the minus strand of JAUDJH010000030.1, from coordinate 2,202,796 downwards.
TAAGCTTTTTATTAAAAACAAAAAAAATGAAAATGAAAATGTATTTATTTCGCCACAAACTAACAAAAAACTAGAAATTTAAATGCAGTAACACAAACAACATACAGAAACAAAAGAAAATACAAAAACAAATAAACATGGTGAAAATGGGACCTTCATCAGCTTAAAGGCACAGAGAAAGTCTACAGTAGCACACACACACTTCACACATCACAGAGGAAGTATTAAAGACTGGCTTGCGCTGTTCCTCAGTCTCATCGGTTGCAAATTAAGTAGCCGATGATAAAACGCGCACACCCAGCAAATACTGATTCACTGGATGTTTGAAGATGCCCGTGCATGAAGGCCGACATCACTGAGACTAACGATGGGTTTATCTTTACTGTAGATAGCCATTGTCGTTCTTTGGAGTGTATCAGGCTTACCATCAGACGTGGTGTGGTTACTATTGCGGGTCAGGATAAAAAAATAATTAGTGAGAAACTAGGACGAGTCAGAAATTTTTATTACGTATTTATTTCGCTTCAATTTGCTATGAAATAACGAAACAGAACAGTAAGAAGTCTACTAAATTCAATTTTGCTCCCAACTTTTAAACTAATTTTCTTGAATTCAGGAAATTCAGTTAAAAGGTCGCCTATCGTGTATCGATTCAGTCGGTATCTGTCGGTTGTGAATCGAGTTCTTGACCCACATTAATAATTTCGTTATACGTTTATTTTGATTAAAGATTAAGTAAAAATTTAGGCATCGGTGAAGAAAAATATCCTGAGGAAACCCGCATGGCATATTAAAGAAATGTCATATGTGAGTGCCCTAAATATGACGATCAGCTGTACTACTGATTACATCGTAGAAGACCTGAGCGCAAAGTGGATACAGCCACTAATGTAATGTATGTTCTGCTCAGTCCGAAAGGTATATAGCGCGATGATATGTTATTATGTAAAAACTACTTAGCTTGATTGCATTTCATCGTGGATCCTAAAATACTAAAATCAGACACATGAAACTTAAATATTTGACTCTTTGTATTATGAAGGCAACTAAGGGTGGGTTCTTTTGTATTCCACATCTAAAAGGATTAAATAGGGGTTAAAACATTGTTTGAAAGTAAATTTTAAAGTATAAAATTAATATTTTTGATTAGAAAGCAAAAAATTCGTGTTTGGACGTATTTGGAATACAATACCCAATGGGATAAATTATTTCGGCGAGCAACTAGGTCACCGCACCTAGTATTGAATTGAAATCCAACCTTTGCACGCGAGCGGTTAAGTTCTCTATTTCGTTCATCAGAGAGGTGCTGATTTGTCGTTCTTGTGACTTTCTAGACGTGCTGTTCTTGTTCTTTGGGTTGGTTTTGGGTCTGGATAGCGACAAGGTGCCCGAATAGTACTGCGAAGAATTGATGATTTTTCTGATGGCGTGAGATGGAGTGCGCGTCGCTTGGGTCATTGGTTTTGACGTTAAACAGAGAGTAATGAAAATTAAATATTACTAACGAAGTGCTCGTAAGGACGAATATCCAGAGGCGTAAAACTATTAACAAAAAAAAAGCATGTATTGTAGTATTCTCTACAAAGGATATTTTTTTTCTGCATTTGTGACGCGTAAGTTATACATTTTAAACATAAAATCTTGCATTATTCTAAATAAATGTAAAAATGGAACGAAATAAAATCAACGCGTGGTCGCTTTACTCGGATATTCTAAAGAGAAAACTATAAAGATGTTGCTACCAAAGAACGTTTCCTTTTCATTTTAAAACGTATTTCAGTATGCAGCGAGCTTGCAATCCATTCATCTAGCGGAATAAGATTCTAAACAATATTTTACTCTTTCACGTTTGTAAGTGGTTTGGTTTTATTTAGCCTTATTTATGCAGTTGCCGGTAGAACAACATTTTCATTACTGGAAAATAAAATTTAAGCTGTGGTCAGCTATTTTAGACATGATTTGAATTGTTACTTTTTAAAACTAGTTGTTAATTGTTACTGTAATTATTACAGGTTTGACTCACTTTACCAGAAATAAAAAAACAGTCTTCAAGTCCATGGCACGGTCATGGAATTATAGGTTATAGTGTGTTAAGTCAATACGTCCCTTTTCATATAATTTTAACAAGAACTGGAAAGTATTCGAATACCTTACCTGATGAAAAGTGGCTGCTAGCTTGATATATTAATATTATAAATACGAAAGTAATTCTGTGAGTTACCTTTTCACGCCTAAACCGCGGAAAAAAATAATTAGAGACCATGGGAAGGATTTTGGATAATTTTATACTGGAAATCGTCATTTAAAGGGACAAAAAGGAGCTTATAAAGCGCTCGGCCAGTAACCTGTCGTCATCATGGACATGATATTAATGACAACGTTAGTGGGTGGAGGGAAAACTGTACACTTTTCGAAATACTGACTCTGCACAGACAAATTTACGGCCAAAAGCTAATTGCCTATAATTGCAATTATGCTTTCGTAGTTGAAAAAATAAAGAGAAAAAGGAAGGTACGTATATGCATTGACGCGACTGACCTAGGCTTGTTACGTAGATCTGGGTTTTTCTAAACTATTACGAAATTAGGTGCTTACAATAAGCATGGCGGTAAAAGAAAACATTGTGAGAAAATTCACATATCATCCAAAATAAGATTATATGCAGTACCATGATCACGGCAATTAGCTATGCTACTGGTCGCGTTTGGCACAAGTGAGTTCAATAACAAATTTATGTCGGCTCTCTTTAGAAAAAAAATACCTTGATGGTATTTTTTGTGAGAATTTTTACTTAACGATTTTGATGTATATCCAAGTTATCAAAGTTGACTTTAGTATAAACTATGAATAAAAAATATTGAATAGAAATAATATGCGAAAATTGGCGGTTGTATTTTTTAATTAGAAAACTTTCAAATTATAAATAATTCGAATTTAACCAAAATTATTTTTCATCTCATGATTATCCAATTTTACATTCGAAGCGTGAAATTAATTCAAATGAATACAGTAAAATACTTTTATACAAAAACAGTTTTTGGAAGTAGGGTGACCAGACGTCCGTGAATCTCGGATTTGTCTCGTCACAAAATTAGGTCTCAAAAGTGATTTATTCAAAGCAGAATATAACTTAAATATTGAGAATTGTATCATATTCACTCAACCGGAAAAAGCTAAGCTATTATAGCAGGATAATAATACTGTATAGATAGACCTTTTATGGGCAGTAAACTTGATGTGGTCTGCTGCCTAGATGAGTCAGATTCCGAACGTATATGTCCTGTATACCGTCTAAGAGAGAATTTATGACGAGTGGACTCTTTACACCTAGAGCCTCTAGGTGTTAAGCCGGTGTTATGATATTCGCTCGCCGAGTAGTTGGAGGGATATGGATTCCCCGGCCCGACTAACAGTGGAACAGTGGAAGATGGACATTTTAATTTGTATAATTCTACACATGTTTTGGTGATACATGTGAAACCACAAACTCTTGTAATAACCTTGTTTCCATCATACACTCATAGCAGCATTTGGACGAGAAGTAAAAATGTCAGCACTTTATAAAAAATATATTATATCCGTATCATCATCACTTTAGCCCACATCTGTCCAACTGAAGAACAACTCAATATCCCTGATATATCGAATATCTCTGTCATTAAATAATATCCCATCGGAAATATTATTTAATTTAGCTTGTAGTACGGCCGCAGAGTAATTCCAGTAAAAATATCGATCAGTTTAAATTTGAAACAGTTAAAGCATGAAAAAATATTAAGCAATAAGTATGCATATATTAAGCATGTACAAGTTGCGAGCGAGAGAAAAGTGGTGGCGAGGTCAATGTGATAGCTAGAATGCTGGCTAGTTGAGCGGACTGTAGAGCGCTTGTGTTGCGTGTTCTAGCGCAATCTCCTTGTGTGCACCGGTATACAGCGGCTCTCAAACATAGGGCCGTTGTGTGTATTTCTATCTCATGACACGATATAAAAAAATAAATACCTAGTGTGTTAACTTAAAATATTTAGATAAAATTACTTAGAGACATAAGTGATGATATAATAGTGTTATTTAAAATACTTGCTAGTTGTTAGTATAATATAAATAAGTCATAAATAAATAACGTCAAGGGTAAATGTTGAATAAAAATGAAGAATGTTTTTATAGTAATATTATATTATAATAATTTATTAAAAGTAAAATATGAAATGTGGTTTCTCCAAGCTGAAATTGAGTCGTGTATACATAGGTCAAGGCCTTTGAAAGGTCTCGGTATGAATTTTAAAAGTAAATTGTGTATTCTACTGATGGTCTCTGAAACAGATATCATTTTTATGAAATTTTTCAAACGAAATTGCTACGACGGTATCTGGGGGAGCCAAGCGGTGTTGTTTTTCAATTTTGGCCCCAATAGATATCGTTTCACATAAATACTTTCATCGCTTTTTTTAAGGTATTTATTTTTTAGTCTCTTTTTTATTCTGCCCATCCCATTTTTTCATATCACTTGGTTCTGTTGATTGGTCATGAAATAACTGTGAGCAAAGCTTGATTATTTACAAATTATCTAAAATATCTTCACCAATAACCCACATTATCCTACTACTAGATATAGGCCTCTACTAAGACGCATAATTAAGGCCGATCGTCTGCTCTTCTCATCCAGTAACAGTAAGTTTTACTAATCAATAAAAAAATATAGACAACGCATTACACAAAGTGTTAATCTTTTAGCTAAACGAGCTAGAATTTTATGAATACAAAGTAAATAAGAAAGAAAGGGGGCAGAAATTTTATATTTGGTAATTCTAAGAGACTGATTTTTCATTGACCCTGATGTAAAATACAATCTTACTCAACTCACAGACAGCAACGGCTACCAAGGGATGGGAATCAACTTACAGTAACGTCATCATGCAGACTTATAAATCACAACTATATTTTCAACCACGATCACCGCGACATTTCGTCTGTAAGCTGTAGGAATTTGTTAATAAAACATATTATATGTAATAGAAATATTTGAATACAATCAAGAAAACTAATATTTAATATTATAATTTAACGTATGAAGTATCATTGTCAAAGAAATCATTGAATAAAGTCCAGTAACATCAACGATTTAATGTTGTCTCTTTCTGGGAGCCCGATTATCTATATGTTAAAAAGGATAAGGGCTAAGGTTGGATGATATGTAACATCAGTATAGGAGATTCATTACAGTATATATATATATATTTTTTTATTCTTGAGAAAAAATAAAGCCTTTTGACTACGTAGTCATGTCAGCCTCGTAAACATACAAATTTAAGTTCTAACTTCAAAAAATTTATTAACAAAGTTGTAAATTGACTGTGCCTGGGCACTCCCGGGCTCGGTTAAGTATTGATGCAATGCACCGAGATCCATCATATTTATATTAAGGACTCGAAAGGAGTCTCCCTTTCCGACAGTATATTTATAATATAGGCATAATCATCATCGGGTGTCATCTTTGTAATGCAGTTTGGATGTCAATAGGCAAAACTTCCTGTGAACTCATGACGTGTTCTTCAAAACAACGTGTTCAACGTGTGTTGGGAGTCGAAGCTGCTCGCGTCCGTAGGCTTGACCCTAGTTTCCCTACACGTGACTCCTGGGCGGTGCTAAACGAGCAGCAGCGAGGTGGTAGGGCGTCGGTGCCCGTCTGGATCGCGACCACAGTACATGGTTGTAAAGCCCGTCATAGTGACCAGTTTCGGCTTGTCGCGTTTCGGGATCAGCTTGTGTATATCCAGTAGCTCATATACCTAGAGACCTTCAGTCGTGGTATATGTGGGCCGACATGACGATGTAGACTATCAATGGATTTTCATCCTTTGATAGTCGCTTTCGTTTTTGGACTACACTGCAGTTACCATCAGGTACTCTGTAGTCACTATGTCGAGCCAATGTAAAAATAAAAAAAAAACTGGATAGCTTAATCTCAATAACTTTTATATGTTATCCAACTACTTCCGTATGTGATAACCCGGGCTTCTCTTTCTCAGAATCTTAACTTTGAGGATAAAATTTGGAATTTTAGTTTGAAATACACCATACATACATGATACATGTTTGTTTTGTGTTTGTTTTTTTAGTTTGAGTTTTTTAGGCGGACGCGGTTCATCATCGGACTCATCTTCACCTTCCACCAGGTGTGATTGAGGTCAAGCGTTCGCCTATAAGTTATAAAAAAAAAACTCTTTTACATATGTTGAAGAAAGTTACCGTCCATAGCATCGTGGTTAACATCAATTTTCTCTTGCGATGAGCCATTGACGAGACCTTGACTTTTGAGGTGAAATAAGTCCAGGGAATTCTCATCCTTTGGGTTTTATACAGAAAATAAGCATGGTCTTTATAATTACTTTTACTTATGTCAAGATTCTAAAATATTTATTAAATAAATGATATCATGAATGAATAAAACTTTCTAAGAATAAATATTGCAATATATGTAGAGATTTTAAAATTAGTAAAGCTATACAACAATTTTCAAAAAGTTTATTTGGTCCTATACTGGCCTATTGATGTATTATATACTATTGTATCTATTATGTATGTATTATAATATATACTAGTGTTTTTGCTTACCTTAATCATTAAATGGTAATACGAAAGATAAAGGTTAATTTTATTAATCCATACCTCAAAAGAAAAGGTTAAACTCTTTTAAGATCGGTGTTGATCATCTAGCAATCTATTAGATGAGATAATTTTTCTTCTGATCGCGTGAATATGTAAAGTTGCAATTCATATCAAAATCTCAGGCTGGCAATCTTTTGTAGCTCGGAAAAAATCAAACTGAAAAAACTACTGAATCATCGCAAAGATGTGGAGGCCGTTTGTATTGCAAATTTTACATTTATGCAAAGTAATTTTAATCTGCAAAGTAAATTTTCGTTTACTGTATGCATGAAATAATAATAATAATATTTACTAACAATTACACACATTGACCTAGCCCCAAATTAAGCTTTCGCTTGTACTATGGGTACTAGACAAAGATATACATATGTAAATACATATATACAACCATGACTCGTGATAAACTCATCTGCTCATCACAGAAAAGTTTACCACTACCGGGACTCGAACCCAGGACCTTAGCATCGTAAGTAGGGTCACTACAAACTGCGCTATCAGGCCGTCAAATAAAATGTCTCTTGGCACTATTATAGACAAACATCTGAAAATTGTTTTGTAGTCTCATCACAAAAACAATATTTTTGCGATTATAAACATACACCTACATGTTTTTGGAAGCACTATATGCTGTGTCAGATACTATGCGCATATGGTGGATGCTCCATACATCCGAACAAAAAAAAATCTCTTCTAAATTCAACATGCTATCAACTAAGAAGTGAAAATGCTTCCAACGACCATATTTCTTTGTTCTTATAATATGGGAGTCCTTTAAAAAAAAGGTAAATAAGAATTTATGGGGCAAACGCGGTACATTATCGGGTTAATCTTCACCTCCCACCAGGTGTGTGTATAGTGAGGTCAAACGTCCACCCGTGTATTAAAAAAAAACCATAAGTGCACGAATTCCATTAGCACTTCGCCGTATTTTACTTACTGTTTCTCCCTACATGGTGGTCACGTTATTGTCTTGTCTTTTAACCCCGATCCGCTTCACCATAATTCACAACCCAGTCTGGTTCCAGTTAAGGACACAGTATGCGCACCCAAATCAAAATTAAATAATTTATTAAGCAAACAATTTCGGGTTGTTTATCTTCATCCGTTTCGACTTAGGTCCGACAGAATTTGTGAAATACACTAAATAGGTTAAGTTTTACTATTAAGGAGTGACCTTGGAATTCTGAATTATCATTTAGCCTAAATAAACTAACTTATAATCTATTACGGTACTGAAATTTAATTAAACGAAACAATGTTTTGGGTTTCATTCCGATTAATTACTCCAAATTCTTAAGAGTAATTTAATACTATTGCAAATTTTGCTCCAAAATGTATTAATTATTTAACAATGAATCTTTTAATTAATATCTATTGTCTTTAGTTATTCTACACGATCTATTTGCTACATTTTCGGTATTGTAGACACGTATTTAACCATTAATAATGTAGGCACAACCTTAAATTTAATTTTAACAATCAAATTCGACATATATCACACAATCGACAAATATCAAATTCCCGTAATTCATACCCAAGTGCTTCGAAATAAATACTAATTTTGTATTATAATTATTAAAATTCATACAAATTCTTTTTCATATTTGTACATTTACTTTTTCCTTTTCCATTTCTTACTTAACCTGGACATTTAGGCTTTTGATATTCATCGCCACAATTAATACCAAGAATCTTTTACCCTACTGCATTTTTATTCTATTAAGCGTAATTTTGCTAGTAAAGCAACATGTCTAATTATGAATCGAGTAAGTACTGTTATGAGTTAATATTCTATTACACGCATATCAATGTTAATTTATAATTATAGTGTTGTGGTGACGAGTGAATCAGAAGGCAGTTTTATCGTGACTATATTTTATTTATTTGGTGTGCATTTAAATACAATTCGCGTGACCAAGATATTCGCAGTTCATTGCAATCCACAAGTGCATCAAATTTTACATAACTTTACAAGTACATTGACTTCACAGTGTTATATGATATAAGTTCACAGAACAAGAAGAAAAAAAGATAAAAGATATTTCAGTTTAAATATTCCTTCTCAAAATTTTCTTTGAATATTATCTAATGTGGATACTGTCATTCTGAAGCAGATTAATTAGTAATATTGTTTCTATTCACCAAAAATAAATAGCATTAGACGGAAGTGGTTGAAGTGAAAGCAGTTAGACTGACGATCTTGCCAAGGTTGAAGGGTTTTTCTAGCGAATGATACGAGAATTTGGGTGGAATACAAGGAAGACCTATGTTTAATAATTATCTAGAATGTTTTTTAATGGGTTAAAGATGATATGTTGATTCAACTATCAGTAATATATACTATTACGGTCACTACATATAGGAATTTTAAAGATAATTTCGAGATTACACAATTATTAATGCTCGTTTGAGGCAAAGGATAGATGTAAATCAATTATATGTCCCTAACACGTCCGTAGTGGGAATTCTCCCAAGCGACAAACTTTAACTAAGAAAGGTCAGATTATAATCAAACTTGGGGGATGAAGGCACCGGCAATTTACTAACACTGTATACTATTTACTCGATGTAATTAATAAGTTTAGAGCGTACGAGCTTTAGCCCGAATGTTCATTTGGGGAAATTCGTTTTTGAAATTTCATTAAGAATTTTAAGTTCAAATTTTAAAATACATCTAGTTCAGCTTCTAGAAGAATCAAATTATGGATATATAATAAGAATCAAATATTATATAAATATACTGGAATGTTATAGCACGTGTGTGCTGTCATTATTTATTGCAGCGTTTTCATCGTCCTATAATATTGTGTCCTGTAAGCGAAGCGTGAAGAGATTAATGCAGGCTGGCATGATCGCTGCAACTATCGATAGGTTTTTTATTGTTGATAGCCGTTATCGTTTTTGGACTAAGCCATGCTTTAAATTAGACGTGGCGTGGTTAATGTGACGTGTCCGGATAAAAAAAAACGATAGCAATAACAACTCACATTCCTTGTTTAGAACCATAAGTGATCCAAGAGTAAGGTTACAAAAGAAATTCTAATGCCGCAAGCAGTATCAACTTTTAATCAAATTGTCTTTTACAATCGATATTATCTACAATTGTTTTGCCTGTCAAATACGAAGGAATATCTTGTTTATCTAAAACAACTGCCAAATTCTTGCGGATAATAGTTGCTTAAATAAATAAAGAATAAAAATACTCAAACACAAATACTCGTCTCCAATCTCTAATTCGAGGAGAGGGAACATGTAGAATTGTGTTATTTTCAAGACCAAAGTCAACCCTTTTAAAATTGAATTTTCCAACTGCCTATCTCAATGGACTCCTCCTCCATTAATTGAAGGACCCTTTTACAACATAACAAGCTCTACTTTTGCCGATTAAATCCAAACGTTTGCATTTGTAGTTAGATCAAAAAATAATTTTCGTATTTTCATATTTTGTGTTTGGAGGTAGTAAGGTGGTATCGCGAACTAGGTTGTGACAACAGTACAAAAGTGTAAATTCCATCATAGCGACTCGCTTCAGCCTGTCAGTACACAAGCTGATCCTGAAACGTGACAGGCCAAAGCGAGTCACTATGACGGTCTTTACACTTGTGTACTGTGGTCATGACCTAGTTCGAGTAATCCCCGTCCACCAAAAATAATAAGTTTTAATCGGTAATTATATTTAATCGAAAATCGATTATTACAAAAATAATACGAGTTTTAATAAGTCACAAATGTTTTAGAATATAATCGACTTCTCATTTCGTGAGGCAAACCAGGAGAGTTCTGGCCAATTTATTTCCACTCGGTAAAATTTTCATCAAACAATATTCCGATGCCTTGTTATTGACAAGTTAATGTTTTAAATTATCATCCAAAATTGTTTTATAACTTCATTATCAAATACACCGTTCGCAAAGGCTGATTGCTTTTATAAAGTTTACTAGAAGTACCTAATCATTCGTTAAATCCAATTACAGTGTAATAGATGGAGAATCTTTCTTCAATGTTGAAGTTTTTGAGACAAATCGTTAGAGTATTTGATAGAAATATTATAATATTTAACTAAAATTATTATTAGCCCTGAATAAAATATCATATTACAAACATATTTTTAGTATGTTTGTTGAAACTAACTAATCTCCGTACTCAATTCACCATTACAAAAAAATACACACAAAATAATGAGTTAATTTTTATTATATATGAACTTATAGTAGAACTACCTTTATTCTTTGGAGACCCGCGGGAAATTCCTGCATAGAACCATCAGGGTCGCTGCGAGGACAACGACCCCGGTTTGTCAGATTCCTTCTGACTAAAAACCCCCGGGGTGTCCTTCCAATCACTTCACCCGGGCCTGAGGATCTAAGCCTGGGAATCTCCCAGCTCTGGGAAGGGTGTATATAAAGAGCCCAGCCCTCCAAACCGGTCTCACGGGCAGAACACTACGCGCCGCTTTCCTCTCATCCGAGCATATTAACTAAGCCTATTTGGCATCGTATAACGTAGAAAATGTAATGCATTTATTATTGAATATAAATAAAATATACTGAAGCTAGAATCTTTAACGCTATACATAAATAAAACGTCAAATTGGATGCATTATTTAGTCCAGAGGTGTGGAAGCGAACGGAGCCCGCAATATTTCATCTCGGCGTTGAAAGATTAGGTGCATATCTGCGGAAATTGTAAGCGCGTTAGGAAATATATGGCTGGGTTAACTTCAAATTACTATATTATAGGAATTTTCAATATCATATGTTATACCTAATTTCATCCCATATATTTTAGATATTATAGATGGGCAAAATGTAATCATATTAATAAAAATAATTACGATTACATTTTACGTTTTTTACCATTAATATGAATGCATTTTGCTCATCTATGTTTTAAACACTACAGAATCCCAGATTGCATACACATTTATGATTTTTTAATATTTTAAATGGTTTTAATCATGATTACAGAGCAACAAAATTAAAATTACGACTACATTTTGTAATCGTTAATCATGAATCAGATTACATTTTGCACACCTCTGTTAGATATTATTAGCATTATTGCTTTATCAACATTATTAGGTAATAGACCATTACTCTCTCTAGAGCCTGTGACGTTTTATGAAGACGAAGAATGTTTTTTTTTTATTGTGGTGTCCCAGTGGATAATGGACAAAGGTTTCCATGCGCAACAATCCGAATACTTGTAGGTTTGTATCCTAGTACATACCTCTGGCTTTGGGCGGTGAAAGAAAACATCTGAGAAAACCGGCCTGGCAGCTAATAAAAATGACATGTGTAAGTGCTCTGGAAAGGCCGATCAGCTGCACTACTAGTCACGTTGAGTACGACATATAGGCGTAAAATGAGAACAACCACTCATGTATCTCTGCTCACTTGAAAGGGATATATTGTAACATTATATATATAATATTAGCTGACTCGGCAAACGTTGTTCTGCCATATAAATTATAGCAGACCAGCCACGCTTTGCTGTGACTGGTTTTTGAATAATTACTCAATCCAGTCAACGGATAGCGCCATCTTTTAGAATCGGTTGGAGCTAACTGTAAATTATGACTGCTAAATAATAAACAAATAATTTGCAATAAAATAATATTGCGACTATGAATTGAGATGAAAACTATCCTATCTTTTAAATTAGATCAAACTTCACGTGGTGTGTAAATTTCATTAAAATCGGTTTAGTAGTTTAGGAGTCCATCGCGGACAAACATCGTGACAGGAGATTTATATATATTAAGATAAAGGTTAGGGAGGCATCTGCCTCCCCTACCTTTTTTAGCGAGCCCGTAATGGGACATTGCCCGCCCCGTGCGCAGTCTAAGGGATAATCCTGTTCAATCCCGTAGCCCGGCGCACCCTGCGCTTGGTGGATCACTCCAGAGGTTTTAGCTGGTGCAAGTCTGGCACACTAGAGGAGTGGCCCACACCACTCCCCTTTTTTTTTGATAACCTGGGGGAATAACGGACCTCAGGGAGCGATGAGGGCCAGCCTCCGGTGTGTCGGACTTGCACCGATTAAAACCCCCAATCCTTCTCCCCGTTTAGCTGGGACCGGAGGCACAGCAGCGTCCACTTCTCCGACCCGCGACGACGTCTGGCTTTTTGAGTAGCCTCATCTCTATATTTACGAGGAATCTCGCTCTCCTTATAAACCCCCACCACACCCCTGACGGTCCGTTAGGGATTTCCTCTAGGTTACAAAAAAAAATATAAAAAAATCTTATAAAAATTAGTTCCAGACAGGTTAAAAGTGAATAGTTTAGTTTTTTTTTTTTAAATTTTTAAATTTAACCTTTATTTCGATATACATAAATAACCGCTTGAGTTTATTCAAATGATCTTACAACTTGTCAAAAGATAGCTAAAGTCGAAACAGCAGCCGAACCATCGGTCAAAAACTAATATATTTTAAAAGAATATTTTGTGGTTCAAAGTTTACTTATTATTTGTTTCAATGAAGCAAGATTGTTATAAAAATCTTTGAAGTTATCTATTAAAAGAGCGGGGAAAGAAGCGATACGAACAAAAAGCCCGTACGCTGCTTTAATGGAAAATAGTGACTTGGAGTAGCCACAAGCTGTCGGGTAAAGAAAATTGAGTTACATAACATTATGTATCCAAGTTTAAAAGCTCTTTTATGCGGAAAAATCGGAGCACAAGTAATTGTGTACTTAAATATATGAAACCTTCCTTGATCTTAGCTTTTTTTAACAGATTGTAAGGTTTATTTGGTTAGACAAAAAGTGATTAAAGCTGTTATTTAGTTATGTATTAGTTTATTTATAAAATATATGAAAATGTCTACTGTAATATCTATAATATTATTATACCTTTTGTAGTATATGCGCGTCTGAATCACGAAGATATCTTTCAATAGATTTTCTTCTCTTAGTGGTCGATACCATTCCTAGACAAATTACTATCAAAGACTTTCGACAGGATTGTGAAGTAGATGTGTGATGAAATAATGACAAAAAAGATAAATTACTGTCAGTAGAGTTATGGTAGAAGGTAGGGTCCGGAGTACGCGGAAGCAGCGGTACTGCATAAAGAGATTAATCAATGATAAAGAAGCGGAAAAGGTTCCTAAAAATAGATAAAAGATGCGTTCCATTCTCTCTGCTTACCCCAGTAAAAACAGTAATAGCAGTTGTTTTTCTTTTATTCATTCTCTCATTTCGCCAGGCCTATTTCAACAAAAAACCACTACACCGTGTCAGATAATGTTGCGTGTCAGTTGAAGAGGAAGAAGAAGGAAATCCGGGAAGGAACTTATTTGTATATATGCCCCGGTCCACGCCGCTGGTTCATACGTCACACACCACAGTTTCACGCCTTTGTAGGTTAATGTCGATAAAGAGTTTCAAAGCGTAGAGCGTTCGAATTTCCACTGATCTTGTAAAGCACATCATTGTAGTGTTTTTAAAAGATTTTTAAAGAGAGCGCGTTAACAGATCATACTAATTGTTCGAACACATAGAGGAAATTAATGAGGTAGGTAGAAGGATACAATGATTAGTGAGTGTTGATACTGTAAAAACATAGGTAATAAAAAAACATATATCAAAATATATGTGTGTGTGGTGTGTGTGATGTCTTAGCTGGATTCGGCCACAGCGACTCATTTAACATCGATTTCTCCGATCGTGTGCTCTTACGTGACTCACATACCCTATCTTCTTTAGGAAGACTCTTGAGCATTGAGGGCATGTGAGCATACCATTGACAAAAATATATATTATAAGTATAAAATAAGAAATAAAATAAAGGTAAATTAATAATAAACGGCGTATACAGATACCATCTACATGTGATGGATATATCTTATTTCCACACGAAAAGATTTGCTTTTACATTCACCATATGAACAGCTATGGGGTGGAATATGCCTCCAGCGAGCATATTTCCACGGCTTATGACCTGGAAGTCTATACGAGAAATGTGAATATGCATTGGTCCATCGCTGGACTCATCTTTACCATCAGATAAAGCGTCCGCTTGTAAATCATTAAAAAAAATGTATTTTTAATTCTATGGTGGATAGATAAACAATACAGCTTTTTTTACGTTCTAAGTCTCGTAATTTAAGGGTCTTTGGAGATCAAAAGGTCACTACTCCCTTTTTTGAACTCTTAAAATATTTTTTAAAGTTATATCAAAATTCTATTCAATTTCATATAAGTATGCCTCAAGGGATATAATCTCATTTTTAATAAAGTCTCCATAAAACAATATATTTCTTATAAATTCTATTAACCTTAAAAATAGCTTTTGTTTCATTCTAACCTATGTTTATTTAGTGGAAGTAGAAAGATTACCCGAACTGGTTCATGACCACAGTACACAAGGGTAAAGACCGTCATAGTAACTCGTCTTGGCCTGTCGCGTTTCGGGATGAGCTTGTGTATATCCAGTAACTAATATAACTTGAGACTTTCAATCGTGGTATATGTGGGTCGACGACATACGATGGAGACTCAATAGATTTTCGTCTTTTGATATTTGCTTTCGTTTCTGGATTATACATAAACGTACATACGGAAAATCATAATTATCAATTTTTCTTACGAAATAATTCTCGCTTTGTTTAAATGCGTAATTGTATTTTTTATACTGACTTGACAAAAATACAACGCATTTGATGGAAAGCACAATAGAGTCCAGGAAAGGCAGCGCCTACAAAAGCTGACTCCAAAACGAATCGGGTTAAGCAAGTCACTATGATTGTCCCGCTGTTTGATGAAAAAAGTTGCTAATCGTGAAGAAACCTACATGGCATGTAACAAAAGTGTCATTTTCTGAGAACCGTGATCAGCTGCATTACTGGTCACGTTGGGCATGATACATAAGCGCAAAGTGTAAAGGGCTGTAGTGGGTGCTAAGCCCGGTTGAGCTGAAAATGCCTTTCCCGGCAATCAGTAGTTAGTACGCTTCAAAAAAAAAAAAAAACGGCTATAGTGGGATGATATCGAGGGGTGAAAGGCTATTTGGTTTAAGCGATATTTTTTCGTAACATAGTAATATATATATTTTCAGAATCAGCGTTTTTTACCGATTCCAAATATATATATTACTATATGACCAAAAAATGTCGCTTAAACCAAATAGCCTTTAACCTCTCGATATACTCGTATTTTAATAATAATGATAATAAAAGCTGAGAAAGAAAAACTATCAAAATATTTAGACCTCGCATACGAGATTACCAGCATGTGGGATGTAGATTCTACGATTATTGTCCCGATAGCCGTATCAACTAATGGGCTGGTCGCAAAGAGCCTCGATTACCACCTTAAGAGGCTATCGCTTGATTATTGGATCAAGGGCCGGGATACAGAAGGCAGTTCTACTCGATACGGTACGCATTGTTAGGAGGTTCCTCACTCTGAGCTCCTAACTACCAGTGGCTTGGGCCTTAGGCCTCGCCCCTGTAGGTCTACATGTTTATATATTTTAAAATGTATATGTTATTTATATGTATTTATTTTAAAATGTAATAATATTGTATATACAATGAATAAAGAGAATGAAAATAATATATCGTCATGCTATATCCCATACAAGGTGAGCAGGGATACATTAGTAGCTGTATCCACTTTGCGCTAATACGTCGTCTCCAATGTGACCAGTAGCGCAACTAGCCGTTGTCAGGGCAACTACACATAACATTTCTATTAGATGCCATGCGGATTAACTCACGATGTTTTTTTAACCGATGTACATGTGGTGCCTAAATACGTACGTATTCTAGAATCTTCTGAAGAATTGTTTAACCTTGTTCCACCCTCTCCCTTCCTGAATAGAACTACGCGCGCGGGTTTGCGGCATAACAGATATACGGTATCTCACATCCCGGCTAGGACTAAAAAGTTCTCTAACTCCTCCTTTTGCCGTGTAGTTGGGCTGTAGAATGGTCTTCCGGCGAGCGTGTTCCCACCATCCTATGATATGGGATCCTTTAAGCGTAGCGTGAAGAGATATTTGTGCAGGCCGGCATGATCGCTATGACTACCGATGGATTTTTCTTACCTGTCCGTAGTCGTTGGTGTTTTTTGGACTGTACCATGCTTAACATCAGGTGCGGGGCAGTCACTGTGTCGTGTTAAAATTAAAAAAAACAGAGGGTCGTGCTGGGATTCAAGTATACGTCTATTCGTGTGAATGCGCATAGAAACCGGTTAATTATTCATTAGGCCAATACAACCATAAATTTTATACACACAAATATATATTATAACAAAACAATACAATACAAGATTTGTTTATAATCGAAAGTTATGACCAATAATAAAATTCTCATACCAATGCGCACGAATTTAATGATAAGTCAATTTCTAACCAAACCGTATTAATCAGAAACTCATTCAACCTTACCGGGGAACAAAAGTGCGATCCGCAAATCCTTTTAACACAAAGTCAGGAAAATATAACAATAAAAACATAATAAAAACTGGAGAGGAAAAATATATGAAAATGTACACGGTGGAGATTGTAAAACTCGTCTCCAACTGCCGACGTTTATTCGGTAGCTTAGGCCGGATTATTTCAGTTAAAAGCGCCGGAAATTTGCCGGATTTACACTCCTTTGTTAGCCAGAGCGTCGCGTGCTTTTTTAATTTATTGCTAGCGTTATTTGTGAGCTCAGCAAGTGAAGATAGTTGTATAAAGTGATTATATTTAATAACAACACTCGCGCTGCTTGGTCTATATTTATTTTAATGAGATTTAACGGAAGGTTTAACTTTTAAGTTTAGTTATTCGCTCATACAGCTGGTTTTTTGCAGCGCGAGGAGAATACCCAAGGGCTTAAGATAAAAGGAATTTAGTACACCTCTAGCAGTATCCTTATGATGACTGGGAAGTTTTATGATGGATTGTCTCGAGCTAAAATTAAAATCATTATATATCATTTTCACTAAGGGCGGCTTGCACTAAATTAAATCTAGTTTAGAGTTATATTAAATGCTATTTAGCGCTGATCTGTACTTATTGTCTTGCACTAAATCAAAATCTAGCTATAACAACTCCTAAACTGAAATCATCATTAGGATGGAATCAAACCAATTCAATTAATAAGCGTTTTATACAAGCTTAAATTAGATTAATTCGTTAGTGCAAGCCGCCCTAACACTACTATCATTGTCTATATCACTTTAAAATAATATCTAAGGTTGTGCATCTATAAACAATTATACGTGTATTCCGGCCAGTAGACTTGAGGGAGTCTAATAGCCCTATGTAGGATTTTCCCCAGGATACCAAAATAATAATAATAATACGTTTCTATCTTCTTTGTTTTTTTTTTTACGCATTGACATACCAAACCATCGCTGCGTGGCTCTAGAAGTCTCCTTGCATATGTTGAGCTTTCTTTCCTTTGGTGCACGGGACCAACACTCGTTAAATTCTTTTACCGTTCCCTGCCTTTTTTTAATCCGTTGTGGACCGTCAGGGGGCGGTGAGGGCCGCTCCCCGGTGTTTCGGACTCTCACCGACTAAAAAACTCCTGGGTACTCCTTCATCCGCATGGATGCCGGCCGTGGCCGCGAGCTCGCAATCTACCACAACTAGCGTTTCCTGCCTAGAACAACCTATTCTTCCGAGTTGTATGTTATATTACGTGCCACAGAAATATTTTTCTTTCTAACTATGAATGTTAAGAAAAAATGAAAAACATTAATAATATGCATTTTGGACGGAAAAAATAAAAGATTTTTTTTTATTTATTAGTACAGTTACATGTCTACGTTAACATATACATAAATATATAAAAACATAATCAAGATACAAGTATGACTACATTTAAAAGTATAGACTACTTGCAAGGAAGAAAATGAAAAAGAAAACACGAGCAACACACGAATATGAACAGTAACAAAAATAAAGACTTTGAAAATGGAACGAAATGAAAAAACTTATTTTCTTAAACTTACACAATGCGGAGGGCATCAAATAATTTGAATAAAAAATGCTAATTAATATTGTGATTATATGTAGAAATACCTGCAACCCTGCGTAATAGGAGTAGTAAACGATAAAATATAAGGAACAAGTTCTCGACTTCTAATCTCACGGGTGGTATTACCCGTGAAGAACTTTGCACGGTGTAAACTTTTGATAAAAGGTTGTTACAAAGTTTCTAGATGAGAGTGAAGATATAAGGTTTCATGTGATATGAATATTTTACATTAATTTCAACAATTACGTATTATATAATTGTTAAATAAAAGTATTTGTAGTGTAATACATTATATTCTGTAGAAGACAATATAATGCAATGACAATTTACATGACTTTCATCATTTTGAATGATTATGACATCGAATCGAATGTTGTATACAAAAAGGTTTAATACTGTAAAATAAGAATATATATCAATAATGATGTCTCGACTTTTCCTGGCTGTAAAGAATAAACTTCTGACTGTGCAAACATAAAATTTGGACATTCGATTCTTTATATAAATAAATATCCACTAAGGACGAATTTTTTAAAATGCCACTCCTAACGGGTTGAAATAGGGGCTAAAATTTTGTTTTTAAATCTTTTGATCTGGAAACAAGCGCTATAATCATCAGCATTTTGATTTATGGTTATAAATAAAAAAAAGTGTTCCGTCATTTTTAGAAAATCAATTTCCAAGTGTTTTAATAATTTTTATCCAGGCAACATAGGGTCACTACTGTTGTAATAATAGTCCCAATGTCTTTAATCACTATTTATTTATTTTATAAGAGTTATGACCGGTGGTCGTGGGTGTGGTTATAGTAAGATACGAATTTGGCGTTTTACAGTTTATTTGCACTTTAAGGCACACCGAACTGCGACGTACACGCACGTACTCCCGCCTTGCGTCTCGGTAGTCGACTAACTTCTAAGCGTCCCGTGCGCACGCGCATCCTCTTACCCCGCACGTCTCGTAACACCCTAACGAGCCTTAGGGCGACAACTCCGTATCGGGTTACGTCTACATGCTATAGAGTTATTTAACAGAGAGGCCGTGTTCTTAATTTTAAGTCAGGAAAGGAAAAAGGTTGTTATAGACAATCGTATGTTAAAATATAAGTCTATGACACAGATTATAACAACTACAAATATTATTATATATTACTATATAATAATAATATTGTTTATATGTTCGAAATTTAAAAAAACCAGCCGAGTAATTCAAATATGATAGGTTTATGTCAGATACGAAATTATCTGTATGAAAAAAAACGATAAAAGTGACTATGTACATTTAAAAAAGAAGTAACAAAATCAGCCTTGAGTTTAAAGATTTCAATTGCTATTTTTGGGGTTATTATCCCTATAAGTTACACTTAACGACCAACATATGTCGAACGTGATTCTGTGTTTAATTTAAAAAATCCAGACTTACAGATGCGATTTTGACTCTACGCCATGTGGTAGAAATGGATTTATTAATTTCATCCAAAAAACTAAAGAAAATAGTTGTAGTAACCCCTAATTATTAAAACAATTTAGAGTGTAATTTTACATTTATCTTTAAGTTTCTCTATATTTGTATAGAGAAAAATAAATAAAATTATGAATACAATGCAATAACAACGCTCCTTATGTGGCACTTTATTACTATTATTTATGCGGGCTACAAAATTTAAAAAAAAAGTAATATAATCTAACCAATTACAAATATACTTATGTATGTATAATTGAAATTATTTTCCAAACGATTTCTCGTTTCAATTGGCTAAATTTGTTACTGATTTACAGTGACGTGCATAAGATATTTGGACAAGGCATGCAGACTTCCCGTAATTAATTTAAATATATGTTATTATTGTAAACATTCTATTTTTCTCATAGGAAAATATGTATTTTCCGTAGAAATATACTAATCATGATTACGAATATTTCCTTTTTTTGTTGTTTACTTTAAGTAATTTATCCCAGACTTATATGTTACGAGGGCATGTAATGCTTTCATGCATCTATGGAATGAACGCTACTGCCGATTTACTTAGTCACACACTTAAATAGTTTCGTTTGACGTGTGTCCCAATGAACCTATAAATTGTGACAGATAAAAATATGCTATTTCAGATTATAACTCACCTTGGTGACAAGTTTCATCCATTGAGTCGTATAGGCGTTGATGAGAAATAAACTTTCATCCAAACTTTCGCATTTATATAATAATAGTAGCAAGGTCATTATTTTTAAAGGTGGTGGTACGCCTACTGGATAAGAAGATATAGCATTTCGAGGTTGAATTAAGTATGATCCTGTAAATTACAGATGGTCCCTCCAGACAAAACGCTCATAAAGTACCCAAGACAACGAAATTCGGTTGCGTTAAACACAATTTATCTTGCAAGATTTTCATTCAATTATTCAGACGCTTTGCATTTTGTTGACTGTAAGTTAATATTTTATATCTTTTGACACTTTCCGGCAGTAAAAGTTTTAGCAGTTTATTTCACTGGAAGCATTCTAGAAAATATACCTTTGAAGACAGCGAGAAGCAAAAATTATAAACTTAAATAAAACTCGTGGATGTGAGTTTGGTGGGAGTGACATGCATGCATTTTTTTATCCTCACTCGGTATAGTGACCGCACCACGTCTGATGATAAGTACGGTGCAGTCTACAAAACGACTACAACTTTCATCAGTAAAGAAAATAATAGATAATTGCAATGATACTACGCAAGTACTAAGAGGATTTGTCCTCCGCAAACATAAAGTGGTCCTTATAGGGACAGATAGTAAAAGAAAACCTCGTACCTGTCAAGTCATTCGGCTGTGGAATGATCTTTCAGCAGGTGTATAATTTAGTGATTGTGTGTAAGAAGGTCACAAAATTTGCTTACATATCTATGGCGTAAATAGGTGTTGGTAGTAAAGTAAAAAATAATGTTTTGTGAGAAAGAATTGTAAAAAAGGAAGATTCGATCGAATTTGAAAATAAGATGGAAAATTTCTAGGATAACTTCTTGGGCTTTCGTAATAAGATGTTTATTTAAATTAGTACATAAATAAAGAAAAATATAGGAAGAGCTCCACAATATGATAGCCTTACAAGTTTACAAGACGGTATTACAATATCCTTCCTTCCAAGATGATGGGTCTTTTAATAGAAGAGTGAAGAGATTTTTCGAGCAGGCTGACTTCGACAAACAGCTTCCTATTTCTTAACAGTCGGTCAGTTTTTGGACTGCGCCAGCTTAATAGATCCAGCGTAGTTACGTTGCCGAACTAGTAAAAAAGCTTCTGCGGTATGACAAGATAAACGACACATTTTAAAATAACGTTGAATATCACAGTCGTAAATCTAAGCTTTAAAGTGCATTTGGCAAAATAGTAACAATTAATCTGAACAAACTGCGAGGCCAGCCGTATTTCTTGGAGAATGGCCAGTTCGCCGCGGCAATGTTTGGGAAAAGTGGAAAACTAGTGCTGCCTCCTCGTGGATAGTTTCCAAATAAATATTCTTCGTATCTATAAACTATTGGCCATTGAAAACTGTAATGTTTTTATTTAGATGTTCTTTGATAATACCTTGCACCCTGCAATTGGAGATCAACTTATAACGTAGTTGTAAGCAGAGATGGGCAAAATGTAATCTGATTAATGATCAACGATTACAAAATGTAGTCGTAATTTTAATTTTCTTGCTCTGTAATCATGATTAAATCCATTTAAAACATTAAGAAATCATAAATGTGTATACAATCTGGGATTGTGTAGTGTTTAAAACATAAATGAGCAAAATGCAGTCATATTAATGGTAAAAAATATAAAATGTATACGTTAATCATTTCATGAATCTGATTACATTTATTTTTTTTACACTGGCACGACATAGTGACTACAGAGTACCTGATGGTAAGTACTATGTAGTCCAAAAACGAAAGCGACTATCAAAGGATGAAAATCCATTGATAGTCTACATCGTTATGTCGGCCCACATATACCACGAATGAAGGTCTCTAGGTATATGAGCTACTGAATATACACAAGCTGACCCCGAAACGCGACAAGCCGAAACTGGTCACTATGACGGCCTTTACACCCATGTACTGTGGTCGCGATCCAGACGGGGACCGACGCCCTACCACCTCGCTGCTGCTCGTTTAGCACCACCCAGGAGTCACGTGTAGGGGAACTAGGGTAAAGCCTACGGACGCGAGCAGCTTCGACTCCCATCTATCTCTTTTTGCCCATCTATGGTTGTAAGGCATCTAATAGGAATATTATGTGTTCTAGTGTTGCGAAAGCAGCGATCAACTGCACTACTGATCTCATTAGTTGCGATATATAAGTGTAAAGTAAATACAACCACTTATGTATTTCTGCTCACTGACATACGCTGATATAGCATGGAGATATAATGCAAATATATGTAATGTAAATACCAATGGACATGTAAAAACTTAGACGAGAATTATCTATTCTGAATAGGTTTTTTAATAATAAAAATTAAATAAATTATATACCAACATATTTGTTTTTGTTTGATTTGTATTTGATCTTGTGCTTATCTTGCTGGTTGATGTTTTGGGTACAATTAATATTATTAGTCCTAATTATGGTATCTTCTATTTCAAAGAATAATAACACAATGGTTTAAAAGCAGGATACACCCATTTATTACTGATCCTGATTTTCTGTATTTATGTATATGATTTCACGAAGATATTTTTGAAATATTCTAAAATGTAGTTCAAAAGGATTAAACTTATTATTCATGTAAATATTTAAAAATTAAAGAGCAATATGAATTTTAAAATGTAAATAATTACAGAATTCGTTACTTTTATAAAGATAATCAATTGTAAAGGTTTTATGAAACCTTACTTTTTTTACTTCGGCAAAATCCTCACAGGACCTTCCCGCCCGCGCAGGGGGGTCGCGGCTGATGTGTGCAGGACTTGTACCGGCTAAAAACCCTAAGGTGACTACTTCGGCACTTTAACGAAGACTGTGGGCCTTGTTATCAATGCTCCAAAGCCTCGGCGTTCATGAAACCATACTTAACTTATGGCTTAAAAGCTTATCCAGTAATCTTCGTGACTTATATAAGTGTATACATTGAAAATTAATTAAACACTGATCCGAATGAGATTATGTTACGCAAGTTTTGCCCAGCCAATCCAACTTTAGAAACTTAAGTTGCAAAATTAACTTATTATAATTTAATTTTGTCGGACTTACTTGGATGCTACACAACGACGGTTAGTTCTTATTGACTCTCGAAATTCGAAATTAGTAGACGCGCGGGACTGCATTGTCATTGGTTCTCGAAAGTCATGTGATGTTGGAGTCGAAGCTGCTCGCGTCCGTAGGCTTTACCCTAGTTTCCCTACACGTGACTCCTGGGTGGTGCTAAACGAGCAGCAGCGAGGTGGTAGGGCGTCGGTGCCCGTCTGGATCGCGACCACAGTACATAGGTGTAAAGCTCGTCATAGTGACCAGTTTCGGCTTGTCGCGTTTCGGGATCAGCTTGTGTATATCCAGTAGCTCATATACCTAGAGACCTTCAGTCGTGGTATATGTGGGCCGACATGACGATGTAGACTATCAATGGATTTTCATCCTTTGATAGTCGCTTTCGTTTTTGGACTACACTGTACTTACCATCAGGTACTCTGTTGTCACTATGTCGGGCCAGTGTAAAAAAACAAATAAAAGACGCGTCAAAGCATAGTCAAGAAATATCCGTTATCAAGCGTCACTACGGACTTACCGCTAAGACAGTAAATACGCACTACAATTCTCAATTAATCTGACTAGAGTATTATCTCTATAATATATCGTAGATTAACGCTAATGATGTGATTCGGGCTCCAGCTGTCGCTGGTCGGCAGCGACAACTCAGCAGTGGCTACCAGAAATCGAATCGTGTCTTGAATTACAAGCTGATAGAGCGATTACCCGAATTGAATCCTGACCAGAGTAACAAGTGTAAATAGCTTCATTGTCGCTCGATTAGGCTTGTCACTTTTCGGGATCAGTTTGTATACACCCAATGTTAATTATTTGTAATTTATTATTCTGGTATTGTTCATCGGTGAAGGAAAATATCGTGACGATACTCGCATGTAAGCGTAACAATGATGTAAGCGAAAAGTCACCCCGAAAGAGATATGGTTTGACTTCATTATTAACTTTGCTGAAAATCGACGCTGGGTAGTTCAGCTGAATTAATTAGCATTTGCTGAGCTCACCTCCCTTTGGCGCATCATTACAAAATAAGGTATTTGTTTTTGCTATTTCCTAATTCTTTGAGTAACCCATTCTTCTACAACGTATGTTATATACCAAATAAATGTTTTTATATTCTGTTTCAATTACAACATTAAATTGTGATTAACTTAATCCATTATAGATGAAGTCACAACTCATGAACAAATAATTGCTCAGGCGAAAGCTTATAATCCATCTCCAGCGTATATCCACACGTTTGTTATACTGTTTCTGATCTTAGCTAATCTTGTACGTGTAGCTTAAGTAAATACATATATTATGTAAGCTTTGTACTAAAATTAAAACTAAATATGTATGTGAATCCTGATTGATTGAGTAAAATGTGTTTTCTACAGAATACATCAATCAAATTAGTAAATCCAACGCTTTCTGAACAAATCTTCAAGTCATTGATGTTAAGACAAAAGATTTACATTCCGATAATAAATTTATCTGAAACAAATGAATCCAAATAGTAATTCTTTTTTTTTCACAACACCGCTTACTTTACTTTACTTTACTTTTTTTCTTATGGTTTATTTCTCTGTGATGTTAGTATTGGTATTATTGATTAATATGTGTGCTTACCTTTAAAAATAATGTCTTTTACATATGGCTAAATAAAAATTAATTTTAATACAAGAAACAATAGTTCATTACCTCTTAGCGTCGTCATTTTAGCGATTATTAGAAATTGAAATTGATGTCGTTTGTAAAATCAAGTTTAAATCTGTGCAAAACGCAATTTAACGTTAAACTTATTATCTTGTGCGGAAACCTTAATTAGTTTTAAGAACTGTTAAGCTTAAATCATCATTGAGATCGAACTATACCGTTTCGGTTAAATAACGTTTTAATAGGTTAAGCTATATTTAATTTTTTTGGTCCGAGCCGCCTTAAGACTGGACGCACGTATCATTTAGCGATGGATAAGTGATGGATTCCTCCCAAGGGTTACTCGTCGCATTCCCGTAGCCCGGCGCACCCTGAAAAGGATGAATACCCCGGTGATTATAGTAGCTCGGCCCTCATCGCTGCCCTGTAGATCTATGAGGATTTCCACCTGGTCAGCTAAAAAAAGCCGTCCTAAAACAATGTAATAATTATAATAAAATAGTTACTTGACTTTTAAGATTTTTTGTTCATTTCAAATGCCTCTATATACCCAGCTCAACTGAGTGTTATTAAGGATAAACATTTTAGGAAAATAACGACTGCTGGAATGAAGTAAAAGCACTCATGTTGTGAATTAATTATGAACAAAGTGCGAGACCTTTTTAAGTGAGATTGTGGCTGGATCCTTTGAGGAGTTGGTCTTAGCTTATATTGAATTAATAATTTTCGTCGTCGACTTGAACGCTGAGGTCGCTTACGTGGTATTCTCAAATGTTATCCAATTAGTGATGAATGTTTTGACATCAGAACATTTTTAATACAGTGTGTATTAAAAACCCTGTCCTGCCCGTGAAGGCGTCATTCATTATCGAAATTAGATTCTATTCACATTATCATTTTTAGTGAAGGTTATAAAAACTATATTGAATAATAATAAAATGTAATTACATAGGCAAACTCAAGTAGCCACACTGCGAGCGCGCGTACCGCGTAAATAAAGTGACAGCAAGGGATAGTGGTAGCATGCAGTAGCGTGCAACACACAGAAGCATGGATGACATTGTCTTCTTATACTTGTATATTTGTCTATACCAAATTTTAAATCAATATATGGTATGTATTTGATATATGAGTATAAAAAGACAATGTTTTCCATGCTTCTATGCGTTGCATGCTACCATGATCCTATGCTTTCCTTTGCAAATTAATACTTTTTTGGAAGGCACATAGTAGGTAAGGATATCATAAATGTTTGTTTAATTTGGTTTAAATATAGATATTTTATTAATAGTTACTTTACTGTTAACAAAATAATGGGCAAAAGCTAGTATTTTAACATTTTTGTCCCCTTTCAACATTACAAACTAGTATTTCAGAATCTATCCTGAAAGTACCTTTTGAGAAAAACCCAAGCATATTTTCGTAGATATATATCACGGATTACACTCACGTACAGATCAGCGTAGGAAACATTCAGCCGATCCGGCGAAGAGGTATAAATTCTTATAACTTGACTAACCTTGCTCATATAGTGATGCCAACTTAAAGATTTTCCCCTATATTTAGATATTTCTTGCGGTAAGTTTTTTTCAGGGTGTTAATATTTTAACATGTTCACGGAGGTCGTATGTGACAGGCCTCAGAGCTGTTACGGTCAATACGATGAATTGAATTCGAGAAAATATGAGTCTAGGAGCTTATTATAATTACCGCAAAGCGTTACATCAACACGACAGAAATTTCTACATGGCTTAAACTCGGATGGCACGAGTATTCATAAATACTGTAGCTATTTCAGTATTACAATATTCAGATTCCAATTAAATATTAGCGGGTGACAGATATAAAGCGCACGAGATAACTGATCTATTACGTAAATTGCCATACAAATATTTTACAGCCACTTCAGAACGTATTTTCAGGTATTGGATTGCACTCAATGTGTAATTGCCCTCAGGGTATCATTTTTCACCGATGCGGAGCGCAAAAAAACTTGCTTCCCTTCTGATGTGAGAATTCTTTGTATTCACTCTTTGTTTTTATCACAAAGCTGATTAGGGCTCAAGTGTCCCGTAGAACTATGTAGTGTGGAATCCTGCACGCTAAATAATTTCCTTTACGGCGAGGACCTAAGGACGCTAGGCAGTTCAGCACACCTAAGACGCAGCATGCATCGCTGCGCATCGTCAACCTTGCCGGAGAACAGCAAGCATCTGCCATCAAACCGAAGTCCATCGTCGGCCCCCTGCACGCTCCCATCCCTTCCAGCTAAACCCTTTGTTTCTCTCTCATCTGGAGAGGATTGAACAGTACTGCATTCCACGTGCTCATTGTATCGAAATCTTTTATATTTTCTGTTAAATAAATTTATGTAACACAGACTTGGTGTATTTATTTTCTAACCCCCGATCTTCCTTTTTTTTAATTCTATTTATTTAAGGGACTTTTACGTGTGTACGTATGTCAGCCCCATCGTACCCTAATACAGAAATACCTAACATATTACATATGGTGCCATTGATCTGAAAAAGCCAGACGCCTCATCAGATAATAGTTCTGTTAAGATTTTGTTAAACATCCCGATGTCAAGTCTGTTCAGAGCAAAGGCACTCACAAACGCCTCTCTCACAGATTCAGATCGGACACATTCCATCAACAAATGGTGGATATCATCTATGATTCCACAATTTACACACATTGGAGAATTATTGAGTTTCATAAGATGTTTAAATTTGTTAGATGGAATGTGTCCGGATCTTAGTCTGTGTGCCACTGACACCAACTTCCTGCACAAAGTTGTTCCAGAAAATCAGGGTATACGAGGAGGTTCGCTTTGCAAAGTTTTATACCAGATCCCTTTCTCTCTCGATATTTCATTAAAGTAAACTTTCCATATTTCATAACATCTATTTTTATGTTTTGGTAACAATTCTGAGAAATCTGGTAGTGTATCAATAATTTTTCCGGTTAACCTACCTATCTTTGCAAGCCTGTCAGCCTCCTCGTTACCCTGAATACCAATATGCCCAGGAACCCACTGCAATCTCACCCGATCTTCCTTGTTACAACATAGTATAGCATAGTATTGTTGTAGTATAGTTCTCACTGTTTCCACTTCGACCGCGTCAATAGATATTTGCATCAAATTTGCCACATCGTGAATTAGTTAAGACTAAAATCTGGATTAGTTTTGTCCAAATAAATTATCACACGAACCAATATTCACTATATCATTTATTTATAGCTAAGTCTGCCCACTCCATCGCACCGTACCGTGACCGTGCTATGAAAACATCAGCCACGGCACGAAACGATAGGGTCTACCTTGCTCACTATAACGTAATAACTCCATTTCATGCCTATTTATAAGGACTTCGGTAACCCAAGTAGCTACGAATCGTCTGTGTGTTTTACGCAAACGCCACCTAGGTGCTTGTGCGTATTTAATAACTGTACGCGCTATTCATAAAGCACATCGGTATAGTCAAAAGTTCAGTGTACGACACAATTTTGGGCCCGGAACGGTCTATTGGGCATAATGTCACACATTTTCATACAAAGATGTTTTTTTGCTTGATAAGTTTATTGCACTGTCATGATATAGTTCGATGTACTAGGGCGAAGAGCTTTTATATACTCCTACTGCGAATTGTGATGATAAATACGAATAGTATAGGGATAGTAAAAAGTGTTCACTTTTAGATTGAGTACATTATGTATTTTTGATATCGCAAAGTTTTTTATTTTTATTTTACAAAACAATAATTCAATTAATGTTTAATTTTATAATTTATAAATTATTCCTTCTTGGAGATTCGGTTGATGTGTTCGCAGACTCCCGACTGAGGTTCAAGACAAAGGTCTTCGGGTTGTTGAGAGATGCACATATTAATTTATAATCTTAACTTTCATTACCATTAACATTAATATAATTTAAAACAGGCCACTCTAATGTATGTTGTAGATGCCTTAATAGGAACTGTACATTGTCATTGTAATTGTGTATTCATTATGTGAATGGAATAGTGTACCGGATCTCTGGTAACCCTGTATGAATAAAATTGGGCAATAATAAATTTAGCTTTTGTTGCTTTTGCTGTTATTTTCAGACGTTATATATTAAAGTATTTTAGGCTGATTTTAGTCTTAGATTGGTAACACCTTGCTTATTTACTTTCCAATTTTCGCAAAGCTTGCTCTTTGTTGTCTGGCCTTTTTTTATGAAACAAAATTTTATGTTATTTGATGGTTCGGTATGCTTCAAGTGTCGACTAAGTCTATTTTTGTTGAGCAAGCGTACTATCTTGTTCTCTTTTCATCTCACTTCTTCATATCAACAAATATGGTTGAGATATAGCAAGAATTTGAATGTTATAAGATATATAATAACAGATTATTTTACATGTATATTTGGGAATTGTTAGAATTATGTATGAAAAAATACATAACATTTCCGGACAATTATAAACTTTATTTTGTAGCCCGTGGAATAACCATGCATAAGTATTCAGAATCAGGGCTACCGTGAAGGCGGCAACCCCTGTGTGTCAAACTCCTACTGTCTAAAAGCCCCCAGGGTATCCTCTAAAATCGATGCCAGCCAGGTCTGAGGATCCGTTTTCCTCAACGAACCGGCGAGCGAATAGTCTTTTAGGCTCCGTCTCTTGGATAAGTGAGTGTAAAGAACCCACACCTCAAGACCTTACTATCAGGCGGTATGCAGAACACGTAGACACCGCTTTTGCGTCATCCGGGCGGACCTTCAGGTTTACTACCCGGTCAATGACTCGCTCATTGCGTGTGAAAACATCCCTCCTGCTACTATATCTGCCCCACTGAATTTTGAGGGTGGTTTCATCTTCCGCTCTCTTTCGGCAACCTAGTTCTGCTTTATTACTTCTTCCTGAATTTAGAAATCTCGAATTGCCAATTAAATTACATAATATAAAGGTTTCTCTTGAAATTTAATGGCCGAGTTATTCTATACGTCTGAAAGCATATCGTATTGCAATTACGTTTTTCGTGAGAGAAATTTTATTTTTAATATTACGCAGGGTGCGAGCATCGACTCGAAAAATATAACGTTAATAATTTTTATACACAATATTAAAAATATAATTCCAGGCAGTACCTAGGTTGCGTATCATAGATGGGCAAAATGTTATCAGATTAATGCAAAATTATTAGAGTCCGACCGAAACTGGTTTTCCGGCCGAAACCGAATATTCGGCCGTGACTTCAGTTTCGGCCGAAACCGAAACCGAAACTCACGTGGTCAAGTATAAGAGTCAACGTGGTCAAGTAAAACAATGAAACAAAAACTTACATGTAATCAGTTCCATCAAAACATAACCTCTAAAGAATGTTTACGTCGGGTGATAACGCACTGACTAAGTTGTGTTGCTATAGAGCAATGCGAATTAGATCCGTCAACTGTCGTCTAAACGACGCAGTTACACTCCGACGCAGCCTTGAGTTTCTTTCGGCGTTTCTTCACAAGGTAGTCGCTTCCGAAACGCTAGTAGATCGCCGTTAGGTTTCGTATTTCAGGCTGGCGGTCCAAGTCGAGGTTCGTACCCACAGGGGTGCCCTTGCATTGCCACCCAACCCATAAATTGCCGGCTGAGCACCCTCAGTGTTCGCCCACCCGCCCGGTTAAGTTGTGAAGACCTTTCCCGGTCAACAAACACGCGTAAATTCGAAAAAAAAAGCAATGCGAACGGCGCATGAATCCTGAACAGGGCCGCCAGCGTCCGCCAAAGCGTTTCCGCGAGAAACGAAGTTAGGCAAGCATGTACGACAACTACCGAAATCAGTTTCGGTTTCGGTAAAAGTTTCGGCCAGTTTTGGCCGAAACCGAAACTGCCGCCGAAACATGATTTTTGGCCGAAACTCGGCCGAAACCGAAACCGAAACCGAACTTTCGGTCGGACACTAAAAATTATTAACGATTACATTTTACGTTTTTTACCATTAATATGACTGCATTTTGCTCATTTATGTTTTAAACACTACAAAATCCCAGATTATATACACATTTATGACTTCTTAATGTTTTGAATGGATTTAATCATGATTACAGAGCAAGAAAATTAAAATTACGACTACATTTTGTAATCGTTCATCATTAATCAGATTACATTTTGCCCATCTCTGTTGCGTATTCATGGTGAAAAATTACTATTATCATTATAGCAAGACGATAATCCTGTTATTTCTAGAAATAACGGATTATATATTATTAGTAATATCTAGATATTACTGCTAGTTTGTACCAAACGGAGACCTCGCGGCATTTTTTGATTTGAATGCCATACAAAAAGGATTTTTCGAAACCTTGTCCTTAATACTTTGCAACTTTAAAGTAAAATCATTATATATAAATAAATAAAATATGTAAATAGTAGCTGTGGTGACTTATTGGATAATGGTCCGGTTTCCAGGTGGAGTAACGCAAATGATTGTAGTTTCCAATCCTGGCACATGCCTCTGGATTTTTCAGATTACGTATTGATTTAATCACCACATGCTTAACGGTAAAGAACACCGTGAAGAAATCCACATGGCATATAATAGAAATGACATCTGCAAGTGTCGTGAGATCGGCTATCAGCTGCGCTACTGGTCGTGATGGGCACGGGATATAAGCGCAAAGTAAATATAGCCACTAATGTATTTCTGCTTATCCTAAAAGAGATATAGCATGACGATATGTAGTTATTATTATTACATAAAAAAGAAAAGAACGTACACTGTATTGTTAATAGATATTAAAAACAGATTATATAGTATTTAAGCTATAGCTTTTAATCCAGTCCAATAGACAATAGACTAAAATTCTATTCTTCTTATAAAACAGTACAATTGTCAGTCTCAGCAAAACTTTTTTAACTAGAAATAGCTAAAACTGGTAAAGAAAGAACTTCTTGGCAATATAAGGTCCTTACATATGAAATTGGCGTTTTTCGTACTGGCCACTTTAATCACAAATTTCTCCTCTTTGGTAAGGAATTCCAAATTCAAATTTATACAGCTATAGACTCATGTATTTGTGCTTCGATGATCGTCATTCATTTGTTTTTTTCTTCTGTTTTTTTCTGTTTGCGTCACTCATTTTACAAAATGGAAAACTTAAAATATCGCATTATTTACGAGTACGAGTTCCGCCGTGGCACTAGTGCTGCGGATACAACTCGAAGGGTGAATAATGTGTATGGCGGTCGTGTTGCAAAAGAAAACACAGTTCGTTTTTGGTTCCAACGTTTTCGTTCTGGAAATTTCGACCTGCAGAACAAGCCCCGTGGACGGCTTGAGATTTAAGTTGATAATGAAGAGTTGAAGGCTATTGTGGAAGCGGATCCATCGCAAACCACGTCCGAGTTAGCTGCAGGCTGCGATGTTAGTGATAAAACTGTTTTAATTCACTTGAAGCAAATTGGGAAGATTAAAAAGCTTGAAAGGTGGGTACCTTACGAATTGACTGAAGCAAACCGGCAAACGCGCGTCGACTGCTGCGTTACATTACTAAACCGGCACAATAATGAAGGTATTTTAAACCGAATCATTACCTGTGATGAAAAATGGGTTCTTTACGATAATCGGAAGCGCTCAGCGCAATGGTTGGATCCTGGCCAGCCAGCCAAATCCTGCCCCAAGCGAAAATTAACCCCAAAAAAGTTACTTGTAAGCGTTTGGTGGACTAGTGCCGGTATTGTTCATTACAGTTTTCTCAAATCTGGCCAGACTATTACGGCTGATGTCTATTGTCAGCAATTGCAAACCATGATGGAAAAGCTAGCGGCTAAACAACCTAGGCTGGTCAATCGCTCCACGCCACTGCTGCTTCACGACAACGCTAGACCACACACTGGGCAACAGACGGCTACTAAATTAGAAGAGCTTCAATTGGAAAGTCTAAGACATCCTCCGTACTCCCCGGACCTTGCTCCAACAGATTACCATTTTTTTGGAAATTTGGATAACTTCTTGCAAGGGAAAAAATTTAACTCCGATGGGGCAGTCCAAATCGCCTTCAAAGATTTTATTGATTCTCGTCCGACTGGTTTTTTTAGTAAAGGGATCAATGAACTACCTATGAGATGGCAAAAGTGCATAGAAAATAATGGTTCATACTTTGATTAATTAAATATATTATATTAAAAAATATTCGAATTTTTGTTCCTCCCATACAAAACGCCAATTTCATATGTAAGGACCTAATATAAATAGTTCAAAATTAAAATTAAGAATACATTTCTGTTACATGATTTTTGCAGATATTGAAGAAAACATTTTAAAACAAAAGAAACAACTTTTACTTTGTAACTCATAAATTAATTTAATTACGTCTTTATGATTCCTCGAAAATAATAAAAGATTTATGTTTGTAGAATATTTTATGAAATTTAATTTTTTCCAAATCTTTTTTAAATTCATATACCTATACGGTACTTCGATAGCTTTGCAACAGTTTGAGGGATTTTGCTGCCCAGATGAGAAAGATGCGGTGCTCGGTGTCCAGCGAGCCGCCTGAGAGAGAGGTTTTTGAGAGGTGAATTTTTACTTCCACCCCTCCCCCAGAGAGATAGCTTCAACAAGGCCTTTTGTTCTCTGGGCGTCTGGACGAATTTGGCTTCCCAGGCCCGGGTGGAGCAATCAGAGGGACACCCCGGGGATTTCTAGTCAGTAAGAGTCTGACACACCGGGGTCGCTGCCCTCACAACGTCCCTGATTGTCCTATGCAGGATTTTCCCCCCGGGATACAAAAAAAAAGCTCCGCAACAGTGGCGAGGGCTGCCTAAAGAGTTTCACTTACCGTGACCACCAGTTCGACAGAAGCAGCCCCCCTGAGAAGCAGGGGCCCCTGAGGAGTTCATCAGGGGCCCCTACTTCTTCTCCAGGAAACTGGTGTCTTCAAGGATCTTTCTAGCACACTTGTACACTTTGGAATCGGATTATGTTGGAAATGATGAATATTTGTATCTTTTTATGTCGTTACTCGGCGGATGATTCGAGCGAGTGCAAAAACTCAATTGACAACCCGTACAGTGTTGCCAGTACTATCGAAAGTTACCCACAGACATATTCGAATACGGAACATATCTATTATTAAAAAAATAAAGAAAGTGTTAAACGGTTATAACAATAAAAGTTCTTCCGTTTATATTTATGACATCTTAGCCCAATATAATACAAGGTATCTCGTAAATTTTATTATCGTCAACATACTACATTTGTGTAAAGGTATTTCAACGCTGTTTACGATCTCATCTAAGATATTGACCACAAATCTATATTATGGCATGCTTAAGGCGAGGCGCTCGTAAATTATACATGAAACCCATCATTCCATAATGGCGTTGACGCATTGCATCCGATCCCAATCAGTGAAAATATGTTCGGAGTTACCGTAACACAATTTTATAGTAGCTTGCACATTACATCCGTCATCCATTATTCTCTGATCCTAATCGGGATAGAGCCGGAATTGATTTTTTTAATTTTTGACAGGACAACAAGTTGTTAGCTGGGAAAGACCTTCACAACTTTACCAAACTAAAAGAACGAGCACTGAATGTGCTCAACCAGTGAATTTTTGGGTTGCGTGACAACGCAAGGGCACAGTGGGTACTGATCTCAACTTGGGTGGCCAGTCACAGAAAAAGAACTATGGCGATCTACCAGCGTTTTAGAAGCGATTACCTTGAGAAGTAACGCCGAAAGAAACTCAAGGCTGTGACGGAGTGGTGACAGCTCCAAGTTATATTTGTATGAACGCTCTGGTACTGCGCCCGGAACGAAACCGAATTATGTTCGATAAACGGGCCGGACAGTGAGATATATAAATGTATGTACAAGTAAAGTAATACATACTCGGTGCAGTGTCCATATTTACTCCACGTCTTTTTATTATTCCTATAATCATCCGTATAGGACTTATAATTATTATATTAAAATATATACAATATTAAAGTGACTCGAGTGAGTGTTTGGGAGTCGAAGCTGCTCGCGTCCGTAGGCTTTACCCTAGTTTCCCTACACGTGACTCCTGGGTGGTGCTAAACGAGCAGCAGCGAGGTGGTAGGGTGTGGGTGCCCGTCTGGATCGCGACCACAGTACATGGGTGTAAAGCCCGTCATAGTGACCAGTTTCAGCTTGTCGCGTTTCGGGATCAGCTTGTATATATCCAGTGGCTCATATACCTGGAGACCTTCAGTCGCGGTATATCCAGGCCGACATGACGATGTAGACTATCAATGGATTTTCATCCTTTGACAGTCGCTTTCGTTTTTGGACGACACTGTAATTACCATCAGGTACTCTGTAGTCACTATGTCGAGCCAGTGTAAAAAAAAAGAATGGAAGTGAGAGCCGAGGCCGACCGAGACTTGCCTACACAGACCCAATGAAAAGAGCTCTGACGGAAGGTGATGTAAAAAGTTCGTGGGTTGTGTGAGAGTACATAAAGGGATTAATGAATGTTAAAGAAGCCAAAAAGGTCACCAAGAACATTGAGAAGTGGCTTCCATTGTCTCTGCCTATTCCAATTGAGGTTTAGCGTGATAATAGACAGATTATTATATTATACACAATTATATTCATTTATATATTTATTAATTACTATTTTTGAGGTTCCCGAATTTTATGGTTGCGATAATCGAATATAGTGCGTAACTGTAACTAACAGGACGTCCCTCATCCGATGTGTCCTGAATAGGTAATGGTCCAAGGAACCGGATTAAACCGGATTCTAAATGAAATTGTCCAATAAATGGCCTATCCGCATGAGAGGTTTAATTAATTACATCCAACCTATTATCAATCAAGTTGAAACGAGAATTGTTAATTTAGTTATTGCTTATTGAAAGTTTTAATAGTATTTGATGGATTGGGTATTCAAATTATATTTGTATGTTTTTTGGAGGTTTAGAGTAAGAGAAAATGTTAATACAGATAAAGAGGTAAAATCAATGGTTCGGATTCCTAACAACTTTATATGTATTTATGCCTCTATAACATGATATACACTGTAGGCAATATACCGTTTTGTTTTTTTTTTTTACTTGGGGAAAATCCTCATAGGACCGTCTCAGCCGCACAGGGGGGTTGCATGACCGAGGTGTATCGGACTTATACCGACTAAAAACCGCAAAGTGTCTACTTCTGCGCATTGCCGGGGACTGTGGATCCTGTAATCAATTCGCCACAGCCCCGTCGCGCCGCGCCCGATGGGCACAAACTCGGGGGAGATGATACCCTCCCCGATACTGCTCGTTGTATTTAGGCAGAGCACGCCACAATGCCCTGCCAACTTCCCGAGGGCCGCTAAACCAGTTGCTCAGGGCCCCCACCCTGAGCAGCCACGACCCCAAAGACATCAGTCAACTGGTCATGGATCGACC
The DNA here is from genome assembly GCA_036320925.1 of Automeris io. NCBI lineage: Eukaryota > Metazoa > Arthropoda > Insecta > Lepidoptera > Saturniidae > Automeris > Automeris io. The sequence goes on along the minus strand of JAUDJH010000030.1, from coordinate 2,165,872 downwards.
GGTCGGCTGGGACTGATGTGCCAGGGCGGTTGCCGGCACCCTGGTGTCTCCTTCGAGCGGCCTTCTGCCGTTATCGCTCTGCGGCCTCCTTCTGGGACATGACATCTTCACAGAAGGAGACCACGGCCCTCCATTTGTCATACCCTGCCAGCATTGCCGACACCACTGCTGGCAGGGAGGTAAGCAATATACCGTACGATATCCCGCCAAATTTATATTATTAATTTTTTGTCATTATTTACTGCATCTGGCATGTCTTTTATTTGGAATTATCAAGTTTCAAATTCCATCATATCTATATGATAAACTCAGATGGGTGGGCAGTAAAAGAGGGAGTGCTCCAAGAACCGGTGCACTACAAATTGCTATACCTCGTCATTGCACTGCTGCTTTTAGAGGTAGTTTCAAATACAATGCAAGTAAATGCTGGAACAATATACCTCCACCTATAAGATCTTCGTTCAGTATTTATGCTTTTAAAAATAATTATAAAAATATTTGCTTGAATCTCAAATTAAATACGAAAAAGTAACTTTTGATATTTCTGTAATTTGACTTGATATTTTATTACTTGATATTTTATGGAACAGCCTGTATGTATGTAAATGTATTTTATTATCAATCTATCCTATCTCTATTATATTTTATTTAGTATTCTACATTTTTGTATGCTACTCAAAAGTGTTCTATGTATTTATTGTCATACTTGTTTATTGTACGTTATAAGGTATGTTTTTGTATATTTGGTTAGGTTCTAATATTGAAATAGCACCGCGACGTCCGCGCAATCGGTTGCCCTTAGCGTCGGCTGATAATCAGCGCTGGATGGCGCGTGCAGCGTCGCTCAGCATATGCTGAGACGAGTGCTCTTTGAGATGGGTAGCAGCACACAGGATACATGATGTGATGTTATGTATTCTTTCATTGTTGTTTTTATATAAATATGTTTGTTGTATGTTGTTTCCTTTGCCTCAATAAACTTTTTCGTTTCTTTTTTTTTCTTTTTTATTTTACATTGTAAGCCGTAGTTTACAAGCAGAAGTAACTAACAGTTACCCAAAAAATTCCCTAGGTGGCAATACCTGTCTTAAATCGAAATTTTTGTTTAATAAATTAGTAGTTTGAATAAGTTCACCGTGCTCTGAATTGAAAAGTAATCAGAAAATGATTTTCAAGTATATAAGTGTAACATGGACAGGTAAGTATGTCAACTTTAATGTTTACGTTACAGATAACAATTATTTTCATTATTAAATTTTTGAAAATAAGCGTTTGTTGCTCGTAGACTACATTCATTGATAAGGGTCTTATTTTGTATTAGTTTTTTTGATAAAGTGTTATACATGGGAGGTGTAGCATGTTCCAGGGTAGCTCGCAAGCGCTCCTCTGCAGACGAGGATATTGTCTCTGTAATGCAATCATGGTGATGGCAATAAGGATGGTTTAGATTTCGAGACCAAGCAACACTCCCTGGTTTTCAGTATTTTTTTTTAATAATTTAATTTTGTATACTCCTGAAAGACGTGTTTTTAATTTTTGTGTTAATTACCCGTACACAAAAAATTACGAAAATCTATGTTCTTGAGTGATAAAGGGTAAGATGATGAAGGGTGTTGAAGGGATAAGTTTTGAGTATTATTCGTAAAACTGTGTTTATAGTCTTTTTTGAAGACAAATACGACTAAACAAAACTACGGAATACTATGGAAATAATTAGTATAGTGTGAAACGAGATATAACTTAGAATAAAACTCTAAACTGTAGTTGTCTTATTATTGTTTTTAATTTATTTATTTTTATTTAGGGGCTTTTATTCCAGTGAATATATCTGTCCCATTGTGCCCTAACCTATGTCCTTAGATCCTGGGCGAGTCGCTGGTGTGCAAGTGTCAACATCTGGCACAGCATTCTGGCTTCACTGGACAATGGATTCGCCAAAATGGCTTGCCATGCTCCAATACTTTGTCTCTTCATTTTCAACTTGCTCATCAGCGGCCTCATTCTTGCTAGTGATAGATAATGTGTTAATTTCGTGAGTCCTTGAATTCTTTACGTTTCTGACCCACGTGAGGTGGCCTTAAATAGCGCAACACATTAACACGTTAATTCAGGGGCGAATATCTATGTTTTTCCGCATGAAGTGGGCCTGAATACGGAACAGTCTAGTGTAACCCACCGGCGGGTCACGCTGCCCCACGAAACAGTCAAGTGTGACTCACCGGTGGGTCACGCCGGCGTGAACGTGTTAATGTACTTATACTTGTTCGGCTGCTTTCTTGTGTATGACTTGTAGCGGTTTGCAAACAAAAGATAATAAACAACGGAACTCTTCGCCTTAATGCTTTTACGATTCGACGTAAAATATTGGTAGTATAACGGTTCATACTTCCTTACGATCCAAATCGAATAAATATTAAAATCATTGTCACTTACAATTTAGCACAGCATAGTTGCCAATCATTTCTACCACCTTAAAAGATTTCGGTCTTGTTTGCTGATAACTAAAAACCCTACTTTCATTTTTTTTACGCTGGCTCGACAATTTGACTACAGTGCACCTGATGGTAAGTACAGTGTAGTCCAAAAACGAAAGCGACTGTCAAAGGATGGAAATCCATTGATAGTCTGCATCGTCATGTCGGCCCACATATACCACTATGCTATAGGTATACACCAGGGATGTTACGGAGCTTCGACTCCGACTCCGATAAGTCGGAACTTCCGATCGTTATTACACCTTTTAATCGGAGGTATTCATCGGAGGTCACCACCACTGATGTAGTCAATTCATTTGATTTTACTTTATATGTTGTTGAAACATAATATCAATTAATCAAACAATCAGTGCTACTTAATTTGTAGAAGACATTTTTTAAAATTTAGATTATAAAAATATGATTAAATTATTAAATTTAAAACTAAATGTACATTTAAATTTATTACTAAAAGGTTTTTTTTATTTTACATTTACATTAAATTAAGTAAAATAGAAATTAACACAAAAACAACCCTGCAGCAAATTTGATTTAATTTGTTCACTGGACAATGTTCACTGGAGGATAACGGTTTCTGATATATCCAACACTTTGTGAACAACAGCTTTTATTTGCCCAAGTTAGGTTGTGTTGTGTTGGGTTCTGTTGACCCAACTTGATATACGCCGGCGATGCGCTTGAGGGAGCGTGCCGCCCAACTTATCCAGGCGAGAGCGCTGTGTGACCCCGGGGGTTTTAGTCGGTGCAAGTCCGACAATCAAAACGCTCCCCGACGTCCGTCAACAATATCTCCCAGGCTAACAAAAAAAAACCTGATATACGCTTGGAAACAGTCTCTATCCTCAACATCTGTCTACACACGAGGGAGATGTAGAGGGAAATCGATTATGCTCTTGTCAACTCAAAAGTTCTGGCTTATATTTTCGAATCCATATATCAATCCTGCACCATATTAAAATGGGATCATATTTAAGATATAATAAATAACATATCTTCACGCTATCACGCTATGTGAGCAGACATACAATAGTGGTTTTATCCACTTTGCGCTTAAATGTCGTGGACTACGCGACCAGTAGCTCAGGTAATCGCTTTCTCACAGTACTATGAAAATGTTAATAGGAAACAGCAATTTTTATTGTCTGTGTATTTGTAAATTTATCACTTTCTAATTAAAAAGGTTTACTGAATAATGTTTTTATTTGTCCCTTAATAAAACTACTTTATTCCGCCGTCACTTGTGACTGACATTGCCTCCGACTCCGATTCCGACTCCGATAAATCAAATTTAAAAACTCCGACTCCGACTTCGGTTTCGATAAAACTGCCTCCGTTACATCCCTAGTATACACTATACACTATAGGTATACGAGTTATCGGATATAGACAAGGTGATCCCGAAACGCGACAGGCCTTTTTTTTGTAAACCGGGGGATATCCCTAACGGACCTTGCGGGGCAGTAAGGGCCACCCCCCCGGTGTGTCGAACTTGCGCCAATTAAAACGCCCGAGGTGTTCCACCTTCCACCTACCGGCATCGAGGGCACGACTGGGGTCTCATCCTCGATGACCGGAAAGGCGTGCGGCCTTAAGTAGGCCTCTACTCGTTTCGGGAGGAGTGGTGTAAAGAGTCACCCCTCTCTTACATCTTTGTTGTAGAGTGGTATGCGGGAACCCATCCTGCGCCGCTCGCACCCTTATTGGAAAACGAAACAGGCCAAAGCAAGTCACTATAACGGTCTTTACACTTGTGTACTGTGGTCATGGCACTCATGATCCAGTTTGAACAATTGCCCTACCACCAAAATTAATTAGTTTATATAATTTATCTGTATAAAGCTCTTAAAGATTCGTTAATACATTGACTTATAGTTGCAACCTTCACGCCAGCTTACATATACTATGACTATCGAACTCGCCTGATTCGCCCACATACAATTTATACTCAAAACTGATTTTCTCTCTATACTTGAGTATAGTGAGAAATCAATCAAAAATACATTTGCAGATGATAACAAACAATGATAAAGGTCTTCCCAAAACCAAACATACGTCATCAGATCTACGTGATGAACAATTTTGGAGACCTTCTCATATGTTCTAGATAATGAATCGACAGAATAATCAAGCAGTTGTATCATCAACTCAATGGATTGGTCTTATATTACAGAGTATATCGAGAGGTGAAAAGCTATTTGGCTCTATTTGACCAAAAAATGTCGCATAAACCAAATAGCCGTTCGCCCCTCGATATATTGATAGATAATTGAGCCTTCGTTTTATTCCGAGCTTTTGTTTTCTCTTAAAACAGAAGCTGGGGTAAATAAATATCTGTTAGGTTAGATTAGACATTCAAAGACTGCGGTATCTCCAGCCAGAAGTTTGGCTTTACGCCAACATTCAATGTTTAAGGATTTCCCCGCATGGTGCATCGAGGGATGTGAGCAGTTTTAATCTCTAGTGATGTGCAATTTTCGTTTGGCATAAAATTTACCGAACCGGTTAAATTAATGAATGAAATATAAAAAATAAGCCATATCAAACCAGTTGCATTACAAGTAAAAAAACTATTACCTTGTTGTTCGAGTTAAGAACATTAATTAGCTGCTGTGAACAAACTATAGCATGAATGCATGTCGGTTCGGTAGATGGCGTTGTGCAGAATTGCATCGCGTTATAGTTTCATTCGCAGCAGCTGTATGTAAGGCAAAAGTGCCATATTGTGAAATGAAAAACAAAAAGAGAGGAACAGAGATTAAGTATTGATTTTAAGTATATATGTTCAGTGATTAAACAGTGCTTACCTGTATTAGTGTTTCACTACAATCTTCCCGCTCACGACCAACCAGATAACGGAATTCTGTACACTTGTTGTACTTAGTTAGACATGTAAATACTGTATGTGTAACTGTAAAAAAATTATATTGTATGGCCAGTGGTCGTGGGTGTGGTAGTAGAAAGACACGGATTTTGGCGTTTTACTGTTTATTTGCACTTTAAGGCGCACCGAACTGCAACGCACACGCACGTACTCTAGCCTTGGGTCTCAGTAGTCGACTAACTTAGCAAGCATCCCGTGCGCGCGCATCCTCTTACCCCGTGCGTCCCGTAACACCCTAAAGACGCTTAGGGCGTTTTAACACAAGCACGTATCAGGTGGCGTCTACATGTTATAATTGTCTTAAAAACTGGTAATTATAAGATTGAGAGCTTTTTTATTATCTACAAACAAATGCCTAACCTCGGTCACTCCTGGTTGAAGGTTACGATAAGGCCGATGGTGGAACGCGCTTGTTCAACAAATGTCTATTCACTCGCCTTTTAAAGGGTTTCGAATAATAACATAAAAATATGATCCTTGGTGCCATAATCGCCTAATTTGCTATTCACATTATGAATGTGACGCGAAGTTTTTTGTATGGATACATGATATATGCACCACATAGGGATGGTATGGGGTTTTAGAAAGCTTTTTCTGCTACTTTGGAGTGAACGCTACTGTCTTAAAAGTATGTGTAGTATTTCCCTGTTATCTTCCGACCAAATTAGTTTCGCAACTGGAAAAGCTACTTTACAATAAAATAAATATATTATGTCGCTATGAATTACTTTAGCGTTTTGATTTTCCAAGCTGATGATACATGACAGAAAATATTCACTCTAAGCTAATATACAAGTGACTAGACAGGTATCGAAGATGTAACTCAGTATTCTTGAGTTTTTAAAAAAATATTATAAACACTTTTTTTTTTGTTAATCCGTTGGAAATCCCTACGGACCGTCAGAGGATGTGGTGAGGGCCACTTCCCCCGGTGTGCCACCTAAAAACCACCGCTAAAACCACCGGGGTGCCAGCAATGCCCTCTCTTCGCTTTCGCCGAGCCTGGGAATCCGGATACTTCCGACATCTCGGCGAGCAAATATATAAACACTTGTTACAAAAAAAAAATGATCTCGGTGCATTCTATCAATACTTAATCGAGGCCGGAGGTGCCCAGGTACTGTTAATTTACACATTTGTAAAAAAAAATTTGAATTAAGAACTTAAATTTGTATGTTTACGGGGCTGACATGACTGCGTAGCCAAAAGCCTTTTTATTTCAAGAATAAAAAAAAATTGAAACCGGCTTCGTAAAATCATACTGTATAAACTTACAAAATTTAAAAATGATGTTCCAATTGTCTAAACCATTAGAGTAACTATGAAAAACGTTAAAAGCAAAGTAACGAGTGCTGTTAACTAGTCCAATTTAATTTCCAATTACAATGGTTGTTTAAGCGAAGCTCCTCATACATTTTAGTTAAAAGACTTCAAAAGCGCTCTCCGCTGCAATTTCACGGCCCATTGCATCTCTTGTAACATCGCTTGCTAACTAAAATAGACGTTTTCGTGCTCCGCTCGTATTAACATCTATAAAAGAACACTTTACTAGACCAAAATATATAGTTTTTATCTTCACTCAAATCAGAATAAAGTTTTTTTTTTAATTTATATTGCTTTAGACCAGGGCTTCTTAAACTTTTGTCATTCACGACCCCATTTATGATTGCGAGTTTCTTGACGACCTCATACAAATATAAAAGAAAAATAAATTAATATTTTTTGATGATTTATTTATTAGGTAACAATATACATATGAAAATATATAGTTTTAGAATTCGTTTTGAAACATACAAAAATCTAAAATTAATAATTGCACAAAAAATTATAAAATTGTATTTATTATAGTTTCAAAAATAAACGTGGATTCTGACCGTCTTAATGCGCGTGTCTAGACGCTGCAAGTCCACTGTATTCCGCCAACTCTAGTGATATTACACAATGGTATATATAAATATTTGACATTAAAATCTCCCGCGACCCCAGAATTTTGTTACGCGACCACATCTGGGGTCACGACCCATAGTTTAAGAAGGCCTGCTTTAGACAATTTCTATATTTAAATAATTTCTTTTATACTGTATGTACTAAAAACCCTGTCCCATTCCAAAGTAACACACTGTGGTGTTAACGATGGCATTGCCTAAATACATTAGAAATTTATCATCAGTACATAAAATAAATCCATTACGCAGTCACCTCTCCGACGTTCCATAGATGCTATAATCTACAACTCCATGTATATATGTGAGTGCCCAGAAAAACTTCACTTGCGCGATGTAGGTTAGTAAAATTGTATGACAATTGTTAATCGATCTGTAAGCGTTTGTGCCCTCTAATCTCCGAATCGGCATAACCGTTTTATCTGCGGTTTTCACTAATATATTATGGGATGCTGCCTTTAACATACAGTGTTAATTTTATTATATTATAATCGGTTTACAAATATAAAAAGTTACGTCAATATACAAAGATACGTCGATCGATAAGTGCAAAATTGATACAGTCACTAATCAATATCTGCTAATCCAGATAGGAATACAGCGTGAGATATATTATAAGTATATTTTCAGGCTTGAAGATACAATCTATAAATCGAGCTGGACATTAACTGGACGAAAACAGTGGAAGACCGGTATCAATGGCGCTGAATAGACCAGGCGTAAGCCAACTTTGGACAAACTGGCTGATATCGATAATTAATCGATAAATATTATTGCTTGTCTCCATTATGTTACTAAAGTTATATAAACACAAGGTAACAAAGTTCAAATTCAAACAACTGCCACGGACTACTGAATTCTCAACCATTCGCAGTAAGTTAAAGGTAATTCTCCATTGCGATTCATGTTACAATGGGCTATTTAAACTGCAGAAATTATCATGGACATAAATATTCTAGATACATACATAATTTTTGTTTTAGATATATTTATTTAATAACACGCCATACATTTGCGCAACAACACACACACACGCATATTTAAACACAGATATATTTAATAAATCTGAAACTTTTATTGGTATTACTTATTTTAATTTCAAGACTAGTCTTCGATATTACGATTTGTATAATGTAAGCTCAATTTCAATAATGAAAAAATGAAAACAGCTAAAGAAATTTCGAGAAGAAATAAAACAATGCAAACAGTTCGACATTCAATACTAATAAAGAAATAAAGAAAGAAAACCATCGACAATTGCACAGGCACAATTGTGCTCAGACCACAGACTCAACGGTTAATTATAACAAAAAAAAAGAATTTAATGTGTTTAACAGAGACAAGTACAGTAAAATTAAATCAAGTAATATTTTTAACACAAAATGTTCCCTAGAAAAAAAATGTGAAGTTACAGTCCAGTTGCGCAGAGATATTACCTTACTGAGCGTTTACAAGCGTTCATATCAAGGGGAGTGTTCTCCAGAGTTATTTAACCTTGTTTCATCCTCTCCCTTCCTTAATAGAAGTGATTCTATTAAGGAAGCGCGCGGGCTAACAAAGTCACAGACAGCTATTCGGTATCTCACATCCCAGCTAGGATTAAGAAGTTCTCTAACTCTTATTTTTTGCCATGTAGGACTATGGAATGGTCTTCCGACGAGCGTGTTCCCACCGTCCTATGATATGGGGTCCTTTAAGCGAAGTGTGTAGAGATATTTGTGCAGGCCGGCATGATCGCTGTGACTACCGACGGGTTTTTTAACTGTCGATAGTCGTTTTTTTTGGACTACATCACGATTAGTGATGAAAATGCACGGGAATTTTCCCAAAGTGCCCAAAACTTTTTTGGGAATATTCCCGGGAATTTACGAAATGTTCTCGGAAGTTTTCCCGGGCATTTTCATCACTAATCATGATTACCATCATGTGTGGTATAGTCAAAACTTCGAGTCAGGATTATAGAAAGGCGACTATATATTGATGACCAAAGAAAAGTTTTACCTAGAATTTATACTGACACTTCTAGATAACATTTATGATTATGTTATAGGACCTAACCTCACTTGTGAAGTTAGAAGTACTTTACAAGATCGTCGGGGTGTGTCGCCGTAGTCAATATACTTCGAACTTTTCCTGTTATCGGATCTGAGATTTTACTGAATGTTAACAGGAAACTTGAATGTTTAACATCAACATTGTATATGCTGCGTAAAAGAAATATGAAGGTTCCGTGTATTGAGACATGTGTTGTTTACATAAATAGGAAAATAAATCTTAAGCATGTCATCTTGTAGCTATGACGCAGAGATGGGCAAAATGTAATCTGATTAATGATTAACGATTACAAAATGTAGTCGTAATTTTAATTTTCTTGCTCTGTAATCACGGTTAAATCCATTTAAATCATTAAGAAGTCATAAATGTGTATGCAATCTGGGATTCCGTAGTGTTTAAAATGTAGATGAACAAAATGCACTCATATTAATGGTAAAAAACGCAAAATGTAATCGTAATCATTTTTATTACTCTGGCTACATTCTGCCCATCTTTTTTTTTATTTTTTTATGAGGATTTCCTCATAGGACCGTCCCGGCCGCGAAGGAGGTGGCAGCCGGGGTGTGCCGGACTTTTACCAGCTAAAAACCCCAAGGTGACTACTTCTGCGAATTAGTGGGGACTGCGGGTCCTGTAATCAAATCGCCGCAGCCCCACTACGCCGCGCCTGACAGGCACAATCACGGGGGGGAGACGCCACCTCCCCCGATATCACCTAGTATACTTCGGCAGAGCGCGTCACAACGCACCGCCGTCTTCTCGGGGGTTGCTGACCGGTCGCTCAGAGCCCCCACCCTGAACAGCCGCAACCCCTAAGGCATCAGCGCATTCTGCCCATCTATGCTATGACGGCCTGATGGATAACGAGCCGGTATCCTTGCGCAGCAATGCCAGCAGTCCTAGGTTTACATTCCGGCACGTACCTCTGGGTTATTCCAGTATAAGTACTGATTTAAACACTACATGTTTACCAGTGAAATCACATGATATCTAATAGATATTTCATGTGTACTAGTGCTGTGAAAACGCCGATCAGCTGCGCTACTGGTCACGTTGGGTACGACATATAAGCGAAAAGTGGATACAGTGGCTAATGTAACTCTGCTTACCCTAAAAGGGATATAGTGTGACGATATATTACCATCGATATATTTTAATTATGTTATGTAACATTCATATTTATATAGAATAAAATCCAGGAAACTTCACTATTTAATAAGATTTTGTTTGGTGGTAGGGCGATTGCCCGAATTGGGTCATGACCACAGTACACAAGTACAAAGACCGTCATAGTGACTCGCTTTGGCCTGTAGCGTTTCGGGATCAGCTTGTGTATATTCAGGGACTCATATACCTAGAGACCTTCAATCGTGGTATATGTGGGCCGACATGATGACGGAGACTACCAATGGATTTTCATCTTTTGATGGTCGCTTTCGTTTTTGGACTACACTGTACTTACCATCAGGTGCACTGTAGTCACTATGTCGAGCCAGTGTAAAAAATAATAATACAAGCACTATAGTAACATTTATCCAACATAGACATACAATATTCAGGAAAATGTACAAAATGCAATTTAAATTTTAAGTTCTTCTATGTTACGTATAATTAACTTATAAACATTGAAAAGAGCAGTGTGATTTTGTCGTAGAGGACTACATTCTTTTCAAAATATGTAATAGGAGAAAATCGCATGCTATCATTTCCGCTCCAATTAACACTGAACTAAAAGCTGTACCAGAAGAGAACATATGATAGCGTACATCTGTCCGATCTAGTTAAGCAGTAATGTTACATGAGATGCAATGTACAGTGAAATTACAGCGCAGAGTGCTTTTCAACTATCCTGTGAGTGTGTGTCTAATGGTGTTTTAGAAGCTTTCATTTAACTTGCATTATTAATTTGCAATGTAGTTCAATTTTAGATAAGACAAAATTCTATATCATTCTCGCGCAATCGTTGTACCTCAATGTATTCTCTGTTGCTTTTCGTAACATTAAAATAAATAAGCAGTTAACTGCATTTGATTTTTAATCTGTGGTTATAGACATAAACATTTAGATGTAAAGACACTGTAAACTTTCTAGAACATTTCTGATATATTGTGCTTTAAGCGCGAAAAATTATAATTCTATCATATAAAAATGAATCGTTAAATTTGTATAAGCGCGAAACACGAGAACGGCTGAACCGATTTGGCTGATTTCTTTTTTGTTGTGTTTTTTGAAGCCTGGGGAAGGTTATTACGGAGAGAAAAATTAAAAAAAATGGCTGAAAAGGTCTAAAAACACCACTTTTCTATATTGTCATACAAAAAATTCGTAATAATATTTAAAAGTCAATTTGAACTTTAACACCATACCATAAAGTTTAAATGTCAGTGGACGGGTTCCGGGAAGGCAAAACAATTGATTGACGTATAAATATTAATGTCACTATTTGTCAATTTTTATACATATAGCATTAAGGCCAGATTCCTTCAAACAATTTTCAAAAAACAGCCGACAGGCCAATAATAGCTATTAACATTAAAAAAAACAATGTGACTTTGTTATAGAGAAATAGGGGAGAACAAGGTCTGCCGGGACAGCTAGTATTTTATAATAATAATATATTGTATAAAAAAAATCACTTTGAAGGAGGACAAATTTAAAACGCGTCACCTTTCTGCGTAACAAACGTAGGCTCACCTGACATATACAGAACTAAGTTACTACAATATATTCAAGAAACATTCCAACAAATGTAGTTTTCTTTAAGCCAAATGAGCTCTTACTACTTTACTATTCCAGTTAGGTTTTAAAACAAAAATGTTCTCGTGCAAGTGATTAGTATCTTAGTGAGAATAAATTCTTTGAATTGATATAATCTTCTAGAGTCCCTGTTTTAGGCAGAGGACATCCACAATGCATCTGCACTTTGACATTTCCTGCGCATCACATTTCAGTTCATTCTACGTACTCTCTCTCTTTCTCTCTCGACTCTGCCAAGATCGTGTATCTCCAAGTTTCTGTGAGACGACCACTTTTCTAGTACTCTGGGCAATTCAATTTGAGTCCTAGAGAATTTTGATAATATATGATTGATGATTTGATAACATAAAAAATGTTTATAAGCTCTGTGTCGTTTATAACGTTATTACAAATATCAATTTGATTTTATAGCTTTATACATACTTCGTACCGTGCGAAGTCATTTTAATCCTATCGGTAAAATTTGACAAAAAAAAACTGTCAAAACATCAGTTTTAAAATGTAGTTCTTTTGTCGTATTGGTTTAAAAAACAACCGGGGGAACTTTTAACCGACCAATCTTAGGAATATTCAAATAACTGAACGTAATAATACAATTTCTCAATGATATTATAACGCTTCATTGTTTTTAACATGGATATCCGGTCGAACGCTTGGCAGTATTCCAAATTGGGTGCGGAAAACTTCTTGGCGTCTGATTGGCCCTATCTAGACCAATTGAGATAACGACTTGTAAAATCCTATAAGATTACAGATTGTATTGAATGTGTGCCAACATCGGTAGCCTTATAAAATCTTTTATCATAGCTCTATTACATCCGACTTCTGATGGAGTGCTTTAATCTGTCATGAAGGATGCTGTAACAGCATGTTACTGACATGTAGATAATCTTGTTGAGAATGTAAGCCCATTTGCTAAGCCTAGCCAGACAGTTACAAAGGACTAAATGTTCACTGAAAGGTATAGCTTTAATATCTATCATGTTTTACAATTGTCAAATATATATTTATAGCATGTAGACGCCGCCCTATACGCACATGTGTTAAACGCTCTAAGGGTCGTTAGGGTATTACGGGACGCACGGGGTAAGAAGATGCACGCGCACACGGGATGCTTGCTAAGTCAGTCGACTACTGAGACCCAAGGCTAGAGTACATGCGTGTGCGTCGCAGTTCGGTGTGCCTTAAAGTGCAAATAAACAGTAAAACACCAAAATCCGTGTATTTCTACAAACAAACCCACGACCACCGGTCATATATTATAATAATAACATACCGTCACGCTATATACCTATTGGGATGAGCAAAGGCCTATTAATGGCTGTATCCACTTTGCGCATATATGTCGTGTCTAATGTAACTAGAAACATAGCTTAACACCGTTCTCCGGGCACTTACATATGGCAATTAAATGCCATGCGGGATTCCTCATCCTTCCATCGGTTTTCCGTCACCAGTGAGCCTGTAGTGCCTAACTCTGAACATAATTTGGAAAATCTCAGAGGTGCGCCGGAATTCGAACCTACGACGAATTGAGTTGCAATCAATATGCTATTTTCAAGATTATATAAAAGAATACTCAGGTTGAGATTTATAGACGCCATTTCGACTTTGCTTAGCAAAGTTCTCAAAAGTTTAATTCGTTTTGAGAAAAAAAAAACTGAATATATAACAGAAACTTGAGTAGTAATAGTATTTGCAGAGCCAAGTCTATGTTGACAAAATCGGTGACTTACCAAATCCTTTGACATTCATTAAGTATTATAAATTGTAATGTTTTAGTAAAGTTTAAATAAACTTAAAGTATTTGTAAAAGGCAACGAATAATTATTTGTGAGTCGAAGCTGCTTGCGTCGGTAGGCTTTACCCTAGTTTCCCTACACGTGACTCCTGAGTGGTGCTAAACGAGCAGCAGCGAGGTGGTAGGGCCTCGGTGCCCGTCTGGATCACGACCACAGTACATGGGTGTAAAGCCCATCATAGTGACCAGTTTCGACTTGTCGCATTTCGGGATCAGCTTGTGTATATCCAGTAGTTCATATACCTAGAGACCTTCAGTCGTGGTATATGTGGGCCGACATGACGATGTAGACTATCAATGGATTTTCATCCTTTGATAGTCGCTTTCGTCTTTGGACTACACTGTACTTACCATCAGGAACTCTGTAGTCACTATGTCGAGACAGTGTAAAAAAAAATTATATATCGTAACGATGAAGCCTTTCTTCGTGTAGGATGACCGGTGATCGATGACGACCGAACGAGAAATAACGTAAAAGGTTCCGAAGGCCTTTAACCAACTGTTAACTTATTTACCTACCCTACTCGCTTTGTAAACACACACTTACGTATTACGCATGTGTATACTAGATACCACATCCTATTTACTCTGCTCCTATTTACTGTTGAGCACACTGCGGTTTCCATGTACTCCACGCTATGTACTGCCACTAACAAAGTATGATAGAAAGTGTTTCTCAACAATCATCTCACCCTTGGTCTGCCTGAAGCTAGCTGACTGTCAGTCGGCTACTTGCATGCTTTTCTACAGTGCCAGTAGAAGAAATAGATATGTCGTTCCGTTCACATTTTTAGCAAGATGACGTCAAAGTATTACTTTGCTGCGTAAACTATTACAGTCGTTGTATTGATTTCAGACCGGAAATCCTGTATGGCACCACACTGACATATAATTATCATACTTAATGATAAGATCGAACTATCAAATCACACTTAAATCCTCACACTTGCATTTAACCTCTGGTCCTAAGATTTTTTTTTTTACTTTACCGGGAGCCGAGAAAGTTGGCGTGGTCGTACCTTTGGCCCAGGTAGACGCGTAGGAGGAACACCCCGGTAGTTTTAGTCGGTATGAGTCTGACACACCAAAGCCCCTGTCCTCAGAGCCCATGAGGATTTCCACCAGGTCAAAATAAAAAGGAATTTCTATGCTCTTACAAACTATTGCATTCAAGTGATTTTATTCAAGCTATGCATTTAACACGTTTGCTGCGGCAAGGAAAGTCATAAATCTTCTCCTGGTGCGGCGGTAGGTCAAAATACACCAACCAACGACTATCCGCCAGTGCGTAGTAGGTCTTTCTCGACCCCCCAGCACTAGGGTTTACTAAAATGCTGTAAATTGGCGAAAACGTAACGTATGTAATTTTTTTTTGTACTGTTAGAACGACCTTGATCCCAACTTCCTTGGTTTAGCTTCGCTCCGGGATCTGTCAAATATTAAACGAAAAATAAAGCAGAGAAAACAGCGGGCTGATATCGACCTGGTCCGCACTAGAAAGTGTTTTTTAGTAGTGATGGGACAGATAAAGAATAAATAAGGGATGTGGAAAATAAAACAGAACTATCGTAATAGAAAAAAAAATTGTTTAATGAAAAACTTATTAATTAATAAAAAAAAGTTACATTAATGAAAAAACTTATATTGTTAGCATTAGTCTGCCTGTGAATGCTTAGTTTTAAAACACGTTTTGCAAAGGTTCTGATTGCATCTCCTGCAAAATGATTTAATTTTTTTAACTTTTTTTTGTTTGGGTAGTATTTAAAGTTCTCCGCAGTCTCTCATAGCACCCTGCACAATTTTTTCGTTTAGCGGTCATCTCTAGAACATGGCCACTGTCCTTCGGATTTTCTTGGTTTTCTGAATTTAAAATGTTTTTTGAGTTCTACCACATGGCTCACAGTTATGAACGAAATATTGTATGGGACTTGCGATGGGGAATTGTGTTACTCCAAATTTAACGTAAGCGAAGGATTAAAATCAACTGCGCTGTCATTTCGAAGTATCGCACGAACGACTAGCGTTAATTCGCCTCGATAGCACGCACAACACTAAATGGCGGCGCGCGCGCTCAGTGCTACAACGGGTCGCGGGCGGCCTGCCGGGAGGGTAGGCCCAAATAGACCTGTTGCCGCACTGAGCTGTTGTTTTTTACCGTCTGTGCGTGGTAGGTCAAAAAGAGCCTACCGTAATGTTTTGATTGGGAATACCTACAATTTTGACCACAAGCTGAAATATATATTTGTCTCTGTTGAACTCTTACAAACACCTGAGATACTCGCTCCGCATTGGCGGGAGGGACATAGTTTTGTTCGTCCGCACCAGGCGAAAGTACCGTGGTAGGACGAAATAGGCCTGTTCCGCAGCAAACGTGTTAAAAACATCCAGATTGCTAGCTCCATCCCTGAGGGATCTATGCGTAATGTATGGAAAGGAAAGTGCATCAAATAAATATTTTGATTATCAACTGATAAATGATGCAGGATATTAGCAATCCCCAAACAATTGAAAGTATTATAAAGTTTTGAACGGACAATTTCACCTAAATTCTCGTGTAAAAATATTTTACTCAAGCAACCGATCAATCGATTTGTTTATTGTATGTAATAGTTTATTTTAGTATCACTCGTATTTGTTTTGTATTTATTTTCTCTATGTATTGTCATTGTTTATTGATAATTCTTATAAGATGTAACGCGACCGGGGTCCTTAATGAAATTCAGCGCTGCAGACTTCCTCTGTGGCTTTAAGCTGATGAAGGTTCCATTTTCGCCATGTTTATATGTTTTTGTATTTTTCTTTTGTTTCTGTATGTTGATTCTGTTACAGTATTTAAATTTTTAGATTTTGTTAGTTTGTAGCGAAATAAATACATTTCATTTCATTTTCATTTTTATTTCAATCCAGGCGTGTAATACCGTTAATCTTATTATCACTTATATCAAAAATGATTGCAATAAAATATAAATTAAATTGTTCTGGAATTATAAAAGTGCATGATATAGAGATTATACGAAGCATCAAGGGGTAAAACAAGACTGTTTTAAAGCTAAAGCTAGCTTACTGATGCCACCAATTTTCGTTAATGCACCGAGGTCGTTACAAATTGGCGGATATCCAAACTAGCAACTAAAGATACCGCAATGCTTAAGTTACTAAACTAACTTTATAAAACCTGCATCAAATATGTACTTTCTCTAGTACGTTTTTGTATGCACAAAAAATTTTTTTTTACAAATCATACCACGGAAAGTGAATATCCCAATAAGTTTCAATTTTCTTTCAACTTAAAATAATATGTTTATTTAATTTTTACACTTCCATGGAAACACACAACAATATATAAACAATAAAAAAATACACAAAAAAGAAACATAGCCAGCAAAGTTACCACAAAAAAATCAAGCTAAGGGTTAGTTGATATTTTAGTTTAATTAAAGAAAATTAACCAACTAATTATTAATACTAACTATTAATTGTAATTACAACAAAAAAGATGTCATTTTCTTCTCACCTTTCTTCTAAAGGAGTCAAATTTGCAAGAAAAATATAGATATCACAAAAACGTTTATTATACAAATCATAGGCATGAAAAATAAGCGTCATTAATATAATTGGTCTTCACAAATGGCACTTTAAACCATGACGTCTCTTGCATTTGAATGCTGACACCTAAAACCTATTTGGCTTAACAAATGAGACGAGTCTATGGCTGAAATTTATAGACGCTATTTCGACTTTTCTTAGCAAAGTTCTCAAAAAACTGAATATATAATAGGAACTTGAATATATATATATATATAGTATTCACAGAGCCAAATCCATATCGACAAAATTGATGGCTTACTAAATCTTTTGACGTTAATTGAGTAATATTAATTGTAATGTTATTGTAAAGTCTAAGCAAAGTTAAAGTTACGTCTATAAATTTAAATAAAAAGGTGGATTAGAAGTTGAATGAGATGAAAGGTGATGTAACTTAGATTAATATTTTAAATGCTTTAAAAACTTAATTCAACCCTCGAGAAGAATTATATATTTTTTATACTATGGTTTCCAAACATTAGAGGCTTATTTTATCAATAAAGGTAAATCAAACATTTTTTGGACCTCATTAATAGTGACCACCTTAATCGAAATGTGTTTACGTAGTTCCATACATTAATTGCGACTCTAAATGTGGACTGTTTGTAAATAGCATGCGTTCAAACTTTAGTGGTTTCTATATGCTATATTAAAAAAATATGTAACAATGATTTTTGTAAATGATAATAAATGTAAAAAAAAATCTTTAAGGTTTAATTTTTTATGAAGTAGAAATTTATGACAGATATTTTTCTTAAATATACCTGTTTACGCCGTTTATTATTAATT
This sequence comes from Automeris io, assembly GCA_036320925.1. Taxonomy (NCBI): domain Eukaryota; kingdom Metazoa; phylum Arthropoda; class Insecta; order Lepidoptera; family Saturniidae; genus Automeris; species Automeris io. The sequence goes on along the minus strand of JAUDJH010000030.1, from coordinate 2,147,566 downwards.
TACATTTATTTTATTATCTATTCTTTATTTATAATATTTTTAATATATATTCTCTTATACTATCTATTCATACACTAGCAACACTCACTCGACATTTTTATCCCCCTACCTTCCTCATCCGTTTTTTCCTCTGGGTTCGAACGCTGCAAAAAGTACAACGCGCTCGCTGTTATAAACTCCTTTAAAAATATATGCAACGCTGTGTAATACAATTGGTATCAAACGCTCTGCTTACACCCTAACAACAACGCGTGAAATTGTGGTGTGGACGCCTGAACCAGCGCCGTGGACCGGGACAATATACAAGTAAGTTCGTTCCCGGATTCCTTCTAGTTTCCTCGCCAACTCACACGCACCATAATTTCTCTGGTCCTTCTTCACTGGATTCCTCACGCTTCCTTCCTCGCTAAGCCTTTATTCCTCGCCAAAAACTCATTTTTACACGCTATACATACCTACCGCTGTCAGTTATTTTTACTCATATTTAAATATTTACGTGTTATTTCATACGTTTATACTCATATTTCGTATTTATTTATTATATTAAACGCTTATATACGCATATATAATACTCATATAACGCTTATTATTATTTAAACTTAGTTTATTCTTCTTCAATATTGTACCTACATTTTTTTCATTACGGTAGTACGCACATCTTACGTTTCTGAAAACATACAGAACATAATCCTGTTAAATAAACGCTTCGATTAAAATAAAAACGCAATCAAACATGGATACTACCGTAGTTATGTTACAAGCCAAAAAAGAAAGTCTATTTGGCATTTTACAAAACATATATGATTTAAGCTTGAATATTTCGGATGAAAATGCAAAAAAAATGTTCCTCATTCGCTTGAAATCATTAGAAAAATTACGCACAGACTTTAATGAGATTTTAGATAAATTAAATATCGCAATAATTACGCAGAATCCTAAAGCCAAACCCGATTTTGCCGCCTTATTATCATTTGACGAGTTATACTGCCATATCAAGTCAGTCGAGAGCGAAATTACTCCCGTATTGTCTCAAGCGCAAACATTTATGAATAACGCTGCAGAACAAGTTCAATCGAATTTTAAATTTGAACGGTTGAACAAAAAATTGCCTGGCTTGGATTTGATGTCATTTGATGGATCACCTAATAAATGGGTCATGTTTTATGAGAATTTTAGTTCATTAATTCACAACAACCCCCATTTATCTAACGCTGAAAAAATACAGTATTTAATAGGCAAACTCTCTGGTCAAGCATTGACAGCTTGTGGATCTATTCAACCCGTAGCTGACAATTATGAAATAATTTGGAACATGCTCAAAGAAAAGTATGAAGATACTCGTGGTTTAGGTTCTATGTACTTAGAACAAATGTTAAACTTCAAGGGCAATCAGCACCCATCACATAACTCTCTAGAAATATTTATCGAACAATTTTGTACCGCACACGCCGCTTTAAAACAATTAAAAATAGAAGATTTGGCTGATTTTATTATTACTTATATCGCTACCACAAAACTCGATCGTGAAACTGTCACATTATTCGAACAAACTCAACGAGGTATTAAAATACCTACATTCAGTTCTTTAACAGAATTTACAAAAAGCCAAAGTAAAATTCTCAATTTACCAACGATATCGAACTCAATACCTTTTTATAAACCCGCTCATAATAAATTTCTAACTAATACAAAATTCTCTTCACAAATAAAAAATAAAAATTCCGTACAAACTTTTATTGTTAATAACAATGCCGCACCTAAATGTATATGCTGCAAAATTGAAAATATCCATCCTCTTTATAAATGTGACGCCTTTTTAAAGTTAGATACCTCATCAAGGTATAACTATGCAAAACAAAATAACTTTTGTATAAACTGTTTAGGATTTCATTATACTAAATTTTGTAAATCACTTAATAGATGTGCTATTTGTAATCGTATGCATCATACAAAGTTGCATATAGATCGTTCGACACCTATACTCGAACGCGCTCCGCCCGCCTCGCTAAACAGTTCTGCCTACCACGCTACCGCAACGCAGCCGCGTATATATGAGTCACCACAGACTGCAGCCGCGCAGCTTGATTCAAACACAAACTCCGTACCTAACGCTCACTCTTTTCAACGTAGTAATGATGTTACTTTATTAAATACCCGCGACGTTAAAGTTGACTCTAACGTATCTACCGTACTATTGCCCACTGCAATTGTTTACATGTATAATAGTGATGGTGAATGTTTTAAAATAAGAGTACTTTTAGACAGTGGTTCGATGAGTCACTTCATAACAAAATCATGTTGTGAGCGCTTGAATTTAAATATTTTGTATGCACCTTCCGTAGTGCAGGGACTAGGGCATACAGAAAAATCTATTATCGGACATACGCAGTTCATGATTCATTCTCGGTTTAATACTCGCTGTAGATATTCAATTAAAGCACGCGTCATAGACTCAATATCGGACAGAATTCCAAACTCTACGGTAAGTACTGATATATTACAACACATTCGCGACTTGCCTTTAGCCGATGATGAATTTTGCTCACCTTCTGAAATTGACTGCTTAATAAGCAGCGAACTCTTTCCGTTCCTCTTAGGAAATCACAAAGTCAGAATCCCGCATTCGTCTGTTATTGCTATGCAGACTTCTCTAGGTTATATTATTATGGGAAGAACGGAATGCATAGAACGCTCTCAAATAAAATCATTTCACACATTCGTTGAACCTAGCTTGGAAAATTTAATTCAACGCTTCTGGGAGTTAGATAATATACCAGTTAAAAAACATTTTAGCCCAGATGACTTAGAATGTGAACGCGACTTTTTAAATAATTATTCACGCGACGCGACTGGACGTTACACAGTTAATCTTCCATTTAAATTAGATCCTAATGAGCTAGGTAACTCGGAATTTAAGGCAAAATTACGTTTTTTACACTTAGAGAAAAAACTGATTTCTAACCCAATGCTACGCGACGGATACAACGCCACTATAAAGGAATATATAGATAGCGGATATCTATCTTTAGTGGAACAACCCGCACCAGGTCCATGTTATTATATCCCTCATCACGCTGTACACAGACCGGACAAAGCAACGTCGAAGATACGCATAGTTTTAGACGCCAGTAGTAAAACTACTTCCAATAAATCTCTAAATGATATACTACACGTTGGAACAAATTTACAAACCAATATATTCGATTTATTGTTAAATCTCAGATTATATTCAGTAGCGCTATCCGCAGACATTGAAAAGATGTACTTTCAAGTAAAATTATCGCCTGATCATCAACGCTTTCAACGCATACTTTTTAGATTTAATGAAAATGATCCTATTCGCACATATAATTTTAATCGCGTTTCATTCGGTGTGTCAAGTTCACCTTTCCTAGCGATGCGCGTTCTCAAGCAACTAGCTGATGACGAACGTGAGCGCTACCCTGCCGCGGCATGGGCACTCGAACGCCATTTCTATATGGATGACTACGTGTCCTCAGTACCATCGGTCGAGGTGGCTGAAGGACTATATTGCCAGTTAACGCAGTTGCTCATGGCCGGGGGTTTCAAACTTATAAAATGGATATCTTACAGTACTCAATTAATGACACGCATTCCAACGCAACATAAAATTAAAAACATTATTAATTTCTATATCAAAACGCCTACTAAAATAATTGAATTACATTGGAAAACTAAGGAAGATATTTTATTTTTCCAAATAAACGCAAATAATGTCAAATGCACTAAACAAACTATTCTCTCTGAAACCACTCGAATATTAGGTCCGCTTCCTTTATAACTCTAATTACTAAAACGCAAAACTATTTTTATGAATTACCCGAACGCTTATCCAAATGGATAATATATCCACGCACTTATTTTTATATTTATCGCTTTATTCAAAAGAATCACTTCAATTCTGATATCTCTTTATTAAAAACTAATAAACCATGCAACACATGACTTAAAAATAAACACATTTATGAACAGCCGCTTTCTGTGCATTTTAAGCACAGATCCACCTAAACCAAAATCATTACTTCTTACGAACTCTTTAAACTTAACATTGCTAATTTATTTACCCGCAAAGGACGTCAGTGACTCTCCAAAGAACAAGCTCAATCGCTACCAGCTGCTAAATAAACTTTTACAATCGTACTCGCGCAGGTGGAGTCTCGATCAATTGACATTACTGCAAAACAGACAAAAATGGAATACTCCATCTGTCCAAATTAATAATGGTTGTACTGTTATAATACGAGTAGACAAATCGCTTCTTATAAACTGTCCGCTTGATATTGTTGAGGATCTATATCCTGACAAGGACGGAGTGGTTACGTTCGTCCAGTGATACGCCTTCGTCTGTTACCACTTTAATAAACTCATTCACTTTTTTTTGTTAACGCTTTCCAATTCAATTTAATTATTTTGTTTGTAACGCTACGCTTTTCCGCTTTATGTTTGTTTAATTGCGCTCTTTCTTTCTGAGGGATACCCTCAGGCCGGGGGATATGTTTACGCCGTTTATTATTAATTTACATTTATTTTATTATCTATTCTTTATTTATAATATTTTTAATATATATTCTCTTATACTATCTATTCATACACTAGCAACACTCACTCGACATTTTTATCCCCCTACCTTCCTCATCCGTTTTTTCCTCTGGGTTCGAACGCTGCAAAAAGTACAACGCGCTCGCTGTTATAAACTCCTTTAAAAATATATGCAACGCTGTGTAATACAATTGGTATCAAACGCTCTGCTTACACCCTAACAACAACGCGTGAAATTGTGGTGTGGACGCCTGAACCAGCGCCGTGGACCGGGACAATATACAAGTAAGTTCGTTCCCGGATTCCTTCTAGTTTCCTCGCCAACTCACACGCACCAATACCACACATGTATTAGAAAATCGAACACTGGTTGGAGTCGAAGTAAATCCCAAGAAGATGATATGAAATCCCTTTGTAATTTAAAATATTTGCTTGAATCTCAAATTAAATACGAAAAAGTAACTTTAGATATTTCTGTAATTTGACTTGATATTTTATGGAACAGCCTGTATGTATGTAAATGTATTTTATTATCAATCTACCCTATCTCTATTATATTTTATTTAGTATTCTACATTTTTCTATGCTACTTAAAAGTATTCTATGTATTTATTGTCATACTTATTTGTTGTACGTTATAACTTATAAGGTATGTTTTTGTATATTTGGTCCTAATATTTAAATAGCACCGTGACGTCCTCGCAATCGATTCCCCTGAGCGTCGGCTGAAAATCAGCGCTGGATGGCGCGTGCAGCGACGCCCAGCATACGGTGAGCTGAGTGCTCTTTGAGATGGGTAGCAGCACATAGGATACATGATGTGATGTTATGTATTCTTTCATTGTTGTTTTTTTATATAAATATGTTTGTTGTGTGTTGTTATCTTTTGGCTCAATAAACTTTTTCTTTCTTTCTAATTTCAAGTACTGCCACTGAGTAGTAAATTTTTTTTGGTCTATTTTTAATTAATATTTGTGTATTGATTAGATTATATTGGATGAGATAACTAAAGATAAATGTTATCAGATCACTTCAGAATGTAGTGATTACACTTCTATCACAGAGTAGAAACCTGTTATCAACTTATCAAACAAATAAATACAAATTAAATTCACGCCACTGTACATAACTCTCTTGCCGTTTCATGATCTATGTTAAAATGTATCGAATTATTTATTTCACTTTTTTAAGTGTGATTGCTGCTGATGAAAATATATTTGGCTTAAATATCCTACATTATAACGATTTTCATGCGAGGTAGGTAAATCATTTGTTTTTTTTTCTTATTTTTTCTATGACTAACTTGGTATATATTTTACTTCTTTATAATTATTTATTTAAATTTAAATACATTTTTATGTATATATATGCCAACCTGATAAGGATATGTAATATTTCTTCATTTGTTCCATTTTTGACACTACAGTCAGGTGGAGCCATCTTTGGTTTATTGCTTTTCTTCCACAGGATTATCTCAATTCCTCTTTCAGTTATTGACTTCATTTGGTTTCTCCAAATGATTTTAATTACTTCCTGCTATAATTTATTTATTTACTACAAGATTACTTTAGATATATTTACGTTCTAAACAATCAAGTTATGGTCTATAAACTGTCATCACAATAAGTGTCTACTTTAGCATATTTTTTAATCATACAATGGCATCGATTTGTTAAAATCTTATTAAAGTCCCTTTAAATCGAATCGAAATTAAAACCCTTTAAACGATCCAGATTACGTACGGACTTAGGCATCCCATGCTCACTGGCGGAGAAATATCGTGAGGACCGCATGGCATCTAATAGAAGTCATGTGTACAAGTGCTGTGAGAATGTTGCTCAACTGCGCTATTGGAACGATATATAAGCGCAAAATGGATACAGCCGCTGATATATCTGTACTCACCTCTTAGCGTGATGATAGCGTGAATATTAAAGAGTAGTTGCTTTTACTGTTTTCTACCTTGATTGACCTATGCTATGTTTTGTGGTTAATAAATGTTTTTCTATCTTTCAAAAACATACTATTCAAATAAAAGCTTGAAAGATTGAGCGTCATAAGTAAGAGCACTAGTTTTGAATCATTATCATTGTCAACAAATACCAATTTAGGTTTGTAGAAACTAGTCCAGCTGGAGGAATATGTGATCCAACTACAGCGCCTTGTATCGGAGGCTTTGCTCGACTCGCAACAGTAGTACGTGATAGGCTAGCCAATGAGCCAGAATCGCTACTTTTAAATGGTGGTGACAGTTTTCAAGGAACCCTTTGGTACAATATATTAAGATGGAATGTCACACAAGAGTTTATGAATATGCTACCACATGACGCTCATGTAAGTTCTTTTTGTATTTTCCTTAGCTAATAATTAAATTAATATTTCTCCATTTATCTCCATAACGCATTCTTTATTCAAGTTGTGGCTCCTGGCTACTAAAATACAATTTTAATGGTCACAGGTATTAGGAAACCATGAATTCGACAACGGAATTGAGGGCCTAGTTCCCTACCTCGAACATTTGGATTCAGTTGTACTTGCTGCTAATATAATCGATGATGAAGAGGAGACTACTCAAGGTCTATACCAACCTAGCGTAGTAGTAGAAAGAGGTGGAAGGAAAATTGGTATTATTGGTGTTATTATTGCTATCACAGATGTAAGTGACATAATATATTTTAATTAAACATTAGAAATGTATTTAAATCAGAAAATAAATAATTTTATAAAGATTCTTAAAATACATGAAATAAGTTAAATGTACAAACAAACACTGAACACAACACTGAAATTAACACTGATTTTATTAACAATTTCTATAGGAAATTTTATTAATTATGTAGATATAATTACTAATGTATCTCTGCTAACCCGAAAGTGATTTAGCATGACTATATATTCTTATTTTATTAGTAATTAATGAGAGTTCTATATTAAACTGTAAAAAAACTTCTGAACAAAAAACAGCTGTGTTGGGAAGTAAATATATTTAAAAAAAAAGACAATTAACAATAGTTTATTTTATTAGCAACTAGCTCCAACTGGAAAATTAAAATTTACTGACGAAGTAGAAGCAGTTAAAGCTGAAGCAGAAAAGCTACACAAGGAAGGAGTTAATATAATTGTCGTCTTATCACATTGCGGGATAGATATAGACAGGTAATACTTGTAGCAAATATAACTAACTATAAATCTAACATAGGACATTATTATTTAATATTGGTTCAGCAATAACATTTCTACTAAATCTAAACATTCCCATAAGCATAGAAAAGCAAAATTAAATCAGATTAATAATTAACGATTACGTAGTATAGTCGTGATGGGTTTTTATTAATGTAATTACATTTTGCTCCTCTATGCCCATAAGCAATAGAGCTGATATCAGTTAGCCTGAAACTACTTTGCAAACATTTCGAGTTATTAAGAACATATGTTACATAGGTTTATTGTTCGCATAGAATTGTACTACTCAAGAATTTTTTTATAGAATTCTAATGTTTCCAAAAATAACAAGGTATATTATGGATAATGTTATTTCTAGAATTAATAAACTCAATGAATCACTTTTAGAATTAATCTAAAGAAATATAATTTATAATGAAATGTAACATATTTACAGAGAAATAGTACTTCATGGTGGTCCTCATATAGACATAATCGTTGGTGGTCACAGTCACACATTACTTATAAACGATGAACCTCCAGAAAATAGTGGCTTTGAACCTAGGGGACCCTATCCAGTGGTTGTAGAACAAGGATCAAGACCTGTAAGTGCTTAAAAAGTTCTAATATTTTTAATATAATTCACATTTTTTTAATGGGATGAACTTAAATAATTAAAAATATTATAGGTAAGAACGAATTGACCAATTGTATTTATGTAATGAAAATTTGTTCACCGTTGATCATATAGAGTTTGTAGAAAACAACGGATAAATTTGATGAGAAATAGTGTTTATTCAACAGTTAGCAATTCGTTCCTCTCTTAGATATTAATATCTCAACTCAATCAAGTCTTTTGCCAGTCGCAATTGTGCAAGCGTCATTGTCACAAGTTAACGCATTATTCAAACGGCTATTTCTAGGTATTGATAGTACAAGCAGCAGCCCATACACAATATTTAGGTGAGATCAAATTATATTTCGATGATGCTGGTAATCTCTTAAATTGGGAAGGTCATCCGCACTTCATTGGCAACGAGATTGAACAAGGTAAGCGTAATCAATTAAAGATGGAGAAAAGATGAATGCAATTACTTGCAGTCTTCAAAAGACATGCAAAAAAAAGACTTAATTTCTTGTCAAAACTTTTTAAAAATTGTACGGGTTTAGAAGAATGATAAAACAAACGGTCATTTAGACCATATTTATTGACAAATGAATTCCTGTCTGATATCCATCTTGTTAATAAAAAAGCTATTTCTTTTCCAAAAAATAATAAAATTACCCTGCCCGTGATTTACACATATCACTTGATATAAAAACAAAAATGAATATTGCCTATAAGCTAAATTAAAAATATAATTACGTTTCAGCACCTGATGTGTTGGCTAAAATTGATGTATACCTGCCAATTATACAAGAACTGGCTCAAGTTGAAATCGGCTCCTCCCTTGTAGACTTGTCATCTAGATGTTTCTGTAATGAATGTAACCTCGGGAATCTTATGTGTGACTCTTTCATGAATGCCGTAAGTATTTCAAGTGTTGAAAGAATTTTTTGATCAGTTTTTATGTTTAAGATTATGATTTTGCTCAATTTTTACTTTTGCTTACCACAAGCATTCCAATAGGATAATGCTTGTGGTCTAATTTATTGTTTATTTTTTGGATTAATATCTATTTTCACTACATTTTTTTGTGACATAATATTTAGCATTTGATTATTAGAATGACTATAAAAGCACCAATTTATGTAAGAAAATTATATATTTTTTAAGGCAAAGAGTAGAGCTACTGGAGACAACTGGAATGACGCACATTTTTGCGTCATTAACCGTGGTGACATCAGGGTGGATATACCTAGAGGTGGTAAGTGCTGATGGTCTTAATTCCTATAGACAGAAACCTTATAATCAAAATAATCATGTACAGGAAGAAATAAACAATTCTCACACTGAAAATTTATGGAATATGACTAGTTAATAGCATTTTGTAATACTCACATGTTTTGCAAGATTCATATATTGAAAATGATTATTGAAATAAAGTACATATTACACTTGTTGACGACACGTTCAGTTATTTATTAAATATTATATACTTTGGTATATAAAATACATATGTGTAAGTAAGTGTTCTCGAATGTTTGGAGGCGGAGCGTACACGCCGCGGCTTGCAATGGCATTCATTGTGTTTAAGACAGTCTGGTTAAGGTCATCGACAGGATGGGTCGCGTTGCGTGCATACCATCTTTACAAAGAATTTACGCCTGTATATTGCCTTTTCTTGCTATATAAGTGTGTTGTGAAACATGCATCTTTTATTCTTGGGCCGATCACGCGTCCACATCAGCTATAACACTGAGTACAAAATATGGGCTAGAAGAAAGAGAGATCAGGATAATGTAAAAGTAATAGGTACACTTGCTAACACAGTTAAACTTAAATGAATACTGATTTTAGTGATAACTTTTGAGTCTGTAATGATGGCATCGCCGTTTGAGAACTACGTAGAAGTGTTTGAATTAAGAGGTGACCACATTTTGGAGATGTTGGAGTATTCGGTAGCTAATATTCCATTCGCCGGAGCAAGGATGCTTCAAGTTTCTGGTAAGCCCATCGAGGAATATTCGAATATAGCTTATCAGTTCTAATCATTGTTCTAATAGGTCTCATATTGAAAACTGATCTATATCTTTCCAATCGATTCATTTCATTAGGAATCTTGAAATATTTCTAAAAAACGACATTTTGTAAAAAGAGACTAAGTATCGCGACCCAAGGGCACTCGTATTATTTAATAATATCTGAACTAAATTGGGAATTTTCTATTAAGGATAATATTATAAATCAGTCTTTTATACATCCATAAGTTCTTACGAAATAGTCCCAGCATTTTTTCAAAATTTGAATTAAGACTTTCGTTACAATAATTAATCTATAAAAAATTTCTATAGCTTTTGTTGTTAATCAAATATCGACGATACACGACAAATTCAACGAATTTCTAGAGGTGAGCGTTAACTTTGAAGAGTCCTTGTACAAAATGGTTTCCAATTAAATGCAGGCTTGCGTGTGGTGTACGACGGTTCTAATCCTGTAAACCAGAGGGCTCTGAACGTCACGGTACGATGCATTGAATGCGATGTCCCTCGATACGAACCATTGGAGCTAGACAAGTATTACAGGATGGTCACTAAGAGCTATATTGGAGCTGGCGGGGACGGGTTCACAGTAAGTATTAACTTAAATATTACATGCAAACATTTGTATTGATTATTGATAAAATTCTGATCCAAATCGACATGAAATAATTTTCTTCTTTCTGTTTTATGATGAGTAATCTGTTGTTCTGTATCTTCTACTTTTGAAGAACAGAATCAAGCTGGTGGGTTTATAGCCATAGATTTAATTTAATATCATGTAACACACACACATAAATAGATTGTAAATATCGTCATACTCACTCGCTTTGTCCTTATTTTTTGCTTTTGTTTTATACTTAAAGACCTTCAGTCGTGGTATATATGGGCCGACATGACGATGGAGAGTATTAACGGATCTTCATCCTTTGATGGTCGCTTTCGTTTTTAGACTGCACTGTACTTACCATTAGGTGCGCTATAGTCACTTTGTCTTGCCAGTGTAAATAAAAATACTTTACATTATCGCTTCATGTCTGCCTTCCTCTGGATTGGATTAAAAATTGAGGTTAAGCGTTTGAAAAAGAAAATAACCCTTGTTTTTAATAACAATGAATCTGTGGAATTTATCAAACTTTGTGATACGTCTGTTAATTTGTTTATATTTATCTATTTATTAACCTTATTTTTTTACTTTTCATAGATGATTTCAGAAAATAGAAGGAATGTTACAATAATAGGCGTGGATTACGATATAACAATGGACTATATTAGACAACGATCTCCGGTTTTTGTTGAATTGGATGGTAGAATCCTTATCGACAACCCTTGTTCTGGTTAAATATTTAAGGCTATACTGTTAAATATTTAAAACTATACTGTTAAATAAATCAAAATCAACAGTTATGTGTTTCATTCATTACATCCATAGATGGGCAAAATGTAATCAGATTAATAAAAATGATTACGATTATATTTTACGTTTTTTACCATTAATATGACTGCATTTTGCTCATTTATGTTTTAAAGACTACAAAATCCCAGATTGTATACACATTTATTATTACTTAATGTTTCAAATGGATTTAATCATGATTACAGAGCAAGAAAATTAAAATTACGACTACATTTTGTAATCGTTCGTCATTAATCAGATTACATTTTGCCCATCTCTGATTACGTCCAATAAAAAATAAAAAATGACATTTTCAAACTCAAACACAAAAATTATGATCCTCAAGTTTTGAACAAAACAAAAATAATGATACTAAAAACCTACCAGTGTATCCGAAGTAAAATTTACAATTTAGTATTCACAAAGCGTTTTTGTTTTATGAATGTTTGAGCAAAATATGCCTGAAGCATGAATTATTTATACATAAATAAAAAGGTAACATCTTTTAGCAATATGTATGAATGGAGAATTTAAAACCTAATTTTACGTAGTCACTTACCACTCATCATTTAACGGCTATTATAATTACAGATATGGAAGTGCTTTATTTTACGGGCAATTGTATACATTGGACCTAGCCTCAAATTAAGCTTACGTTTGAACTACGTTTACTAGACAATTATAAGAGTTAAAGAGCGTTTCTGAAACTGGGCGTTATCTAAAGATACCAAATAAAGTAGGCTTTCATTAAAGGTTGAATCTAATGTATCTAGAATCAGAGAGAGAGTGTGTGTGTGTGTGTGTGCCGGCGTAAAGTGGCTTACCTTTCGGTTTTCTATAGACTATACTCTGGAGCGTGTGCTGCCGAGTTGTATGATTTAGTTCCGCCTCCCCCTTCTACCATAAATTGACAAGACGCCGTGTGGGTTTGCACCCTTATGTGGTTGACATTCCAGCTGCTCGCACGAGGCGATTGCTGAGTGAGCGCGCTTCATTGTCAGCCTCATCATCACTTTCCAGCAGGTGAAATTGAGGTCAAGCGCAAGCCTGCAAGTAATAAAAAAAGAATGGTTTAATAAATATTAAAGAAGGAAAGAAAGGAAGAAGAAGCATTTATTTGGCACATAACATATCCATTGTGTTACTGCCGCGGGAACGGTGATCAACTGCACTAATGAACGTTATGGGCACGACATAGCGTAAAGTCGATACGGCCACTTATGTATTTATCTCTGTTCGTAAGGGATATAGCTTGACGATATATTAGTATTATTTTAACATAACATACAACACTGAAGGATAGGTTAATGGATTCGCCGGGTCCTCGGAAGTATCTGGATTCCCAGGCTCGGCGAAGGCGAAGTGTCGGCAGTGCTGGCATCCCGGAGTTTTAGTTGGTGCAAGTCTGACACACCGGGGGAGTGGCCCTCATCACTCCCTTGAGGGTCCGAAGGGATTTCAACCGGGTCAACAAAAAATATATACATATATAGATTAATGAAGATTGAAATCATCAAAAGCAAATACCCTGTGATTGGGCTGTTCTGTATGGTGCTATGGAAGGAAATAAACATTTACAAAGATAGAGAGAACAGGTTTCATCTTATCTGCCACTCTAATAATAAATCGGCGTGGTTATAGAGCCAACTTTCTATTATTATCTCTTCTTTGGTACGAAATTCCTATAATTCTTAAAGTACGTCTATTCCGTCGTGTCAAGATTTATGCGTACTTCAGTTCCTTCTGTCTTAATTAAACAAAATAAAAACGTAGGCTATATATCAGGCTTAGTGAGATCCCCGGCGCATTTTAAGAAAGCCTTCGTTAGAATTATGAAGCGAGTAACTGTCTTGATAAAGACTTTTAAAATAAAGTAGGATTTTTTTTTTATTATCTTGACACACCACGTCTGATGGTAAACATGGTATTGTCCAAAAAACGACGACTATCAACAGTTAAGAAAAACCCGTCGGTAGTTGCAGCGATTATGCCAACCTGCGCAAATATCTCTTCACGCTACATCTACAGAATCCCATATTATAAGATGGTTGGAACACGCGCACCGGAAGACGTCGCCGGGTGCTGAGGAAGCTGGCACAGCCTTGCCCTTGGCCCCGGTAGACGGGGGAAGGAACACGCCGGGGGTTTGGTCGGTGCGAGTCAGACACACCGGGGGCGCCCTCAACGCCTCCTGGGTTACCAAAAAAAAAAAAGCCCGTATCCATGCGCGTCAAAGTTCGTTTTCCGTGAATATTTCCCGACTTGTTGTTAAAAGATATTTATTTACATTTTTACAAAATCAAAAGAAATTTTCATGTCTTATTAAGCTGTAGAACACAAAATCTCTAAAAATTTTGCTGTTAACATTTTTTCATTGGATTAATCCTTATAATTGGAATGGCAGGTAAAAAACTGGCTGGGGAAAAGTGGTTAGCTTTAATTTTTGCTCCGCCTTGAAAAATTTCAAGATCCGTTGCTGAGCCGACCGTAAAAACATTTTGACTCCTTTTAGAAGCTCCTCATGAAAAAACAGAACACGAATATAACTAACTTTTGTAATTAATCCAAAACGGAAGTGAAATTAAAAACCCAGTGTCGCTTTGTGCAAATGTACGCGCCAGCTAGTTCAAACACGTTGGCTTAATTATGTCGCTACTTAACCGCAAATTTTGTGCCCGAAAAGCGCCCGCCCTCGGTGCACACTGCACCACGCCATTGACAAGTTTCCATTCCCCGACGTCCGGGCTAACGAGATTGTGGGCAAACGTTTCACGTTAGAGAATTTTTCACACTAAAATACCCAGTATTCTATTAAAAACCCAGTAGTATTAACAACATGTTACCCTCCTACATAAAAAACGTGGGCTCATTTAGCATATAGAAAACTAAGTTACTACATTAAATTTAAGAGAAATACCAACAGGTATATATCAGTTTATGCCAAGTGAAATCTTTCTATTTACATTACAGTTCCAATTAGATTTTTATATCAATATGTTCTCATGTAGTAATTTGTATCTAGTTGTCAATGAAAATAACTCAGTGAGACTCTTTGAACTGAATTTGGAATGAGTGACAATAGTTTTAAATCTTGAAGTACTAGACAATAAAGTAATCAAAATCTTGTTGAACTAACAATGCCCTTTAGAATAGGTCGAAATTTAATAAACTACGCCCAACAATTAAGGGAGTAATAAAAAAGTTCGATTTATTTCCCAATTTTTAATGAAATTCAAGAGTATTGCAATGAGAAATTATCGTATCGTATAGTAGATACAAATCTAAAAACAGAATTTTGATACTTCAGCTTTCAAGTATTTTTATCAAACAGTTAAGTCGTGGTATATGTTGGCCGACATGAAGACGAAAACTGAAATTATTATTTATTTATGTTAAAAAAATTGTATATGTGCAAACAATTCGTGAAAATTTCGTTAGTATAGAACAGTTAGATCTTAATTATCAACCGTATTGCCAAGCTGTTATCAGCTTATCAATTGAATAAATGTTGTACGTTTGGAGATAAGTTTCACTCCGTTTTCCATTCTGTAATGATTACATTTTTTTTTTAATCATTTTAATATGCATCGCATAGTTATTTACTGTGCTTTCTTAAGTGTTATTGTGGCTCAAAATGATAGATTTGCACTGAATATTCTGCATTATAATGATTTCCATGCGAGGTGAGTAAACACATATCTTTCTTCATTTTCACTATTGGAGAATAGTAAAAATTACAATTAAGTAACAAAACAATACGTTTTAATTCAAAATTATATTATAGTATTCAGTTCAACTATAATATTAAACTAGTCAAAACATCGCACTTGACTTCTAGAAATATTGAAATTTACGACGAATTTGCCTCACTTTGTGCATATATTAAATAATAGTATCAATACGCGAGAATTCGCTAAAATTAGTTATTTCTACACTAAGGCTAAGATTTATACACGCAAATCTAAGTTTGCTTAGAATTTACTGAATCATTACAATTTATATTATTTAATGAATGTCAAAGGATTTGGTAAGTCACCGATTTTGTCAACATGGAATTGGCTCTGCGAATACTAAGGCTATACTCAAGTTCCTATTATATATTCAGTTTTTGAGAATGAATTAATTTTTTGAGAACTTTGCTAAGCAAAGCCGAAATAGCGTCTCTAAATATCAGCCTTAGAGAATAAATTAAAGGGTTACAAAACACTTCTGGATTTTTCGGTGATTTTTGAATACAGGTCAAATGATAAATGGTCGTATTGGGAAAATAAAAGAGCATTTTATATCTTCAGCTTTTTTAGATCTATCGAGGTCCATTTCCTATTCGAGCCCTATCAGGATATTAAAATAAAGCTGAACAGACTTTACAATGGTTTTTGCTAGAAAAAAGTTTGGATTACCTGATTAGCGTAGATTCTCAAAATTTTGACCAAAACACCTAAAAACTAGAATCTTGTAGCATTAAAATGCTTGTTTGATATCCGGACACAGATACTTTTCATTTGTATACAACTTCTCAAAAATCATCAAAACTATTACAAAAAAAATTTTAATTCTTGTTTTCCTGAGTTGTATTTACAAATAGTATAAAAAACTCAATATTTAAAATTGATAAGAAAATAGGTATATATTCAAATCAAATTTGTGTTTCAACTTATCGTAAACCGTCGTAGTACAGCTGATATTGACATGTTTAATGGTATTAATCAACAAAAACTTGATAAGTTTATTGTCAATTTAGCAATAATAATGTTCCAATTGATAATACATTTGATAATTCGCAAAACCATTGCTTTTAAGTTGAGGAGACAAGTATTACGAAATTAACTATAACTTCTCTTATTTTTATTTGTCGATCCGGGGTAAAATCCTACATTGAACCATAAGGGACTCTGTGAGGGCAGCGACCCCGGTGTGTCAGACTCCTACTGACTAAAAACCCCCAGGGTGTCCCACTAATCACTCGACCCGAGCCTGGGAGACCAAATTCATCCAGACACCCGGTGAGCGAAATGTCTTGTTGAGGCTGCCTCTCTGGGAGGTATGGGAGTAAAGAGGCCATCCTTCCAACACCTATCTCTTAGACGTCGCGTTAGACACTGCGCACCGCCCCTCTCTCATCCGAACTTTAACTTCCAATATTCTAGCTCATTTAAATATTTCAATAGCAACTTGTAATAATAATTTTAATGTAATTAAAGGAGTCGTTGAAACATAATTTCAAAATAACAATTTTAGATTTGTTGAAACTAGTCCTGCGGGTGGAGTATGTAACCCAGCCGTAGATCCTTGTATTGGAGGCTTTGCTCGTCTTGCTACAGTGATTAGACAAAGGCTGGCAAGCGAGCCAGAATCTTTGGTTCTAAATGGTGGCGACAGTTTTCAAGGCACAATATGGTATAATATATTAAGGTGGAACGTTACTCAGGAATTTATGAATATGTTGCCACATGACGCACATGTAAGTGATTCTTGTAGCTGATTTAAATTTTGTATTGGCTATGTCCATATTGCATAATCGGGACATTCTTTAAAATGTAGTTGCTATAAATAAATACAAACTTTAGTAAATATGCTTTTTATGCCTAAAATTGCTTCTTTTAAGATCGTAATGCGAAGAATTATACGCAATGTGACTTTGATTGCATTGTTTCTCATACCATTAAATATAGTTACACATTTTTACAGGCAATTATCAATAAATTATTTCTTTAACGTGAAATATCCATTTTCAAATAATCCATTTCAACGAATTCTTCTGAAAAAACTTCTCGAAGCAAATTAAAGCAATATTTTACTAACTGATCACGTAGTAGCCAATTTGATTTTATATACAAAGTAAAAACAAAATACAGTATATTTTAAATAGGTTTTAGGAAACCATGAATTCGACAACGGCATAGAAGGAGTTGTTCCTTACCTTGAACATTTGGAATCACCAGTGCTTGCTGCTAATATAATTGACGACGAAGAGGAGTCAATTCAAGGTCTTTATCACCCAAGTGTTGTAATTGTAAGAGGCGGCAGAAAAATTGGTATAATAGGAGTCATAATTGCGACAACTCATGTAAGTTGTATTAGCGAATGGTTGAGGTAAGCTGTCGTTATTGTTGTCACTGCCATCGGTAGTGAGAAGTTATGGCAAGCAGTACTTGTAGTCATGTTTAAGAAGGATATCTTCGGACGGGAGAGTTATACAAAAATCATGTCTCCGGATAATCTGCGTCCTGGAACAGGCCACAGTAGGAGAGAGGTATTCGCGCCTGATTTTGTCCAGGTGGTCACAGACAGTTCCTGACAATAATCGGATAGTAGATTTGAGGGAGTCTCCTGCAAGAAAAGCTGGAGGTTGTGTGTGGTAACTAGAGAAGTGGATCATTTGTATCTACCCCTCCAAGAGTTGAGAATTTTATAGATTGTTCGCTCGCTGAACCGAAGGACGAAAGTAAAACCCCAGACCCAGTTCGCAGCAATGAGGAGATTTTAGCCAGTAGAAGCCTTGTACACCTTACACAGCCCTTACTGTAATCTGATGATCCTATCCACGAATTTCCCCTGGTTACCAAAAAACCTGTTCCTATTGTTCAGTGTCTTGTTTTGTTGTTTTTTGTTTAGTGAGGGCAGCGACTCCGATGTGTCACACTCCTACTGACTAAAAATCTCCGGGTTGTCCCTTTAAGCACTCAACTCGGGCCTGGGAAACCATCCAGACGCCCGAGGAGCGAAAGAAGCGAAAAGCCTTGTTGAGGCAACCTCTCTGGGAGAGGACTTCCAAAACCTCTCACTCAAGCGGCGTGCCGGTCACTGCGCACCACCTCCCTTTCATCCGGGCAGCAGGCTCCCTCAGGTCTACTACCCGAGTTATGTCGCTGTTAGTACATCTATTTTGAATATATAAAGAAACAGGGAATGCCGTATCATAATAATATCTTAGTTATTATTAGTAGTGAATTATCCATTGTTTTTTTATTAATTCTAATTTATTTTTGAATAGCAATTGGCAGCAACTGGACAACTAAAGTTCACTGATGAAGTTGAGGCAGTTAGAGCAGAGGCTGAAAAACTACACGCAGAAGGCGTTAATATTATCATTGTTTTATCTCACTGTGGTATTGAGATAGATAGGTATGACTTCTGGAATACTGTACCTTCTTAATTTAGTTAAGAACGACCAATGAAACATTTATTTTCATTTCCCAATGCTCTTCATTTAGCACTAATCAAGATTCATATACTTACGACTCCACGATACTGATGGGCATTGACTATGAATTGTATGGTTTTTAAACATAGCTGGAATAGTAGCTTGCAAATGTTGGAACAACGAATGACAACATACAAAATAAACAATTTTAAAGAAGTTAAGATCAATCAACCAGATTGTGTTTATATTTGCAGAAATATAGCATTGCATGGAGGTCCTTACATAGACATTGTCGTCGGTGGACACAGTCACACACTCCTTTACAATGGAGAACCTCCAGAGAATAGTGGTTTTACACCACAAGGACCCTACCCTGTAGTTGTAGAGCAAGGATCAAGATCTGTATGTACTAAAAATCTTGTATTAAAATTTACTGGTACTCTTGAATTCTAAAGTTTGCATTAGAATTTTGATGGCGTAGTTTCAGCACGAGTTATTATGGTTTATAGAATGACTTTATATTATAATTATTTTCATGCTTTTTACATACTTAGGTGTTGATAGTTCAAGCAGCAGCCCATACACAATATTTAGGCGAGATAAAATTATATTTTGATGACGCCGGTAATTTGTTAGAATGGGATGGTCATCCACATTATATTGGAAATTCAATTGAACAAGGTAAATATTATCTCCAAATCACTGATATCTCTCACTATGTTCATTATGAATTAAGTACAAAAGATCTTTAGATGGAGAAATATAAAGAAAAAAAAAGGTTTAATAGCTAAAAAACATTAAATTTGTATCACATTTTCAATTAATGTCTTAATTTAAAATATTAGTACTAAAATTGTTTTAGCCCCTGACGTTTTGGCAAAAATCGATAAATACCTGCCAATTATTGAAGAACAGGCTTTGGTTGAGGTTGGAACCTCTCTCGTACACTTGTCATCCAGATGTGCCTGTGCTGAGTGTAACCTAGGCAGTTTAATATGTGATGCATTCTTACATTCTGTAAGTATATAATAAAATAGAGCGTAGCATATATATTTTCTAGTTTCGTTAACAAATGACTCACGATAAATAATTGTGGTCGACAATTTATAGGTTATGAATAGAACTACCGGGGACAACTGGCACTTTGCACATTTTTGCGTTATTAACCAAGGCGGAATTAGAGTAGATATGGCTCCAGGTGGTAAGTATTTGTATAGAAATGTCTATCGTCATTTCATTATAATCAAATTAGCATAAGAGACCACTAAAATATTATTCTATAATCATTATATAATTACAGTATTAACATTCGAATCAATCATATTATCGACACCTTTTGAGAACAACGTGGAAGTATTTGAGTTAAGAGGTGACCACATTTTGGAGATGCTCGAATATTCAGTATCAAATGAACCTTATGCTGGAGCAAGGATGCTGCAGATTTCGGGTAAGAAGACTTTAGGTCTAACTATCTGATATCATTGCGTAACTATTACTAACTTTAAAGAAGCAGATTCATCTAATTGTTGAGGACATATAACGTCCAATGACAGGCAAGTGGTAAGTTTTTATTTAATATCATAGTTCGATTTTCATGATACTTTTCAAATGAAGGAATCATTTTTAAGAGAATCAATGTATTTGTAGTGAGTTAAAAGTTATTAAATAAAACTGTTCTTGGAATAAGGTTACATTGCACAGCTCATTTCTTAACACATTTTAAACTTCACTGCTTGGTACTCATTATTTATTGCTTTAATTTTATGTGATATACATTGTATATTATTAATACATGTTATTTTGATTCATCGTTTGCTTCGGTTTTGGCTTTTTGAGGGATTCACAATGATGTAGCACCTTGTGTGTGCACAATGCTGCGGTAACAGTTGACCAACTGACTCGCAACGAGTAAAGATGTTTGCGAGACTTTTGCTGGTCAGCAATTGTATGGAACCCGTACTGGTCAGTGACTTCTTCGGTGTCATTAATAGTATGGGTCCCATACAATATTTTCATTCGTTTCAATGTCTAAAATGTGGTTACCAGTTAGACGAGAGGACCAGAAATTTTATAGTTTATGTTATCTTAGTAAGCTAAACTATGTCTCAAAAAATCTGTTTAAATAATTGTTTAACTGAATATAGGTTTACATGCTGTATATGATGGTGCTAATCCATTGAATCAAAGGGTCATAAACGCCACTGTAAGGTGCATCGATTGCGACGTTCCTAGATATGAACCACTACAACTAGACAAATTCTACACAGTAGTTTCGCAAAGTTTTATTGGCAACGGTGGCGATGGATTTACTGTAAGTTGACATTGATAATTATGAATGAAATGAAGATATCTGCTTCGTAAATTGAAATCAGAAGTACAAAGGATTATATGTATTCTCGCGAAACATTTGCCATTCTTTTTAAATGGAAACCCGGATTGTTACTTATTGTTTACTGGATTTAGTATTGGTATTACAAATTTTACGTTCGTTTGCAAAGCGGTCGAATGTCAAGTTCTATAATGCCTGCCGCATCCGTTGGTGACGCGCGGTGGTTGCGAGGGTAGGTTGCGAGGGTAGCGGGACGCGGCGTGCGCGTTAACAATACGTTAATTTTAAATGGTACTTAGTTTCAATATAAATTCTAATAATGTACAGGACATTATATTCTTAAAAAAAAAATATTTTCATAATAGCAACAAATTTTGTTAGAGATAATATATGGTAGATATAAATATTGGCACTATAATTGTATCGTAGTTTTTTTCGGAACTGTAAGTAGTATAATAAAAGCAATCATTGAATAATATTTAATTATCTTTAATACTTAAATAACATATTTCTAATAACTTTTCTCTAAATTTATACTATTATCGAGTATTCTTTGATTCCATTCCATAATATATTAAAATCACGTTCCAAATGCGATATTGTTTTCTGACTCACTTTAATAGAAATTGCTTCAGTGTTCACTGAAATCACTATATTAGCATGATATTGTGGTGTTACAACCCTCTTTTGTTTTATTTTTATACATTCTATAGGACTAATCTTTACTTTGAACAACATTGCTTCTTTAGGGTCATTTAATACAATTATAATAACTATAATTGCAATAAACTAGTGCTTATTATATGTAAATCGACTGATTTAAAAGAATCTCAGAAAATAGATATAAGGACACTAGAATCAAAGTGATTTAAAAATTTCTGGTCAATTAGTAACATGAGCTAGATTGTTCTTTACGAATCATGTATCAAGTTAGTATTGGTATAATGTAATGTAATATTGTATTGGTTGGTATGGAATTAAAGAAAATTAGAAAAACCCATGATACTAGTGGAAAAATAAAATAATTTTACTCTGACTTTAATTTTTTTTAAAAAGATATGTTTAATGTAAATTATCTATTCAAGTTTACATTTGGAATATCTCAGACTTAGTAGATATATTTAAAATACACTGGTATTGAGATCCTATAGTATAATTGTATTTAGGGGAAGATTTTCTCAACTGATGTATTAACGTAATGGATATTAAAATTTTTTGGTCTTCAGCTAATGATTGCATTTTTAAGCATCTCAGTCATACTTCATATTACAGCAGATCTTACAACTGCTGCTTTTATGTTTCTTTTTTCTAGTTTTGTTAATAATCCCATTTATCTGGGTTCTGTTAAAAAAACATGTGGCTACATGGTATCATTATTAGATAATCCCCTTTTACTTTATGATATGTCTAGAATTAATGAATTAAAATAAGAAAAATATCACTTCAAAAGATAACTGCAATAGTTTATTACCAAAAAAAAATCAATATTCCATAGCTTGAGTTAAAATCTAAGAATTAACATAAACTACCTACAAATTTTAAGTGATCACTTCCTAATAAAATATTCTACATGAGTAGTTACTAAATGAATAAAGAAAGATAGAAAAAAAATAACATAACAAACCATAGCACTAAAGAATAGGTTAAGCAAAGTAGAAAACAGCAAAAGGAAATACTCTGTGTTGTGTTGATGTACCAAAGGGAAGTCAGCTCAGTATGAGCCAGAACCAGCCGGTCCAACCAGTACTGATTTAAGCTGACACCTATTTGTCCCAATACGACGTAACATTATTTTTTTAGACTTTCTTTTTCAAGATATTGGCTGCCAAATCGAAAACGTATTAGTCGAACGCTCCGTTAGCTGTCCAAATCAAGATTCGTACTCTTTTTTTTAACTCTGTTTTTTTTTTGGGACTTTGGATCAAGCTGACCATGTCAGTCCCATAATCACACCATACTATATAAATACTATAACAATTTATATGTGAGTCTACAGAGCATCTCAGCTGCGCAAGATGTTTGCTCAGCTAAGACGCTCTGAAATAGACCAACATCAGACCTGTTCAAACCAAATTGCTTATACATGATTTCTCTCATAGAAACGCGTCGAACACATTCCACGAAGAAATGGTATGTCTTCTGGGACTCCACATAGCTCGCAATTAGGTGTATCGATTTTCCTCATCAAAAATTTGAATTTATTGAGTGGGATGTGTCCAGAGCGCAATCTATGAGAGATCACAATAAGCTTTCTATTCCATCCCACCAGATTCGTATTCACAGGCGTATCTTTTCGTTGTTATTACAATTTTATGTACGACTATTACGCGTTGCCGAAGCGTGATGGGCACTGAACCGTCTCTCCAGATAGTTCTAGATGAAATGCTCACCCAAGTTAAAATTTCAATTTTGATCCTAAGAATATAAAAATACACTATTAAAAGGATAAATATACGCTATTATAACCATTGCGTTATTTTGTCAATTAAATTTGATAGCATTCCAGGAATGCGTACGGTTTTTAACGGTTCTCAACCTGTGGGTAGTCGGGTAGTCAATGTGACTATACGATGTATTGAGTGTGGCATTCCACGATATGAGCCATTGATCCCAGAAAAGTATTATAGAATTGTTTCTACAAGTTTTTTGGGTAGCGGAGGTGGAGCATATTATGTAAGTGGAACATTTAAAAAATAAACTGATTCAAAACTAAATTTTAACACTAACTACAGAATTATTGCATTGAAATCAGCTTACATAGCTATAGAAGTATTAGTATAAGTATAAATTTTGTAACATTGTTAATTTTAATTAAAAAGACTTTCTTACTACATATCTTCTGATATTAACCTTTCGGTTTCTGATTATGCAGATATCTTCATTGTTGTCTAAAACTGCTACTTCTTCTTGTTTTGTATTATGTGTTTTATTAGTTACCACATTCTTGTTTGCAACTTTCAAATTAATATTTACATATATGATTTTGGTTGTTTGATAAAATATGCAGGATTTCTGTCGGCTAAAAACAATAAGATGACCTTATTTGTAGTACCGGGATAGTTGGTCTTGTAATCAGCTGTTCCACAGCTATATCATGTGCCTCGCCTATTGTATGCTGTTACAAGCCCTGTGATCGCTATAGTACCACACGGCAAATTGGTACTTTAAAGATGAGCAACCATCCTAAGGAAACCATCGTAGCAAATAACAAAAGGGTCATGCGTTCAGTGAAGAACTATCAGTTTCATTAAAGCGCGCGTCGTGTTCTGGAGCTGGCCTGGCGACATCAGGCCTTGTCTCGGCTGTACATGCGAGGTGTAAATAATTCCATCTTAGGCGAGCATCAACTCCCTGACAAATATCTGCTTATACTCAAAGGATTGTAGCGTAACAGTATATTTTATTATAGATGCTTTCCAACAATCGGATCAACGTTGCGGTCGTCGGCGTGGATTATGATATTTTGATGGGATATATCTCGCAACGATCCCCTATCTTCGCAGAAGTTGATGGACGAATTCATATCGACAACGCTTGTATGGTTTAAAAGGATTAAAATTGATTTCAATGAATTTCTTTTATTTCTCAATACATGAAGATCAAGTCCCTTACTTCAAAGTTTATTTCACTCTGATTCATTTTTTATATTTATTTATATATGTTTAAGGTTAAACAATCTTCAACGGTTAAAGAAAACAAACTCTTTTGTTGCTCTGAAAATACAAAGTGGAGATTTAATACATACATGTTTCACAATGTATACAATGATTAATATCACTCAATATACCTGAAAATACAAAGAAACGACAATTATGTTTGTTTCTTTAATTTCACCGGACATTAACGACACGTTTTATAACGAAAAAACTATATTCAAAAACACCACGGCCGAGTCTCTGTCACCTGTCAAAACAATGTTCCACAGTTTATAGGAAGTTGTAGTGGCATAGACTTTGTCACATACAGCCGCGCGAAGAGTGATAACATTAAAAACCCTGAAGGAATTATATTTCCTTTACATTTATATTTAAGTTTTTTTTACTGTCTCGATGACAATACCCCACATAATGATTAGTACAGTGTCATCTAAGGCTACTATCAAGCCGACCCTACTCTACATCATAATTGTATCATCTTTAAACCTTTGAATATATAATGTTTAATTATTTTAAGCTTTAAGCACTTAATTTATAATTTAAATTCACTTTGTGTAAAGCTTTCTATTACCACATTAGTTTCACAATACATTAGATCGTTTACACTACACATCGTAGCAAATATTAGAGGTATAAACCGAAACTTTTAAGGTCGTAAATCAAATGTCGGCTCGTTAAGCTTACTCGAATAAAAAGCATTTGTTTTCACCACGGCACCCGTTCGGAATAATGCGAAAGGGTCTCAATACTGATTCAGTTATATTTTCGCTAAGCTTTCTGTTTAGTACTAATGGTTATTGTTTCAGCACACATTGCCCAAATTTACAAGAAACGTAAGGTCCTAAATATACACCATTAAAATTAAATGCGTAAACTTCGGAATTTCAAGACTTTGTGTAGGGAATTGTTTATATTAAAATTATATATGCTCGACCTATTTTAACTAAATCATGTGTGTCCTGGAATAATGTCGTAAGTGACAATTTCCATTTTTTACAAAATTTATCCTTATCGTAGTGACTATAGATTGGTCAATGAAGTAATAATTGTCTATTTAATGTATTTTTCTTCTACGGTCCATTTTTTTACAACCCCAGATGCAAAAAAGGAGCTTTGCTATAAGTTTAACGCGAGTGACTGAGGCTCTATTGATCTGTGGCTTTGTGTATTTGTATGGATATATTTGGCATCATAGCTCCTGAAAAAATGAATCAATTTTATATTTAGTTCTTTTTCTTTAAAGATAATTCAATCGAGAATGTTCTTAGCTGTTATTGTAGAAAATCTCATCAACCGTTTGAAGATAATTAGCTATTTTCAAAAAAATGTAAGAATGTAACACTAATAACGATTGAATCGATTTGAAATTTAATACCATGTGATTTCAATGTTACAGTAGCATAATGACTTAACTCTGATGCTGCAGGATTATCTGGAAGGAACGGGATAATCAACTCTTCAACAACTTACAGCAGAAATATCGTGTTGTATTTCACTCGAATGGTTTCAATTAGTTTTTGATAGATATATAGTGATTAGAGTCTAATGATGAAGCAGGCAAGAGTTTAGAAGATATATTTGTTCCGCATCCGTTTAAGTGAAAAGAATTATAACTTATTTCAATTACAGTTTTGTTATGAACTGGTTATGTGACCTATACCTGATGCTGCAGAAAGTTTAGTAAAGATCCTACCTATAATAAGCGAATGTAGAGTCGGTAATGTGTTTAAAAATCATAAAATAAATAATAAGTTAAAAAATTAAAAATTACCCGACTCATAAACCTCCAAAAAGTAAAAAAATCACATTTATCTATCGCTCCCTTCAGTTTATAACAGCTTGTAATAATATACAGTAATAGAAAAATTATATCCAAGCTTCGTCGTGTTGGGTACCGCTAAGTACAGGGTGGTGGGCGGTGGTCGGCAGTGACAGACCATGGCAGGCGGTCCGTTCCAATAGTAGGACTGTGGCGATTAAGGAGGCGGCGCAGCGGAATCCGAAGGCTACTGTCAACCCCGAAAACACAATCTGCTGTCCGGCCCGGCCTTCGCCTGAGGACCTACTTCATAACGGATATACAACGCTCCCTCAAGCGCGTCGCCCACTATCCAGGCGTGAGCGATGTGCGTAAGTTCCTGCACAACGCACACTAATGTATTATGGAAAGCTACCTTTACCATATAGTGTTTATTTAATTTCAATTAGTTCATATTAAAAAAATATGTCAGTTAAAAGAAGTCGTATATTATTTATTGGAAAAAATGTGTTGAGTAAAATGGTACTCAGCTCATCTGTCAGTTGTTATTGTCATTGTCATTTAATCTTCATGACGTATATAATTTCCATTTACTATATGTTTTTGTGAGTTACTGTTAATCATTAAATTATTTTGCACAATTTTTTCGAGTTCGGCGGTACATACAGTAACTTTAAAATATTTTTTATGTGCTATCATTTGTGTTAGTAGTTATTAATCATTGTGATTAATGGAATTCATGCCGGTACGAAGATCGTCGGGTCAGCTAGTTCAAAATAAATGTATTATCATGAAACACGACAACACTGCTAAGAGAGAAGGATTGGAGAAGAGGAGGGGGAATTTTAAACAATCTCGTGTTATTGCTGCCGGAATTCTAAAACGTTGAGAACACCTGCCTGTGCCATTACGTCTCCACCGTAATACTTAGGTAATGCGTCCGACGGACACGTGGGGTCATAACGACCTCTGTACGTGCCGATGTTGTCTACTGGTTCGTGTGGTACGTGAACGGGGTTTTACAAAGGATTTTGTTATTACATTTTTATATCCGCAATTAGTGTGTTGTAATTTTTTGCTACAATAATTCTCTAAGTTGTTCTCCACCGGATGGTATGCACAGTATAATAAAAGAATGACAGCGACTGTGAATATACACTTAAAAAGATAGCTCTCACATGATACATTCCTCTTGTATTTGCTACTATATTTTGAGAAAAGCTACTGCCGGAGCGTTTGCTTTTCTTAGTAAATTCTGCATTTAGAAGAAAGATTACAAGTACTTTGATGAAGTTGAAATTTCATTCAATGTATTCTTTTGTAAAGACCCTTTATTGATATTTAATAACAATTACATTCCAGTATTTTTTCCACTTATATTAAATTTTCCATAGTTCTACGAATTTACAGTAAAAAAGCGTAGTATGATGCTAGTGATGTTTTAGCAGTCACTCAGGTGAAATCCGGTATAAGTTTCGACGGAAAACTAAATTTATTTACATAGCTTTTAGTATTGGCACGATGAAGTGACAATGAGTTGGTCGTGTGTATCAAAAAGCGGATGATGGATAGAACATATCATTCAATCCTTTATAAACTAGACTCAGAAATTAAAGGATATTAAAAGTGGTACCCAATTTTTAGCTGATTTTCAAGAGGCTGTTATTCTGAGGAAAATGGTCGTAAAGAAGTTTTAAAAGGAGAAAGCTACAGCTTCAAGTTTCTAGTTTTCAGTTTTAAACGTGAACAAAATTTACGCGTAGGTCTTTTGAGTAATTGTAAGAAAAATACAGGAAGAAAAAAATTCGAAAATTTTCCACGTTTTAAAAATGATCTGTGGATTTTAATTTTTTTTATTTAATGGTCCAATCTTAAAATTCTTTTAGATAATCTAATTCCCTTTTATTTGACTTACCCACGATCCTTCTAGAATGATTTAATCTTGAGTTATTGTTGATCAAATAAAAATAGACTTTATTGACTTTGACAATTGATTACTTGGGTAATAATGATTGGACATAAAATCGAAGCAAGGTTTTATAATCTCCAAAATATTCTCTATAAGATCAAACTACTATCTTTTGGTAAAACATTACTTTTTGAAAGGAAAATGCTAACTGAAGATAAGGTAAAAAATGGCATATACGAGGATATTTAGATAACTTGAAATAACTTTGCATATAAAGGGTTAAGGAAAAATTCCGTCCATAAGTTTTAAACCCTAAGGTATCCTGAAAAAACTCTTTGAAGATTCGAAGAGCTGTGATTTTGTGCCCTCCGTTACCGAAAGGTTTATTCAGAGGTTTCGTGAAAAATCAACTTAATGGAGAATTTTTCATTGATTTTTTTTTAAGTTTAAGAAGAAGAAGCTGTATCAAATTCATTGACACCATAAGAATGAAAAGAAAAAAATATTAATTTAGACACAACTAACATACAAAAACATAACTAAAACTAATTTATCAAAATACATATGTATTTTAGTAACACATGGACCGCTAATTCATCTTAAATGCTCAGAGTCGATCACCCTCAGCAGTAGTTTTCCTTCGGCTGATATTATGGACTATATAATCTGTAGAGTGAAGATGTTTTCTCGAGAATTCTACCTGGACCAATAAAAAAATTTCTTGTCTAAATTTGAACAACTTTGTGACACATTAAAGTCACAATTTAATTGGAATTTAAGTCTTGGCAGAGCTTAATGGCACGTCTTTAGGAAAACTTGCGTAGTTATCATTACTTTCACTGATTTATTGTTTTGATCCGTTCTAGCCGGGTAAGTTTGAATTGTCACCTCCAGTTGTTATAACTTATTACAAGGATTTGTGAAAATTAGCAAAGTTATATTAATATTTAAGAGCTTAATTAGGTTAGGAGCGTTTATATCTAAGTACAAAATGGTTGTTAGAATTCTTTCGCGCATGTGTGGTATGTTTTCCTGATTAAGTACGGAATACTGATTTAGAAAAACACAGTTAGGTAAGGCGTATTACATTTAACAAAAATGTTGTACAGTAATAATAATAATAATAATTTATTTCATAGATATACATTTGTCATTACACATACATTTGGATATTCAATTCTTAACATTATTTAGGTCGTAATAGTGTTGTTGAAACTCCGGTGCCCAAATTAAGATTTACAGCGCCCCGAGAACAATCAGCTCTGCTAATGATCATATTGGGAACGAAGTACAAGCACATTAGTAGAAACAGTTACTAAGAGCGGCTTGCACTAAAAATTAAATCTAGTTTAGAGTTATATAAAATGCTATTTAGCGCTGATCTGTACTTATTGTCTTGCACTAAATCAAAATCTAGTTATAACAACACTTAAACTGAAATCATCATTAAGATGGAATCAAACCAATTCAATTAATAAGCGTTTTATACAAGCTTAAACTAGATTAATAGTCCAGTCAAATAACTTTTTAAATCAAAATTTTGACACTCAAGTTTGCATTTTTGATATTTTGTACTTCTAATAATACAAAAACGATCTGTAAAGGTTTTAGTGTCTGAAACCCCCGGCAAGAGTTAAAAAAAAATGATTTAAAGTTTTTTTCCACAAATACTCCAAAACGGTAATAGTTAGAGAAAAAAAATGTAAGCAAAATATATAGAGCTTAAAATTATACATAAAAAAGATAGTATGACTTTTTTTCCTCCGGCCTAAATTAACCAAGTTAGGGAGGTTTTTAAGTTTAAGGGTTTTTAAATTCCGCGCCGTTGCATAAAGTCACGAGGCAAAAAGAGAGGGACTATTGCTGTGTCGCTTACTCCCATTGATACTTGACAATTGAGTATTGCGTAGGCGTTCACTATAAAATGTCCGAGTAAGAGTGAGAAAGCATTATCGGATAATTATTTCTTGTACTCTATTTAAGTATCTGTTCATTCGAATAGATCAGGGTAATAAACGTAGATGGGGAAAAAGTAATCTGATTAATGAAAATGATTGACGATTACATTTTATGTTTTTTACCATTAATATCACTGCATTTTGCTCATTTATGTTTTAAACACTTCAAAATCACAGATCGTATACACATTTATCATTTCTTAATGTTTTAAATGGATTTAATCATGATTACAGAGCAAGAAAATTAAAATTACGACTACATTTTATAATCGTTGATATGTAATAAATATATCGATTGTAAATTTCAAGTTTCGAAAAAATTACTTGACATTCTAAGATACTAGATATAGTACACCAATACCTCGCTTTGGGTCGTTTCGTTTGGCGTTTTTTTCGAAGTTGTGTCGCTGCTTAATTTTTACTGATTTTCACTGTGCGTCGTTAGATTTTCGAAGTTGCGTTGTTTTGGATTCGAGTCTTTAATGTTTTTTTTGACTTTTTATTTCCTAAAATATGGCAACACCTTTATTTTTAATTGCGCCATGCCATCAAAATTTGGGGATTCCCTTTCTAACTAAAAATCAACGTAAATTTAATACAATTTTATACTTATTTTATACAAACTTAATATCAATTGCTACAAGGAAATTTATTTTACGTTGTGAAAAAAAGCTTTTCAACAAACATTGGACCAATTTTTTGTGAAAGAAAGTCGACCTATGACTACAGCCACTATGGACTCCCTGCCAAGAAGGCGGGGCCTGCAGAAGGCTAGACGTCGCCGGGTGCCGAGGAAGATGGCTCAGCCTTGCCCTTGGCACTCGGCAGGCGGGAGATGGAACACCCCGGGGGTTTTAGTCGGTGCAAGTCCGACACACCGGGGGGCAACCCTCATCGCCCCCTGAGGTCCGTTAGGGATTTCCCCCGGGTCACAAAAAAAAAGCCACTATGGACTCATCAGACAGTGATTAATTTTAATTTTACGTTCATAAATTAAATGAATATGTAGTTTATTTTGTTTAATTACGTTAATACGTTTTTTGTACATTATATTTCTTTTATGTATTAATTATATAAATGGTTTTTAATTCAAGACGATTCGAAAGAAAAAATAGTATAATTGACAGAAATTTAGCATTATTCCGTATTGGATTTTTTTTTTACACTGACACGGCATAGTGACTGCACCAAACCTGATGGTAAGCATGGTGCAGTCCAAAAAAACGCCAACAACTATCGAAAGGTAAGAAAAAACCCATCGGTAGTCGCAGCGATCATGCCGGCCCGCACAAATATCTCTTCACGTTACGCTTAAAGGATCCCATATCATAGGATGGTGGGAACACGCTCGCCGGAAGACCATTCCACAGCCCAACGACACGGCAAAAGAAGGAGTTAGAGAACCTCTTAGTCCTAGCCGGGATGTGAGATACCGTATAGCTGTGACACCGCAAACCCGCGCGCGTGGTTCTATTCAGGAAAGGAGAGGGTGGAACAAGGTTAAACAACTCTTCAGAACACTCGCCATAATACAAACGGTAGAAAACACTTAATGAGGCAACATCTCTACGCAATTGGAGCGATTCAAGATGTTCAGAAACGTCTGGATCGTTCACTATGCGGACAGCCCTACGCTGCAACCTATCCAGGGCATCAAGCAAGTACTGGGCAGAACCATCCCAGAGATGCGAACAATATTCCATACAAGGCCTGACCTGGGCCTTATACAATAGATACAAAAGATCAGCTGTGTAAAACCGACGCACTCTATTCAGGATACCAAGTCTACGGGAAGTCGAGGAGATGACCGTCCCTATGTGATCCCTGAGATTGAGATCACAGCGAATATCCATGCCTAGTATACTAAGGCTGTCACGCACAGCAAGCGGCACATTCTTGAGAGTAGGAAGAGGAGAAAATGGGGATTTTTTGGAGGAAAAAACACACACCTGGGTTTTTTTGGCATTGAACTCAACCAAATTCCTGTCGCTCCAAGAAGAAATGAGGCTTAAGGACCGATTGAGATCAATAACCAGATCTTCTCGATTCCCAATGGTTTCCTCCCGACCATAAGTGGGCCTGCTGCAATATCCCCCGTGAACCGTGCTGTCATCTGCATAGCAATGAATACAGCCCAAAGACAGCATATCATTGATATGTAGAAGAAACAGGGTGGGAGAAAGTACAGAGCCTTGTGGAACTCCGGCATTAACTGACACGAACTGCGAACTGTGACCATCAACAAGGACACGAATTCTACGTTCGTGCAGAAAGCCTGAGATCCACGCACACAGGTTGTCAGGAAGACCGTACGCTCGAAGCTTGGAGAGAAGACCACGATGCCAGACCCTATCAAAGGCTTTGGCTATATCCAGGCTAACAGCCAAAGATTCGCCATGCTTATCCATAGCCTCACCCCAGCGGTGCATGACGTACGCTAGAAGATCACCCGTTGAACGATTCGATCGATAGCCATATTGACGATCGTTAATAAGAGAGTGATCCTCTAGGTAACGGACAAGTTGAACATTTACAATTCGTTCTAAGATTTTACAGAGCACTGAGGTGACGGCTATGGGGTGGTAGTTGTTTGGGTCGAAACGATCCCCCTTTTTGGGGATCGGTTGAATGTTGGCTTCCCTCCAAGCCTGAGGCACAACACCGGACGAGAAAGGCAGGCGGTACAGGCTTGTAAGAGGAGACGCAAGCTCGGCTGCACAAGCCCTCAGCACCACCGCTGGGATACCATCAGAGTCACTAGCCTTCCGCACATCGAGTGACCTCAACTCACGTAATACAGTACGCTGCCTTATCACAACGTCAGGCATCGTGTAGCCGCAAGAAGGAATTGTGGGCGGCTGGGTGTTGAGATCATCAAGTTTGGAATTAGCCGCGAAGATGTGAGCCAACAGATTGGCTTTCTCCAGCGGCTCATGGGCCAGCGACCCGTCAGAGGATCTTAACGGCGGAAAGGATGGGCGACAGAAATTCGTTTGCACGGCCTTGGCCAGTCCCCAATAAGCTCGACTGTTGGTCGGATGGTTTACTAAGATCTGGCCAATCCGCGAAACACGTTGAGCATCCGCCCCGCGATACGCCCTCCTGCAAGCCTTGGTAGCCTTGTTATAAGCTGCTTTAAGAGCGTTGACATCAGGATCACAAGTTGCGCAACCCTTAATCCAAGCACGATATGCATTCTGCTTCAGGATAACAGCGACAGAGCATTCGCGATTGAACCAAGAGCGTCCAGAGCGATTGCCGACGATTACAGAAGATGGAATGTAATAATCCATTCCAAGCCTGATCTCGTCGGCAATCGCATCGGCAGTCGCAGAAGGATCACACTCATTAAAGCAGCGCTGGCGCCACGGGATAGAAGCAAAGTACTCACGCAATCCATCCCAATCTGCTGATGAGTAATGCCATACCTTACGCTTAACCTCACGAGGAGATGGTGAGAGGGCGTGGGGCACCAAAGAACCAACCAGGCAATGGTCAGAATTACCCAAAGGAGCATTTACCGACACAAAATACCCGGAAGGATGGCTCGTCAGCAGAAGGTCCAACAAAGAGGGAGCATGACCCCCAACATCTGGAAGCCTGGTGGGCTGGACAACCAGTTGAGAGAGGTCATGAAGCAGGGCGAATGCATGAGCAGACCTTCCTGCATGGTCAGTCTTGGAGGATCCCAGCCATAATTCATGGTGCGCGTTAAAATCCACCAAAACTACCAGTTCTGCTGCAGGGTACTGCTCTTGAACGACATCAGCCGCCTGGCTGAGGTAATCAAACAGCCGAGTGGTCTCAGAGTCCCCATTATGAGATCAGTATAGGCACACGTAGACACGACTCAGAGAGCCGACATCCACATGCACCCACAGGACAGAAAAAGAGGGGTTATCCAAACAGCGCAACCGACGGCAACACACGTCCGACCGCACAAACACACAGACCCCGGCCTTTGCATGAAAGTTTTCCTCAAGCTGATAGCCAGGGAAATGCAAATAAAATAAATCAGCCGGACGGTGTATTTGAGTTTCCGTCAAAAAGAGAAGTGCAGGCCGGACTGTCTCAAGATGGTGGTGGACAGCATTTAAGTTAGAATGAAGTCCACGGATGTTAGTGAACTCCATAAAGAAGGTGTTTTCCGGATTAAACACCGCTGAATTACCAGAATTATTATATTGCGCTGACATGAAGCAAAAGTTAAGAAGACGTGAAGAGAATTAACGACCCTCGACACAGCAAATGGAGAACAGACCAGACTGGGCCAACGCCAAAACCCCCAGAGGACGTAAGCTGAACCAACAGACGGAAGGGCCCCCGTACCCCCCCGGAATAGGTCGCCGGGTCCCGAAAACCGGTCACCATCCGGCACGACGATCCTACCCAAGATTATGCGCGGCATGGTGGAGCAGCCTCTCATAGTGGTTAGCTATGATTGGGCCCCTGTGCCAGCAGTACAACCGTTTCTACGGGTCTCCCTGGCCGGCAGTTCAACGTACCCCCCCATAAGGGAGCAAGCGAAGACGTCAAGTCAGAACCCCAATACTGTGCCAAAGGTCGCCAATCATGTGCTACTGGATATACACAGGCTATTCCCGAAACGCGATCAGCCAAAACTGGCCTTACACTCATGCACTGTGGTCGCGATCCAGGCGGGTACCGACGCCCTACCACCTCGCTGCAGCTAGTTTAGCACCACCCAGGAGCCACGTGTAGGGAAACTAGGGTAAAAGCCTACGGACGCGAGCAGCTTCGACTCCCAAATATATAATTAATTTTAAGGGTACTTAGGGTGAATGTCGCAACTTTATTTCTGGTGGCGCCATCTGCCACAATGCATCTAAGGCCAAGTCACGTGCAAATTTTATGTCCGATGTACGAGCGGACGCCATCTTTATCTTAGTTGACATGTTAGGATTAATTTTGAACTTTTTTATCATAAATATTGGGTTTGCAAATTGAAAACAACTTGTTCATATGACAAGTTATTTTTTTTACACTGGTACGACATAGATTTTTTTTTTCGAATTTACGCGCGTTGATTGACCGAGAAAGGTCTTCACAACTCAACCGGGCGGGGAACTCAACCGGGCGTGTGGTACGACATAGTGATTTGTAGTACACCTGATGATAAGTACAGTGTAGTACAAAAACGAAAGTGACCATCCAAGGATGAAATTCCGTTGATAGTAATATTTTTTCGAATCTAAAAAAATATAATAATTGAAGGTCTATATTTAATTTAAATTTTACAGTAAAAATTCTATTTCTATTTAAAATCCTTAGTTTCTATGAAAAGCTATATTTTTATTATTTTATTAATTTATCAATTAAAGTAAATTAATAAATACATATGTTTATTTGGAATTTGCAAAATTTCTCCACTTTTATGTGCTTGCTATAAACATAAGCAACATAAAGGATATAGTAAAAACTTAAGTTTGAGACAGAACTTCACGTTAATGTTTATTTTTTAATAACTAATTATAATATATATATAGATAAATATTAATATATTGTGGAAGGGGAACTTGTGTGACCGATATTGTGGAGTTCTTCCTTCTTCAATCAAACTCTTAATATCACTTTAAACTATAAATTTTGTAAACCATTAATACATTTATTGTTTTTTCTTTTATTCATTGTTTATTCTACTTTTTCAACCTTTCATTCTTAAAGCTCAATACACAATCTCTAGAATAATCAAGTCCTTTTTCAAATTCGAATTTCGAATTCAAAACGATCTTCCTATTTTCCAATTCTTTCATACGAAATATTATATTTTTACTAAACGTAATATTTATGTCATAGATATGTTACCTAATTTTATGCACTCCTTACATACAATCACAACATTATCCTCCCTTTCCTTTTAAAAATTTTTGATAATCCTATTAAATTTTTTATACAATACAAAACAACTATCCTACCTATGTGGGGAAAAAACATTTTTACAAATTTGTGAATACTCTCTGCTAGAGAGTAACTGAATCTTCAGTTCTAGTAAAAAAAAAAAAAATTAAATTAAACATTTTTGATAAACTATGTTACAAGAAGATTAAGTTTTTTTCAAAACCCACCTAAAAGCCTGAAAATATTCACATCCTAACGCAACATCGTGATCATTTAACTACATTTAAAATAATAAAGCCTATTCATTAAAAAAAAAAAACAAGTTGCATCAACCAACTTCTTCCAATCCTTAAATGCAAGCTATTCCAATTAAACTATTATTCAAGAATTATATTCATTAAAATCATCATTAATTTTCCACCAATCCACTTCTCTCGATTAC
Source organism: Automeris io (assembly GCA_036320925.1). NCBI lineage: Eukaryota > Metazoa > Arthropoda > Insecta > Lepidoptera > Saturniidae > Automeris > Automeris io. Next base: position 2,110,752 of record JAUDJH010000030.1, on the reverse strand, counting down.
TATTACCAAACTAATTCCTTTTCTATACCTAATAACATTTCCTTTAATCGAACCGACTGCTTTGCTAATAATACATTAACTCACACCACCTTATAGTCTAAGTGTGTTTTATATCCATGCTCGGACATTTTATAGTGAACGCCTACGCAATACTCATTGTCAAGTATCAATGGGAGTAAGCGAGACAGCAATAGTCCCTCTCTCTCTGCCTCGTGACTTTATGCAACGGCGCGGAATTTAAAAACCCTTAAACTTAAAAACCTCCCTAACTTGGTTAATTTAGGTCGGAGGAAAAAAAGTCATACTATCTTTTTTATGTATAATTTTAAGCTCTATATATTTTGCTTACATTTTTTTTCTCTAACTATTACCGTTTTCGAGTATTTGTGGAAAAAAACTTTAAATCATTTTTTTTTAACTCTTGCCGGAGGTTTCAGACACTAAAACCTTTACAGATCGTTTTTGTATTATTAGAAGTACAAAATATCAAAAATGCAAACTTGAGTGTCAAAATTTTGATTTAAAAAGTTATTTGACTGGACTATAATTCGTTAGTGCAAGCCGCCCTAAATGTAACTTTGGTCACCGTAAAAGCGACACAGTTTGATTAAATGTTAATACATAGAATATATAATCCGATATCAAATTAATAACAGGTTAAAGTAATTTTCTATTAGTTGACTTCTCTAAAAATGTCTGGGTTTTAATCTCCGGTCTTTTACTTTAGATCGCAAAGCTATATCAAAGTCGACGTTAAATTGGTTTATATCATAGTAATAAAACTAATAACCTAACAACAAGACATAAATAATATGTTGATAAACGAGTCTGTATCTAGTAATAAAGGCGATCGTAACACCTCCAGTATAGCAGTATACGACAATGTGTGTTAACACAACACGAAGCCTTTAATCTAAAACCGTCAGTTAAATCGCTGAGAACGCGTTAATTTGTTAGTATCTAAAGAACACAAAGTTACAAACTGTGGCAAACATTTAACGCTGTGTTTAAATTCCATTTAGTATAGCTTCCTTTAAATAAAATATTTTTATTTTATCTTATCTAAAGAAGGAAGTTTTTAACTAAATTCTGATTTTTGTCTTTGATATCAGGTTAGAATTATAAAAGTAATCATAGTTTCATTGTATAGTCTACATTCCAAATTTTAATAACGACATATAGTAAACTTCCACACCGAGTTTAATTAAGGCTAAATCCATAATGACAAATGTGTAATAAATAATGTATCCTGATAAAATGAGGACGTCCAGTGTATATTTACGTATTAACCATATAAATAAAAAAATAGCCTTTATTTTTCTCTGACCTTTACAATTTTTTTTGTTAATTAAAAAAAAACAATATTGAACTCAATAACTAATTAAGTAATGAAAAATTAATTAATAATTGATGTTTTTTTTTAATCATCAGCAGCCAGGTCATGTTGTCTAGCGACATAGGCCTCCTCAAGTTCTCTCCATGCGTGCTGATCTTGTGTTATATGCCTCCAGCGTTTGGGCAGATCATCTTCCCACCTTTTAATTTGTCTTCCTCTACGTCTTTTTCCATCCCTTGGATACCATTCTGTAAAATTACAGAATTTCAGAATTTTTTTTTACACTGGCTCGACATAGTGACTACAGAGTACCTGATGGTAAGTACAGTGTAGTCCAAAAACGATAGCAACTAACAAAGGACGAAAATCCATTGATAGTCTACATCGTCATGTCGGCCCACATATACCGCGACTGAAGGTCTCTAGGTATATGAGCTACTGGAAAATTAACAATATATGAAGAATCAAAAGTTACTTTCATATGAATGTGTATGAAAGTGAGCTGACCGAAACTAACACGGACCAAATAAAAAGAGTTCTTAATCACGCCAAATGGCGCAACCCCAAAACATTAAAATTAATAAAATGTAAACGCACCCGAACACAAACGCCATCTGGCGAACATTCACTTCTTTGCGTAACTGTTCTCGCTTTAAACTTACAAACGTCGCATCGCATCCTTTTACCCTCACAATCGCATCTAATAATTTCAAATTCGCTACACACATCATAAATTCTCACCTATACCATACTCCACATGATACGCACACCAAATACATACATAGTGAGTGGTTTGTGAATTGCCTGACTACCATTGCCAGCTGGTAAAATTTTTTGATAACTGTCTCAAATTTTTATTATAAATTATACCTCCTACAAGAGTGCCTTTGTGCAACGGCATAAGTCAAAGACTTATCCCAGCCCGAGTAGTTCTGATATAAGGTAAAGTCAGAAGTGTGTGGAATTGACGAGAAACTATGAAAAGTTAATCTTAATGAAGTATTTTTTTTACAAATATAAATAAAACAGTTGAGCCATTATTTCTACCTTTCTAAATAGCAAATCGAAAATCAAATTGCAAGGTACGGTTACTCAAAAAATCTTTATTACCGAAAATAATTTTGAATATAATATACTCATCAATATTGTTCTAATATGCAGTTCAAACAACTCGACAGTGTGTCTCGATATAAACGAGTCTTGCATCGACTATCAAGAGCTGGGAACATCGATTTACCAGCCGGCTGAACCTAGTGTCTGCGCTGTAATGACTATTTATAGCGCTAGCGAGGCCAGATATAAAGGTTCATGTGTTTTAGATATTGCAGGTTCCACAAGGGAATCTGAGTTAGATTTATGAATTGTAAAGAAAAATTTTCTAATACCGTCAGACTATCACAATATTTTGAAAGATGTGAAAACAAAGTTCCTAATTGAGAATATTTGAAGACCTAATTTAACAGGTACCTAATCTATAATATAAAAATTAATCGTTAAATGTCTTGATAAGCGCGAAACTCGAGAACGGCTGAACCGATTTGGCTGATTTTTTTTTGTTGTGTTTGATGAAGTCTGAGGAAGGTTATTACGGCGAGAAAATTTTTAAAAATTCCCTACAACTGTCTAAAAATAACACTTTTCTGTATTCTCATACAAAAAATTCGTTATAAGTCATTTTGAACTTTAATACCACACTATAAAGTTCAAGTGTTAGTGGACAGGTTCCGGGAAGGCAAAACAAATGAGTGACGTATAAACATTAATGTCAATATTTGTCAAGTTTTATACATATAACATTAAGGGCAGGTTCCTTCAAACAATTTTCAAAAAACAGCCGACGGGGAAGCTATTAACATTAAAAAAACAATGTGACTTTGTTTTAGAGAAATAGGGGAGAACAAGGTCTGCCGGGACAGCTAGTACCTAATAAAACAGTTTATATCAAGGAAAAAAACGTTTTTTTTTCGGCATGTCCTACGTTGGTAGCCGGGGAACAAACAAAACCTACCGAACGAACCTTTACAACAAAACCGGGCTTGGTAAGCGAACACAGAGGGCGTTCAGCCAGCGAAATTTATGGGTTGGGCGGCTACGCAAGGACACCCCTGTGGGTATGGACCTCGACTTTGGCAGCCGGCCAGTTGAAAAACGAACCTAACGGTGATCTACCAGCGTTTCGGAAGCGACTGCCTTGAGAAGAAACGCCGAAAGAAACTCAAGGCTGCGTCGGAGTGAAACTGCGTTATTTAAACAACAGTTGACGGATTTATCCTTAATCGTCGTCGCCGGCGCCGCCGGTGTCTCGGAATGTGACGAGTGTTTGTGTGTACCTCGTTGTTGATAGGATCGGCAGTCGCCAGGGCCGCGGTAATTGAATCGACGGGATCCAATAAGACATGACGCGGGCGGCGATGTTTGAAAAGATAATCTTATTCACTATAGCTATGTACTTATCTTAAACTTATGCTGTGCAGGTATTCTCTTTGATCGCCGGGTGCCGAGGAAGTGGCCGATGCTGTGCTTTTAGCTCCGGCAGACGAGTAGGAGGAACACCCCGTGGGTTTTAGTCGGTGCAAGTCTGACAAACCGAGGGGCGGCCCTCACCGCCCCCTGAGGTCCATTAGGGATTTCCCCTGGGTTACAAAAAAAAGGCATTCTCTTTGATCAATTTGTTGTTTGATACTTCCGTATAGCTGAGAACTTTCATCAGACTTCACTCCATCTACATATATCCTGAACAACCAGATGTTTCTCGGTAACTTCACGACGCCTAACTTTTTTTTGTTGTAACCCGGGCCACATTCTGCGTAGGACCAACAAGGTCGCTGCGAAGGCGGAGATCCCCGTCTGTCAGACTTCTACTGACTAAAAACCCCTGGGTTGTCCCTCAAATCGTTGCTAGCCGGGCTTCGGTATCCGTGTTATTCAAACGACCTGGCGAGCGAATAATTTTTTAGGATCTTTTGAAGAGGTGTGTGTAAAGAGCCTACCCAACCAGACCTCTTTATCAGGCGGTTCGCAGAACACGTATGCACCACTTCCGACTCATCAGAGCAGCTGACATCTTCAAGTCTCCTACTCGGTCAGTGTCAAGTAAGATTGTCTCTCTTATTGCCTGCAATGACATCCCTCCTGCGATACCTAACATATTTTAATGTCATTTTTTTTTTATTACATACAGGCTTGCGCTTGACCTCAATCTCACTTGCTGGAAAGTGATGATGAAGCCGACGATGGAGCGCGCTCGCCCAGCAAATACCGATTCACTCGACGTTTGAAGATTCCCATGTCATAAGATGCCGGAAACACCGACGCAGAAAGCGAGTTCCACTCCTTCGCGGTTCGCAGCAAAAAGGAGGAGGCGAATCGCTTCGTGCGAGCAGCAGGAATGTCAACCACAAAAGGGTGCAAACCCGCACGGCGTCTCGTCAATTTATGGTAGAAGGGGGAGGGGGGAACTAAATCATACAACTCAGCCGCACACTCTCCAGAGTATTGTCTATAGAAAACCGAAAGGCAAGCTACTTTTCGCCGGTGTTCCAAACTGAGTAGTTTCCGCGGCATGTAATGTTTTACCTACAAATTTCTAAATTATACAAAGATCTGTAACAAATTCCACTCTTTTGGAGTATGCATAAGAGGCGATGAATCATTTTATACATTTTCTGTGTCAACTAACGATATAATGTACCTAACAAAATAAGTATAAAAACTAATAATACAGAAAATCTGCTTGCCATAAAAAGCAATGCAGTTAACATGTCTATTATGGGATTATTTACAACATTTCCAATAATTATGTTAACCGAACAAATTGCATCGGCCATTTCGTTCCTATTTTTCCGTACATCCAATCTCACTTGTTATTCATGCAGCTGGCCAGCCAGCCCGTGACTCGATTATGTAGAGGAGGCTTAACTGTCATTGCTTTAAGCGATGCTTTGATAACATTTCTTTTACTATTTCCTTTTATAGATGGTACAATTATTAACGATTTAAATCTGCTTCTTCGGCAAAATAAATATATGATAGATTTTTACATTCGTATTGGCATGTAAATTATAAATGCGAGATGAGTTGACCACCTCCAAAACCCAACGTGTTAAAAACGTATGAAGAATTTCATATTACTTTTCGATCTTAAACTTATTTTGGAGTTGCATTTTAAACCATTAAATACTTACTGGTCTAAACTTTCCATATGATGAAATGAAAGGTTCATCAGGCTTGCATTAACATGCTCTACTTTACTCTAACGGCATGGACACCAATCGACGAAATTAGTTTACCAAATCACCGATTGTCCGCATGTTGTTTCCTCCCAAACCTTGTTAGCGACTCACAAACAAAATTAACAAAGTGTACCTCACGTTGTGAAATGCATTTTATACGAGCTTAACAGGTGAACCTAGATTAGAAATTGCGCACTTTAGGGCGGCTTGCACTAACGAATTAATCTAGTTCAAGCTTGTATAAAACGCTTATTAATTGAATTGGTTTGATTCCATCTTAATGATGATTTGAGTTTAAGTGTTGTTACAACTAGATTTTGATTTAGTGCAAAACAATAAGTACAGATCAGCGCTAAATAGCATTTTATATAACTGTAAACTAGATTTAATTTGTTAGTGCAAGCCGCCCTTAATTACATTTTCCAATAGACGAGTATTTAGATTAGATTAGAATATAAAATCTTATTGACTCCCGCAGTTCTGTCGCGCTAGAGATCAATTTGTGTACCTTTAGTATTTTATATACCTAGAGAACTTCAGTCGTGATATAAGGGGGCCGGCATAGCGACGGTATCTGCTAATGCTAATCTCTTTCCTTAGTAGTTCGTGTTGCATTTGGTCTACATTGTAATCTCTATCAGGTACGTTTTAGTCTGGTTCAATTTACCGAACCAGTATAAAAAGAACCTGATTTATTATTAATCACACCATCTCTACTTAAATTTGTTTTTATGATTAAGGTTTGACAATTATTAATCACTTTAGAAGTAATTTTGTTTTACACTGGCTCGACATAGTGACTACAGAGTACCTGATGGTAAGCAGAGTGTAGTCCAAAAACGAAAGCGACTACCAAAGGATGAAAATCCACTGATAGTCTACGTCGTCATGTCGGCCCACATATACCACGACTGAAGGTCTCTAGGTATATGAGCTACTGGATATACATAAGCTGATCCCGAAACGCGACAAGCCGAAACTGGTCACTATGACGGGACCCATGTACTGTGGTCGCGATCCAGACGGGCACCGACGCCCTACCACCTCGCTGCTGCTCGTTTAGCACCACCCAGGAGTCACGTGTAGGGAAACTAGGGTAAAGCCTACGGACGCGAGCAGCTTCGACTCCCAAAAAAAAAATGAAGATATGTATAGATTTATTAGATGGTTTTAAACTGTGGAGCGGATTTATTATGGGTAAAAAATATAGTGTCACGCTACAAATGTTTTATCACGATATCAATTGATACTTTTTTTAAATAATATATAATATAGTGGTTGTGGTGGCCTAAGAAAAATGGATAATGGTCGTGGGTTCGAATACCGGGACATATTTTTGGGTTTTTCCAATTTACATGCTTACCGGTGAAAGAATATATTGTGAGTAAGCCCGAATGGCATCCAACAGAAATTTCCAATGTAAGTGCGCTGAAAACGGCGATCAGTTGCACTATTGGTCACGTTGGGCTGGACATATAAGCGTAAAGTGGATACACTCATTAATATATCTCTGTTCACCCGATAAAGGGTATAACATGACGATTAATTGTTATTTTCAGATTTTTTTTATAGCATGGTTACTTTAACACCTTGTCCAGCTGTAATCACATATGAAAGTATGATTAAAACAATACTGCTATTAAAGACCATGGTAGAAATGAGTTAAGGCAGTTATGTATTGACTTGAAATGTAGCATGGTTATGTTAATTTAAATTATCAAGTGTTAATACGAGAGTGATACTAATTTTAATAACACTTACTAGGTACTAGCCGTACAATACTCGCAGAATATTCTTAAAGACTATTACATTTCCAAGGCGAGAGAAAACTGAGCAAATCTCAGAGCTCTGTGAAATGTTTTCCATCATTTTCTTGCCGGAGAAAGGCTTACTTCAGAAAGTGGTTTGCATAAAAACCAAGAGAATATGAAATGCATTTTTGTGTGAAAAGAAAGAAGACTGATTTCGTAAATACTTTTGTTATTATAGAGCTTTATTTAATTTCGAGTTTTTATTAATTACTTTTGAGCAACTATATATTACTAACTAATACTGAATCAATATTTTTCTTTATATATATTTTACATATTCTTTACATATATTTCGTAATCAGGTCATTAAGACAATTATTTCTGGACTGCAGCTAGATGAATCGCATACAACACCGATATGAGCGCACACACGCACACAAATGCACTCACACATTCAACACTCGCAAATCACGCACACAACACTATATGATGCGGGGAGCGACCCAAACATTTACCAAAATTTAATACTGTGTACTACGTTATATGCATTCTAGATTTTTTTTATTTTTTGTTTCGTATTTTTGTATATAATCTTATAATATGCTCTGTAGTTACCGTTGAATAAATAAATAAAAAAAAAATATAAAAATCTCGTGTCACAATGTTATGGTAGTTACCTTACCCCTCCGAAACGGCTTTACCGATTTTTACCAAATGTTATATACATATTCAGTAGGTCTGTGATCGGCTACTATCTATTTTTCATACCCCTAAGTGATAAGGCTTGTTCACCCTTAACATTTTTTATTTTTTTATTTTTGGACAAAAACTTTGGTTTCTCTTTTTCTATAATGTGCTATTAAAAAATACACACAAACTTAAATGTCACCTTTTTTGTGTGCCTTTTATCACCAACCCGTATTTTTTAATAGCTATTTTAGTAATTTAATCATTTTTCATTCCGCTCGATAACTGATCAATTATCACCTAGAAATAACTTATATGGCAAAACAACGTTTGCTGGGGCAGCTAGCTTAATATAAAAATCACAAAAAACGCCATAAGCTATTTACATTGAATGACCAAACATATAAATAAAATAAAAATAAAAAAGCCATTTATTTCTCATCCACAATATCAAATAAAAATATACAATTATTATGACGAATACACCATTTTGAAATAAAAACATACATAAATAACAAAAAAATTTACCATTATAAATCAAATGAGATTAGAAAAAAAAAATTAATATATAATAATCGATTAAATTAGTGCATAACTTAAGATTTCATTCTAACTGTACGTGCTTATTTTAAAAAGTTAGCTAATTTTTTAATGGTCTCAAGGTACTGTGTCGATGAGAACCCCTTTACTTCGGGTATAGGCCTCCTCCAAACAATTCCAGTTTGATCTGTTTAAAGCTGTTTTGTACCAGCTAGCGCCCGCTATGGGTCTGATGTCGTCAGCCCAGCGCATAAGCGGTCTACCTATCGCTCGTTTGCCGCTGGGACCAGTCCAGAGCGTAGCACCTCTAGTCCATCGCCCATCTTTCAGTCTAGCGAGGTGGCCGGCCCATCGCCATTTAAGTTTAAGAGTTTGATGTAAAAAATCAATAAACTTGGTCTTCACTCTTAAGGCCGAATTGCGTACTTTATGCAGCTTCTTGATTTTTAAAACCGATCTTTCCATACTGGCATGATCTTATCTTCTGCATAGAGTGCTTTGTCAAAGACCATGTTTGGGCTCCATATGTTAAAGATGGTAATATGCAACTATCCATAACTTTCTTTTTTAAATGCAAAGACATGTTGCTCTTAAACACTTCTTTTAAAGACCAGTATTTGTTCCAAGCTAAGTTTAATCTTCTATTTATTTCATCTGGGCCGTTGTTTGATTGAAAGGATACCATTTTTCCAAGATATATATAAGACTTTACATAGTTTAGTGATGTTTGCTGAATGTGTATAGGTGATTCTATGGAGTTTGAGATTATTTGTGTTTTTTCGTAGTTTATCTCCAAACCCACTTTGTGGCTGGCTATATGTAGTTCGTTAATCATGTTTTGCAGTTGGAAGCTTGACTCTGAAAACAACACAATATCGTCTGCGAAACGAAGGTGGTTCAAGTACCTATTATTCACAAGGATTCCTTGTTTTTGCCAGTGTAATTGCCTGAAAACTGATTCTAGCACAGCAATAAACAGTTTTGGCGAGATCGGATCGCCCTGCTTCACACCTCTTTTTATTTTTATTCGGGGACCAAGTCTTTCGAGCTTTATTCTGCTGGTACTTCTAGAATAGACATTTTGGAGTATTGCAATATAGGTATTGTTTATATTGTTTTCTTTAAGAGCTTTCCAGATAGAGTCGTGAGAGATTGTGTCAAAAGCTTTTTTGAAATCGATAAACGCTAGGTAGAGTGGTCTGTTGAATTCTCTGTATTTTTCTATTACTTGTTCTACGACCTGGATGTGGTCGATAGTCGAGAAGCCACTACGAAAACCTGCTTGTTCGACTGGCTGGTTACTATCTATCTGTTTTTTTAATTCTAGTGCAAATACTTAATGTAAAAAGCTTATAAAGTGCCGGTAACAAGCTAATTGGCCGGTAGTTGTTGATGTCCTTGGGGTTTCCTTTTTTGTAAAGCAAGATGATAGTCGATTCTGTCCATTGTCTAGGTACTGTGCACGAGTTCTTAATGAGGTTGAACAGGTGAGCTATAGGATGTGCTAGTAATCCTGCTGCATGTATAAGAGCTTCGTTTGGAATGCCATCTAGACCAGCACATTTTTCTGTTTTTAATCTTTTTGTCAAGTGAAATATTTCTTCTCCGGTCCAATCTTCGATATCGGCACTTTGTCCAGCACAGTTGGAAATTGTAGAATCAGGCGTAGCTGAGGGAATCGTTTTGTCGTCATAATACAGCTTTCTATAAAAATCAGTGGCAATACTGATGATGCCCGTTCTTGTTGATGTTTCAATTGAATTGACAACTGATTTCAGGCTCGGTATCCAGATTTTGTGTGTTGAAAGTTCTTTATGTGCGCGTTTAAAGCTTCCTTTACATTTTAAGTGTTTCTCTATTATATAATTTCTGTGTGCTTGGTAATCCGATCTGACGAGTTTGCTTGTGATTTTATAAAGATTTGAAAGTTCTTTTTTCATGTGTGGCGTTTTAGGTTTGTAATTTTGCAAAAATTGTCGCTTTTCGATAAGGCTTCTTGTTTTCAAAGATAGCATAGAGTTATTTGTTTTGATGTGAGTGTTCGAAGAGGCACGCGCCATAGACGACTCAACACACTTCACAAAACTGTCATAGAAGGACTGTACAGGTTCCTCATCTTTTAGAAACAAAGCATATTTATTTGCTATTAGTTTCTTAGTGTAGGAATTAATATAATTCACACTATTAAAACAGTATCTGGATTTGCTGTAAGTTCTTCTACTGGCTTTATGTTTTTTAATTCTTATTTCAGCCCTTACCATACGATGGTCAGATGGAAAAGGTAGCCTATTATTTATTTGTACGTTGTTAAATTGTCGAGGAAATGTGGTTAGTATAAAATCTATTTCATTTTTTGTAGTTCCATCTGGTGATCTCCACGTCCATCTCTGGTTTGGTTTCTTTTTGAAGAATGAGTTCATTATTGAAAGCTTATTTTCGAAAGCGAATTGTAGAAGACGTTCGCCTCTATTATTTCTTGTGCCGACTCCGTATGTACCACATACTGCGTGCTCATCCGATCTGGGCTTACCAATTTTTGCGTTAAGGTCGCCCATGACAATCGTGTTTGTGTTGCTTAGCAGTAGCGCTTCGTTAAGAGTATTGTAAAATGCTTCCAAGTCTTGAATGTTTGCTTCGGACGTTGGTGCGTATACTTGAATGATAGTTAATAGAAAGCTCCCTAATTTAATTTCTAGAAGTGCCACTCTTTCAGAGAGATCTTTAAAGCTTACAATACTGTATTTATGCTTTATATTTATAAAGAATCCAACGCCATTTGAACCTTGCGTTTTTTCCGCTGCAACATAGGATATACTTTCCATGTTCCACTATTTTGCAGCCTTCCCTACGCATTTCAGCTAATCCAATGACGTCGTACTTGATATGTTTAAGTGCGTTTACCAGTTCTATTTCTCTTGCCGACCAAACATATACATATATAGAATTTAAAAAAAGATAAAATACAATACAATAACAACAGTCATAGTTGTGGTGATCTAATAAATAAAGGATTCATGGACAGAAAGGCACGAATGGTCGTAGATTCGAATTCGAAACCTATACCTTCGGGTTTCTCCAGACTAAGTACGGATTTAGAAACCACATGCTCACGAGTGTAGGAAAATATTTTGAGAATACTCGCGTGGTAAGTAATAGAACTGTCATGTATAAGTGCCCTGGGAAGGGCGATCAACAGCGCTACTTGTTACGATGGGTACTACATGTAAGCGCAAAGTAGATACAGCTACTAATGTATCTTTGTTTACTCCAAAAGAGATGTGGCGTGATGATATGTAAGTGTTAATATTATTTTTTTCTTTATTTTTAAATGCACTTTTGTTCTTTTGAACATACCAGCCCCATATAACAGACAGATAGCAAAAGAAATCCTCGCAGAATGAGATATGTTTGCCCTATGCCGATTCACAAGTCTCATTTTGCTGAGAAACAATTTTGGATTCTTGGTTCAAGGATTTACAATAAGGTTAATCATGAATTAAATATCTTGAACTTATCTAATTACGAATGTAAGATGAAGCTGAGGGACTGGTTGTCGAATGTAAAATATAATGATACTGAGGAAGTGTTGCGGGAATAGATGTATTTGGGCTTTAACATTAACATTCTTGTGAAATTATTATTTACTTTGGTTGTATAGTCTATTGTCTGGTATGTAATATTATTATTGTATTATTTTGAGTTAAGATTGGAGCTACGCAGCGGATATAAACTGTATGTAACAAATTGTGTGAAATGTGCTGACATCCAAGATACAGGCAGTCCTAGTTTGGGTGTCAGCTGACTTTAATGTGCTGCTTTGTAATTGTTTATCTAATATATATATATATATATATATATATATATATATATATATATATATATATATTTATCATACCTAAAAATACAAAAAAATATTAAACTAACAAAAAATCAAGAATTATGAACTATTTGTATATGCCCACAACATTCCGGGGGCACCAGATGCTGATTCCGCTAGAATGCTGTGAAACATGTCTACATCATATAAATTAAGGTTCAAACTATTTACAAGGACAGATATTTCCTTCTTATGCTTGTCACAGTCCATCAGGAAGAGATGGACTGTGACAATTTTACCACATGTTTCACAAAAGGGCGAGTTGACCAGTTTCATGAGTTATCCAAACTTCCTTGATGGACTGTGACCTGATCTTAGCCTAAATGCTGCAGTCACACAGGATCTGCTTATATTAGTATTAGCAAACCAAGGAATAGGAGGAGGCTGGCACTGTAGGGTCTTATAGCAAATTCCCTATTGTTATTAATAAAAATAAAAGAATAAAATTAGTACACAATGGACATACCACTATCCCGCAGAATCTCAGATATACCAACAACTTCTCCCATCCATCTGTAAATAAATGACATTTCGCATTGGCCGTCAAGAAAAAGTTCCTTTATCTATAACTTAGTTGTAAAGAAATGTAATAATACTAGAATTTATCGGTAAAATATTGAATGAGATACAAATACGGCGGTATTTTTGTAGTGGTAAGGCAATTACGCGAGCTGGGTCATGACAACAGTACACGAGTGTAAAAACCGTCATAGTGACTTGCTTTGGCCTGTCGCGCTTCGGGATCAGATTGTGTGTGTGCAGGAACTTATGAACCTAAAGCCCTTCAGTCGTTGTATGTGTGGGCCGACATGACCATGTAGACTATCAATGGATTTTCGTCCTTTGATAGTTGCTTTCGTTTTTGGACTACACTGTACTTACCATCAGGTACTCTGTAGTCACTATGTCGAGCCAGTGTAAAAAAAAAATACATAGAATAATTTTAAGTAATATACAAAAATGAAGGTAATATAATAAAATATAATATAAATAGAGTAGATTGATAATAAAATTCATATATGTACATACAGGCAGTGGCGTGCATCCCATATAAAGATAAAAATTATTATTTCGTTATACCTGGACATTTAACACACACAAACATACATATATACTTAAAATTTGATTCAATTTCAACTCTCAGTCTGCTATTTTGCTAACCATAAGATTGTAAGTCAATATATTTATTAAACGTCCAAGTAACACAAGAAAATGCTTTTTATGCGTAAATGGGATGCACGCCACTACATACAGGGTGCTCCATACAAACTAATGTTACTTTGGACTTCTGGAATTGCCTCCTGAGTACAATTTTTCCCTGTACGACATGGGGGTCTTCAAGAGAGCAGGTTACAATGTGCTTCTTGGACGGCACACCGTTGCCTGTGGGTTTCTGTAACGACATAATAGCTGGTGAATACCGATATATGTATTTATAATAAAAGGTGACACTCAATGAAACACAAATTCGAGACTGATCGTATTTTATTTAGGTTAATTTAATATGTGCAATGTACCCTCGTATAATAATAATAAACAATAATAAACAAGCCTTTATTTTTCCACATAACATTTTTTACAATTCAAATCTGTTAGTATTATTAGTTTTTTTTTTCTTAATTCCTATTGTTAGTAGTGTTAGTTAAGATTTGTGTCGATATTATCATTGTGGACCCCTGTTGACCCTCGTATAGGTATACATTAATAGCAGGTAGGTAGTTAGCCCGTTCGTCGAGAAATAATAAAAAGAGCTATTTTTAGAATTAATATCAGGTGATCTAGAATAAATGACGTGGCGGGAGAAAAGATAAGATTAGTTGCGTATGTGAGGAGGCGTGACTTCACCTGATTGAATATGTGTCAGTAATGACGTCATTTATCATTGTCACCTCAATATCAGTTCATTTCCGTGGCAAAAACCTTTATTCACGAGGCAGCCATTATTTTGAGGCACAAAGATGCGGCTTAGAAATATATTGCTATTTTTTACCGTCTTGTGTTGTTTATTAAGTTATAGGACGAAAAATATAGCTTCGTAGTATATTGCTAAAGATTTTTATGTAGTACAATGGCTGACGTAATTGTTTGTTAAATGGAATAAACGAAGCCTATAGAAATTTTCAACAAAAATGTCTATCGGGGGTGTAACTCAGTGGTAGAGTGTCTGCTTCGCATGCTGAAAGTCCTGGGTTCAAATCCCAGCACCTCCAAACATTTCTCTTTTTTCAACAAGTTTTTTTTCCATTATTATCCCTTTTTACAAATAAAAGGCTATATTTATTATCTGCTTATTTATTTATTTTTAATTTTTCTTTTTATGCCAGAATAAAATCTTTATAATCCATATAATTTCTATGAATTTATTAACGTTTTAGTAAATTAAACAATGTAATTTTACATTATCGAAATCAAGTTCAGTATTGTTACGCATAGTTAATGTAATTATTTTGTTAGATCCTCCTAAAAACTAAATTTTTCAAACACGTGACTACCACCTACTTCAGAAACGTTTCTTTAATCTTTAGAACCATTTAAACACTAATACAGTATTTTATTTGCAATTAAATATTAATTAATATTTTAAAAAAGTTTTAATATTTAAGTTTTTATTTTCTTAAAACCGCATTATCCTAAATCTACTCATACAAGATGGAACATCTTCCTAACAGGGTGATACGCAATATTAGTAAAAAGAAATCTTTATATAATACAATTAAATTTGTCGCATCTGTGGGTTTTTCCATATTACGTAAGAGTTAAGACACCACTTTCTTACCGTTGCAGGAATATATTGTAAAGAAATCTAATAAAAATGTCATATATAAGTGCCCTGAGAACGGAGATCTGCTGAGCTGATCTGGTTACGTTGGGCATGATGTCATGATAAGCGCAGGGAGGATACAGCCTCTTTATATCTCTGCTCACCCCGTAAGGCACATGGCGTGGCGATATATTAGATAATAGTTAACCGGGATGTAAAATATGTAACCCTATCACGAAGCTTACAAGTCTATTTCGCAAGTTTCTAAACTATATACTTCGATAAACACCGCCAGCTATGTTCAGCATGAATTCAGCCAAGTTACCGGTAGACTCCTTGTCACGTATTCCGAAACTGGCTCGTTACCTATCCATACTAACCTTGTACGTTCTACTGCAGTGTTTTCATTTCTCTGTGGGAAGCTTGGGACGTAATTAAGGCATCTGGTTGGACTAACCCCCTATCAATATTTGGTTTATCATTCGTGCTGATTTTTTATCATTCAAAAGATACTTTGATTTATTCAGTCTTACTTCGTATTATTACAATTCATTATTCGTTTTTCCTGGATATTTTTTATTTATTTGTATTCTGTTTGACTTTTACACTTTCTTATTATTATCTGTCTTTTTTGTATCTTGACGTCTAACTCTGACTTTTTTTATTATAATTAATATAAAATAAGAAACTGTAATACGTGTTGTGGCTACCTTAGAAGACATCACAGACACACACACACACACACATATATATATATATATATATATTGCAACAATGTAAGAAGCTTTTTTAACCAGGAGGATAATCCTACATAAGACCTTTAGAGCTCTGCCCCGGTGTGTCGAACTTCAACGGACTAAAAACTCCTAGGTACTGCTTCATTCACGTGGCCACGGGTATTGGCAACTCGCATTGAGCGACGGTGCACGGTGGGCTTAAATAGACCTCCTTAATTACAAGATACAAAGGGAAGTACCCACGTACTTTCTTCCTCGAAAATAGGCTATGTGCGAGAGTATGCACACACCGTCGCTGCCACTTATAAACAGTGGACTCCCTCAAGCATCATTGATCAGACTGTATGAAGCGTATAATAGGAATGAAATGATGTATTTCAGCATTGTTAACAAATTTATGAATAAAATTAATATATTTGTATATAAACAAATGTTAAAAAAAAAAACAAAGTATTTTAATTCATGTCATTACTTGAACGTTTTTATCTTTTGTGATTATTTTATTTAGATAGACCTGTGTCGTGAGTTTTGAAAAGTGTATGATATTTTTACTATCCTTTTTAATAATAAATGCAATGTAAAATTTCTCATATTTTCAAACTTAAGACCGCAGTGCTTAATCAATCGTCACTCCAGTGTTTTTTGTTGTGCCATGTGCATGCTAGAACAATATCCATATAAAATAAATAAAAAAACAGCCTAATATGCCAGAACTTTTAAATAAAGCTTTGTATCTAAAACAGAGAAAAAACACTGAATACGGTGAAATTTACTGTCGGAGGATTGAATAAATAAGCACTAAGACGATGCTATGTACTTTCTGTACGCGTGGTATTGTTGCACATAACTGAAATACGCACACAAGTTAAATTTTATTTTATGACTGGTGGTCGTGGGTGTGGTCGTAGAATGATACGGATTTTCTCGGTAGTCAACTACCGAGAAGCAAGGCTAGAGTACGTGCGTGAGCGTCGCAGTTCGGTGTGCCGTCAAAGTGCAAATAAACAGTAAACCTCCAAAATCCGTATCATTCTACGACCACAACCACGACCACCGGTTATAATTTTTATATTTGATATATGTCACTGTTGGGTGTGGCTAATAATAATATATTAGGCAACTAATACTTTTGCATCTTTATAGATCTTTTGCATCCAAATCGAATTCATAAAACCACTAGACATCGAATCGAATACCATCCGTATATGGTGGATGTTCCTTAGCTAAGGAGTGGAATATGCTTCCAGCGGCCATATTTACGCAATCTTATAACCAGGGAGTCTTTAAGAGAAGAGTGAATAGACATTTTTTGGGCGGACGCGGTTCATTATTGAACTCATCTTCACCTGCCATCATATGTAATTGAAGCGTCCACCTATAAATAAATAAAAAAATCGAATTACTAGAATGAACAATAATTAATAATCAATCAAAGACTTAGAAACCTTGATTTTCTTAAAATTTGTTAAAAAATATAATTATTTCATAAAAGGGATTGTTGAGGTATCTGTGTGGATAAAATAGTTTGATAGAACGAGATACATTGTTCAGTTGTGATTACGAAATGTTTACGATTAAATTAAATATCGTTTAGAGCAATTTAATATATGGGTCCCAAGCAAATCATTAAATACGTATCTGCGCTACATTACAAACATTTCGGAACCGAATGGTAGAATAAAGGGTGAACCTTTAACCCTGAAACTTGGATGGCATCGCTTTACGACCAGCGCTAAATTTTTTCCCAGGTCTTGCGTGCCTCGGGAGAGAATATATTATATTATGTAGCTACGTTTTTTTATACCTAATTACAAATACTCATGAGGAACTGTTAAACTAAAAGCTTAAGCTGAGATTTATAGACGTAACTGTAAGTTTGCTTAGACTATACTAAAACATTTCAATTTATATTACTCAATGAATGACAAAGGATTTGGTAAGTTACCAATTTTATCTACATAAACTTGGTTCTGCGAATGCTATGGTTATACTCAAATTCCTATTATATATACAGTTTTTTGTCAAAATGGATTAATTTTTTTAAGAACTTTGCTTAGCAAAGTCTAAATAGCGTCTATAAATCTCATCCTTCATTTGGCGCCTTATACAACTTAATAGCAAATGCTTCCGCGTATTAATTTGATTAAAGTTATTCGCATTCATTTTTATACGTATTTTTTCTAATAAAGCACTTAACTCCATTGTAAGTTGATTTGTCACCTCTATTATTGTTTCTGCAGGACGGCAAGATCGCTGCAATTATCGTAAGATTTTTCCTTACAGTTGATAATCTTTGTCCTTTTATGAACTGCATCATGCTTACCATCAGCTGTGGTGTCGTCACTGTGCCATGTCGGATAAAAAAAAACTATTATGTTTTCGTAATAATATTTTATCTAATATTAGGTCCTTACATATGAAATTGGCGTTTTGTATGGGAGGAACAAAAAGTCGAATATTTTTTAATATAATATATTTAATTAATCAAAGTATGAACCATTATTTTCTATGCACTTTTGCCATCTCATCCATCGGAGTTGAATTTTTTCCCTTGCAAGAAGTTATCCAAATTTCGAAAAAAATGGTAATCTGTTGGAGCAAGGTCCGGGGAGTACGGAGGATGTCTTAGACTTTCCAATTGAAGCTCTTCTAATTTAGTAGCCGTCTGTTGCGCAGTGTGTGGTCTAGCGTTGTCGTGAAGCAGCAGTGGCGTGGAGCGATTGACCAGCCTAGGTTGTTTAGCCGCTAGCTTTTCCATCATGGTTTGCAATTGCTGACAATAGACATCAGCCGTAATAGTCTGGCCAGATTTGAGAAAACTGTAATGAACAATACCGGCACTAGTCCACCAAACGCTTACAAGTAACTTTTTTGGGGTTAATTTTCGCTTGGGGCAGGATTTGGCTGGCTGGCCAGGATCCAACCATTGCGCTGAGCGCTTCCGATTATCGTAAAGAACCCATTTTTCATCACAGGTAATAATTCGGTTTAAAATACCTTTATTATTGTGCCGGTTTAGTAATGTAACGCAGCAGTCGACGCGCGTTTGCCGGTTTGCTTCAGTCAATTCGTGAGGTACCCACCTTTCAAGCTTTTTAATCTTCCCAATTTGCTTCAAGTGAATTAAAACAGTTTTATCACTAACATCGCAGCCTGCAGCTAACTCGGACGTGGTTTGCGATGGATCCGCTTCCACAATAGCCTTCAACTCTTCATTATCAACTTGAGTCTCAGGCCGTCCACGGGGCTTGTTTTGCAGGTCGAAATTTCCAGAACGAAAACGTTGGAACCAAAAACGAACTGTGTTTTCTTTTGCAACACGACCGCCATACACATCATTCACCCTTCGAGTTGTTTCCGCAGCACTAGTGCCACGGCGGAACTCGTACTCGTAAATAATGCGATATTTTAAGTTTTCCATTTTGTAAAATGAGTGACGCAAACAGTAAAAAACAAATGAATGACGATCATCGAAGCACAAATACATGAGTCTATAGCTGTACAAATTTGAATTTGGAATTCCTTACCAAAGAGGAGAAATTTGTGATTAAAGTGGCCAGTACGAAAAACGCCAATTTCATATGTAAGGACCTAATATATGGATTTGTCCGTACTTCTGTTTGACATTCCGAAAAAGTTTGTATTTTCAAGTTACGTCTTTTTCCAAGAAGGGTGCGATACAATGACAATTCCAGGACCGAATGTGAGTATTACCTCCTTGGTAAAACAATGTTGATATTCTCATAACCACGACGACAATATTATATCGAGTTAATAACGGATTTCATTATCTTTTATGAGGCTACGTGGGGAGCACTTACAGTGGGAGACTTGTTATATCCACATCAACACGTTTATTAGTGCCGGACAGTCTGTCACGAAATATTATAACGTTATATTGAATTCAAGGGATCCAGGGTAAGTGTAAAGTAGCGTTAAAGTACCAAACTCACTGTAAAAATCGATCACAAAATTTCTTTTTTTTTTACATAATAGGGTGCCCAACATGGGTAACATTAGACAAGAAAACAAAAGGATCATGGTACTTAAATAGAACATATAAATGCCCCCACAATTATAGGGCACCACAGCATGCACAGTGATTAATATATAATGCTAGTTTACATTAAAGAATAATAATAAAATTCCAAAGAAAGAAAAAAGATTTACATATATAGACACAACACAAAAGGAAAACATTGTAGATTGTATAAGCAACAACATACATTCAAGCAGAGATGGGCAAAAACTAATCTGATTAATGATTAACGTTTACAAAATGTAGTCTTAATTTTAATTTTCTTGCTCTGTAATCAGGATTAAATCTATTTAAAGCATTAAGAAATTTTAAATGTGAATGTAATCTGGGATTCTATAGTGTTTAAAACATAGATGAGCAAAATGCAGTCATATTAATGGTAAAAAACGTAAAATGTAATCGTAATCATTTTTATTAATCTGATTACATTTTGCCCATCTATGCATTAAAGTTATGTTAAATTCGGATTGATTAGCAATAAAATTTATGATGTCTCTAGAAAAATTCTAGATTTATAATTATATAACTTAACATCGAAGACCTATCTATATATATAATTCTTGCATTAAATAGCTCATGGATCTAGAACGGCCTTCTGACAGCCAATCTATTTTAATTTTCAGCCGTACAATTTATACGCTAAAGCGATAAATACATTTGTGAATTTTATTCTCAAAGTACGATTCAGATTTAAATACATTTGTCAGCTTTCGGTTTTCTATAGACTATTTATTTATATTTAGAGTGTAGTCTAGAGAGTGGTGCGGCTGAGTTGTATAATTTAGTTCTCCTTCACCCTTCTACCATAAATTGACTGTACGCCGAGCGGATTTGCACCCTTCTGGTTGTCGTTGCAGCAGCTCGGACGAGGCGATGCTCCTTTCTTGCTGCGAACCGCCATAAAGTGGAATTCGCTTCCTGTGTCTGTATTTCCAATGTCTTATGACAAGGGAATTTTGCAACGTCGAGTGATTTTATTATCTGGGTGAGCGCGCTCCACCATCGGTCTCATCATCACTTTTCAACAGGTAAGATTGAGGTCAATCGCGAGCCTGTTTGTAACAAAAAAGCTCGCGATCAACATCTGCTTGTATACTTTCAGTTGTTTATATACCTAAAAACCTTTAGTCATGAATTATGAGGACTCTCATAATGACGATAATTGTCAATTGACCCATGACAGTCGTTTTTTTTTTTTACGCTGGCTCGACATAGTGACTACAGAATACCTGATGGTAAGTACAGTGTAGTCCAAAAACGAAAGCGACTATCAAAGGATGAAAATACATTGATAGTCTCCATCGACATGTCGGCCCACATATACCACGGCTGAAGGTCTCTAGGTATATGAGCTACTGGATATACTCAAGCTGATCCCGAAACGCGACAAGCCGAAACTAGTCACTATGACGGGCTTTACACCCATGTACTGTGGTCGCGATCCAGACGGGCACCGACGCCCTACCACTTCGCTGCTGCTCGTTTAGCACCACCCAGGAGTCACGTGTAGGGAAACTAGGGTAAAGCCTACGGACGCGAGCAGCTTCGACTCCCAAGCCATCATTCACCTTCATTTCCATTCTTAGATTGTGTATCTAGTCAGGTGCACTACAATCGTGTTATCTAGGCGGTATAAAATTACTCTAAACAGCGAAATTTTGTGCCAGTGCACAAAACTTCAAAGGTTCTTACCAAAAACTTTCAATCGTGTTTTATGAAGGCGCGCATATCAACGGCAACTGTCAATTATTTATCGTTCCATGATAGTCGTTGTCGTTCTTAGACTAGAATATATTTTTCGTCCAGTGTGCCACAGTCACTTTATAGAGCCAGTATAAAAATATTCTAAAACCGCGAACTTTTATGCATTGGGACAAAACCGCAAAGGTTCTACATCCAGGTGTGGAATTGAGACGGTTTAACGGACCGAGATTGCATGTAGCCTCAAATGCATAACACAAAGCCTTAATTAGTTCACACCGCAGAGAATTGCTTCGTGTTCAACACACACTGACATGTCATTAGGAATTTTACATTTATAATTAGCTGTCCCGGCAGACCTTGTTCTGCCCTATTTCTCTAAAACAAAGTCACATTGTTTTTTTTAATGTTAATAGCTTCCCCGTTGGCTGTTTTTTGAAAATTGTTTGAAGGAACCTGGCCTTAATGCTATATGTATAAAAATTGACAAATATTGACATTAATATTTATACGTCACTCAATTGTTTTGCCTTCCCGGAACCCGTCCACTGACATTTAAACTTTATGATATGGTATTAAAGTTCAAAATGACTTATAACGAATTTTTTGTATGAGAATACAGAAAAGTGTTATTTTTAGACAGTTGCAGGGAATTATTAAATTTTTCTTTCCGTAATAAACTTCCTCAGACTTCACCAAACTCAACAAAAAAAAAATCAGCCAAATCGGTTCAGCCGTTCTCGAGTTTCGCGCTTATCAAGACATTTTGCGATTCATTTTTATATATAAGATACAGTTAAAATCACTTATAGCGCACCGTTTAGAACAACATAGCATTTATATTGACCCAGAACAAAGGTCCCGGCAAAAAAAATAGGACTTCATATCTCGAAAACATCATCGGTTATTACGACTAAATATGAGTAGTACCTTCCATGTCGTTATAACAGTTTGACTGTAGTTTGAAAATAGGTCTAGTAATTATAAACAGTGTCTAATTTATTAATTTTATATAGAAATATTTCGTGGTTTTAAAGTGTCACTCCTTACAGAAAATATGAAAAAGTAAAACACATCGTTTCTATGGGACATTTTTGTCGCGCACTTTGTTGCTGCGATTTGAACTGCTAGGTACAATTTTCTCCAGAGCTACGGTTGTGAGGTTCTGTAAGAGGACAGTGAAAAACGTCCTCTTTGGTGGATAACGCAATAACAACACTCTTTGTATTGTAATTGTCCATATACCAAAGTAACCACTTACCATGAAATAGGTCGTCGGGCTGATTATCAACAAAAGTTAAAAATAAAATTTTAAATTGACATATCATAACTAATAAATCCAAAATGAAAAAAAAAACTTTTTTTTCTTGCTTAATATTGCGGAAAACATATATTATTAAAATTACGAAAATATGGTTGTGGTAGCCTAGAGGTTAGATACCCGTGGGTGGCAACGCTAATTGTCGTAGGTTCGTATCCCGGCATGTAACTTTGAGTTTTCTAAATTACGTACCGATTTAGGCACCACAGACTAACCAGTAAAGGAAATCATCGTGAGGAAACCCGCATTGCATCTAATAGAAATGTCATGTGTAAATGCCCGAGAACAGCATTCAGCTTGCTATTGGTTACGTTGGACGCGACATATAAGTGCAAAGTGGATACAGCCACTAATGTATATCTGCTCACCTCAAAAGCGATATAGCGTACATTTCACTATGTCCATTAAATTTTATGTATGGTTTGCATTATGTTTACATGTATGTTAAATTGTATGGATTATAATTTTGCTTCAATGCCACCGTAGAGCAACTGAGGAAAGATTTCCGTAATTTTTATATGTTGCAGCTATGATCTAAATCTTTAATAAATCATTTGAGAAACTCAAAAATTAATTAAATTTGACATTCGAAGGAAATCTTCAACGCTTATAGCATGGTTCACTTAAGGATTATAAAAACGAAACAAGACTTTTCTATTTATTTTATTTTTGTCATCTTATTCTCTCATAGTTATGAATATTTTCAAAATAGTTTCATTTATAACAATAGTGTCATGTCAGTGTTGACATGGGATAACAAGACTACGATAGCCCACGATAAAAGATTAATATGTTTTTTAAAAACAATTGTTCTCACAAACTTTAACAAATTCGCACGTCAATAATGATCCAGTATTAAGATATTTTAAAAGTTAGAATATACAACGTTACCGGTAGCTAACGCCAAACCTCTTAAAGGTAACTTAGGTACATCAAGACTAACAAGTTTTGTTCTATGACTTTTGCCAAAACTTAACACATCCTAAGATTTTTTTAGTTTTAGTGGGGATTTCTATCAATCGTTAGCTCTATGTTTAAAGTTCAGTCAACTGATGCTATGAAATCGCCGGCCTAGTTGCATCGCGCCGCCTTTCAGAGTGTTAAGAAGATCAGAACTGCAAATTTGATTGATTTATTTTTTGTATGGGAAAAAAATGATTAAATTAGAAAAATCGTAAAACAAAAGTTGTCCATCTTGATATACCAAGGTCAACCTTAAGAGGTTTTGTGTTAGTTACCTGTATATCTAGTTTGATACACAAATAATACTAACAAAAAATTCAAAATATGTTTCCTAAGAGATTTCTAAAATCTCAGTAAGATCTATTGAGTGTGTTCTTGTATATATCATTATCTATGATACTTTGAAATTAGGTTCTAGAGCTGTGTACTGCATTGAACGTGTGTAAGGAGCTTGTAAAATTAGGTTATGACGCGAATGGATGTTGGCAGTCGAGTAAAAAAGAATGTTTTGTGAAAAATTGGAAACATTGAAGATCGTTTTAAATTGAAAATAAGAAAAGAAATATTCTAGAAATTATGTCTGGAGCTTTCTTAAAGAAAAGTTGATTTTTATTTAATATATAACAAAGGAGAAAAATTTATAAAAATGTTAGAATAGTACAAAATATATATTGGGGAAGAAATAAGACCGTGTCATTGAAGTTAGGTTATTGTTTTTGACTTGCTTTCGCCTTTAATGTTTCGGAATCAGCTTGTGTACTCGTATGATGATGATGTCCTAGCCGGTTTCGGCCACGGCGACTGTTTCAACCCCGGTTAAGAAATTCGAGGTCCAGTTTTCGGAAACAGTCAATTGCGCAGGAGATATTTAAGTGCATAACTGGACGCGCAGTCAGAAAAGCACTCTCTCGTCCGAGCTCCCTCAGGCCCGATGGAAAGGAGAACCAGTACGATCGGGAGGGAGCAGGATGCAGGTTTGGTCGAGTTTTCCTTCTCTGAACATCTGGTTGAATTGCGGTGTTCAAGAGTTACCTTAGTCGCCTTTTACGACACCTCGGCAAGAAGAGGGGGGTGCTATTCTATTCTGCCGGCAGCCACCACGGCTTGTACTCGTACTCGTATATCCAGTAACTCATATACCTAGAGACCTACAATCGTGGTATATGAGGGCCGACATGACGACGGAGACTATCGACGGATTTTCATTCTTTGACAGCCGCTTTTGTTGTTAGATTACATTGTACTTGCCATCAGGTGTGCTGTAGACACTTTATCCAGATATAGGTGAGCAATCGCATAGACAAAAATGCTGACTAAAAGTCATATTTTATTCTATTTAAAGGGTTTTTTTTTTTCATAACATATTTTATTCGAGAAAACACATCTTTTATAATCTATATTATAAGAAAACCTTCGTTTATAATAAGGACTTTCATTAATCGTAAACATGTAGTACTAGATTCGGTATGGAGTGAGTATATGACGTCCAGAACTGGACAGAACTGTCCCAGAGATATGAACAGTATTCCATACAAGGTCTGACCTGGGCCTTATACAATAGATAAGTTACAAAAGGTAAGATTTCGGATATTTCAATTGATTAAATATCAAATTTCATGTAATTATCTGAAATTAATACTCTCATAAAAAATCTTCCGAATGTAGAGCGAAATATTAGCTATTGAGGAAATTTAATCGCAACCTTACAAATGGAGGAATAATATTCGGGCCGTCGTAACGGAAAAATCTCGCTTTTTCAATTATAGCATTTATGCTGAATCGTTTTTGTATGGACTTCGCTGATAATTATATTAAGTAGACCTTTTTTAATAAATTGTATTTATTTTTGTATTGGTCTATATAAAAACAATGCTATTGTTTGTTCTGTGATATAAACTATTTGTTTCAACATTGTTTCCGTCATCCTTTCATATTTAAAGCTAGACAAAGCGTAAATGTGACAGTTCTTTATAAAAATTTGTAGAAAGTTGCTACTATATAAGGTCAGACATATTTTTTTTACATTTATACGGGCTACAAATAAAGAAAAGAAATAGGAGTGTAGATACACAAAACTTATCTATTGTACTTTTTAATGTATTTGGGTTTACTACGCTTTGGAATTGCTGTTGTTAATTGCGTTTTTTGTCAACGATTTCTATAGCGTAAGAACTTTTTAGCAAGAACGCTATAGTCAATCTGTCTCGGTGACCAATCTTCTTCTTAGGGTGCCTCTCCACTACCGGAGGTTGGCCGTCAGCCCAGCGAACTTCCCTCTATCTTGAGCCAAGCGAAACAGGTGTTCTACGCTGGCAATACTGGTCCACTCCCGGATATTGCGCAGCCACGACTTCTTTCTCCTTCCAGCGCGTCGCTTTCCGTCTATTTTGCCCATCATTATTAACTGGAGGAGTCGATATTTTTCATGTCGTAATACGTGACCAAGATACGCGATCTTCCTCCTCTTGACGGCTTGCAATAATTCACTGTTTTTGCCAACGCGCTGGAGTACCCTAACATTGGACACCTTCTGTACCCAACTAATGCGCAGCATTCTACGGTAGCACCACATCTCGAAGGCCTCGAGATTTTTCTGTGTTTCAACTTTCAGCGTCCAAAGCTACCGTAAAATACGACGGGCCAGGTGTAACAATGGAGCATTCTGAGTCTGAGCTTTAATAATATGAGTTTTTGTAGCTAACTCACCTGCGTGTACACCTGCGGAGTCAGACCGAAGCCTGCGAAAAGAGAAACTGCTAGACAATACGTTCCAGGCTAGCAATGTGTCCACAATAAACTTCATTACTAGCTTCCTCGAATGCGACATCAATCTCAAACGATATATTGACTCCCAAAAGAAATTGATATTTTTTATATGTGCCCATTAGTAATTTAATTTGTAACTATACTTATAAAATATATTTTTGAAGGTACTACGTGTTTATTACCATTTTCATATTTGCAGTGTGATTAGGTGCAAATATTTGATAATGTTGAAAGCAAAAAAATTAAAGACTCGTTTCTTATTCCTATCATCGACAAGATTATCAGCCCCCTAGACAAAATAGCATTCGATAAACGATAAAGCTAGTAAAGAGTAAAAGTATGGAGTTGACGTAAGATTTCGGAATGTCATGCCGTCACGTTATGTAAATTTCAGACATTGAGCAGTTTCCTTTGCCGTTATCGTTTATCGAATGTCACTTTTCGTAGCCCTTTAGTGCAATCCAAGAATACAATGTTTTTGTAAAAAATGACTTAATCTTTTTTATTCAAACAAAATCGTCAGGAAATTTTGTTGAAGGTTGTGATTTGACGGTTACTGGTACATAAAGAAAACATACAATCCGTTGTTAGAAAGTAAACCAGTTCATACAATGTACAAAGTTGGAAGTACAGCAATAATTTATACGAGAGCACAGCCTCGATCTGGGCATTAATCAGAACAACCGTACTAGAACAGTTGGCATAACAAGCTATGGTTAATAGTGTTACTAACTTAAAGATTTTACCGTAAAAGGGGGTAAAAGAATAATACTTTTTTAAAAGAAGTTATTTGTACTACAGTGTCCGACTGAAGGCTACGATTGCGGCCAATGTTAGCCAAGAAAACTACATTCGGTGAAACTTTAAATAATATATCGTCAAGCTATAGCCCTTAAGGGATGTGCAGAGGTACATTAGTGGTTGTATCCACTTTGCGCTTACATGTCAGCTGCGCTACTGATCGTCGTTCTCAGGGCAACAATAATGCAAAAATAACAACAGCGTACCGAATGGAAAGTGGAATGTGATCGAAGAACTCCCAATCAACAGTTAACGTCGAATGGGACCCACATATACCACTCCAGAATGTTTGTAGGTTTATGAACAAATTGACGTACGCACGAAGATCCCGAAAGGCGACAGGTCAAAACAAATTATTTAAACGTTCTTTGCACTACATTGTTCGTTTTAATTACATTTTATGGATACATAAATCCGTGATAACCATTTTTTTTTACCAAAATTCAAAATGCATTCGAGTTTATGATCATGATTTAGACAAAAACAAACACGTATTATTATTATTATTATTATTATTATGTTCGAAAGATGTGATATCTTCTCCCATTTCTGTGGTAATTCTACTTCTTACCGCGAACTTTTGGCCAAACGGCAAGAAGGTTCATTATATGCTAAGAAATTTCCTGGTGAGTCGGCAAGTATTAAGAATTACAGCTTTCTGTATGGTGGTATATGTCAGAGGATTTATTCCTAACTGACTGAGGCTTGTGTGTAGGGTGTATGGTATTATGCCTGTGGTTGATAATATGATTGAGACAATTATCACTTTTCGGATCTTCCATTGGGTTTTCAACTCGATGGAAAGATCTGTATATTTGGCTATTTTATTAACGTGAGTTGATGTGATGTTGTGTGTGTTTGGTATTGCTATGTCTATGAGATAAACTACGTTTAAATAACTTCGTTTCTTTTGTCATGTAAAGTAATGTCCGGTCTATTGTGATTTACTGTTTTATCTGTGATGATGGTTCGGTCCCAATACAGTTTATAATTTGTTTTTTGTATAAAGTGTATTTTTTCTTTGATGAGTTTATATTTTAACGCTACTTCTTGGTGTACAATGGCTGCAACTTGGTCATGTCGGTGCTTGTAATCTGTTTGTGCTACTGATTTGCAGGCACCTGTGATATGTTGAATAGTTTCAGAGCTACTGTGGCAGTGTCGGCATGTGTCGGTTGTGATACTTGTATCCTGTATTATATGTTTCTTGTAATTATTCTTGTTTTTATTATCTGATCTTGGATCGCTAGAATGAAACCTTCTGTCTCAGGGAACTGGTCTCCACGTTTCAGCCACGAGTTTGATGCTACTTTATCGACATTTGGATGATTTAAGTCTTTCAGATGTCTGCCGTGGAGTGATTTTTGTAGCCAAGTATTCACTTTTTCCTGGTGTTGGGTTATAGTCTCATTAATTTGTTTGGTTTTGTCATGCAAGTTTAAGGGGGTGAATTTGTGATCTGATTGAACTATTGCATTATGAAGAGATGATTGCTGGGCGTGGGTGTGGAAATATGATCGAAGTGTAGTTATTTGTTTGTTGTGAAGGTTTTTGATATCTATTATTTCTCGACCACCTGCGAATCTGGGTAACGTCAGTCGTTGTATACATGAACGTGGATGATCTTTTCGGTATTTTGTCAAGAGAGTGTTTATTATTCGTTGAAGTTTATGTAAATCTGTTTTCGACCAGTTTATTATTCCAAATGAATACGTTAATATGGGAATAGCGAATCCATTTATAGCCTTTATTGTACTCCGAGAGTTAAGATGACTGTTTAAAATTTTGTGGAGTCTGTTTTGAAATTTATTTATAAGTGTGCCTTTTGTTTCTTTGTGGTGAATTTGGCTACTTTGCTGATAACCTAAATATTTGTATCCTTCAATATTATTTACTGGTTCTATTATATCCCCTCTTTCCATTGTGTACGTGTTTTGTGCTATAATCCCCCTATGCATTGATAGCATTTTGCATTTATCTATCCCAAATTCCATCAGAATATCTTGTGAATATTTTTCTACTATTTCAGCTATTTGTTGAATCTCTGTGTAATTGCTACCATACAGTTTAATATCATCCATGTACATAAGGTGACTCAATATTTGATGGTTGTTGTCATATTCAATCTTAAATCCTTTTTCACATCGGTTCAGTAGTTCTGAAAGAGGGTTAAGTGCAAGGCAAAACCATAAGCGACTTAGAGAGTCACCTTGAAAAATATCCCTGCGAATATTTATCGTGGAGGTTTCTATAGAACCATTTACACTATTTATCTTTAAGATGGTGGTCCACTGTGTCATCATT
The DNA here is from genome assembly GCA_036320925.1 of Automeris io. NCBI lineage: Eukaryota > Metazoa > Arthropoda > Insecta > Lepidoptera > Saturniidae > Automeris > Automeris io. The sequence continues at coordinate 2,080,936 of JAUDJH010000030.1, read as the reverse complement.
CTTATTATTATTATTATTAAGCGGATTTTATTGTTCGAGGCTAGCAACACTAATGGTTAAAATACACGTAATAGATTCCCATGTTGGAACTTTCATAATGTATCCGAACTTTGGAGTTTTACTTTTGGTAACTTTTCTTGTTATAACTTCCCCTCATTTCAAACTTTTAGGTTATAATTCAAGTTCTTACATCCGAATTAATCTAGAATCAGGTGATGTAATAATTGGTCTTCACTAAGTTCATTTCTAAATAAGGTGAGGTCCAACCGGAGGATTCGGCATCGGTCAGCGTTGGCAAAAACACATTCGGTAAAACTATCAAATGGGCTGAAATTTTAACTAAAGCCTAAGGTTAAACAAGATTAACAAATTTCAAACTAAGATTGAATAATATAAGTGTCACTGTTAAACTAATTTTATAAGTATCTGATATTTTTTTTTACACTGGCTTGACATAGTGACTACAGAGTACCTGATGGTAAGTGCAATGTAGTCCAAAAACGAAAGCGACTATCAAAGTATGAAAATCCATTGATAGTCTACATCGTCATGTAGGCCCTCATATACCACGACTGAAGGTCTCTAGGTATATGAGCTACTGGATATACACAAGCTGATCCCGAAACGCGACAAGCCGAAACTGGTTACTATGGCGGACTTTACACCCGTGCACTCTGGTCGCGATCCAGACGGGCACCGACGCCCTACCACCTCGCTGCTGCTCGTTTAGCACCACCCAGGAGTCACGTGTAGAAACTAGGGTAAAAGCCTACGGACGCGAGCAGCTACGATTATAGATTAACGACGAAGATTTTAAAACACTAAAATATTCTATTCAAGATTGGCTAAATCTAAATATATATAACTCAAAGGTGATTGACTGACTGACATAGTAATCTATCAACGCACAGCTCAAACCACTGGACGGATCGGGCTGAAATTTGGCATGTAGTTAGATGTTATGACGTGGGCATCCGCTAAGAAAGAATCTTCTCAGATTTTCGACTATAATATAATATAATAGCTTGATAGTTTTAGCACCGAATGTCAGATTAGGCCCTAATTTTTTACACACAATAACAAAAACTGTTCCTAATTAATAATAATATTCTTAACGCGAGCGAAGCCGCGGGCAAAAACTAGTGTGAATATATTGGTTTTTAAAACGTTTAAGGTTACTAATGATTTATGTTAATATATGTACTATAAATAAACAACGTCTAGATACTACTAAAATTAGCTCACAAAATAGCTGTCAAAAGGTTGCTAAAGCCAAAGCTAGTGCCGGACAATACTTTACGGCAAAGTAACTGATGACCCAACTTACAGAAAGACATCTGATCAACTCCATGACAGAAGCATCACAAGACATGAGACTATTGTATAAGATTCTTTACCAAAACGCTGACATCAATCATCAATAATATATCATCGGTACCTAATATAAGTAAAATGTTTTGGTGCAATTTTATAAGTAAGCCATTAAATGCAGGGGTATCTAAATGAAGACAGATATTGGAACCTTTGGCTAGAATGCAGGAATAAATTCCGGGAGCTCCTTTCAGTAATTTCGAGCGAGGCTGGCGCGTGATCGGCATTCCAGTTTGCCAATAAAGTAATTACCGGCCTGGTTAATTGCACCAGGTTATCAACTTAGTGTATAAATGTTCATTTCATGCTTAGAGTATTGTTTAAAGAGCTTGCTTGTCTATAGTTTTGTATATTTTAGATATAAAGATAACAATATTGAAGTCATCTATAAGTATTTTGTTACAAAAATAGAAAAGCACAACAGCAAATATCACTAATATAATATAAATAATAATGATTAAATCCTTAATATTAATGTGAAGACTTTTAACAATTGATTTATAATTCGTGATAATTATATTTTAAGTTGGCAAGCATATGAAGTGACAAAAAGGATACGGAAGAGTGACAGGAAGTCGTAATGGCAGCGGCTTAAGTATAAAATATTGTGGAGAGATGTATAGCATGTAGACGCCGCCCGATACGCGTTTGTAGTAAACGCCCTAAAGGACGTTAGGGTGTTATGGGACGCGCGGGGTAAGGGATGCGCGCGCGCAAGGGATTTTCTGGCAAATTCAGTCGACTACCGAGACGCAAGGCTAGAGTACGTCCGTGTACGTCGCAATTCGGTGTACCTTAAAGTGCAAATAAACAGTAAAACGCCAAAATCCGTGTCGTTCTACAACCACACCCACGACCACCGGTTATAATGTTGATATAACATAAAAAACATCTTGCGAATGAATAACAATGATTTACGAGGCCAAGGGTTGATACAATGATCAGTACAGGTGTCCATAGATTCAGTGCGAGGCCAAAGGAGTACCTAAATATAAGAGTTGTTGTATGGCGTGGGGTAACCAGATAAGTTGTAGAGTTTTAGGAGTAAAATAATCTATATCTTTAATAATTGTTTTCGGCTTTGTAATAGTCACTGTGTTTTAGTGTTGAAGTTGTATTTTACTCACTGTATCCTGTGTATTACCCTCATATGACGTCAAACATCAATATTTCTTCTGTTTTTTTTTAAACTTACTCGTCATAGTGACTGCACCATACCTGATGGTAAGCATCGTGCAGTCCAAAAAACGCCAACGACTATCGAAACGTAACAAAAAAAAAACATCGGTAGTCGCAGCAATCATTTCGCCCTGCACAAATATCTCTTCACGCTACGCTTAAAGGATCCCATATCATAGGATAGTCGGAACACGTTCGCCGGAAGACTATTCCACAGCCCAACTACACGGCAAATTAAGAGTTGGAGAACTTCTTAGTCCTAGCCGGAATGTGAGATACCGTATAGCTGTGACACCGCAAACCCGCTCGCGTGGTTCTATACAGGAAGGGAGAGGGTGGAACAAGGTTAAACAACTCTTCAGAACACTCGTCATGATACAGACGGTAGAAAACGCTCAGTGAGGCAACATCTCTGCGCAACTGAAGCGGTTCAAGATGCTAAGTTGGAAGAGGATGGTGTTTATAGGTCTAGAGCATTTCATTATCGATTTTATATTTACACACAATCAAATTATAAAAAATAACGACTTCAATATACCGTAACTTTTAATTCTGCTTCTTAATTCTTATAATTCTCGTTTGTGCTGCTTTTCTTACTTTCATTAATATTACATTTATTGTTGTATATACTACATATGAAGAAATTAATATTAAAACAAGCAGATCCAAATACAGCTTTTGGTACCAAGGCACCAGCAGAGCAGGGGAGCGTAGATGAGGAGCACCTTGCGTTTTTACAACATGTTCCGCCCAGTGCACCAACTCCGCTCCGGGTAGCAATTGCCGATCATGATATATCAGCGATAGCTCTTTAACTCTTTCTCTATATCTAAAACAAAGAAACTTCATAAATTGACGAGACGCCGTGCTGGTTTGCACCCTTTTGTGGTTGACATTCCTGCTGCTCGCACTAAGCGATTTGCCTCCTCCTTTTTGCTGCGTACTGCGAAGGAGTGGAACTCGCTTCCTGCGTCAGTGTTTCCGGCGTCTTATGACATGGGAATCTTCAAACGTCGAGTGAATCGGTATTTGCTGGATGAGCGCGCTCCATCGTCGGCCTCATCATCACTTTCCAGGAGGTGAGATTGAGGTCAAGCGCAAGCTTTTTTTTTGTGATAAAAAAAAACTTCATTATTTGCTTCAAAAATATTATTAATATCAGCCTGTATCAGCCCACTGTCAAGCAAAGGCATTCTTTTCGTTTTTTCACCATTTTCTGTTTCCGGCTTTTTTTTTACACTGGCTCGACAAAGTTACCACCGCGTACCTGATTATAAGTACGGTGTAGTCCAAAAACGAAAGCGACCATCAGAGTATGAAAATCTATTGTTAGTCTCCGTCGTCATGTCGGCCTATGTGTCTCACTATGTGGTCACGACAGAAGGTCTCTAGGTATATGAGTTAATGGATATACACAAGCTGATCCCGCAACGCGACAGGCCAAAGCGAAACACTATGACGGTCTTTACACTTGTGTACTGCGGTCATGACCCAGTTCGAGCAATCGCACTACCACTATAAAATCTTTTGCTAGCTTTTTGAAATCAACCCTTTATCTTCTCTATAATATAAAAATGAATCGTTAAATGTGTATAAGCGCGAAACTCGAGAACGGCTGAACCGATGTGGCTGATTTCTTTTTTGTTGTGTTTGTTGAAGTGAGGGAAAGGTTATTACGGAGAGAAAAATTAAAAAAAATGTCTGAAAAAGTCTAAAAACAGCATTTTTCTATATTCTCATACAAAAAATTCGTAATAATATTTAAAAGTCAATTTGAACTTTAACACCATACCATAAAGTTTAAATGTTAGTGAACGGGTTCCGGGAAGGCAAAACAATTGAATGACGTTAGTATCGTATAAATATTAATGTCAATATGTATTTGTCAATTTTTATACATATAACATTACTCAAAAAGAATTTTAAGTGTTTTATAATTTTTTTTTTTTTGAGATGATGTAATTGTTGATTTATCAACTTTCTTATTTCTTTTTTTTATCTTACTAGCTGACCCGGTGTCCCGAATAGCAAAATAAGTATAAACAAAAAGAATCTACTGTTAGGCGGTACGAAGTTCGCCGGGTCAGCTAGTATTTAATAAATATTATAAGCATAGATGGGCGTAATCATGATTACTTTTAATCAGATTAATAATCAGATTACAAGTAATCATGACGAATATAATCATGATTACTTGTAATCTGATTACTTTTAATCATGATTACATGGGTAATAATTAATCTTGATTACAGTATTCATTCAATTAATCATGATTAATTGAATGATTACTTTTGAGTTCTGGCTGAGAGAGAGAGACCGATTTAAATACTCGTTTATTTAATTTTTCAAGTTATTTTATTTCGAATTATATATGACCCCAAACTTCCGTCTAATAGTGGGGGTGGTGTCCAGGGGTGAGTGGGGGGTGGCGTCCAGCGGAGAGTGGGGGTGGTGTCCAGGGGAGAGTGGGCGGTGGCTTCCAGCGGAGAGTGGGGTGTGGCGTCCAGTGGAGAGTGGGGGTGGCGTCTAGCTGAGAGTGGGGGGTGGCGTCCAGCGGAGATTGGGGGGATCCAGCGGAGAGTGGGGGGGTGGCGTCCAGCGGAGAGACGGGGTGTCGTCTAGCAGAAAGTGAGGGGTGGCGTCCAGCGGAGGGTGGGGTGGTGTCGTCGTGTGTGTGCTCACACGCCGCCCCTATGGGAGGTATTGTTTGGGTAGTTTTACCACCCTCTCCCAGGGAGGAGGCCTGTCTAAGACCAATCGCTCGCCGGGCCCCTAGGAAGTATCTGGATTCCCAGGCCCGGCGAAGGCGAAGATTAGGCAGTGCTGGCACGCGGTGGTTTTAGCCGGTGCAAGTCCGTCCCCGAATATCCGTCTCGTTGTGCTAATCATAATCATTATAAGGGTCTTTGTAGTTGTGTACTGTGGTCACGAGTCACGACATTGTTCGGCCAATAAACCTACGAACTCATAGTAACTCGCTTCGACCTGATTACATTCAGGACCATTTTTTGTGATTTCAGTCGTTTGAGTTGGTAGGTTAATTGCCGGAATTGGGTCGTGACCATAGTACAATAGTGAAAAAACTGGCAAAGTGACTTGCTTCGACCTGACTACTTTCAGGATAACTTCGTGCTCGGTGGCCATTAAGTAAATCCAACGAAATCTAGCTGATCATAGATGGTTTTACTATTGTTCTGAGTGATTCCTGGACTATTAGAAGTGATTATCAAAGTACCGCCCATATTTTACTGAAATACCGGCTCCTACCCGATAATCCACGCCAACCTTCGAGATGGAGAATACTTCTGATAATGGCTAAAGACTTTGTGTGCAATCCTTTAAGTTAAAGTTAAATTTAAAAAATAAAAATAAAAAAAAAGTTAAAGTAAAAAATTGTAATTTCATTTTTCTGTTTTAAAAATTTAACTTTAACTTAAAGGATTGCACACAAAGTCTTTGGCCATTATCAGAAGTATTCTCCATCTCGAAGGTTGGCGTGGATTATCGGGTAGGAGCCGGTATTTCAGTAAAATATGGGCGGTACTTTGATAATCACTTCTAATAGTCCAGGAATCACTCAGAACAACGGTAAAAGCATCAATGATTAACTGGATTTCGTTGGATTTACTTAATGTCCACGGAGCACGAACTGATCCTGAAAGTAGTCAGGTCGGAGCGAGTCACTATGCCGGTCTTTGCACTATTGTACTGCGGTCACGACCCAGTTCGGGTAATCACCCTAACACCTAACTATGTGGTGGCACTCAGTTCGCCAGTTTAGCTAGTAGTAGTCGTACACTATAAATAAAAAAAAGGCGAGCGCCGCTCTGCTGTCGATAGCACATTTTACGTATCAAACAGAAAAGTAATCATAAAAGTAATCATGATTAATTGTAATCCGATTAAAGATTAATAATCCCTAATCACCGAAAAATGATTACTTTTTTTGATTGATTTCGTTAATCATTAATCATGATTAATGATTACAAAATGTAATCGTAATCGTTAATCATTAATCTGATTACATTTTGCCCATCTCTGATTATAAGTGTATTCATTTTCCCATCAAATTTTATCTGGACTGGTAGCAAATTTGTTTCCTGTTCAATGGAACCCACTGAGTACATGCTTTAGCCGATAACTCGGCCAACATGGCCGGGAAACAGCAATCACGGTGTTCTACTATAGATATTTATGCCAGCGATTGACATGGTCCGCTCAGACTCATTTAAAAACAGCAACTTTTTGAGATATTTTAGCTACTTACGATTTAGAGCATAGGGTTACGTTACATGATCCGTAAATTTTACAGTACAACCGTTACACTTACGTTACGTTTACGTTACGTTTACGTTACGTTTACGTTACGTTTACGTTACGTTTACGTTACGTTTACGTTACGTTTACGTTACGTTTACGTTACGTTTACGTTACGTTTACGTTACGTTTACGTTACGTTTACGTTACGTTTACGTTACGTTTACGTTACGTTTACGTTACGTTTACGTTACGTTTACGTTACGTTTACGTTACGTTTACGTTACGTTTACGTTACGTTTTTACAGCCGTTAGTAATACACCCCAGAACTCGCTTATAAGAATGTAGTCGTTTTAAATATATGCCAAGCCCTTGCAAGACGCTTGCATAATTATCATCTTCAAAATGTTTACTTTATAACCAATCTTAATACAAAAGAATTACTTACTTTGTATCGTCAAAGATCTCTTTTATAGCGATGTTTAAGTTTTCTGCTAAATTAACTGTTAAATCCACTTTTATAGCATGCCCATTAGCAACAGCTTTATTAATATTTTTGAACTGATCGAGATAGATCGGTACGCCCACTGTTGGTATTCCGAAGTGAATCGCTTCAATTTGTGACAGAATACCTCCATGAGTGATAAATAGTTTGCAATTAGGATGTGCTGCAAAAGTACATGAATGTTTTAGCAAATAAAAGCTACACTTCGTTAAACTTTGAGCAAATTAATGTTTTCCCTACTTATAAATTAAACAGAAATTTGGATGATCAATTTTTAGTGTATATATTTATGTCCATATTTTATTGATTTTAATAACACAGTTTTGATTAATAGTTACGATTATCAATGTACTGATTCAATTATTCTGGAAATTTATGGTACAATATAATACGAGGATCAATGATTTACTTTTAATAAGACCAAAACTAAACCAGTTCCTTTCTAGTGATTACTTAGTAATATCTACGCTAAATTTTTTTGTTCCAGTTCAAGTTAATATCGCAATAAAGCTTTTTATTGACATCGTTTCCTTTTACAGGATAAAAAATAAATACTGGATATTTACTTACCTAAAATACTTTGCTGTGTTGCCCATTTTATTATATGAACATTGCTTGGTACATTTTTCAATTCGTCCTCATACTTCCAAATAATCGTTTCATTTAATTCGCCGAACATTTTTAATAGTTTTTCTGTTACTGTTTTTGGCATATCCTTACTTTGCCATGTGGAACCCATTGCGAAATATATTACGCCGTACTTGGCGTGATCCATTATGTATTTTATATTCTAAAAATTATATCAATGTCTATACTTACGAAATAGTTCAAAAGTTATTTCACTATTTAGTTGTTTTTAAAACCAGTTACTTTTATGAGACAAAAGGCCATGCTATTAAATAAATTTCAGTTTTTTTTTATATTACTTTTGGTACCTATTTACTTTTCCTATAAACAACCTCTATTCTTCTTAAAAAATAGTTAGAAACATGGTTATGGTTTAACTGCACAGTACTTTTTTAATAAAGGTAAAAAAAAATATTGTTCCTTATAAATAACATTTATATACATTCAGCACTAATAGGTAATGACGAACAAAATAACAACTACTCACTACAATTACAAATTAGGTTAAAATCATCATCATTCTATCAAAATAATATAAGCACAATTACCTCTGGTAGCAATTTTACAGGTACATCTATATGGAATCCGCCTACAAACTTGACATTTTGTGAAGTAGCCGGTACGCCGCCAATTCCTTGATGGTCATTGATCATTAACAAAGAAGCATTATAAACAACATCTTCAAAGTTTGGAAGAATCATATTCCGCTTATTAAAAAGAGTCCTAAATACATCTTCATATAGTTTTTTCTCTTTTGGTGCAATAAATAACCTGTTTGGGAATTAAACGTATCTCCATTATTACAAAATCGTAATTTAAATGTTTGTTTAAGTATTATGCAAAGAAATTTGATTAAGACTGCTTACATAGATGTATCTTGAGACAAAGATGACCAAAATGTAATCTGATTAATGATTAACGATTACGAAGTGTAGTCGTAATTTTAATTACTGAAATCGTAATTAAATCCCTTCAAAACATTAAGGAGTCATAAATGTGTAAATGATTAAGGATTTCGTAGTGTTTAAAACATAGATGAGTATAATGCAGTCAAATTAATAATGAAAAACGCAAAATGTAATCGTGGTCGTTTTATATTAATCTGATTACATTTTGCCCATCTATATCTTGAGATAGTTTAGCACCTCCGTAATATTTTTTATCATATACCAGAAAAGTCAAATATAATAGCTACAACTTAGTAACATATAAGTAAAAGTCAATTTAAAATGGAATACTTTTTTGTAGATAAAATCATGATCAGAAATAATTTAAAATATCTAAAATGATGAATGAGATATGTCAGTTATTACATTAAAATAGCATTTGATTACCATTTTATAAAGTGGGATTTAATTCGTATCCATAATTCTTGTGCTCGTTGTTTGAAGGTATACGGAGGTATGTTAGGAGACAGGTAGTCGTTTGAAAATGCTGGATTAGTGGTTTCGTCCACTAACCGTAAAATATTCCAATCAACTCCAATAGAATAGCTCCATATTAATGGACATTCGAACAACGCTGCAAGACTGTAACGACAAAAACAGTAAACGTAAATCTCATTGAGCTGTTGGAACTTTAGATACCGACGAACTTGATTCAAGCAAAATTTGTGAAATTAAAAACAATCAACTCACTCTATAATGGACTCCCACAAATACTTTTCACAATTAGAATTTGGCTAATGGTTTGATAGAAAAAGTATTAGTAAAACAGTCCCAATAAAGTAAATTACAAAGCACATAGAAAGTTCCCAGCCGTTGCTGCAGCTTTCGACCCTATTAATATATAAATATGAAGATTAAAAAACCTAACAACATTGAACAAAGGATAATCGAAATCATATGGCTTGGATTAACCCAAAGAATAATCTGCCATATTGGCCACAAATTTGACATAGGTATTCTTCTAAGGTCTTTGTATAGTCAATTGTGTCTAAATTAAATACATTATCCTTCAAAGATTTATAAAAATAGCACCCTGCTCAGTGTACTCAAGAGTTGATTTCTCTAATACCACTGTTCCCATTTCACCACAAACCACTAGACTCCGTGTTAGCTACTACCTTTATATGGTATTCCCTATATCCGGGCTAAAAAGTTCACTTTCTCATTCATAACGCAAACAACGAAGGAGTGGAATACACATCCAAGGTCAATTTTCTCACGTTTTTACGATTTGAGAGCCTTTAAAAGAAGAGTGAATAGACATTTGTTGTGAGAACGCAATTCATTATCACCTATATCTTCATCTTCGTAAAATTTAACTTACCCAGCATATACATCTGTTTGAAACCAGTCAACTATAACTGCATCGAATTTCTCATTAACATCTTCTAATACTTTTTTAACTTTAGTATCTTCAAATGTTGACTTTGCTGTTCTTAAAGCAGCTTTTGGAAAGTATTGGATTTCGTTCATATTAATTTCATTCTCCATTATATAGTTAACATTTAGAGTTGAATCTGATCGTTCGTTACTACTAAACCATCCCAGTATTGTTCGTTTTGAATTCAGTTGTTCGTTTCGACATTCTGCAAAAGAAGTTTCATCTAAATTATTATTTTAAGGGTGTATATTACAAAAATTTTAAGTTCACTTATTATTAATTTTATATTGCTTAACGATTCCACGATTTGGTTGGGTGAGTGGTTTTGCATGTTACTTCTGAGCTACTGGTTATAGGTTCTATTTCAATACGGAACAATTACTATTGTCTTATAAATAATGGTTTCCGGTTTGTATGTTGTGTATATGAAGTTAATGTTTGCAAACGCAGCCACGAAAGACATTTTTTTATATACCTACTGGCTCTACAAACTCGCGGAGTTTTTGTCGGGGCGGGAAGTTAACTCCTCTAACCCCATCTTTCTTAATTATATATAGGTGGAAATGTCAAGCCATTATCAAAACTAAGTTTTTCTCGCATAAGACTCGTTAAAGTACTTATAATTAATATAAAACGCAAAAGTTTGAAATGTTAATAAGATACAATTATCCCTCTTGTAGGTCGTCAGCAGTATATCAATTGACCTGTGATGTGGCCTGTGACTAGATTTACATATTTTTATAATAACTAAGTAAATTTTATTTATACTCACTTGATAGTACCTGTATATTTTGACTGACATGTATGTGTCTATAATTATTTTTAGGAACACTTTCCACAGGAAATGGAGATATGAATGTTACCTGAAAAATAGCAATTTTGGCCAAATTAGGATTCGTTTACACGAAGATATTTATCACAACGCTTACATCCGACTAATGCGGAAAAATGTCCGTGGCATGACCACTATTTGGATAGTTCGTAGTCACAACGCGGCTTAACACACGACAGCAAAATAGTACAGGCCTATAATTAAAAGGCTGCATCTTGAAATTAAAAATGCAATTTAAAAAATTCAAAGGAATTTAAAACTCGTTTATTACCAACTACACACACAACTATATTGTATTATACACTACTATATACACATTTAATCCGCATCCTGCTGCTACTATTATCATATTTTTTTATTATACAGCTATCTTAAAATATGATATATTCTTTGATTCCACCAGCCCCATTCTACCACAAAACCACTAGACATCGTGTCGGATACCATCCGTATGTGGTGGATATTCGCACGAAAAGATTCGCTTCTACATTCATCATGCGAACGGCTAAGGAGTGGAATATGCTTCCAGCTGCCATATTTCCTGACCTGGGAGTCTTAAGAGAAGAGTGAATAGGCATTTGCTCGGCGAACGCGTTTCATCATCGAACTCATCTTCAGCTTCCACCAGGTGTGATTGAGGTCAAGCGTTCGTCTATAAATAATTTAAAAAAATGTCAATTACGTGTCACGTTGTTTGTCCGCAATGGACACCTAAACTACTTAACCGACTTTAATCAAATTTACACACCATTTTTTTTTTGTAGCCCGGGGCAAATCCTGCATAGGACCATCAGGGACGCTGTGAGGGCAGCGACCCCGGTGTGTCAGACTCCTACTGACTAAAAACCTCCGGGGTGTCCCACTGATTGCTCCACCCGGGTCTGGGAAGCCAAATTCTTCCAGATGCCTGGGGAGCAAACAGCCTGTATAGGCTTCATCTCTGGAAGGGGTGGGCGTAAGCCCACTGCGAGCCGCCTCTGAATGCATTCCTATAATTGGTCAGTTCCACATTAATGTAGCAATTGATTCTAACATATTGATAATTGCTATCTTTGACAACAATAAAAAAGACCGATGATTTTTGTATAAGTATATACTCATGTTTTGTCATATTTTACAAGCACATAGTTTTCAATGTTTTGAATTTTTGTTCATTATTATTTAAACATTAAAATATTTAGATTTCCACCTTTGATTCTATACAACTTAAAGAGGAAACAATAATAACAGAAATTATGTTCGCGACTAATCATCACAAACGACATACGCGGAAGCCCAACTGGAAATAATTATATATTTTTTTTTTTAATAAATCCAGATTGTTCCTTGTCAGAATACAGATGTCAAATAAAAATATATCGGAATAAATATCACTAAGACAGCAATAAAATATGTTCTATTGATAAAACGTAATTATAAACCTAAAAGGGGAGCCGCTAAGAATCAACATACGTAAATGACCTTCCCAGATAGTAACATATTTATTACACAAATGAACAGAAAAACATGTTATTATCAGTTAAAAGAAATTAGTTCATCGTACTCATTGCAGTGATCAATTTGTTTACTATTAAATTAATAATTACATATAATTATCTCTTATTTTGATATAAAAATAGCGCAAAGGGCTTTGCTATCAGTCTTTATACTTATATTTCGTTTTCAAATTTTAACAGCCAAACCAACTTTGATGAATTTTAGCAAAAAAATAGATTAAACCTTGGAGACAGAAATAGGCGACTTTTTGTTGCGAAAATAAAATTTTGAGTGATTAAATTGACAACAGGGCATTAGCGTGCATTCCATAGATGCGTGCAAGCATTGCATGCCCTTATGATAAATAAGCCTGGAATAAATTGCTTAAAGTTAAACAAAAAAGAAACCATTTATACTTATATGTATTCTTATTTATACTTATATTATATTCACCTCATCTATATTTCCTATGAAAGCAATATAATATTTACTATCATAATATAATATTCAAATTAATTACGTGAATTCTGCCTACCCAGTCCAAATAGCTTATGCACGTCACTGCAACAGGGTATGATTATTTTTCAAGTAACAAATATAAAATGATTATGTACCAGTTAAATACAAAAGTATAGAATATTAACAAAAAGAAAGGACAAGGGAGAAAAGAAAGTGAGGAATTGAAGTCGAGAGGAAACAGAAATAATGGAAGAACGAAGGACAGTGGGAAAATGGAAATGACAGAGGAGAGGAAGATACCATGTTAACAAAAGATGGGGAGGTTAAAGAAAAATGTCGAGTTGAGGGTAAATTGGAGAAGTGCTTACGAGAGACGAGGGAGCGTGAAGAGAAGTAAGTTTAGCTAAGAGTTAAAAATATATTTTTTGAATATTAGGCGGTATTAAGTTCGTGGGATCTTTTTTTTATTACAGACAGGGTTGCTTGTGACATATAACGTGAAGAGATATTTGTGCAGGCCGGCATGATCGCTGCGACTACCATTGGGTTTTTCTTACCTATCGATAGTCGTTAGCGTTTTTTTGGCTACACCTTGCTTACCATCAGGTATGGTGCAGTCACCGTGTCGAGTCAGAATAAAAAATAAATAAATAAATAAATAAACGCACAATGGATACATCCACTAGTGCATCTCCGCTCACCCCGTAAGGGATATAGCGGTGTATTATTATTAACCGCTAAAGGGGTAAAATAAGTGATGAAAGTTTGTTTTGAAATCCATCGCGCTTGTTTAAACGGGGTGTTTTATTATTTCTAACGCAGACGATTCAGCGGAAAGAGATTAGTATTTTTTACATACCTCATGTCCATTCGCAATAAGTAGCTTTACATATCCTTCGCCCAACATATTCAAACTTTTCACCGCATATGGGCACACTATTAAAAACTTATACGCTTCCAAAAGCACAACATTAAAAAAAATAATGAAATATTTAAAACACACAACCATTTTACGAAAATTTCACAGCACTAGCAAGGGCCAAAAAAATAAAACCAATTAAAGTTCTAAATCTAAGCCGTATGAAACTTAAAGTTTTTTATGTTAGCCTGTCTACAGACTAAGCTACATTCTTATTAAAGCTATTATTTTATGTTACCTCTAATGATGAACAAACAACTTAGAGTTATATAGAATTTTCCACTATAATAAATAAGCAAGAAGGGCCAAGCGTAAAGGCATCGATATATAAACTAACTGAGATCTCGTAACGTAAATCTTTTATTAAATGTAAACTGAGACGGTTCGTTTGCTTGATATTCATTTTTACAAATATACCCTCGTCGTTGGGTGCGACATATTTCATTTATTTATATATTACTAGCTGTCCCGGCAGACCTTGTTCTGCTCTATCTCATTAAAACAGTTACATTGTTTTTTTTTTATGTTAATATCTGCCCCGTCAGATTTCATTCTGCCAAAAGTTATTGACCTGTCGCAGTCTAATAGAAATCAAATTGCATTGAAGACTTAAGTCATATCTAAGATAATGATATTTTTACTATAACGCCTTATGGAACATTTTTGGGTTACTTTTTGTTTGATTACTTTTGCGTATAAATTAAAATTTTCATTAATGACATGCAACCTCTGATCAACTTGAAGGCATACCTTTTTTTTTTTTATTGACATCATATTTTTGACAGCTGGGGACAGAATGATTTGTACGAGAAAACAAAATTATTGTTTTTACTACATATATTCCTAGCATTATTTTTTTCATATTTACTCACCTTTTAAACCTTCCCTAGACTTCAACAATTAATTCAAAACCAATAATAGCTAAATCAGTCCAGCTGTTCTCGAGTTTTAGCGAGACTAACGAACAGCAATTGATTTTTATATATATACATAGTTTATTTTTTATTTTGGTATTGTTTATCTTTGAGTGGGTGTGTTGCTATTACTTAAACTTATTATTAAAATACTTATACTTAAGATTATTTAAGCTATTTGTTATTCTATTTATTGTGTCTTTTATTGCTTATAGATATTTCTAATAACATGTAACACGACCGGGGCCCTTCACGAAAATCGGCGCTGCAGACGTCCTCTGTGCCTTTAAGCTGATGAAGGTCCTATTTTCGCTATGTTTATATGTTTTTGTATTTTCTTTTGTTTCTGTACGTTGTTTGTGTTACTGCATTTAAATTTATAGTTTTTTGTTAGTTTGTGGCGAAATAAATACATTTCAATTTTTTTTATTTTTTTCACACATAAACGCTATATGGATACAGCTGTCTATATATATATATATGCTCACCCCAAAAAGTGTATAACGTTGAAAAGTATTAAATAGGTACAATACAGTATGTTTCAAAAACCATGTCCGATCCGCAAGGGATATATTGGTGACACGACAACACTATCATAATTAATAGATAGGTTTTTTACTGTTGATAGTCGTTATGGTTTGTGGACTGCGCCATACTTACCATCAGGTGTGGTGTGTTCAATGTACCGAACCAATATAAACAAAGTCAAATCTAAAAGTGTAATGTAAACAATACTGAATATAAAAGATCATAATGCAACCGTTGAAATCGGCACTAATGTTAAGGTAATTAGAAAATCGCCAATCACATTCAATATACTCGTACAAAGACTTTTACCGCAATAACTCCTTAATCAGGAGCTATTTGTATAATAATAACTGAAATACAGTTGAGATTTTTTCTAAATAACATGGAATATAACTGTGAAACCCTGACCAATGATCGCTCTAAGAGGATATAGACGTTTAAAATTCTTTGAATCTTACCTGAATGCATTACATCACATTATATCTAGGTTAAGTCATTAATACAAGAACGTGATGATATTGGCGTCATGACACGGGCACCAATATCAAATAATATTGTACGCGATACCTTATAGGCAACATAGACATAGAGATATATGTATATGGCGATGAGCGATACTGCGCTATTTTATTGAAACTTTAATCATTCCTTTTATCTCTTTGGTGCATTAATATAACATAGGCTATTTACTCTCTTGCTATGCTATTGTTCACTGCCTTGGCTATTTCCGTATTATATGTATACTAGCTTTTGCCCGCGGCTTCGCTCGCGTTAAGAAATTATTAATTAGGTATAGTTTTTGCGGCTTTACTTTTGTTTAGCGTGTGTAAAAAATTAGGGCCTACAAAACTTCTTTCTGCAAAATATTCTTAACTAATCTGTCATTAGGCAATATCAAAATAATCAAAATTACTACTTTTTTTTTTATTTTGATAATTAGGTATTATCAAAATCCTTTCTTAGGGAATCCCTACGTCATAGTAGCCTTATGCATGCAAAGTCTCAGCCCGATCGGTTTAAAATTGACAAAGTTTCATATAAATTTTCATCCCCCATTTTATCCCCTTGGGGGTAGAATTGATCAAAATCATTTCTTAGCGAATGCATAACATCTACCTGCATGCCAAATTTCAGCCCGATCCATCCAGTGGTTTGGGCTGTGCGTTGATAGATCACTATGTCACTTTGTCTTTTAAGCCGTGGTGGCTGCCGGCAGAATAGAATAGTACCCCCCTCTTCTTGCTGAGGTGTCGTAAAAGGCGACTGAGGTATCTCTTGAACACCGCAATTCAACCAGGTGCTTAGAGAAGGGAAAACTCGACCAAACCTGCATCCTACTCCCTCCCGATCGTACTGGTTCTCCTTTCCATCGGGCCTGAGGGAGCTCGGACGTGAGAGTGCTTTTCTGGCTGCGCGTCCAGTTATGCACTTAAATATCTCCTGCGCAATTGACTATTTCCAAAAACTGGACTTCGAATTTCTTAACCGGTGTTGAAACGGTCGCCGTGGCCGAAACCGGCTAGGACATCATCATGTCACTTTGAGTTATATATATTTAGATTTTAGTAAATAGATGCTTTTTAATTTTCTTATTAAAATATTCATATCAATAGATTCCGTCAACCTTGTAATAAAACACAATTGTCTATACTTGTATCATGGATATCCAGACCCCAGTAAAAAATTGTTACGCACTATCAAATTTCGAGATCAACCCACGTAGGTCTAATTCTTTTTCCTTTTGGTCTTCACGGTCAGTATTATGACCATGTTTTTGGTGCTACATTCCTTTATAGTTGACATCTTATTCCCTCAAACGCTAGGTCCACCATCTGATACATATTGAAATTTAAAAACTTACCAAACCATTTTTGCAAGCTTCTTCTTTTACTTTTTCTTCTATTTATTGTCTATAGTAAATACTATATTATCTTTGCGTGGTCCAATTTTTCTAACATACAAGCGCATATTAGATATTACCAATTACATATGTCTACTCACCATGAATTAAACTGAATATGTTGTTTACATCATTTTATAATAACAAAGTTTCGTTGTCCCTTCAACGTCTCATCGTTCAGTAATAATAGATTTTCTTAAAAATTTGTGATTTTTACTACAATTTTGTGCAACGTTTCAAATCGTGTAAATATTATAAAAGGAATTGTAAACTAATTAGAAAATTAAAAAGTAGCTCAGAGAGATATAGTTTAAAAATATCTATTAAAAATCTATCTTGATTCTGCCGTTTCTCAAAATTGCTTATTTCAAGATATTCCAGTACAGTGTTCTACTGGCGATATAGTAATAGCAAAGCTAAGCTCTGTGTGTACAAGCCTGACTATAGAGCCAGGCGAATGAAGCTGTTATTGGCAATTAATGCACAATTGCAAGACGTTATCGCACTTAATACGGTCATATTAACACCAGACCTGGAGTTTATAGAACAAAGCTATTCATTAAATTGGTGAAATGGCCATTTCGATGAATAGTAATTGAATGTAGGTAGTCATTTGTTTCAACATATTGTTCTACAGATAGATACAAATTAAATTGAATATTCTGTGGAAATTATAACTTTAAAGAAAATTGTGTAAAAGTTATTGTATAATGAGTTCGAAGCATGATTCTAGCCTAATCTGGAAATTCTAAAATCCACGATCTCAGACATCAGATAACGGCTCCTAAGTGGAGCTAATAGTCAGGGCATCAGACTAGACGAGGCAATGGCAAGTCTATAATATAAAAATAAAGCGCGAAACTCGAGAACGGCTGAACCGATTTGGCTCATTTCTTTTTTGTTGTGTTTGATGAAATCTGGGGAAGGTTATTACGGAGAGAAAATTTTAAAAAATTGTCTGAAAAAGTCTAAAAACAACACTTTTCTATATTCTCATACAAAAAATTCGTTATAATATTTAAAAGTCAATTTGAACTTTAATACCATAACATAAAGTTTAAATGTTAATGGACGGGTTCCGGGAAGGCAAAACAATTGAGTGACGTTAGTATCGTATAAATATTATCAACTAGCTGTCCCGGCAGACCTTGTTCTGCCCTATTTCTCTAAAACAAAGTCACATTGTTTTTTTTTAATGTTAATAGCATCCCCGTCAGATTTTTTTGAAAATTGTTTGAAGGAACCTGGCCTTAATGCTATATGTGTAAAAATTGACAAATATTGACATTAATATTTATACGTCACTCAATAATTGTTTTGCCTTCCCGGAACCCGTCCACTAACATTTAAACTTTATGGTATGGTGTTAAAGTTCAAATTGACTTTTAAATATTATTACGAATTTTTTGTATGAGAATATAGAAAAGTGGTGTTTTTAGACTTTTTCAGACAATTTTTTTCATTTTTCTCTCCGTAATAACCTTCCCCAGACTTCAAGAAACACAACAAAAAAGAAATCAGCCAAATCGGTTCAGCCGTTTTCGAGTTTCGCGCCTATACACATTTAACGATTCATTTTTATATTATAGATATTTGTCAAATATAGAAGATATTCACTAGAAATAATTTATATGGCAGGACAACGTTTGCCGGGTCAGCTAGTAAAGTAATAAAATTAGTCTTTGATACCTTAGATTGGGAAAAGGCGGCATAGGGCGTCCAGCTACTGGATAGGTAGATAATGTAGTCAATGTGGCGGACTCTCATCACTTAAATGAATTTGACATGAAATCGAGGCTGGCAAGATAATATAAGAGAGATCAAATTTAGGCAGGATATATGTATATACCTAGATCTGGTGATGGCAGATGGAATAATGAAGTATGTGATAGCTCCAATTGAAAAAACTAGCTGTGAATCGACTAGCTGCCAGGTTGGTCGATCGTGCAGTCAAAATTAGGGGCTGTAAAGAAATGAACTTTAGACAAGATCGGGAACTCACTAGTAGTAAAATATTAGAAAAGTCTATACTCACTGCTTGTAAGTGTAATCGTTCTGTAAAAGATCTTTTTTTTCTTGTATTATCAATGAAATCCTTCAAGAGCTTTATCAGTTACTTTTTTTATGATAGCCCGGGGGAAATCCCTAACGGACCTCAGGGGGCTGTGTGGGCTGCCCCCCAGTGTGTCGGACTTGCACCGACTAAAACCCCCGGGGTGTTCCTTCTTCCCGTCTAACCGGGACCAGAGGTACAGTGTGATCCTCTTCTCCGACCCTCGACAACGTCTGGCCTTTTGTAAGGCCGTATCTTTGCACTGCGAGGAGTGGTGTAAGGGGCCACCCCTCGTACCTCTCAATATCTTGGAGCGGTGTGCGGAAACACGTCACACACCGCTCTCGCCTGGATAAGTTGGGCGGTACTCTCCCTCAAGCGCATCGCCCAGTCTTTATCAGTTACAATTTAACCCTAAAGAACTTTTAAGTAATTTAATTCTAAGCTAATTTACTAAAATATTAATTATCTATGTCTAAGAATTAAATTTGATTATCTTTCTTCAGTGTCTGTTAAGAAAATGGTAAACAATTTCTTAACATGCCTTTTACTTATTACAGCCACTTAGTCTACATGATTTTTAAGGCAATATATCAGCTCAAATGGTTTTGTTCTTTTAAGATTTTACACTTAGTCTTTATTATCGAGAAGCTTTGACATTAAAATGGTAATTAAGTCTATGCTTATAGGCTTCTGGATACCGCTTGATCCAAAAGACGTCTTTCATTTTCAAGTCGCGATAGAAATCGATATTCCTAATGTACCATGCTACATTCAGGATATCTCTGAGTAGTTTCGAAATCGTCGGAAATGCTAATAATGATAACGAAAACGAATCATCAGAATACCGACAATATAAAAAGTCAATTGGTGTCACCGGCCACGGCGCGTAGGGCATCGTAAAACGCAAACTGAGCATTTTATTGAGGTCGAACCGAGGGTCGAGTACTAGCTTTTGTTGTCATTTGTTTTTAACGTCGATACGGACGGTAATTTTAGACGATCTCTACACAGTGAATACATTTTGAAGGGAATTAGGGTTACGTATTGTGTCGGATACCGAAGCTAGAAAACTCGGACCAATTTCGGATATTGCATTTCTACTGCCTTTGATAAATCCGTAAAAATAGGAATCTAGAAGCTCTTTCCAATCACCACAAAACGTTACCTCAATACTATTCAATTCTACATAATTTAGACTGTTCAGATGCAGTATCCGAGTATTCATAAGATAATACTTTGGATATTTTGGTCTCACAATATTCGCATCCAAATAGGAGGTAAACTGATGACGAATAGAAATCGAATGATTGATGTAGTGAGGAAAGTACTATACAAATAGTTCTACAGATGTTTTGGAATGTATTTTGACGTACTAAGATCGGACACAGTACGTAATCTAACCGCCCTTAGGACTAAAACTCATCAACGCGACGTACGGCGAAATGCCAAAATCCACGCCATTAAAGAAACGAGCGTAATAGTTGTCGTTAAGCTACAAGTTTGCAAAAATCGCATAAAGAATTTTATTGCTAAGGTTTACAACTATAATTAACTATACACTTGTAGGCAAGGACTTTCCTGTTCATTCAACTTATTTTTAATGAAAGAACGGCTTTAGTGAATTGAAGAGATGTGAAACTTCTATGGACTCCGCAAGTTATTTTATGGACAGGTTTATTGGAACATTTTTAGGTATCGAATACGCCTAAAAAACTACCGCTAGATAAAGACCCACGTGTTGATTGAATGCACTCGGATTAAATCGGAAAGGGAGACTCTTTTTCGAGTCCTTAATATAATTATGATGGATCTCGGTGCATTGCATCAATACTTAACCAAGCCCAGGAGTACCCAGGCACTATTAATTTACAAATTTATAAAAAAATTTTTAGAATTAAGATCTTAAATTTGTATGTTTACGGGGCTGACATGACTGTCAAAAGCCTTTTTTTTCAAGAATAAAAAAATAAAAATAAATTAAAGACCGGCTGATATAAATAGACGCTGAGTTTCCACTACACCCCAAGACTAATACATTAGATTATAAAGGCTTGTTATTTACTTAACTATCATAGAATATATAAAGGTACAATATATATACAAAAAACTAATTTGAAAATAGAACTGCCCTTTAGAGTTAACGTTTATTAAAGCTAACATATTTTAATAAATTACACACATAATGGTTTACCCTGTTTAACTTTAGCCACGGGTATAATAGTTATTACCAGATTCACCTATGTGATAACCTAAAAAGCGTCACCTTTAAGCACCAGTGGTTTAAATTATGTTAATTTGATGCCTCCGTTATCTGTAATAATTTGCACGGACCGCTGAAAATATTAGTTTTACTCTGAAACTTTAATATGCCCGAGAAAGCAGAAAAATGTTTTTAAAAAAATATTCCAAGACCTGATTGATTTAGCATATTTTTTTTTTACACTGGCTCGACATAGTGACTACAGATAACCTGATGGTAAGTACAGTGTAGTCCAAAAATGAAAGCGACCATCAAAGGATGAAAATTCATTGATAGTCTACATCGTCATGTCGGCCTACATATACCACGACTGAAGGTCTCTAGGTATATGAGCTACTGGATATGCACAAGCTGATCCCGAAACGCGACAAGACGAAACTGGTCACTAAGACGGGATTTACACCCATGCACTGTGGTCGCAATCCAGACGGGCACCGACGCCCTACCACCTCGCTGCTGCTCGTTTAGCACCACCCAGGAGTCACGTGTAGGGAAACTAGGGTAAAAAGCCTACGGACGCGAGCAGCTTCGACTCCCAATTTTCCTACCAATATAATACTTACTGGTATAATTTTAAACATTATTATTATCAACACATTTTCCAGAGTTGGGGGCAGCGTGTGTGTGCTCACACGCTACCTAGTATAGAAGCAGTAAGGGCACAACCTTCATACCCCCTCCAAGTGGAAGCCTGCCAAGGCCAATCGCTCCTTGAGCCGCAGAAAGTATATCGAGACCTGGTGAAAGCGAAGAGTAGAGAGTGCTGGCACCCCGGGATAACGGTCCTCAGCGCTGCCCTAACAGTCTATAAAGTTTTCCACCAGGTTAACAAAAAAATCAACATATTATTATTATTAGCCTGCTTCGTTCCATTAATGGCAGGGCTAAGTGATCGTTTCCCTTTTTCTACTATATTTGTGAAATCCATGGGCAGGGGTTGGACATTTAACTCGGCACGTTTGTTCAACTCGAGTTAGCGGATGTATAATACGTTCAGAGGAGATGCATGCAGCAGCTTGGGTACAATAAATATTGTCATTCGTTTTATAATAGGATTACAACTGTATGCATTATTACTACATCAAGAGAGCCTATTTACCTTGGGTCCACTATCATTTGGACTACATCGCTTAGACAATTATGGTATGAAATGTAATCTGATTTATGATTAACGATTACAAAATGTATTCGTAATTTTAATAATGTTGCTCTCTGATCACGATTAAATCCCTTTAAAACATTATAGAGTCATAAATGTGTATGCAATTGAGGATTCCGTAGTGTATAAAACATATATGAACTAAATGCAGTCCATTTAATGATGATTAACGCAAAATGTATTAGTTTTTATTAATCTGATTACATTTTTCCCATCTATCGTTCGAACTACGTGGATGAAAATAAGCAGTAGAGGATAATATCCTGCCCTTTGTTAATCTTTAACTTTCTCTTACGCTGCCATCCATAGATGGGCAAAATGTAATCAGATTAATAAAAATGATTAACGATTACATTTTACATTTTTTACCATTAATATGACTGCATTTTGCCCATTATATTTTAAACACTACAAAATCCCAGATTGAATACACATTTATGATTTCTTAATGTTTTAAATGGATTTAATCATGATTACAGAGCAAGGAAATTAAAACTACGACTACATTTTGTAATCGTTCATCATTAATCAGATTACATTTTGCCCATCTCTGCTGCCATCTGACAGGAACAGCCCAATTCCAATGATACTCATTTCACCCTCATACTCAATGAGATTGTTTTGCACCTGAGGCACCAACTATCTTTTCTCTGTCGGAATAGTAACACAAATATTATATTTTATTCCGTGGGGAAATAGCAAACGTGGCATATTTACCTTTTGGAATACTTCAGAAGTCGTTACGAGCTCTATCTACTTGTATATAGATATATATCTCGACGTAAGGCCCATAAGGTCGGATGTGTAAAAGTGCAATTTTACAAGAAAGCAAAAAGTTTTTGCACAAATCGCACTATTTTTATATTTATTTTAACAATAACTTCATACCACATTACAAAGTCAATTATACACGAAATTGAAAATAAAATTAAAAACTACAGTGCCAGTAACGAAGTTATACTTACATATTAAATTTTGTTAGCATGTTTTGGGTCGCTCTACTTTATTCGAGTAGACAAGTGTGTATTGTGTGAGTGCATGTGTACGTGCGTGCAGTTGTGTGCATGTGTGTGTTTATTTCAGTATTACATGAGATTCATCTGACTGCAGTTTGGAAATAATAGTATTAACTAGCTGATCCGGCAAACGTAGTTTTGCTATATAAGTTATTGTAATATTTTCTATGATGTTCATTGAAATTAAGTGATGTCAAAGACAATTTTGTTTATAATTAAATACTCTTAATTAACAACACATTTATTTGGATAAAGATTAATATTATTACGTTGACACAACTCTTAACAAATAATGCATTAATTTCGACCAAATTCGATTACCATAAAAACGGTTCTAGTAAGTTAATCTTAAAAGATAGACATATACTGTCCGGGACATTTTTTTAGATCATTTCAAGAGGAATAATTCTTTCATACATATATTTTTGGTATCTTGAATCGTTTCCCCAGCGCACGCAATGGAAGCAAGGATGAATAATTTTCCCCGTTTTTTTCACATTTTCCATTATTTCTTCGCTCCTAATAGTTGCATCGTGATGATATATCTAAAGCCTTCCTCGATAAATAGTCTATTTAACACAAAAAGAATTTTTCAATTCGAACCAGTAGTTCCTGAGATTAGCGCGTTCAAACAAACAAACAAACAAACTGTTCAGCTTTATAATATTAGTATAGATGACTTGATTACGCTCAAGTGAAAAAGCAATATGATTATAGTATTTATTCTTTCTCTTTTTTTTTATTCTATTTATTTAAGGGACTTTTACGTATGTACGTATGTCAGCCCCATCGTACCCTAATACAAAAATACCTAACATATTACATATGGTGCCATTGATCTGAGCAGGCCAGACGCCTCATCAGATAATAGTTCTGTTAAGATTTTGTTAAACATCCCGAAGTCAAGTCTGTTCAGAGCAAAGGCACTCACAAACGCCTCTCTCACAGATTCAGATCGGATTCTTTCTCTTTATTCTCGGCAATATACAATATGAATGTGAGTGGAAGTAGGTGCCGAGGCCGACCGAGATTTAGCTACACAGACCAAATAAAAAGAGTTCTGATTATGGGTAATACAAAAGTACGCGGAATCAGCGAGAATAGAGAGTAAGAATCGACAAGAATAGAGAGAAGTGGCGTTCCATTCTCTCTGCCTACCCCAATAGGGATTCGGGGTGATGATAGATATTATTCTTATGTTGGTATTGGTTGGTTGTTCTTGGTGCGCATATACGGTTTCGTTATATTTCTTATGTAGACTTTATATTTATTAAATCTATGCCAGGTTGAATACATTATCTAGACCTAGGCTTGTCGAATAAATATCGATACGTCAATTTATCGATATTTTCAATTCAATATATCGATATTTTTGGTCGATATATTTTGTAATGATATATCGATATGTCGATAGAAAATATCCAGTATCGAAAATTGTATCGAAAACGATATTTTTTTAATTCTTATGGCAGTGAAGTCGCTGAAATCTGGAACTGTAGAAGATAGGACCGAAAGAAAAAAAAAGAACTATATTGTCTATGACTGTTGAGTATTATGTTTTGTTACGTTGCATGCATTGACATCTGAATTTGTTGCATGTGTATTATTTGCCGCCATTTATTTATTTATTATTTATTTTTGTTTCATATCTTAAATAGTTCTTAAAGTTATAAGATAGCCTTTTAGTTCTTGATATTTTTGTAATTTTGTCTAATAAAAAGGAATACTGGTAAAATACTTTCGTGTTTATTGAGATTTATTCGATATATCGATATTTTTCCTTCAATATATCGACGCCGAAATTGATATTTTATTATCTATCGATATAACGATATTTTTTCATTTTCGACATCCCTATCCAGACCCCAAGCAAAACGCGGGTAAAACCTCGCGCACAGCTAGTGTAACATAAAAATATTTTATGCAAATTGGGTAAAACAACATTATTCTAGACGAATAAACACAAATAACAAACCAATCAACTGTAACAATAAGGTTCTAGATTAAGGCAAACAGTGCAGACGAGTCGGCTTTTTATATGTTAATAGGATCATTGTTTTGAAACGAAAGTGTGTGTACGTACGAATACAAATAAATAAATTAGTATGCTAGGTATAGAATACTTATTAAAATACTGAATTAATTAAATTATTATTTTAATTTTATTATTAGAATCGTGTTTGTATAATTAGTTTTATTATACAAATAAATAAATTAATATTTATATTAACAATTATTAGGGCTAGATTTCATCTAGTTACGATTTACCCAGTTCCAAAGTGAGCTTGCGTTGGTGTTAAGGATACTGGACACAGATATACATACTTACCCCCAGGGAAGTAGCCTCAACAAGGTCTTTTGTTCCCTGTGCATCTGGACGAATTTGGCTTCCCAGGCCCGGGTGGAGCAATCAGAGGGACACCCCGGGGGTTTTTAGTCAGTAAGAGTCTGACACACCGGGGTCGCTGCTCTCACAGCGTCCCTGATAGTCCTAGGCAGGATTTCTCCGCGGGATACAAAAAAAAGCGTGAAGTTTGTATAAATTTAAATCTACACAACACGATTCTACTGCGATTTTATAATCGTATCAATAAATATCAATGAATGGCGCCACCGTTCTATACTCAAAATACATTTCTATTCTTTTTATTTTTGACTTAAAACCAAACATTTTGAACTCAACAGTTTAATATTTGTTTTTCTTTACTTTTTCCTATTTAACCCTTCCCATAATTATCCAGCAACATAAAATAAAGAGTTTTCGAGTGCATTTCCTTTTCAAAAACTTGCTAGATTGGTTTCGTATGTTTATAGACCAGGAGCTATGATTTATTTAATATATTTAATATTATAATATAATCATATATTTAATTGTCTCAAGTTTATTTCATCTGTAGTACAAAAGTAGTCAGAATTCATTTTAATATGAAAATTGTAAATTCTCTGGCTTTGTTTCTGTCTAGGCGGATATGGCAGGCCGATTGCCCGAACTAAATCTTAGTTGCAGAATACAAATGTAAAAATAATCATAGTAACTGGCTTCGGCCTGTCGCATTCGGGATCAGCTTACGTACTTCCAGTTAATTATATACCGTGAAGCTTTCAGTCGTGGTGTATGTGGGTTGACATGACGAGGGCGAATATTAATGGAATTTCGTACTTTGATAATCGCTATCTTTCTTTGACTACACCGTACTTTCCATAAGATACTCTGTATATAACAGAAAATATATATTAAAATCGATATTTTATTAAATACAGTCAAAATCTGTTATAACGACATCGAAGGAACTACTCATATTTGTTATTAAGTCATAAAAACCGGTAGTCGTAACACCCGGTGATGTTTTCAAGATACGAAGTCCAATTTTTTTGCCAGGACCTTTGTTCTGGGCCAATATAACCGGTATGTTGTTCTAAACGATGTAAACATAAACCGTTTTGACTGTACTTCATTTTTTTACTACGGCGAGTCGGATAAATCTTTCTATAGGATGAGGTTTGGGGAGTCGAAGCTACTAGCGTCCGTAGGCTTTACCCTAGTTTCCCTTTACGTGGGTCCTGGGTGGTGCTCAACGAGCGGCAAGGAGGTGGTAGGGCATCGGTGCCCGTCTGGATCGCGACCGCAATACATGGGTGTAAAGCCCTTCATAGTGACCAGTTTCGGTTTGTCGCGTTTCGGGATCAGCTTGTGTATATCCAGTAGCTCATATGAGCTAGGTATATACCTAGACACCTTCAGTCGTGGTATATGTGGACCGACATGACGATATAGACTATCAATGGATTTTCATCCTTTGATAGGCGCTTTCGTTTTTAGACTACACTGCACTTACCATCAGGTACTCTATAGTCACTATGTTGAGACAGTGTAAAAATAAGTTATAAATATCTATTCTTAACCTCTAACTTGTAGACCATTAAATATTGATTGTACAAATATAAATTAGTAGCTTATAATGTAAATTTGAATTCTTGAATAATTTTACGTAAAACTCAACTCATGCATTTGATTATCGGACGCTGACTACATCGTCTTATTCTTTTTAATGTTTGCAACACACGTATTATGAAGTATATAGGTTTCACAGCTCCTGGACTTTAAAAAACTGTCTCCGACAGATGTCGCAGTCGCTGAGCCATTTAATTAGTCCATTGCCGACAGAGACCGGCTGCATTAACTTGCCGACATCAAGCTCTGTGCTTTCTGATTATATTCATTTTTAACTTTAAAATAGGGATGCTATCACTGTCCTTGACTGTAACGGTAATTATCCGATATTATTCCAGGATATCAGAACCACGGTATGATGTTTGTAGGAATAAAGTGGACCAGCTGCCATCACATGACTTTGACGAAACAAAATTCTTTGGCTGAAACGACTATAAATCATAGACGTTACTTCGACTTTGCTTAAACTTTGCTCCGAAATCGGAAATTATATTATTTCTTTAGCATCAACTTATATGGTAAGTCACTGATTTTCTCAACTTAGACTTGGTTCTGTGAATACTAGGTCATACACTAGTTCCAATTATATATTGAGTATTTTGTCAAAGACCAACTTTTTCAAAGCAATGTACATACAATATCAAAATAGAGTCTACTAATAGCCTAACAGATTTGCTCTGATAGTAAAATAATGTGCAATTATCAAAGCGTTGATTTTATTTCCATTTCAGAAATTGTTATCAACAAAAATACACTAAATAGCATTAGATGTTTATAACATAAACATCAAAATATTGTGCTTTTTTTTAATACCAGTTTAAATTTTATTTATAAAAAAAATATTAACTAATGTAACGCGGGGGGGTATACTTAGATCGTTCGCGCATTACGGTATATACCTCTTTCCCCTCACCTCTCGGTGGCGCGCGCCACAGGTCGCCGCGCAAGCATCGTAGCCCGTCCGCCGTTCGTGTTGCGCGTCCTTTTCTTTGTTTGTTTTTATATATTTTATAATGTGTTCGCTCGGACTGTGTTTGCAAATAAACAATCGAAAACAGAAGAACCCCGTTTCAATTAATCTCCGTTAGACTAATCTATACTCTATACTAATATTATAAAGCTGAAGAGTTTGTTTGTTTGTTTGTTTGTTTGTTTGTTTGTTTGTTTGTTTGAACGCGCTAATCTCAGGAACTACTGGTTCGAATTGAAAAATTCTTTTTAAGTTGAATACACCATTTATCGAGGAAGGCTATAGGCTATATAACAACACGATGCAATTATTAGAAGCGAAGAAATAATGGAAAATGTGAAAAAAACGGGCAAAATTTTTCATCCTTGAGGGCTTCCATTGCGTGCGCTGCAAAAACGGTTCAAGATATCAAAAATATATGTAAGAAAGAATTATTCCTCTTGAAATGATCTAAAAAAATGTCCGCAACAGTATATGTTTATCTTTTAAGATTAAGTCACTAGAACCGTTTTTATGGTAAACAAATTTGGTCGAAATTAATGCATTATTTGTTAAGAGTTGTATCAACGTAATAATATTAATCTTTATCCAAATAAATGTGTTGTTGATTAAGAATATTTAATTGTGAACAAAATTGTCTTTGACATCACTTAATTTCAATGAACATCTTAGAAGATATTACAAAACCTTACATAGCAAAACAACGTTTGCCGGATCAGCTAGTATAATATAACAATAAGAGAAACCAACTATTTATGTTTACATAAATAGTTCGTTGGTTTCTCTTATTGTTTTATTTCCCTTGGCTTGATTTTTGTTTTGTAATTTTTATGGCAATTTTGCTAGCTTGCTTATCTTTTTTTGTTTATTTAATGTATTGCTGTATGTTTCCCTGAAAATGTATCAGGTATCAGGTTCACACGGGCTCATTTTCCGCAACTCGACGTCTGAGTGCGCCTATATTGCGTGAGACCGGGTCAGGGTTATTTCAATCATCCCAGCCCAGCTCCTGATATTGCTGGTTGCCTCTGGAAGGGACCTCGGTGTGCCGAGGTGTTTTGCCCGGTACACTGCCAGTTCACTGCACTCGAGGAGCATGTGCCTGGCTGTCTCCTCTTCTTTCATGAATGCTCTGCACAGATTAGTTTCTATGACACCCAAGTAAAAAAGATGTGTATTAAAGTAACCGTGTCCTGTAATGGCTCCGGTGACCCTACCTATCTGTAATTATCAATCTACCCTATCTCTATTATATTTTATTTAGTATTCTACATTTTTCTATGCTACGTAAAAGTATTATATGTATTTATTGTCATACTTGTTTGTTGTACGTTATAAGGTATGTTTTTGTATATTTGGTTCTAATATTTAAATAGCACCGTGACGTCCGCGCAATCGATTCCCCTGAGCGTCGGCTGAAAATCAGCGCTGGATGGTGCGTGCAGCGTCGCTCAGCATACGCTGAGACGATTGCTCTTTGAGATAGGTAGCAGCACACAGGATACATGATGTGATGTTATGTATTCTTTCATTGTTTTGTTTGTTGTTGTTGTTTTTATATAAATATGTTTGTTGTGTGTTGTTTCCTTTTCCTCAATAAACTTTTTCTTTCTTTCTTTCTTTTTTTTAAATTTACTTAGATGCAAAATAGCTTTAGAAACCTTTGGATTCGCTGGAGCCCTGAAAATTTAGAAAATAAAATAAAAACTTGGCTTTGTACAACGATATTTTGACAATTAATTGACGTATCGTGTTATTTATTGCTACTCTTAAATATTATTATATTACATACACATGTTACACCCGGCATAAATAATTAAATGAAATTATGACTACAAATTGTATAACAAAATTATCTGGATGTTTAAATGAATTTAATATCCTTAATGGAAACCTAAATCCCCTGTTCTGTTTATATCTCATATCCGAATTACTTAATCCTATCAGCACTATCTTCAACATTTCTAATTGAAACTTCAGATATTCTTGTGCATTTTAAACTGACGTTTTTTAAACTTTCACGGCAAAATTACAAATACTTCCCTATACTTTATAGTACATGTATCCATGGTTTTGCTGCGTACAATTCCCCTTCAAGTTATCTATCGAAGTAAACGCGTTTGGCAGACTCGCTACAATGTACCAGCGAAGCAGAATTGCTAAATACATGATAGTTATTACACTACAAACATTTATAGTCTGTATTTTTCATATGGGGTCGGTAACTATAGTAATCTATGTTTTTTTTCCCGGGGTAAAATCCTGCATAGGACCAACAGAATCACTGTGAGGACTGCGACCCCGGTGTCTCAGACTCGTACAGGCTAAAAATCCCCAGGGTATCCTTCCAATTACTTCACTTAGACTTATTGGGAATCCAGATTCTTCCAGACACCCGGGGAGCGAACAGCCTGTTTGGTCCTCATCTCTGGGAGGTGTGAGTGTAAAGAGCCCACCCCTTCAAACCTTTCTCACGGGCAGCACGCCGGGCACAGCGGTCTGTGGCCCTCTCATCCGGACAGCAGACTTTTAGTCACCGTGGGATGTCGCTCTCGCTCTGAGTGAATGCATTGCTCCGGCGACGGTGCCTTAGTGCCGAATGGACAGAGATGTTCGCTCTCTGACCTTATTAGTGGCCTCCTTCTGCTTCATCACAACCTCGCAGAAGGATGCCTCTTTTTTTTGTTAACCCGGTGGTAATCCCTACGGACCGTCAGGGGAGCGGTGAGGGCCGCTCTCCCGGTGTGTTGGACCTGCCCCGACTAAAACCAACGGGGTGCTCCTTCACTCGCGTGTGTACCAGCCCCCGGGCACACCGAGGACCTCCAAGAGGGCTGGTGCGCGAACCGCCTGTGGGCTTCTCCCCAATCGGGAGGGTCCCTCTACCGACGCCTAGAAGGATGCCTCTTCGCTTTCGACCATGCTTTTCACAACCTATATTATTATTCTAAGTTGCAATCATAATTTGTCCGCGTACAATTGACTTTTCAGTTTTCACACGCATATTATATTGGAGTAGGAAGATAGAAATTTGACACATTTTTATAATAGTAAAAGATATCCGGTACTCGTTCTCTGTGTTTATAACAAAGACCATAAGGAATTGTGAATAGGACACCAGAAATCCCTGTAGAGACCCTATTTCAAATGCAAATTCGCGTGTCGCATTAATCGACAACTAGACTCATCGATAAACGATTTGGATTTATAGTCGGTAGCACCGCCTAGAATCGGTTACGTAGAGGACCGATTTGCATTACTTCGATGAATTACATCAAGATTTTTTTAAATATTACTATAGAGTGGGAAAATTATGACCAAGGCCTTTTTTTACTTGGGGAAAAATCCTCATAGGACCGTCTCGACCGAGGTGTGCCGGACTTGTACCGACTAAAAACCCCAAGGTGACTACTTCTGCGCATTGGCGGGGACTGCGGGTCTTGTAATCAATCCGCCACAGCCCCGTCGCGCTGCGCCCATTGGGCACAACCTCGGAGGAATATGATGCATTCCCCGATACTGCTCGTTGTATTTAGTGACTAAGGCCTACACTACAAAATTTAACCCTCTGTATATTCCGCATAATGTTTCATTGTAATTTTTGGCGCAGTATTTTTCTGCCAATGCATGCAGGTGAGCACATATTATTATTTCCAATGTCACAGAACTTGCAATAAAATACCGCGCGGTAAAAATTTACCGTGCAGCCTGGGCCTAAATAAAATTACTTAACTGATTTATAAGTATTGATGTTCTAGGTATATTAATTTGCTATTTATTTTTATGTCACTTTAAAATAAGGCACTATACAATAAACGCGAACGTTATTTTATATTAATATGTTAAGTCAAAATTATTATTACATGTATATTTTGTTTCAGATATAGTCGTTGGTTCATTTTTTTTTGTTTTATATTCCCCCGTTGAGGGAAAGGCAAAGGTTTGTATGCTATACAGCCATGTCAGAGGTCTTTTCTTCGTAATATTTTCAATTATAAAGGCCGTAGCTATGTTTGAGATATTTTCAACGTCGTATTTTCTTCTTTATAGAGGCAAGAGCTATGTCTGAGATATTTTCTTCTTCATCTTGTATTCATCTTTGTAAAGGCCGAGGGCCATGTCTGAAGTATTCGTTGGTTTAAATCTGTGCAAATACCTCTGTGTGTGATTTTTTTTTTTTTGTTAAGCTAGACCACAGATTAGCGGCATAAATTATATCTATCACCTTTGGTAATTATATATATCAAAGTAAATACAACCTACCGAAATTATATCACTAGTTCGGAAATTTTAGATTATCCCACCGTTTGCTTGTGTTCAGTCATCGGTATCAATGTCTATAAGGCATTTACGACACACGGGCGTAAAGGCTCACCAACAAATTATATTATCCCTTTTGATGCTTCGGTAAATGAATTTTTTTCTATTTGTAGTTATTCTAGATTTATTTAATTTACATAGAATCTTAAAATGTATGCTATCTTTCAATTTATCTGTAATTAATTTTTTAGCCAGCAATAAGCGAGTCGTATTGGACACCGTCCATAGGTGGTGGATGTTCCTTATATCCGCACGAAAAGATTCGTTTCTATATTAATCATGCGAACAGCTAAATAGTGGAATATACTTCCAGCGACCATATTTCCGCAATCATATAACCTGGGAGTCTTCAAGAAAAGAGTGAATAGGCATTTATTGGGTGGAGGCGGTTTATCATCGGACGCTTCTTCACCTTCCACCAGGTGTGATTTAGGTCAAGCGTCCACCTATTAATAATTAAAAAAAAACCGTAAGATATATTAGGTGACATGAATAAGTAGTCCTTTTTTTGGTAACCCGGGGGAAATCCCTATCGGACCTCAGGGAGCGGTGAAGGCCGCCCCCTGGTTTGTCGAGCTAGCACCGACTAAAGCCTCCAGGGTGTTCCACCTTCCACCTACCGGCATCGAGGGCACGACTGGGGTCTCATCGTCAATGACTGGCTGGGCATGCGGCCTTAAGTAGGCCTCTACTCATTTGGGGAGGGGTGGTGTATACAGCCACCCTTCTCATGCCTCTGTGTTGTAGAGCGGCAGGCGGGATCACATCCCGCGCCGCTCGCACCCTTGTTGGACGACACACTCCCTCAAGTGTACCGTCCATGAATAAGTAGCCCTCGTTTAGTTGTCAGCAGACTATTATATGTTATTAAGCCGTGGTGGCTGCCGGCAGAATAGAATAGCACCCCCCTCTTCTTGCCGAGGTGTCATAAAAGGCGACTAAGGTATCTCTTTAACACCGCAATTCAACCAGGTGTTCAGAGAAGGAAAACTCGATCAAACCTGCATCTCGCTCCCTCCCGATCGTACTGGTTCTCCTTTCCATCGGGCCTGAGGGAGCTCGGACGAGAGAGTGCTTTTCTGGCTGCGCGTCCAGCTATGCACTTAAATATCTCCTGCGCCATTGACTGTTTCCGAAAACTGGACCTCGAATTTCTTAACCGGTGTTGAAACAGTCGCCGTGGCCGAAACCGGCTAGGACATCATCATTATATGTCGCTTTCAAACTGTTTTTTTTAAATAAATGGTATATTATTATTTATTTTAATTGTTCTACCGTGGCAATTTATTTTATATTTATATCGCCTAAAAAGCTTAGTCAAATGTTGGACAATTGTGCAGTCTGTGTGTCTCCATCTAAGTAATGCAGCTTGATGAACCAACATCCGCTTCACAGCTGAGAACACAGAGCCAAGTCTTTGCTGATGTTAGTCGAGCACTGCCAAGCCCTAACTAGCTTTCAAGCTAAAACATCTTATATTTGCACTACGCTCTTCGCGAAGTTGAATTATTTATACCACCCGTAAGCGTTTGCTGGTTGAATAATGATTTTGTAGGTTATTTTTCTAGGCTTTTCGAACTTCCATATTTATCAAGATTTATAGAGTTATTGTATGAGAATAGATATGGTTAAATTATTTTATTCATATTAAAGAACTGCCTCATTTTGTCTAGAATTGTTATAAGCAAATGGAAGGATGGAACTAAGAATAATGGTAGACTAATTTTTATGAATAATCAGAATATTTTTGCACAATAATACTAGCGAATAAATAGATTGTCTTATAATTAAAATAGGTTGTTGTTAAGATTAAGTTTTACGGCAATGTCATAAACATTTTACTAACGCTATATTTTTCAAACCAGTGAAAATAACTGATCTTTATTTTTGTCTACAAATATTATATTTTGTAACGTTATTTTATTCTACAAGATAACATGACTTTCACTAATACAAGAAAGTAATAAATATTATTGATTTTATTATATTTAAAGCAAAGAGAAAGATACCATGATACTCCAATATCTAAAATAGGTATAAGTAGTTTGCCGGCAATGTTAAAATAGTTAATACAAATTCTATTAAATTGAATTCATAAAAATTTACTCAGTGTTTGAAGAAGAAAAGGGGAAAAAGGAAAACGTTTATTAGGGAAAACAACACAATATTTAGATTTATTATAGATATAACAATACAAATAATAATAAACAACGTAACTATGCAAATTTGTGTGGCTTTGATCTTGAAAAGCACAAAAAGCTAATCTGGGCATAATTACAATTGGTCATCGCTGTCCTCTTATAATTTAATATATAAGTAATACTTTCATTAAATACAAAGAGCTTAAGTAATGTAAATTTCAATTGCATGTATTACAATAGCGCCATCTATTGGTCTCGTTTGGATTTAGTATACAATGGTAAAAATAACACGAATGGCAATGGGTGATATGCGTGTTCGTGAACTCAAATGACCTTGACTTGTAGATAAGAAGGATAAATTCTATTTTAAACTAATCTTAGTAATTGTGAAAATAAAAAAAAATGTAATGAAACAAGCAACAATATAAAGTTGACAAGATTATACATATATTAAGAAGCCGACAAAGTTTCTATAAAAAATATCAACTCCATGTTTATAAACTAGCTGATCCGGCAAACGTTGTTTTGCTATATAAGGTTTTGTAATATCTTCTAAGATGTTCATTGAAATTAAGTGATGTGAAAGACAATTTTGTTCACAATTAAATACTCTTAATCAATAACACATTTATTTGGATAAAGATTAATATTATTACGTTGATACAACTCTTAACAAATAATGCATTAATTTCGACCAAATTTGATTACCATAAAAACGGTTCTAGTGAGCTAATCTTAAAAGATAGACATATACTGTCGCGGACATTTTTTTAGACCATTTCAAGAGGAATAATTCTTTCATACATATATTTTTTGGTATCTTGAACCGTTTTCGCAGCGCACGGAATGGAAGCCCTCAAGGATGAATAATTTTTTCCGTTTTGGTCACATTTTCCATTATTTCTTTGCTCCTAATAGTTGCATCGTGATGTTATATGGCCTAAAGCCTTCCTCGATAAATGATCTATTCAAGACAAAAAGAATTTTTCAATTCGAACCAGTAGTTCCTGAGATTAGCGCGTTCAAACAAACAAACTAACAAACTCTTCAGCTTTATAATATTAGTATAGATTACTTGATAATTAATGAAAACTTTAGTCTTGCTTCAATTATGCTCTCTGTGTTAGACAACTGGAGTGTTCTTTTAATCTGTATTCAATGGCGTCAAATGCCGCCATACCGTCCTTTGGTATATTGCAATAAGCAAAGTACCAGGCGCCATATTTCCTTGAAAGATAGATACTTAATTGCCTTTTGCATTTTTCTCCAAAGATCTTGTTGCCTTAACGCTCCGTCCGAAAGATATTCTAATACCTTCGGTCCAAAGGGTAGTGTCTGGCCAAACCCCTGTACTTGCATTTCTTTGCATTTTGGTGTGAATTAGTGGTGCAAAATCATTCATCAATCATTTTAATACAAACCAGGTATATATCGAGGGGTGAAAGGCTAATTGATTTAAGCGACATTTTTTGGTGATATAGTTATATATATTTGGAACCAGTAAAAAACGCTGATTCTGAAAATATTCATATTACTATATCACCAAAAAATGTCGTTTAAACCAAATAGCCTTTCACCCCTCGATATGGTTTATTTCTTACTTTTCTCGATTAAAAACGAAAAAGGTCTGGCTGGAACCTACCAGACGCAGGGTTAAAACCTAAAGTTGATATTCGGTACATCGCAGCAGACTGCAACGGCACGTGCTGATGATCTGCAACGGCAATTGTCGCACGGCATTTGTAGAAGAAAGTTGCAAAAATAACTAAAATAAGGTAAATGAGTTATTACGAAATGAAACATGTTAAAACTTGGAGGGAATATTTTTAATAACATTAATGGTTCATTTTACTGAGAAATAAAATTCTTTATTAGTCCTTTGATGCACTCTTGCCGATATATATGTAGTTTTGGGGATCTTCAGACCAAATAAACTGTTAAATACTACTTTATTGCACTTTTTCAAAAATAATCTTACGTCTTAACACTTTACGTCATTATATTACAGAGCGGTCGCATTGAATAAAAAACTGTTTTATCCTTTCTCTCTTTCTTCCTTTGCTTCCTTTTACTCAATACGTTCCATTCTACGCATTTACTACTTCATACATAATAATATTTCACACAATAACATCCAGCCTACATATATATGTCGATAATATATCTTTGATTAATTATTTTATTAATTTTATATGAAGACTTGATTAATTTTAAAATAATCAGATTAATGAAAAATTATTACGATTACATTTTGCATTATACATCATTAATATGATTACATTTTGTTCACTTATTTTTAAACACGGAGGAATCCTCAATTGCATTCAAATTTATGACTCATTAATGTTTTAATGAAAGATTAACTAAATTAAAATTGGAATTACATTAATTTGTCATCGGTAATCATTTATCTGATTACATTTTGCCCATGTCTGGTAATATACCTTTTAGAAATAAATACCAATCTATTTTTGTTCGTGTAATGAATCCGTGTTTGTTACATTACTCATTGTCATTGTACAATAGTTGCGATGTTTGCGATACTGCGCATTTGTCTAAGTCATTATATCACCGGTACTTAACCGGAGTCTCAGAGCTTATTACAAAACAAGGTAAAACATTGATTTTTCCTTAACAGCCTATTATACTGTATTCCTTAATACTCGACGTTCAATTTATTAAAATCCCCAGAATGAATACTAAAATTAATTTTGATGTTTATGAAGCCATTAAAACGCTTCTTCTACCGAGACTTTTATTGGTGGTAGGGCGATTGCCCGAACTGGGTCACGACCACAGTACACAAGTGTAAAGACCGTCATAGTGACTCGCTTTGGCCTGTCACGTTCCGTGATCAGCTTGTGTATTGTATATCTAGTAACTCATATGCCTAGAGACCTTCAGTCGTGAAATATGTGGGCCGAAATGATGACGGAGACTATCAATGGATTTTCATCCTTTGATGGTCGCTTTCGTTTTTGGACTACACTGTACTTACCATCAGGTGTACTGTGGTCACTTTGTAGAGACTGTATAAAAATACTGTTTTAAACCATTTACACTTGAGCTTGATCATTTCACGGAGTCATTTAAAACGCCATTTTTGTCAATGCCATTTTTTATGTTTTACAGGTGACACTTAACCTCAAATTCTCCTGGTGGAAGAGGAAGACGGAGCAATTGATTGATTGCGAAATTATTAGCTAGGTCCACCCTACAAATGCCCCTTATAACTTTTTAAAACCACCCAAATTATAATAGCGTAAAAATATACCCCTTAAAATCATAGATCGTTTATACAGTAAATTTGCATGATGAATGTAAAAGCAAACTCGTCAATGCAATTACTATTTCGGCTTGGCTATAACGACTTTCAATTACTACAACAAAATGTTCACGGCGCTATAGTTAAATGTCGATATCGTTTACCAATTAATAATAGTATTGTGTTATTTCAATTTCAAATGTCCTTATTTAGGATCACTTTATTTATGAAATCTATTTTGCTCGAAAACAAAACCGGTTTGACATTTGTGACATTTAAAATCCGTCTAACTGACAGGTCACCATTATATTTCCATCTACTGAGGTGATTTGAGTGTGGCGTTATTTTTGATATCGTTGTGTATATCTGTGAACACTTTGACGTTTGGCATTAGTACCAAAATTATCTATGTAGTACGATTTTATTTCGTCATAAATAAGCCATTGGCGAAAATATTAAGCTCCGTAGACAACCTTTTAGTATCCAGAGGTATTAGTTGAGAATATCGCATTTATAGATTTTAAATCCTTCCCAAATTTTGTAGTGCGAGAGATTTTCTGACTGAATAGTGACCACCGTACACAAGCGTAAAATCATCATAGTGACCTAACGCTAGCCTTTCGTGTTTCAGGATCAGCTTTTCAACGTCCAGCTGCTCATATACCTAGAAGCATTCGGTCGTTGTGCATGTGGGTTGATGCGACGACGGTGACTGTTAATTGTTTCTACGGTCACAGCCATTCTTAACTGCAATCAACTTACTACCAGGTGCGACAAAGTATAAAACTTTCACAGGTTTATTTCCTTCACACACCTTTCATTGTGTTTTATTATTAATTTTATTTAGTAACCGTAAATACCCGTAAATATGTTACGAGATTCTTGTTTCCTTCAGCAAATATACTGTAGCGTTATATATCAACGTATAGCTTAAAGATATAATTAGCCGTCATCGTTGCACCAGTAAAATCCGGTCACTCGGTTGTGATGAACGCGTGATTTTGCTTTACAAATAGTTAACAATATTGAGTTTTAAATAATAAAACATTTATTACCGTCAATTATGAATCGTAAATAATTTTATTACATCAATATAAAATCAGAAAAGTGTTTCAGTGAAAGTAATGCGTTAAATTAGTTTTCAAAACCTGGTGTATGTTTATGATTTATTGTTGAAGTCATTTTTGGATTAATAATAACTTAAGGTATTTATTTTCATTATTATATAAAATAATATTAATAAGAGTGGTATATATAAGCCTTAATAATAATTTAAGTTGTTATTATTAAAAAAATCTGATTAAAAAAGGAGTGATGTAATTATGTATTGGAGCAATTAAAAACAATATTCATTATTGAAGTCCGAAATTGTGGAAAAGTTAAAAAATATAGATATTAAAGAGAAATTAATTGCAAACTCTTTAATTTTGTCAGTTTCGTGTATAGTTCACACATGGTATAAGTAAAACTATACAATGTATTATTCTATCTCATCCTCTCGTAAGCTTAAAACTATAATTTATATAGTTATCTCTTTCTAGAGAAGTTTTCCGTTTTATAGTTTCAAATTACAAGGACTCTAAAGAGGTTTAACTTTAAAAAGAGATACGTTTATTACGAATATAACATAATATATTTCAAATTTGCTGGAAAATAAAATGTTAGCAAAAAATCAAAAAAAGTACTTTTGTTTGGTCTTACTTATATCTAATTTAAAAAATATGACATAAATGGATCTTTTGAATGGTTTTACATATATTTTTTTCAGAGCCACAGCGGGCCGCAGACCTGAGTTAACGGTCAACTTGATTGTTTGTTTGTTTTCTTTCCTGTTTTTTTTTTATTGCAAATTAGATTACTGTTTTTCTTTTTGATACTGTTCCTGTCCGTGTGTTACTCGTATTTCCATTTTCTTTCCTTCTGTGCAAGTAGTCTACACTTTTAAATGTAGTTGCATTTGTAATGTCTCTTGTATATAGTAATGTAATATAGACCATGTAAGTGTTCTTATAAATAAATAAATACTTCAGCGCGTTCGTGAGAAAAAGAGTCGTGACATACAGACAGACTGAGTTATTCTATAAGGGTTCAATTTTTCCTTTTGATATACGGAACTCTAAAAATCGTAGAAACATATTTTAACATGCAAGGAAATGTAAATTACTCCGGTGCGTGGAACGTCTCGCTCAAATAAATTTAGTGCGAGCTAATTCTGTACCACACAATGATAAAAGAGAATTCACGATGTTACAAATTCAAGACAATTAATAGATATCATT
The DNA here is from genome assembly GCA_036320925.1 of Automeris io. Lineage (NCBI taxonomy): Eukaryota > Metazoa > Arthropoda > Insecta > Lepidoptera > Saturniidae > Automeris > Automeris io. The sequence goes on along the minus strand of JAUDJH010000030.1, from coordinate 2,040,222 downwards.
TTACATAGCGGAACGGGCTTAGTTCGAACAGTAGCCATTTAATAATGCAGCATAAGAAATTGTGTAAATAGATGGGTTACAGAAGTTTATTCACATTGAAGGCACATTTGGAAATCGTACAATCGCCGCTCAGTAGCGGCTACTTTTTTTTTTGTATCCCAGGGTAAAATCCTGCGTCAGCGACGCTGTGAGGGCAGTAACCCCGGTGTATCAGACATCTACTGACTAAAAACACCCAGGGTATCCCTCTCATTGCTCCACCCGGGCCTGGGAAGCGAAATTCAGTCAGACGCCCGGTGAACAAGACCCCTTGTTGAGGCTACCTCTCTGGGAGGGGAAGGAGTAAATCCCACCCCTCCAAAGCCTCTCTCTGAGGCGGCGTGCCGGACACCGTGCACCACCTCCCTCTCATCCGGGCAGCAGAATCCCTCAAGTCTACTGCCCGGCTATCAGTAGCGGCTACCTACCGAGAGCCAGCAAGTTATAAAGCGCACTTAAACGCGGTTATGTGTCGAGACTTCAAACGGACATAACTTTAATAATCCTAATATTAGTTAGTATATTCATAAGGCTGATTATAATATATTGTGGCTCAGGTAGCTTAGTGGATTAGAGACTGGCAATGGGTATGGTGGTGGGTTCAAATCCCTGGCACGTACACCCAGGTATTACCAGATTAAATACGGATATGGACCCCACGTGCTCACCGGTGAATTTAACATCGTGACGAAACTTTCATAGCATCTAACAGAAATGGCATATGTAAGTGCTTTAAGAACAGCAATCAGCTGCGTGTGAGGTAACTAGCCTTGTGGCCTTGGACACGGCAAATAATCGCAAATTGGTAACAACCACTAATTTATCATTGATGTGAGCGACGCGAAAGGGATATAGCGTGACGATATTATTATTATATTAACAAATAGTACAGTGCAATCGAAAAGTTTTACGTTAACGATAGCTCTATCTAGCGAAAAGATGTTTACACGATGTTTGCTAACGCAGCGTTGAGTTGGAATGGCGTTTGCTTCGACCATTCCTCCGACAGATGTCGGTTTCTTCACAAATATGGCTGACCCAAAATTGACTTTCTGCACTAAAAAATAACCTCAGATTTTTCTTTCATGTAGTGCCATTAAAAATGTAAATACAAAACACGATATGGATTTTTTTTATTCAGAAGTAAAATCCTACACAAGACCTTCAAAGCTACTGTTGAGGGCAGCACTTGTTGGACTCCTACTGACTGAAAACTTCCTGGGTACTCCTTCATCCGCGTGGCCTCCGGCTCACAGGGACAGGGGGAGTACTCCAATCTCTTCTTTCATCAAAAATAGGTGATGTACCGGAGTACGCGTACATCGCCGCCCTCGTGTACCGACAGTGGAATCCCTCAAGTGCCACTGCTCGCATTTATGTCACAGCGGGGGGGATTGCGTAGGTAATAGGGAGCTAAAAAACAACACTGACGTCGAATGGCCAGGGTGGTGGTTTTTTTTCTAATAGCTCGATGAAGTGAGTACAGCGCGCCTGATGGAAAATACTGCCGATAATGATAGTTCCTAATAAAGGATGAAAATCCATTGATAGTAGCCATTGTCATCCCTGCTCATATATAACATGGCTGAAGGTTTCTAAGTAAAAGAGTAACTGGACGTACAGAAGCTGATCTCGTAATGCGGCAGGTCTAAAGTCTAAACTAGTCACAAAGACGGCCTTGTAGGTAAATTATTTAAAAAAAATCTTATTTTATGATTTATTTATTAATATATTGGGAACAGAGATGGGAAAAATGTAATCAGATTAATGATTAATGATTACGATTACATTCTGTATTCATTAATCATGATTAATGATTACAGAAATTAATCAAAAAAAGTAATCATTTTTCGGTGATTAAGGATTATTAATCTTTAATCGGATTACAATTAATCATGTTTTAAAAGGATAAAATATTATAAACTCTAAAACCTATCTGCTAGTTGGTAACCTCGCCATTCGACATCTCTTTATTTGTGTTCTAGGCTTCGTACTGGATCGATGGACACCTGTGAGGACCATTGCATCAAACTCCGACCACATAATTATTTGTTATTCGTTTACAGAACTCCAACACAATATCAAACGCCTTCCTTTTTGCCACTCCACTACTCAAGCCGCCGCCATTAAAACTTGTCCAAACCCGCCATCTCCTTCCTGTGCATTTGTAGCTGGTAGTAACACATGATTACTTTTATGATTACTTTTCTGTTTGATACGTAAAATGTGCTGCCGACAGCAGAGCGGCGCTCGCCTTTTTTTTATTTATAGTGTACGACTACTACTAGCTAAACTGGCGAACTGAGTACCACCACATAGTTAGGTGTTAGGGCGATTACCCGAACTGGGTCGTGACCGCAGTAGTGCAAAGACTCAAGGCATAGTGACTCGCTTCGACCTGACTACTTTCAGGATCAGTTAGTGTTCGGTGGACATTAAGTAAATCCAACGAAATCTAGCTAATCATTGATGCTTTTACCATTGTTCTGGGTGATTCCTGCATTATTAGAACTGATTATCAATCTACCGCCCATATTTTACTGAAATACCGTCTCCAACCCAATAATCCACGCCCGCCTTCGGGATGGAGGTAGAGAGACAGAGCAAGATAGCGCAAAATTTAAATTGATCAGAACAAGACATCATTTTCTCAAATTTACACAAGCTTCTATAGCGCAGAGCGCAACATCACCTTTCTTGGTCATCCGTCTCTCTCTACTGACTCGGTTTCGTCTTTGATGTAAACCGAGCCGTCGCGCCGCACACGTTCGTATCGTATTTTGAATTTTAACTCATATAGTCTGTCAAGAAAGTCGTGAAAAAAAAGGAGGGCGCCACTGTTTTTTACATGGTATCCCTATATATTTCGATTAATAAATTTTGATACTTCATTTGAAAAAAAAAATACAGTATATGATAATATTTTTTAACTAGCAAATCCGGCAAACGTTGTTTTGCTATATAAGGTTTTGTAATATCTTCTAAGATGTTCATTGAAATTAAGTGATGTCAAAGACAATTTTGTTCACAATTAAGTACTCTTAATCAACAACACATTTATTTCGATAAATATTAATATTATTACGTTGATACAATTCTTAACAAATAATACATTAATTTCGACCAAATTTTATTATTATAAAAACGGTTCTAATTTTGTAAAAGTTAAAATTATGTATTTTTGAAGCTCTTCTGGCAATCTTCCATTTTCAAGAATTTGCTTCAAATAATATTCACGTTTTGAAGCTTTAATTGGCTTTTCTATAAGCGCCAGTCTATTTGTTTTGCGTGTTTTGAACATAAATCCAATTGAATGTAATATCTGTCTGAGAAGTTCATGGCTGCCATCAAAATCTAATTCTTGTTTCACCACAGCTAATAGTTTTCTTAGCGTAGGTACTTCTTTTTGGACTGTGTAGAAAAATTGAACTTTTTGACGAATGGCACATAGACTGAAATCATCAATCTGTTTACTAGGTCTGCCCTTCCTTTTTTTCCAGGCGTTACAAATTCGCCTCCATTTTTCATACCCTCGTCCACTATACGTCGAACGATGCTTGCAGAAACACCTGGAAGAAAAAGAAAAATTCAAACATTGTAATAAAAATACGAAAGTATCAAAATTTTTCAAGCGTAGTAATATAGGAAAGCTATACCAACAATAACATAACCTTTTAAAATTCGTAAACAATATTATCACAAAGCTAAAATATCACTTAAAAATGTACAATTTCAACCTATTTCATTTCTGTTACAGTGTCTAACATTAAAATAAGAGTACATACCTGTTATTTTAGCTGTTCGACCGTAAACATCTCCCAAATCAGAAAATAGCTTTCCCGTTTGAAATTCACTCATAAATTCTTGAAAAACCTTAAATATGATCTGCCTCGTACTACTTTTATAAACAGTGCGATTCAATTTGACCACAAAACGGTTAAACGATAAGAAATATTCGCAGTAATTAATAAAAATCCAGTAAGCTGACCACAACAACCTTTGATGTGACAATTGATGTACTCAGTTAGACAGGAATACAGTGTTGCCATAACAAGTAAAAGCTTTAGTTCTCAAAACATTCTTTTCATGACTTTCTTGACGGACTATAACTAAAGTTGAGATATCGATCTGTTTTTATTTCCGGATAACTGACGTTCTACCTAATAACTTTGATTCTTACAATAAATCAGCGGGACGCATACATAGTTTTTTTTTCAATTCGCTTAATTTTTTTTTCGCGTTTGACTTCTAATTTTTTAAAGACTAAAGAATATAGTACTCAGTAAAAAAGAAGCAAATCGACATACGGGCACGCGCCATTTTTATCTCACTAAAAACGCTTTTTTGTTTACCAAATTATATATATATATATATATTGTTTAATGAGTAATAAAAGTAAAAAAATTGTAATTACATTTTTTCTGTTTTGAAAATTTAACTTTAACTTAAAGGATTGCACACAAAGTCTTTGGCCATTATTAGAAGTATTCTCCATCTCGAAGGTGGGCGTGGGTTATCGGGTAGGAGCCGGTATTTCAGTAAAATATGGGCGGTACTTTGATAATAACTTCTGATAGTCCAGGAATCACTCAGAACAATAGTAAAAACATCTATGATTAGCTAGATTTCGTTGGATTTACTTAATGGCCACCGAGCACGAACTGATCCTGAAAGTAGTCAGGTCGAAGCAAGTCACTATACCAGTTTTTTCACTAGTGTACTATGGTCACAACCCAATTCCGGCAATTAACCTACCAACTCAAACGGCTGAAAGCACAAAAAATTGTACTGAACGTACTCAGGTCGAAGCGAGTTACTACACAGTACACTATTGCAAAGACCCTTATAGTGATTATGATTCGCTCAACGAGACAGATATTCGGGGGCGGACTTGCACCGGCTAAAACCACCGGGTACCAGCATTGCCTAATCTTCGCCTTTGCCGGGTCTGGGAATCCAGATACTTCCTAGGGGCCCAGCGAGCGATTGGTCTTAGACAGGCCTCCTCCCTGGGAGAGGGTCGTAAAACTACCCAAACAATACCTCCCATTGGGGCGGCGTGTGAGCACACACACGACGACACCACCCCACCCTCCGCTGGACGTCACCCCCCCCTCTGCTGGATGCCACCCCCCAATCTCCGCTGGATCCCCCCAATCTCCACTGGACGCCGCCCCCCACTCTCTGCTGGACGCCACCCCCCACTCACAACTAGACGCTACCCCCACTCTCCACTGGACGCCACCCCCACTCTCCACTGGACGCCACCCCCCACTCTCCGCTGGAAGCCACCACCCCCCCCCCCCCCCACTCTCTCCTGGACGCCACCCCCCCTCTCTCCGCTGGACCCCACCCCCCACTCTTCGCTGGACACCACCCCTCTATTAGACGGAAGTTTGCGGTCATATACAAATCGAAATAAAATAACTTGAAAAATTAAATAAACGAGTATTTAAATCGGTCTCTCTCTCAGCCAGAACTCAAAAGTAATCATTAAAATAATCATGATTAATTGAATGATTACTGTAATCAAGATTAATGATTACCCATGTAATCATGATTAAAAGTAATCAGATTACAAGTAATCATGATTACATTCGTCATGATCACTTGTAATCTGATTATTAATCTGATTAAAAGTAATCATGATTACGCCCATCTATGATTGGGAAATGTAAATTGTGGTGAAATATTACAAGTCTGTACTCAACTGAAATCGCTTTCGAAATCTGTGAGCGATTTTAATGCGTCACGACTCACGACGCATAAATTTGTGAAATTTCATATTCTTTTGAAGTAATCTGAAGCCGATGAATCAAGGAACAAAATTATGTAATTGGTACGAAACATTCCATACATTTTTGCTTGGAAATTCTTCGTTTATTTACCTGAAACATATATTTTTGCAAAATGATACATGGTTTTTTAGCTTTTACTTAAGTAATGACAATTCCTTCTTACAAATTTTATTTTTTTATTATTATGGTAAAAGTCCGTATTATGAGACACATTTTCAGGTTGGTCGTACATTGCCGCTATTATATAATCTGTTTAAGTCAAAAATACTATTTAAATCGTATCATACAATTGTCTCATGATTATTTAATTAATATAGCTAGTTTTTATTGAATGTTAATTTGTAAAAATAATATTAATAGCCTTTTATGAGAGGAACCTCTATGTCCCTATTTATGAGACACTTAAAAAGTAGATGGCCCCAATGTCTCATGATGTATGTCCCTATATTTGAGACACTTTAGAAATCAATAAGACTCATTTTAAAATAACTATTTATTAATTTTAAATCACAATACTTATAAAATAGATAATAAACTTGAATCTGAAATAACAAATAATTAGTCTTAACTAAATTAAATGAGAAATAAATGAAAATTATAAAAATATTTAATTCACTTTTCTTTATTTAATTTTCTTCTGCAGTTCTTTTACTTTGTCCATCAGTTTTTTCTTTTCTTCTTGTAACTTTTTTTTATTACTTATAGGCGAACGCTTGACCTCAATCACACCTGGTGGAAGGTGAAGATGAGTCCGACGATGAACCGCGTTTGCCCAGCAAATGCCTATTCACTCTTCTCTTAAAGACTCCCAGGTCATAACATCGCAGAAATACTGCCTCTGGAAGCGTATTCCATTCTTTAGCCGTTCGTATGATGATTGTAGAAGCGAATCTTTTCGTGCGAATATAAGGAACATCCACCACATACGGATGGTATCCCACACGATGTCTAAGTGGTTTGCGGTGGAATGGTGTACCTTTTTCTGCCAACACGCTCTCTGCTTCAGGACAGAGGAGTAAGCTGCTTTCATCACAGTTAAAAATTCTTGTAGAAGAAATACTACATACATTTTTACTTTCAAAATACGCTCCAGACTTTTTAAACCACTCTTGCAATTCTTCATAAGTGACAGCTGCTCTTGTAACACACAAATGTTGGGGTTTCCTTATAGCTAATTCTGAATGATGTTTTCTAAACCCTTCATACCGGTGGCGACTAGGACGACTATCTGTAAACGGAGTTTTTACAGCTAATTTTTGGACATATTTTTGAACACAATCCAATAACTCAGTTTTTGTTACAGGTGCTCCCATTGCAGCCCTGTCCAGCACCCATTTGACAATATCATCTTTTCCCTGAGACGATAAGACTGTTTCTGGTTCTGATTTTTTTTTATCTCATCTAGTCCAATACTTTCATTCCTGCTACGAGTAGCCACAGGTACTCCGAAGGCAACGGTTGCTCTCCGTAATGATGACCCAATATCTTTTATTGCTTTTAAAGCATTTTCTACATCTATTGGGTCATATTTAAGTCTTTTATCAATCACTTTTGAACACAACACTTTCTTTTTGCTGATTGAGACGGCTGTTGTTTCCCCATTACTCCGATTTTCAATATTTTTTTGTTTTACTGTTCACTTTTGACACGTAACCTAAAATATTTCATAAATTAATAAAAGTATAAAAAAACTTATTTTAAATAATTCATTAAATTCAAATAAATAATTAAGATAAAGGTCAGCGAGGTCCGCTTCGGTACTTTCGGACTTGGTGTGTGCTGGGCTACTTGCCCAGTCGACGTCGCCAATTTGGTGATGGAGCGCGGATTGCGGGTGAACGGCTGGGTAAAAGCCCAGATCCGTCTGACAGAGCCTCGCGTGCTTCGGTGTTTCCGCTGTTTGGAATCCGGGCACGTGAGCCAAAAGTGCAGGTCCGGAACGGACCGAAGCGGACTTTGCCACCGCTGTTCTAAGCCGGGCCTCAAGGCCCAGGAATGCGACGGGCGGGCCTATTGCTTGGTGTGCGCCGCTGCGGGCAAACCTGCGGGCCATCGCGTCGGCAACCCAGCGTGTGCCGCCGCAAAGAAGCCCGTCCGCAAACGGAGAGGGGTCGTCTACCATAGAGACGTCCAAAATGCCGCCCCCGCGGCATTGGAGACACAGGAGGAATCTACGATAGCTCCTGTACCGCGGGAGGAAGACCACGCTTCGGCTCCGCCGAACTTCTTGCGAGGTCCTTCCTACGGAGGGTCGGGCTGTCTGGCTGAAGGGCCAGCTGTCTGACAATGCTCCGATGGTGTAGTGTGTGGTCCCACACACCACAAGGCGGTGGGAAGGCGAGCAGACATACCCCTCGGCCCTAGAGCGCTTGACGGACCACCCCGGGGGTTTTAGTCGGTAAAAGTCCGGCATACCGGGGGGTGGCCCTCACCACCCCCTTACGATCCATGAGGATTTCCCCGGGTTAACAAAAAAAAAATTAAGAAAAAAAAACTTGCAAAATTAATGTTTTGATTTTAGGTTAGGTTTTGAAATTAACGTAATTAAATTGAAAATACTTACTCAGAAATAACTATTTGAAGTTATGCTGATAAATAATTTGTTATATTTAATCATTTTACTTTTTTAATACTAAAAATGATTGATATTTTAATTAAAAACGCATAACAGTACACTGTCTCATTAATGGGGACAATCATAAGACTTGATGTCCGTATTGTGTGATACGCGGTGTAAAGTGTTCCATATACCGGTACGTCTACGTTAACAAATGTCGGTATTGTGAGACACTCAGAAATAAAATAATATTGCTATAAATTAACATAAATTCAAATAACATACAATATCTATAATTTATAAGCTTTTAGATAACACTTACATTATGTATATAAATATAATAAAATATATAATTTTATCCAAGTAAAAAACTGTACAGTGGTTATCGTTCAACAATTTTAAGCCACGGTTTTGAATGCTAACAACAAACCTCATACTTTTTTAATTATTTATTAAAACATACAACTAATAATTAACAATTAGACTCGTTAATTTCTTTCAAAAACGATAAAATTATGTGTTTATTATATTTTTTAAAAGTATAATTTGGTATTCTTTTTATAAATTATTATATTCACATTGTGTATCATAAATAGGGACAGTGTCTCATAATATGGACTTCTACCGTATTTAGCTATACGAATATATCATAAACAATAACGTTATTTTGTATTCGTCACTACAAGGGCACATTATAACATAAAAACTGGAGTTTTTTAGAAAAATACTTAAAGCTTGAATATCTCAGAAATTAACAAGTTTCGGATATAGTGTCATATGACTTAAATGACTCCAAATAACAGCTTCTTTGGAGTCATTTACTACAACGTCTATCAAGGAATGTATCGCACCACCGTTCAACCTATATATATTATACAGTATGTACGCTAGGTTTTGTGCCCCGCCTTGTGGCGCCCTAGGTTCGAGTCTGCCCATCACCACGGCCTCCAATCGTCAGCTCCATCACTGATAGTTAATTAAACTAAATTGAACTTTGTAACTTCCTTATGTTATTTTAGCCCATTACGATTCTAATGAATGTTATGTCTAACTGATTACCAGTCTTTGTACAACCTTGAACACAGTTTAAAATATTAAGCACATAATATTTCCTGTCTTTAGGGTTCTGTTACTAAAAAATGGAAAACGAAACCCTTATAAAATCACTTTGTTGTTCGTGTATCTGTCTGCCTGTCAAGAGTCATTTTTATTAAAAACGCGTAAAAGTCTCAAGTTCAATTAATACCAAATACTCAAGTCTGCGATCGTCTATGACCCTGAAAAACTTATACTCCTAAGCCAACACTTTCAAGGGATAAGTCTGTTGATGTCGTATTTTTATCGGTTTTGCCATTTTTGAAAGCTCGCCTGTGAAGAAAATGATCGTTTTTTTTTACACTGGCTCGACATAGTGACTACAGAGTACCTGATGGTAAGTACAGTGTAGTCCAAAAACGAAAGCGACTATCAAAGGATGAAAATCCATTGATAGTCTACATCGTCATGTCCGCCCACATATACCATGACTGAAGATCGCTAGGTATATGAGCTACTGGATATACACAAGCTGATACCGAAACGCGACAAGTCGAAACTGCTCACTATGACGGGGTTTACACCTTTGTACTGTGGTCGCGATCCAGACGGGCACCGACGCCCTACCACCTCGCTGCTGCTCGTTTAGCACCACCCAGGAGTCACGTGTAGGGAAACTAGGGTAAAGACTACGGACGCGAGCAGCTTCGACTCCCAAAGGAAACGATAGTGAGAAAACCCGCATTTTATAATATCTAATAGAAATGTCATGAGTGTCTGAGAATACCGATCAGCTGCATTACTGGCTGACGTACGTTGTACGTGGTACGTGGAGCTCCACGTGTACATATGTAAGCGCAAAGTAGATACAACTACTAAGATATATCTGTTTAACCCAAAAAAATAGCGTCATGATTTATTATTATTATGACTTAGACAAAGTCCTTAAACTCTTTAATTTTGTTTTCAGATGCAACCTTATTATCGAGTAATATGTCTAGCCTTGGTACTGATAATATCGTCGAACGAAGCGTTAAGGATCCTGGTTGCATTTCCCATGACGTCGAAGAGTCACAGTATATTAGGTCAAGGTGTGGTTACAAGGTTACTTGAAGGAGGTCATGAGGTATGCTAATCAGTTATATCTCTTGTGACGTTGCTAAAAACATCGTAAATGCATATGACGATTTCATTTTCTTAAATAATTATTATTAATAGACCGAATTCAAGAAATTATTATACAAAGTCGATTTTTTACTTTAACATACTCGCAAAAGAAAGTTGTTTTAAGAAATTAATAACCCTTTGACCGCATTCGACGTACCAGAAATTAAGGCATAAATTTAAACAAAGTTGGACACGACACTTCGATTAATACTAATTATTTTTAATTATCCTACATATGATTTATGAAATGAACTTATGCTGCATAAAAATAAATGTGGTTATAATACAAAAAAATAGTCAAATATGTTTTTTACATTCACAGAAAGATTTTATGATAAGAAGTAAAGTAACTGATGTGGTACTATGATTCTTCGATATTATTACTTTATCCATTTATAAAATATAGCTGATCTGGCAAACGTTGTTTTGCTATATAAGGTTTTGTAATATCTTCTAAGATGTTCATTGAAATTAAGTGATGTCAAAGACAATTTTGTTCACAATTAAATACTCTTAATCAACAACATATTTATTTGGATAAAGATTAATATTATTACGTCGATACAACTCTTAACAAATAATGCATTAATTTCGACCAAATTTGATTACCACAAAAACGGTTCTAGTGAGTATACTTAAAAGATACACATATACTGTCTTGGACATTTTTTTAGATCATTTCAAGAGGAATAATTCTTTGATTCATATATTTTTGGTATCTTGAACCGTTTTCGCAGCACACGCAATGGAAGCCTTCAAGGATGAATAATTTTACCCGTTTTTTTTTCACATTTTTCATTATTTCTTCGCTCCTAATAGTTGCATCGTGATGTTATATAACCTAAAGCCTTCCTCGATAAATAGTCTATTCAACACAAAAATAATTTTTCAATTCGAACCAGTAGTTCCTGAGATTAGCACGTTCAAACAAACAAACAAACAAACAAACTCTTCAGCTTTATAATATTAGTATAGATTATTATTAAAAGATCGAATTCAAGAAATTATTATACAAAGTCGATTTTTTACTTTAACATACTCGCAAAAGAAAGTTGTTTTAAGAAATTAATAACCCTTTGACCGCATTCGACGTACCAGAAATTAAGGCATAAATTTAAACAAAGTTGGACATGACACTTCGATTAATACTAATTATTTTTAATTATCCTACATATGATTTATGAAATGAACTTATGCTGCATAAAAATAAATGTGGTTAAAATACAAAAAAATAGTCAAATATGTTTTTTACATTCGCAGAAAGATTTTATGATAAGAAGTAAAGTAACTGATGTGGTACTATGATTCTTCGTTATTATTACTTTATCCATTTATAAAATATAGCTGATCCGGCAAACGTTGTTTTGCTATATAAGGTTTTGTAATATCTTCTAAGATGTTCATTGAAATTAAGTGATGTGAAAGACAATTTTGTTCACAATTATATACTCTTAATCAACAACATATTTATTTGGATAAAGATTAATATTATTACGTTGATACAACTCTTAACAAATAATGCATTAATTTCGACCAAATTTGCTTACCATGAAAACGGTTCTAGTGACTTAATCTTAAAAGATAGACATATACTGTCGCGGACATTTTTTTAGATCATTTCAAGGGAAATAATTATTTTATACATATATTTTTGGTATCTTGAACCGTTTTTGCAGCGCACGCAATGGAAGCCCTCAAGAATGAATAATTTTCCCCGTTTTTTTCACATTTTCCATTATTTCTTCGCTCCTAATAATTGCATCGTGATGTTATATAGCCTAAAGCCTTCCTCGATAAATGGTATATTCAACTCAAATAATTTTTTTCAATTCGAACCAGTAGTTCCTGAGATTAGCGCGTTCAAACAAACAAACAAACTCTTCAGCTTTATAATTTATAAAATATAATGAATTTGTGATGAAAATATGTTAATAATAATCTCAGATAAAGAACAAAGTTTTCTACTATGTAATTTCTTAAATTGAACCATCAATTTGTAAACAATTAATTGCATTCAACAATTAAACTTTAAAAAGTGTAAGTAACTGATTATACGCAATGAACCTGAATGCAATACATAAATGGAAAATAATTGTAGATATCTTTTTGCTTGATTTAAAATATGTTTATAGTGTAACTCATAAATTGTCAACGAAAGCATGAGAAACTTTTCTAATTACATTTGATTTTTCATTTATTTCCATAAATATCCATCAGTTAAAATCAGTCATCGCTATTCTACTGTTCTCAATAAAGAAACTACGAAAATTATTTTATGCAAAATAATTTATTTAAAACAATTGTAGGTAATACATTTTACATCATATCCGAGAGAAAAGAAAACCGCTAATCTCACTGAAATAGATGTATCATCGATTGGGGATGTATTCAAGGAACAAACGGAGAAATGTAAGCATATATTTTACAATAACATTTGTGTACTCATGTCACATTTATCAATAAATACTTTTATAATTCCACGTAACATTCATCCTTATAAATGATAGTTTAAGTTACATATATTCTTTGTGAAAACATCTTGTTTTTGGGGAATATAAACTCCCTTTGAAAATAATAAATGTAGTCTTCATGCTTAATAAATAATATATAACAAGAAATATAACCAGCAACAAAGAGATCTTATACAAATCCTTAAAGTTCCTTTTCAATATTTTTCCTTATAACCAGAACTTCTTTGATTGCAGTTGATGTATTCAAGCTGAGAAATTTAATAGGCCAAGGTAATATGGCCGATTCACTACTTTTCCTATATTTCACCTATGAAATGCACAAGCAATTCTTGCGACATGAAAAAGTAGTTGAATTCTTAAGTGATCCAAAAGAAAAATTCGACGCGGTCGTGTTGGAGTGGTTTTTCTCCGAATTAAATACTGGGTAAGGAAAATGTATTTTAATGATTTTATTTTAATTTAGTCGTAAACAATTTTTAAATGGTAGTTAATCCTCGTTTTTGAGAATTGTGATTCCGCTAGAACATCATAACTTATAACTAACAGTTTTCATAAATTTAAATAGTATGGAGAATGAATCTGCCTATCGTTTGGAGTTCCAACCTCTAAGTCTTGATCCTTATAGTTTTCCCTGTCACTGTCAGCGGTTTCATGTTGACAGCACCTCTAACACGTACATAGCTATTCGTGCTAATATAATCATAGATATAGTGCGTAGTATTAAAGCTTATTATAATATCGAAATATAATAAGTATAGCATGTAGGCGTAACCCGATACGCTCTTGTCGCCCTAAGGGTCGTTAGGGTGTTACGAGACGTGCGGGGTAAGAGGATGCGCGCGCGCACGGGACGCTTGGAAGTTAGTCGACTACCGAGACCCAAGGCGGGAGTACGTGCGTGTACGTCGCAGTTCGGTGTGCCTTAAAGTGCAAAATAAACTGTAAAACGCCAAATTCGTATCTTTCTATAACCACACCCACGACCACCGGTCATATAAGTGTTATGAAAAGGAATATGGATAGTAGTGGATCAATACAAATCATTTGACAAAATAAACGAAAACCTGGTTCCTAAACTTGGCTATATAAACCGCAGAATCTCCTATCTGCTATAAATATAGTTTTGGAAAATAAAAAAATAAAAGAAGCATAGCAAGTCTTAATAAGCCTTAAATATTCTTGTAATTTACATTAATAATTTTATAATATTGATATTATTATGACTATTTTTTTATTATTATTTATAGACAAACGCTTGACCTCAATCACACCTGGTGGAAGGTGAAGATGAGTTCGATGATGAAACGCATTTGCCTAGCAAATGCCTATTCACTCTTCTCTTAAAGACTCCCAGGTCATAAGATCGCGGAAATATGGCAGCTGGTAGCATATTCCACTCCTTAGCCGTTCGCATGATGAATGTAGAAGCGAATCTTTTCGTGCAGATATAAGGAACATCCACCACATACGGATGGTATTCGACACGATGTCTAGTGGTTTTGTGGTGGAATGGGTCTGGTGGAATCAAATAATTACAAAATATAATAATATTATTATATTATATCTTCTTATATATAAAAATGAATCGCTAAATGTCTTGATAAGCGCGAAACTCGAGAACGGCTGAACCGATTTGGCTGATTTTTTTTTTGTTGTGTCTGTTGAAATCTGGGGAAGGTTATTACGGAGAGAAATTTAAAAAAATTGTCTGAAAAAGTCTAAAAACATCACTTTTCTACATTCTCATACAAAAAATTAGTAATAATATTAGGTCCTTACATATGAAATTGGCGTTTTGTATGGGAGGAACAAAAAGTCGAATATTTTTTAATATAATATATTTAATTAATCAAAGTATGAACCATTATTTTCTATGCACTTTTGCCATCTCATAGGTAGTTCATTGATCCCTTTACTAAAAAAACCAGTCGGACGGGAATCAATAAAATCTTTGAAGGCGATTTGGACTGCCCCATCGGAGTTGAATTTTTTCCCTTGCAAGAAGTTATCCAAATTTCGAAAAAAATGGTAATCTGTTGGAGCAAGGTCCGGGGAGTACGGAGGATGTCTTAGACTTTCCAATTGAAGCTCTTCTAATTTAGTAGCCGTCTGTTGCGCAGTGTGTGGTCTAGCGTTGTCGTGAAGCAGCAGTGGCGTGGAGCGATTGACCAGCCTAGGTTGTTTAGCCGCTAGCTTTTCCATCATGGTTTGCAATTGCTGACAATAGACATCAGCCGTAATAGTCTGGCCAGATTTGAGAAAACTGTAATGAACAATACCGGAACTAGTCCACCAAACGCTTACAAGTAACTTTTTTGGGGTTAATTTTCGCTTGGGGCAGGATTTGGCTGGCTGGCCAGGATCCAACCATTGCGCTGAGCGCTTCCGATTATCGTAAAGAACCCATTTTTCATCACAGGTAATGATTCGGTTTAAAATACCTTCATTATTGTGCCGGTTTAGTAATGTAACGCAGCAGTCGACGCGCGTTTGCCGGTTTGCTTCAGTCAATTCGTGAGGTACCCACCTTTCAAGCTTTTTAATCTTCCCAATTTGCTTCAAGTGAATTAAAACAGTTTTATCACTAACATCGCAGCCTGCAGCTAACTCGGACGTGGTTTGCGATGGATCCGCTTCCACAATAGCCTTCAACTCTTCATTATCAACTTGAGTCTCAGGCCTTCCACGGGGCTTGTTCTGCAGGTCGAAATTTCCAGAACGAAAACGTTGGAACCAAAAACGAACTGTGTTTTCTTTTGCAACACGACCGCCATACACATCATTCACCCTTCGAGTTGTTTCCGCAGCACTAGTGCCACGGCGGAACTCGTACACGTAAATAATGCGATATTTTAAGTTTTCCATTTTGTAAAATGAGTGACCCAAACAGAAAAAAACAGAAGAAAATCACAAATGAATGACGATCATCGAAGCACAAATACATGAGTCTATAGCTGTACAAATTTTAATTTGGAATTCCTTGCCAAAGAGGAGAAATTTGTGATTAAAGTGGCCAGTACGAAAAACGCCAATTTCATATGTAAGGACCTAATATTTAAAAGTCAATTTGAACTTTAACACCATACCATAAGGTTTAAATGTTAGTGGACGGGTTCCGGGAAGGCAAAACAATTATTGAGTGACGTATAAATATTAATGTCAATATTTGTCAATTTGTATACATATAGCATTAAGGCCAGGTTCCTTCAAACAATTTTCAAAAAAATCTGACGGGGAAGCTATTAACATTAAAAAAAACAATGTGACTTTGTTTTAGAGAAATAGGGCAGAACAAGGTCTGCCGGGACAGATAGTTATAATATAATTATAATAATTACAGAATACCAGCACTATTTGAATGCCCATTAATCTGGGTGGGTTCCACGGAAGCACATTGGCAGGTTTTAAGAGTTATTGACGACATCCCAAATCCAGCTTACAACGTAGACTTGTTCTCTACAAGTAAAGCTCCCCTTTCCTTTACGGAAAGGGTTTGGGAATTATGGAAGCAGATCAAGAAATATGTTATCGTTAAGTAAGAATTTTTTTCCAATAATGAGATTTTTAAACGACAATCAAGAACGAATTTCATTATAAATATTTTTATAGGTATTAATGTATTATAATTGCTAGTTAAAGAAAATATTAGTTAAATTCTGTTTACTTTAATATTTGATATAATTAAGTATATAACTGGACCTTTGTTGGCCTAGTGGATAAGTGCCTTGAAAACGGAAATCGGCTACGCTTCTGGTTATATTGGGCACGACATATAAGCGCAAAGTGGATACAACCACTTATGTATTTCTGCTCATCCCGTAATATAGCGTTACGATATATTATATATATTTTTACGTGTATAGCTTAATTTCAGCGATGTTCTTACAATATACTAAATCAAAGTTTTCTGCATTTCATTCAACGTAACCTAAATTCAATAAATGGATTTTCATCTGACTGTAGATAAATATAGTAAGGAAGATATAATATACATATAGATGATTTAATTTTATATCTTTCCTTTATAATCTCCAGATCAATCAAGTTTTATCACGTAATACTTTGTATTTAGTCGTACTTAAAGATACATCATAATGGCTAGAGTTGTTTAAAACTAAATATATCTAAAGATTTAATAATATATAAAACAAAATTCGTTACAGTTTCATAATAATGCCCATAGAGAAGTATCATTATAAACAAATTTACCCACCAATTGCGGCCAAGCGGGGTGTGGATATGCCATCATACTATGACGCAGTGTACAATGGTTCATTGATTTTATTCAACTCACATCCATCTATAGGAACGCCTTTTAGACTGCCGCAAAACGCTAAATATGTAGCTGGATATCACATTGATGATAGCCCTAAATCTTTACCAAAGGTAAGATATTTGGACTGCATAAAAATAATATGACTTATATGTATATATCAACTGTATTTATCTTTTTTTTTATTTATTATAGTTTATTTACATTAGATAGTTAATATCGACTCAGTTCTTCGTATTAAAAGCTGAAGTAGCAATGCGCTGGCCACAAGCCATAGAATCGATCGTCATTAGAGCAGGGTTCTTGAGTAGGGTTCCCCCAGACTAGGTGGAGCGAAGACTTGCGAAAGGCAAACGAGAACGATCGTATAAGAGGAATTGATGACCAGGCTCAATGATCCTGGTTAGGAGAGATTTATACCCAGTACTAAGGTGAGCTAATGATGGTGATAAAACAAATATTATTATAATTTCAGGATCTTCAAAAGATAATGGATAACTCAAAGCATGGGGTCGTATACTTTAGCATGGGGTCAAATCTTAGGAGCAGCGACATGACAAATGAAATGATAACATCACTACTGAAAGTATTTTCAAAGCTGAAAGAAACAGTTATTTGGAAATTTGAGACGGATTTCAATGAAGTGCCATCTAATGTGCATTTAGTAAAATGGGCACCACAACAAAGTATTCTTGGTGAGTATTTTATGAGAGTAATTTTAAACAATTGTTAAGAACTGCTCTTAAAAATGATATATTTATTTCAGTATTTTAATATCATTTTAATTTATAACTGATTTTTATTCGTATTATGGGTTAGAATCCCACTACCGTCATACTTTTCTTAGAGCAGATTTTTTTTTTCACGAATCATTAATGTGTAAAAAATTTAAGAATATATATCTTAATTTAGTATTCTCAGTAAAAGCACAAACTTATGTCATCAAATTAATAAGTCATTTTCTTATAGCTGTACTAATTAAGACAGCTACCCTTTTTTTATTTGGGAAATATCCTCATCGTACCGTCTCGGACACACGCAGCGGGACCGAGGTGTGCCAGACTTATACCAGCTAAAGACCCCAAGGTGATTACTTCTACGTATAGACGGGGACAGTGTGTCCTGTAATCCATTCTCTACAGTCTCATTATAAGACGGCTACCCTAGGTGAATTTTCTGAAATTACCACCCTACCACAGGCATTCTTCCAAAACTATTCGTCATAAAAAAGTTGTCGTTGATTTACTGATGTTCATCTGTTTAAATTATTAGTACATATTTTAATATAAGAAATTCATCTTGTCTAAGATTATATAAAATAATAATTATTAATATCAATAGCCTCATCATCGGCCCATATTAGTCCACTGCTAGAAATAAGCCTCTCTTCATAAGCACCAATGAGTCATGTTTTCTGCCTTACTGATATAGTTATAGGTACCCTGTCGCCTTTCACAAATTGTCACACCAATTTCGTTGTAATACATTTGCCGATTCGCAGTTAATCCTCCCGAATTAGCTCCAGTGATCATCGGTTCTTTGGAATATGTGATTAGTCCGCTCCCATTTCAGCCTGCTAACTCAGATAGCTATGTCAATAAACAGTATGCTAAGATAAAACCCTATATTGAGTAACATCAAGGAATAACTTTAAAGTATGTTTAAATGTTATTCTAGCACATCCTAACTTAAAATTATTCATAACTCATGGAGGACAATTGTCAACAACAGAAGCCATATATTATGGTATACCAGTGTTAGGCATTCCAGTAATGGCAGATCAACATGTTAACGTAAAATCTATCGAGAAGAAGGGATTTGGATTACATATAGTTTTATCAGATGACCTGGCTGTCCATTTGGACGTAGCATTAAAAGAAATGCTGAGTAACCCATCGTAAGTACTACACTTTTTTCTCTTTATATTTTTCTTTCAGGAGGGTGCCTTTTGGCTATATCGAGCGATAATGTATAGCAAGCATGTAGTGGCAAGCAGTTTTCGTATGAAAAGAGCGAAAGCTGGGGCTCAGTGGAGAATCATATGAAATGCCTATATAAGCATCATCATATTAAAATGAATCTGTATTATCTATATCGTCTCTGAAATCTTTTAGAACGTACGTATGTAATACGTTTAGTATTATTGTTATTCATTTAAAGTATATTTATTACAGGTATAAAGCAAAGGCTAAAGAAGTATCATTGATCTACCATGACCGGATAATGCGACCGGGTCCCGAAATGGTATATTGGATTGAACATGTGGTAGCAACACGTGGTGCACCGCATTTACGATCTCCAGCTATGTTAGCCAGCTGGTACCAAAAGTGGTACCTCGATCTTCTTATTTTAATATCTATTTTAGTTTTTATATTAAAGTTAGTTATGAAACGCTTATTCCGATTATTCAAAACCGATAAATCGGGAAAGAGGAGTAAGAAAACAAATTAAATTTGTGATAATGTAGACTACAAATGCTATTAAAAGATAAATAAAAAACTAAAGTGTTTTTATTCCTCCAATCATTTTAGAAGTATATAAATTATAAGCTTCTTTAAATAAAATTATATTGACATATATTATAAAACTAGCAGTAACTCAGAAGAGTCGTGTAATTAAAGTACATTATCACTTAACGGACGGGCCCCATTGATTTACGTTTTTCCTTTTAACTTCCTAGGACGGACCACGTAGATCTACGATTTTTCTTCAATTTTAGGTACGTTGCGTTAGTTTTTTTTGTTTTACAGATTTTTTTGGTGATTTTTGACTTAGTGCCCGGAAACTAGGAAAGACAGAGCAGATTCAGTCCGTCCGTTAAGTCTTAAACAGGCTCCGCTAATTTTCTGTTTCTTATGTAAATACATTTATAACACTCTAAAATTACGTACGATATTTGAAGACAAAATTTACTTACTAATCCCTGTAACATCTCCACCTAATCTGTCTCTATAACGTGTTAATCCGCTGCGTGTATGTAAACGGTAATGAATAAGTAAGTGTGTAGTCAGAATTGTAAGCCGGGCTTAGGGCCTTATCTATCACTAAGGATCAACCAATGTATTTCTACTGTAGAAAACCAGATTAGCGGACAACCATAAATGTGTGGAAATCTGTAATTATATTATAGTAACCAATAGATTAGAAAAATTGTATAAGACTTATACTTAATTGTATAAGCACTGTAGGCTCATCATTTCACTAGAAAATCTATTGTACCGATTGTTTTAGTAAATATTATTGAAATAAAAAACAATTTTTCTGTTTTGGTTTCTTTGAAGCTTTTGACCTGATTTCTTCTACGTGTATGGGCATTAACGTCCATGTGTTTACAAAATATTTTCGACTTAATTATATGTAAATCTGATATAGCGTTTTAAACTATAATTAGAATAAAATTATGGACACGTCGCGTGTGACAAAAGGGTGTTCCACAAGGTTTTGTTTTAAGACCAATGTTTTCGTTAAGTGTTATTGTATATGATGGGATGAGGAAGTGGTTTTTGAGATTGTAGAGCGCTTGTCCGAACTTGGTCGTGACCACAGTACACAAGAAAGATCGCCACAGTGACTCGCTTCGGCCTGTCACATTTAGGGATCAGCTTGTGTATATCCAGTGGTTCATGCAGTGGTCAATACTGCGATGACGGCTATCATCAGATTTTCCTGCTTTGGCGATCGTTGCCGCTTTTGGAGAACACTGTACTATCCATCAGGTGTAATTTAGTCACTTTATCTTAATACACATATATCTAGAAAACTGACGCAATTGATGGTCTTTATACTTGAAAACTGTAATCACGACCCTAACACCTACCACCTGTAAAATTTTTCAATGGATAGGACTTACATAGCATATATACCTATTAAAAGTCATTTGTCAACTACTACATCAAATTCCTGACTGGGACCCTTCAGTAATTCTTATACGTTCTCATTTATCAGTGTTATATCACTAATGCACTAGCAGCAGTGGTCTATTTTGATAGTTTAAGTCGATTACTTCGTTCATAAAATGTGTAATATAATAAGAAGTGCCTACCTAAAACTTGTTTTTCATTGTATTTAAAGATAATATATCAAATTATTTATAACATAAGAAATAATGTTGTGTAAAAACACTTGTAAAGCAACGTAGTTAGACAAATGGCTCTTGTTTCTAACCAAGGCTAACCAGTTTTTATTAGAATACCATACATATAAAAAATCTTAGTAAGCCAACACAAAAACATCATCACTGGGTGAAACAACAATCGGATTATCATTTGGCAGTGGATCATTTTTTGGAAACGGAGATATTTATATATGTACTTTAAAAACAAAAAAAAGGTGAACCAAAAAATAAATAAAATTTGTGCATGTCCATAAATGAATGTGCATATTATGATGATTACAACTCTTTCAACTTTTTGAATCGTTATATATCAAAAACGGTGGCTCTTAGGAAAAAATGTATTTAGACATTCTTTATAGATAATTATCAGATCTACAATTTTTGTCTGAGCTAATTTTATGATAAAACTTACCGTTTTGCTGAAAATCGCGAAAAACCCGTTTTTGGGACCTTTGACCCCCGACTAATTTTTTTGCACGTGCCGGATCAATGAGGACTTTGCACATTTCCTTTATAATAGTGTATTGAAAAATCCTACCAATATTTAGTCAAGTGGGAATTTTGTAACCTCATCCCTATTTTTTAGTTTAATTTGACCGGACTAAGACCAACAAATAAATTATGATATGAATGGTTATCATATGTATATAAAAACATTGTATAATTCATTTTCAAATATAGTTGAGAAATAAATTCTGTGCAAAAGTGACCTAGATCTGTTAGTATGGGTATAATTTTAAACGAAAAGTTCTAAAATTCATCGCTGTAAATTATTTTAAGTGAGACAGCCATTATTTATAAATATATTTATTGGATTAATATAATATTTATAAACATATGCTATAAATAAATAAATAAATAAATAAAAGAGATATAGATAATTAAAAAAAAAGACGTTTAACACCACAATTACTGAGTCCAGTCAGTAACCAGTCGGTTAAGATAACCGCTATTAATTATTCTTAAAAAATATGCCTTATAATTGTTTTTCGTTTTGAAAAACAAGATGGATTACAAATAGGTGTTTATAAAAAATAGTTTTATCACATCTAATATAACTCAACAACAAACAAACCAGTATAAAAATAGAAGTAAGTAAATTGCTGGACGTTCTGGTGGTAATTCATTTAAAAAATGTTCGAGGTCATGATTATATATTGATAGTATAATGACTAATTGAAAAAATAGAAGCTAATTTCGACGAGGACAGTTCGTTTCTGGCTTATTCTATGCATCAATGCCAGAAAACATGATGTGTTGCAGCGGTGGGGTAGCTAGAGTGCTGTCTAACCGGCGTTTTATACACAAATATCTATGGTAAGGCACATGGTGCATATTCGGCGCGGCTAGTGATGAAAATGCCCGGGAATTTTTCCAAAGTGCCCAGCACTTCCGCGAACATTTCGTAAATTCCCGGGAATATTCCCAAGCAAGTTTTGGGCACTTTGGGAAAATTCCCGGGCATTTTCATCACTAGCCGCGCCGAATATGCGCTGGAATTGCGCTTTGCATGACGAGGCGAAGAGAGATGCACACATTGCAGTGCTGGTCCGTAGATTTTTCTGATACAATGAACGTGCCGTTTCAGCGTATCAATGATGCGACGGCTTCACAACCATAGATGGGCAAAATATAATCAGATTAATGAAAATGATTAACGATTACATTTTACGTTTTTTACCATTAATATGACTGCATTTTGCTCATTTATGTTTTAAACACTACAGAATCCCAGATTGTATATTTATCTATTATTTCTTAATGTTTTAAATGGATTTAATCATGATTACAGAGCAAGAAAATTAAAATTACGACTACATTTTGTAATCGTTGATCATTAATCAGATTACATTTTGCCCATCTCTGTTCACAACGTATTGTGTGCCTGCTAATACGCTAAACCTTTACAGTGCGGCAACGCAGTACTGCCGCAACGCATCGTGTTTACCGGCTCTTATACTCAATTTTGGAAAGCTTTTGTTTGGATAGCTTGTATTTAACGACTGTTTCTATTCTGTAAAATGAATTATTGTAGGGAAATAGGACCCGCTTAGAAGTAAGTTTACTGCATTCTTAAGTAGATGGTATCTCAAGTTACCATGATGTATGTATTAACATTATTTTTTCTTCTTATAACCGTCCACTTTCGTCTTACTAAAGTAGGCACGGAACAGCCGTTTTAATACAATAACGGTCACAGTGAGTAACACTATGACCACTACAGCTAGATCCAAGTACATCTTCTGGTACCAGGGCATGCGCAGCGCGAGGGACTTGAGATGAGGAGCGCCGTTGGTTTGTATCACGTGCTCAGCCCAGTGCACTAACTCGGCACCAGGACGCGCCGGCCGGTGGTGGTACACGAATGACAGCTGCTCCACTTGTTTTGCGTAGCTGGCAACAAATTAAAATATTAAATGCTTTTTACGAGACAACATTTATTAGCCTAGAAAAGTCCTAACAGTAGACTCAAGGCAGTTTGCAGCTCGATGGAGCTGGTGGGGATGCGTGTGTGCTCTATGCACCACCTAATATAGAGGATCTTAGAGGTGTGGTCGCTAAGGCTCACCCCTCCTAGGGAGGCTGCCAGAACAAGGTTTTTCGCTCGTCAGGAGTTTGGACTTTCAGGCCTGTCTTGCAGCAAGTAGAAGACATTCCAGTGGCTTTTAGTCAGTAAGAGTCTGACACATCAGGGTCGACGCACACACGTTGCCTATGACAGTCCATAAGGATAATTAAACGGAGTTCTAAAAAAAAGGAGAGGTTTTACAATTTCATCGGACTAAATTTTATGATTTTCTAGCAATCCAAACTCTGTGGTTACGAATCTCAGCAAAAGTAAGTACCAGGCAAAATTAGGATTGATCTACCAGCGTTTCGGAAATGACCATCATAGTACAACACCGAATGAAATTCATATATGGAGTAATGTTTTTTTTTATATAAAAGGTAGGCAAACACCTTATAGTAAGCGGTCACTTTCGCCTATGGAGTACTGCAACCCAAGAAGTGTCATCTTTAACACTTGACAGATATGTATGTTGACAGTGCTAAAACTTTTTTAACATTAATATAAATCACTACATTTTCATATCTCCATACCTTGGGTTTCCGATAACTTTTTCTATAGCAACTTTCAATTCTTTATGCATTGTCAAACCAAGAGGCACTTTCTCTGCAAAACCTTTGTTGACAGCCCTTGCAACATTGATAAATTGGTCAGCCGTTACTGGAATACCGATAATTGGAACTCCAAAATGAACAGCTTCAGTCGTAGACAATAAACCACCGTGGCTAATGAAAAGAATGCAATTCGGATGTGCTGAAAATAAACATAATTATTATATGCATTTCTACTCTCTTAGTAATCATTCAAATAATTGATCACATGAAAATTGTATATTTTTATATATGTATATTTGTTTTGGCTTAAAGAGGAATTCAAAGAACCTTGTAAAATGTGCTCTTCTCCAAGAAATTTATGAATTATAAAAATATACTGGAAAGAAAATACTTTCGTGCACCAACGTTGATTATCTAACTAGTCCACATTTTACCCGTCATGAGTACAGATTTCTTCCTTAGGTTGCAATACTTGAACCTTAAGTTTGAACTGGTATTAACATCACTTACCCAAAATACTCTGTTGTGGTGCCCAGTCGAGAATATGCACATTCTTAGGTAAGTTCGATAACTTGTCCTCAAATTTCCACAAAACGGTTTGCTTCAGTTCTCCGAACATCTTCAACAGGCTCATCTTCATTTCTTCGGGCATGGTATCACTTCTTATATTTGAACCCATACTGAAATATATCACGCCAGCTTTTGCCTCATCCATAATCTTTTGCAAATCCTGTGAAATTTAAACTCAGCATAACATAAGCCTAATATAAAAATTAGTCTCACATTTCATTTAGTACTAAACAGATTTTGTCACTAATTGAAACATTGCTTAAATTCGAATGCATATTCTAATAAAGCCGAGCAATTTTTTAAGATTGTCATTAATTTTATCAGTAGAGTTCCTACTTTAATTCTTATTCATCTTCTAATTTACAGCATTAACTTTATTAAGTCTTTTTATTTCTTCTTGCTTTATTTTTTTTACACTGGCACGACATAGTGACTAAAGAATACCTGATGGTAAGTACAGTGTAGTCCAAAAACGAAAGTGACTATCAAAGGATGAAAATCCATTGATAGTCTACATCGTCATGTCGGCCCACATATACCACGGCTGAAGGTCTCTAGGTATATGAGCTACTGGATATACACAAGCTGATCCCGAAACGCGATAAGCCGAAACTGGTCACTATGACGGACTTTACACCCATATACTGTGGTCGCGATCCAGACGGACACCGACGCCCTACCACCTCGCTGCTGCTCGTTTAAAACCACCCAGGAGTCACGTGTAGGGAAACTAGGATAAAGCCTACGGACACGAGCAGCTTCGACTCCCAAAAACTAACTACTATATACTAACTTACTTTAACTATTATAAAGGGTGTCTCAGAATGTTTTTCATTTTTTGATGTTAAATAAAAAACAATATTATCCATTAAAACTTGTTTTATTTATTGTTAAATTAAAGAGCAGATCTTGAAGTTTATTTATGAAAAACAACCGTTTGCAAATGTTCACCATTTACTTGTTCACACTCATTTAGCCTGGAGCTAAAATTTTCAATCACTCGCTGGAGCATTGCTCATGGAATAGCGTTGATTTCTTCAGTGATTCTTTGCTTCAAAACGTTCAGGTTTGGTGGCAATGGATTGTAAACTTTACTTTTTAGGTAGCCCCATAAGAAAAAATCAGCAGGCGTTAAATCAGGACTCCTCGGTGGCCAGTTTATGTCTCCTCGGCGGCTTATCACTCTTCCGGGGAATAAATCGTGAAGAGCAGCTAATGAGTCATTTGTTACATGAGAAGTGGCCCCATCTTGCTGAAAAAAGGTGTTGCGGTTGTAGCCAGACTGGTTTTGCATTTCTGTAGCCAAAAAAGTCCGGATCATATGGCAATATCGATCAGAATTAACGGTCTGAGTTCGACCTCGGTTATCCTCAAAAAAATAAGGACCGATAATTCCTTGACTTGATATGGCAGCCCAAACAACCACTTTTGGTGAGTAAAAGGGCTTCTGATGCAGTTCTAGCGGATTCTCGGTAGCCCAGTATCTGCAATTTTGTTTATTCACGTGACCGTTGATGTGAAAATTCGATTCGTCGGAGAACCAGATGTTATTGAAACTCCTAAAACGGTTTTTCATTGTCCTGCAGAATTCGACTCGTTTATCAGGATCATCAGGCTTCATTTCTTGAACAATAACAATTTTATATGGGTGAAAATGCAAATCTTTCGAAATAATGCGATAAACCGTAGATTTGTTCAAATTCAGAGAAGCTGTGCGCAATCTCAACGACTGTCGTGGGTCGTCCATAACAGACTGGCGAACGCGGTCGACGTTCGTGCTCGCCCTTGATGTCCTTTTGCGCCCAGATGATTTGTCCGGCATTGTATTCCCAGTCTCTTCAAACTTGCACACCCAATGTTTAATTAAATTGGCACTTGGCACATGTTTTAAGCTTGTTAAATTAAAATGTGTCCTGTAGAGACGACGAACAATAGTGTAGGAATCGTTGTATTTATAAAACGCTCGCACGCAAAACGCGCGCTGCGGTCCCGTGAAACGATTCATGGCTACTAAACTTAACAAGCCGGCCAAGCGTTTGAGACCACTCCCCTCCCCCTGCTACCAGCGATCGGCGCGTATTGGTCAATTCAAAAACGAAAAACATTCTGAGACACCCCTTATTTATAGGAACAAATCAATAGCTAACTTCTAAGTAAGAAGTAAGAAGAACGCTATGCCATCCGGCGACACCACAGCGGTGATGTGCACGAGCTTTCGGTTAACGAACATTTCATGAAAGAACAATGAGATTAGTACAACTTAACAATTTATCTCCCGATAATGTCAAGAATGGCCGGCGACAAGTCAAGTGATCGGAATTAGTGCTCAAATCTATACTAATATTATAAAGCTGAAGTGTTTGTTTGTTTGTTTGTTTGTTTGTTTGTTTGAACGCGCTAATCTCAGGAACTACGGGTTCGAATTGAAAAATTATTTTTGATTTGAATAGACCATTTATCGAGGAAGGCTTTAGGCTATATAACATGACGATGCAACTATTAGGAGCGAAGAAATAATGGAAAATGTGAAAAAAACTGTGTAGGGAAACTAGGGTAAAGCCTACGGACGCGAGCAGCTTCTACTCCCAAAATTATATATTCGAATATATAAATATTCGAATTGGGGTAGGCCACGAAAATTAATCACCACTTTTCTCCAACTTTGCAAACCTCTTTCACTTCCATCATATTATAATTCCCACCAATTACTCTCGCTGATTTCACGTAATTTTGAGATTACTCTCCAACAGAACTCTTTTATCAAGTCTGTGGAGGTATATCTCGATCGGCTCTAACTTTACAGGTAACTAAAACTTCATGAACGTTAATGTACTTCTAGGTAAAATTATCGTCTAAGTTATATTTAAAATATATTTTTTAATTTCCACAAATTATTATCAAATTATTTTCCTCGGTTTAGTAATATTTGGAACGTGTCCAAACTACATTTGATGTTTATCTGGAGTGTTATGATCGCTTATTTAGCACAATAAACCAAGCTTCTATCACTTTTTTTTTGATTGAAATCTAACACACCTTTCTGATCGTAATCTTATAGATAAAAATTATAACAACAGCTTTTACAACTCTTTTAAAATGTCGATTACCTGCAACCAACGTTTACTTACTTTCGATAGTGGTTTAACTTTTTCGTCAATATGGTAACCAGCAATAGGCTTGTAGTTTTGGGGAAGCCTCGTTGCTTGACCCAATGACACGTGAGAGTTACCCAAAACCAGCGATGCGTTGTACTTAACCTCATCAAATAGAGGAGGCTCTCTTCCTTGCCGTCTTATTATCGGTGCTATTAACCTTTCATAGTCGTTTCTCATCATCGGATCTTGGTACCTGTTAGTTAAGTATCCCGACATTAATTTAATAGTATAAATTAAGTCCTTATTGTATATTGTCACAAAACGATAGAATTTTAAGGAGCTTTCAAGGTTTTAAGGAACCCTATTTGTTCACGCATTGACAAACAATGATGGCAAAACAGCAATATGCGTCTTTTTATTTTGTTTCCGGAATTTTAAGCGCCAACCGTCACTTTGTAAACATTATTCGAATTCAATTATAAGTACGATAAAAAAACAAATCTTTTAATAAAACATAATTCTCAAAGAGTATTTATTTTGTTTTTATCTTAACTTTCTGCTTTGCGATAAATATGAAATTCTTCGCATTGCAAATAATATACAAATAGCTTGAACTTACAAAAAACATGAAAAATAGTATAGACATAGCATAAAAGGTATTTTAGCCCTATGTGGTTGGTATTGATTCTACAAATGAGTATGAATGTTTTAAATTTAAAATAGTTTAATTAATTTGCGAAAGAACAAACAGATAATAATCCATGTTGTATGATGAAATTAAGTTATTACATATGTAAATAGATAATTTTAATTAATAATATTTAGATTCAACTTACATATATAAAAATAGCTGGACAACAATTTGTGTCGACAACTCACTCGCTCGTTCCAAGAAATTTAAAGGAGGAAAATTCTGAGACGTGGTATCACAATTATAAGCTGGATTAAGACTCTCATCTATTAGACGAATAATCAACCAATGTGGTTCCACGGTAGACACCCAAATATATGGAGTATCGTATACGGCAGCTATGCTAAAAACATTGTATTACAAATTATTTATTATTATTATTATTATTATTTTATTATTAATTATTGTACATATACTTCAAACAATATTTTTAATAATCCTATATTCTCAGAACAATGAGTGTAAGTTTCTTCAACCTTATATAACACTATATTTAACGGTTCAATGTCAAGTAAGTTGTCGTCTACCAACCTTCTTATGTCGTTTTCTTTTCAGTCCATCAGGTTGTTTACATAGAGTGAGGGTAATAAGTATTCGTACACCAAATAAATAATTTTATAAATGCATATATCTTCGAGAAATATTGTTACTTTATTAAACTAATATATAGAACTGATTCCGGCACGTTTTAAGCTTTATTTCCAGAAAGGAGAACAAAAAAATGTCAACATAATCACAAATAAACAAGTTTTTTCCGAAGATGCCACGAATGTTCGCTCAAATACTATTCGTACACCCGATATTTTTTTAACTTTAACACGTTGTTAACTCCAATCAATAGTTTGTTGGATACCCTTCGATTTTATTATTGCTTCGAGTCTCCTTGACAATAGAATCAACTAGGTTGGATGTTGTTTCAGCTGTAATTTTGGTCCATTCTTCCTGAAGGACGTTTTTCAATTCCTGCTTGCTCGAAATTTGCTGCTTGTGGATTTTTTTATCCAGAAAATCCTACAAAGTTTCGATGGGGTTAATGTCTGAATATTGTGGAGAAATTACTAAATACTCTGCAGTATTTTCATTCAACCAACCTTTGACTTCCCTCGCAGTATGTTTGGGATCATTATTTTGCGTAAATACAAAATTGTCTTTGATTTCCATTTTGTCTGCACTAACTGCGAGATGAGTTCTCAGGATGTTCAAATACAAGTCCTGGTTCATAATTCCATCGATGAAATGTAGATTCCCGACGCCTCTAGCACTCATGCACCCCCAACCCATTACGGAATCTCCACCGTACTTTACTGTAGACTGTAGATTTTTCTTTTCCATCTCTGCATTTGATTTTTGCCAAATCATACTCCTTCCGTCATAGCCGAAAACGTTGAATTTACTTTCGTCAGTGAATATAACTCTATTCCAGAGGTCAACAGAACGATTAATATTATTGTTAGCAATAGTAAATCTCTTTTTGTTAACGAAATATTTCCGAAGAGCAACTCTGACGTGAAATCCATTTTTCCGTAAACAATTTCGGATTGTACCACTACAGACACATAGTCCAGGATGCACTTCCAGCTTCGCCGCAAATTTTGGCGTGCTGGTTTTAGAGTCCTGCTTCACTTTTCGAATTACAAAACGTTCGTAACGTACAAAAAGCTTACTCGGACGAAATGATCTTGGCTTATTTTCGTGGTTCTTGCAATCACCAAATCGATCTATCACACCTTGGACAGTGCTATGCGTCCTGCCAACAGTTTTCGCTATTTCGCGTAAAGATTTACAATTGGTAACGCCACAGATAATAAGTCCTTGCTTTGTCTGGCTCTTGTTGCGTTTGATTGCCACCCAGTCCGAGGAGGGGGTAGTTTGTCAAACTATTGAAAAATCGTTCGTCTTACGATCAAGACATATGCGTCGACGGTGCACTTTAATAATATATATTTTGGTTTTTTATACAAACACTGTGTTGTGGAAAGGACATCACATATCATCAGGACTGCTGAACAGCCTAACAGGTGGGTGGCAACAGTCATATCGCATGAGCCAAGACCTTGAAAAATTACAGTCCACTAATAAATTCCACGGAACCCTGCAAATTCACGGCGGTTCCATTTGGTCCAGTCGATACCGGATCTGTATTTTGATCCAGTTAAGGCCCGATTTATATTTGGCCTAATTGAAACAGTTCCGTCCCACCTTGAAAAGTTGCCTATATAGTAAAAATTTGCTTAGATATTGTCTTTACACATATTTAGTATTTTGGTAAACTAATACTAAATACTATAATGTCACATTAAATAGCTATTTTGTATACCTATAAACCAAAACATAGTGAAAATTGCTAAATCATCTATTAACATTTTAATGTCACGGGTACCCTGAAAACAAACTGTGCCGAGCTCATATGTAGCAGCTATTTGATACGTATAAAATCTCGCTCGATGAATAATTTAGCAATCCAGGAACTATATGAATATATTGTATTATTATTGTTTACGCGTTAGTAACGAACTGTTTACTTTATTGTTGTTTAGCATATCGTTAGTTTCTTTGTATTACTTTAACAACAGTTGTTGGTATACAAGAACACAGGCTAACACAGTAATAGTTAGTTTGCTGTACGAGTATTGCTTGCACGATCGTATGAATAATAGTATAAGTAATAATTTATGTTGATTTTAAATAACATTAACGTTACAAAATTTTATTGCTGAGTTAGCTAGAACATATAGCTCATTAATTATAAAAAAAAAACATTTCAAGAGTGTTCTGTATTTTGTTTCTTGCAAATAATATTAACAGATTTCAAACATTTTCTCGAGGGCACGGTTACTGTGAGGCATAGCGGTTACTGTGAGGCATAGCGTTGTTTACATTGATAGAATATTTAAAAATATAAAACGTTTTGTTTATAATCTATTAAATATAATAAATAGGCTCGTTCACGCGACTATCGTAATAGTGACATATGCCCACGGAAACAGCGCTTCTCTTTTATCTTTACGCTCATAAGTATAATGTTCACTTTGATATAATATCTTATATTTAAAGTAATGTTTAATATGTTACATTTTTTTTGTGAATTTTTGTGAATTGAGGTATAGTCGAGCTAATAATTTTACTGAAACAATTTAACTTTGTAATTTGATCAGTATTTATCTGAGTATTCATTAAAGCACATATTTAATTATTGCCTTTGGGGTTTGAAATAAAATGTCTAGAAAGGAAAGGGAAGATACCTCGGATGAAAGTCCGCAGTACCGTCTTATCTATGCTAAGCGTAATGCATTGTTCGCGCGTATGCAGAGTGTATACAACTTATCACAGATTATTACGGGTGATGATGCGCGAAATAATTTTCTTATCGCAGCAAGTTCTATCAAGGATATTCGTACAGAATTTCAGGCTGCTCTTGATGAGTTTATTATATTGAATATGAAGAGAGACCCTAATGCGATACCGAGCTATGATTCTTTTATTGCGTTTGAGGATATGTACTGCGCGGTTAAACGTGTTTCAGATAACTTAAATTCGGCCAACTCGACACAAGTTGCACATATTAAAGACAAATACGCTGCGAGACCCAAGCTTCCTCCTACTGAGCTATTGCCCTTTGATGGAGATGTAAGGAATTGGTCATTATTTTATAATAACTTTAGAAAGCTCATACACGAAAACCCATTGCTTACAGACGATGACAAATTATATTATCTCTTCGGTAAATTGTCTCCGAAGGCTCTTGAAGTAGTTTCGAGTATTACTGCAAGTGGTGAAAATTATGCACTCATTATGCAGACGCTAATCGATAGGTTTGAAGATAAACGTTTCATGGCGAACACTTACTTGGAGCAGATATTAGATTTTCAATTTACGGGTGGACCATCTTCTGATAGCTTTCAGTTATTTACTGATAAGGTAGTCACTGCTGTGAACGCTCTGAAAAATCTAAAGTTAACAGACTTGGCAGATTACATTTGTCTCTATCTGGCATTGCTGAAGTTGGATACAGATACCGTGATGAATTTTCAGATGTACACTCGTGGCTCTAAAATTCCAACCTTTGCCCAGTTGATTGATTTTATTAGAACACAGGGGCAAGCTTATCATTACAGTTCTGTGCAATCCCGACTTACTTCCAGTAGCATGAGTAAGAATTCTAAATCTAAGTATCAGAAGCCTATTCAGAAGGCTCCAAATCCGCAGTCATACGTAACAGAGGTTTCACAAAATAAATTAAGATGTTTGTGCGCTAATATTACTCACGAACATCTTTTTAAGTGTCCTGAATTTCAAAACATGACTCCCTTTGATAGATATTCTTGTATTAAGTCGAAGAATGGCTGCATTAATTGTTTAACCATAAATCATAATACTAGCAAATGTAAGTCGCCCACGAGATGCGGTGTGTGTCGTAAGAAACATCATTCATTGCTTCACTTTGTAGACGATGCACCAGCGACAATTCAACCCTCCGATAACATTGGTATTACATTACCACCCAAGGTTCAGCTTCCGTCGCAAACTTCGGCTGATATTTCTACCTCTTGTATCAGCAATTTACTAAGTGAACATGGCGGCACAGTTACGACTGTCGCTCTCGCTACAGTGCAGGTTGTTGTGTACGATGATTGTGGTCAACGGCATATAGTTAGGGGTCTGCTAGACTCTGCTTCACAGAGTAACTTCATCTCGAGCAGGTGTTACTCGCTTATAGGTTTTACTGAATATAAGGAGTCAAACGTCATAGTGAGAGGTGTAGGTGGGTCTGAGAAGCGAACTAAAGGTGTTGTTAATATGAAATTTTATTCTAGACATAATTCTAATATTTGCTATGATATGAGTGCTCTTGTGGTTGACCAAATCACAGGTGACTTGCCCTCTTTAGCAATTGATCGGGCGGCTCTACCCCACCTGAAGTCATTACAGCTTGCAGACGAAACATTTGCTACGCCTGGCCCAGTTGACATACTGATAGGGGCTAGCCTATTCCCACATCTGCTTTTGCCTGGCTTGGTAGCCACCACCAAGGGTTCTTATGACGTGCCACCGGTTATTGAGACCGCGTTAGGTTATGTCGTGGTCGGGTCGTTACCAGTAGCTACATTGTCATCGAACACTCCAGTCACTGTGACATCATGTTGTTCTATTGTCGACGAGAAATCTATTGATTCTCTTCTACAACGCTTTTGGAACTTAGAGGAGATATCAATTCCGCGTGCTGAAGATCCAGATAATCTGGAATGCGAGGAGCATTTTAGGGTTACTACCACTCGTGATGAAGCCGGTCGGTATATCGTGGCTCTGCCATTTTGTAAAGACGCCTATTTATTGGGTAATTCTATGATGACTGCAAGAAATCGTTTTCGATGTTTAGAACGCAAAATGGAAGTATCGCGTCCACTGCGTGAGGCCTACGACAAAGTAATTCGAGAATACATAGACAAGGGTTATTTAATGTACGTTAAAATTGCAGAGTACGACCAAGTGCCTTCTTACATTATACCTCATCATGGGGTGTTTAGACCCGGAAAATCAACTCCTCTGAGGCCTGTCCTTGATTCTAGCTCCAAGACTAGTTCAGGTTTTTCCTTGAATGATATCCTTCATTCGGGTTCTAATTTACAGGGTGATTTATTTTGTATCATTCTAAACTTTAGATTGTTTCCTGTTGCCTTTTGTGCTGATGTGAAACAAATGTTTCTTCAAATAATTATGCGCGAAGAAGACAGACGGTTCCAACGGATTTTGTATCGATTCAATCCACGGGATCCTATTAATATATACGAATTCAGTAGAGTCTGTTTTGGCATGAAATCAAGTCCCTTTCATGCGCTACGTGTTATTCATCAACTTATTAATGATGAGGGCGATGATCTTCGTATGGCTGCTTCCATAGCCTCCACTGCTTTATATATGGATGATATTGCATACAGTGTTCTTTCTGAGGACTCGGCCATCATAGCAGTAACGGAGCTGATTGAACTCTTTAAAAGGGGACGGTTTGATCTAGCGAAATGGTCTAGCAATTCTTATAGAGTTTGTCAAGCCATTCCATCCTCACACAGAAGTTTGGAGGATGTTGAATTCGACAAGGAAACGCAGCAGAAGGTGTTGGGGTTGCGTTGGTCGAGATCTGAAGATTTTTTCCGTTTCGAGGTGGCCGTTCCTCCTGAAGGGTGCACAAAACGTATAATCTTGTCTACAGTGGCCCGCCTATGGGACATACTGGGCTTCGTTGCCCCTGTAATTCTTTATGCCAAATTACTCATTAAGGAGTTATGGCTTTTAAATTGTCATTGGGATGACGTCCCACCGCAACATATCATAAACCTGTGGCATAACTTTCAGTTAGAATTACCCCGCCTTAATGATATTAGGATATCACGCCACATTGGTGTGAAGAAGGACGTTATTGTTAACGTAATGGGTTTCGCAGATGCAAGTGAGCGTGCATATGGAGCTGTAGTTTATTTACACATTACTAAGGCCGACGGGATCCACGTTGAATTTGTATGTGCTAAGTCCAAAGTGTCTCCAACTAAAATTCTCTCCATACCTAGGCTTGAGCTTTGCTCGGTTGAATTGCTATCACGTCTGCTTCGTCGCGTTTGCGATACATATGGCCCGCGTTACCATATCTCAAATGTTTTTGCATTTACCGACTCAAAGGTAGTTTTATGCTGGCTTAATTCGCCCCCACACCGATGGCAAACATTTGTTGCCAATCGCGTTGTAAAGATTACGGAAAATTTTCCAAAAGAATCGTTCTATCATGTGGCCGGTAAAGAAAATCCGGCCGACTGCGTGTCTCGTGGTTTAACTCCTAGTAATTTGTTAAATCATTCAACCTGGTTTCATGGCCCACAGTGGGCTTCACTAAGCCCATCACGGTGGCCTATAAATCGAATTGAAGATATTCCAATAGAAAGCTCCCTGCCAGAGGAAAGATCTCATTCGCTTGTAAGCACCATCCCGGAAGAAATAGTAATATATGATCTTTGCTCCAAGATATCCTCGTGGCCTAAGTTGCTTAGAATTGTTGTATATGTTCTTAAATTTGCAAAAATTCTCAAGCCGCGAAATGAAGGCACACCTACACCTAACGATCTGGAATGCGCAGAAAAGGTTATAATACGTGCTGTTCAGCAAAGGTATTTTGCTGAGGATATTCGTGACTTGAGAGACAGCAAGTGTTGTTCGTCACCTTTATGGAGGTTGAAACCATTTTTGGACGAAGGTCTAATCCGTGTAGGAGGTCGCTTGTCTAGGGCCGCAGTCATAGATTATGCTCAGATGCATCCTATGGTTCTACCTCGCCGTGACCACATCGTAGATTTGATTGTAGATTACTATCATACTAAGTACTTTCATGCAGGCCCGGAACTTCTTATGTCTTTACTGAGGAAGCGCTTTTGGATTATCGCAGCTAGACGGATTATCCGTTATCGTATATTTAAGTGCAATGCATGCTTTAGATTCAAGCCACGCCCGACCTTTCCGCAAATGGCTGATCTACCTAGCCAGCGCGTGAATGAGGTTGACAAAGCGTTTACCCATACAGGATGCGACTACGCTGGTCCGATTCAGTATACTCCTATTCGTAGTCGAGGTATGAAGTCGCGTAAGGCCTGGCTATGTGTATTTACGTGTCTTACGACACGAGCTATTCATATTGAAATAGCTATGGATCTCTCAACAGTCAGTTTTCTGGATGCTTTGAGGCGATTTATTTCTCGACGAGGACATGTTAAGTGCTTGTATTCGGACAGAGGTACCAATTTCGTAGGCGCTAACACATATCTACGCGATTTGTATAAGTTTTTAAAGGACAATGATTCGCAATTTGCTTCCGAGCTTGCCAAGGAGCGCATTGATTGGAAATTTATTCCACCAGCCGCCCCTCACTTTGGTGGATGTTGGGAAAGTATGGTAAAGGTTATAAAAACACATCTTTTCAAGGCTATAGGCCAACAAATTCTTTCTTACGAAGAATTGTTAACCGTCCTTGTTCAAATTGAAGCGTTAATTAATTCGCGACCGCTCACAGTGCTAAGTAGTGACCCTTCAGAGCTATCCGCTTTAACGCCTGCTCATTTTTTATGTACAATTCCATTGTCCTCGGCCCCAGTCCTTAACATTGAACCTCACGATTTACGGGAAAGGCATTCTCTTATGCAGTCCTTAGTGCGATCATTTTGGAAGCGTTGGCGGCTCGAGTATTTATCTAAATTGCAAGCTCGCGCGAAATGGAGGACTCCTTCCGTCCCAATCACTAAGGGTACCGTCGTCATAGTTATAGTGGACAATTCCCCGCCCTTCTCGTGGCCGTTAGGTATTATCGAGGAAGCTCACTTGTCATTCGATGGTGCTACTCGTGTCGCGACGGTACGAACGTCAAAGGGGTGTTTCGTACGTCCCGTGGTGAAACTGTGCCCACTTCCTAGCCAGTAGGATTTTGTCATGGTTATTTATAATTTAATTTAATTTGTTTACTTTGTTTATTTTATATTTACTTCCTATTATAATTTATTATTTAGGATTTTAATATCTTAAGTGTTAATATAATCTATATTAGATTCCTAAGTTCGTAAACTGTACGCGTTACTTTAAGTTAATTACTGTGCTATATAGCAAGTTTATAGTTATTGTTAATACAATTAGGTTAATAGTCTCTTAAAGGCAACTCTTTAAGGTCGGGGGGAAATGGTAACGCCACAGATAATAAGTCCTTGCTTTGTCTGGCTCTTGTTGCGTTTGATTGCCACCCAGTCCGAGGAGGGGGTAGTTTGTCAAACTATTGAAAAATCGTTCGTCTTACGATCAAGACATATGCGTCGACGGTGCACTTTAATAATATATATTTTGGTTTTTTATACAAACACTGTGTTGTGGAAAGGACATCACATATCATCAGGACTGCTGAACAGCCTAACAGGTGGGTGGCAACAGTCATATCGCATGAGCCAAGACCTTGAAAAATTACAGTCCACTAATAAATTCCACGGAACCCTGCAAATTCACGGCGGTTCCAACAATGATTATGTAATCTGATAATAATTTTTCTTTCACATTTACTCGTTCCACGCTGTTTGCAGCCCATTTTTCGTAATTATACTGAGATAAGCACTGATGAGAGGTTTCCGATTAGGCTCGTCATGAAGGAAACGATATTTATGGACATTTAAATACCCCAATAATATTAGTACGAAGATACGAATAGTTTTCCTCTAGATTTTGTAGGTGTACGAATAGTATTTGAGCGAACGATTGTGGCATATTCGGACGAAATCTTGTTTATTTGTAATTGTGTTGATATTTTTTGTTCTCCTTTCTGGAAATAAAGCTTAAAACGTGCCTGAATCAGATGTATATATTATTATAATAAAGTAACAATATTTCTTGAAGGTATATGCATTTATAAAATTATTTATGTGGTGTACGAATACTTATTACACTCACTGTAGATAGACAGCAGCAACATCTGGATGTCTCTTTTATTTAGTTGTTTAATTTTGTTTATGATTCTATTTGCATTTATTTTTGTGTGTGTATATATATATATATATTAATGATAATAATGTATATGGTATGTCAGTAGCGTGCATTCCATAAATGCATGGAAGCACTGCATGCCCTGACAATAAATAAGTCTTAACTAAATTCCTTACAGTTAAATAAAAAAATGAAACTTTTTATATTAAAATCTAATCTATATTCACGCCACCTATATTTCCTATGAAAGCAATATAATATCTACTATCATAATATAATATTAGATTTAATTACGCGAATTCTGCCTACCCTGTACAAATAACATATGCACGCCACTGTGGTATGTGTATGTAATATACTTATATATTTGTGTTCTTGTATATGTGTATTTTCATCTATGATACTTTGAATTTAGTCTCTAGTGCTGTGTGTCTGTATTATTTTGGTCCCTTCCTCGCTGTTTTCTGCGCGTCGACGCAATAAATGGGTGTCAGCTGAAAATCAGCGCTGTGTAGCTCAGCTGATCACTTAGCATTTCCTGAGCTGACTTCCCTTTGCCGCATCATCACAACACAGGGTATTTGCTTTTGTTGTTTTCTGTTTTTATTAACCTATTCTGAACTGTTGTATGTTATGTTGTGTGCCAAATAAATGTTTTTATTTATTTATTAGATATCAAATTTGTGATATTAGCCATCACCTAATTATACATTTAATTCATTTTTATCATTGCGCCTACAAAGGTGCCGAATTCACATCCATTTTAAAATATCGACTCACACCATATCCTAGGATCTTGCTTTCTTATCCTTTTGACTCTCTGTATGTGCCTAGTATTGTGGTTTGATATAATAAAAATAATAATAATATAGCATCACACTATATTCCTTTCAGGGTGAGCAGAGTTCCATTCGTGGCTATATGTATTGATTTAATATAGATGGCAATTATTTTAAATCTACAGCACATATATTTACAAGTAACAAGTGTAAAATTAAATAGCTAGTTGCAATTCTAATGAAAGTCTAACATCTTCAATTGTATCTCTTAGTTTTAGTAAGGTAGTTTTGGCAACATTCGTCTTTGCTTTAGTATTCCCTTCTAACGTAGTATTATCTCAAGTACTTACCCAGATAAAATTTCCGTGAGCAGCCACTCAAGAATAACTAAATCAAATTTTTCGTTTGGATCCTGGAGGAGCTTTTGGACGTTGCTATGTTCCAATGTCGCCACAATTAAAGTGTTCAGCATGACAATAAATTTGCTAACATCTTGCTTTGAGTTACTCATGTATGTCTTTATGTCCATTACATATTCCTCTGTAAATATCATTGATGATATTTTTAATAAATTGGCAGAATTAATATGTATGTTACAAGAATACTTCGCACTCTTCTCGGAAAAAAGACGTAACTTTCACCCAATCAATAAATTCGCTTGCTGAGCGCCTTCTGCGTTCGCCCAACAAACCCGGTTTAGTTGTGAAGACCTTTCTTGACCGTGCAATAATGTCACTCCTCCCTCTCATCTGAGCAGTTGACTCATCTCAAGCTGACAGCGAGCCCACGGATACCGGCTCGTTATACAGTAGGCTACTGATGATGATGATGATGATGATGTCCTAGCCGAATTCGGCCACGGCGACTGTTTCAACACCGATTAAGAAAATCGAGGTCCAGTTTATGGAAACAGTCAATTGCGCAGGATATATTTGTGTTTTTTTTGTGCATAACTGGACGCGCAGCCAGAAAAGCACTCTCTCGTCCGAGCTCCCTCAGGCCCGATGGAATGGAGAACCAGTACGATCGGGAGGGAGCAGGATGTAGGTTTGGTCGAGTTTTCCTTCTCTGAACACCTGGTTGAATTGCAGTGTTATTGAGATACCTTTGTCGCCTTTTACGACACCTCGGCAAGAAGAGGGGGGTGCTATTTTATTCTGCCGGCAGCCACCACGGCACTAGGCTACTACAGCCAATGTTAATATATATTTTTTAAATTAATTGTATTATAACAATTACTAAATTTAGTTTTAATAATCAGTTATGACAGTTACTTACTCGGCATCAATTCAAAATTAGAACTGACATCAATCTGGGTTAAATTTGAATGAGCATTTTTTTTGACAAATGGAGTAATGTATGTCACCTGAAAATTAAAAGAGAATAACATGTTAATCTTAATTATTAGTTATTGACTAAAACCATATGCCTCAAGTTTTTCGTAATTAGCAATAAATAAAAATATCCAAAATTCAATATACAATAATTTTCCATAAAAGGCTGAGTTTGGTTAACAATCTTATCTGTTTAGTGTTATAAAGTTATTGTTTTTTCTTTTTATAATATTTACATTAAGTAACCTTACTTGAGCCGTTCATTTTGGAAGTGACTAAAGTCCACTTATCTTTAATTTTAAATACTTAAGGTTTTGCGTTTTTTATATTATTTTGAAAATGTACGTGATATAAAATTTTCAAATGTACTAAGTATATTTCAATACCAATATATTTTTTTGACAATTCAGCATAAATTATAAATGTCACAAGTGCCAACTTGATAAAAGACGAAAATGGACTTAAGCCACTTTCAGAATGAATGGCTCACTTATAGTTTAATTGTTTAGTACAGAAAACATTAATTGACGCCCTGATAGCTACTTACGACGCTAAGGTCTGTGGTTCGATTCCCAGTAGCGACAATTTTAACTGCGATTTTTTTTTTGTTTCATTTTTCGCTAATTGTGATTGTGTAATGTATAATGTATATGTATTTAATGGCTGCTTAGTCTAGCCAATGATTCTTAAGAGCTAACAGTGCATTGTGAAAAGCCTCTGGGGTACTGATAGGGGTCACAGTAATCAGTATCCTGACACTTCATCCTGCCTCTCTTTAATGGTATCGGATCTATTCGATTAAGAGTGGTTTGGACGAGAGGATGCGTTTGTGCAAGCACTAGCATTCATGCAGCAAATATATCCAGCGCAATTGACTGTTTTCGAATATTTTCAACATTGAGCACGCCTTCGCCGAATAGGGAATCAGCCTACGCCTGCTTGATGGAATTTAGATACGTTGCCAAAGTCAAAATCGGCCAGAATTTTCTTATCATCATGTTTTTAAGTATGTAATATATGTCTTGTATCTATAGAACTAGCGCGAACTTAGTTTGGAACTAAGTAAATGTATGTAGTTGGTAGTAAATGTAACTGAATGTTACATCAAGATATTTCCCTCATAATTTTGCGAAATATAATTACATTAAATTATTAAAATAGAAAAACATTTTGAAAATGTTTGACCTCTCAAATTTTACAATGAACAACACAATTATTAGGCAGTGAATGAATTTTAACAAACCTGATGTCCATGGTTAAGCAAATGGTTAACAACTCCAGCGCCGAGGATTCCGTGACTCTTACCAGGTATAGGGAACACCACCAATATTTTATAAGATTCACTAAAATTGAACAAAAGCGTGAAGCTTGCCAAGAGTCGTATTATTTGTAACATTTCTGAAAACAAAAGTAAAGTTTTATAAACATTTTTTACAGACTGACGGCCCACATGATGGTAAGTGGTTATCGCTGCCTGTGTACAACTGCAACACAAGGAGCGTTGCTGAAAAGAACATAAAATAATTTAAAAAAACAATGATGAATGTCATTAGACCCGGTAATAATAAATAATATCGTCGCGCTACATCCATTTCGGGGTGAGCAGAGATATATTAGTGGCTAAAGTCACACATACTTTGCGCTTATATGTCGTGCCCAACGTGACCAGTAGCGCAATTGATCCCCGTTCTCATGACATGTCTATTATATGTCATGT
The DNA here is from genome assembly GCA_036320925.1 of Automeris io. Lineage (NCBI taxonomy): Eukaryota > Metazoa > Arthropoda > Insecta > Lepidoptera > Saturniidae > Automeris > Automeris io. The sequence goes on along the minus strand of JAUDJH010000030.1, from coordinate 1,997,964 downwards.
GGGTGGCTCACGATGTTTCATTAGACCCATTAAATAAGTTGAAACCACTTGAAACTCTATGATCGTGTATCATAAATGTCTAGAATTATACCTGTTTTAGTTTCGTTTAAATCAATAAGGTAGTTTGTTTGTGGATTGTGGATTGCACAGTGCGATAACTGTGTCAAGTCCGAATTAAAAAAATGTATAGATATATTAATTAACTAATTAAATAAAATACATTCATAATGAAATTTAAACTCACCGAATAAATTTTAATTGCAATTTACAATTAAAAAGGCTACTTCATGAAAGGTCTTGCAATAAACCAATTTAACAAAAAATCTGTGGTATCAAATCGATTACTGTGAATGTAATAAATATATCACTCATATTTATTACTATACCACGCAGCTATCGGTATCGATCCATATCTGTTGAATGTGTACATAGAAGAAATGTAACTGTAGAGTTTGTACGTCTGTTTGGTTTTTTTTATTATTAGGGTAAATACAACAACATATAAACAATACAAAATACAGAATAAAAATCAAGCCAGGGGGCATAAAACAATAAGAGAAAACTAATTGACTGATCTCTATATACATAAAATTGTCGTGTAGCATTGTTAGTTACCTAACTCCTCCGAAACGGCTTTACCGATTTTTACTAAATTTTATATGCATATTCAGTAGGTCTGAGAATCGGCTACTATCTATTTTTCATACCCCTAAGTGATAAGGGTTGTTAACCCCTAACATTTTTTTTTAATTTTTGGACTACATTTTTTGTTTTTCTATAATGTGGCATTAAAAAATACATACAACCTTCAATTTTTACCCTTTTATCACTAACCTATATTTTTTAATAGCCATTTTAGTAATTTAATCATATTTCATCCCGCTCGATAACTGATCAATTACTTATATGGCAAAACAACGTTTGCCGGGTCAGCGAGGTATATTATAAAGAAAAAGAAATACAACACATAAAAAAAACATTTTTTCTCACTATTCTACTAAAGGAACCAAATGTATAAGACAGAATATCGACACTACAAAGATATTTGTTATACATATCACAGGCACGAAAAATTAACGCATTTTTAATATAATTTGACTTCACAAAAAGCACTTTAAACAGCGAAAAGTCTCTTAGAATGCGGACACTTTTTTCTGAGTAACTGTATTGCGCAGCAGGGAAAGACCTTCACAACTAAACCGGGCTTGATGGGCGAGCGCAGAGGGCGCTCAGCCAGCGATTTTTATGGGTTGGGCGGCCACGCAAGGGCACCTCTGTGGGTACGGATCTCGACTTGGGCGACCGGCCAGTTAAAAACGAACCTAACGGTGATTTAACGGCGTTTCGGAATCGACTACCTTGAAAAGAAACGCCGAAAGAAACTCAAGGCTGCATCGGAGTTTTTTTTTACACTGGCTCGACATAGTGACTACAGAGTACCTGATGGTAAGTACAGTGTAGTCCAAAAACGAAAGCGACTATCAAAGAATGAAAATCTATTGATAGTCTACATCGTCATGTCGGCCCACATATACCACGACTGAAGGTCTCTAGGTATATGAGCTACTGGATATACACAAGCTGATCTCGAAGCGCGACAAGCCGAAACTGGCCACTATGACGGGATTTACACCCATGTACTGTGGTCGCGATCCAGACGGGCACCGACGCCCTACCACCTCGCTGCTGTTCGTTTAGCACCACCCAGGAGTCACGTGTAGGGAAACTAGGGTAAAGCCTGCGGACGCGAGCAGCTTCGACTCCCAAAACTGCGTTACTACTTTCACTCACATTCGTTCCGTACTACGCATTAACTACTTCATACGTAATAGTATTTTACACAATTACATCCTTTTTTTTTGGTAAATGGGGGAAAATCCTACATAGGACCATTTAAGTTGCTGTGAGGGCACCGGCCCCGGTGTGTCAGACTCCTACTGACTAAAATCCCCCGGGGTGTCCCTCCGATTGATCCACCCGGGCCTGTGAAACCAAATTCATCCAGAAGCCCAGGGAACAAGAAGCCTCGTTGAGGCTTCCTCTCTGGGAGGGGTAGGGATAAAGCCCACCCCTCCAAAACCTGTCTCCCAGGCGCGAGCCGGACACCGCGCACCAACTCCCTCTAAGTCTACTGCCCGGACACAATTACATTCATCCTATATTTATTTAATTTTTTTTTTGTTTCTGAATTACTTGTCGGAATAGATCTGTATTTTGCGAATTCATGTTTTTTTTATTATTTCAAATGCTTTGAACGTACTTTCATTCTAATACAATTGAGCACAGCCGTACCATCGTGTACAAGTAATAGCGCTAACAAAATACAATTGCTCTTATCACCTGATCAGCATAAAGAATGATGTAAATTGAATAACTATTTACTTCTTTAAAATGTTTGCTGTAAAATGATGATTAAGCAAATTTCATATTTTATCAATGTACGCATGATTAGATTTAAATTCACTTTGTTTTGACGATTGTTAATTCGTTTATGGAGATATTAACAATGCCTAATAATTGAGGCGTCTAATTTCAAAACCCGCTAAAACGATTTTTCGTACAAAATCACTCAATAGTCCTAATAGTAATTTGAAATGTTTTTATCAAAGCCAATATTATATATGATTTTTTTTCTTTTTTGCTTTTTCACTCTAGAATAATAATTTAAATCTATACTAATATTATAAAGCTGAAGAGTTTGTTTGTTTGTTTGTTTGTTTGTTTGTTTGTTTGAACGCGCTAATCTCAGGAACTACTGGTTCGAATTGAAAAATTCTTTTTGAGTGGAATAGACCATTTATCGAGGAAGGCTTTAGGCTATATAACATCACGATGCAATTATTAGGAGCGAAGAAATAATGGAAAATGTAAAAAAAACGGGAAAAATTATTCATCCTTGAGGGCTTCCATTGCGTGCGCTGCAAAAACGGTTCAAGATACCAAAAATATATGTATGAAAGAATTATTCCTCTTGAAATGATCTAAAAAAATGTCCGCGACAGTATATGTCTATCTTTTAAGATTAAGTCACCAGAACCGTTTTTATGGTAAACAAATTTGGTCGAAATTAATGCATTATTTGTTAAGAGTTGTATCAACGTAATAATATTAATCTTTATCCAAATAAATGTGTTGTTGATTAAGAGTATTTAATTGTGAACAAAATTGTCTTTGACATCACTTAATTTCAATAAACATCTTAGAAGATATTACAAAACCTTACATAGCAAAACAACGTTTGCCGGATCAGCTATAGTGTCTTGATAACCGCGAAACTCGAGAACGGCTGAACCGATTTGACTGATTTCTTTTTTGTTGTGTTTGTTGAAGTGTGGGGAAGGTTATAACAGAGAGAAGATTTTCAAAATTATCTGAAAAAGTCTAAAAACAACACTTTTCTATATTCTCATACAAAAGATTTGTTATAAGTCAATTTGAACTTTAACACCATAGCATAAAGTTTAAATGTTAGTGGACGGGTTCCGGGAAGGCAAAACAATTATTGAGTGACGTATAAATATTAATGTCAATATTTGTCAATTTTTATACATATAGCATTAAGGCCAGGTTCCTTCAAACAATTTTCAAAAAACAGCCGAGAGGCCAATAGCTATTAACATTAAAAAAAACAATCTGACTTTGTTTTAGAGAAATAGGGCAGAACAAGGTCTGCCGGGACAGCTAGTACCTTATAAGAATGTGATTGTTAAGTTAAAGATTAATTATAAGTTTTTATAAATTTATGGGATTAAAAAAAAATATGTTATAGTTAGTGGGTTTAGAAATTAGACTCCTCAATTATTACATGCATGCAAATATACTAATACTAAACTCGAGGAGAAACTTAGCATGAAACAAAATTGTTAGCAGAAAAAGCTCTTTCTACTGTAACAAAATGGTTACCATCTAATCTAACCTTCTTACATCAAACTTTGACAAAACAAAACATGTTACTTTTTCTTACTCAGTCAGAAACCTACCACCCCCAAACTCTGATTGTTTTCTCTTGTAGCCACCCACATATTAATAACCGTCCATATCTCCCTCTTTCAAGAAGTATTTGTATAAAGTACCTGGGTATATTAATTGGTAATACTCTAAATTGGAAAGCTCATATTGTCTCTGGAACATCGCGAATTAGGGAGCTTATATATGTTTTTAAAAAACTCAGAAATGTCGCTGCTGATGATGCTGTAAGAATGATTTATCTTTTTTTTATTAATTTATAGGTGAACGCTTGACCTCAATCACACCTGGTGGAAGGTGAAGATGAGTTCGATGATGAAAGGCGTTCGCCTAGCAAATGCCTATTCACTCTTCTCTTAAAGACTACCAGGTCATAAGACCGCGGAAATATGGCCGCTGGAAGCATATTCCACTCCTTAGCCGTTCGCATAATTAATGTAGAAGCGAATCTTTTCGTGCGGATATAAGGAACATCCACCACATACGGATGCATATCTTGCATTGGCTCAGTCAATAATCTGGTATTGCATCACAACCTGGGATGGTGCCTTTACTAGCAATATAATTCAGCCGGAATAGAAGCGGTATAAAAAACCGCTCATGTACTCATAACATTATAATGAGTCTAAAGTCGTGTGCCCGGCACGAGACACAAAAGGAGTCGATGATGAGCAAGTTGAAAATTAACAGACAAAGTATTGGAGCATGGCACGGCATTTTGGCGAATCCTTTGTCCAGTGAAGTCAGAATGCTGTGCCAGATGGTGACGCTTGCTCATCCGCGACTCCGCTAGGATGTAAGGACGTAGGTTAGGGCACATTGGGGCTGATATATTCGCTTGAATAAAAGCCCCTAAATAAAAATAAATTAAAAAAAAGAGTCTAAAGTCATGACTGTGACACAACTCTTTGTACTCCAAACTTGTTTTTAGGCACGAACCTCTTTCTTTGGATCTGGGTCTTCTAAATGTCCCGGTCATGCAAAACCGAACCTCATCGCACCACACTCGCCTCTAAGTATTTTAAAAAAATTTACGCTCGATTTTACAATAAATTAAATAAAACTCCTAATGCTTCCTTTCCCTCTACGAACTTAAAACCAGAGTTAGAGATTACCTGATGCAACTAGATTATTTACAGACTGAAGATCTTTTAAATACTTTAATATATAATCTTATACGCGTCTACACTCCACACATAACACTCTTACTCTCGTATGTTGGGAGTCGAAGCTGCTCGCGTCCGTAGGCTTTACCCTAGTTTCCCTACACGTGACTCCTGGGTGGTGCTAAACTAGCAGCAGCGAGGTGGGAGGGCGTCGGTGCCCGTCTGGATCGCGACCACAGTACATGGGTGTAAAGCCCGTCATAGTGACCAGTTTCGGCTTGTCGCGTTTCGGGATCAGTTCGTGTATATCCAGTAGCTCATATACCTAGAGACCTTCAGTCGTGGTATATGTAGGCTGACATGACGATGTAGACTATTAATAGATTTTCATCCTTTGATAGTCGCATTCGTTTTTGGACTACACTGTACTTACCATCAGGTACTCTGTAGTCACTATGTCGAGCCAGAGTAAAAAAAATGTGTAAGAGGCATTTATCTACGGCAAATAAACGTAAAGTATTTGAAGAAGGTCAAATGTGTGATCTTGACAAAAAATAAGACCAATTCATTTGAACGGACCATTTTCAAACAATGTTTATAATATTTTCAATGGCGTATTAACTGATACTATATGATGTGTACGAACATAAGATTCAAAATAGGATACGGCAGTCGTCTTTGTGCTTACAAAAATGTAATACCTGAGCAGTTACAAGGTCACCGTAACCAAAATCAACAAGGAAGATCATTATTATTTTGTTGTTCAAAACCATGATTATAAATCGATTCGATAAAATATCATCGTTTGCCATTATCTTTGTTTTGAACATCTTTATCTAAAGACCCACGGTCAGGGAGGAATTATGTTAAAATATTCAGCGAGAATTCAGAATATATGTATACATGCATATATAATTCTGAGATGCGACAGATAACACCTATTATGGGGGATGCTAAAAGGTCGGCTCTATACATCCCTCCCAAGGTTGGAGACTGAGACAGGCTATTCGCTCGATGGCTAGTTAGAGGAATACGGATCTTTAGGCCATGCTAGCAGCGAGATGAAGAACGCCTGGGATTTTTAGTCAGATGAAGTCTGACACTCAGGGGGCCGCCATCTTTAATGCTGACTTCATGGATTTATGTAAGATTTTTCCCCAAGGTACCAAAAAAAAATTAAACATTTTATAATTATTAATGATTTTTGTGAAACAAAGATTGGACTTGATAGTATTCTCGTCCATAGATTTAAACTGCGTGCTGAGTGGAATGTTTTGCCCATGTCTATTTTTCCACGTTCTTACAATTTGGGAGCCTTCAAAAGAAGATTAAATAGTCATTTGTTGGGCAGACGTAATTGCCAACGTTGCACCAAAAATATTGTAATAAACCGTGTTTTTTATAGAATTTTCCATCACAATATAGGAATGAGATAGAACGATTAAGAATTGGTTAACAATCTTAGCCCCGATTGTATGTCTCTCGCGTACTACGCGTTGCACTAACCTGACCCACGGCTTTCTCGCGGATCCGGCTTATCAGCTCCCGCGGCAGGTGGTTCCTTCCTGCTCCGCTCGTCGGGACCAGCGCAACGGCTGTAAACTTGATGGTGACGAGGAAAGTCCGATAAGAACATTTGCCGGCCGGCGAAACGTTCGAACACCACGCTATATATGTATTCCGACAAAAATACTGCATACAGTGTCGCGCATTCGCTCGATGCACCAGAATCTTTCCTCCGAATCTTTATTGCTGATAAGAATTAGTAACGACGTTGCTCCGATTACGTTGTTGTATACGGTGATGGACTACCATCACCGGCCATATCTTTACCTTCAACCATATGAAATTTTTGTTCTTTAAATCGTCTACAGTAAAGTAACACATAGGTTACCTAACAAAAGTAACCTTTAGGATAATGAAACAATCAAACTTATATGTAATACTCTTTTATTTCCCTAATCCGGCGTTTATTACAAAACTATAGATGAGACTTAAAAAAAACAATAACGACAAATATTTCTAAGATCACGTCATGTTTAGTTAACAATAAAGCTTTCGGCTTGAACAATCACATAAGATTAATTATCTTTCTTATTGTCTCTCTCTTTCGTCTTACTAAAGTAGGCGCGGAATAGCCGTTTTAGCACAATAACGGTTACAGTGAGTAACACGATGACCACTACAGCTAGATCCAAGTACATCTTCTGGTACCAGGGCACGCGCAGCGCGAGGGACTTGAGATGAGGAGCGCCGTTGGTTTGTATCACGTGCTCAGCCCAGTGCACTAACTCAGCTCCGGGACGCGCCGGCCGGTGGTGGTACACGAATGACCGCTGCTTCACTTGTTTTGCATAGCTGTTAGGAGATTAATACATTATTGTAAATAATATTATAATCTATCAGCCAGCTATAGCGAGTTACAGGTAAGTGGAGCTCTGTAAGGTACTGTTCAGTGGTAGCTGAACACGCACGAACCACACGAAAAGATTCGTTTCTACATTAGACACACAACAAGGAGTAGAATATGCTTCCAGCGGCCATATTCCCGCGGTCTTATGACCTGGGAGTCTTTAAGAGAAGAGTGAATAGGCATTTGTTGGGCGGACGCAGTTCATCATCAGACTCATCTTCACCTTCCACCAGGTGTGATTATGATCAACGTTCGCCGATAATTTAATTTAAAAAAATGCTCAATTATGGTCAATTATTACGTGCGTAAAAGTGATTCCCATTCTTATGAATTGAAAATCTTCAAAAAAAGAATAAGCAAGCATTTGCTAAGCAAATTCATTCCATAATCAACCTCATCGTCACCAGGTATTTTGTAGAGACAAGGTAACAGTTGGAATTTTCTTATATTACATCTTTTCATTTCATTCGCTTTTACATTATAGAATGGTTGTGACTGTTGACCCAGTGAACAAGGTACCGGTTACAATCTCGCCATATACATATGGATATTTCCAGATTAAGTATTTACCACGTGCTCATTAATGAAAGAAAATATCGTGAGGAAACCCACACGGCATCTAATAGAAACATCATGTGTAAATGCAATGAGAACAACGATGACGTGTGCTACTGGTTATACTGGGCACGACATATAAACGCAAAGTTTATACAGCCACTAATATATCTCTGCTGACCCCAAAAATCATCTAACTTGACGATCTATTATTATCTATTATTATTATTAAATATCTAAATTCATTTAATCAAACACAACGTCTTGACACTCTTATAAATGATTGATTAATTTTCTTATGTCCATACCTTGGGTTACTAATGACCTTTTCAATTTTAACTTTTAATTCTTTATACATTGTTACACTAAGGGTCACTTTCTCTGCAAAACCCTTGTGGACAGCTCTTTCAACGTTAATAAACTGATCACCAAATACTGGTATTCCAATGATTGGAACTCCAAAATGGACAGCTTCAGTCGTAGACAGTAAACCACCGTGGCTAATAAAAAGAATGCAGTTTGGATGTGCTGAAAATAAACATAATTATATTAAATTGAATGAACCTTTTGAAGCTTTGTAAACAAAATGAGAATTTCAAAACGGATTTCAAAGAAAATGATGGATTAAAACTAAAAGGAATTTCATAGAATCTGCGTCGTATTGCGTCGTCACTTAAAAACTCTTGTCCTGGGTTCCGTAAATAATTTCCTTGTGGTAGTAATAGTTTTTGATTTGTAACATCTTTACCATTTTATATACAATAACAGTCAATATCGTTGTCATCAATATCATCGTCAATATAATGATCATCGTATAAACTTTAACGTTGATGCTTTACAATGTAATAAGATTCATGAGAGGAAGGTTAGTAAAAGTATTTGTTTCTTTAATTTCATAATTTTAAAGAAATAATATTACATACAGATCTTCAACTTTATTTCATTGTTTTATTAAAAACTTACCTAAAATACTCTGCTGTGGTGCCCATTCTAAGATATGTACATTTTTTGGCAAATCCATGAACCTATCTTCAAACTTCCATAAAACGGTCTGCTTTAGTTCTCCAAACATCTTCAACAGGCTCTTCTTGGTTTCCTCTGGGAAGCTGGTACTCTTTAGATTTGAACCCATACTGAAATATATCACTCCTGCTTTCGAATCGTCCATAAGCTTTTGCAAATCCTGTAAAATTGATTTTAAACTTTATAAAATTAGCTACTATACTAAAGTTACCCGGTGAGAAAAAAAATTTGAAGCAACCATTTGTTGATTTCATTGTATTTTACGTTACTTCTGTAGTGTTTGTGAGTGTGCACACAGTGGATATAACGGCACTTCGGGTAGTGGAGAAGATAGTACTGTGTAAGGTGCAGATGAGAGCGTAACAGCAACCCAACAGTGGGTTACCGTTGCCGAGCAGTGACTGTTATAATCCGAATCACCTTTTCGTATACAAATTATTAACAAGCTTTATACTTTAAATTTTGATCACAATAAGAGTCACTTACCTTTGGTAACGGGTTAACCTTTTCGTCAATATGGTAACCTGCAATAGGCTTATAGTTTTGCGGCAGCCTGGTTGCTTCACCTAATGATACGTGGGAGTTACCCAAAACCAGTGATGCGTTGTATTTTAAGTCGCCAAATGCTGGAGGCTCCCTTCCGCGCTGTCTTATTAATGGTACCATTCGTTTTTCATAATCATTTCTCATCATCGTATCTTGATATCTGTAGGTCAACATATGAATTGGATATGATTTTATCCTAACATGAATTGTAAGCAAGTAGATATAATATAAAAATATTTTAATAGTATGGCTAAATTAAAATGTTGTTATGAAATGAAATAACTTTATTCAAATAGGTCTACATCAAAGCACTTTTGAATCGTCAAAATAAAATCAAAGCGAATCTACCACCGGTTCGGAAAGCAGAATATACCGAGAAGAGCCGGCAAGAAACGCTGGTAATTGCTCTTTTAAATATAATGTGGTACAATAAAAGGTATAATATACAAAGGATTGTATGCCCCACGAGAATGATTGCATATATTAAGACCACGCACTTTTATCATTCAAACAGTCATTAATGGAATAATATCCCTTTTTTAGCAATTTAGTTTTAATAGTTGTTTTCAAATTTAGTCAAAGGTGTTTAATTTAAAAAGGTATTAGTCACAATTTTAGAAATATGGATTATTAAGGTCTATGCAAAATGTAAATAATAGGACTTTCCTCAGGTATTGAAAATAGTAAGGATAATTTTAATAAAGTATAAAGATAAAATAAAGAATAAAGAAAAGAGTATATAAAGAAATAAAATAAAAATGAAGTAACAATATACTAAAATGTCTATTATATTGCGTTATAAGGTGTTACACGCACTGCGACGTTTCACCGCGAGATTTTATACCCCGAAATTTTAGCACTATCAATTGTATGGAACGCGCTCGCAGGCACGGCGGTAAAAATAAGTACTGCTGAAATTAATGAAACTATCAACTTTGTAAGAAACAAAACTTTTTAACAAAAGCAGCGCGAAATTAGTTTCGCGCTACTGGCCAGATAAATCTTTGTTCACGACTAATATTCGTGGGATATATTCCCGTGCGGAGAAATTTTGTAGCTCAATCTAACCAATATAATATTGATAACAAGGTAGTTAAAAAATCTTACTTACGTATATGAAAAGAAAGATATTGACAATTGCGTCCATAATTCATTCACTCGTTGTAGAAAATTCAATGGTGGAAAATTCTTTGACAATACATCACTGTTATATGCTGGATTTAGACTTTCATCAATTAAAACGAATAATCATCCAATGTGGTTCTACTGTAGATACCCATATGTATGGAGCATTATATAACGGGGCTAAGCTGAAATATAGTTTTATTATTACTAATGGTTTTTCATGTTTTTTTTTTAATTTCTTCACTTCTGGTGGCTTTATTGGCATACAGATCTTTTATACTGGTCTGAATCTGACAGTGCATCTAATTGAAAGTATATTATAGTCGTACAACGGCAATGACTACCAAGGGATGAGAAAAGATTGATAGTTACCATTGTAATAAATAATATATAGTAAATAACTGGAGACACAAAAACTGATTCCGAAAATCATTGTGGTGACGACCCAATTCGAGCGAACTCTCTACCATCTCAAAAAAGAGCAAGGAACTGGTATCTATGCATCAACAACGCGAATGGTTGTACATAGTTACGAATACTGACACGTAGCTTGGAGTTTTGCTGAACAAGTGTGAATTTAGGCACCAAATGCTCAGTAGTGAAAGAAAACAACGTGAGTACTTACACAGTACTTGTTATATCCTCATTTTATTCTATGACAATATTCCCAAAATAATTCATTAACACAATATTATTTTGATCACGTACCTAGATAACAATTCATTGAACATCCATTCAATAATAATCAAATCGAACTTCTCGTTTGGGTTTTTGAGCAATTTCTGGACGTTTTCATTTTCTATTGTTGCTGTAGACATCATGTGCATCATAATTGTCATTAATTGGAGACTAATTTGTTCTGCCTCGCTACTCATGTACGTTTCCAAATTCATTATATCATCATCTGTAAATGTCATTCATAACCAATTAATAGAGTGGAATTTTAAACCAGATCCTATACGAAAACTTTTGACCTATTTAAATTGTTTATTTTTTCTATATTCCCGTGGTTTTTATTATAAGCTCTTATGACTCCCTGAAAACAAAATCATGTAATATATTTGTTTTTATTTTAATATAAGGCAACAAGATATACCAATCTTTTCTTATAAAATTTTACAAGTCGATAATATAAATTATAAGTAACTGTGGTGGCCTAGTGGATGAGGACCTGGTATCCAGGCGCGGCGACTTGGATAGTCGTAGCTTCGATTTAGGCATCAAATGCTCACTGATGAAGAAAAACATGCGAAAAAACTATCACGTGCACGTGTCTCGAAAATTGGCGATTGGTTACGCTACTAGTCACATTGGGCACGACATATTAGCACAGAGTCGATATAGTCCCTAACGTACCTCTGATCACCCTGAAAAGGGATGTAGCGTGTCTATATATTATTATTAAACTATTAAAGTCGTCCATACATTTTACAAGAAAGACGTTAATGTTCAAGTTTACATGTAAACTATACTGTTATTTTTATTATGAGATTATTACGTTATTATTACGGTATTATGTTATTTACTTTCATGATAAAAAAATGTCACAAAATTATAAATATTATTTTATGATATAATATACTTTTTCGATTACGTTCCAAAATAGTGACCAATAATCTTATTACGTAGTTATATTTCTTGAAATCATTTCAAAATTAATTTCAAAACTTACGCGGCATCATGTTTGCGTTAGCGCTGACATCAATCTGTCTTAGCTTTGGATGAGGATTTTCTTTCAGGAATGGAGTAATAAACGTCACCTAAAAAAGGTAAACAACCAAAATATTAGGCTTAGGCCGTACTGCGGAATTTCACCGCGCGGGAAATATCGCGCGAATTTTACGAAATTCACCTAGCTATCAATGCGAAACTGATTACACGCTTTTCTTCTTCATGGAATTCTTAGATTCATGTACGTGAAATGATAGTGAGGTACGCTGCGAAAATTTTTACCACCTGTGCGAGCGTTTTTGTTGTTGTGTTAGTCAAAGCTTTAATTTGGTCGATTCAACGTAGTTCCAAGAGATTTAACTTCACCTACCCTTCGCTGCACAACCAAACTTTCCATAGCATCAAGAATTGTAAGCTTGTACGAATTGAACACATACATTTGTACGCTTCCGGGTCCACGATATGCACAACATCCGTCTCCAAGAGTACATCTCTAGTGCATTAATTCGCTGATTTTCGCTTTCTTTTACAATCCATGCTTACAGGCCGTTCAAAAATATAGTAGATACTAGAGCTCGTACGTAAATTTTGGTAATATTACGATCCTTCCATATCTTAGATGGTTCGTAGATCTTGTGATGATGATACCCCACCTTATCAACTGAGCTACCCTTGTTTTCATAGATCAAACCGAAAACTTGGATATAAAATGGTATTACTTCGCAATTGGTTATTGTATTCAAAAGAGGCTTATTTTGCCTTCTAGCTACAATTATCACCTAACTATTTTTTTTGTATTATGTATTACTCTAATCAAATTATTGGATACGAAGGAAATATTAACAAACCTCGTGTCCATTATTGAGCAAATGATTCACAACCCCATTTCCAAGGATGCTGTGGCTCTTTCCAGGTAGAGGGAACACCACCAATATTTTATAAGATTCACAGACATACAGCAGAAGCGTGAAGCTCAGTAAATAACATAATAGTTTCACCATTTCTGTAAGCAAAAACATTCCACATTAATTTCAAATTGACGTAAACTTCTGCGTAAAAGAAAATATATACGTTACGGTAAATTAAACATAAAAATAAACAGTAAATCTGTGGGAATATGCTCCCGCCATCGACATTTCCACGTTCTTATGATTGAGGAGTCTTTGAGAGAAGAGAGAATAGGTATTTGTTTGGCAAGCGCTTTTTAGTACCGGTCTCATCTTCACCTTTCACCGGGTTCGATTGACTTTCTTAGCTTTATAAAATGATTAACATTATTCTTAGATTGTTTAGAAATATTTATGAAATAATTGTATTAACATATTAATTTAATAATAAAATAGGGGCTAAATGCTATACCTATATAATAATATAACTCTCTCATATATGTTAGATACTCTCATACATATCTGTATATTTACAGTGTGGATTTATACACACATTCTCTACTACCAGAAAGGTAAAATTGTAATTTAATTAATGATTAACGATTACAAAATTTAGTCGTAATTTTAATTTTGTTGCTCTCTAATCATGATTAAATCACTTCAAAACATTAATAAGCCATAAGTGTGTATTAGGGATGTAACGGAGGCAGTTTTATCGGAACCGAAGTCGGAGTCGGAGTTCTGAAATTTGATTTATCGGAGTTGGAACCGAAGTCGGAATCAGAGTCGGAGCCAATGTCAGTCACAAGTGACGGCAGAAGAAAGTAGTTTTATTATAAACAAAACATATACATTACATTACATTACATTATTCAGTAAACCTTTTTAATTAGAAAGTAATGAATTTACACATCCACAGAAAATGAAAATAAAAATTCCTGTGTTTCTTATTAACATTTTCCCATTAACAGTGAACAAATAAAATCAAATTTGCTCCAGGGTTGTTTTTGTGTTAATTTCTATTTAATTTAATGTAAATGTAAAATAAAAAAAACTCTTAGTAATAAATTTAGATTTACATTTAGTTTTAAATATATTAACTTTAATAATATTTTTTTAACCAAATTTTTAAAAATTTCTTCTTCAAATTAAGTAGCATTGATTGTTTGATTAATTGATATTATGTTTCAACAACATATAAAATGAAATCAAACGAATGGACTGCAACAGTGGTGGTGACTTTCGATTAATACCTCCGATTAAAAAGTTTCGGAACCGAAGTCGGAACCGAAGGTGTAATAACAATCGGAAGTTCCGACTTATCGGAGTCGGAGTCGAAGCTCCGTAACATCCCTGGTGTGTATGCAATTAAGGATTCCGTAATGTTTAAAACATAGACGAGCCAAATACTGTCATATGAATGATTAAAGACGCAAAATGTAATCGTTATCATTTTTCATTAATCTGATTACATTTTCATTAATCTACTACTGAGGTTATAAAGATTACGTAAACGGAATGCGGAAGCAAAGCGACGCGGGCAGGCACTCGAAAAATATGTTAAAGCGTGCGGTCCCCGCCGACTCCCGCTGCCATCCCACTCGCTTCTAATCGTGACGGTCAAGCGAGTTCAACACTTTGCCCCGTCCATTCCATACATAGGAATCTTCGCTTCCAAAAGTGCACCAAGTGTATTAACAGAATTTTACTTCAAAAAAATTAATTCTATGTATATTGAAACACAATTTTCTTCTTTTTGATTTTGTTAACTATTTATCTCTAAAAAACTTCATTCAACAAAGTAGAACTCTACGTTCTACTCAAGGTACTATGTCGATGAAGTTTTTTTCACACTGGCTCGACACAATGACTACAGTGCTCCTGATGGTAAGTACAGTGTAGTCCAAAAACGAAAGCGACCATCAAAGGATGAAAATCCGTTGATCCATCGTCATGTCGGCCCACATATGCCACGACTGAAGGTCTCTAGGTATATGAGTTACTAGATATATACAAGCTGATTCCGAAACGAGACAGTCCCTAGCGAGATGGTATTTAGACTTGTGTATTGTAGTCATGACCCAGATCTGGCAATCACCCTATCACCATAAGTAAAAACACTATTGATTTTCGGCAGCAAATTAATCGAAGGGCTATTGTTGCTTGTCACTGTTGTACCATAGATATACCTTTATAAATTAAGAACCATTAATTAACAGATTTTATTATTTTTAATTATAATTCGACTTTTTAATTTGATGTTATTTGGTTATTGAGAGAGCACAAAAAGCCTAAAATGATGCAATATCGGCTTTCTGTGTTGCGATCGTGACTTTAGAGCACTTTTGTAATCTGCCTAATATCCCCTCGTGATATTGAAGATAACTTTAGATAGCTACATTTATCTTCAGATAACTCACTATAATTACTTTAGATTTTTTAGCCTAATTTTCTTATCAAACTACCAGATTGTCTGAAACGATAATAAACTGATTTGTGTGTTTTTTATAAATAAATATTTATGGATCCTTTATTCGGTATGGATTAAAAATTAATAAAAACATGTGAAATGGAACGAAATCCCATTCTCAGAAGACCGCATATGTATATAATAATACGCAAATCTATGAAAAATATACTTTCCTATTTTTATATTGATTTATTGACGTATAATTTAATATATATTTATCTTATGTGGACACTAAATTAGTCCCAGTGTCAAGCACTGAACAGTTTTTAAGGGCTGTATATTTTTCAATCACTTTCGATTTTTGATTTAATATGAAAAGTAGGCATTCGCTGAAATAATTATTATACTTTATACATTAACAAAATATAAAAATATTTCGTTATAGTATAAAAAAGTAATTTTGCTAAAAAATAATTAAAGAGCATAACTACTACTTCATTACAGTACTTGAAATTACGAAATTGAAATTTAATTGAAAAACAAAGATCAATTAATTATTTCCTAAAATATTAATGTGTAGATGCTGCTTAAATCCGGAAGTACAATCATTAATGATTTATTTTAATGGAAAACTAAAAATACTGATTTAAAAATAATTAATAATTTAAATGAAAATGTCGATGTGTAAATATTTGTAAATCCTGATGTATATTTTAAATTTAAGGCTCTGCTGAACTAGTCACAATTAAAAAAAATGACATTAATATTTATATTTCTATTATATTGTTCAAGAAACAAAATGATAAAAAAAATATCAATCTTTTAAAGACTACAACTTGCTTACAATATATATAGTATTTTAACTAAATTATATAATAAATACAAAAAAACTCACCTAATAATTTTTATATCAATTTTCACAAAAAACCTCTTAATGAGAAATCTCAAAACACTATTTCCAAATAGGAAATCTATCGAATCACACACATATTCTGATATTATCGTAGTAAATACTTCATATTTATTGTAAATTTTATCACATCGCGCGCAGCTATCTGCAAATTGTCAAACAACGTTGATAGGCGATGACACCTTACTGATTAAATTTAGCGGATACAAGCTAAATTATAAGAGTCGTGTTCGGTATGTTCGGTTTATAGGATTCAAGGTACAAGATTTATGTGCGTAAATCAAATAAAATGAGTTTTTATAGTGATTATATTAGGAATATTTATTTGGTAATATTTTACCCTTTATGGGGGAGGCAAAGACATTTACGCCATACAGCCATGTTTGAGGTCATTTCTTGTCATGTCTTATTAAATTTTTGTTGGTTCTTCCCGTCACCCTTCAATATATCTGTTGTAGTTTTAATTCAATGTAGTCCATCTTCATTGTTGTTTGAATCATCATTTTTAAACACACAATATAAACGGCGAGGAAGACTATGTAGATTGGCGGGAAAACCCAGCGACCCAAGGAACGCATCATTCCGCTAGCGTCTCGCCAAAAAAGCCATTGATTTCTCATCACACACGGTCAGCCGAGCATTCCATTGATGCCCAAGTCCACAACACAAGTTCAAACAACAATTGAACACCCAGCCAACCGCCACAACAAGAAAACAACAATTATTCAGCGAGAATGCAGCCACTCAGGCGTGAAGCTTTGCCGCCAATCCATTAGCAATGTTCGGTCTAGGCAAAAGTACATTTTTAGACTGCCTCCAAATAGTGACTACAGAGTACCGGATTGAAAGTTCAGCGTGGTCTAGCGGCAACAACTAACAAGGTACGGGAATCTATTGGCAGCCTCCGCTTTTTGCTGGGCCTTTATATACCATACCTGAAGGTTTCTAGAACGACTAGAAGTACAGGAACTGATCCCGAAACGCGACAGGCCCAGGCGGCTACTCACCTACCACCAATTACTTCCATTATACAACTCACAGGTACTTCACAGATTATAGGTTATTTTAATAAAGAAATAATAAAAACATATCATAACATATATATATCATATCATTTTTTTTCTATACCCTTCTTTAAAACTAATCTTGGACAGTTATCTACCATGCCAAGGATCTGCAGGCAGTACAACGCACTCTCGCGACTCGGTGACTTGGACCTGACTGTTTCTCTTTCAAAATTTAGAACAGCGTGTAGAAAGTGACTGTATTTATATTTTTATTTTTTTGTGTTACTTTTTGTGTTACTTGGAATCAGTCACAGTTTCGTTTAAAGTTGTTATTTATACATTCTACAATATTGTCTTTTTGTGTTGTGTATATGTATGTATGTATATGTTTTTTCTTTTTTTGGATTTTTATTATTATTATTTAATGTAAACTAGCTTTATATATTAATCACTGTGCATGCTGTGGTGCCCTATACTTGTGGGGGCATTTATATGTTCTATTTAAGTACCATGATCCTTTTGTTTTCTTGTCTAATGTTACCCATGTTGGGCACCCTATTATGTAAAATAAATAAAATAATAATAACATTATATCCCTCTCGGGGTAAACAAAGAGATAAATTAGTGACCCTATCCACTTTACCCTTCTATGTCCAGCATATCGTGACCTGTATCGCCAGCTGATCGACGTTCTAACAGCATTAGTACACATGACATTTCTATTAGATACTACGCGGGCTTCCTCATGATGTTTTCTTTCTCCGGTGAGCATGTGGTGTTAGGGATTCGCGATTAATCTGGAAAAACCCGAATATACGCGCCTGGGGATTCGAACCCACGACCATTCGCGTCGCCGCGCATGTTTATCTACTAGACAACCACAGCCATTTTTTTTTACTTGTGCCCCATAGTTTTGTTTTTTAATTAATCTATATAGTTGAGAAATAAAGATAATTGGTCGTTTTTTTTAGGTAAGGGTATTTATGTTTATGTTTATGTATGTATGTTTTGGTAAGTTATTTTTTTTCTAGTTCTTTTTTGTAGTCGTACCAGAAAAGCTGGCTGTGATTTGGTAGATTAACATTGGCATTCGGTAAGAGCAGATTTTTTAATACCCCTACAGGAGTAAAATATGGATTCAAAGTTTGCTTGAAAATTCGTAAATTTGTATGTAAGTACGATGATATCCGATATTTAGCTTTATGGTTAGAAATAACAAAAATACAGTCTTTCTTTTTACCCTGACCACACCAAGCTTTATGGTAAATATGGTGCAATCTAGTAAAAGACAATTACTTTCAACAATAATGAAAGAACGAACCGATAGCCGCAGTGATCATGCCAGCCTGCACAAATATCTCATCACGCTTCGTTTTAAGGACTCAATATCATAAGACAGTGGGAACACGCAGAAGACCATTGTACAGCTCAAAAACTCGCCAAAAGTAATTATGAATCAATGTTTTTTGGAAAATTGGCCCCCAAGATGATAAAGTAAAGGATTTATATCGAGAAAAATCGAGTAACTATAGCTAATAAAACAAACAGTGAATCGGTGTGATTACATTGTTTATTTATTTATTTTCAGTACAATAGTTGCACTAATAAAGACGTAAACATCATTCTTATAAACTTTTAACATTGTGCACCATACACAAAGTGACCACTACATGTAAAAATAATCAAAAATGAAATTATAATAGTGATTATTACTTTTAAATATACCTAGTCCAAAGCGGAAGTAGGTTGATGATGATTTGCTGTTTTCTTTTTACTTCATTAGACTTTGCTCCCGTTAAACGAGCTATTATATTAAACAAGCAAATCCACTAGCAAAAGATATAATGTAAGCACTTGATTATATACTAAGGCTATGAGGGATTCAAGAATGCGGATATGTTTGTATAAAATAGAAAATCCTGGCTTAGGTTAGGTGTATGTTTTTTTTATATTCGAAAAGGTTATGATTATATGATTAAAAAGTGTTTTTTTTTTTACACTGGCTCGACATAGTGACTACAGAGTACCTGATGGTAATTACAGTGTAGTCCAAAAACGAAAGCGTCTATCAATAGATGAAAATCCATTGATAGTCTACATCGTCATGTCGGCCCACATATACCACGACTGAAGGTCTCTAGGTATATGAGCTACTGGATATGCACAAGCTGATCCCGAAACGCGACAAGCCGAAACTGGTCACTATGACGGGCTATGTACTGTGGTCGCGATCCAGACGGGCACCGGCGCCCTACCACCTCGCTGCTGCTCGTTTAGCACCACCCAGGAGTCACGTGTAGGGAAACTAGGATAAAGCCTACGGACACGAGCAGCTTCGACTCCCAAAAACTAACTACTATATACTAACTTACTTTAACTATTATATTTATAGGAACAAATCAATAGCTAACTTCTAAGTAAGAAGAACGCTATGCCATCCGGCGACACCACAGCGGTGATGTGCACGAGCTTTCGGTTAACGAACATTTCATGAAAGTAGGGGGACAGGGTGGAGAATTTATGAGAACTAACGATGAGATTAGTAAAACTTAACAATTTATCTCCCGATAATGTCAAGAATGGCCGGCGACGAGTCAAGTGATCGGAATTAGTGCTCAAATAAATAATACGAATAAATATTTACGAATCGTGCGGACGGCAAAGTGTTAAGACACTCGTTACGGCCTTAGGTGCAACTGAACCAAATGGAACCGTTACATAGTGCGGAGAGACGAAAATATTATTTAAAATGCGGTTTATATAGCCTCAAATCGCACAAAATGGATGTGACGTCCTAAGCCTGTTGACGTAGCCCAGACAGAATGTCACTCTTTGGGTCGGAGATTCCTCCGCCGGTATAAATTCGATCAGTTCAAGTTTGCGATGATCTGGACAACAACAAGTATGTACCTGAGGACAGTGTGGTAGTCCAAACCAGGGCGTCTGATGGTCTTCTGCTGGATCCAGTCTCGTCACCACACGAAAGTAGCACTATACTTTACACGATTTGTTGATAATGTCAAGATATGGCAGCCTTATAATCGTTTTGCACACACACGATAGTTATTTGGCCGTTGTTCGAATAGTTGTTAGAGAGAGTATTTCAGCGCGGCTGACCATACGATGACAACAGAGCATTCCCTACCACTGGTTTGGAACCAATGATGGTAACGCACTGTCCCGGTATACTCATATAGAGTCTTGTGATTGGCCAGTCCGCGCGAACCGATGAACATTGTGGAAAAAATAATAATTTAAAATTACGTTACGCGTACAATGGATAATAGAAAAAAGATTCTCAAACAAACGTGTTAAGAGATATTTTTATTTTTTAGGAAAAACATAAGATACAAAATTATCCGATTCATATCCTCATATTCATATTCATATCATCATATCCATTATGACAGTTCGGATATTTGATTATAAATACGACACACATAACACCTCGAAAACACGCGCGTTGGCATCGTTATCACAATAATACCTATTTCCGTGCTCGTCGGTCGAACCAGAAGGTACGCTTAGTAGGAAGCAGTCAAACGGCATAAATATAAAATTGCGATTTCAAATTAAAAGTCAGTACATATTTAGGAGATAAACGTGGCCACTGTCTATGCCAAGATTCGACTGAAACACTAAATATATATATATATATATAATTGAGGAACAAAAACATAATAATTAGTGCATGCTTTGCATAGCTCTATGTTTGACCACCGGCTGTATTGACGTAACCTGGTTTCGACGTGTACGTGACAGATAGTCAGTGGGCAGAGATGGGCAAAATGTAATCTGATTAATGATTAACGATTACAGAATGTAGTCGTACTCTTAATTTTCTTGGTCTGTAATCATTGATTAAATCCAATTAAAACATTAAGAAATCATAAATGAGTATGCAATCTGGGGTTCTGTAGTGTTTGAAACATATATGAGCAAATTGCAGTCATATAAATAGTATAAAACGAAATATGTAATCGTAATTATTTTTATTAATCTGATTATATTTTGTAGTGTCAGTGGGCACGCACACATAAACCGCTTCTTTGTAGTATTGTAATCAGCTAAGTGACAGCTAAGTGGGAAGCGAGCACTCTGTACACATTCTACTACTATGGTATATATGATGCAATATATCTCAGTATTTATCTATAGTAATAGAAGCGCTTGTTGTTGAAATTCGAGAATAGTTTTTCATAATATTTCAACATGTAATTTTCCTACAAAATTAGATGATGAAATTGGTGTCAATTTTAATACGTATCACTTGATTTAAAAATAAATTATCAAAGCTATTATCTAACTCCAAAATCTGTAAACATCTCTGTGTTTTAAGCTGCTCGCGTCCGTAGGCTTTACCCTAGTTTCCCTACACTCATGGGTGGTGCTAAACGAGCAGCAGCGAGGTGGTAGGGCGTCGGTGCCCGTCTGGATCGCGACCACAGTACATGGGTGTAAAGCCCGTCATAGTGACCAGTTTCGGCTTGTCGCGTTTCGGGATCAGCTTGTGTATATCCAGTTGCTCATATACTTAGAGACGTTCAGTCGTGGCATATGTGGGGTTTTCAGAAAAAAAAAATAGTATTGAAACCAAGGGCGGCTTGCACTAACAAATTAAATCTAGTTTAAGCTTGTATAAACTCTAATTAATTGAAGCTGTTTCATTCAATCTCAATGATGGTTTCAGTTTAAGAGTGCAAGACAATAAGTACATTGCAGCGCTAAATAGAATTTTATGTAAGCCTAAACTAGATTTAATTTGCTAGTGCAAGTCGCCCTAAAGAATTATCTATTGTTATGTTTCCTATATCGATTAAAACCTTTCTTTTTTTATAACCCGGGGGAAATCCCTAACGGACCTGAGGGCTGCCCCGTTGTGTCGGACTTGTACCGACAAAAACCCCCGGGGTGTTCCTTCTTCTCGTCTGACCGGGGCTGGAGGTACAGTGTAACCCTCATATACGACCCTCGGCGACGTCTGGCCTTTTGTAAAGCCGCATATCTGCACTGCGAGGAGTGGTGTAAGGAGCTACCCCTAGCACACCCCAATATCTTGGAGCGGTGTGCGGAAACACGTTACACACCGTTCTCGCCTGGATAAGTTGGGCGGTACGCTCCCTCAAGCGCACCGCCCAGGTCTCTTATTCGGTTTTAAGGAGGAAGCAGTAGCTGCGTTTCGAAGGCCATTGATTAGACCTCTAAGGCCGAGTGGGCAAAGTGCTTTTCTCATTGGTTCCATCGGATGCAGTGAAGATGTATTGGTGTGAATGGAGGCTACTTGAAAAGTTATAATAAAACAAATAACTTGCAAGTTTGCTTAGTTTTTGATTTTCTAATAAAATTCAGTTTGACCCTCGTACCAATCAATTTACCTAGGTACTTAATACAAGTACATCTTAAAAGAGGGAGAAATGAACGGTTATTAATATGTGGGTGGCTACAAGAGAGAGCATTCAGAGTTTGATTGGGGCAGGTCTCTGACTGAATAAGTAAAAGTAACATATTTTGTTTTGTCAACGTTTGATCTAAGAAGGTTAGATGGTAGCAATTTTCTTACAGTAGAAAGAGCTTTTTCTGCTAACAATTTTGTTTCATGCGAAGTTTCTCCTTGAGTTATTAGTATATTTGCAGGTATGTAATAATTATTAGCCATTGTTCATATCTCAAAAATGAATTAACAATCGTCAAAACAAAGTGAATTCAAATCTAATCACGGGTACATTGATAAAAAATTTACGAAAACTTGCTGAAACGTCATCTTAAAGAAGTAAATATTTATTCAATTTACATCATTATTTATGCTTATCAGGTGATAATAGCAACTATGTTTTTTTATTAGCAGTATTGCTTGTACACGATAGTACGGCTGTGCTCGATTGTATTATACCGATAACTTCCTAGTTTGCTTAGTTTTTGATTTTCTGAGAACTTTCAGTTTAACCCTCATACTCAACTCTAATGTTTTAAATTTTGTAACTATTTATTTTTACTATGAACTTGTTTTAAACTTGCGTACAAGTCGCTGATTAATCTAGCGATCAGAGGTTTCCGAGTTTGGACAACTCAGGTATGTACACCTACTTAATTTTTTATTTTTTTCACTCTAACATTCACTAGCTAACAATTTGCAATCACATTACTTACTTTTAACTTGTGCTATTCCCTAAAAAATTTTACTGTAGTACTTACTATGCACCTAAAATTACCTATTTAAGTTTCTAAAATGTTTTGGTCAGGTTGGTCAGACACTGGTCAGCAGACTACACAGAATAGTACTTACTATGCAACAAACTCCCCCATTAAAATTCCCGAATAATTTTTGATCAGGTTGGTCAAGCGTTGGTCAGCAAATTATACAGGATGAGAGAACAAGTCAGGGGCTATACTTTACAAAAAATCCCAAATCTCTAGGACAAATAGTCAAGGAGATACCTAATGACTAACTTTCCGTAATTTCACCAAAAACTTTGGCAAAAAATGTCAAAAAATTATAGCTCCTTGACTATTTGTCGCAGAAAGGCGTGCAAGGGCTCATTTTTCTCGTCTTGGAGAGGCGCATACGATGCGCTACAAAAAATTATTTTGATCGCAACTGATGCGTAAGACCCCCTAGCAATTAAAATACGTGACCCCGTCACCGCAGCTCCAATAACTAGATCATAACGTCAAATACAAAAATATTGTCAAAAATGGGATTTTCGAAAAGACCCGCAAAATGCGGTTCTCACAATGACACACATGTAAACATTGAGTACTTCGGAAACCGCAAGTCCTAGATGTCCTAGAACGGATTGACTATCTCTCTGTCCGTCTTACATTTAAACCAAATAAGATAACAATTGGAAATAAGGAATCACTAGATGCAGGCAGAGTTTTATTTATTATTAACTTAATTTTTCTTCTTATTATCTTTCACTTTCGTTTTACAGAAGTAGGCACGGAACAGCCGTTTTAATACAATAACGGTCACAGTGAGTAACACGATGACCACTACAGCTAGATCCAAGTACATCTTCTGGTACCAGGGTACGCGCAGCGCGAGGGACTTGAGATGAGGAGCGCCGTTGGTTTGTATCACGTGCTCAACCCAGTGCACTAACTCGGCACCGGGACGTACTGGTCGATGATGGAATATGAATGACAACTGCTTTACTATTTTTGTGTAGCTGTAAAGAAAGTAATATGATTCAGTCGAACATCGCTGCTAAAAGCCATATTTATCACTATAGCCATAATTGAAAACACCAACGTTGAGTGGCCTTGTATCTCAATGTTCTATCGACCATACTTAGAAGGTTGTTATGAGTGGCATGATTTAATAAAATGAGTACTAAAAGTCAACTAAATCGCTTGCGGGTTACACTAACTCATTATGTTTTATCCTAACTCGACTTAGTGACTATACCACGCCTGACGGTAAGTAAGGTGCAGAGCAAAAAAGAATATCGACACTTAAGAAAAATGCATCGATAGTCACAGGGATCATGCCGGCCTGCACAAAGATCTCTTCATGCTACGCTTAAAAGACCCCATATCATAGGATGATAGAAACAACCATTCCACAGCCCAACGAACACGACAAAAGTAAGATTTAGAGGACTTCTTAGTCTTAGCCGGGATGTAGGTTACCGTATAGCTGTGACTCCGTAAACCCGCGCGTGTGGTTCTATTATAGAAGGGAGAGGGTAGATTTAAATAACTCTTCAAAACACTCGCCATAATACAGTAGGTTGATAAGAGACAATATCTCTACGCAACTGGAACTGTTCAAGATGCTTAGTCACGTCAGGATTAAGAACTACATTGTTGTTGATGTACCAACAACTTAAATCAAGGGCTTCGCATCCTCTTTTCCTGCTTAGTACTAAAGATGAGAAATCGCTGCCCGCATGTGATTCTATCATTTTATAACATGAATCATTTTGAACAAAGAATAAATGTTTATTTGTCGGGCAATCCATCTTTGACCTCATCTTGTCTTTCCATTAGGTGAAATCAAATTTAAGCTCACATAAAGAAAGAATAATATCGATGCAGATTGAAAGTTTTCTAAAATAGTAATTGTAAAGGAATACATTCGGCATTGTCATTTCTCCATTCTCCATTATCCTCATAGGGATGATCATCTTATGCTATTTATCCTCCTAGATAAGTACAGAGTCTGCTTTAGCAACCCTTACTTCATCTTCATCTTCATTGATCTTATCAATATCATTATGAGATGTTGCTGCGTAAAAAATATTTAGGTCGCAAAAATATTAAATTTGCCTAATTGTCTTACACATAAAGGCCATAGGCGAAGAAGAAACTTTAAAAAAACATCGAAATATCACCTCGGGTCTCCAAGAATTTCCAAAATTGCTGTTCTTAATTTCTCAGCCATCGCATAGCTCAGATTCACTCTTTTCCCAAAACCTTTGCTGACAGCTCGTTCAACGTTGATGAATTGGTCACCAAATATCGGAATGCCAATGATTGGAACTCCAAAGTAGACAGTTTCAGTGGTGGACAGCAAGCCACCATGACTAATAAAAAGAACGCAGTTTGGATGTGCTACAAAAAAAAACGTAGCCAATTACATCTTTTTAATCTAAACCCATGTCATCGGTTCAGAAATAAACCTACTGGTAGAATCTACAAGAAAAGCCAACAAGAAACTCTACTAGTGGGTCTATTTTGAACATACTGTTTTATAAATAGTTTAATAAATTTAGAACACTTCAGTACCAATTGGAGTGAACGTCAGTGTCACACAGCACAGTTTGAAGCAAATGTCATTCAAGATTAGTAGCAGCACTCAGGACACATGGACCTTATATTACGTTATCATTTATACTCTATATTGTTTTATATAAAAGTCTGTCCTTTTATCTGATAAAACGTTTTCTTTCTTTAAAATAGTTTAAAGAATTTTAACTATAATCGTCAACATCACCGTTTAAATGTTTAGAACAGTTGGTATCATTTTTATGCATTATTTGTAGAGTCTAGGTTGATCTATGAGAATTCAACGATGTAAATTTCGTTTAGACCAATTCTATTTAGTATGATAACTAACGCATTATATTCCGGGATATTAATGAATACCATTTAGCGCACATAATATATTACTGAAAGCTTCTAATTTATATATAGTCCATTATAATGAAGGAAATAGGAATTGCAAGTTCTTTACATTTAATAATTCGTTCCCCCGTAAGCACTTACCAAGTATGCTTTGCTGTGGAGCCCATTCTAATATATGGACATTTTTTGGCAAGTCAGTTAATTCCGTCTCAAACTTCCACAATACGGTTTGCTTTAGTCCACCAAACATTTTCAAAAGACTCTTCTGGATTTCTTCAGGCAAATCTGTGCTATTTATATTAGATCCCAAACTAAAATATATAACGCCATTTTTTGCATCATCCATAATCTTTTTTAAGCCCTGTAACATTTATATAATAAGTATAATAAGTAACACCTGATCAGCTGTAACATTAGTAGAATGGTGCAAAATGTATGGAATAAGCTTTTAAGCTAACACATCACATTTTGTCAATTCTCTACATTTGGAGACGTACGGTCTTAGCGGATTTTTTTTTAAATGGCTCGACATAGTGACTACATTGTACCTGATGGTAAGTACAGTGTAGTCCAAAAACGTAAGCGACCAAAGGATGAAAATCCATTGATAGTCTCCGTCATAATGTCGGCTCACATATATTACGACTGAAGGTCTTTAGGTATATGAGTTATTGGATAGACACAAGCTGATCCCGAAACGCGATAGGCCAAAGCGAGTCACTATGATGGTCTTTACACTTGTGAACTATGGTCATGACTCATGACCCAGTTTGGACAAACGCTCTACCACCAAAACACGAATCCAGAACGGAATGAAACGAACGGAATCCAGGGGCATTGTCAAAACGTGGGGCGATTCCACCGTTCCGTACGATGCGGTAGACAGATACTGCACATGCTTTAGAATCTCTTAGGGATATTATAAGAGATTATTGAACGAGCGAAGAAAGGTTTCCGAGTCAATTGGTGACTTCGATACTGTTCGTCGGTCTATTCATCCGTCTGCCTTTCAGAGGCTTACAACGACATATTATGTAAACCTTGGACTCGAAGCTGATAATCTTTAATCTAATAAAAAAAATAATTTGAAGGGGACTCATACGAATGGTAACGAACATTTTTATATGCTCTTAATATACAGCTGGGAGCTTATTACAGCTGGGTTATTGTTGAAATACAAACTCTAAAAACAAGCAAATGTTCATAAGAAATTACTTATAATCAATATACTCGTAAATAAACGAATCTTATAACTAAGCAGTATTCTGTGATAATTTCAAACAAGACTTTTAGTCGAAAATTTTTGTTTTTATTAACAATTTCAGTGATAAAAATAATAAACATAAAACTATGAAAATTATATATATAAGATAATAATCAATATACAGGGCAGTATTGCTAGAGGTAGAAATTTAAAATTCTTTTGAGTAATTACTTTCATAAGCTTCATAGCGTAAGTAATAATTACTATACTAACAAAACAATTATAGAATAATTTATCATTTATGGCGTTTTAATATTTTACAAGTCCCATTCTAAACATAGAAACATTAAATAACAAATATTGTCAAGAAATTAGGTATAGTTTTAAATCTATCTTAAATATTCTAATATGAAATGTATTTGATACACTTTACTTAAAATGCTACCTAAAATACGTTTTGAAGTGCCCGTAATATTCCAAATTATATTAAAAAATAGTATATAACGTTCTACGGCACTAAAACACCATAATTGTTCACTGATACGAGTACGTATATTGCACGAAAAACTTAATATTTAAACAACATCAAACTCGATAAATAGCAAGCGAGCGACGTATTACAAATTATTATAGTGCTATAAATTCTTATACGGATTACGTATACAGACGCTCGCATATTATTCACTAGATTTTTATAATTTTGTCTGGTTTATATTGTTAATTATAAGTTTATGGTCATCAAACGTATTTGTGATGGACTTATGGTGTTTTTACTGCCTTCGAACGTTAAAAGTATAATTTAGGGTTCTGGAGTTCCAAAGAAAAAAAATAACTTCTTCGCTGTCTGTCTGTTTGTTGACACTTTTGCTCAGGAACACGTGGATTTGTCAAGTTGAAATTAATATCAAATACTTATTCGGTTGTAGATCTGTTAGCATGGAACCCTGTGCACTTGAATCTTATTCGTATATACCTGGCTAGTTTTTTTTTTAATTTGTTCCTATGTTAAATTTAGTAATAACATTTAGTAATGGTTTCACTGTAACGGTGCTAAGTGCAAAGTGTTAACGACAAGGTTTCGAAAAATCCTTTTTCTGTGTCGTTACAATCTATTAATGCTGCGAGATGTCCGTTTGCTACAAATGGCTATAATCACCTTTGGCAGTGGCTTAACTTCTTCATCTATGTGAAAACCTGCAACAGGCTTGTAATTTTGTGGTAGCCTCGTTGCCTGACCTATTGCGACATGAGAGTTACCCAAAACCAATGATGCATTGAACCTCAATTCATCATATTTCGGAGGTTCTCTTCCTTTCTCCCTTACTATTGGTGCTATTATTCTTTCGTATTCTTTTGAAGCTTCTGCATCAATAAACCTGTAATAAATTCAATTGATTTTTACAACTAGTGCGTCCTAATTGTAACGTCATACGACGCTGAAGCTAAGATTTATGACGCTATTTCGACTTTGCTTAGCAAAGTTCTCAAAAAATAAATCGTTTTAACATAAAGCTGGACATATAATAGGAACTTGAGTATAACCATATTATTCGCAAAGCTGATTCCATGTTGACAAAATCGGTGACTTACCAAATCCTTTGTCATTAATTGAGTAGTATAAATTATAATCTTTTTGGTGAAGTCTAAGCAAACATATAAGTTACTTCTATAAATGTCAGCCTACGACGTAGATACTCACAGTAGGAGTATTCTACAAATTAAAGTCTCTGAGCGTGCTATGGAACGTGCTATGCTTGGCGTTTCTCTATAGGATCATATTAGAAATGAGGTATACACCTCGTTATACAACGAGTGAACTAAAGTCATCAATATAGTTCAAAGTATTAGCATACTGAATTGGTACCGATGGAGTAAACATGTAAAGTAAGTGAAGATCACGCCTCAGTAAACGCTATGTTCAAACATGCCTTTATAGTTTTACGCGCCTTCTTTTAAGTTTGCGTAAGTTCGAAGACAAACATTTTTTTTTTCACTGGCTCGACATAGTGACTACAATTATAGATCGGCAAAATGTAATCAGATTAATGAAAATTATTAACGATTACATTTTACGTTTTTTACCATTAATATGACTGTATTTTGCTCATTTATATTTTAAACACTACAAAATCCCAGATTGTATACTCATTTATGATTTCTTAATGTTTTAAATGGATTTAATCACGATTACAGAGCAAGAAAATTAAAATTACGACTACATTTAGTAATCGTTCATCATTATTCAGATTACATTTTGCCCATCTCTGAATACAGTGCACCTGATGGTAAGTACAGTATAGTCCAAAAACATCCATCCGCGAACAAATCCAAAGCGACCATCAAAGGAAGAAAATCCGTTGATATTCTCCGTCACGTCGGCCCACATATACCGCGACTGAAGGTCTCTAGGTATATGAGTTACTGGATATACACAAGCTGATCCCGAAACACGACAGGCGAAAGCGAGTCACTATGACTATATTTAAATTATATTGTGTACAGGATTGTAATTTGCATGATGTAACGTTGTTACAAATTGATATTTTAAACAACATTTAATTTTAAACAATTATAAGAGAACTATATCGATAGTCGATGTTCGAGGCGTATCGATAAGCCAAGCACGGCGCATCATACATTATAACTATATAATAATATAACTACACTGTACCTGCGCGCGCGCCGCTGTTGGCGAGTCGCGGCCACATTCATTGTGCCTGACAACGCCGCGGAGTGCGACTGCGTCATTTATAACTTATAATCATTATCTTTAAGCATCAAATTTAATAAGCTATTGCTCAACAAAATACCTAAGAATAGTGATTTGATCCCGAAATAACGGGAATCACCCTACGAATCACCCTACGAATCACCCTACGAATCACGGTACGAATCGAACGAACGAACGAACGAAACGAGAGACTGCTAGAACACACCCTAGGCCATACACCTACGACCCATAAAAAACCTGTAAACTAACTACTGTACATATTAAATCTTTAGTTCGTAACTAGTGTTTTTCTGCTAAAAACATAAAGCGACAATGAAATGTTTAAGGTAACTAATTTAATGTAATGTTTATATATTAAATTGATAAGAAATAGATATAGTATCTGTTTAAATGCGAATAGTTATCCATTTACTATATTTTACGTCACCATTTTTTTTAGAAATAAGATTGATTATAGTGAGCTATGTATATCTTCAACAAACAGATATATAATGTCATTGTACATTTTCTGTAGACCAATAAATGAGGAATAATCCCACTATATTTTTCTTTGTTATAGTTCAATAGGGCTATGTAACTTTGTCGATGAAAACTCCAACGCGGTTTGATGCTTTTCGACATGGTCTGCTATGATCCTTACAAATGAAAATCTTTACAAATTATACACTTAAATCTGCCTCATGAATTATTTTGTCTAAAAGTGAAAATCACATGAAAATCCGTTCAGTAGTTTAATAGACTTTGTTTTATAATTTTTACTGAAGTTATTATCCTTAAATATTATCAAAACATACTGTTCAACTAAGATCTAAAAACAAGAACTCAAGTCTTAAATATTAGGTCCTTACATATGAAATTGGCGTTTTGTATGGGAGGAACAAAAAGTCGAATATTTTTTAATATAATATATTTAATTAATCAAAGTATGAACCATTATTTTCTATGCACTTTTGCCATCTCATAGGTAGTTCATTGTTCCTTTACTAAAAAAACCAGTCGGACGGGAATCAATAAAATCTTTGAAGGCGATTTGGACTGCCCCATCGGAGTTGAATTTTTTCCCTTGCAAGAAGTTATCCAAATTTCGAAAAAAATGGTAATCTGTTGGAGCAAGGTCCGGGGAGTACGGAGGATGTCTTAGACTTTCCAATTGAAGCTCTTCTAATTTAGTAGCCGTCTGTTGCGCAGTGTGTGGTCTAGCGTTGTCGTGAAGCAGCAGTGGCGTGGAGCGATTGACCAGCCTAGGTTGTTTAGCCGCTAGCTTTTCCATCATGGTTTGCAATTGCTGACAATAGACATCAGCCGTAATAGTCTGGCCAGATTTGAGAAAACTGTAATGAACAATACCGGCACTAGTCCACCAAACGCTTACAAGTAACTTTTTTGGGGTTAATTTTCGCTTGGGGCAGGATTTGGCTGGCTGGCCAGGATCCAACCAAAACCAAAGAACCCATTTTTCATCACAGGTAATGTTTCGGTTTAAAATACCTTCATTATTGTGCCGGTTTAGTAATGAAACGCAGCAGTCGACGCGCGTTTGCCGGTTTGCTTCAGTCAATTCGTGAGGTACCCACCTTTCAAGCTTTTTAATCTTCCCAATTTGCTTCAAGTGAATTAAAACAGTTTTATCACTAACATCGCAGCCTGCAGCTAACTCGGACGTGGTTTGCGATGGATCCGCTTCCACAATAGCCTTCAACTCTTCATTATCAACTTGAGTCTCAGGCCGTCCACGGGGCTTGTTCTGCAGGTCGAAATTTCCAGAACGAAAACGAACTGTGTTTTCTTTTGCAACACGACCGCCATACACATCATTCACCCTTCGAGTTGTTTCCGCAGCACTAGTGCCACGGCGGAACTCGTACTCGTAAATAATGCGATATTTTAAGTTTTCCATTTTGTAAAATGAGTGACGCAAACAGAAAAAAACAGAAGAAAAAAACAAATAAATGACGATCATCGAAGCACAAATACATGAGTCTATAGCTGTACAAATTTGAATTTGGAATTCCTTACCAAAGAGGAGAAATTTGTGATTAAAGTGGCCAGTACGAAAAACGCCAATTTCATATGTAAGGACCTAATATATAAACCTACATATTTAATCAGTTATTGTATTTTCCTTTATCTACTTACGTGTATAAAAAGAATGATATTCTGATTTGGGCCCACAATTCTTTCACGCGTTGTAAGAAGCCATGAGGTGGTAAGCTGACAGAAAGTATGTCGTTACTATATGCAGGATTAAGACTCTCATCAATCAGTCTAGTAATCAACCAATGGGGTTCTACAGAAGAAACCCACACAAATGGAGCGTCGAATGCTAGAGCTAATCTGTGAAAAATGACAGATTTTTTTATTAATATATAAGGTCAATTAGGAAGAAATAGTTCTTGATCCAAATATACATAACAGTAAATGATTAGGTATAAGTAAAAACTTAATTAAGAATTAACTTAATAAATTATAATCTCTCTTGTGCGTTTTTCAGTAACTGCTAGTCACTTACTAGCCGGTGAAGTAAAACACGGAGAGGAAGAAGGAGGATTTTGAATTATGTGTACGGTCCTAAAAAAAGGCGATCAGCTGCGAAAGGTATATTATCATTAGCCATAGGGCGTTTGCTGCCGAACCTCTTCTAGGATGTTCTAGAAAAAGCTGATAGCTGTGTCTGCATGTCTTAGGCGGCTCTTGACTTTTTTTTATTAATTTATAGGCGAACGCTTGACCTCAATCACACCTGGTGGAAGGTGAAGATGAGTCCGATGATGAACCGCGTCCGCCCAACAAATGCCTATTCACTCTTCTCTTAAAGACTCCCAGGTCCTAAGATCGCGGAAATATGGCCGCTGGAAGCATATTCCACTTCTTAGCAGTTCGCATGATGAATGTAGAAGCGAATCTTTTCGTGCGGATATAAGGAACATCCACCACATACTGATGGTATTAGTAATGATGCCTAGTGGTTTTGTGATGGAATGGGGCTGGTGGAATCAAAGAATGCAGTTCCTGAGAACACTCTCCACTATGCAACCGGTACAAGACTTTACAAACAGTTGCAGCGCAATAAAGTTTAGTTACATTTTTTAAAACTTAAAATATACTTATATTCTCGATAGATTCTGCTTTCCAAACCGGTGGTAGATTTATTTTAGTTGCTTTTTTTACCATTCAAAAATACTTGTAAATAAGCTCATTTGAATAAGGTTATATTTAATTTCATATTTCGAAAGGATATTACAGACTATTTCTAAATTGCCAAAACTAGCGAATACGTTTTTTTTTTGTTGACATTCCAACTGCTTGTGCAAAGCGATTTGACTCCTGTTTTTGCTCCTTACAGCCAAGGATTGGAATTCGCTTCCTGCTTCTATTTTTTCAGCAACTTACGACATGGGAATCTTCAAACGAGTGAATGAGTATTTACTATATGAGCGCACTCCACGATAGGCCTCGTCATCACTTTCCATTAGGTGAGATTAAAGCGAAGCCTAAACTTATATGCAATAAAAAAATAAATAATTATCCTAGGAAAATAAATCGAATAATTTCCGATTAACTAAAACATTAGATTTTTTTAATTATCTCTTATTAAGCGCAATTGGCACCCAACCATTACTTAGCGTTAAGCAGTACCATTATTTAAAATAAATATATAAATGAAACTGCTTCCTGTAATTTTATTTCTGTAACGTCCAAAAGCTCATCCATATCCAAACTGACCTGAATAAAAAATAATAATTACCATATCCTCATTTTTATCATTCTTATTAATTGATTTTTACCAGTAATTGAATCTAGGATTCTTTGTATTTTCCAACCCATTTCGTCCAATTCGTTGTCGCTAATATCCCTTTTTTTACTTGGGGAAAATCCTCATCAGACCGTTCTGGCCAAACGTGAAATGGCGCGGCCGAGGTGAGTTGAATTTGTACCGGCTAAAAACCCCAAGGTGACTGCTTCTGCATATAGACCCCCATCTAGATTCCCCAATCTAGGTCTTGTAATCAATTCTCCACAGCCCCGTCACGTCCCTTGTCGCTGACATCCCTAGAAAATTATTGGAATATGGCATCACTTACCCGGCTAATAATTCGCTGAACATCCACTCCAGAATGACTAAATCAAACTTCTCATTTGGATCTTTCATCAACATTTGAATGTTCTCATTTTCTAGTGTTGCTGATGATATCATTATCATGAAATACAACATCAGTGCGCTGTCTATTGTACTATCATTGCTATCTATTAGAGATTTTAGATCCATTGTGTGACCTGTAAAATAAATTTATAATAATTTGATTTCCTATGAAATGTCAATAGTTATCAATAAAAACAATATTTAAACCGATCAGTGTAATAAAAGCTACCAAAAATACCTTAGCCTCGTTACGGAACTTACGACATAGCCACATAGCAATAGTTTTAGACTAGCTTTGCGAGGTGGTAGGGCGTCAGTGCCCGTCTGGATCGCGACTAGTGATGAAAATGCCCGGGAATTTTCCCAAAGTGCCCAAAACTTGTATGGGGAATATTCCCGGGAATTTACGAAATGTTCGCGGAAGTGCTGGGCACTTTGGGAAAATTCCCGGCCATTTTCATCACTAATCGCGACCACAGTACATGGGTGTAAAGCCCGTCATAGTGACCAGTTTCGGCTTGTCGCGTTTCGGGATCAGCTTGTGTATATCCAGTAGCTCATATACCTAGAGACCTTCAGTCGTGGTATATGTGGGCCGACATGACGATGTGGACTATCAATGTATTTTCATCCTTTGATAGTCGCTTTCGTTTTTGGACTACACTGTACTTACCATCAGGTACTCTGTAGTCACTATGTCGAGCCTGTGTAAAAATAAAAGCTTGATTATGTGACTACACAACACTTGTTGGAGCAGTTGTAGTTGCACTTAAAAAATAAATAAAATAAAAAACTTTTTTCACTTGTTACAACGACTATCATTAAAATTATCACTTAAATTGATAAAAATGGTTACTATCTTCCTCTAAATAACTTTCCAGTTACAGCATTGTATATGATTTTTTTTTAGAAATTAAAATGGGTATAGTAAACTAGACTTAATAGATAGATGTATGCTATGTGGGACTTTTTTGTAAACCTTCAAAAGGGGAATAAATCCACCATACATGGTTTTGTTATATGTTAAATAGGGTTAAGCAGAGTTAGCTATGAAAGCTCCCCGATAAGGGTGGTGGGTGGAGACCTCTCGCTGCCGACGCTCATCCCAATTATGGTCGGCAGCGAGGGTGCAAGGAGAGCGGTGCTCAATTTTAGTGAGCAGTTGTTTGCACAGATGGAGCGGCGGCGGAGCGGGTTCGGGAGGCGCTTGCTTCAGCAGCGTCACAGAACCGCAAGAATGGAACGTCGTAGAGCGGCGTTCCTAAGAAACGTCCGCCTCTAACGCCAGCACTGGGCGGCACACTTGAAGGAGTATGTCGTCCAACAAGAATACGAGCGTAGAGGCGAGAGAGAGGGGGGTGGCTGTTTACACCACCCCTTCCCAATAGAGAAGAGGCCTGTCCAGTGGCCGCACGCCTTGCCAGGTATCCAGGATGAGGCCCTAGTCGTGGTCGCGCTCCAGTTAGGTGGAAGGTGGAACACCCCGGGGCTTTAGTTCGTGCAAGTCCGATACACCGCGGGGGCGGCCCTCACTGCCCCCTGAGGTCCGAAAGGATTTCCCCTGGGTTACAAAAAAAAATTAAAGCTCTCCGGCAGTATGACTTTTTCCGAAATTTTCAACAATTATCGTCATAGTTCAACTAATTTACATAAAACAACTAGCTGACTCGGCAAACGTTGTTCTGCCATATAAATTATAGCAGACCAGCCACGCTTTGCTGTGACTGGTTTTTGAATAATTACTCAATCCAGTCAACGGATAGCGCCATCTTTTAGAATCGGTTGGAGCTAACTGTAAATTATGACTGCTAAATAATAAACAAATAATTTGCAATAAAATAATATTGCGACTATGAATTGAGATGAAAACTATCCTATCTTTTAAATTAGATCAAACTTTACGTGGTGTGTAAATTTCATTAAAATCGGTTTAGTAGTTTAGGAGTCCATCGCGGACAAACATCGTGACAGGAGATTTATATATATTAAGATAACAAGTTATGCACTAAAACCTTCCTCATAAATCACTTTATCTATTGAAAGCATATAAAAATCTGTTCAGTAGTTTTTAGGTGTATCGCGAACAGACACTTAAGACGGAGGACTTAATTTTATTATATGTAGTGAAGACATTACTTACTGTCAAACATTGCATTATTATTACTTATATCCACTTGTCGCAAATTCGGATGTGGGTTTTTATTAACGAAAGGTGTAACATAGGTGACCTGAAAATGTATTCAACCAAATTAAATCGTATATCCTAGTAAGAACTTACAATAGTATTGATTTTACATTTTTTTGTAATATAACTGATTGGGGTAAGTCAGAGTTTCAGCAGCTCCTAATGATGTAACTATATAGATTTTTTTCTGGCTATCGAGAAATCGCGTAAAAACTGCTAAACTAATTTCGACGATTCTTGGAAATAACATATCTTGGTCATACAATTTACATATAATATAATAGCTTACATGCACTCAATTGTTACAAAAACACACTCACACACACAAACACATTCATATTTCTTATTGCTGCGAGTTTCTGTTATTGCATTTTCCGTCACTCCGATGCGACCTTGAGTTTCTTTCGGCGTTTCTTCTCAAGGCAGTCGCTTCCATAACGCTGGTAGATCACCGTTAGGTTCGTTTTTCAACTGGCCGGTCGCCCAAGTCGAGGTCCGTATCCACAGGGGTGCCCTTGCGTAGCCGCCCAACCCATAAATTTCGTTGGCTGAGCCGCCTCTGCGTTCGCCCACCAAGCCCGGTTTTGTTGTGAAGGTCTTTCCCGGGCCACCAACATGGACATGCCGAAAAAAAAGCATTTTCCTTACCTTTATAGTTTTTAAATAGTATCATTGTGTAATTGGCACAGCTTTAAAACCGTATCGTATGTAATGCAATTGTACATATGTTCTGTTCAATGATAGTGAATAAATAAATAAGTTTGGACCTTAAATAATAAAATCTATAGTATAACACTACTATATTTGTTATTAGTGTATATAATTGTATTCATATCCTAGTAATAACTTATAAAAATTTATTTAATTTACAAAAAAAAACTGATTGGAAAAAATAATTTAGAGTTTCAACAGCTTCTGAAATGTAACTTTTACATGTAGAATTCTTCTCTGGTTATCTAGAAATCACGTAAAAACTACTTAACTAATTTTGACAGTTCTCGGAAATAATATTTTTTGGTCGAATTGGAACTAAAAATAATAAAAGCTATTATATTAAAAATTGTTATTGCTATATAGAACTGTATTGGTAATAATTGGTTTGTTTTGTCTTACAAATAACAAATACCGTCTAATAAAATATGCTCACATAGTAAGTTTACTCTTATATAACTTAAATGATTGTAGAAAAATCAAACCTCATGTCCGTAATTTAGAAGATGATTCACAACACCAGAGCCAAGGATACCGTGACTCTTTCCAGGAATAGGAAACACCACCAATATTTTGTATGACTCACAACTATTAAGCAAAAGTGCAATGCTTAGCAAAAACCAGCCCGAAGAACCCATTTCTAAAAAAGTAAATAAATACATTTTAAATCATAATTATTGCAGTAGCAACTTCTTTAGGCTCGTTAGGCGCTTTTATGCCTCTAAAAAGCACGTGACTGCCACGCGCAGATATATACAGATCATTTATTTTATTCCGACTATGCATAAATATCACACCACAATTGGTGGTAAAAATGATGCAATCCAAAAAAACCTGCCAAGTGTTAGTCAAACACGTGCACCAAGGATTCCGTAGAAACTTAAAATGTAAGACGACAAAGTTATCATAGAATTTGATTAAGTTATATTGTTTTTCTTCATGTCCTATAAAATATTGATCCTTACATTAAAAAGAAAGTTGATATCTGTACAACGAATTTTTGATTAATTTTGTTGATTTTCGTTGAAAATTTGACCAAAAGTTTAGCTTCACTAATAAGTCCAGACAAAAACCGCTAAAGATTTGTAAAACTTTATTGTAGTAGAGATACTACTGTGGTTTAAGATAGCCCCATAATATCTTTTTAAAAAATACTTACTAAAGTACTTACAATTTTTTTAATGATGAAACTACAAATTAACTGTTTTTGCACTTTTTCCTACCTTTATGATATACTAGCTAACCGACGTACTTCGTACCGCCATGAATACCGTTACAATGAATAATAACTACTAACACAAATCAATGCACATAAAAAATATTATAGAGTAACTATTAGGTCTGAGAAAAAGTTCGTGGCGTTTCTTCAGTAAAATTCGACTAGTCTCATTAAGCGCGTGAATGAATTTATTTGAACCAAATATGTTCCATTAATATCGATAATGTTTCGATATTTTTTAGGTAGATCCATGATCCCATCGGTGAAGACCTTCTGTGGTTTCTAGTTAAAGAACTGGATCGAGTAGTTTTCATAGGCTTCTTTTAAAACCAAGTTAATTCCATGAAGAGAGCTCTGCAGAGATCGAAATAGATGATAATCAGAGGGTGCTATATCCGGACTGTAAGGTGGATGCAACAAAATTCCCATCCGAACTCTCTAAATTTATGGACGGGCCATCAAAAAGTGTGTGGTCGGGCGTTGTCATGATTATAGACAATACCTTTCTTATTTATCATTTCGGGCCTTTTTCTCTCAATCACCAAGCCTAATCTTTTTCGTCAACCACAGTAGAGTTGATAATCAATCGTAACACCAGTCGCAAGTAGCTCGTGGTGGACGATAACCATCCAGTCCCACCACACACACAACATCACTTCTTTTGGCGTCGATGTTAGTTTAGCAAATTATTGTGAAGGTTCACCATCCTTTATTCACAATATTTTATGCTTCCAGTTGATGTACGTAATCCATTTTTCATCTCCGATTATTAGACGTTTTAGAAACGGCTCGATTTCATTCCGTTTCAGCAGCGTATCGCAGATGTTTAATCAGTCCATCATGTTTTTCGCGCTCAATTCACCAGGACTCCATTCGTCAAGCATTTTTATAACCAGCTTTGTGTAAATGATTCAAAACATTTTTATGGTCAATGTCTAATTCCATACCAATATTGACACTACTGATATGCTTATCTTGTTGGACTTTTTCAAGTATTTGATCAGCTTTTGCAGTGATTGGACGACCGCAGCGCGACTCATCTTTCACATTAAAGTTACCGAAATGAAAGTGAGCGAACCATTTCCACACAACAGAATTTGAAAAAGTACCTTCACCGTATATAGCATTTTTTTTTTGGTAAGCCTACGCAGAGTTGTTCCCGTTGTCATGATGATATTGTAGAATATACCGGATTTTTTCATTATTCAACTCCATGTTCGAGTGCGAAATACTTTCGAACCACTGCACAGATTGCAATGTTTCTTACATTTAACTAACGTTCGGAAGGCCACCTTTAAAGGTGCACTCATTGGTGTTGCTATAATTTATGTTTCTTTAGTTATATGCGACCAACGCCATTCATCAGAAAAAACGCCACGAATTTTTTCCAGACCCAATATATATACTGCCACGCAGAAAAAATTGTGCAAATGCATTTAATGTTTATCAGTAACTCACGAAAACATATTATAAATATAAATTATATATGTCAGGAAGATTTAATGACAATGACAATGATGATGATGTCCTAGCCGGATTCGGCCACGGCGACTGTTTCAACACCGATTAAGATAATCAAGGCCCAGTTTTCGGAAACAGTCAATTGCGCAGGAGATATTTAAGTGCATAACTAGACGCGTAGCCAGAAAAGCACTCTCTCGTCCGAGCTCCCTCAGGCCCGATTGAAAGGAGAACCAGTACGATCGGAAGGGAGTGGGATGCGGGTTTGGTCGAGTTGTCCTTCTCTGAACACCTGGTTGAATTGCGGTGTTAAAGAGATACCTTAGTCGCCTTTTACGACACCTCAGCAAGAAGAGGGGGGTGCTATTCTATTCTGCCGGCAGCCACCACGGCTTACAACAATGACAATATAAACTGTATGACTGGTGGTCGTGGGTATGTTGGTAGAAAGACATGGATTTTGGCGTTTTACTGTTTATTTGCACTTTAAGGCACACCGAACTGTGACGCACAGGCACGTACTCTAGCCTTGGGTCTCAGTGGCCGACTGCCTTAGCAAGAGCATCCCTTGCGCGCGCGCACCCTTTACCCCGCGCGTCCCTTAACACCCTAACGACCCTTAGAGCGTTTAACACATGCACGTATCGGGCGGCGTCTGCATGCTATAACTGACAGATGAGTTGTATTCCATTTTACTCAATGCATTTCTTCCAATAAATGATTGACATGTTTTTATATTTTTAATTTACTTATAGCAATAAAATAAACACTATATGTTAAAGGCAGCTTTCCATAATACATTAGTAAAAACCGCATTTAAAACGGGTATCCTGATTCAAAGATTAGATGCGTACAGTTCGGTTAACGATTCTCATACATTTTTACTAACCTACATCGCGCTAGTGAAGTTTTTCTAGGCACTCGCATATATACACTGAGTTGAAAACCTTAATATCTATGGTATGTTGGGGAGTTGGCTGCGGAACTGATTTATTATATGTATTGAAGAGCTTGCTTCTTGTCCAATTTCCTAATTGTAGGTCAGAGCCATTTACAGGTAGGTTTTGTGATTCCTTTGTGAAAATGGCAAAAACGTTAAAAAATACGACATAAATCGTTGTTTCATATCTTTGAAAATGCATAAATTTAAGAGTATGATTTTTTCAAGGCCACGACAGATCGAAGACGTTGGTGTTTGTTATTAATTCAAACTTAAAGCCTCCACGAGATCCTGAGAAAAAGGGTCTCGATAGACAGACAAGTCAGTCTTGATAACAATGTGATTTGTTTTTTTTTCTTTTGAGGTACGGAACCCTAAATATCAAATGTTATCTGATCTATTTATTGTTTTCTGATATTTCCGTCTAAGGAAACAAAATAAAAACTATCGATAAGACGGAGCTCGACCAACATATTTATAAGTGATTAATTTTATCTTCGCTAGTCTAGGCTTGTTGATATGTGACGGTTGGCAGGCTGAATTATCCACGTGTGGGTTAGTCACTGTAGGTACCAGAAATAATGAATTATCTTTACCTACATTCATGTTTCGGTGGTGAATAGAATAAACGAATCTTCATATTGTGCGAAGATTGTAAAATTATAATTATATACTTTTTAACTCTCCGACGCAGCCTTGGGTTTCTTTCGGCGTTTCTTCTCAAGGTAGTCGTTTCCG
The DNA here is from genome assembly GCA_036320925.1 of Automeris io. Lineage (NCBI taxonomy): Eukaryota > Metazoa > Arthropoda > Insecta > Lepidoptera > Saturniidae > Automeris > Automeris io. The sequence goes on along the minus strand of JAUDJH010000030.1, from coordinate 1,955,946 downwards.
AAACGTTAGTAATAAAACCAGGTTCTCACCCTGGTTGGCGGCCCATATCGGGGTATCGAGGAGGAAGGCACAGGGGTGCCCTTGAGTTGCCATCCAACCCACAGTTCTCGCTGGTTGAGCACCCTACGTGCAAATCCACCTCGTTGGATGACGTTGTAATGGCCCTCACAGGCGGTGAGGGCCGCTCCCCCGGTGTGTCGGACCTGCCCCGACTAAAACCACCGGGGTGTTCCTTCTCCCGTCTGCTGGATGCTAAGGGCAAAGCCGAGCCATTTTCCTCGGCATCCGGCGACGTCCGGCCTTGTTCGGGCCTCATCTACTAGGCGGGGGGCTGTTAAATAGTCGCCGCCCCCCGCGTACACCTAACACATTTCGGGGAGAGTGGTGTAGAGTGCCACACCCCCCCTCGTCTCCTTGAATTGTCATTGGAGCGGTGTGCGGGTACACATCGCACACCGCTCACGCCTGGATCTGGGCGACGCGCTCCCTCAAGCGCGCGCCCGGGGCCCTCACAGGCCAAGAACAATTTGACACATCCAAAAAAATATTTTAAATAACGCATAACACGAGTTTTTAAAATATGTGCTATATAATGTTTTTTTAGGTAGAACAGTATAGATAAATTTTAAACTGTAAAATAAGATAACACACTCTTTTTGTCTAAAACTATAAAATGGTCAACTTCAAATTTTGGTTAAGCGTGAATGTTCGACAAAAAGTAACAATATTGGGCATTTTTGTACAGTAATCAACTCAGTTTCATGCGAGGAACATTATCTTGTATGACATGAAAGAAATCTGAAGTTAGTCAAATTCAATGATACATTTTCTATACAAATCTTAACATACCGCCTAGTAGGTACTGACATTTTCGCTAAGTCCTAGGTTCGAGTCCCGGCAAACTGCAGTATAAATAAACTGCACTATAAATTAAATAAATCGCGAATTATATTTACTACTTACTAGCTGTCCCGGCAGACCTTGTTCTGCCCTATTTCTCTAAAACAAAGTCACATTGCTTCCCCGTCGGATTTTATTCTGCCAAACCTATTGGCGTGTCGGCTGTTTTTTGAAAATTGTTTGAAGGAACCTGGCCTTAATGCTATATGTATAAAAATTGACAAATATTGACATTAATATTTATACGTCACTCAATAATTGTTTTGCCTTCCCGGAACCCGTCCACTAACATTTAAACTTTATGGTATGGTGTTAAAGTTCAAATTGACTTTTAAATATTATTACGAATTTTTTGTATGAGAAAACAGAAAAATGTTATTTTTAGACAGTTACAGGGATTTTTTAAAAAAATTCTCTCCGTAATAACCTTCCTCAGACTTCATCAAACACAACAAAAAAAAAAAAAATCAGCCAAATCGGTTCAGCCGTTCTCGAGTTTCGCGCTTATCAAGATATTTTGCGATTCATTTTTATATTATAGAAGATGTATCTTTGTCAAATATTCATAGTAAAAGCGCAAGCTTAGATGGCACCGATAGAAGATGCCTATGAAAGGCCGCAGTATGTAATATGTAATATGCGGTATTTAAACGGAAATAGAAAGGAAACAGACCATGCGATCCTCGCGCCTCTGGTGAGATCAACTTCAATCTTCTTGCACCAGTTGTAGCGCGACACCACAGTACGCAGACAATATAATAACTATCATATGAGAACTCTGACGCGTGCACGTCAGCGAGTAAATTGGGTGATGCAATATCCCACAGGAATACAAATAGTTACACGACAATTAGGTGTCCACGCGGTGTTGGCAGACAGGCTCATAAATAAGCCGTCTAGAATTCCGTAATAAACGACACTAGATGGCCATGCTTGGAGGCATGGCAGAATGAGGAGAAAAAGTAACAGGATGAGTGTTATAAAATAAGAAAGTGTAGATTCAATCGATTGCCGAGCTTGGTAACTCATTGGCAATGAGGCTCTTACATCGCGTAAGCTACTCAGTTTGGAACACCGGCGTAGAGTGGCCTGCCTTTCGGATCACTATAGACTAGGGCTTCTTAAACTTTTGTCATTCACGACCCCATTTATGATTCCGAGTTTCTTGACGACCCCATACAAATATAAAAGAAAAATAAATTAATATTTTTTGATGATTTATTTATTAGGTAACAATATACATACATATACATATGAAAATATATAGTTTTAGAATTAATTTGAAACATACAAAAATTTAAAATTAAAAATTGCACAAAAAATTATAAAATTGTATGCATTTATTATAGATTCAAAAATAAAAGTGGTTTCTGACCGTCTTAATTTGCTCGAATATATTCAAGTAGTTGCGAGGTAAGTATTAAATTAAAATAGAAGTAAAAAAATTAATGAGATCGATGCGCCTGTTTTTTATTGCATAACAAATCAAATCTTGGTGGAATGTTTGAAACTGCTGGACGTAAGACCTCTTCAACGTTTTTTAGCGCTGAACGATATTGGGATTTAATATGTGTTCAATCAACAAATGCGCGTGTCTAGACGCTGCATGTACACTGTATTCCGCCAACTCTAGTGATGTTATAAAATGGTATTTATAAATATTTGATATTAAAATCTCTCGCGACCGCAGAATTTTGCTACGCGACCCCATTTGGGGTCGCGACCCATAGTTTAAGAAGCCCTGCTATAGAGTATACTCTGGAGAGTGCAGCTCAATTATATAATTTAGCTCCTTCCTCCCCCTTCTACTATAGATTAGCAAGATTCCATACGGGCTTGTACCCATATATGATTGACGTTCTAGCTGCTCCTACGAGGCGGTTCACCTTCTCTCTTTTCCTGCGATCCGCCAAGGAGCGGAATTAGCTTCTTGCGCCAGTTTTTCCAATATCTTATGACATGGGAATCTTCAAACGTCAAGTGAATCGGTATTTGTTTGGTAAGCATGCTCCATTATCGGCATTATCATCACTTTCCGTTATGTCAGCTTGAGGTCAAGTGCAAGACTGTTTGTGATAAAAAAATGTATTCATGATGAATGAATATTAGCGAGTCCATTTCAGTCGAAAGAAGAAGTTCCAGAATCAGTCGAAAATTATAAGTTACAAAATTTCAAAGTTTTTAAAGAGCCACAAAATTGTTCTTGCTAACAATAAATAGTATTTCCATTTATAGTTTTTTGCTAAAAAATCTACTCTATTCATTCATATATAAGTAGTGTTTTTTTTTTTCATAACAAATCAGATTATATATGTATACTATGCTATACTGTACTATATATGTATGTATGTGTACTATAGTACTAGCTGTCCCGGCAGACCTTGTTCTGCCCTATTTCTCTAAAACAAAGTCACATTGTTTTTTTTTTATGTTAATAGCTTCCCCGTCAGATTTAATTCTGCCAAAACCTATTGGCCTGTCGGCTGTTTTTTGTAAATTGTTTGAAGGAACGGGGCCTTAATGCTATATGTATAAAAATTGACAAATACTGACATTAATATTTGTACGTCACTCAATTGTTTTGCCTTCCCGGAACCCGTCCACTAACATTTAAATTTTATAGTATGGTGTTAAAGTTCCAATTTACTTTTAAATATTATTACGAATTTTTTGTATGAAAATATAGAAAAGTGTTGTTTTTAGACTTTTACAGATGATTTTTTAAAATTTTCTCTTCGTAATAACCTTCCTCAGACTTCAGCAAACACAACAAAAAAAAAATCAGTCAAATCGGTACAGCCGTTCTCGAGTTTCGCGCTTATCAAGACATTTTGCGATTCATTTTTATATTATAGTTTATTAGATAATATTACACTTATTATAAAATAAATAATGTTTGCTTATGGAACTAAAGAGCCGCAGCTTCACATCAAAAGATCCCACATGTGGCTCGCGAGCCGCAGGTTCCGACCCCTGGGCTAGGTCAATGTAAGTAATAATTAAATAATAAATTTATAAAAAAGGCTTCTTTTTCTAATCTTAAAATCAATATAGAATTTGTAATATTAAAATTACTCACCAAAAATACAGAATTATTATGTAGAAGCAACAAACCAAGTTATATTTTATGTCTCATAACAATATGCGTTCATAACAAAAAACACGGCATGCAGTCTTACCCTATTGTGAGTATGATATCATTGTAAATGCTCCATATTTTGCCATTTATAACACATGTTATCAGTTTATCTCGTGGAAATTGGTTTTATCACATTTTAAACATTACATACACATCTGGACATACACATCTATATATTTCAAGCTATATTTATTTTAAGGGACTTTTACGTGTGTGCGTATGTTTTTTTTCGACAGGACTACGTTAACGACCAGAATAGGCCATCACAACTAAACCGGGCGAAAATGTGTGTGTGTGTACGTATGTCAGCCCAATCGTGTCCTTATATAAGATTAGCTAACACATGACCAGTGGAGAGCATATGGACAAGGAATGCAATTTTACGGTTAGGAGCATGTCTATACAAAATGCTCATATTGTAAGGGCAGGGGCAGGCAACCTCGGGAGTCGAAGCCGCTCGCGTCCGTAGGTTTACTCTAGTTTCCCTACACGTGACTCCTGGGTGGTGCTAAACGAGCAGTAGCGAGGTGGTAGGGCGTCGGTGCCCGTCTGGATCGCGACCACAGTACATGAGTGTAAAGCCCGTCATAGTGACCAATTTCGGCTTGTCGCGTTTCGGGATCAGCTTGTGTATATCCAGAAGCTCATATACCTAGAGACCTTCAGTCGTGGTATATGTGGGCCGACATGACGATGTAGACTATCAATGCATTTTCATCCTTTGATAGTCGCTTTCGTTTTTGGACTACACTGTACTTACCAACAGGTACTCTGTAGTCACTATGTCGAGCCAGTGTTAAAAAAAAACAATGTACGGCAATCGAAAGGTGATCTGTGCACGAATTAAGTTTCATTTAAGTGACATTTTTAGTTTTCGATATTTGAGAATTTTTTTACGAACTCAGAATATTATGATAAAGAATAAATATATTTATTATAAGACAAAAGTTTTAAATGTTTTCAGCTGGTAACAAATTTTATATGAAAACCATCCGATTTTTTTTAAGCATTTAAATATGTTTTGTACAAAACTCCACATATACTAACATACATCCGTGTTATAAGATTACGATATCTACCATTATTTTATCACCATATAATAGTAGATATTATATGGTGTATTTTGTTTGCTCATTGTTATACAGAATGATTTTATAGACGGAGATATTCCAGGAGGACTTTCAGCATTCGATTCTGTCATATTATGTACGTCACACAGAGACGTTGCTAAGGAAATAACATGTCAGGAGTGGTAACTAAGATACAAGACATTAAAATGGATTACTAATTATTAAATCTTTTATTTAAAGTAGATCATACTTTTACAGATTCTAATTCCAATTCATCAAAACAAAGTAAATTATAGATAACATAGTTTCATAATATTTATTAGTAATTACACCCACGAATGAAAAACAATTAATCAATAAGTAGGCATTCTGTCTACCATAAGCCAAGATAAAGTACGAAAAGAAAACGAATCGATATCTTTTATCTATTATAAAATAACGTAAAAGGATCTTAATCTACAATTAAGTACATTTAAATGTACAATCATAGGTAAAATGTAATCAGAATAATAAAAAACAATTACGATTACATTTTGCGTTTTTCATCATTAATATGACCGCATTTTTGCTTATCTATGTTTTAAACACTATGGAATCATTAATTGCGTACACATTTATGACTCCTTAATTTTTTGAAGGGATTTAATCATGATTACAGAGCAACAAAATTAAAATTTCGACTACATTTTATAATCGTTAATCATTAATCAGATTACATTTTGCCCAACTCTGCCTATAAAACATGCAATTGTGCGCCACACGCGCTACGGTGTCTACATTTTTTACCGATCAATTCTCATTTGTTTATCAATTTTCTTTATTATTTATCAAATAATAATGTTGTTTATATTTTTATTAATTACAAGACCAATTATTGTTTTCTATAATATCTTTCTTGTTTATAAAATCACTCTGTATATATGTTATATATGTTTAAATAATAGCGTAAACAAATCTTAATTCTTATGAAAAGCTACACAATTCTTGCTTACATTTTATTTAATATTATATCCTCGGAGTGTTTTCCATATTAAGTACTGTTTAGTTTTTATATTATATTAATTATGTTATTTATTAATTTATGTAAGTACGGGTTTAGGTGCCACATGCTAACCGGTAAAGGAAAACATTCCGAGAAAACCCGCATTTAATAGAAATATCTTGTGTAATTGCTATGAGAATGGCGAGCAGCTGAGCTACTGGTCACGTATGACGGGAGGCGCAAAATGGATGCAGCCACTAATATATGTCTGTTCAACCCGAAAGCGATATAGCGCAACGATATGTTATCACCATTAATCGTACACTTTATTTAATTAAAATAAATTAAAATATTTTTTTTCACCATTATTATTATACGATTACATTATATGTATATTATCAGTAGTTATTAGTGGCAAAGTATACGATAAGTTACAGATTACGTTAAAATGAACTTGACTCTGCGGATACCTAGCCTATTCTCATGTTCGTGTTATGCATTTCTGCTTTTTATCAAAACGAATTTATTTTCTGAACTCTTTGCTAAGCATTTGACGTTGCTTGATGTAGTGTGCATTTGACTTGGCGTGTATAAATCCCAGCCTGAGTCGTAAGCCTTAAGTTATAGGCGTTTTTTTTACTCTGCTTATCCTTTACTCAGAAAATAAATTTATCTTCTTAAAAAAAACTAAATATATTAAAGATAAATGAGAGTAGCCGCTTACCTATGAATCCCATTACAAGACCACAGACAGAGGTTTAGAAAACCCTGATTTTGTCTAAATCTAACTGGAATTTTAAATAACTCCAATTAGTTATATCAATAAAATATGTTTCTTTATGTAATTTTTTACACTACACTTGACTTGGAATTATATTGTAACTGTTCTAAGAGAAATAATATGAGTTACCTAACAAGTATATTTTATACAGGGTGAACGGTAACGCGATACATTCCTTGATAGACGTTGTAGTACAGCTTATTTGGAGTCATTTAAGTCATATGACACCATGTCCGAAACTTGTTAATTTCTGAGATATTCAAGATTTAAGTATTTTTTTAAAACACTCCAGTTTTTATGTTAAAATGTTCCCTTGTAGTGACGAATACAAAATAATGTTATTGTTTATGCTGTATTCGTATAGCTAAATAATAATAATCTCATTTTAAATTAAAATTTGTAAGAAGGAATCGTCATTACTTAAGTAAAAGCTAAAAAACCAAGTATCATTTTGCAAAAATAATTGTTTTAGGTAAATAAACGAAGAATTTCCAAGAAAATGTGTATGGAATGTTTTGTACAAATTACATAATTGTATCGCATTACCGTTCACCCTGTATAGAGTTTTTACCGTGACCTGCAAAGGGGATGCGTTAACAGTAGGAGGGTAACCTAGGTATCTGCAGAACAGAGTTCAAATTGACGAAATCCGTTACCTACCTTATCCTTGGACATTAATTGAGTAATATAAATTGTAATGTTTTAATATAGTCAAAGCAGCGTGTTTGAACCTCAGCCTTAGTGTCAAAGTTTCGGCTCCACTATGACTGGTAGAACACATTTGTCGAAAACTTTATTTTAACTAATGGCCCGAACTGGATCATGATCAGAGTACACAAGTGTAAAGACCGTCATAGTGACTCGCTTTGGCCTGTCGCGTTCGATCAGCATGTGTATATCCCGCGACGGGGCTGCGGCGAATTGATTACAAGACCCACGGTCCCCGCCAATGCGCCGAAGTAGTCACCTTGGGGTTTTAGTCGGTACAAGTCCGACACACCTCGGCTGCGCAACCCACCTGTACGGTCGAGACGGTCCTATGAGGATTTTCCCCACATAAAAAAAAGCTTGTGTATATGTAGTAATTCATACACCTAGAGACCTTCAGTAGTGGTATATGTGGGCTGACGTGACGACGGAGACTATCAATGGATTTTCGTCCTTTGGTAGTCGCTTTCGTTTTTTGACTACACTGTACTTACCTTAAGGTGTACTGTAGTCACTATACCGAGACAATATAAAAAAAAACCATATTAAAGATTTTAATATTTTTTTATTTTCTCTTGCTTCTTACATATAGTTATCTTTATTGAATTATATAATGTACGAGCGTGTTTTAGTAATGCTACAACTGTTAAAACTAGTACCATTAATAGGGCAATAAAATCGAGGTATATTTTCTGATACCAGGGTACCAGAACTGCAGGGGAGCGTAAATGAATCGCACCACGCGTTTTTACGACATGTTCCACCCAATGAACCAACTCCACTCCAGGTTTCACTGGCCGATCGTGGTATATCAAGGATAGTTCTTTTGCCTTCTCTCTGTACCTGGTACACAAATGAACAACCAAATTGAACTACAAAATGGAACGACATCATATGTTTAGTTACACTAAATAGCGCAATGCAGTCATTCAACTGCTTTTTAATTTCGGAAATAATATTAATTTGATACAATTTTTTAAACTTTTATATTGCTTAGTGAATATAGCCAGCCACTAATGTATCTCTACTCAACCCAAAAAGGATATATTATTATTATATTGAATATATTTAAAACATTAAAGCTGAAATTTATAAACGCTATTTCGACTATGCTTAGCAAAGTCCTCAAAAAATAAATTCGTTTTGACAAAAAACGAAACATATTGTTACGAGCGCGGGGTATTAAAATGCCGGTTGTGACGGACAATCAATTTATTAACAGAGGAGAGTACACAAAATTAAAACGCAGCCACAGAGAGGTCTTGAAACGCAGCTGTCGAACGATCGCGATGTTAAATCGTCGAAGAGTCCAGAAGCACGTCGAAGAATGCTCTCGAAAATCCGTCGTCAAAAGTCCAGTCGCAGAAAGTTCTCGAAATCCAGTATCAAAAATCCAGTCAAAATAATCGCACGTAGAATCACTATACAGTCGCAGTATGATCGCAAAAGTCCTTGAAGATCGCTTCGTAATATCGCACTATGTCGCTGTCCAAATTAGAACTGTCCTGTGTTTTTTTTTTTTTTTTTCGAATTGACGCGTTTTGTCGACCGGGAAAGGTCTTCACAAACTAACCGGGCAGGGGAACTGTCCTGTGATCGCATCGAGCGCGTATTTATATCGGAACAGCCGCTTTCCAGCATTTTCGAGTAATAACTAGAATCTTATAGAGGTATTTGAACCTTATGTTTTTAGTTGTACATTCCAGAATGGGTTTATCGACCTTTCGCGAACCGGAATTCCACGAATAGCGGCCGTCTCATCGATACACGCGTCACGAACTCGGGCGGCAAGATGAAACGATGCGCCCCCCTCCTATTTTTTTTATGGTAAACAATTTTCTCGGATCCGGTTGCAAGTTATTTCATTCGAAGGAGTACGTCAAGACTGTCTATGCGTTTTAAGATTATAGTCGTGCGATGCCTGGAAGCCTAGAAATCTAGGGCTAAAGTTTGGCCCTAGTTCCGTCGTAACAATATAATAGGAACTAGAGTATAGCCATAGTATTCGCAGAGTCAAGTACATTTTGACATAATCTGTGACTTATCAAAACCTTTGATATTCATTGAGTAATATAAATTGTAATGTTTTAGTAACGTCAAAGCAAACTTAAAATTGCGTCTTTAAAACTAAACATACCATAACGGGCCAAATGACCCGTTTTGAACTTTTGCATTGAAAATACAAGTATCATCTTATTGTTTTTGCACATTTGACTTCATGACTTTTTCTAACTAATTAACCTACAGTTAATTTAATATTTTTTATTTAATTTGAGCTTGGGCTTGGCGCGGATTTTCGAGAAGCCCGTGAACAACCAAAAGAAAAGAAATACGAAAGAATCGTTGCCTTAGTCTCCTACAGATGCTTATCAACGTAAGAAGTGTCAAATAGGATACTGTAAAGAAAATTAAACCAACAAAATTTGCTCTAAACGCAAAAAATATGTTTGTGGAAAATTTACAATGGACACACTTATATGATAAAAATGCGATGAGCAATAATTAAAAATTATTTTTTTTACTTTTGTAATAGAAATGGTCAGCATACAGTTTTTTTAATATAATAAATTTTATTATTATGTTTATTTCCTTCCTAACATCCATATAATACATTCAAGCAGGAAATAGGTATCTAAAAAGTGTTGGTATGATTAGTGTTAAATATCAGCCTAAAAGTCTAACAAGATGTGGTGAAGAGAAGCGATTTTTAAACTGAATAATTCCATATATTTAAGTGCCTGTTAGATTATTTAAGCAAATATAAATGCAGAGCTAGTTGCTAATATTAACATTCACCTGTCATACTTACCTAGATATACTGTTGATAATTTATTTTATGTTATAGTCATTATCTCAGGAACAGAATTCAAGTGTCGACTACAGAATCTGACAGTATTTCATACCAAACATTATTGGGTTGGGAGTCCATTAAAAATTCAAGTAATACTAACAAGCTACTTACTTCGGATTTTTGACAATATCGTCAATTGCTGTCTTTAACCTTTCTGCCATTGTATAAGTTAAATCAACTTTTTTCGCAAATCCTTTCTGTACAGCTCTATTTATATTTAAAAACTGATCAGCAAATACTGGAATTCCTATAATTGGGACTCCAAAATAGATAGTTTCAGTTATTGATAACATACCACCATGAGTAATAAATAGAACGCATTTTGGATGAGCTGAAAGAGAAGAAAACATTACAAATGTTTAAATACTAAATTAGGAAGCTGAAGAGGGAGTTTACTAGCCATCTGTGCCATAGCATTAAGGATCACTAGAATAGCCGAATCATAGAGTGGAGACTGTTTAACGACAAACGTCTGAGGCGCCCTCAGGCATCCAGCGAATTATACCGCTTGTCCAAACACTCCGCACAAAGAGGAGGTGGAGAAGCACACGCAACACGTACCCAAAACTCATCCGCTAGGCCGCCGCATGCGTCAAACTTTGATCCGCTTCCCACGAGGCAGAGAACGCCCTCAAGGGTGCTTATTGAGAGAGACCTATGCTGTATATTAGACTTAAATGCTCTGACGATAATAATTACGGATAAGGAAATTCTTCATAGACTTCTAAAAAAAATATTTATACATGAAACAGCTTATTTAAGTTACACAAAACCTTTTCTTTGCGATGTTTAGCTAATTAAGTGAAAATGATAAGTAAAATGGTGGCTAATACAAAGGCAGCCAAGAAATTAAAATCATTGTACAGTTGCCTTCACTACAACAGCCCCCATATACCAATAATATAAGTCTGAACTTTTGTAGAAAAATGGTAATATACCGAATACTTAAGAATAGATTTACGGTAGAACATTGTGACGAGCTATGAAGAAATACGTGTGGTGGTATTGTCAGGCACATAAGCCCTAATATTATCGCCCGTTAATCTCCAATTCCATTCACAAGAAGATTTTCAAAAGTACCTACGGATGTGATTACACCCAATATCAGTAGCCCAACCATTGATGGATAATACAAACTATACTCAATAGTACTAAATTTATTCAACCCAACGAAATCAACAATATCTCTTCTCTTGTACATCTATACTATTTACAGACATTGAAATCGTGTTTCTCTTTTTTTAAAATATAACTACATAGTAACACAATCCTTATCATCCAGGCGATTTTTGAGTTCCATTAAACTTTAGCTCCATTCCATAGCTGACTTTTATTATCCCTTATGTAACTACGTTTTTATACGTATTTGCTATCAATGTTTGGGTGCTTGTCATCACGCTTGATATCTTAGGATGCCAAAAGATTAAATTGAAGATATTGTTAGTAATTATATCGAGAATGTACAGGATATGGTTAAATGCGGATCATTTTTTTTTTTGGTGTGCCGGGGGAAAATCCTACATAAGACCGTTTGGGCCGTTGTGGGGGCTGCTACACGGATGTATCAGACTTCAACTGACTAAAAACCCCCGGAGTGTCCCTCTAATCGCTCCACCCGAGCCTGGGAAACTAGTTCATCCAGACGCCCGGAGAGCGAAATGCCTTGTCGAGGCTGCCTCTCTGGGAGGGCTAGAAGTAAATAGTCCACCCTTCCAACACCTATCTCTTAGGCGGCGCGCCGGAGACTCCCTCAAGTCTACTGCCCGGTGAAATGCGGATCATCAATGACTAGTTTTAAGGTATGTAGAGTAGTTTTATTAATATACATTGAAATATATCCACTCGCATTGAATTAATATAAAACTAGCCATTAGACAATTCTCGCAAGCCGTTTGAATTATCACCAACATCAACAAAGATCTCGAAAAGTTGTCCTTATCAATGCTGGAAACTCTCATAAAAGACAGTATTGTTGTAGGAAACATAGAAATCAACTCACACAGAATACTTTGTTGTGGAGCCCATTTAATGATGTGTATATTTTTTGGAACATTTGTAAAGTTTTCTTCAAATTTCCAGACAACAGTTTGCTTTAGTTTACCAAACATCTTCAAAATACTTCTTTTAAGTTTATTTGGCATATCTTTTGACCGTAAAATAGAACCCATACTGAAGTATATGACACCGTGTTCAGCATTGTCCATAATCTTTTGGAGATCCTGAATGTGAAATATTAATTTTAAAGAAGCAATGACTACTAAAGTTCTTTTAATTTCAATGCTAAAATATTTGGAAAAATCTTCAATACTCTTATAAATAGCAATGTTGTATTTATCATAACTATATTGTGATTTACAGAAATAATCACCTCTGGTAACGGTGTTCTTTTATCAGATATATGATATCCTGCGACAGGTTTAAAATTTTGAGGAATTCCAATTGCATGGCCAAAAGATACGTGAGAATTACTTAGGACTAAAGAGGCATTGTATATCAATTTTTCAAATGGTGGTGCCTGTCTTCCTCTCTTTAGAATAGCTGGTACAAAGAATTTTTCATACTGCTTCTTCTGTTGTTGATTGTTTTTGCTGAAACCAACTTTTCTCTTATTAAAGCGCGATTTAACGCTATTGCCTTCCTTATTATTAAACATTGGTAATAATTCCTCTTAAATAAAATTCTTAAAAAAAAATCTTTAATAAAAAAAATGATTTATAAGAAACTAGCTGTTACTCAGGCTTCACCTGCGAAATTATTTTTCTAACTTTCGGGAATAATACTTATTTTGAGATAAAAGGTACGTTTCGGAGACCTATGTGCCCCTGACAACGTGTTTGCAAAATTTCTTATTATTAATAGAGAAGTAAAAGTGTGAAAGCATAACAAAAAAGAAAAAAAAAATACATTCACTTTTATAATACGACATAAGATTTTAGAACCAAATGTGAATAGCATTTTAACAACAGCTAATGTTAAGCTAAAAAAGTTCTGTACTTCCAAAAATTATTTTATTTGTTGCGTTACTAACTCTAATCTACAATCTTCTTGGAGATTCGGTTGATTTGTTTACGGACTCCATGCCGAGATTCAGGAGAAAGGTCTTTGGGTTGTTGAGAGATGCACTAACGAATAATTTTGACATTAATTACCATCAATATAGTGTATTATAATATAATATAGTAAAAATAAACATGTCACTCTGACGTATGTTGTGGATGCCTTAATAGGAACTGTACATTTTTGATTGTAATTTTATATGTTTTGTGTAAATTAATTATTGTACCGGGCTACTGGCAATCCTATTAAAAGTAAAATGTAAATAAATAAATACATAATGGTATTTTGTGATCAAAAATTACTCCTAGCGTATAAGAGTCTACCGTGCTGCAGTTAAACACAATATTCTTTACAAAGATGATATTGAAAAAATTTATTATGATGTAGGTTTTTTAGATGATCCATATTTGTATCTAATGTAATTTATATCGAGTAAAAACCAAACACTTACGTGTAAATAAAATATAACACTTGTATTTGAGTCCATAGTTCTTCTATACGTTGCAGAAAAGAGAATGGAACCACGTTGCTTGAAAACAGATCGGAATTATAGGCTGGGTTCAGATAATCGTCTACCAAACGGACGATCAGCCAATGTGGCTCCATACTTGACACCCATACAAAGGGGGCATCAAACACAGCTGCATATCTAGAATATGAAGTAAAATAACTTTAGAGATAACTAAAAAATGTTGAGTGTTTTTTTATTATGATAAATTAATGGACTTTAATTACCACGTATAAAGAAAAAAACCACGTTTGAAGCTGTGAAAAAAATGCCGAAAAATACACGTCTATTAGAATACTAATAAATCTTGTTTCTCTACAGTTGCGATCGGTTTTTGGATTAGACTGTATTCAACCATTGGATGCAATTTAGTCATTTTACAGAGATACTATGAAAAAAATGTTGATTGTAGACGAAAATAACAGCTGAGAACAAATGAGATTTCACACAGAGAGAGGGAGAGAGAGCAGATCATATAAAAAGTATATTTCCAGATAATTAAATCAAAAGTATTCGAATTCGTGGTAAAGGATATTTGACTACTAGCTATTGGACAGTTAAAACGATCATTATTGTAAATAAAAAGTCTACTCAATAATTAGAATCCATTCTAAGAATTTTTTTCATCATCTTGTACCATGGGCGGGGTCAAGTAATAAGTGACTCGCTTTTTCTTCGGCGTGTGTGCTCTATCATTGGTCTCGGCATCATTTATAATAAAAACTATGTTACTCTTACCCAACACATATCTCGCTAAGCAACCACTCAGCAATAACCAAGTCAAAATGTTCCTTAGGATCTTCAAGTATGTTCTGAACATTTTCATTTTCTAAAGTCACGGTATGTAACTCATTTGCTTTCGTCACTGCCATACGATAATCTATTTCTGGACATTCTTCATTTAGAATTAATGTTAAGTTTATCTCATGTGCTGAAATATGAATCCTGTTTATTTTTTTTGATAAGGTTATATGTTTCATTACATAAATATGAATAAAAAATAACCACTGACGAGAAACGTAGATAAAATTGTGGGTTACGTCTATTTGCCGTAATTTCTTATTTGGATTATTTTCAACAACTGATGTTATGTATGTGACCTGAAAAATAACATTAATAATTGAAAATTAACTGAAAACAACTTATAATTAATTGAAATGATATGGGTGCGAGCGGCACACGATGTGTTCCCGCGTTCCGCTCAAGAGCGCAGAGGCAAGAGAGGGATGGGTCTTTACGCCACCCTTCTTCAAACGAGTAGAGACTTAATTGAGGCCGCACGCCTAGCCAGGTACCGAGGAGGAGGGCCCAGTCTTGCCATCGATCCCGATAGGTGGAAGGTGAAACACCCCAGGGGTTTTAGTTGGTGAAAGTCCAACATAACGGAAGGCGGTCCTCAGCGCCTCCTGACGGCCCATAATGGGTTTATCTCGGGCTATCAAAAAAAAAATTGAAATGAATCTCTGCGATTATACGTAAAACTATTAAACAAGAACAGCTTAGTGCTCAAAACTTAGCTATATGTTCCTCATATTAATGTGACTTGTTAAAATAGATATCATTTTTGATATCTTTAATACCTTATCCATATAAGAGATGACACAGCCCTAATAACTTTAATGTTTAACATGAATAATGTTACAGTAATTATAATATATATTTTACAACACATATATTGGCATCACAAAGCCAGAAAGAACGTGTAAATGTTAAAGTTATCGCTGTGAACAATCAAGCCCGGCCAACCTTGGGGTAAGTCAATAAACTGATCTTATTTAAAACAACGATCACATTTGAGTTTAAATTAACATTAAAACATATGTTTTTAACATAGGCACAATTCTCTGTTGTATTTTTTTTATTATTTATAGACGAACGCTTGACGCCAATCACACCTGGTGGAAGTTGAAGATGAGTTCGATAATGAAACGCGTTAACGTAGCAAATTATTCATTATTATTATTAGCAAGAATCATCCCACTGTAGGGCAAAGGCCTGCTTTACCTTTTCCACTATACGAGTATTTGTGGAATCAATTTGTTGTAAGAGCCGACTTAGGTATGCAGCATGCCGGGTTGTACGCAGAACGCAAGAATCTAAGCTGCTGCATGCTCAGAACATTGTGTACACCCACCAACACGCATTGGATAAGCATAGTGGGTTAAATGTCCAAACACCTCCTGGATTCCACAGATATTAAAATATTTAGCGTGGTAGGTAGTATGGTGATAGAAAATAGACCTACCGTAGGCTAAAGCGCAGGATAGCGAGATAGATGAGATGATGAAGAATGAAATGAAGAAGTCCAGACAGCAAGTAGATAGACGTTTAATGAAGTACAGTACAGAGTCCATTGGAAATAATAAATCACAAGTATGATAGTCCAAGCAAAGATAAAGTTCACGACACAATAATACAAATAACAAGACGTAAATAGCAACTATGAGATCAGTACGAACGGCGAGCGAGAAAAACGTAGTGACGCAGTAAATGTGTTAGCGAGACTACCGTGCCGGGTGCGTGGGCGGTGAAGCGCTGGCGTCGCGTGCACCTGTGCAATCCCCCCGCGCACGCCAGTACACCGAGTTTCCATCCCACGTCACGATATTAGAAATAAATATCAAGTGTGTTAGTATGAAAAGTGTTGATAAAATTACTTAGATAAATAAGTTAAGATATAATAATGCCATTTAAAATAGTTGTTAGATATAGGTTAGTATAGTAAGCATTAGAAAATAGATAATGTTAAGGACAGAAATAAATAAATAGGTAGTGAGTATGCCACAAATACAAAATGCAGAATGCCTAGTTTTAAAATTTGGCATAATACTATTTAAAAATATGATGGATTATATAGTGTTAATAATCCATGTTGATATTTCGATAAGCTAAAAAATATATGTCAACTAATTGCTAATGAGCCTATAAGTGTACCATGGTTTTATATATACATAGCTCGACACAATAACGTAGACTGTTAATGGACTCCATTTACTTAACGTTTGTGGAAGTTTTTAAACTTTTAGTGTAATCAGTCACTCTGCTAAGCAGCTATAAAAATATGTTTCAAAGCAAAAATAAATGTTTAAAAATACGTGAACCTCATGTCCAGCGTTAAGTAATAGTTTTACTATTCCGTAGCCAAGTATGCTGTGGCTTTTTCCAGCCATGGGGAATACTACCAATATCCTGTAACATTCAGAAATCCTCGAAGATAGCATTAAAACCATAAACGCCCAAAATAACCTTGACATTGCTCTAGATCTGAAACAAATGTGCATTGTGCGTAAGAAGATAGAAACAGATAAAACAAAGATACCCTTGCTGTCGGCATACTGCACACCACTTTTTAACGACAGCGAGTAATAGCATCAGACATATAAGTCATCAATCATGATTTTAAATGATAGGTTATATTATAATTTAAATTTAATAATAAAATTACTCACAATCCTTTTTTTGTCAGGACTTTTTGTTGGGGACCGGGAAAGGCCTCTACAACTTCACCGAGCTTGACAGGGCGAGCACTTGAGATGCTCAGCCAGCGATTTATGGGTGAGTGGCAACGCAAGGACTCCCTGTGGGTACGGACCTCGATTTGGGTGGTTAATAAGAAAAAAAAAACGGTGATTTACTAGCGTTTCGGAAGCGACTACCTTGAGAAGAAACGCCGAAAAAAACTCAAAGCTATGTCGGAATAGAACTAAAAATACCGTGGAAGTATCTACAATATTTTTAATAATTTACAGGTGATGTCAATGAATATACTGTGAATGTTTCCAAAGTATTTTTGATAATTTTATTAAGCAACAAACAAACAGTAAAGACAACAGTTTTTTGTAACAACTTTTCTTGTAACAACTAAATTATCTTTTTAACAAATGCTTCTAAATTAAACAAAATTATTACAACAGATTCCAATGTTTACTAAGATATTGCAACCAGTACTCGTAATTACAAGAAGTTACCAATTAGATCAGTCTACGCTTAAACTGACAGCGTAATCTATTGAGTTCCTTTATTCGTTAACATGGAACATACCTAAGTATGATAATTAGATTGTCTTTTTGTTCGGAATAGAATAAGATAGATTTTAATAATAGTATTAAGTTTGTAAAATATAATTAGATTAATAAAAATACCCGAACCCCGTAGGAATCCTTATAGTTAAATCTAGAGGTCTGTGACCCTACGGCTGTCGTAGTGTAATAGGTAATCCTAATAGAATAAGTTTATTATTAAATTGTTAAGTATAGATAGTATAAAATAGCCATAAGTGTCTTGCCGAGAGGTATAGAAGCTTTGTAATTCGATAGTCGTTTGACCTCTCGAGCGAGACACACTTACATGTTAGAATAGGATAGCAGGTTGCTCGGACCATATAAATATGGGCCCGTAATTTGGCCCGGCCTCTTTTTTCTCTTTTGCCCTTTTGCTCTTTCGCTCTTTGGCTCGTTGCATTCGCAACCCTTTCGCATTCGCATTCATAGATAGATAGACATAGATACGGTGATAGAGAGGCTTATCCGACGCCGGTCCCAGTTACGACGCAATAATAGTGAAGAGCAGCTTGCGAGCCTTGTATAATAGAAAATAGAAAATACAAGTATTCAAGAATCTGCTGGTCGTTTGAATTACCACCATACACGCTGCCTTGAAGCCAACGACATCGGCCAGGTTGAACCAGGTGAGATATCAGCGCATCGCAAAAGGTGTACGAATAGCCCAAACACCGCACCGTGCTACTATAGATTGACAGTAGCACGTAATAGGCGGTGGACGGGGACGTACACTTTTACAGCTACATCAGCTAAATCAGCTAGTACAGTAGTGTGTAATCTAAATAACCACCTTGTACTTTAATATGTAATCTATTTAACTAGCAAGAGTAATACTATGTACCTAGATAACCAACTAATATATTAGTATATGGATCTAATTAATTTTCTAGTACAATAGTGTGTAATCTATCTAACAAGCTATCACAATAGGGTGTAATCTAAATAACCGGCTTGTACATTAGTATGTAATCCGGTTAACTAGCAAGAGTTAATAATATAATATGTACGTAGCTAACTAATTAATATATTAGTAATGGATCTAGTTAATCTACTAGTACATTAGGGCGTAATGTAGCTTCTTATTTAATATATGTTATGGCTATTTAAATTAATAATAGTTAATTATTTACTTACCGCAATATTTTTGGAAGTTACAATTGTTTTATGTGTAAAAGTGTAAAACACATAAAGGACTTTTAAACTACTAATGAATAACTTTACAAACGTACACTTTTGAAATTTCTTGAACTAAACCAATTAGTTCAAAACATTTATCATAAAGATGGTGTGCGCTCTTATATTTCCATTGCTAATAGGATATAAGTACTTCGCGTTTCAGACTTGAATGATCAACATGCATATGACGTTATTGATTTTGTTAACATCTACCAGTGTTTGTAAACCTTTGAAATGATAAAAAAACTTCATTCAAGCAGGCCCATTTACAAGCTATTTTAAATCGTCATAAAAAAATGCTACCACAGGTTCAGAAAGCAGAATCTAGTCAGACTCTCTGGTATTTGCTCTTTCTAACTCTCGACGCAAAAAGAGATATAAGTTTACCGTGTATCTGTTTATATGTTGCTATGTGTGTTTATATATCAGATGTGCGACATCGTGGCTCCTTAATTAATGAACTGATTTTAATATAGTTTTTTTTGTTTGAAAGGTGACTTACTTGAAAGTGCTTGTAGCTGTAAGTAAAAGAAATCTGATCAAGTATTAGAAGATCATCAGCTCTGTTATAGCTATTGAAGGAATGTAAATAACTTTAGCCCATACGGGCTAAAAGGAGAGGCAATGCCAAGGTGGCCACTGCAGTGGCCAAGACAGACCCTCCAAACATCCGAGGTTTCCGCACGGAGTATCAGGTGAATCATCAGAAGGGATGATCACTTAGAATATACTCTATTTGGTGATGGAGAGGTGATGAACTCCACCCACCTTTTCCATTCCTCGGAGTTGCCCGCAAAGGCGCGCGAGCCGGGGTGCGTTTTTGTGCGCTCAAGCACATACACCTCGGTCGCGCAACCAACCCTGTGCGTCTGTGACGGTCCTATGAGGATTTTCCCCAAGTTAAAAAAAACTTTCTCGTGGGACCAGACAGAGCTTATTTTCAGCCTATCCTTTTCACACTCACAATTGATGCGTCATCGTCCCATAAAAGAAAGAAAAAATGTAACAAAATTCAGATAAATAAAAAGAAAAATAAATAAATTTATATATACATATAATATATATTTATTTAATCTACCGTATAAATAATAAATAAATATATAGATAATGTAAAACCTACAAGATATCGAATAAGCATTATGACCTAAAAAGTATTGAAAAAATGTTCAAACTCAGTGGCAGCACCCATCTCAGAGGCTACCAGCTGTAGCTTAAGGTGTATATACCAGTCAATAAAACATCAACCCACAAAAACAGTTTCTAAGCAACAGGATTGTCAGAGCGTGGAATAATCTTCCGGTAAACGCAATCACGACTCAAAATGAGAAGTAATTAAAAAGAAAGTGAATACAGGGACTTATCGGTTGTTTTAACTGCTTGCCTAATAATATATAATTACAATAATACATGATGATGATGATGTCCTAGCCGGATTCGGCCACGGCGACTGTTTCAACGCCGATTAAGAAAATCGAGGTCCAGTTTTCGGAAACAGTCAATTGCGCAGGAGATATTTAAGTGCATAACTGGACGCGCAGCCAGAAAAGCACTCTCTCGTCCGGGCTACCTCAGGCCCGATGGAAAGGAGAACCAGTACGATCGGGAGGGAGCGGGATGCAGGTTTGGTCGAGTTGTCCTTCTCTGAACACCTGGTTGAATTGCGGTGTTAAAGAGATACCTTAGTCGCCTTAATAATACATATTATATATACATATAGCCAGTTAACTAAGGGTGTAAACACTATACATAGATGCTAAAAAACTATTTGCTGGCAAAGCATAAAAAAAATTTTTCAAGTGCTTATTCCTGCAGCAAGCTATTCGTACACAAAATCTTCACTTACGCCGTTCTTTCATGCATGACAACGACGGTGTTGTGAACTCCTGCACACCGTCTACTTTTGAAGAAGGGAGGTACAAGATCACTGGCCCCGTTCTCCGTAACTGGGGAGGCCAAATTACACCCACCACGCACCGATTTTCTACCATGCTACAAAAAAAGTGCATTATCGGGAAATAGACTTGAGAGAATCTGCTGCCCGGAGGAGAGACGGTGCGCAGTGTCCGGTGCGACTAAGTGAGGTATTTGGAGGAGTGGGCTCCCTACACTCACCCCTCCCAAAGAGAAATCCAAAACAGACTATTTACTCTACGGGCTACTGGAAGAATTTGGTTTCCCAGGCCCGGGTAGAATGATTCGGAGAGCAACCCAGGGGGTTTTAGTCAATAGGAGTCTGACACACCAGGGTCACTGCCCTCGCAATGATCCTGATGGTCTCAGCATTTTACCCAGGGCTAAATAAGCTAATAAATTATATCAATACATAAACAAATACGAATGATTATTTATAAGTACTCAATTATAGATTTCCACGCAGTTTTACTGCATAGGTTTCCTATCTCGTTTTAATAACACTAACAACTGTGACCTAGACATATGCAAAATAAATCATTTGAAAGATAAGTGAATACAAATGTACTAAGTATAAAGATTTATATACAATTTTTAAATCTTTAAATACTACATAAGTATTAGTATAAATGAGAAATTAACGTTAAATGAAAAACAAAGTTGTTTTTGAAAATGAGATTTACTACTTGAATTCATCTTTTTGAGATATACATATATGTAGTTTTTTAATAGTCTAAATCTACATCTTTTTTATTTGTGTAAATGATTTAAAGAATAATTTAATAACAGTAAGACACTGAGTTGATAACTGTTTTTTAGAGATTTACATATTTTTAATTTTTTATCCAATCAATCCGGCTTTGCACATCTTTACTCTGTGTGACCTTAATCTATATGCAATTTATCAACTCAGACTCATAATGACTTCTAAATGATACGTCAACAATAGGTAAATTGAATTGTTACAAAAGACTGTTTGAGTTATTTAATTGTTATCGAGGTCTGTTTTATAAGTGTTATTGTAAGGCACGGTTCACATTCTGGTAATCACTTCTCTGTTAGCGTATGTAAGTAGAGTGGGAAATCATCATCATTAATATAAATAATGAAGTTTACACAATCCACTTGATCCATTTCCTCCTTTCTCCCCTTTAATGATTAAATTAACTATCGAATTCCACTGCTAGCTCATTAATTATTGTAATTTAACAAAAGGGTCACACAAAATGAACACTGCAAACGACTACTTCCGCAACACGTGCGTCAGCCGTTGCCAACAAAGTGATGCTCTAAAGCAGTACATACAACCTTTTACCGTACCATTGCGAGTACGTATGTTATAATTTAAAAGTATTGAAATTATATTGAAATTATTTTACGATACGACGACTAAACTCAAGATAAATACTGTTATTGAAACATCTCTGCTCACCTCTAAAGTGCTACCTGCTAAAGTGACTTAGCATTATGGTTTATTATTAATAAACATCAGATTTAATATCCTTGTTCTTTAAGTATCCACTAAAAGAATATGAAGGTATATTACAATCTCTATTGAACGCTGTTAGGACAGTTACACAATACTTCCGATCCGAATCTATGTATGAAAATAAAGATCTAAAAAATTCAGATCTAATTCGGATGTTACTTTACGTTTGTAAACCTCGCGATCACAAGCCATAAAAATACAAATCTAGTAAATAATGCAATTCAGGAACAACAAAAAAGTAAATATTTATAGAAATAATAAAAGAAAACTTAAACCTAATATGGATACCGTGCCCAATCAAATTACAATTTCCCTACCCCATTGTCTGCCCTGATTCTCGGATAACTTGAATTCATTTCGGACGCAGCGCTCAAACTTTTATACAAAAAGTAGTTCAGCAATTCCGTTTTTTTTTTCGGCATGTCCCACGTTGTTTGCCTGGGAAAGACCTTCACAACAAAACCGGGCTTGGTGGGCGAACGCAGAGGCGGCTCAGCCAACGAAATTTATGGGTTGGGCGGCTACTCAAGGGCACCCCTGTGGGTACGGACCCCGACTTGAGCCGCCGGCCAGTTGAAAAACGAACCTACTGGTGATCTACCAGCGTTTCGGAAGCGACCATCTTGAGAAGAAACGCCGAAAGAAACTCAAGGCTGCGTCGGAGTGAAACTGCGTTATTTAAACAACAGTTGACGGATTTATCCTTAATCGTCGTCGCCGGCGACGCCGGTGTCTCGGAATGTGACGAGTGCTTGTGTGTACCTCGTTGTTGATAGGATCGGCGGCTATTTCGGTCTGTCACTATTTTACCCTGAATTAGAGAATAACGAATGAAGGACAGAAATTAGATAAAGATGATGGCTTGATGATGGGATAAGTGCGTAAACTATCATACAAATAGTTCTACAGCTAAGTCCAAGCATATTTTCACGAATTACTTATTGGCGATGAAACTTAGACAAAGATTAAAATGCAGTGCATCAAGCATCTGCGTAGAGTCGCCTGCCTCTCAGTCTTTGACCGGTTGCACGGTGGAGAGTGATCTCAGGAACTACATTCTTTGATTCCACCAGCCCCATTCCACCACAAAACCACTAGCCATCGTGTCGGATACCATCCATAGGTGGTGAATGTTCCTTATATCCGCACGAAAAGATTCGCTTCTACATTCATCATGCGAATGGTTAAGGAGTGGAATATGCTTCCAGCGGCATTATTTCCACGAACTTCTGATCTGGGAATTTTTAAGAGAAAAGTGAACAGGCATTTGTTAGGCGGACGCGGTTCATTATTGGACTCATCTTCATCTTTTACCAGGTGTGATTGAGGCCAAGCGTTCGCCTATAAACGTAAAAAAAAATCATACAAGAACGAACGACACAGTGCATAAATATCCTCACCTTAAAAATCTTTATAATATGCTAACTTGAGCAATACATAGCAATTCCTAATTAACTAAAATATTTCAAACATATGTAATTAAATCACTGTTTTAGAAGATACTTTTCATGTGATCACTTTTATAACCGAACAAAATATCTGTCTTTGCAGTCTGTACACGTCCTAATATTTCAGTTGCTATGCTCCGCAGATAGCGGAGTCTTGTACTAGGCTATAATTATTATTCATTTATGGCGGTGTAAAGTATATAGGTATAGAAATACAAGGTCAATTCAACCGGGTAAGCTCAAGACGGATAAGCGCACCGAGGGTTTCGTATAAACTTTCAGATACATTTATGAAGAAATTCTACTAACTTATAACTCTTAAAATTATTGTAAGGACGAAAGAAATCAAAATCTTATTTCACAATCAGTCCTATTAGTTTCCGTCTTCTGAAAAGAATTACAGTATCTGCCACTAATTTATTTATAATTATCTGTTTCTTGTATCTAAGTGTGTGATTAAAGCTGGAACATGATATCCTGGTAATTATTATCAGATCCAGTATGGTTACATTTTATCAATAACTAGCTTTTGCCCGCGGCTTCACTCGCGTTAAGAAGTATTATTCTTAATTAGGTATAGTTTTTGCGTCTTTACTTTTGTTTGGCGTGTGTAAAAAATTAGGGCCTACAAAACTTCTTTGTATACAATATTCTTAACTAATATGTCATTAGGCGCTAAAACTATCAAGCTATTGGGTGAACTTACTCGTGAGCAAGCAACATAAAACTGTCCATGAGAGAAGCAATGTTCTTTCAAGTCAATACCCACAAATTTGAGAGTTTGCCCATGAAACTTGTTTATTGTCATGGCAAAGTAGACTTCACCTACCTACATGCCAAATTTCAGCCCGATCCGTCCAGTGGTTTGGGCTGTGCGTGTGTGTGTCCAGTGGAAGTAAAAGTGTAAGAAGATTTATACAAACTTTCATCCTCCATTTTATCCCCTTGGGGGTAGAATTGATCAAAATCCTTTCTTAGCGGATGCCTACGTCATAACATCTGCCTGCATGCCAAATTTCAGCCCGATCCGCCCAGTGGTTTGGGCTGTGCGTTGATAGATCACTATGTCAGTCAGTCAGTCAGTCAGTTACCTTTGAGTTATATATATTTCGATTTCTAATAAAGGTTATTTTATTTTAAACAAATATATATAAAGTAGTTTTTGTTTAGAACCAATTGAGAGTATATTTGTTATTTTAATTGTAATGGATAACGGAATAACGTCATCTTGATGGTCAGTCATTCCAAAGCGTGGCACTCGAACAGTGAAGACGTACGACTGGTCTTAGTTACAGTGTAAGGAGATTATTAAAATATCAGGAAGGATTAATGTAATAGGAATATGAATTTGATTATTGTTAAAACTGTTATAAGGTAATGAGATTTCTTTTTTCGAATGTCGACGCATTGGCTACCAGGAAAGGCCTTCACAACTAAACCGTGCGGGCAGACGAACACTTAAGATGGTCAGCCGGCATGAGAATAAATAATGTGCCTATGAGAAGAGTTGTGTTTTAATTTCTGAACATCGATATTACTTATTACCACAAGACTACTAGAGATCGTGTTAAATACCACCCTGATATAGAGGAACCCTTAAAAGCAGATTAAAAAGGCATCCGGTTCATCATTGGTCTCACATTTTCCTTTTTTTTTAACTATAATAATTAAAAAGTACGAAAACAACATTACAAATGCTTTAAATCTATGATATGTTATGATCGAATGTAATAGTTTAACTGATTTAGAAAAAGAAAGGTTTTTTTTATCAAAATAGTTTAATTCAAGGCACACAATAGAACATAACATACTGGAAAAGTTATGAAACTTTGTTTTTATTTTTCTTAACATTTTTGGTAGAAAATACAACTGAATAGAAGTTTTTTAAAATAATTACAACAATTATTAAAGCTACAAGAACTAGAGCAGCGAGATCCAAATACATCTTCTGGTACCAGGGCACCAGCAGCGCTGGGGAACGCAGATGTACCGCACCGCGCGTTCGGGCAACGTGCTCTACCCAATGCACGAGTTCCGCTCCAGGAGTCACTGGCCGGTCGTGATAAATCAACGACATTTCTTTAGCTTTCTCTCTAAACCTGTTTACATAATCTTACATATTAGTTACGCCAGTACCTCATTGTTTTTAAATATTAAGTTTTCGAACTGTGGATACAAGTCCTTTTGTGCCTGTCCTAATATACTCATAAGTTTCTGATTGACGTCGAAACCAACAACCCAAGCGGCACGCACTCCACCCCACGTCATCAGAAAAATAACAAATCCTCCGCAGCATTTTGTTATCCGAAGATCTTGTCGCTGTTCAGACCCAAAATCGACACAAAAAACAATAATAATACGTCTCGAAGACCATAACAACGAGAAATTAACAATTATTCGATGGATGAAATAGAAAGCACAACCGCTCGCGTTCCAAGCTTGGACGTCAAACACGAGAACAGCAGTCATCAAAAAAATGCCATAAATATAAGAAACCCCGTGAATTAGGCTATTATGATCTAGTAAAAATGCAAGAAAACAACAATGTTATAACAGCTTCACTGATGAATTCCATGATATTGGTAGGAAGGCCTATTTTGTACCACACTGTATTGTATTTCTAAAAATCCTAAGGATAATTATAAATTACATACACACGGTATGGCTTTTATTCCCATAACACTTATATATATATAAATATACATATATTGTTACTGTGGAGAAAATCCTACATTAGGGCCGCTGTGAGGGCGTTATAATTTATCGAATGCTACCATATCTAAGCCCGCGAGACTCTCAATGGCTGTGGTAGAGTTTTCAAATGTTCAATTATTTATTATGTTTTAGCGTAGTCACATTGCACTAGTCACAATTAAAAAAATTCAAATTATGCTCACCTAGGATCTGTTAAAATGTCCTGAATAGCAGTTTCGAGTTCTCTCGCCATATTATGGGACAGATCTACTTTTATTGCATATCCCTTGCTAACAGCTCTATCAACATTAATAAATTGATCAGCAAATACTGGAATACCAATTATTGGTACTCCAAAGTGAACTGTTTCTGTAGTTGACAGCAGACCACCATGAGTTATAAAGAGGAGACAATTTGGATGAGCTAAAAAAAAACATTCGTTAGTCGTTAAAAACAAACTCAAAAGAAATTGTGCCTGTATAAATATATATTTAATAAAAGAATATTGCAAATGACAAAAGGTTCATAATAGCATTAATATAAAAAAACATCTTAAATTTCAAATTCCTTTATCTCTTACCATATAATGGTTTAAATTCTAGTATGATCTTTACGATGTTCCTGTCCTTTACAAATTAGAATTGGGTAAATAGTCTATCTTTTGGAACTTCGATTCTATCGTAACTAACTCACATAGGCTTGAATATAAATAAAATCATAAATATACTAACGTCAACAAATATTAAATTTTAACTGGCGTTAAAGCTAAATTTTTCTATAGGCTCATAGCTTAGGAGATACGACCTACCCAAAATACTTTGCTGTGGAGCCCATTTGACGATATGAACGTTTTTAGGCAAATCATGGAATTCTTCTTCGAATTTCCATAGCACTGTTTGCTTGAGGCTACCGAAAACTTTCAATAAATCTTTTTTAAGCAGTGATGGCAACTCTTTACTCTTCAAAAGAGATCCCATGCTGAAATATATAACTCCATTGGGTGCATTATCAAAGAGCTTTTGTAGATCCTGGAATAAAAATATATAAAGGCTATTTATGCGAAGAATCCGTTTCATACCACCATATTTGAATTAAAAATAACACTCAAAAACTGTATATCAACTGTAAAAACAAAGATAATCAACTGAAGGTTCAGGTAACGTACCAAACTAATTTTAAACATGTACAAAATTTATACTCAGTCAATAAATATAATTTGCTAAAGTTCTATGACTTATATTCAAGTTAATTATTGATAGTTAATAAGTTAAACATGGTAAAAATATTATCAAATTAGAACCTACCTCCGGTAAAGGCTTTGTGTTTCGATTAATGTGGTATCCACCAACTGCCTTAAAATTCTGTGGTACTCTAGTTGCTTGGCCTAAAGATATATGTGAGTTGCCCAAGATCAACGAAGCATTAAATAGAAAGTCATCAAAAACAGATGGTTCTCTTCCTCTCTGCCGTATAATTGGTGCTAATAGCCTCTGATATTCATTTCTTTCCGCAGCATTAATATATCTAAAAAAATCAGTTTAAAAATTTATTGGAGTTTATTTGATGATAAAACAATGTACACATCAATCTCTACTGGTATTGTTTGGTAATAGATGCAATATTTCAAAACTTTATTGTAATAATTGTGAACTGTATTTTTAACTTACGTATACATATAGAACTTCAGTTTTAATTGTACCCATAGCTCCTCAATGCGCTGTAAGAAATTAAATGGAGGAATATTCCCAGTCATAATGTCGGCATTGTAAGATGGGTTAGGTTCCTCGTCAACAAGACGTAATATCTGCCAATGTGGCTCTGTAGTGCCTACCCAAATTAGTGGTGCATTGAAAACTGCGGCAATACTGCAATAGTAAAAATAAACACTATAAATACCAGATTGTTAATTCACACAGTGGTTTCTTACAACTCGTACAAACGATTCTCTTTAATATCTATAGATCGAACTCCGGTCATAGATTAATCAGGTAAAACGAATCAAGAATATTCGAATTGTAAAGATGTAGGTTAAGTCAGCAATGATCTATGGAATGATAATATGATGATATAAATACAATTGAATTGATAGCCTTTGTGCGGACCACAAAATCGCGTAGATGAAATGAGAAAGTTAATACAAACGTGGTAATATATATCTTGTTATAAGCAGGCTCTTAAAATTTGAACTCCCACCAGTATTATACATTTGAAAGTGTGTATGTATAATTTTTACGTCAAAACTGCTGAACAAATTTTGATGATTTCTATATAGCACAAACAACAATTAGGCCTTAGAGACGAACGACGGCTCCTTATGAAAATAAAACTTAATAGAGTTGAAATAAGGCATAGAATTCACTACGCGAAAATGACTGTTTTTTTTTAATTTAAGGTTATACATTGAAAGTGTGTAGGGGGAGTATGTATGGCTAAAAATTAACACTACATTCATTGACTATGAGTTGGTACAAAATTCGCTAGGTGAGTGGTGAAACATACCCAGCAATGGTGTTAGCAAAAATCCATGATATAATAACAGCATCAAATTTTTCTGTCGGATCGCGTAGTAGTTTTTGAACGTTCGGATTTTCTATCGTCTTCACTTGCAACAGATTTAACATTTGCCACATAGCAAGACGATTTTGCAAAAATTTTTCCTTTCCCATTAAAGTTTTTATATCTAAAGCTTCCTCTGTAAAAAAATTGAAAAATAATATTATAAACGAGCTCCTCCTCTCGACTTGAAGAAGCATTTACTTCGATACAGTGTTTTTTTTTTGTAATTGAAGGTGTCTGATATCTTTTGCTGGTGACTTGACAAGATGTATGCAAGATTTCATGATAACTGGAAGAGTAGTAAAGGCTTGAAAGTATAATTAAGCAAACACACAAGCAGCTTACAATGGCATTTGTAATATTTAGTTATGGTAACGATTACATAATGATATAATTATTCTAAATTACTAATGAGTCAATCTATTATAACTTTCAGTCTCAAAATAGTATTATCCTAAAAGTGTTATTTAACACAACTCGTTAGAATGATCATTTTATGTGCTTGCTCAGTCTATGCATAAAAATTGAAAAATATGCCTTAATTTATACCCATTGTAGGTACTGTAGTGATTGGATGGAAGGAGTAAATTAAAAAAAGGTTACATGTCTATGACATTAATATAATGTTGGCCGTTGAGAAAAAAATAAGTTTTGAAAGAAGGAATGAAAAAATATGAAGATCGGCTTTTGAATTTCGAATGGAATGTTTTTTGTTTTGATGCGATGGATTGCGTCTTGAACTAGGAAAACGGATGGTCATATAAATTTATTAGAATATAAAAATATTATATAATATATTGTAAACGTATTAATAGTTGATAAATATATAATTTGGGAATAAAAGAAGCTTTTCAATCGAAGTAAGAAGGAGCTCATCGTCCAACTTTTTTCCTAGTCTCTGGCGTCATGCTGTTCCGTAGAGTCGTCTAAATCTCGAGTTTCTTTCTTACAAAACTTATTTTTTCTCAACAGCCAACATTATATTAATGTGATACACATGTAACCTCATTTTAATTTACTCCTTCCATCCAATCACTACAGTACACAGAATGTGTCTATTGTACTTTTATTTTAATGCGTTTGGGTTTACTACGCTTTAGAATTGCCTTTGTAATTGCGTTCCTATGTCAACAATTTCTTAACACCTTTTTAGCAGTAATGCATTAAGCCAATCTTTCAAAGTGGTGGGGTGCCATTGTTGAGCAACGATTGCCAGAATTCGAATTGTATCTAGATGACAGACGGCTAGGACCTGCTATTATTTTTGAATTCAGTACAATAATGCTGATTCACAGCTAGATAGTTCTAAATAGTTTATACTTACTAGGAATAACATCACTATTGCTGCTTACATCGACTTGATGTAGTTTCGGGTGTGGATCTTTATCTACGAAAGGCGTTATGTAAGTGACCTGAAAACAGAGCAGCTTGTCTAACTCCAGTTATTCTTATACCTAGAGATCTTCTGTTGTTATATACGTGAGTCATTACGATAATGACGAGGTCGAGTGAGGTCGTTTGATAATAGAGTTTCAACTGTTCCTATTGTATAAGGACCAAGTCAGGCCCCGCGTGGAATATTGTTCGCATATTTGGGATGGTTCTGATCAGTACTTACTTTACACCCTGGATATGTTTCAGCGGAGGGCTATCCACATTGTGAATGATCCTGACGTGACTAAGCATCCTCAACCCCTTCAGTTGCGTAGAGATATTGCCACTGGGCTTTACCACCGTCTATATCATGGCGAGTGTTCTGAAGAGTTATTTATTCTTGTTATATCTTCCTGAATAGAACCAGGCTCATGGGGTTACGTGTTTACGTTGTCACAGCTATACGGCATCTCAAATGCAGGCTAGGACTAAAAAGTTCTTTAAATCTTACTTTTACCCTGTCGTTAGGCTGTGGAATGGTCTTCTGGCGAACTTGTTCCCACCATCCTATGATATGGGATCCTTTAAACGTAGCCTGAAGAATTATTAGTTTAGGCCGGCATGTTCGCTGCGACTACCGATGGGTTTTATTTTAACTGACGATAGTCGTTATCGTTTTTTGGACTACACCTTTGCTTACCATCAGGTGTGATGTGGTCACTGTGTTCGGTCAGGATCAAAGATTCTCGTCCCTTAGTACTCGTTGCCGTGTTCAGGTTACTGTATTTTCCTTCAGGAACACTTTGGTAACTTAATTAATCCAGTATAAAACAAATTATAGCAATGTATTTTTAAAAATCATATTATCAAACAAACTGATCAATATGGCTACCAAAGACAATCCTACTTTCTGGCTATAAGACAATTTATTCAAACAGTCAAATGGTAAAGAGTGTTCTGTATTCGAATATGTATGCGGGTAACTTTCAACAGTTCTGGCAACACCGTACGGGTTGTCAATTGAGTTTTACACTCGCTCGAACCATCAGTCTAGTAACGACGTAAAAAGATACAAATATTCATCATTTCCAACATAATTCGATTTCAAAGTGTACAAGTGTGCTGAGGAAGATCCTCAAAGACACCAGTTTCCTGAAGGAGAAGCAGGGTCCCCTGCAGAGTTGGCGAACTGATGGTCGCGATATGTGAAGCTCTTTAGGCAGCCGGTGCCACTGTTACGGAGCTATCGAAGTACCGTACAATAAAAATAAGGATAATGTATTAATACTCGCCTCATGTCCTGCTTCTAACAATAGCCTAACAACCCCATTCCCAAGTATTTTATGGCTGCCTCCTGGTACTGGAAATACAACTAGAATCCTATACCCACCACATATAACCCCCGATAACACGAACACACAGAGCAGCAATACCCCTTTAACCATTATCTGAAAGTAACACATAAGATATTCTCACATTTTGAATACGTAGTAAATATGATACTTTATCGGAATTTACTCGCGAAAAACTTACTTTATACATCCAAAAGCGGATATACAAAAGCTGGCAAAGAAAGTAAATTTCTACTTCGAAAATCACTTCTGTGTCGCGACCAAGTCTTCTAAAAATACGTTGGTAACTCCAAACATTTAGTAAAAATTAAAGCAATTTTTGACTATAAGACCCCATGTAAAGCTCATTCGTTTTTGGAAATATTTCAGAATACTATAGCCATTACACAAACCATAATTGTTAATCCAATTTAATAAGTAATAAATAAGAGCACGTATTTTTTCTATTGTTATCTAATTTTTCTATAGTTTCTTACTTTATCATATTCTATTCGTTCTGCTATCTTATACCTATAGTATATTGACACGGGCAGTAGCGTTCATTCCATAGATGCATGCAAACATTGCATGCCCTTATGATAAATAAGTCTCGAATAAATTGACTAAAATTAAACAAAAAAATGTACCATTTATATTCATATCTATTCTATATTGACACCGTCTATCTTTCCTATGAAAACAATGTAATATTTACTGCCATAATATGACAATCAAATTAATTATGCGAATTCTGCCTACCCTGTCTAAATACCCGATGCACGTCACTGGACACGGGGATGGTGACAATCGCCCATATCTTTCTCACATTATTTACTATTTACAAAACTAGACATTGTCCACCGAATTCTAAGGCTGAGAATTATAGATAGTGAAAACAGAATTTTTCAAACTTACACACATTTGAATTTGGAATATTAGTAAGGATAAAATATATTTCTCCTATTTTAGTAACAACGAAAACGTAGACATTCTATTTGATAACAAATCGATATTAACTAAATTTGAACAAATGAAGCACATCAACAGAAACTGAACAGGAACAAAATTAAGTTATAATAGCTAATTAGTAATAATTGAAACTCACAATATCCTCAGCATTTGTATGTAACTGATAAAAGACACATAACTTACTAGTCAACATAAAGATAAAAAGGAAACTGGAAACTGATTCGAGTGCTATTAACAAACCTAATAGTGTGTTTACTCATTGTAGACGTCAAAACAAGTCTATCAATGTGACCTTGGGGCTGCGAAGCTGTGCAGATGATTATTTAAATACTTCCTTAAAGGGAACAAGAATCCAATGGTTTATGTAATAAACTATATCAAATTATTTGTTTGTTACGATGAAGTACAATCACAAAGTGGATATAGCCATTAATCTATCTCTATTAGATGTCGACAAAATCAATCATTTAAATTATAAATGATTTATAATTTATCCATTTAGTAAAAAGATTTAAATAAAGTAAATCATTATATACTAAATAAATCAGTTATCCCAAAAATGTCTTGAATGATTTTATCGTTGATTGAACTCTCATTTTTTTTACACTGGCTCGACATAGTAACTACAGAGTACCTGATAGTAAGTACAGTGTAGTCCAAAAACGAAAGCGACCATCAAAGGATGAAAATCCATTGATAGTCTCCATCGTCATGTCGGTCCTCACATACCACGACTGAAGGTCTCTAGGTATATGAGTTACTGGATATACACAAGCTGATCCCGAAAAGCGACAAGCCAATGCGAGTCACTGTGACGGTCTTTACAAAAATATCTTTGACAAGGAAAGCTTACTACTTATTATATACAAAGACTGTTAACAAGGATGTATATGTTAGCTATAATATGTTGGATATATCACAGGACATCCAATTGGTATCTAAGAAACATTCTTTCGTAATGGGCAACTACTAGAATTTCTAGCAGACTTTTCTCTGTAGATCCTGCTCTCTGAACCGATGGTAATTTCATTATATCGACGATTTAAATATCCTTGTAAGTTATTTTGAGTTTGTGGTTTAACCTGTTTTACTCAGCGCTTTAAATTAAATTTTTAAAATACATATATCAAGAACACCGATTTTATCTGCTATTTTTAATTATATAGATGTATTTTTAAACATACAAACTTCCAGTATATTTTTTAATAAGGACAATAACTAGATAAGATATCTTATGTAATTAAAATGTTATAGTGAAATATACAAACAAATTATAGCGATATTTTACGATATATTTAATATGTATTAATATTGAAGGTGACTAGAACATATTGGTAAACAATTTTTTATATAAATAAATTGATTGTGCATAACATTGACTTTAGTTCACTATATCAACGATGTTTAAGAATTAACATTCGTTCAAGGTGAGGGGCTATTTTATGAATACCATAAAAATTGTTACTAATACCTAGTTCTTCTTATTTTGAAGTATCGCTATCAGTGAGGTGATACGAACTCCGAACATTACTTGATCCCACTGTCTTTAACTGTTCGTTGAGGAATAATCCGTTTTTATTAGATTAACTAAACAGAGCCACTAAATCTATTATTCTAATTTAATGTTTTTTGTTGCAAAGAGGCTTACACTTGACCTGAATCTTATCAGGTGGTCAGCTCTCATTGTACAGCAGAGTACAGTGGCAGTGGCAGTGACAGAGGCAGAGGTAGTGACAGTGGCAATGGCAATGGCAATGACAGTGGCAGTCTAGTGTTCGACAGCGACTGCTAGAGTCCAAAGCATACTTTAGTAATAGAAATGTAGGAGGAAGAGGAGGGCCAAAGATCGACATTAATTAAAATAACGGAGTCTTCACAAACCTCTTGACCAACCTCCATTTTCTTTCAACAATTTTGACTAACTATCGAATTCCGTTGTTGGCCCATTCATTATTGTAATTTAACAAAAGGGTCATATAAAATGAACACTGCAAACAATAACTCTGCAACACGTGCGCTGAGCAACTGTTGTCGACCAAATGACATCTAGAATGTTTTTTGGACAGGACAATTGTTGGTGGCCGGGACAAGCCTTTACAACTCAATCGGGATTAGGGGATGACCACAGTAGATGCTCATCCAACGAATTTATGGGTTGGGTGGCAACGCAAGGGCACCCCTGTGGGTACAGGCTTCGACTAGGCGACCAACCACGGAAAGAAAGCGTCTCGGAACTGACCATATTGAAAAGAAACGTCGTAAGAAACTCAAGGCTGCGTTGGAGTGGAAGTGGGCGCGACCTTTATATAGTAGTACCCGAATGGCGGATGTAGCTCACAATAATAGCTCGTCTGTGGTGTCTACCAGTGTTAGCAACGCTTCACTGATCTGGATCAAAAACCTGAATCTAATAAGAATAATAATTATTTCTAAACCAAATCTGAAAACAATTTATAAATGAAAAAGAGATTTTTGCAAAGTTATATTTAGTAAAAATATAATGCTTTTTGTAAAAAATAAACTACAAAAAAATAAAACATATTACATAAATATCGTAATGTAGCTGAAAATAATCGAAGACCATTAAGAATTTTACAACACTAGTTGACCCGAGAAAATATCTTATCCAGATAAACCTGATACTGGGAGAGAAGAGCCTAACTTTGAACCTAATATATATAAATGTGGGATAATTAAATTTGCCGCTTACACAGAATAAATAACGACCTGTGCTTTTACTAAAAAATTAACAAAATATACTGTAATTCGGTAACGGATGAATTGATATCTAATAAAATTAATTAATAAAGCTATCAAGTTGTTGAAAATAAAATTAGATAGTTAAAAGATCTTCAGTTAATTTTCTTTTTCCCTAACTTTTTATTGTTACTGGAAAATATAAGTGTATATAAACGTTTCATAAATAATATAACTAGTGTTAAAGCTATGATGACCAGGGCAGCGAGATCCAAATACATCTTCTGGTACCAGGGCACCAGCAGCGCTGGGGAACGCAGATGTAGCGCACCGCGCGTTCGTGCAACGTGCTCTACCCAGTGCACGAGTTCTGCTCCAGGAGTCACTGGCCGGTCGTGGTAAATCAACGAAAGCTCCTTAGCTCTTTCTGTGTATCTGAAGTATTAAAAATAAATGTTTTAGTAATAATATAATAATAATTAGGACATTTATCACACACAATCCAGAAAAATATTTCTTTATGAAATTTTATTTATTTTCAGAAATCGTCATTTGCCAAGAGCGTCTCATATTTAATCTTCCCATAGGCGGTATTCATTAAAAATGGGTGTAGAGAACGAGTTCAATAGTATTTATTAAGAAAGAGCTATGTCCAATAATAGACTGGATTCCATTTGTCAGATAATGGTGATAGGTAATAGTTCTGAATGCCATTTATTTGCGTCCTCCATCTTTAGATTAGTTTCTATTTATTATTATTCGTATTATAATTAGAAATTTCTGCAGAAAAGTAATATTGATCTTGCCTTCCATTATTACTGGACCAAAATTGTAATCACTATCATTTAGACGAAATAATTTGACAATTCTGACAAAAGTTTCCTCTCTGTTGTAATACTTAATAAAATATTTTGACATAACTTTCAGCTAGAGCGGTTTATTATTGTTTGTAAAATTACGTGATCTCTAACTGAATTTCCCATGACATGGCTTATAATCTCTGTCTTTATAAAAGTTTAAAATATATTAAATATGATGATGATGTCCTAGCCGGTTTCGGCCACGGCGACTGTTTCAACACCGGTTAAGGAATTCGAGGTCCAATTTTCGGAAACAGTCAATTGCGCAGGAGATATTTAAGTGCATAACTGGACGCGCAGCCAGAAAAGCACTCTCTCGTCCGAGCTCCCTCGGGCCCGATGGAAAGGAGAACCAGTACGATCGGGAGGGAGCGGGATGCAGGTTTGGTCGAGTTTTCCTTCTCTAAACACCTGGTTGAATTGCGGTGTTCAAGAGATACCTTAGTCGCCTTTTACGACATCTCAGCAAGAAGAGAGGGGTGCTATTCTATTCTGCCGGCAGCCACCACGGCGAAAAATAATAAATAAAATAAATAAAAAATATATAATATAATTATGGCTCGCTGTTAACTTACAATACTTCTGAATTATTACCTGCGATCTGTTAGAATATCTGCAAGCGCAACTTCGAGGTCTGCGGCCATATTATAAGACAATGTTACTTTTTTCGCAAAACCTTTACTAACAGCTCTACCAACATTAATAAACTGATCAGCAAATGCCGGAATACCTATAAGTGGTATGCCGAAATGTATTGCCTCAGTAACTGACAGTAAGCCACCGTGAGTGATGAATAGAATACAATTTGGATGAGCTGTAACAGATGTTACCAACACAATTAAAATTTATGTCAAAGCTAATAAAAGTGTTTTAACTTAAAAAAAATACATGAGTATTACATTAGACAACTGAACAAGTTAGATGTAATATTGGAACACAACTTCAAAGGCTCTATGTCCCTTTTATCAGATAAGTTAGTTAACAAGTGCTTTTACCATAACAAAATGATTTTACATTAGAAAATAAAAAGAAAATAAAACATACGGTCATCATTCAACTTAAAGTTAAATAAACAGTTGACAAGTTAAATAAACAATATATAAGTCCCGATAACATCTAATATAGCATTAAACGAATTAAAAAAAAAAAGTTAAATTACGTTGCGATTGAATATTTAAGTTTCATTACAAATGTCCGTCCCTAACGGCAGCACCGAGTGGCACAGTTGAGGGAGTGTGTCGCCTAACAAAGATCCTAGCGACACGTGATATGTTACCATTTGCTGCTCCAAATTCGCAAAGGTAAGAGAGGGTTGGCTCTTTACACCACCCCTCTTCAAGCGAGTAGAGGCCTGACCAAGGCCGCACGTCGAGCCGGGTGTCGAAGATGAGACTCCAATCGTACCCTAGATCCCGGTAGGTGGAAGATGAACACCCCCTGGGCTTTAGTCGATGCGAGTCCGAAACACCGAAGTGCGGCCCTCACTACCCCCTGACGGTCCATAACAGATTCCCCCGGGTTACAAAAAATAAAAAACCGAATACTTATGTTGCAATAAGTTTACTTACACAAAATGCTTTCTTGAGGGGCCCAACTGACAACGTGAACATTCTTAGGTAAGTCAGGAACTTCTTCCTCAAATTTCCAAAGCACTGTTTGTTTTAGTCTACTGAAAACTTTCAATAAATCATTTTTGACCTCAGTTGGCAAATCCTTACTTTTTAAATTAGATCCCATACTGAAATATATAACTCCGTTTGTCGCGTTATCGAATAATTTTTGTAAGTCCTATAATAACATAATAATGATTAGGAATGATATTGATATATTATATCTAGTATTCTAGAAATAAAATTTGCGGATTAGAATGTTTGTTTTGATAGCAAGAACTATAATACAATTATATATTACTATAATAGAATTATAGATATTGAAATCTATTATAGATATCTGCTTTATCAAAATCATAAAAACTTGATACAAATTCTATTATGGTATGGATGAATTATCAGATTGGTCTCTTATTTATTTAAGGATCGGACAGACGATGCCAAAATAACAAAATCTTAAAAAACACTTAAACTATAATTAAAAATTAAAAGTGTTACAACACACACAAGTTAGAGACTAATACGAATTTCTCAATCTAATGGAAATAATAAATTAGAGTCGTAAATACTAACTTTGGGTAAAGCTTTAACATTTCGATCGATGTGGTATCCGCCAACAGGTTTAAAACTCTGCGGTATCTTAGTTGCTTCACCTAAAGACACATGAGCGTTTCCCAACACCAGCGAAACGTTATATTTCACTTTGATATAAGATGGCGGCTGCCTTCCCCTTTCTTGTATAATTGGAGCTATCAATCTTTCGTAGTCAATTCTTTCTGCATCATCAAAAACACTACAATGTAAGCATATTTTTTTTAATTCCGTAAATAATGATATTACACTAAACAACTAAACAAATGTAATTCCACATTTACGGTACTTTGGTAAAATTATACAAAATAAACGTTTTGACTTACAAGTAATCTAAGAATTTAATAATTATTTGTTTCCACAGTTCATCAACACGCTGTATAAAGTTTAATGGAGGTACATTTACACTTAATAGGTCCGCGTTGTAAGCTGGATTTAGTTCTTCGTCAATATAACGCAATATTTGGGAATGTGGTTCGGTGCCGCCAAGCCAAATCAAGGGCGCATCGAATACGGCTGCAAAGCTGAAATTAACAACATTGAAGCAAGCCCAATTACTTTTGTTCTTACAATTTAAATAAAACCATTATTAATCTAACAGAACATAGGTGAGCGTGGTTCCCTCTTTATTGTACGGCAATGCAATCTTTATATATCTGAAGAAGCATGACAGTAAAGGTCAAGCAGAGATGATGCAATCTCTTCATTTAAAAGTACTAATACTTAATTTCAAAATACTTTCTAGTACTGCTCGTAGACCGTATTAAATAACAGAACGCCAGAGCAACTAGTTTAAAATACAGTTTCATTAACAACATGCGCCAAAGTGTGCTTTTCTAGTTCAACAACTTGGAAAGAGGGATGGGAATAATATACCTCATGAAAATCACACGAAGTAAAAGTCGAGACTCTCCAAAATTTACACACACACAAAACAAATAAAGTAGTTTCCAATAGAGTATAAGTCCAAAAGAATGTGGAGACAGTGAGAGTGTATAAAGAGGGACTAAAGATAGAAATAAGTGATAAAACATTAGAGAGTCGACGTAATTATAGATAAAGACAAAATATAAATAACAGTGCCTTATGTCGACTTTGTACTGAATAGTGCCGAATAATTAGAAATTAAATTTCGTTAAATTCCGTATACTTCAATTGGCCGATTTTTGTTGGTTTCGATCATTTTTACTATTATTTCCGGTATATAAATGTTTGATAAATCCTAAAAACATACATCTACTGCAAACTAATCATTCTATCTACAGATGGTAATAAAATATTTGATTTTTTAGTACCTAATAAATTGACCCTAATTACTAATTTTGTAATAAGTGAATTTTACTAAGCGTAAAGAATTTACCACAATACAAATTAATAGAATATAACATACCAGTTACAAAAGTTTGCAATAATCCACTCGGTAATTACCACATCAAATTTTTTTGTGGGATCTCTGAGCAGCTTTTGAACGTCGGGATTTTCGATCGTATTCACTTGCATCTTGTGCAAGAATTGCCATAGAGCATATTGCTCTCGTAATAGATTTTGTGTTACCATTAATTCTTTTATACTGTACAAGTTCTCTGCAATGCATTATTACCATAATCTATGTATATTTACTAGTATTTGCACAAATATCCAATAAAAATTACATGAAGTGCTCGTAACTCTTATTTGCGTTTAGAGATAAGTGACACAAACGTATTCACGATTATTCCATAATACATTCTAACTTCTAGAATTATCTGTTCTATTTTTACGTAATTTAGGCAACGCTTATAGCAATAAACTTCGAATGTTTGTTTAATCGGAGGCTTATGATATGCTTTCGGTCGATTGTAAAGATTACCTGAAAGTACCTATAAAGCTAGTTATAATTCATTGATTCTCTCGCTTAATTTGTCAATTATATTTTCCACTAGCTGATCCGGCAAACGTTGTTTTGCTATATAAGGTTTTGTAATATCTTCTAAGATGTTCATTGAAATTAAGTGATGTCAAAGACAATTTTGTTCACAATTAAATACTCTTAATCAACAACACATTTATATGGATAATGATTAATATTATTACGTTGATACAACTCTTAACAAATAATGCATTAATTTCGACCAAATTTGATTACCATAAAAACGGTTCTAGTTAGTTAATCTTAAAAAATAGACTTATACTGTCAGGGACATTTTTTTAGATCATTTTAAGAGAATTTTTCAATTCGAACGAGTAGTTCCTGAGATTAGCGCGTTCAAACAAACAAACTCTTCAGCTTTATAATATTAGTATAGATTATTGACACTGCTTCATTGAATTAAATGTTAAACTTACTAGGCATGATATCTTCGTTACTGCTAACGTCTATTTGTTGCAATTTGGGATGCGAATTGTTCTGAACGTGTACTGTTATATATGTCACCTGAAATTTGTAATACAATTAGCTGTAATTAAAACTAGGCGGTCTGCTTGCACATTTAACTGCTATTATTGTGGCTGTAATGGTGAGCTTGATGGTTTTTCTCGGAATATTTGGTGTTTCGAATTTTGGACACAGAAAGAAATGTTCAAAATAGCAAGAACATAGCCATAAAAACCAACATGTCTTAAAATTATATGAATTATAAGGCAACAGGTAAAATCGTATGCTAATTGGTTTTATAATGCGTCGCAATTTTGTGTTAATGAAATTTAACTTTAAACGTGAGTAAGATACAATAATATGAAAAAAAAAGCAACAAAGTATAATTGAAGAAAAAAAGGTTAACATGAAAGAAATTAACAACTAAGAATCAAACACATTCCAGATAAAAAAACACGTGTCGAGAACAATCTCCTTTATTTGTGCCCTTGGACTATGCTTACATTCAAGGAAAAAATTTATTATATATGCTAGTTGACATAAGATAGCTTTTTATTTGATATTTTCTATATAACATATATAAAATTCTCGTGTAACAATGTTGGTTACCTAACTCCTCCGAAACGGCTTTACCGATTTTACCAAATTTTATTTGCATATTCAGTAGGTCTGAGAATCGGCTACTATCTATTTTTCACACCCTTAAGTGATAGGGGTTGTTCACCCTTAACATTTTTTTTTTAATTTTTGGACAATTTTTTTTGTCTTTATTTTTCTATAATGTAGCATTAAAAAATATATACAACCCTTAACTTTTACCCTTTTATCACCAACCCGTATTTTTTAATAGCCATTTTAGTAATTTAATCATTTTTCATCCCGCTCGATAACTGATCAATTATCACCTAGAAATAACTTATATGGCAAAACAACGTCAGCTAGTATAATTATAAAAAAAATGTGGAATTATATCACTTGGCCTTCTTTGTGTATGACAGTAATTATTAATATGCAATATCCAAGCTATATCTCTGATTGTTTTAAGTAGATCATCTACAGATATATCGATAATTTTACGTTATCACTTCATTTAACACCTCCTCTACTCTCCACCTCTTCTACCCTCTCGGTAGATCCTGCTTTGTGTGCTGGTGGTATATTCATATTATTGACAATTTAAGTGCTTGTAATATCTAATTAAATAATGTTTTATGAATTTATTTTATAGCAGAGAACAATATAAAACTACTTACTTCGTGTCCTGCTTCCAACAAATTCTTTACGACCCCATATCCGAGTATACCGTGACTTCTTCCTGGCATTGGCACAGCCACTAGTATCTTATATGCATCTCCCATAAATGTTATAGCCAGTATGCCCAGAGTCAATATTAACTGCACCATTTTCTGGAAATTTATGTACATAAGTAAAATTAAATTTAAACAGCTGTAACCATAAGACTATTATAATATATTTTTAAATTAAATTCTACCTCGAATATTTACATAACTATATTATCTATGGTATAGTAATTCATTAATTATTTACATAAAATATTATATTCTAAATTAAGATGTACACGATAAAGAATTAAGTAACCTCTTCCGGGACGAATTGTTTAAAAGTTATCATAATGTTTTCACGACACCAGCAATATAATAGAATATTCAACGGAATATTAATGAAACTGATAACGATCAGTGCGGTTGTATTTAATATTTATTCCTTTTTTTTTTTGAGGAATTCTGTAGTAAAACAATTTATCTTGAAATAATTAAAAAAAAAAAACAAACGTACTCTAATGTGTCAATGTCCCTCTAGAGGTGAAGAGAGAATGTATGACAACTACATGAGTTAGTCAATGGCATGCTTCCCATAAAAGTATGAAAAGCATCACCTTGTTACACTTGGAGATTAAATAAATCGATATATATAATATATCGATATCGATTTTGGGAGTCGAAGCTGCTCGGGTCCGTAGGCTTTAGCCTAGTTTCCCTACACGTGACTCCTGGGTGGCGCTAAACGAGCAGCAGCGAGGTGGTAGGGCGTCGGTGCCCGTCTGGATCGCGACCACAGTGCATAGGTGTAAAGCCCGTCATAGTGACCAGTTTCGGCTTGTCGCATTTCGGGATCAGTTTGTGCATATCCAGTAGCTCATATACCTAGAGACCTTCAGTCGTGGTATATGTGGGCCGACATGACGATGTAGACTATCAATGGATTTTCATCCTTTGATAGTCGCTTTCGTTTTTGGACTACACTGTATTTACCATCAGGTACTCTGTAGTCACTATGTCGAGCCAGTGTAAAAAAATAAATAAATAAATAAATATATTGATTTAAAATCTGATAATTACCACAATAGAATGCTCAGAAGCCAAATTGAACCATATACCACTGTTAGTGCCTTACTAAACGTTTTCTACCATCTGTATCACTACGAGTA
The DNA here is from genome assembly GCA_036320925.1 of Automeris io. Classification (NCBI taxonomy): domain Eukaryota; kingdom Metazoa; phylum Arthropoda; class Insecta; order Lepidoptera; family Saturniidae; genus Automeris; species Automeris io. Next base: position 1,912,381 of record JAUDJH010000030.1, on the reverse strand, counting down.
TTCTAAAGAAAAAATGTTATTTATTAATTTATTTCTTTATTTTTAAAGGGAAACATACAGCAATATATAAACGATAAAAAATATACAAAAAATGATACATAAGCCAGCGATTTCCACAAAAAAAAAACTATAAAACAAAAATCAAGCTAAGAGAAACAAAACAATAAAAGAAATATATATACATCCGGGCAGTAGACTTGAGGGAGTCTGCTGACCGAATGAGAGGGAAGCTTTTGGAGGGGTGGGCTTTACTACTTCTCCTCCCAGAGAGGTAGCCTCAACAAGGCTTCTTGTTCTCTGGGCGTCTGGATGAATTTGGCTTTCCAGGCCCAGGTGGATAAACCAGAGGGACACCCCGGGGGTTTTTAGTCAGTAGGAGTCTGACACTCCGGGGTCACTGCCCTCACAGCGTCCCTGATGGTCCTATGCAGGATTTTCCCCCGGGATAATATATATACATATAAACAGTACATATATGAAAAGTAATACAGCAAAGAAAAAAACAAAATAGAATTCAAGCTAACATTTTCCTTCTCACCATTCGTCTAAAAGACCCAAATGCACAGGACAGTATGCCGATATCACAAAAACGTTTATTATACAGATCGCAGGCACGAAAACCAAGTGTTATTAACATAATTTAACCTTACGAATGTCACCTTAAACAGCGAAAAGACTTGCTTAAGGCCATTAATAATTTAAAATAAAAAAGTTATTAAACTGAAGTTGTTAAGTTTATCCCGCGCTTTCCGCTTCCATAAAAGACCCACTCGCGCGAGTTTGAGGAATCCCGGTTAGGTCATATCCCGACCAGGAGTGAGAAGTTCTCTAACTCTTACTTTTCGTGTCGTTGAGCTGTGGAATGGTCTTCTGGCGAACGTGGTTCCACCATCCTATAATATTGAGTCCTTTACACAAAGCGAAAAGAGATATTTGTACATGACTGTGAATATTGAATGTTTTTATTTATTTTTAATTGTTACAGTCGTTTAGATTGCACCATGCTTACCATCAGGTGTGGTATCACCACTAGTCAGGATTAAGAAAAAAAAGAAATCAATCTATGTATTATAAGTCAAAGTAGGTATAAAAAGATAATGTTTTTTATGCACCTATGGGATGCACGCTACTGATGTTAAGCTGAGATTGATTGATGGTGCTTTAACTTTGCTTTGCAAAGTATTCAGAAAATAAATTCGTTTTGACAAAAAAGTGAACTTATCATAAGAAATTAAGTATAGCCTAAGTATTCGCAGGGCCAAGTTCAAGTTGACAAAATTGGTGAATTACCATATCCTTTGACATTTAATGAAGTAACATAAAATGTAATGTTTTAGTAAAGTCTAAACAAAGTCATAGTAGCGTCTATAAATCAGCCTTAGTATGCTCTATTAAAAACGATGTTAAACAAAATATTCACAAATGAAATTCTCCAAGGTCTTAACTCTATAACTATATCGTAAGCTATGCGTTTAACGTAACTGCCAACTGTTGAAAGTCATTAAATATTTTTTAATGTCATATTACTGCTGTACACATTCGACAACAAGATTAAAAGAAAAACCCATACCTTAACCACTCTCGTTTAATATCCAATACGTTCTAAAAGTGCGCCACAGGATCTTTTGACTCGAACACTAAACCTGATTCAATGGAGTGAAACAAAAGGTTGAGCGACGGTACGGATCCAACGTGTATACTCGGTCCCTGACATTAAGCATGTGTACACCGCCGGCTATACGACTATTATTATAGAAATATTTCAAAGCGATTAAAAATTATTTATTCTTGCACGAAAATACTCGCTAAATAAATATAACGAGCGTCTTTGTTAAGATATAGATTTAAACTGTTTTTTTTTTCAGTTAGAATAATTAATAATATCGATGGCTTAGTGGCTCCTCTATCTATTATTGTATTTTATATTATCTTATCGTTATATTCGGTTGTATAATTCGTATTACCTAATGTCTAATCTTTGGTCCAACGTATTATATCTATTCCAGTTGAATAGCAGTGTTTAAACAATGTTACATTCGATCATTAATAAAGCTAGTGGAAAAGTGCGAATGTATGGAATTGACATAACGTGGTGGCGTCATATTTCGAAAGTTTATGAAAGTAATACATGTAGATTAAAGCACCACATTTCTAAAAGTCGATACAACCACTAATGTATCTCTGCTCACCTTGAAAGGGATATAGTGTGACGATATATAATTATTATGCCAATAATGTACATTATGCAATTCTCTACTAGAGATATCGTTGAATTAATTTCACTTTATCTAGGCCGTCGTAATACTTTTCACTTTCTCTTGTCAGACCATTAGCTATATTAATATTGATTGATTTATTTTCAAGCAATTATACATATTTATAGCAAAAATATTATCTTGTTCTATGTGATACATCCCTAAATATGTTTACAGTATATTGTTAGGTATACATTATTAATGGAACGTGCATTTATATTTGTATGTTTGTAGTGAGTAACACTTAATTGGCGTTGCCTGTGTACTCGTACAAACACTTTGTTTTAGTACGCTGCACACAACTAAATAGCCCGTGTCTTCATGAGAAAGACCCACTTTAATGACCATTAAAAAACTGATAAAACAGATATCGTGAACTTAGGCATGCGTATCTTTAATGCGAAAGAAAAGATAATAAATATTTGGACGCTTTTCGATAGAAATACATACATGACGGTCCAACGCAACTTGCCAGCCGCTGTCGTGCCGAGCAACGATTGCCACAATCGGACCAGTGAGTTAACATTTCAATGGCTTATGAAAACCCCAGGATTTTGGACTTTCTACTGACGTTATCGCTGACAATATTCGGAAGATCTATTTCATTGCTATTATGTTGAAGTAGGCGCTTAATTTTTTGTTTTTTAATTAACACGTTTACGCCGGCGTGTACTACAGGGCTCGCACAAGTCTGCCTGATCGGGCGGCGTGTACTGGTGGCTCACAGATGATTGCCTCATTAGGTGAGAATTGTGTATATATTCAATAACTTAGTGTGGGCATATACCCTTAATAAAATAACGCTAAAATAATAATCGATAAAATCAGCTACCCTTCGATAATCTTTTCTCAGTAAATAGGAAAGCTTTGATCACAGCCGTCTATGCCTAAAGAATATGAACTAAAGCGCTGGCCTGAACGTGTTAAACTTCCACCGATAATTTTATCACAATAGATTTTTTTAACAATATAACCACCTGCAAACAAATTATACCTATTTTAAGAAATATGAATAACATGGTATTTTTGGTTTTACTTTAAATATTAAATCTGTAATATTTATTACTTTCTTATATTAGTAAGAGCCAATCATACAGTCGATTACCTTTAAACTCACGACTTCTGATGATATCTCTGGACCACACGAATATAACGATGCAAGTATTTGTTATTCAATTTATAAATAGATAAGAAATAAAACAAGTAAATTGGTTTCTCCTTGTGTAATTTCTTAAAGGTCGAAACAATGTATACAACAAGATATGTTACTATAGTGAAAATAGAATTAACAAAGTCATTATAATTTTTTTAATTATTTTTCTTATCCCCTAAGTTTTTATTCGTACTTGGAAATAATAGTGCATACAACTGTTTTACAAATAATATAACTATTGTTAATGCTACAATAACTAAAGCGGCGAGATCCAAATACATCTTCTGGTACCAGGGCACCAGCAGCGCTGGGGAACGCAGATGTAGCGCACCGCGCGTTCGGGCAACGTGCTCCACCCAATGCACGAGTTCCGCTCCAGGAGTCACTGGCCGGTCGTGGTAAATCAGCGACAGCTCCTTAGCTTTTTCCGTGTATCTGAATAATTAAATCCATTTTGTAGTAAATAACACAATTAATACCATACATAAATCTCTTTTATGAAAATTAACAATTATAATTGTTACGGAATAAACTCTTAAAAAATTTCAATAAATTTGTGTATAACATTTACACAAAAACATAACGATTACACAAATGGTCGTAGGTTAGAATTACGGGCACGGATATCTGGGTTCAGACAAATTAAGTTCAGATTTAGGCACTAATACTCACCGGTGAAGGAAAAACATCACGAGGGCATAGTATGACATAAAAATCAGGCGATCAGCTGTTTCTCTACTAACCACAAAAGGGATATTTATTTATTTATTTATAAGTACACTTACATAGACTACATTAACACATAAAAACTATATAAAACATGAAGAGGATACATTATGAATGCGACTATATTTATAAGTGTTGACTACCTGCACAGAAGAAAAGAAAAATAAAAATACGAGTTACACAAAAAGATCTAAACTACTGTAATTAGAATTTTTTATAACAGAATTAAAAAAAATATCAATAATCTATGGAACAATCTTCTCAAATAACATCCTTTTTTATATAAATTATGAAACTCTTAAAGTGTCAAAAAAGAATAGCATTTCAATTCAGTTATGAACTTTAATCTGCATTCTAATGTAAGTCTAATATTATCTAAAACAGCATTCTTATGAAAGCTTTTAAAAATGTAGGTAGGTCATTCACTGTTAGGTCAGCTATTTATGAAGTAATAGGCTTCAAGCCCAAATTATATATTGTAAAATTTTAAGAATATTAAATAATGTCTATGGCTTATAATAAACTAAGAGTTTTTTGTTCTTACCTGCGGTCTCGTAGAAGGTCTGTAATTGCAACTTCGAGATCTGCAGCCATATTATAAGACAATGCTACTTTTTTCGCAAAACCTTTGCTAACAGCTCTACCGATATTGACAAATTGATCAGAAAATGCTGGAATGCCTATAAGTGGTACTCCGAAGTGTATTGCCTCAGTAATTGACAATAAGCCACCGTGTGTGATGAACAGGATACAATTTGGGTGAGCTGTAAACCACATTATCACAGTAATTAAAGTATGAATTGAAAATTGTAAAAATATATTTTAGAGAGTTAATGAAAGCTGAATACAGAATAATTATTCTCTAATGCATAAAGTTAGCTCTAATAACCATAGATGGGCAAAATGTAATCAAATTAATGAAAAGGATTAACGATTACATTTTACGTTTTTTACCATTAATATGACTGTATTTTGCTCATTTATGTTTTAAACACTACAAAATGTCAGCTTGCATACACATTTATGATTTCTTAATGTTTTAAAGGATTTAATCATGATTACAGAGCAAGAAAATTAAAATGACGACTACGTTTTGTAATCGTTCATCATCAATCAGATTGCATTTTGCCCATCTCTGCTAATAACTAATGCATAATATAAATCTAACATAATTAGAAACGAAGTTAGATATACTCGTAAACTTCACACGTATTTGACAACCCAGCAGTTCAATTTTTAAAAATTCCTTCTTCCTACATTTCAAAGCAAATTTACGCGCTAAATTTCAAATCTGCTACTATTTATTATTAGTTATTTATTAATTTTTATTCACCATATTTACTTTTTTTATTTTAAAATAAATACATATAAAAGCATAGCATATTTATATATTAGCATATCATAGCGAGGTCTAAATATTTTGAAGATGTTTCTTTTTCCGCTTTCACGAGATTCTCATCATGTGGTATGGTCATATCAATGACCAATGCCCGGCACACTGACCAATCTACTAGCACAATTTAAATACAAATATATATTTTAAATATTCCAACTTACATAAAATACTTTGCTGAGGGGCCCATTTGACCATGTAGACGTTTGTAGGTAAACCATTAAACTCTTCCTCAAATTTCCACAATACTGTTTGTTTAAGTCTACTAAAAACTTTCAATATATCAGTCCTCACATGAGCTGGTAAATCTTTACTTTTCAAATTTGATCCCATACTGAAATATATTACTCCATTTGACGCGTTATCGAAAAACTTTTGTAAGTCCTGTAATAATTGTAGTTGGTATTTATATCACATCCAGTATTCTTGGAACGAGGCCTACAAAGTGGATAATCATTATAATATTTCATCACGCTATGTCCCTTACAGGGTGAGCAGAGCGAAGTGGATACATCAGTGTCTGTAACAACTTTGCCCTTATACGTCGAACGTAACGTGACCAGTAGCGCATCTGATCGCCGTTCTCAGGGCACTTACACATGACATTTGTTTTAGATGCCATGCAGGTCCTTCACCGGTTAGCATGTGGTACCTCAATCCGTTCTTGATCCGGTAAAACCCAGAGGTACGTGCTGAATTCGAATCTACGACAATTCGCGTTGGCGCGCGAAAAAGAAAATCTATACTAATATTATAAAGCTGAAGAGTTTGTTTGTTTGTTTGTTTGTTTGTTTGTTTGAACGCGCTAATCTCAGGAACTACTGGTTTGAATTGAAAAATTATCTTTGTGTTGAATAGACCATTTATCGAGGAAGGCTTTAGGTTTAGGCTATATAGCATCACGATGCAACTATTAGGAGCGAAGAAATAATGGAAAATGTAAAAAAACGGGGAAATTATCATTATCGGGAGAATTCATCCTTGAGTGCTTCCATTGCATGCGCTGCGAAAACGGTTCAATATACCAAAAATATATGTACGAAGGAATTATTCCTCTTAAAATGATCTAAAAAAATATGACAGTGACAGTGACAGTATATGTCTATCTTTTAAGATTAACTCACTAGAACCGTTTTTATGGTAATCAAATTCGGTCGAAATTAATGCATTATTTGTTAAGAGTTGTATCAACGTAATAATATTAATCTTTATCCAAATAAATGTGTTGCTGATTAAGAGTATTTAATTGTGAACAATGTGTGTGTTTGACATCACTTAATTTCAATGAACATCTTAAAAGATATTACAATAACTTATATAGCAAAACAACGTTTGCCGGATCAGCTAGTATAAAATAAACTAGAAAAGAATATGTATTCATAACTTGTTTCAATATCTTATATGTTTTTAATTCGTTACTATATCTTTCTTATTCCAATATAGGATCTTATACAAGTGGAAATGCAAATATTATTATGGTTGGTCAGTAATGTGTTATATGTCAGTGCTGTTGGTGTAACATCAAATAAAAAACAAATCTGTTACTTGAAACTTGCCATTAAAATTTAACTGTAAGTTATTATACATTTAAGTTGCTATTATCCAGTTATCGGAAATGTATGTTAACGTGCTGTAAAAACTAATACATACATATATATGTCGGAGTGAGAGCGTCTACCATGTTATTAATTGTTATTAATTGAAACGTCAGGTTTAGTGCCTGGATGGAATCAGAGATGGCGTGGCAATCGTAATCAACTATTCTATTTAATACAAAATTGAATTATGAAATTGGCAACACGGAATTAAGGAGTTTCTCGGGATGGGTCATTTTCGAAGGCATTCATATTTGGACGGTCGCAACAATCGCACGCATCTCGGAGATCGTCGCGTTTCCTTTCTACTATGACTGATGAAGAAAGTGCACGTGGCGCCCTGACAGGCTGTATCCCGTCATATATAAATTATCCGATTCCCTTCTTCCTTTAAGCATAGGATAAGCCAGCTGTTATGTTAACTAAACGGTAAATTATTAATAAAACATCTTAAACAAGAGCTCGGATAAATTCTAGTGACTAACTGCCCAAATTAATAGTTAAATAATTCGAATTTATAAGAAATTTAAGAATTTATAAATTATTAGAAATTATAAAAATTAAATATCTTTAATTCGCAAATCGAAAACTTTCATCTCCCTTTCAAACCTGTGTATACGAAAAGAGATTTACTAGAGTTGCTATAGCAACAATTTTAAGATAGGAGACAGGACAGGTTATTAATTTCGGCCATAATTAGATACTAATAGAAATCCTTTCAATCTAATAGGTAGACTTAAAAACTACTAAATTAGAGTAGCTTACACCTACCTCGGGTAAAGCTTTTACATTTCGATCAATGTGGTATCCTCCAATAGGCTTGAAATTCTGCGGTATCTTAGTTGCTTGACCCAAGGATACATGAGCGTTTCCCAATACCAACGAGCCGTTATATTTCACTAGATCATATGAAGGTGGCTCCCTTCCTCTTTCTCGTATAATTGGTGCTATCAATCTCTCATAATCACGTTTTTCTGTATCATGAACTAAACTATAAAATAAGTGTACTTTTTAGAAATATTCTAGTATGTATAACATAGTTTCATTGTTAAATTTACTTATAAATAATTTCGATAATAAATATCGGAATAACAAATTAAGCAAAAACAAATGGACAAGTTCAATGTAAACAAAAGTACGTTCCGTTTTAAGCAACGTATTGGATAAAATGCTTACTTACAAATACTCCAGATATTTTATTTTTATTTGTTTCCACAGTTCGTCAACACGCTGTAAGAAATTAAATGGAAGATCGTTCAGACTGAATACGTCCGCATTGTAAGCTGGATTTAGTTCTTCATCAACTAGACTCAATATTTGTGAATGAGGTTCACCACTGCCTAACCAGATCAGCGGTGCATCAAAAACTGCTGCATAGCTAAAATTTCAAGCACTAAAGTCAGCTCAACCCCATTCGTTATTGCAATAGAAAATAACACGTTCCCGCCGGCGAGTGAATTCGCTGTCTTCGGCATCTGACGGCTCTGTAAAATCAAATTTGTCTCATCAGGGGCCCCACTTGCACGTAATCGCATATCTCTCATTAAGTGCTTCTGCCGACAATACCTGCGTTCAGTTGCAAACTTTTTTCTTTTTATGAGCAAAAAATACAAATTAAATTGATTTATTTCATTGTATCATTAATGATACACGCCGCCCGATGGGACAGTTGTGTATGTACCATTAACGGTACATGCCGGCGGGAACGTGTTAAACCAAGATTATGCAAATACAGCTTAAATGCTATTCGCTAATCTTGTCCTGATATTGTCTAAGTTGAAATTAAATTGGAAAGGAAAACATGTATCTTATAAGCTAATTTTTATTATGTAATCCCGGTAATTGTAAATTGTTGATATTAACATATATTAACACAAAGTCATAAAACAAACAAAGTGTCTAATAAACATTTATAGATTTCTATCACAACAAACCATTATATTTCTATTATAAATATATGGAATAACGTTTATGAATACCAACAACGCGATTGGTATCACGCATTGGCACTTCGCTTATTCGAAAACATGGAGAAGATTAATTATAAAAGAATGACAAAAAAATACAGTATGAATGTGAGTAGAATAATAAGAACCTAAGCTGATCGTAATTGACCTACGCAAACCGGATAACAATAATTTTAATGGAGGGTAAGTTCTGCACCGGGCATTAGACTTGAGGGAGTCTGCTGCTCGGAGGAGAGGAAGGTGGTGCGTAATGTCCGGCGCACCACCCGTGTGGAAGGGTTGGAGGCGTGTGCTCTTTACACTTACCCACTCCCCGGAAGGAAGCATGAATAAGGCTGTTCGCTCCCCAGGCGACTGGACGAATTTGGTTTCCCAGGCCTGGGTGGAGTGATTAGAGAGACACCCTGGGGGTTTTTAGTCAGTAGAAGTCTGACACACCGGGGTCGCTACGCTCACAACCCCTGATGGTCCTATGTAGGATTTCTCCCCAGTTACTAAAAAAAGAGGTTAGCGAAATCGGTGTGATTGCACAAATCAGGAATGAAAAGAATACGAAAGAGGTTAGCAGAAAAGGGGAGAAGTGGAGTGCCATTTTCAATGCCTACCTTAGCAAGGAACCGACGCGATAAAAGTTAGTAAAACATTGACTTTGTTTAGAGGAAAGAATATTTAGTATATCGTTCAGTAGCAAATAACATACCTGGAACAAAGATTAGCAACGATCCACTCCGTAATTACTACGTCGAACTTTTGAGTGGGATCTCTTAGCAGCTTTTGGATGTTTGGGTATTCAATCGTCTTCACTTGCAAGTTGTGTAGGATGCGCCATAGGTTACGTTGATCTTGTAAAACAGTTCGTGTTTCCATTAAAGTTTTTATATTGTAAAAGTCTTCTGTAATGTACCGTTATATATCTTAATATAGTTTCAAGTTTTTGTCACTGAAGCATCGTCGTACTATAAATGATATGAGACTGCTTTATGATCTCCTAAACGCAAAAGTAGATGTTAGGTATTGCCATGAGTTTCCAGCTATTTACCTGTCGGTCCTCTATCCCCTCCCACCACAAGCCTAGACAACAGATGGCGCCGCGCGCGAAAGACCAGTACTAATCAACACCGGTGCAATCAACACGTGACGCGAGCGCTAAAAAGTGTATATTCGTTTTTATCAATTTCAACGACATCGAAGACGCGTCAGTTATCACCAAAAAGGTACGTGGTTCCTGTCTTACCTAGTTCCAGGATCTCATGGCCAATTCTGAATTATAATAATTGTGTTTCTATATCCAACATTTTGGTCCAATCGAACCGGGGATATTATATTATTGTATTTATTGTATTTGTAGTAATATATTATATATACGTAGTAGTAATATATCATTTTCACGTTAATATTTTCAATATATTATTAGTATATTACTATAATATTATCTTATTAGTGTCTGGTTGTTGTCGGTAGTTGCGTTGCGGTACGTTTTATTTTGAAATTTAACAAAGGAAAAAATGCCTACCGAAGCAAAATTAACTGAAATTGAAGTTAAAATTCAAACATATACTTCTAGAAAAGAACGATATTTTTCAAGGATTCAGACACTATATGACATAGCCAAAGACGTCGAAAAAGAAAAACGAGATGTTGACGAACTCATCGTACGTATTGGGGACGCGGCAGCAACTCGCGATTCATTCGAACAGACTTTAGAGCAGATTACTATGTTACAATTACAATTAAATAGCAAGTTTGTACCTAATAATCAAGAATCAAATGCATTTGATCAATTATATTATGAAATACAAAGAATTTCTCGTAAGTTTCAATCCGTTTCGATAAATAGTTCTAGTTATGAAGGTACATTGAAAAATATTCACGACGGTAATAATTTTGCCTCGCGTTTAATTCAACCAAAACTACCTAAACTCGAGTTATTTCATTTTGACGGAAAACTCGAAAATTGGGTTACCTTTCGTGACACGTTTTGCAGTTTAATTCATAATAATGAGTCGATAGGAAATGTCGAAAAGTTTCATTATTTATTATCAGTTGTTAGCGGGCAAGCGCTGCAAATAGTAAAAACACTTCCGATTACTTACGATAATTATAATATTGTATGGACTTCTCTTACCGACCGTTACGAGAATAAACGTGCATTGGCTACCAGATATTTAGATAAACTTTTCTCATTCAAACCGTTATCAATAGAGTCATTACCAGGTTTAAATTCATTCCTTGACAGCTTTCAAGAATCTGTTAAGGCATTAGAAATGCTAAATATCGAAAATTTAGCCAGTTTTATATTATTTTACATAGGTTTTCGTAATTTAGATACAACCACTCGGCGTTATTTTGAACAAAACACGGCGAAAGATTGTATTCCGACATTTGACAATTTAATAAAGTTTGTTACCTCTCAAGTACGGATTTTGGAAATGTCAAATTATACTACGACTAACCCGAATATTAGCAAAGTTATTCCTACTGCAAGTATGCATAATAATACAAATAAAATTGTAACAATAAATTCACACCAAAAAACATGTTTAACGTCTACGACTAATCCTAACAGACAAAAAGAAAATAAATCATGTTTATTTTGTAATAAAAACGGTCATTCTATTTACAAGTGTTATGAATATATATCGCTGACTCCTAAACAAAGATATGATAAAATTAAATTGTTAAAATTATGTGAGAATTGCTTGAGGGAGGGTCATTCTTCTGATAGTAATTGTACTTCAAAAATTACTTGCGCTGTATGTAAACAACGTCATCATCACACTTTGCATATCGATAACAATGTGACATTATGTAGTAGTCAAAGTGATTATTCGAACACTTCGGAATGTGACCAGTCGTGCTCTCTAACCTGTTCGTCGTCATCTACGGTACTGTTAGGTACGGCGATCATAAACGTAGCTGACTGCACGGGATCGTATCAGACTGCGCGCGTAGTCATAGACAGCGGTGCGCAGAATGGCTTCATGACTAATGAATGCGCGCAGCGGCTAGGGCTCGCGCGTCGCAAATGCAATCTTGTATTAACTGGGCTCGGCGGCACAGCTGTTCGCGATCACGGAATTATTACTTGTAGTTTTAAGCCAACTAATTCCGACGGTCCTGTTTTAAACACGGAATGCGTTGTAGTGTCAAAAATTACCGGAAATATGCCTACTGTTTCATTACCTAATAGCCTATTAAGTGAATATAAGCATTTGTTGTTGGCTGATCCTAATTTTCATAAATCGAGCGCTATAGATATGTTGCTAGCGGGTGACGTATTCCCGTATATCTACGATGGTGCAGTGTTCCGACCGTCGAGGCCCGGTGCACCTCCTGCTTTACGCAGCATATTCGGCTACATTATAACGGGTCAACTCACGTTAGAAAATAACCAAAATTCGACATGTTTGATATCTAGCGGGGGTAACATTGAACAGTTAACGCAGTCGTTTCGGGAAACAGAAAATATTAATTGTGATTCGCCTCAATGTCCGGATGATGTTGTTGTCGAAGAACAATACAGGACACAACACAGACGCGGTGCCACAGGTAGATATATCGTGAAGTATCCTTGTAGTGAAATTCCAATGCCCTCTAAGTTACAACACACAAGACATGTTTATATTAAAAATTATATTGAGGCGCAACTTATCGGGTTCAGTGGCGCATCGTCACTGGGTATGGCTGCTGTAGTATATGTGCGCAGTGTCAACCCACAGAGGGAGGTTCAAGTTAGTTTACTATTAGCTAAATCTAAGGTCGCGCCCTTAAAAACAGTATCGATACCTCGCTTGGAATTAATGGCGGCGCACTTGCTTGCAAAGCTCTTAAAATATGCCAATTCGATGATATCAAATGAAACTCGCCTCACTGAAATATTGGCATTCACAGATAGTTCGGTGACACTCGCGTGGCTTAATACACCTGCCTATAAACTAAAAACGTTTGTTGCGAATCGTATTACGAAAATACAGGAGTGTGGTGATTGTATTCAGTGGCATCACGTGAGTAATGAAAATAACGGAGCGGACGGGTGTTCTCGGGGCGTCTTGCCTGCTGCCCTCGCCGCCGCAGCTGACTGCTGGTTACGGGGCCCGCGCTGGCTGTATCTCGAGCGACCTGCGTGGCCTATTAGAGGCATTGATTATTTTAAGCACGTAGATGACATACCAGAAGTTAAATTATCGGTACAAGCTTCACTTACACAAAGTTCAACACCACTTTTTAAAAATGATTTAGAAATTCTAATTAATAAATTTTCAAACTTCTATAGCTTACAACGTACTGTTGCATGGATGTTACGGTTTATTTACAACTCTAAACGTACAAAACTATCTCGCATTACAGGTCCGTTGAATACTACGGAGCTAAACGCTGCACATGATGCTCTTATTAGAGTGGTTCAAACCAATCATTTTTCGAGTGATAGAGATGCAATACAGAAGGGTAACTTATGTAGTCGAGCACTGCGTAAAGTCAGTCCGTTTATCGACAGTCGCGGTTTGCTCATGGTGGGGGGTAGGCTTGATCAATCCTCCTTACCATTCGCTAAACGTCACCCCTTACTGTTACCGAAAAAGTCCCACTTCACTAATATACTAATAGATTATTATCATAAGTGTTACTTGCATGTCGGGCCACGCACTTTACAAAGTATTCTTTCACAAAGATACTGGATCATTGCAGCTAGGTGCGTCATTCGTTCGCGTTTATCTAAATGTATACAGTGTCTTAAAGCAAAACCGGTTGTCAAACAGCCTATGATGGGTTCCCTACCTAAATGTAGATTGCAGGATATTTATCCTTTTCACACTGTTGGAGTGGATATAGGGGGTCCATTTTATACTAAAGAAAGTACTCGGAGAAACGCAAAAATTTCAAAATCTTATTTATGTCTATTTGTATGTTATTCTACGCGTGCGGTGCACCTAGAAGTAGTATCTGCTCTTACTGCAGATAGTTTTTTAGCAAGTTTCGATCGCTTTGCTGCTCGACGAGGTTTACCGCACACTGTTTATTCTGACAATGGCAGGAACTTCGTCGCAGCGGGTAAACATCTTGACGAAATCTCGCGTTTTTATTCGTCTAATGCAAACGAACTCACTGATGAATTTACTGGTAGGAGCGTGTCATGGAAGTATAATCCTCCTGCAGGAAGTAATTTTGGTGGTATATTTGAAGCGGGTATAAAGTCTGCGAAATATCATTTACATCGTGTTTTGGGCACGCGCGCATCATCATTCGAAGAATTGTCAACACTATTTGCTCGCATAGAATCGATTCTTAACTCGCGGCCGCTCTGTAGTCTGTCGAATGATGCCAAAGAATTTGATGTTCTTACGCCGGGACACTTCCTGGTGGGTCGTGAGTTGGTGTCGGTTCCTGAATACGATTATTCCGATGAGCGCGTACATAACTTATCCCGGTGGCAATATATTCAACAAGCCACTCAACACTTTTGGCGTCGCTGGAAACGGGATTACTTGCACACTCTTCAACAACGCCAAAAATGGTTCACTGATACACCGAACATTTCTGTCGGTGATATTGTTCTTATTCTTTCGGATAATGCACTATGTCAACAGTGGAGTCTGGGTCGCGTTGAGCAAACATTTCCTGGACCAGACGGGCGTGTACGTGTCGTAGGCTTGCGCACGAAAAGTTCGCATTTACGGCGTCCAGTCAGTAAAATTTGTCCGCTACCAGTTCACGACAACAACTAACTTTATTATCAATATTTAGCAATATATTCTATTTCTATTTCTCAAGTATCTATGCATATATTCAAATAATTCTATGTATGTTTATTCTATTCTTTTAAGTAATACAGTCCACTACTCTATATTAAATTTTATTCAACCTGAAATCAATTGATTTCGGTGGGGGGTTATGTTAGGTATTGCCATGAGTTTCCAGCTATTTACCTGTCGGTCCTCTATCCCCTCCCACCACAAGCCTAGACAACAGATGGCGCCGCGCGCGAAAGACCAGTACTAATCAACACCGGTGCAATCAACACGTGACGCGAGCGCTAAAAAGTGTATATTCGTTTTTATCAATTTCAACGACATCGAAGACGCGTCAGTTATCACCAAAAAGGTACGTGGTTCCTGTCTTACCTAGTTCCAGGATCTCATGGCCAATTCTGAATTATAATAATTGTGTTTCTATATCCAACAGTAGATAATCCTGAACTTCTCAGGAAATTAAAATTTTAAATTTTCACAAAACGAACTCGAAATCCTTGCTCATTCGCCTTACCTCTTGCAAAGCATTGTTATGCCCAAAACTCGGTCATCTATAGATGTTGCGCTCACTACAATGAATATTTTAAAGATATCGATATGTTTCACTTGAGCCGTTTTATCAGGTCATTAAGACTATTATTTCTGGACTGCAGTTAAATGAATCTCATACAAGACCGATATGAGTACACACACGCACACAAATGCACTCACACAACTCTCACAATACGAAACGGGGAGCGCTTCAAACATTAAACAAAATTTAATATGGATGTGTAACTTCGTTATTGGCATTTTAGATTTTCATTTTATTTCCTATTTGTATATAACTTCCTTATAATGTGCTGTGAAGTTACTATTAAATAAATAAATATATTTACCCAAACAAAGAAAATGCACATATCAAGAGATAAGTACAGGCATGACTGATTCATTATGATGGAGTATGAGAAGGTAAAATGTAAGGAAATTAATCTATTTTAAACGCCTATTTATCTTGAATCAGAAGCTAGTAGACCTGAAGTCATCATTGCCACGTGGATCAATAAAACCCGAGTAGATATTGCGCAACATCTTCTCGTGTTGCTCTCAAGCAGGCTCTACTTGAGCACCAGACAAACCTGGAACATTCAGCCCTGGCAAAATCGAGGTATATTGGCAGACCGGGGGATGGCCCATAATGGATTTCCCCCGGGTTACCAAAAGAAAGTATGTGGTATGTTTGAAGTAAAAAGTGAAATGCTAGGCTAGTCAAAGTGAAGTTCGAAAATATCCTTATATAGCTTGGTAAGTGCATTTTACATGCACTTAACATTTTACAACGGATGTTTTTTATGAGTATAATTGATAATGTTTCAATAATTTACATTTTGTTTAACTTACTAGGCAATAAATCCTCATTCCTGCTAATATCGATTTGTTGCAATTTGGGATGTGGATTCTTGTCAGGATACACCGTTACATGAGTCACCTGAAAATTGTAGCACCATCATAAGCATTATTAGCCCACATTGATCCACTGCAGGATTTAAGCCACTTTTTATGAACTCCATTAAAAAGAATTTTCGGCTCTTTTCATCGATCTATTGTCGTCAGCTTTTCGCATGTCATCACTCTGCCTTGCTGGAGGTATCTCACACTATGTTTTCCGATTCATGATCATCGTTCAAGAACTCGCTGGATCCAGTGATCATCGATTTTTCAGCGTATACGAGAAGCTAATGACACTTCAGTTTGCTAACGAATTATATCGCTAACTTTTGTTATTTTGTGGATAATCTAATTTCAGAATTTAGCATTTAAAGAGATGCCTAAGATAGCTCTCTCTATAACACACTGCATTATTTTAAAGCCAGTGGCGTGCATTCCACAGAAGCATAACTTTACTAAAGTTAGACATTTAATAAAGATATTGTCTTTAAATCAAATCATTAACAAAATAGGAGTCTCGGAATCTAAATTTAAAATCAGTATGTTTATCAAATGTTCAATTATAACAAGATAGCGTTTTTTAGTATGCACGCCATTGCCTAAGGCGGGGGATTAGCTATGGTATTTTTTTATACTGACCAACTAAATGTTCATATATAACTTGCCTTAAATGAGGATTATTTCATCGTGGCTCATACAAACGAAGTCTTACATTTAGTATAGTTATATAATTATCGCTCTGGTTTTAAATGATGTATTGTACATTGTGGTATAGTAAGATATTTCGGGAGCACTCCTATATCGCTCGCTATTACCCAGTGGACGAAGACAATCACGTTCTTGCTGGTGGCACTCTCAGAACTAACCTCTTTACAAATAAAATAGATATTTTCACAATATACTTTAGTTTAACTGATCTTAAGTTACAAATGAATAGTAGTATTTAATATGTTGTAACTAGCTACAATCTTTAGAGGTTGTAAGTTGTAATAAAATTAGCAGTAGTTATTATATACAGGGTTATAGGTAACTAACGCACGGCCTCTTAAGGGTGGCTTTGATTTATCAAGACTGACAACTTTTTTTGTACGACTTTTGCCAAAACCTAATACATCGTTAGATTTTTTTTTTTTAGTTTTAGTGTGAATATCTAGTCATCGTTAGCTCTATATTCCAACTTTCATTCGATCTGGCGTAGGTATCCAATCAGCTGGTGCTATGCAGTCGTGCGCAAAGTTACGTTGCTACGCAGCGTTAAGGATCGTGTAGCAGAAAGTTTATTAACCCTATACCTTGTTTATTTTACAAAGTCGCTTATAACAATTATTTGAACGTAAATTTCCATATTTAGTTAAATAGTGAAAATAAATGTTTATTGATTGACGTACTAATACACTATTAAAACAAACTAGAATCAAAATAAAACATTAAATAATTGTTTCACAAACAAAACCAACCTATTATTTGTCTGCCATAGGGAACATCGTAAAATGAACAAGGTAAAGGCCTCTACGTAAGTTAATGTTTCAAAGGTTGTACAATCTGTACATATTTATACACTGAATCCACAATCCCTTCATACTTATCCAGGCTTAGGACTGGCTACACTAAAAAATAAAAAAGTAAATAGAAAAACACGAACATTGATACGTAATCAAGCAATTCATCGCACCAAAAGAGGCGCGCGGTCTGTTTGAAGATAGATAATTGCAAACTATTTTTTAATGTAGGCGTATTTAAAAAGTGGAATCACTCTATTTACAATAATTAAACTATTTACAAAAATACTCACAAATCTATTTACTCGGTGTCAACACATTCGGAAATAGTCTCGCGGACTCACGGCAAGCTTCAGACAGATTGTCACCGCACCGAGCATAAACACGCACCATTTCGGTATATTCAATGTTAGTGTATCGATTTGACATTGTGATTTATGAAACGAACGCGTCACGCGCCGGCGCACACGGAAGCAAATTTGCGACTGACATGACCCGTGTTACACAGTAGTCAAGCACATGTCGCCACGCCCGCTCACCGCGCCGCAGACCCCTTTCTTCGTTAGTAGCGACACAAGACGCCGCGCACTACGTAAGTCTGTCTTCGGTCGCCTTTGTCGGCGTGGCGCGATCGTCGCCTTACGAAGAGTTAAAAAGTTCAGAACTGCAAATCTGATTTTTATTTTTTTTGTATGGGAAAAAAAGTAATTGAATTAGAAAAAGTCGTACAACAAAAGTTGTCTGTCTTGATAAATCAAAGCCACCCTTAAGAGGCTGTGCGTTAGTTACCTATAACCCTGTATACATATACAATTAAGTATTAACACAGGATTATATAGAAATATTCACCTCGTGCCCTGCTTCCAACAAATGTTCCACGATCCTATATCCGAGTAAATTGTGACTCCTTCCCGGCATTGGAACCAGCACCAGAATCTTATATGCATCACTCATAAGCGACATAACCAGTATTACCACAGTTAATATCAGCCGCATCATTTTCTGGAATGTTTTCTACGTAATGTTTGTTCATATTTAAAGAATTGTAACCATGTCTATTATAATAGATTACTCAATTCAGTTTAACTTGCTTATTGCTGATATAACATATTTTAAATATTCTTAACACTACATCGAAATAAAATGAACTATGTCTTGTAAGCGTGCTACTCTAAATAAAACGTATGAAGTCTATTTGACTGTTGGTAAAGGCTAACCTGTGATCAGAAGGTTGTACGTATGCGCTCTATTATTTATAGTTTTCTCAAAAGCTAAATATAAGTTCTGCAAGATTCCAGCTCCACCGAGCACAACTATTGCTGACGCTATTTTTAACGCAACTGCAAACTAAGCATTAGACACATTATACATACATCAGGTACCATGTTGATGTGATGGATATTCCTTATATCTGCATTAAAAGATTCGCTATATATATCATGCAAACAGGAATGCTATGCTTCCAGCGACCATATTTCCACATTCATATGATCTTTAAGATAAGAGCGAATTGGTATTTTTTCGGTGAACGCGATCCAGCACTGGACTCATCTTCAACTTGCACCAGGTAAAACTCCTTAGTATCATCAGTACCTCTCCAGGATTCGCCAGTGTATCATATAAAAGCAGGTACAATTTCGATCAGTGATGTTGAAAATGGATTAACTGTTATCGAATAACATAATAATATATCAATGTCATTAACACTACGTGTTGAAAACCCTGTGCCTCTCGTAAGTGACACGATAATATTCAAACTACACCAAAAAGTTATTGTTATATAAAACTAAAGAAATCGAATTATTTCACTCACGATCTATGGTTGTATTACTTAAAACATCAGTTCAATGATTAATGAAACAATTTAACTGATAAACAATGTTTTGGATCAGCGGAAGTCATGACTCTTTTGACGTCATGACTTACAATACTAGCATATCATTTGCTTTCCTTTGTTCACTAGATACGCACACTACCGGTATTGCCATATAAATTCACCCTATGTAATTAATTTTTATTTTATTCGTTTTTTTGCTCTAAACATAAAAAGGGCAAACTTAAATAGAATCTAATATCGACACCAAGTAGCGCCTTTACGGGTCAGGCAGGGTTTTTATAATTCACTGTATATAATATTTTATAATTCGACGGTATGATAGAGCAGTTTGTGGTAAACATACTTACGATGCTTAGGTCCTTGGTTCGAGTTCCAAATTGTAAACTTTTCTGTGGTGAACGGATTAGTTTGGACTAGGCTAATGTATGCAACAGTTAGTAGATATAGTTAAAAAAAAAATTTGGACGCGGTTCAAAGTCCGTATCATGTGATGCATTACATAGAAATACTCAAGAAAAGGTTCTTTTCTAATCTCTCCTTGACAGTTATATTCTTAACTACCTAATTAAAGAAACAAAAACAAATAACCAACAAAAATAATTCACCAAATAATAAATAAAATACCTGACACTCTCGTTAAAATTAATATTTAAACTAATATTTTTATATCTGCTATAAAGAGCTTAAAACGTTCACACCGGCGTGACCTACCGGTGAGTCACACTTGACTGTTCCGTTGGGCTGCATGACCCACCGGTGGGTCACACTTAACTGTTTCATGTAACGAGATAAGACAGTCCCGCCTCACGCGGAAAAACGTAGACATTCGCCACGGCTTAAACGTGTTAAATTGACCTTCTATCCAGTGGATTTTATCTTATCATGTGTTTTTGAGTGCAGTGACAGATACAACTGGCGTAACAACCATTAGTATAACACTTCAGAGTCTAGTCTCCTTAAAACACAAAACTCGGTTTCTATTTTTATAAACATTTATATACTCTAACGTACAACATGAACATATCGATAGACCTATACTAAATAGTTTCACGTAATATATAGATTTACAATAATAGTATACCAAATTCACCTGTTTTTCCCTAAAAATAGGGAAAAACTCCTGCCTTGCGTCACAGTGACTGTCAAATCGCGATCGGTTGCGAGAAGTGAGAAATCCTTTCCCGCACATCTCACACCGAATTTGACCAACGCGGGATTTTATACTTATACTTAGCATTCACTTGATCTATCGACAAGTGATACCACGTGCGACTTCAAGAGGTGTACTGTTCACTCTAGGAGCTGTGCCGGTCTTTGTGCAGTAGCTGGAACCGAAAAACCGAGTTCCTAGTTTGAAGTTTCCAGTGTTGAAAATCTCAACCCTCTTTGAGATTTCTCCTTGGCGTGGCCTCAGGACCTGGACACCAGTAGCACAGCACCTGGATAAACGCATCGCCGAAGCACGGACTGCTACGTGCCCGAGGTCGTAGTCCATCATCGACACTGGTCGAACCGTTTTCTTCCACCGAAACCTCGACTTTTCTCTCTTTCGACCAGAAAGAAGTTGTATGGCTGTAAACTTATGTACTTATAAAAACCTCATTGTTTTCTCAATAATAAATTTATGTAACAAGGACTGATGTCTTTTATTTGCTGGCCGGCAAATCCTCTCGTTACTTTGCCCCATGTTGGGCGCCAATACAGCCGTAGAGGTGACTTTCTCAGGCCAAATGAGAGAAAAACCGCTGGTTAGCTGGAAGAAAACGGCGCAATCAAGGCCGATAGTGGACTTTGGCTTGAACTACGTAGCGGGTGCTTCCCTGGCGAAGCATGATACGCGGCAGTACGTGTCGCATATGCGTACTTCGGCGATAGGCTCACTTAACTGGCAACTTTTGATAATGTCTCTGAAACTAACGATGAGATTATTTGTTACGCGCTTTACTTAGGACAAGTTTAGCTGAAAATAAAACAAGTAATTTGCTTTCTCTTTCTGTAATTTCTTAAAATATGGAATAATGTATAAGATAATATTTTAATACAACCAAAGTTGAATTAGCACAGTTGTTAAAAAAATCTTCAATTTTTTTTCTTCTTTCCTAAATTTTTACTTGGAAATAGTAGTGTATAAATACGTTTTAACAATAATATAAGCAGTGCTAATGCAACGATGACTAGAGCAGCGAGATCCAAATACATCTTCTGGTACCAGGGCACCAGCAGCGCTGGGGAACGCAGATGTAGCGCACCGCGCGTTCGGGCAACGTGCTCCACCCAATGCAAGAGTTCCGCTCCAGGAGTCACTGGCCGGTCGTGGTAAATCAGCGACAGCTCCTTAACTCTTTCAGTGTATCTGAGAAATTATTAAATCCACTTTATAATAAGAAACGTAAACATACAATATCGGAACCTGGCGACCAGTTGCGACTATCAGTATCTGACAGCCACCTTAAGGTTAATAATAAGTAGCCAATAAATTTTGATTCTCGTATTATTCTAAAAGCTTCAAATGTATTAAACAAACTGTAATTATTTAAAATGTATAACTGAAAGCACTTCCTTACTCATACCTATGGTTTACTAATATCTCCGTAATCGCAGCTTCCAGATCTGCAGCCATATTATAAGACAGCTTGACTTTTATCCCAAGACCTTTTCTAACTACTCTACCAACATTGACAAACTGATCGGCAAATGCTGGAATCCCTATAAGTGGTACTCCAAAGTGTATTGCCTCAGTAACTGACAGTAAGCCGCCGTGTGTGATGAACAGGATACAATTTGGATGAGCTGAAACACATTAGTAGCACAAATGTATATTATATCAAAAATACAGACTTAGAGAGCTAGAGTAAAGAAATCCAGGAGTGTTCTTGTTGGCTAAAAACCCCCGGGATATCCCTCAACTCGCTCCAATCTTCGTCTGGAAATCCATATTCCTCCTGTGATCTGATGTGCGAATAGTCTTACTCAGGGTCTGGGCGGGGTGGCTATAAAGAGTCCATATCTCGGGATCTTTGTGCGTTACTGTTAACCGACGCCAAACCCCAAAATATAATATATTACAAGTAGAACTACGTTACGACCAGAGATGGGCAAAATTTAATCTGATTAATGATTAACGATTACAAAATGTAGTCGTAATTTTAATTATGTTGCGTTGTAATCATGATTAAATCCATTTAAAACATTAGGAAATCATAAATGTGTATGCAATCTGGGATTCTGTAGTGTTTAAAACATAGATGAGCAAAATGCAGTCATATTAATGATGAAAAACGTAAAATGTAATCGTAATTCGCACATCTATGGTTTCGACTAAACCCTTAGGTGCGTTTCTCAAATGATTCCACTTACACAAAATGCTAGATTGAGGAGCCCATTTAACGGTGTGGACATTTGTAGGTAAATCATTGAATTCTTCTTCAAACTTCCACAATACTGTTTGTTTAAGTCTACTGAAAACTTTCAATATATCATTTTTAACAGACACTGGTAAATCGTTGCTTTTCAAAAAAGATCCCAGACTGAAATATATAACTCCGTTTTTTGCGTTATCTAATAGCTTTTGCAAGTTCTGTAAAAAAATAACTGATGATGTCATATGACTTAGTGTTCTAAAAGAGCTCTGATGAGGAATTTATTAACAGGTATAAATTATATAAGGCACTGCTCTCGTCTATGGATGACTGGATTCAGTTAAAAGAGTAACAGTATCCCTTTCTTTTTCTTTTAGATTGGGACCACAATACAAATACTTCAGGTGTTATTATTATTATGCAATGTGGGGCTATGCAGTCTAATTCAGCCTGTATCCCTGCGACCTAAAAGATTTATTGTGATCACCACCTACCATCTAGAGCTCTCTGTCAAGGCCTATATTTTTAAAGAACTGTATTACTTTATTGACAGAGATATCTGGAACCTCTCCCTACGCTGGTAGACCACCGTTAGGTTCATTCTCATTTGGCTGGCCGCCCAAGTCGAGGTTCGTACCCACAGGGGTGCCCTTGCGTAGCCGCCCAACCCATAACTCGCCGGCTGAGCGCCTTCAGCGTTCGCCCACTTGCCCGGTTAATCTGTAGAAGCCTATCCCGGCTTCCAGCATAGGTCCTGTCAAAAAAAAATTGAACCTCTCCTGTGTGTAGCACGTGGGGGCCCAGGATACGGCTGCGTTTGTACATTAGTAAGTCACATTCATACAGGTGTTACAATTGCTCATAAGGAATAATAGGCACTGAGTATCTAAAAAGATCTCAATTATTATGGCATGTTTTCATAAAAAAGGATATAGTATGCATTCTCAGTTTACCAGTATTACTGTGAGGTCTCAGATAATTTAAAAAACTACGTGTATTTTGTGTGTTTACATATCACTATAGGTATCTGTAAATTAATTTATATTTATATGTTCATTAGCAGATTTTTTTCTTATTTCCTTAATTATCAGACAGGTTAATTGCTATGTTGTATGAACGCCAAAATGCAAATATAAAATACTTTTTTTTTTCGAATTGACGCGCGTTGATTGACCAGGAAAGGTCTTCACAACTAAACCGGGCGGGATATAAAATACGTTAGCTAAGATGAATGTAACTTACAAAAGTTAAAAACGAATATGGTGACTTTAAGGGAAACAGCAGTTTTAAATAATTGCTATGTATAGTGAGCACATACCTCGGGTAAAGCTTTTACATTCCTATCAATATGATATCCCCCAATAGGCTTGAAATTCTGCGGCAACCTAGTTGCTTCTCCTAAAGTTACATGAGCGTTTCCCAATACTAACGAAACGTTATATTTCACTTTGTCAAAGGAAGGTGGTTGTCTTCCTCTTTCTTCTAAAATTGGTATTATCAATCTCTTATACTCGCTTATTTCTGCCTTGTCAACTACACTAAAATGTGTAAATACTTTTTTATGAATTTCTGATACATAAAAGACATATTTTTAATTAATAACGAGACTTTTATAACTTACAAATACTGCAGATACTTTATATTTATTTGTTTCATCAATTCGTCAACACGTTGTAAGAAATTAAATGGTACAACATTCTTTGTTAATAAATCCCCATTGTAAGCTGGATTTAGTTCTTCGTCGATAAGACTCAATATTTGTGAATGTGGTTCAGTGCTCCCAAAATAAACGAGCGGGGCGTCGAAAATTACTGCATAGCTAAAATTAACAAAATTAAACAGCATTAAAGTTGATTAAATAATATTAGTCACAGCATTCCAAGCGAAGCTTAGGTTTGCAAACTAGAAATCAAATAGCCTCCTTAATGATTCTTTGATATTAATTTAAATTAAATAAATTTAAAATATACCAATAAAATGTAAAAACAAGACTCTACTTTACTCATTCACCTGAGTAAATAAAAGTTTCAAATATTATATCAGTATTACCAAAATATTGGCTATTAGCTAAGAAAAATAATCAGTCGGTTTTGTTAGTAGATTAACTGCAACTGAAATCAGTCTTTCTTTAAATTTACCATTCATTACATAGTCGTATTCGTTTGATAGTGAATATTCAGAACGAGACTATATAAATACAAAGTCAATCATAGTAGCTCCTTTGACCTATTTTTTTTATTACTGACAGACTTGCACTTGACCTCAATCTCACCTGCTGGAAAGTGTTGATGAGGCCGACGATGGAACGCGCTCGCTCAGCAAATACCGATTTTCTCGATATTTGAAGATTCCTATGTCATAAGATGTTGGAAACACAGATGCAGGAATAATTCTATCCTTTTAATTCTATTCTATCAGCCATTCTTATTCATCAAACTATCTCTTTACCATAGCCATGATCGTTATTTGCGGCCCGAACTAAATCCGTACGAAAAACAAGAAATGTTATAAAAAAATTAAAATCATTAAACACTTGTTTCATTTCTTTAATAACTTAGGCCGTCAGCGAATAAAATAGCTGGATGACATCAAAAAGTAGATCGGAGAGTACTATACTAGCTAACAAAGCAAAGCATGGAATTTAAGAAGTTTTGTTTATTGACTTCCTAACTTCATTATGCAGAAGGCACTCAACCATAATTTGCAGTAGATCACGTACCTAGAGCAAAGGTTGTCAAAGAGCCATTCAACAATTACAACATCGAACTTTTGCGTTGTATCTCTTAGGAGTTTTTGAACGTTAGGATGTTCAAATGTGTTCACGTGTACCTTATGAAGAAGATTCCATAGAAAATGTTGTTCTAGTGGTACACTTTTGTCTTCCATTAAAGCTTCCATACTGAATAAATCCTCTGTAAATTATTTTTTTTTCTTTTTATAAAATGTTTATTATTACGATGAGATTCAACAAACGTGAAAATTATATGGAAAACTCTCTAACAAAACATTATTCTATAGTCTTTAATTCCAGATTACTCATCAGAGTTTTGTTCAGTTTGTTGTTGTGTGAGAAATATAAACAATCAAATGTTTGATCTTTGGAACAAGCTTCAATTAATAATCTAAAATGCCTATGAAACACGGTAAATGGGCAGTAGTGGGAAGTGAAGACAAGGACTGAATTATCTTTCGGTATTAGTTATACATTCTTGTGCTTTAACTTCATATTTTGATTGATCTGGATAACTTATAATGTTGTTTTAAAAACGCATTGGTCATATCGACGTCCTTAATCGAATGATTGTAAAAGAAACAACAGAAAAATAGAAAGACAACATATAAACTACTTACTAGGAAAGACATTCGCGTTGCTGCTGACATCGATTTGATGCAGTTTTGGATTTGAATTCTTCTCGATAAACGCTGTTATATATGTGACCTGAAATTCATAGTAAAGATAATTTGTTGCAAATAGAGATCTTTAAAAGTATCGACGTGAAATCGCATGTCTTTTGCCATTTAACAATGGAGATATGGAGTATGGATGGCCTAATTTCACTACAAAACCGTTTGGCACCATCCTCCATTCCCTCCAACGCAGCCTTGAATATCTTCCAGCGTTTCTTCTCAAGGAAGTTGCTTCCGAAACGCTGGTAGATCACCGTTAAGTTCGTTTTTTCACTGACCGAAGTCTGGCCAAGTCGGGATCCGTACCCACAGGGGTGCCCTACCGTAGCCGCCCAATCCGCAAAATTCGCTGGCTGAGCGCCTTCTGCGTTCGCTCACCAAGCCCGGTTTAGTTGTGGAGGCCTGTCCCTGCCGTACAATACTGTTACTTTGTACTGTGTTTGTTTGTGTTTTTGTTGTACTAAAAAAAAACATCCTCCCCGTGTGGTGGATAATCCTTATATATCAGTACGGATCAGTAAAATGTAAAATCAGTTCTAAATTCATAATTGAACAGAAGAGGGGAATATGCTTCTAGCGACATTCAAGGGAAGTTTGAATAGGTATTTATTGGACAAGCACGTTCCATTCTCGGCCTCACGTTTACTAGAGTCCGACCGAAACCGGTTTTCCGGCCGAAACCGAAACCGAAACCGAAATTTCGGCCGTGGCTTCAGTTTCGGCCGAAACCGAAACTCACGTGGTCAAGTATAAAAGTCAACGTGGTCAAGTAAAAAAATGAAACAAAAACTTACATGTAATCAGTACCATCAAAGCATAACCTCTAAAGAATGTTTACGTCGGGTGACAACGCACTGACTAAGTTGTGTTGCTATAGAGCAATGCGAATTAGATCCATCAACTGTCGTCTAAACGACGCAGTTACACTCCGACGCAGCCTTGAGTTTCTTTCGGCGTTTTTTCTCAAGGTAGTCGCTTCCGAAACGCTAGTAGATCACCGTTAGGTTTCGTATTTCTGGCTGGCGGTCCAAGTCGAGGTTCGTACCCACAGGGGTGCCCTTGCATTGCCACCCAACCCATAAATTGCCGGCTGAGCACCCTCAGTGTTCGCCCACCCGCCCAGTTAAGTTGTGAAGACCTTTCCCGGTCAACAAACACGCGTAAATTCGAAAAAAAAAAGCAATGCGAACGGCGCAAGAATCCCGAACAGGGCCGCCAGCGTCCGTCAAAGCGTTGCCGCGAGAAACGAAGCTAGGCAAACATGTACGACAACTACCGAAATCAGTTTCGGTTTCGGCAAAAGTTTCGGCCAATGGCCGAAACCGAAACTGCCGCCGAAACTTGATTTTTGGCCGAAACTCGGCCGACACCGAAACCGAAACCGAACTTTCGGTCGGACACTAACGTTTACCTTCAACCAGGTGTGATTGAGATCACTAAAATACGCAAATATAAAAAATATAAATAAAATAAGCAAACGCTTGAAGGTGTTTTAAAAACATGTTTAACATAGTTTAAAGTTTGTTAAGATGATATCACCTCAACGTTTTTATTATCAGCATATCTCTTATGTCTAAAAAAAGATCGCTAACGATGAACACCGCTTCACCCGACAGTGACGTCATTCACGGCCACACAATGGAGCGAATAATTTATAAGTAAATAAATTATGTAGGATTCGTAATTCTATGATTTTATTGAAAGTGTACACTAATGATGTCAACTTATTTAGTTTCAAAACTAGTGGGATAACAATAACATAACCTTTAAAACAATTTGGAGAAAAATAAATTCATGTTTGGGATTTCGGTGCGGTATGCCATCGTCCTAATGTCTTAAGGGAAATATATATTATGTACTAGGGTGTCGTGGGTTGTGGCAATAATTATCAATCTATAATTCACAATATATATATAAGAATACAGAATCTCTTTTTTTTTAAATAAGTTAAATAAGGAAAGATTCTAAGTCATTGATTACAAAATGTAGTAGTACTAAGCATAGATGGGCGTAATCATGATTACTTTTAATCAGATTAATAATCAGATTACAAGTAATCATGACGAATGTAATCATGATTACTTGTAATCTGATTACTTTTAATCATGATTACATGGGTAATCATTAATCTTGATTACAGTAATCATTCAATTAATCATGATTATTTTAATGATTACTTTTGAGTTCTGGCTGAGAGAGAGACCGATTTAAATACTCGTTTATTTAATTTTTCAAGTTATTTTATTTCGAATTATATATGACCCCAAACTTCCGTCTAATAGAGGGGTGGTGTCCAGCGGAGAGAGGGGGGGTGGCGTCCAGCGGAGAGAGGGGGGGTGGCGTCCAGGGGAGAGTGGGGGGTTGCTTCCAGCGGAGAGTGGGGGGTGGCGTCCAGTGGAGAGGGGGGTTGGCGTCCAGTGGAGAGTGGGGTGGCGTCTAGCTGAGAGTGGGGGGTGGCGTCCAGCAGAGAGTGGGGGGTGGCGTCCAGTGGAGATTGGGGGGATCCAGCGGAGAGTGGGGGGTGGCGTCCAGCGGAGAGTGGGGGGGGGTGGCGTCCAGCGAAGAGTTGGGGTTTCGTCCAGCAGAAAGTGGAGGGTGGCGTCCAGCAGAGAGGGGGGGGGGTGACGTCCAGCGGAGGGTGGGGTGGTGTCGTCGTGTGTGTGCTCACACGCCGCCCCAATGGGAGGTATTGTTTGGGTAGTTTTACGACCCTCTCCCAGGGAGAAGGCCTGTCTAAGACCAATCGCTCGCTGGGCCCCTAGGAAGTATCTAGAATCCCAGGCCCGGCGAAGGCGAAGATTAGGCAGTGCTGGCACCCGGTGGTTTTAGCCGGTGCAAGTCCGACCCCGAATACACGCACGCGGGCACGCGCCATTTTTATCTCACTAAAAACGCTTTTTTGCTTACCAAATTATATATATATATATATATATATATATATATGTTTAATGAGTAATAAAACTAAAAAAATTGTAATTACATTTTTTCTGTTTTGAAAATTTAACTTTAACTTAAAGGATTGCACACAAAGTCTTTGGCCATTATTAGAAGTATTCTCCATCCCGAAGGCGGGCGTGGATTATCGGGTTGGAGACGGTATTTCAGTAAAATATGGGCGGTAGATTGATAATCAGTTCTAATAATCCAGGAATCATCCAGAACAATGGTAAAAGCATCAATGATTAGCTAGATTTCGTTGGATTTACTTAATGTCCACCGAGCACTAACTGATCCTGAAAGTAGTCAGGTCGAAGCGAGTCACTATGCCGGTCTTTGCACTATTGTACTGCGGTCACGACCCAGTTCGGGTAATCGCCCTAACACCTAACTATGTGGTGGTACTCAGTTCGCCAGTTTAGCTAGTAGTAGTCGTACACTATAAATAAAAAAAAGGCGAGCGCCGCTCTGCTGTCGGCAGCACATTTTACGCATCAAACAGAAAAGTAATCATAAAAGTAATCATGATTAATTGTAATCTGATTAAAGATTAATAATCCTTAATCACCGAAAAATGATTACTTTTTTTGATTAATTTCGTTAATCATTAATCATGATTAATGATTACAGAATGTAATCGTAATCATTAATCATTAATCTGATTACATTTTGCCCATCTCTGGTACTAAGCATAGATGGGCAAAAATGTAATTAGATAAATAAAAATGATTACAATTACATTTTACGTTTTTTACCATTAATATGACTGCATTTTGCTCATCTATGTTTTAAACATTACGGAATCCCAGATTGCATACACATTTATAATATTGTGACAGCCCATGGCTAGTAGAGAAATAAAATATGTAACTACGAAGAAAAAGGATAATATTGTTAATATTCTCAAGTATTTAACTTTCACACGATAATTTATAATCGAACGTGACGGTTTTATTATTATTTATGGGCAAAAGCTTTTAAACACCTAATCTAATATTTTAAAGGACACTTATGCAAAATTCGTGAGGAGCGTGGGAACGGAGAAAGAAGAAAAAGTGCACCATACCTCAAGCATGCACACTTTCGATGATTGGCTGGAAGTCTTTGGGACCACGCCTTGGGAATCGAAGCGGGGCTTGCATAAATAGGCGAGGAAAGTAGAAATCGGAAAAAATTCGTCTTAGAATCGGCATTTGAGGGTATTATATGGGAATTAGGATACGCATACGCTTAGATGCTATGAGCGTTGGGGGAGTCGCGGCTCGGCACTCAAGCTAGTAATATAATAATTAGTAGGAAAGTTATTGTATTAGTGACAGTGAAGTACCAGCATAATCGGTAAGGTGCACATCTTTAATTAATATTTACATTCACTCTGCAACCTATAACATTCCCAAGTGTAATATTTAGTAGAGGAAGTTATATCAATATATTCATAAATGGAAGTCCGACACTTGTTTATTCATCCACCTATATGACTATATGTCTCTACAAGGATTTGAGGCTCGAGTACATTGCTTTATGGATTATAATGTATTCGATAACTATATTTCTATGGAACCTCTTTGGAACATTGCCTCAGTAGCACGCCTTAACCATGACACATCCTCGTAGCTCATGTCAGCCGTGTTGTAGTAACTACTATCAAAAAATACATTATCTCGCCACCGTCAAATAAGCTTTGGACACTCAGTATTAAAATATCACTTTGGTCACGCCCAACGATAGTCTCGGCGACGGCCGGTCTGTATACTTTACAGCGACGGTACCGTCCGATGGCACTACCGTGGCGAATACCACTCAACGAAATACGACAACTGACTGTTCCCAAATGCTACATTGGCCTGTGGTTATTACAATATTGGAATCTCCTTCTGAAGCACTGCCTGGAGGCAACCGAGTAAGAGGAGACTTACTTTATGTAGGAGCGCTACTCACGTTTTGTCCATGACTAACGTTTAAAGGTGTATCATGCTATTTCAATTACAAATCAAGAGGTGGTTACCAATCACTACTACATAATAACAAGTGTCGTGACGCCCATAGTATCTCACATAACCGGGTCGTGTCCTCTCTTACATATTACTATTATTACGAGATTTAAAAATATTACTGGATTAGCATAATTTCTGAATTTCGGTGGAAGAGTGACCAAGTCTATGGACGAGCTCTACAGAAGGATGCGGAGGAACTGGGGCATCCTTCCCTCGAAAGAGGCCGAATAAATTACATAACTGTTTAACAATGTCTACATTAAGGAGACTATTGAGTCACAAGCTAAATACTTGAAGAGTACACCTTGTATTGGACGCAGCCCGAGTTAGCATTGCTATTACATCATGATGAGCCAGTTTAAAGGGAGATTATAATACAAAGTAACAACGTCGGGGCCTATATA
The DNA here is from genome assembly GCA_036320925.1 of Automeris io. Lineage (NCBI taxonomy): Eukaryota > Metazoa > Arthropoda > Insecta > Lepidoptera > Saturniidae > Automeris > Automeris io. Next base: position 1,880,679 of record JAUDJH010000030.1, on the reverse strand, counting down.
AATAATTATAACTTGATCTACGGTTGAATTTAGTGTTTTGAAGAAATTTTGTCTACTGTGGAGTCGGTGAAAAGTCACAATATCTTAATGTTTTAAATGGATTTAATCATGATTACAGTGCAAGAAAATTAAAATTACGACTACATTTTGTAATCGTTAAGCATTAATCAGATTACATTTTGAGCATCTTTGGTACTAAGTAATCATCTAGACACAAAATTACAAGTTTACACATGTATCATTTTTTTTAATCCTTCTTCAAAAAGTTTAAATGATGGGCTGAAGCCACACAAAATTATAAACACTTTGCTTTGGAATCTATAACGTTAACAAATCATCCCAAATTGAGAAAGGGTTTGTTAACGATATGCATGTCCTAGAGCGATACCTCTACAATTATGTTATAGTAATAATATATTACGAATATATATTAAAATTTAACTCACCTCATGCCCCGCTTCCAACAAATTCCTCACAATCCCGTAACCTAGTATACTGTGACTTTTTCCCGGGATTGGGAACACTACCAGTATCTTATACGCATCACTCAGAGACGATAGTATCAATGTACATAAAACGAATACTAGAGGCACCATCTTCTGTGATTGTATCTGCGCATGTGAGTTATACTGTGTAAGAACAAATTCAAAATGCTGTAACCGGTTAGTAATATCATTACAGACGTTAAATTACTTAGAATAACTATTTCTACCATGTTATAATAATCAATTAAAACACATATTGTGATTTTATTCAAATAATAGATTAGGCCACTAGAATAATAAACAAAATAATTTTCGTGTACTTTATAATATTGTTTGTTTATATTTGTTGATTAGACGTGGACAACGCTTTGAGCAACAATAATAGTTCATTTTATAATAAACTAGCTGTCCCGGCAGACCTTGTTCTGCCCTATTTCTCTAAAACAAAGTCACGTTGTTTTTTTTAATGTTAATAGCTTCCCCGTCAGATTTCATTCTGCCAAAACCTATTGGCCTGTCGGCTGGTTTTTGAAAATTGTTTGAAGGAATCTGGCCTTAATGTTGTATGTATAAAAATTGACAAATACTGACATTAATATTTATGCGTCACTCAATAATTGTTTTGCTTTTCCGGAACCCGTCCACTAACATTTAAACTTTATGGTATGGTGTTAAAGTTCAAATTGACTTTTAAATATTATTACGAATTTTTTGTATGAGAATATAGAAAAGTGTTGGTTTTAGACTTTTTCAGACATTTTTTTTTAATTTTTCTCTCCGTAATAACCTTCCCCAGACTTCAAAAAACACAACAAAAAAGAAATCAGCCAAATCGGTTCAGCCGTTCTCGAGTTTCGCGCTTATCAACACATTTAGCGATTCATTTTTATATATAAGAAGATACGTATTCATACCAAACCACCCATAACAGCTCCAGTTGCGTAAAGATATTGCCACATTAAGCTTTTTCTACAGTCTGTTGTATCAAGGCAATTGTTCTAATAAGTTATTTAACCTACTTCCACCCCCTCCCTTCCATAAAAGAACCACATGCACGCATACAGAGTCACGATTATACGATAACTCATATCCCGGCTAGGACTAAGAAGTTCTCTAGCCCTTATTATAGACGAGTCGTTGCGCTATGGAACGCTCTTCCGCCAAGCGTATTCCCACCGACGTATGATATTGGGTCCTTTAAACGAGGCGTAAAGAGATATTTGTGCAGGCCGGCGTAAGCATTGCAAGTATCGATAGATTTTTCTTTACTGATGTTAGTCGTAGTGATTTTTTGGATTGAAACATACTTACCATCAGACGTAATGTGGATACTAAATTGAGTCAGAATAAAAAAATAACGTACTGCCATAAATGTATCATAGATGGATGATAATGGATTATAATACCATAGATGTGCCAAAGTGCATTAATAAGTAATATTCCTTTACAATTTAATATTTCTACACGTATTCTTGGAAACTAAGCAGACATATACTACTGATAATAAAAAGGATAGTTCACTAAATAAATTCCATTAATTATTAATTCAATAAGTCACTATACTCCAAGTATTTTGGTCAACGTTTGAAATAAAACTGATATCAAAATTCGTGTATCTAACATAGTTTATGACAAGTGACCTCTTTAGTACATCTAAGGAATTATCTTATCGTGTGAAATTCGCTTACACATAATAAACGACGTTTCGAAGTCATTGAAGTAACACAATTATAAGTATATATACCATACCATATTCACCGAGCCATAAACCACAACAGGAAATATGAAATGAAGAATAGAGAGAAGGGGCGTACCATTCTCTCTGCTTACTTCAATAGAGATTCAGGGTGATGATAGATAGATATATAATAGTATATATTATTTATTATTTTTAATTTAATATACCATATATTACTGCCCTGAGAACGGCAATCAGCAGTGCTATCGGTCACTTTGGGCACGACATATAAACGCGAATTGGATACGGGTACTTTTTTTATAACTCGGGGAAAGCCCTGTATAGGATCAATTAGGGCCGCTGTGAGGGCAGCGACCCCGGTGTGTCAGACTCCTACTGACTAAAAACCCCCGGGGTGTCCTTCTATTCGCCCCACCTGGGCCTGGGAATCCCAATTCTTCCAGAAGCTCGGAGAGCGATCAGCTTTGTTAAGACTTCCTCGCTGGAATATGTGAGTGTACAGGACGCACACTCCGGAAAATTTCACAGGCGATGTGCCGGATACTGCGTACCGCCACCTTCTTATCCGGACAGCAGACACCATCAGGTCTACTACCAGGCTATGGTCACCGGGGGATGTCGCGATCGCTCTGGGCGTACGCGTCCCGGCGGCTGTGTCTTGGATGCTGGAAGGCCAGGGAGGATGTTCGCAGCCTTACCCTTTCAGCGACCTCCTTCTGCCTGATTATGTCTTCGCAAAATATTGAAACTGCGCACCACGCCTCCTCACTGCAGAAAATGGCTTTCACCACCGCCAGCAGCGAGAGGATATTTCTAATGTGTCTCCTAAAAGGGATATAGCTTGACGATATATTATTATTATTTAAATAAACATTCGGTACTTTTACACAAAAATGAATTGTATTTCCTTCAAAATAAAATAGAACATTTAAGTTCCTCCATTCGCGAAGTTCACAAAATCTATACGTAAAAAAAAAACATCAAACGACAATAAAAAAAAAATAAAAATATTTAATTATTTTCCTTTTTCCTCCCAACTTTTATATCTGAAAATATTCTTACATATACTCGTTTCATAAATAATATAACTATTGTTAATGCTACAATAACTAAAGCGGCGAGATCCAAGTACATCTCCTGGTACCAGGGCACCAGTTGCTCTGGGGAACGCAGATGTACTGCACCGCGCGTACGTACAACGTGCTCCACCCAATGCATGAGTTCCGCTCCAGGAGTCACTGGCCGGTCGTGGTAAATCAGCGACAGCTCCTTAGCTTTCTCTCTGTAACTATACATAAATAAATCAAGGATAAATAAGTAGCTTTGAGGTAATAGGGCACTTGCTATCTTCAATAATAGATGGGATATGGTCACAATACATAAATGCATACACAATACATAGACTTCGTGTCGGATACCATCCGTATGTGGTGGATGTTCCTTATATCCGCACGAAAAGATTCGCTTCTACATGCATCATGCGAACGGCTAAGGAGTGGAATATGCTTCCAGCTGCCATATTTCCGCGATCTTATGACATAGGAGTCTTTCAGAAAAGAGTGAATAGGCATTTGTTAGGCGGAAGCGGTTCATCGTCGGACTCATCTTCACCTTCCACCAGGTGTGATTGAGGTCAAGTGCTCGCCTATAAATTAATAAAAAAATAAATAAACGCAAAGATGAAATAGTTCATAATCATCTTGTATACATCCATTTGTCCATTTACTTTGAGATCTTTTGTAAAATATGTATACTGAAATGACGATAGCATCTATCGAAAGATTCTTCTTAGGAGTTGTTACCGTTCTGAGAGTATACTGTACTTTCCATCAGGTGCGCTGTACTTACTTTATCGAGCCAATGTAACTGCGTCTCCAAACCCACGTTGTAAAAGCTGGCGTCACTCCGTGAATGCGCCTGTGGATTGTTTTCTCAGCTGTTCGCGTCAAAAGGTACATCACAAATATAGTGGGAGCTTCTCAACTTTCTTTCTGCATTTGTGTATATAAAATATCGTTTAGAATTATCTCCAATTACTTCACTTCAAAGTGCAGATTGCGGGACTAGTACAACATTCATTTAGTTCCATTATACCAGTGACGTGCATAGGCTATTTGGATAGGGTAGGCAGAATTCGCGTAATTAATTTTTACATTATATTATGATAGTAAATATTATATTGCTTTCATAGGAAATATAGACGGCGTGAATATAGAATAGATATGAATATAAATAGTTCTATTTTTGTTTAACTTTAAGCAAAATATTCCAGACTTATTTATAATAAGAGCATGCAATGCTTGCATGCATCTATGGAATGAACGCTACTGCATTATACTGGCTCAATAAAGTCACTGTAGGACACTTCAGATGGAAAGTTCAGTAACAATAATAATAAGGAGGACAGTAGACGGGTGGATTCAGACTGTATTCAAATAATAATAAATAAATCCTTATTAAGGCAACACTGACCTAAACATTATTAGTTCTTCTAACGGTTAGTAACATTGACCGCCACGGAACGAGAATCATCTAATTCCAATATGATTAAACTGGAAGATTTTACAATTAATTGATTCGAGAACCAAAATAAATCTTTTTTTTTATTGTAAACTTACCTGGAATCTGTTAAAATGTCCTTAATAGCAGCTTCGAGTTCTACTGCCATGTTATATGACAGATCTACTCTTTTTGCAAAACCTTTTTTAACAGCTCTATCCACGTTAACAAATTGATCGCCTAATACTGGAATACCTATCATTGGTATTCCAAAATGAATTGCTTCTGTGATAGACAATAAACCACCATGAGTGATGAAAATTAAACATTTGGGATGAGCTGAAAAACAACAAAAATTATATTTATAAATACTAAATTTTGGCATATTTTATGGAAATAAACAGGTGATAAAATTATTATAATAATACAGACTTATTAAATCCATATGTACCTATAGAACACAATATTACAACATATTCTTGTGCTTTTTTATGCAGAAATATTTTAGTTTTAAGTTAAATTGAAAAACAATTTTATTTTCTTATATTTAATTAATTACAACGCTTCTTATGTGACGCTCATAAATCGAAGAAAAATTATTGAGTAATAGAACTAACAGCAGTTTAAATTGTAATCTAATTTACATCAATTTGTACGTTCAAAATATGATTTTAACAAAAATCCAAATAAAAGGCAAAATTTGTCAAAAATAGAATTATAACAATCAACTTATTGCTAAAAGATATGTTTATTAAGATTCAAATATGCAACTTACAAAAAGTATATACGCTGTAACTATTCTTGCCCCCGAGAACTTTTGAAAGAAATTGAGACGGAGAAATAATAAAACTGGTGAGAGGGGCGATAGACAGTATCTTTTACCCGCCTTGAAAATTTCAAAATACGGGACTTGATCACGTTATCTTAATTGCATATATTTCGTACTTTTTACTAGCGTTATCATTTATCGAATGTTATTTGTACGCCCCCTTAACAGAGTGTAGAATCATTCGCTTCAGTATATCAATAATATGATAATCAAAGGCTGGCCTTATATTTTAGTTTATTGAACACGGATTATCTTTGCACTGTGGCTAATAAAATTTCTCGGAAGATCTAGATGCACTCCGAAGCGGCCTTCAGTTTCTTTCGGCGTTTCTTCTCAAGGTAGTCGCTTACGAAACGCTAGTAGATCACCGTTAGGTTTCGTATTGTAGCTGGCGGCCCAAATCGAGGTTCATACCCACAGGCGTGCCCTTGCGTTGCCACCCAACCCATAAATTTGCCGGCACCTCAGTGTTCGCCCTCTCGCCCGGTTTAGTTGTGAAGGCCTGTCCCGGCCATCAACCAATATCCAGTCGAAAAACATCATGATGCAAAGCATACTTAGGCTGAGAATTATAGCTGCTATTTTAACTTTTTGATGGTACATATCTCGTAGCGCGGGTAGCCAATGGAGCGGAAAATCTCTCCAGGGGAGACCACGTGCTGGCAAGCGCAGTGTGGGATGTCCACCTGCAAGGTAAGCAGACGAATTAATCTAGATCGCAGGGAAACGCTGTACGCAGGTGGTTCCCGACTGTTCGCTTCGGGAAACTTAAGGGAAGGCTGATATCCAGCAGTGAACGTCTCATGGCTGATATAATATTGTTGATGAAGATAACTTTTCTTAGACTTTATTCAATCTATCTATCACTAATACATTTGGTAGTCGATTTATTTATTGTATTATGACCGGTGGTCGTGATTGTGGTGGTAGAAAGACACGGATTTTGGCGTTTTAGAGTTTATTTGCACTTTAAGGCACACCGAACTGCGACGTACACACACGTACTCTCGCCTTGCGTCTCGGCATTCGACTAACTCGCAAGCATCCCGTGCGCGCGCGCATCCTCTTACCCCGCACGTCTCGTAACACCCTAACGACCCTTAGGGCGACAATTACGTATCGGGCGGCGTCTACATGCTATAGCATGTAATACTTTATTTTAGTATCACTCGTATTTATTTTGTATTTATTATTTAACTATATGTATTTTTATTGTTTATTGATAATTCTTATAAGATGTAACACGACCGGGGCCCTTCATGAAAATCAGCGCTGCAAGCTTCCTCTGTGGCTTTAGTCTGATGAAGGTCCCATTTTCGCCATGTTTATATATTTGTATTTTCTTTTGTTTTTGTATGTCGTTTGTATTGCTGCATTTAAATATCTGGTTTTTTGTTGATTTGTGGCGAAATAAATACATTTTCATTTCATTTCAATGACCAGATAATTTGACATTCATTAAATAATATGTAATATTTTGTAATGTTTAAATTAAATCTGAGTAAAGTCAACGAAACGTCTATACATCGAAGCTTTAGTTTTAACAAAGGTTGTATAATTTTTTAGCGCTAGTATTGCTTCTAGCTTTTAACGGTAAAAGCTAAAATGGCCATTTAAATCCTAAGATATAAAGGAAGGTATCTATAGAACGGAGTAATCCCTGTCGAATAGTAGACATGGGCGCCATTTTTCACGTGGAATTGACAGCGTTTCGAGACATGCGATTAGTCATTCTGATAGCAACCGCTTCGCTAAGCATCTCTGAGTGCTTGTCAGTTGTATTTATGTATTTATATATGCATACTATTTACAGTCAAACCTGTATAAGTGAGAGTTAAATGGAGCACAATCTCATTCTCGCTTATAGAGATTTCTCACTAACCCGAGTTTCTCGCTAATACAGGTACATGGGTAGCGTTTCTCTCTTATAGAGGCACGCAGCAATAACAAGTCACAGCAAGTACGAATGTATTATGTACATATATATTTTAATAGTGGGTATATGTTACGTTCATTAGATTTCGACATGCGACGGCTTTATAAGGGTCGGATTCAAGATGATTACGAAAAAAAAAAATTCAAGCACTATTTAATTTTATTTTATTTAGAACTTATTTATAGTTAAAAAAAATCGTCAACTTCGTTTGGGTTTCTGTTTTTGTATTTTGAATGTTAATCTCTAACTCATAAATTTTGTCGAATTTTCCACGAAAGTTAAGAATGAGTCATAAAATAGCAGATGTTAAATTTGTAATTTGCTTTGTCATTTATTCCTCCTAAATAATATAAATAAATAAAGCTCGACTGTCGCTTATAGAGGTATAGATAAGTAGCAGTCTCACTTACGGAGGTCCATGAGGGAAAAACGACTCTCTCTTACAGAGGTTTCTGTTTTTCGCTAATAGAGGTTTTGAGACCTTAAAATGACGGGTCCTGGCTAATACTCTCACTTATAGAGTTTTCTCACTTATCCAGGTTTGACTGTATTTTATAACAAGTAGTTATGAAAAACACACATTTAAGTCAAACTACTAACGTTTAAGTCGTAGCTAGTTTTTATGACTCCGCCATACTTACCATCGAATATGATGCGATCAATATGCCGAGACAGAAATGGTGTAGTCACTGTGCCAAGTCAGAATAAAAGAAAAACTAAATCTCTGCTTATTCTGGAATTGTCAGAGCTCGATAATATACTTTCATTATTTAATTCAAGTACCTGGATTAAGTTTGAATGAATACAAATATTAATAAAGCTTTTATCTTAAGTGGTATTTGACTGAAATTGATATCAAAATTACTTTCATCTGTATAAAAGTGCGTGAATGTACAAATCTGGTCATTCATAGGACGTGTTTATCGACCGGACTATAATTCAGACGTTCCCATGTCCAAAATGAAGATTCTAATTATTCTGTGTGGTTTCATTTCATTGGTATACTGCAAAAGTTTGGTAAATCCACTGAATAATGGTATGTTAAGCTTTTTTTGTTTTTTATTTATTATTACATGTATAACGTACATTCATAATATTATATACATAGATACAGGTTCAGATCTTGAAATGTTATGAGGTGGAGCAAAATCCGCTGCATTTCTCGACCCACCTTTGTACACCTATGTAAAAATGTAAATATTATTGATCGTATATGCAGCGATTTATTCGCGAAAAACCACCTTTGATCTTACATAACTTAAGACGTGGTAAGGCTATGTTATGAAACTTTTAAAATAGTATTAACCCTTTGCGGACGTATTAAATTTGAACAGGGATATCGTACTGGTCGGAATTAATTTCCGTCGAAAGAGCAGGGACACCTAACACGTAAGATTACGATGGATAAACAAGAATTGGTAATTCTTTTGTGAACTTTAGATATCTTTTTATTTAATACAGTCATTTAACCATCTATTTTGTTTCGAAAAAGTGTAAACTGATACATTGTTGCATACAGTATAGGATTCGTATGGTTCCTTGCTATGGTGGATGAGAGCAGACATGCGACCGCAAAGGGTTAAAACGTTAAAACAAAGGCTTGTAAAAATTTTGAACCTATTTACTATGGAGAAGTTTGCCCATTTTTTATATATTATTATTCAACCCCACAAAATAATGCTTCTCGTGAAACTAAGTTCATTCTTATAAAAAAAATGATCAATCTTGAGGAGTACTAGTGCTGTGAGAAGGGGGATCAGCTTCGCTACTGGTCACGTTGAGTGGAAATGAAATCGCAAAGTGGATACAGCCATTAATGTATCTCTGCTCACCCAAAAAGTGATATAGTTCGATGATATATTATTATTATATACACTCGATATAAATTAAGCCAAAAAAATGTTCTTAACTAGAACAAGATGAAATTACAACGTTCTGTTGGGAGTCGACACGTCGTGATTTCCTAATTTTAAAAACATTATGCCGTTTCTGTCTTACTTGTATCAAAAAATGCTATTGAGCTTAAAAACAACATAGAATGCGTAATAGGATGGGCTTACGAAAGCATAGAAAATATATTACTTCACTTTAAGGCATCATCTTTATACCAGATTATACTTTTTGAATTTTTAATCCAATGTTTTCAAACATTCATAACTCAGTGTTATTTTTAGGAGCACGACGTTGCGTCAATATGTGGGATGAAGGTTGTATTAATGGCCAACTTCCTGGAGCTGGTAAATTACAACTATTTCTTGATATTTTACATTACGTATTACGAAATGCATTACATTACATATTAAGGTACATTTATCCGACCAAAAAAGTAATCATGTTTTGAAAAAATTTTAAGCAAAACTTATGAGCATTGTTTTAGTAAGTTATTATAAGTTAGTTTTAGTGAATTATTTTTTAGTAGTCGCCGCCGTTCTTGCATAAAGCACTCACAATCAAATGCGTTAGACACTTTGCCGTAAGGACCTCTGAACTACCGGCAAAAAATTTATACCTATTTTAGAAATAAAAAAAAAACATGATATTTTTGCTTTACTTTAAATATAATTAATTCTATAATGCTTTCTTTGATTCTTGTAGAGTAAAAATTCTGAGATAAATATAATGTACTAGTAATTTTGACGGCTTGGATATATCTAGTAAAAACAAATTATTATATGTATATGCCGGCCATAGAACAGAATTTAGTTATAAGAAAGTATAGATGTTTTTCGATTGTTAGGCTTAAAAAGCTTAATTTCGACAAGTTTGGTACACCATCATAGTGACTTGCTCCGGTTAATTACATATTAGTGTATATGACTTGTTCCTTTCTCCGTTCCACGTATTGAAGGCTGGCAGCACAATAGAGACACTTCTGGAATTGTATTTGTTTATAAACTATAGTAACGAATTTCCAAAATTGGACTGCTTGCCACCTTTTAGTATATAATAAATACAGAGTAATGTTGAATAGGTAATTTCGTTACTGTAAAGCGGTATTATCTGGAATAATAGAAACAATTTTTGTTTAAAAAAAAAGACAATTTTTGTTCATATTTATTAACAAGATTTTTTCAATTCATCATGAATGTAGGCTCGCACGAATTCTTCAAAATTTGTATCCACCGTAAACCCAAGTTGAAGAGCGCGTGTTATGTCAAACCTGCTCGGGAACGTGGCCACTACGCGACTTATATTTTCATCTATTTCAAACCGCACCAAGGCTGCAACGTCCTTGCCAGCAACCTTGCGGAGCCCTTCCACCATCTCACGCATGGAGACGCATATACCAGGCAATGTTACACATGGCCATAATCCCAAAGCCTCTGAAGGTAACGTTGCAGCGTGCACTATATTCCGCACCACAGATCGTGGACTTGACAACCACAGTTCCTGCTCAGGAGGTACTGGGCAAATAGCTGGCAAGCCATTCAAGGGTTCGCGTATAATGCCGCTGGCAAACGACGTCATAGCCCTATTAGGAGCACCCGGTCGAACACTCACAGTTGGCACTCGCAAAATACGCCCGTCAATGAAGCCTTTCCTAGAGTAATCACTTACGAGCAGCTCGCTAATAGCTTTGGCAGATCCGTAAGAGTTTTGCGGCATCACAGCTATACTGTCATCAACGATAGGAGGAAGATCACCACCAAAAACAGCAACTGCGCTTGTGAAGATAAATCTTAAAGCAGGAACGCGCTTTCTGGCCGCTTCCAACAGTTCTCGAATAGCGTCAAAATTAACTTGGAATCCATAATCGAACTCTGCTTCGGCATGGCCGCTGACAACTGCTGCCATGTGGAAAAAGACATTAGTATCAGCGTCTATAAGTTTTTCCGCCTCCCCAGGCTTGGATAAATCCACCGCGCAAAGTTTCACACGTGGGTCATCTCGCTGAGCAGGCAATCGTCTACCAGAAAGCACCAATTCAGTTACTTTTAACGGAGAATCTTGGCTAAGAAGATAGTCCGCCACTCGTGAACCCAAAAATCCACTAGCACCCGTCACTACAACTTTCATGTTCCTGATTCTGTGGACTGTTGCCGCAAAACTTGCCAATTCTAAACTAAAACAAAATGAGCTCTCGATACCTTATAATAATTAGGTTTTATTATTACAAAAAAGATGATAAACTTATATAATTTACGTAAGAAATCAACTTTATATTTGATAAAACACATCCAAATCAGAAAACAAATAACGCACGATCCGAGCTTAGGTTAAAAGTTAAAATATTATAAGATAAGGAACATTAACTATAAAGTTAAATTTTTACATGAGCGCTCATCTAATTATACAATGTGATTTTATAGACGAGGGAGATATTTCAGAATACAATAATTTGTACCTTCTTATAACTAATAAAAATGTATATAACAATATTCCCTAACAAATCATAAACAAACATTGATGGACAAATGAGAAATGATCCGTAAACGGTTCGGACACCGCAGCGCGTGTGGTGCACAATTAAATGGCATGTAGATAAAATTCCTTTTACGTAATTTTAGATAAACAGGTAACTGACTCGTTACCCTTTCGTACTTTATCCTGGCTTAGGAGAGACAAAATACCTACTTAATAATTATTATTTATTCTATCACGTAGGGTGTGTAGTTTCAAAATCCGCTAAAACGATTTTTCGTACAAAATTACTTAATAGTTCTACGCAAAATAGGCGCACTTAGACGTCGAGTTGCGGAGAATGAGCCCGTCTCAACCTTATTATACCTTATATAGTAATTTGAAATGTTTTTATCAAAGCAAATATTATATATGATTTTTTTATTTTTTGCTTTTTTACTCTAGAATAATAATTTAAATACCTTATAAGAATGTGATTATTGTCAAAGATTAATTATAATTTTTTATAAATAATTGCGATTTGAAAAAAATATGTTATAGCGGGTTTTGAAACTAGACGCCTCATGTGTGTAATTGCCCCTTAATATGGTAACTATAAATTACTTTGTTGTAATGGAAATATTAAGATATCACTATTCCTATATATTTGGAATTTGAATCGAATGCTGAATATCCTCCTTGAATATCTGCCTTGTCTATAAAATCAGCCTGTATTTCTTTGTCTACTAAACATCATAGAGACTCTATTCAGCCTGTCGCGTCTTGATGTCAGTTTGTATATTTCCAGTTGTTCATATACTTAGAGACCTTCAGTTGTGGTATATGAAGGCCGACATGACATCGGTAATTGTTGATTTTTATATTCTCGTCTCCCAATAGTCTTTACCATCCTTGGACTGCATTGTACTTTCTATCAGATGCGCTGAAGTAACTTTGTCGAGTCAGAATAATAAAAATCTGATTAACTGATATTCTATTTTTTTTAAAGACGGCAATATAAAATCTCTTATGTTGTAGTAATGCAATACAGAACTTAATTTAACCTAAGTCAAATAAAGGTTATATTTTATTTTATTATCCTTATATTTGACAATTAATCTTTATAGGAGACGATGACTATTATTTGAACGGCGGTTTTAATCCTGGCAAACGTTGCGTCAACATGTGGGATGATGGTTGCATTAATGGACAATTAAATGGTGGCGGTAAGATATCAGTACATCAGATTTATTTCATTCGTAAAATATCTTAAATAATTTGCAATAAAGATGCTTCTAAATAAATAATTCTAAAAACAACACTCATTTCCTTATCATGCATCTTGTCGATTAACTATCAAGACTCTAAGATTCATTCGTTTTAGAAAAGTAATAACATGTTCTTTCGCCGAAAGATTTTAGTTTAGAATTTAACCTGAAGCCCCCATTTTAGGTAACGATGATTATTATCTAAACGGCAACTTCAATCCTGGAAAGCGTTGCGTAAATATGTGGGATGATGGATGTATAAACGGACAGCTTAATGGAGCAGGTAAGAAACAATTTCACTCATTCTCATTAATTTATCTACTTCTCCTTAGAATGAATAATCTTAAAAAAAGTATTAGCTTCTTATTGAGCTGCAAAATGATTACGCTACTGTAAAGATAGCGTTTAAGCGCGCGTGTCAACTGGCACTATATCACGTACACGCCGAAACCGGATTATGTCAACACATCCAGTGGACAAACTTAGGGCTGTACAAAGTATGCTGTAATTATTTTCGTCCCACATTTGTATATAAATTTATTATATTTAACGAAGGGTGACACAAGATGTGACCACGCTTATCTTCCAAAAATAACTCAATTTAAACTTGAAATGTTAGTTTTATATTTATCTCCGCTACTTTCAAAGTTTATTGAAAAATGGTACCTGGGTAGAAAATTGGTGGTAAAATTAAATATTTCCCTACAACTTTAATTCTTTCCGCTTTGATCCTATAATCAATATTTTTCAAGTCAACTTTTGTTCAAGTCAATCAATATTTTTCAAAACTTTTTTAGGAAATAATTGGCCTGAGAGAAAGTAGTAGATCAAATTTGCTACAATATTTATTTTATCCATTATGTATCAGCTCTTATAACGGCAAACGATTAACAGCTTGCCCCTAAGCTATACTTCTGATCCTACCTAGTAGGACTTACCTATTTTTAAGAAAAATTTAATTTAAATTAATCAAAACACCGCGTATTCTGATTCATAAGTATAGATTAAAGCTATTGATATTTTCTTATTTCAGGCAATGATGATTACTATCTAGGTGGCGGTTTCAATCCAGGAAAACGTTCTTTGGACCATGACTTCTTACAAAAGCTACATCATGGATTTATGCAAAAACTGCAGCAAGCTCATCCGAAACTGTAAAATAAAACTGTGCACTAGAATATAGTTAAAAAAACCACAGCAATAGTAGGTTCTTATTTTTAGTTGCTTTTTATTTTATTAAGGCGTAAAAACAAATACATTATCATTTTTTTAAATTCCTTAGTTTAATTTGCTTTTTGATTGAATTACAAAGCTTTTGTCTATCTTTTGTTTTATTTAATGCACATTATCTCATTGATTAATCCTATAATTCAGCGGTTGAACTAGTGATTACGTAATGTAATTATAATTACGACGTATTATGTATGGTTCAATAAAGAATAATTTACAACTAGTTGATATAACATACAATGCACTCACGGATTTCTGTACCACAAACAAAAAGTTCTGAAACCTATCGCAGACTCTGACAGACGAATGGTTCTGAAATCCGACGATGTTCTTAAAAAGAACTTACATATATCAAGTGCACAATCTACGCGAACCAATTCCACATTAGACGTTTATTCAGCTAAATACTATTCAAAGCTTTCAGGTACCCTCATTAAATAAACAGGACTCGGTATCTTTACAATCTCGACCAATACTAATGTTTGACATACTTGTATGAAAAATCAGTATGTTTATACTTTGCATACTGATTGTGGGTTGAGGCAGGGAAGAAATAAAGCAGTAGACTCGAGGGAATATGCTGCCCGGATGAGATGGAGGCGGTGCGCAGTGTCCGGCGCGCCGCCTGATAGAGACCCGTAAGTGCGGGCTCTTTACACCCATATTTCCCAGAGATGTCATAGTGGACTGTAAATGTCCCCAGGCGCATGGAAGAATAAGAATTTCCAGGCCCAGGTAGTGTCTTGAGCGATACCCCGGGGGTTTTTAGTGAGTAGGAGTCTGACACACCGAGGTAGCTGCCCTCACAGCGACCCTGAATGTCCAATCTAGGATTTTCCTCCGGGTAAAAAGGGAAGAAATAAAAACATCACATATATAGCTGCGAAAATTTATTACATTCATATAAAATTGTTTTAACACATTTACTATAGTAATAGATAAACAACGTATAAAAATAACTTCAAACCATTTCGTATTCCTCACATATATAAAATGCTTACATTATAAAAACTATACTATAATAATATTATGTACAATTTAATTGTATAGTTGCTATACTAAAAATTCCATTATTGGACGAAGGCGTACGGCAATTTGAAATCGCTTGGCAAGTTTGTAATAAGTCTTTTCCAACAAAGCTACACATATAAGTACAGAAAATAAATAATAAAATATAGTTTTAGAGAGAAAAATCGGTAATATTCAAAAATATATAAGATAGAAAAATATAATAGGTAATACTAACTGAATAGCCTACATACTCGGCTGTGCTGTATTTGAGTAACTCGGGACATATTTATATTCCCTAAATGTTTGGTAAATACATTATACATAAAAAATGTAAATTCATGAAGAAGAAATTGTCATCATAAATTATATATTTAAACAGAAAATCCTAAATAAATAAAGACCATAAGGGATCCAATATTCTTCTAAAATAAGCAAAAGGAAACTTAAAATTAATATTTTTTCTATTACAATTAGTTGCTTATATTAATTTAAGAACAATACTGCCATAATATATAAAATAAACATATAAGTTACGTATTATATTAATTACCAAAATTAGAAAGCTGTCATTCACAAAAAGTTTATAAAAACTTTCGTAAAATGGGAAAATATTACAATACAAATACAATTACATTCATAAATTATTTACATCATAAAATAAAAAATTAAATGCTATTACTTGTTAAAATTAAATGAAGTATATCACAAAAGCATTTATATAAAAAATAACCTATAAAATACACGGCAAATAGTATTCTTCAAGCGGTGGGCACAAGCATTGTACTTAAAATAAATTGGCAAATTATGTTCAAATTTCATTACACAACCATTGATACAAGATTTAATACTTGATAGTACTCAGTTGAACCCAGTTTTAACAATAAACTATATTAAGGCTTTACAAATCACATATACTTTACTCCAAAGTGATTTCATCTCATAACTGACATATCAATTTAATTTTTATTGTCATATCATAAAATATATTATATTTCTTGAACAATTCTATCACAGTTCCAATCTTATCTGTTCCAGATGAGTTTAACATCAGTCAACATTATCTAGACATCATTAATGATTACATACAATAGAGTGTATAAATCTTTTACATCTTATAATATTTATGTCAAAATTATCAAAATTTTGGACACACTTTAAGAGATCTTAGCTATTATGAAGTCATAAGTACAAATTATGAGCTACAATAATAGGACCATGTTGAAAAGAAATGTTCCAGCTTACAAACTGAGCATAATTTAAATTACAATGACAATCAACAAATGACTGGTTGTACCAACTTGGGTTAGTTACAATGAAAGAAGGTGATAAGTAAGCCAGAGACTTTAGCATCACATACAAATACTTACAGTAAATAACTAAACCAAAGGGTTAAAATCCGCACTTTTTTCAAATTATTTGAAAATCCCACTCAAAACTAACGTTTTTACTGAAATACCTCATTGATAGTAAGTAATAGGAAATGCTGTAGCTAAAACAGTAAATTCTGTGCGATTTTGGGAGTTTCTCAATACTGTGGAAAATAGTGCTGATTATGGAACCACTCTGAATAGTTTTCTATACACATGTGTTTTGCAAATATTCATGCTAGCCCTTCAGAAGTGATTCACAACTATTGTTAATGTTTATTCAAATGGATGTTTCACAGACACAGTAGTTCCCTAAAAGGATAAATATTTGTGATGGTTAAATGTTTTGATGGTTAATTAGTTCTATAAAAATATTTCTACACTGTAACATTTCTATACACTATGGCCAATTAATTAATAATATTTTTTTAATATAATACAATTAAAATTAGCACAATTTGATATGAAATAAATAAAAACAATTTTTAAAATGTAACAGATTCCTAATCTATAAAAATCTATGAACTGCTCTGACCATGCCAATGGTCTTGACTAAACTGGGGCATATCTAAAGGTGCCTTGTGAAACCCTGTATTTAAAACAGTATTCTGTGTGGCCATTTTTTGTGCATTAGCTTGTCTAAATTTTGTAGAGTATTTGTAAAAGTCAGACATTTCAAATGGTTTAGTTTCTTCTCGATATGGTATACATTTACCCTGCTCAATAACTGTCATGTTTTTCGGTGACTCCAATGAGACAGCACCAGGTGATAAGACAGGTGGGCTGTGAGGCATCTGATTTGGGCTCTGCAATGCTGAATGACGACCCGTTGAGATCATAACTTCATAAGCTTGAGAATTTCCAATACTAGATGTTCTTTTCAAGCTAGAAGTTTTCTTTAATGGTGCTTCTGATTTTGTGGGTGAATCCAATGATGTTTCGTACCATTGCTTCTCTTTCACCTTCATATCAGCTTGAGAGAGAGGCGAGAACTTGTTCATACTTACTGAATCAAAGTTTGAGTACCCTGATTTCATACTTACAGGGCTTAAAGCATCAGGATAGCCTCTTCGTTCATCTCTACCATAATCCTCTGTAGTTACTTGCAGTTGTAGATGCAGGGGATTCCTAATTACATTGTGTTCACGTAGTGGCAGTGTGTTGGGGACAGCTGCAACTCTTTCCATTGGTACGTGAGGCTGATCATGTACATCTGTCTGTGACCGATGTTGATATATTGGCAATGGAGGTCTGTAACCTTCATTCATATTCTCAAGATGCTGGTTATAGTCACTGTGTGATGTAAGGTGGTATGTTTGGGTTCTCTGTAACGTATTACGTCTTACACCCTCATTTCGCCTTTTAGATTGACTCTGCATAGGATGTTGATGTATACCACCCAAATGGGAGTTTTGGGCTTTTAATTGTGATGCATAATGGTATAGAAGAGGAGTGTTTCGCACACCGTTCTGAGTAGAATGCGGTGCCACACTTCCATGGGTGTAATGATTGGTTATATCAGGATGGCTCGAGCTAAAATGAGTTTCCCTTAACCGTGAGACAGTGTGAGCTTCTGGAACACCGTTATAATAAATCTTGTTCATATACTCAGTCGTCATTGTATGGTGTCTGTATATTGTGCCATCATTAGAAACATTTTCATTTATTGTGTCTTTTCTACCAGCTATAGATGGATACGTCTGAGATGGGTGCATGGAAAATGTATCTGTATGCCGCTCTTGAGGTGGGGATGGAAAGAAATTCGAGCAACTCGTTTCAGGACGTCGTACATGTCTTGGGTGAGCGTTTTTATTGGACACCCCCGATATAGAAGGGGTAGACAGTCGGTGACTGAGGCTCTTGCGGTCAGCGTCTTGCAAACGATCCACAGGAGCTGGTCTGAGGCGTCTCGAAGAAGTATCAGAACCGTCGTAAACATCGGTGCCGTCAGTTGACCTGTCAACACTTTTGATACTACCTAAACGATCACGCTGCGGCACATCGGGGCTTAACGGAGCCTCTGGTGGCATAACGCCTGTCAAATGTACTTCTTGAACGCATAATTTATATAATTCCTCGTTTTTGGCAGCAAGCATTTGCTCTAATTCTTTCTTTCTCGCTTGCAGTTTTAGCAACTTGTCCTGTTTATCGGAATGTAAATCACTTCCCATCGTGCTGGTACCCATTATCAGCAACGTAAATTAAGACATTTGAAACATAAAAAATAAAATTAATTTCTATTAAGAAAGTAATATAAACAAAGAAAATCGTAAATTCGTAAGCGTTGACACATTTCACTTCACGCAGCGCAGCGGACCCATATAGGGATGACGATCTGAAATCAATGATTAAAGAATGTATAATTAATGCAATAAAAAAACTCCTTATTTTTAATCGATATGTAGCACCGAATCCATCCAGTGAATCAATATTTTACCTGAGAAAATCAGCATTATATTTTTTATTATTGTTTATTTTTATTGTTACTATTTAAATTATTCACGGTTAGTTCAATGAACTCAAACATATGAAAATAAATGTTTTACTTGTTGTATACCTGATACTTTGATATTGTAAAAACCAACGCATTATTACGATCTTGTTTTCTATTAAATGTATGATCATTTATATTGTATATAAAAAAGTCAAACAACAATCGATTGTAAAGGAATCGATCTTTTATAAATAATTTTTGTGAGTTGATTTATTACATAGAGATTCGAATCAATAACAATGTAAATTATTTAAAAATAATCTTATCCCCATTGTGTAAAGAAAGTCTTGGGTTCACTTATTATTAAAGTGGCTAGGGTTATAAAATATTTATAGGATTTTAAGGGATTTTCTTATCCGGGCTTGGCAGCACTCACGTAAAATATCGAATTATATGTCAAACTGTCAACGTCACGCTTATCATTATCTTATCGATAGGGAGTCAAGGTTTTCTAGATATTTACACAGAAAATGGTCATGTAAATCATCATTAACATAAAATTAGTTAACCTGTTCGAACCTTCCAATTCCCATAAGTTTAGAAAATGTCTAAAATATATAGAGCCCTTGTTACATCCGCCGATAGATTCGTCCCTTCAAAACTTCGACCACTATGGGAACATGAAGCTGGTAAATATTTTATACTTTTTCATACCATGTTCTAATTGTACATTAGAGAAGTTTTGTAAACAAGTTTTCCTCTACAGGTCCGAAAACCGTTTTCTTCTGGGCTCCAGCTTTTAAATGGGTAAGTTTACGGACATTATGACCAAGGTTAAGCTATTTTTAATTTAGACCTTGAAATAGTACTAGTGTCATTATTGTTCTTCAACGTAAATCTAATATTTAAATGCCTATAATTTTATTTCCTTATATAAAATAAATACATAAATATAATCAGAGATGGGCAAAATGTAATCTGATTAATGATTAACGATTACAAAATGTAGTCGCAATTTTAATGTTCTCGCTCTGTAATCATGATTAAATCCATTTAAAACATTAAGAAATCATAAATCTGTATGCAATCTGGGATTCCATAGTGTTTAAAATGTAGATGAGCAAAATGCATTCATATTAATGGTAAAAAATGTAATCATAATCATTTTTATTAATCTGATTACATTTTGCCCATCTATGAATATAACTAAACTACTTTTCTATTCCTAGACAATTATTTAATAGTTTTTGAATAAGAGTATTTGATTTTGAATTAAAATAATTATTAATAGAAATACTATGCATAACATTTGTCCAGAAAAATGTCTCTCAAATTTTATTATTACTCCAAGTACGATTAAATTCCAGATTATAGTTTAAATCATAAAACTAAAGGTTAAAGATAAAAATTAGAGGCCATCATCACTGTAATAATAACTTTATACTACATACCTACGATGTGTGTTTTAATTTAAAATGTTGGTTTTTTCTATGTCTTTGAAAAAATTATTAATATTGCCACATAAAACATTGATTTTATAGGTATTTCAAGTAAACTAATGCAATTTACATACTACTATTTAATATATTTCATAATAAAATCTATTTATCATCAGACTTAGTACACAATAATAAAATTAGTAGAAAATGAGTTTGTAGAATTTATGTTTGTAAAATAAACCCATGAAACAGAAGAAAACCCTAATATGGAGTTAAAATATTTATAATTAATCATGTTAACTTCTAAATAATAAAACTTTATGAAATTTTAGAAACATAACATGAATTTCATACAACACTTATATGATGGCAAATATCCTACATTTTTTTACACTAATTATTATAAAATGCATGAAGGGTCTCAAATCCAACATTTGGGAAACATTCATTTCATCAATGATCAAATTGAAAATGTATTGTAAAACTTTGATGGAATCCACCATTAATAATATTATTATCATAGACTAATAGATAATAATTTAATATCATTCATAACAAGCATGGTTTTTCATATTGTTAATTATTTTTCCAAAAAATAAGGTCACTGAAATTTACTATATGACTCTTAAAAGAAAATATTTTTATCTCCTTACTTACTTCTTTGTGTTGTTATTGTAGAATTATTTTGTGTTACATCTACCAACATAAAAAATCTAGGAAGATTGATTCTTCCTACAAATGGCGCAGATATGTTTACAGATTAAAATAAAAATAAACTAAAAATATCTAACTGGCCAACTGAAATTTATTTCTGCCATAATGAAAATTCTGTCTGGCCTAGTAAATTTTTTTGTGTTGTGAATGAATTATCAATTTAGATGGAAATTAATCTGTTTTTATGATATATGTATGAATAGAATTTTCCCATAAAAGTGTTTGTTATATTTGTCTTTCAATTTTCATAAATATCAATGGGATATGTTGAAAGGGACAATTCGAGTTTTAAGATTTTTTTGAACCTATTATTATTTTTTTATTTTACCACTAAATCTAACACTCCTTGATCTATCCTTACACTAAAAGGTATTGTGTTTTGGCCAATCAAATGTGTGAGATGTATTAAATATACTAATTATTTGCTATAAAAGTATATAATAAAGTTAGTAAATTTCTTTGTGACCTCAATACATAGTACCCAGTGGTATTTAAATTCACGATAACCGGAGACATCATACTTATGTCATCTTAACCCTTCCAGGGCTTGGTGATAGCTGGTTTGGGTGACTTAAAAAGACCAGTTGAGTCTCTGTCTATACCCCAATCTGCATCTCTCGCAGCAACTGGCCTCATTTGGTCCCGTTACTCGCTCGTTATTATACCCAAAAACTATAGCTTGTTCGCTGTTAACGTATTTGTTGCATTAACAAGTTCGTACCAACTCAGCAGAGCATATAGATACCAACAAAGTCTTAAAAAAGGGGAATAGGGTAAACAAATATGTAGTAATATAAATGAAAGTAATAAAGACGTGACAAATGTTTTTAAATATAAAACAGTAAGAAATATATCTTCAAATGTAACAAGCATACATTCATAGACCATTCAAAAATGGTTTTAGTGCTATTGCTAAATATTGGGGGTACTATTGATATTATTAATCTTTAAATGCATAATTTTGTTTACTTTTATAAGGTATATTTAATATAAGGTGTGCTTTATTTACTAAATATAAGTCTACTATGAGTATATAATACCGCCGCTGGTCTTTGACTGCACTATACTTACCATCTTCTGTGGGTGCAGTTTTCCATAATACTATAAAAAATATTCTTTTATCCCTTTACTAATTGTTTGGGTTGATATTTTTTAGACTTATATTTATTAGTACTTGCGATTGTGTTCTATTATACCTACAGAATAGAAATAATATTCAATAATTAATAATTATAAAAACAATTTTGAAATACTGCATTTAAAGGTTTGTATATCAATGAACGAGGATTTTTAATAATTTCCAAATCATAAATAGATCAATATTTATTTTTATTGATACCTACAACCCAAAGGAGCAATATTCATATGTCTTTACATAATTTATATAGTTAATATTTGTTAATTACAAAGGTTGTTTACAATTTTAGATATATTATTTTTATTATATTGTTGTTTGAATAGAGGAAAATATTTTTATTAAATTTTATTATTGATATCATACTGAAGAATACGTAAAATTAGGAATATATTCAATAAATTTTGTGTTAAATCGATTTTAGTTAAGGGTAAACTCATGCTTTTAGGAGTAATACAATTGAAATTGCTTGTTATCAGCACATTTTGTTAGTACATAGTGTGTAGTTAGCCAGTATAATTGCAGGGCTTTATTCTGATTAGTAATATATAAAATATATGTACAAACACTTATGCCTTGCAAGAATTTTGGTGCTTAACATTAAATCTCTGTAATTCCAAGAAGCACAAATAACAGTATAGATTTTTTTTTCTAGAATAAATAATATATATTTGAAATATTCATAAATAAATCTAAGTTCTTAAAATAAATAAAAGTTTAGTAGTATACATTTAACAGTTTTTTTCTCTCTCGAGTGTATTGGTCTAATTTTAGTGGAATAAAAATGGTAATTTTATAAATTAATCGAATATATTTAGATGGATTATCTAAATTGTTTAGAAAAAGCGGTGCTCTAAATTTCATTGTAATGTAGTCATGTCCTGTGATACATGTGTATTATGTTATTTATAAACTGTTGTTCTATTCATTCACGCTTAGTGTAAACAAGTGATATTTATTAAAGAATATTTTTATAAATGTGGCCTATTTTTGTAATACCTTTTATGTGGAAATATACATTTATTTATTCATTCTTCTCTCATTTATTTGCATGACTTACTAGCCTTCTTCACTTCGTTTTATTTCTTCTACTAATCTGTTACATTTTATACTGCCACCACACAGTACAAAAATATCAAAGTTTACTACGAGTAAAATATGCCAATTTTTCTCATAAATGAAGCTGTTATTCTCCTAGGTTTAAACATTATTTGCTATTTTTACCTCTGGCTATAAATGAATTGGAAGTCTATCACTTATAAAGGGTAGAGAACTTCTTGAATCTATACAGAAGTCAGAAAAAATCTTATATATTTAAGATTTTTTTCAAAAAATATTTAGTTACGACCTTTTACCGTTTGACGGCAGTATACTTTACTGTGTAAATTCTCTTTAAGGACTGCGTATGTCTCTTGGTGATGGCTTGTGGAATTGATAACAATATTCATTCAAAGGTTTGAACAGTTATCAGACAAAGCATGTATGAAAACGACATTTTATTTGATCCACGGTAATGTATGAGTATTTTTATGGAATTCTTTATTCACGCACACAAATTGGGATTTGCACCACAAGAAAGCTATGCGCTATAACCACATAAAACTTATCCATCGCATTTTTCTTATTTTTATGTCTCCTATTTACTGTTTTTATTACTGGCCGCTTTACTATTATTGTTCCAGAATTAAGGTTCTAAAGAACAAAGGCGTTATAGAGTAAAGTATTTTTATAGTGAGCGTCATCAAGAATGATTCCTTATATCACACAGAAAGTACGCATATTGACTTTGTTTTGGATATAGTAGGTGGAAAAGTTAATTTCTCTTAATTAAAAAAAATAACGGAGATATATTAATGAAATTGCAAGAGTTTTGTAATCTTGTTGATAAAATAAATTGTTTGGAAAAGAAATAATCATTTTACAACTCCTCTTAAAATGTTTATTTAAGATTACGCATTTGTTCGTAGTTCTGTTTTTTAATGCTCCTGAAAATTCTATATTTTAAAGTAACATCGTTTTTCCACCAAATGTTCGATGTCCGGGCAGAACTGTAATATTAAAAAAAAAAATTTAGTCATAAACGCCGAAAGCGGGAGGACATTAATAAATTTGTAAGCACTTTTTACGACTACTTAGGATCGTCAAATTATTAGATAAAAGTGAAAAATTCCATTCCTAACAATTATACGATTTTAGATAAATATGTTCTGGTGAATAGGCGATATGATCATCTAATACGCGTAAATGAAAATATTACAAGCACAGTAAAATTTATCCTTTCGATGTTCTAATATCTAAAAAAACTTTTCAGGCTCTAGTGATGGCCTCTATAGAGGATTACCGGCGCCCGCTTGACAAAGTGTCCATGACTCAGTCAGCCTCTTTATCAGCTACTGGTTTCATTTGGACGCGATACTGTTTCGTCATAAAACCGATCAACTACTCGCTTTCTCTTTGCAACTTCATGCTGGGCGCCGCCAACGGATTTCAATGCTACCGAGCGTATAGTTTCCAGAAGAAAATGAAGGCTCTTGTTTAACAAGACCATGAAATACAGCCTTAAGTAAAAAAGCGGTATCACAATCGAGTAAAATAATAAATTCATATTTTGTAAATCTGCCGATTTCTTATTAATTTTTAGAATATTTTGAAGTTATTTGGTCATATGTAAATATACGACTACTTACTATAACATTTGTATTAATTTTTGCTATTATATGTATGATATGAGTGGGCGATAGTGTTCTACTCTATGATACATAGATTCGATTCCAACACGGAAAAAATAGTAACACAAATAGTTTTCATTCTCAGGTCTATGTGTTTTTGTATGTGAAATTTAGAGTTATAAGACGCTCTGCACATGAAAATCTTATGAGAATATTTTAAGAATAATAAGGAGCGTTTTTTAAATAATATTAATGTACCTACTTTTTATGCCGTAAGCAGACAATTATATTTATTGATATACCGCTTTTTGACTTAAGACTGCTGAATATTTTTATCTCCACAGATACCTCGAATTCTCTCGAATCAAATTCACGGCACATAATTCTTTAATTACATTAGAAATTATATTTATCTCATAAAAACCATTTTTCTTTCTTCTCAAGATCACTAACAATATATTTCGTAAGAATAATTAATTTCAAAGTTAAAAAATTGTTAATGTGTTCAAAATTTAAAAGTGCTAGTCATTTAATGAAATAGTCGAAAAATTCCCACCTTATTGGATATAGAAACTTTCATTTCTTGCCATATTGCCAAAAATATATTGTCACAATAAGAAATTTAAACACTGTATATTAATTACTAACTGAATAAAATTACTAACGAAGTCCAAATATGTAATACTACTAAAATAATTGTACGAATATAATAGATGTTACCTATGTATATAACTGTACTCTGTGCCTATGTAGTTCCCAATAGATGGCACATCCCTATTAACCAATGAAACTTTCGATATAGAAAATTAAAACCTATAAGTACTTTTATGCTATAAATCGTAGCACTTCAGGGCAAAATTGTACAAAAGCTTTCTTTTATTTGCTGATATCGTACAAAAAATAAAAAGTTGTCGACAACCCATAATAATAATAATAACAAAAATGTGTACCACAGTAACATTAGTCACTAAATTTGTCATATATTGTTAAATACAGCCAATATATACTTCAGTAGTATTAACTAACAATTTATATAGTACTTCGTTTGCATATTTTTAGTTATCGTACATCGTTATTTGCATGTTTATGTCATTAAAATTGTACATCCGTAATTATGTTTTATTTCGTAGTAAATAACCACCAGTATTTGTATGTATATCCAGTAAGTCATATACCTAAAGACCTTCAGTCGTGGTATAGGGGAGATAAGCCCAAAACGGGTAGCTCGCCCAAAACGGGTAAGCGTTTTAAATTTTGTGTCTTTCGCATTAGTTTCAATGTGTTTGTGTAGAAGAACAGTGCGGGCGTCGTTCAACCACAGGCAGCCTCCTCACCGACACGGATCTGGCGGTTGCAAGGTAATTTATAAACAAAGATTTTTGCTGTTTTTGATAAAATTATTGAAGAATTTTGATTTATGATTAGTCGATTTTGGTTGGTTGGATGTTTTTACTAGTTTGGTAATATTAATTTATTGTATTTAATGCTTCTTATCAGTGAAAACATTTTGAACCTGTTGTCTTGGTTTTGCCCATACCCGATTTTGGGCAAAACGGGTACCCGATTTGCCCTGGTATATTTTCCAAATATAAAATTTTATTGACATGTTTTTTTGTTTAGTAGATGGTCAACAGATAGAAAAATCAAATAAAAACCAAAAATGCACCGTGGGACGAGAAAACGATGGCTTTGGCAATGGAACAATAAAAAAAATGTCTTTTAATGCCGCTGCCAAAAAATATGGCATTAATTTATCCATATTGCAGCGACATATTAAGAAGGAATCAGCAAAAAAAAAGCTCTTGGAGGATTTGTACCAGTCTTCACGGCAGCTCATGAATTAGATTTGATTGAATACATTTTACTTATGGATAAACTATTTTTTGGACTGACAAAAAACAATTTTTACAGTTAGTCTTCCAATATGCAGAAATAAATCAAATACAACATGCATTTACACACAACGCTGCTGGTGAGACTGGTACGTAGATTTCAGGTTGCGACATCCAGATAGGACTCTGCGCAAACCAGAACTAACGTCGAATGCACGTGCGAGGTGCTTCAACAGACCACAAGTTAAATTTTTTTTTGATGTACTTTATTTGATATCCGACCAATTCCAAAAATAGTCCCAAATAAAACCAGTCGTAAGCGGAAAGTATAAAGAGCTGAAATTCTTACAAGTTCTCCCATTAAAGAAAAAAATCTAAAAAATATGAAGCTTGCGACAAGTAGGAAGAGTCAGAATAAAAGGACAAACAATTTAAAGAGGAGTCCAAAACAAAATAAGTGTAATTTAAAGGAGTATCTACGGCTGGTGTGCAGCGAAATTTACGAATATCCACCAACAAAAGATTGGATAAAATGTGGAGATTGTGAAATGTGGCCACATGAAGCTTGCACTTTTTACTCAGGCAGAGGTTCCTACTACTGTGACATGTGTTATTTCTGAGTAAACAATATTTAGGTTATTCAAAGATAATTATAAAACCAAAAGTGTACTATAAGTTTTTATTAGATGTTTAAGTTATTTTATCTTTTTAATATTACCCGCTTTGCCCAAAAGCCTTACCCGTTTTAGGCACCCCCCCAGGGCAAAACGGGTTATTTCAATGTTTTTGTTTTTTGTCATTTTTCTTTTACAATGAAGATATTTTTTTGAGTTTGCGACTGACTTGTTGAAGTTAGATAAGTAAAGTACTGTAATAATTATAATAAAATTGAAAAATTTATTGTGAACACCTTTTTATTTTAGGTCAAACCTTAGCTTACCCGTTTTGGGCTTATCTCCCCTATGTGGGCCGACATGACGACGGAGACTATCAATAGATTTTCATCCTTTGATGGCCGCTTTCGTTTTTGGACTACACTGTACTTACCATCAGGTGTATTGTGGTCCATATGTCGAGCCAGTGTAAAAAAAATGTGACCTTATAATGTCAAAAAATAACCCAAAACCCTACCTTACCGCAGAAACGCACCCCTAGCTCTAGATTTCTACGTAATTAACTATGGCACAAACTGTTCATTCACGCACGGTAATACCGAAACAGTCAAAGGGCACTCATTTGAAATAGACGCTGAGTAGACTACTGGAGCTCCACACAG
The DNA here is from genome assembly GCA_036320925.1 of Automeris io. NCBI lineage: Eukaryota > Metazoa > Arthropoda > Insecta > Lepidoptera > Saturniidae > Automeris > Automeris io. Next base: position 1,852,515 of record JAUDJH010000030.1, on the reverse strand, counting down.
CTCGCAATTGAAAAAAAGGAATTTTCCAATTGGTGTGGTTCGTTCCGCTGACATTGTTTTATAAAGCTGCTAAGGATCACGGTTGGGGTACGGTGAAGGAGCTAGAAGAGGGCTAGCAGGGTGGGAAACTTGAGTGAATCTGGTACCCGGATGAGATGGAAGTGACGCGCTGCCCGCGGGAGAGAGTTGGAGGTGTGGGCATTTTACACACACTCCTCCCAGAGATGAAGCCTAACAAGCTGTTCGTTCCCCAGGCGTCTACATGAATCTGGATTCCCAGACCCGGGAGGAATGATTGGAAGCACACATTGGAGGTTTTTAGTCAGTAGGAGTCTGACACCGGGGTCTACATTTATTTATTTATTTTTAAGGGCATTTTTAAGACTTATTTTTAGAGTGGCCCTGGTATGCAGAATTTCCCCCTGGTTTCAAAAAAAAAAAATTGCTAGATGAGAGCAAGAACCTTTTTTACCTACGCACGCACCGTGCCAGAATACGGACCTTGTACACTTATTTTATACGTGCATTATAGTGGGCCTTGGATAGTTAAAAGACGACAATTTACAACACAATTTACTAATAAACATTATATTATTTAATAATACTAGGTGGTAGGGCTGGTTAGTTACGCTGCGTTTTACAACCTATCTGGCAGCGGAGTTCCCCGGACGGTAAACCGGCTCGCTAGTAAAACTGCGTTTTACAATTTATACGTCAATGGAGTTCCCTGCCGGAGGATCGCACGGAGGCGCGAGAATCTTAGCGCGGGCACAAGCGAACTCCTGCCCTAGATACATTTACGGGAGGCCTCCCCTCGCACACCCCGCAGGAAAGGCTCGGTGACGTCATCGTAGCTTTGCGCGATGGGATTCACGCTACAGTATTGTAATAAAACAAATATGACGATAAATTGATCTTTGATTGATGATGCATATTAATCCTCAACTAATTTCAATAATTTCTCCATGCTAACTGGAGCGAAATTCCTTCCCCCATCATTCGAGTACATGATAACATTTCTTATAACGTAGCACTGCATATTGCCGATCTTGTACAGCGGCCTGCCTTCTCTGGTCTTCCCAACGATGGGCACGAAGGTGATCCCACGGTCCACGCACTTTGACTCTAATAGTTCGGAGAAGCTCTTCTGTTGAGTGACCATTGTTAGCACATCGCTGATCCTGCAAGTTTAATTTAATGTTTAGAGTTATAAAATTTCAAATCATATTTTTTATTTTTAGGGCTGCTAAGTGCCGATACATTATGTAAACATATAAAAAGAGTTTCTTATTATGTACTAACCAGTTGATCTCTAAGGTGGAGATTTATAGACGCGATTTTAAGTTTGCTTAGACTATTAAAATATTACAATTTATATTACTCAATGTATGTTAAACGATTTGTTAAGACACCGATTTTGTCAACATGGGCTTGGCTCTGCAAATACTATGGCTATACTCAAGTTCCTATTATATATTCAGTTTTTTTGTCAAAACGAATATATTTGAGAACTTTGCTAAGAAAAGTCGAAATAGCATTTATAAATTAAATGTTGTTTAAAACGTTTGTCCTCGCGTCTTCCATATCTGGGTGACGCATTTCTTTTTGAAGTTAATAGGGATTTTAGTAGGACATAGAATATGCATCATTGAAATTCTCTTGGCATTGTCAAATTGTTTGACAGTTAGTCCATTCGAAAGAGCACCCCGAGAAAATATATGCATTTTAAATCATAGCCGTTTGATACCTAGAAGCCTAGAAATCTAGGATTCAAATGTCACGCTAGTTCCATCGTAACAATATGATAAAAAGTGTTGTAAATTGGACTAAGATTTTTGCTTTAATTTAATTTCTTTCGTGTAGGGTGCTGACTGATTTGATTTTTAGGATTAGGTACTTACTAGGATTTGGTGATGGGCAGGCTGGTGGTACCACTTTTAACCACACCACGGTCGTTATCGGCCGATACTTTCAGGAATCGATTATTAGTGAGGAGAATGGGTGGAAAGGAGTAACAAGTCGTAGCTTAATGTATAAAATTTCACGTATAGCGTGTACATATAGCATGCTATTGCTAAATAACTGTTTTAAACAATATTACCTGGATGTCTCCTTGGGCTCGGGCATCGTGAAGCGTGGCGGAGGCGGCGGTTCAATAGAATCGATGTCGGTGCTGCGGTTCATCATGTCGAGGGCCTTGCGGAACGCGTCGCGAATCGCAGGCTCCTTCAGCACTTCTTCAGGAAACATTTTCTGTATTCATTTAACATTATTCTTTTTTTTTAATTCTATTTATTTAGAAGACTTGTACGTGTATGTATGATAACCAGAGATGGGCCAAATGTAATCTGATTAATGATAACGATTACAAAATGTAGTCGTAATTTTAATTTTCTTGCTCTGTAAACTTGATTGAATCCATTTAAATATTAAGAAATCATAAACGTGTTTACAATCTTGGATTTTGTAGTGTTTAAAACATAAATGATCAAAATGCAGTCATATTAATGGTAAAAAACGTAAAATGTAATCGTTAATCATTTTCATTAATCTGATTACATTTTGCCCATCTATGATGATACCCCTGTTTTTCGTAACCCGGGGAAAATCCTGCATAGGACTGTGACCTGTGTCAGACTACTGCTGACTATAAACCCTCAAGGTGTATTTCTAATCGCTCCACCCAGGCTTAGGAACCCGAATTCGTCCAGAAGCCCGGGGAACGAACAATCCGGTGTAATGGACTCACCCCTCCGGAACCTCTACCATAACCCCATCGTACCCTTATACAAAAATATCTAACATATGACATATGGTGACATTGATCTCAACACACCAGACGCCTCATCTGACATTAAAAATATTTAAAACTAGCTGACCCGGCAGACCTTGTTCTGCCCTATTTCTCTAAAACAAAGTCACATTATTATTTTTTTAATGTTAATAGCTTCCCCGTCAAATTATTTTGAAAATTGTTTGAAGGAACCTGGCCTTAATGTTATATGTATAAAAATTGACAAATATTGACATTAATATTTATACGTCACTCAATTGTTTTGCCTTCCCGGGACCCGTCCACTGACATTTAAACTTTATGGTATGGAGTTAAAGTTCAAATTGACTTTAAAATATTATTACGAATTTTTTGTATGAGAATATAGAAAAGGGGTGTTTTTAGACTTTTTCAGACAATTTTTTAATTTTTCTCTCCGTAATAACCATCCCCAGACTTCAACAAACACAACAAAAAAGAAATCAGCCAAATCGGTTCAGCCATTCTCGAGTTTCGCGCTTATCAAGACATTTAGCGATTCATTTTTATATATAAGACTAGCTGATCCGGCAAACGTTGTTTTGCTATAGAAGGTTTTGTAATATCTTCTAAGATGTTCATTGAAATTAAGTGATGTCAAAGACAATTTTGTTCACAATTAAATACTCTTAATCAACAACACATTTATTTGGATAAAGATTAATATTATTACGTTGATACAACTCTTAACAAATAATGCATTAATTTCGACCAAATTTGATTACCATAAAAACGGTTCTAGTGACTTAATCTTAAAAGATAGACATATACTGTCGCGGACATTTTTTTAGATCATTTCAAGAGGAATAATTCTTTCTTACATATATTTTTGGTATCTAGAACCGTTTTCTCAGCGCACGCAATGGAAGCCCTCAAGGATGAATAATTTTGCCCGTTTTTTTCACATTTTCCATTATTTCTCCGCTCCTAATAATTACATCGTGATGTTATATAGCCTAAAGCCTTCCTCGATAAATGGTCTATTCAACTCAAAAAGAATTTTTCAATTCGAACCAGTAGTTCCTGAGATTAGCGCGTTCAAACAAACAAACAAACAAACAAACTCTTCAGCTTTATAATATTAGTATAGATTAAGTATTTGTTGATGGTGAAAATATATATACCAAAAAAAAGAAAGCGAGCGAGGCCGTATCAACTAATGAGGTTTCAATAATTTCGCTTGGTACAGTTTACCTTGAAGTCTGTATACGAAGCGATGACTGTCGAGTGCGCTGGGTTCGTGTTCAGCCAGGCGGCGAGCGCGGCCAGCCAGCGCGGCATCAGCGCGCGGCTCGCGACGGCCGCCACCGTCGGCGCGCCGAGCAGATCCGCCCACTCTACGCACCACAGCCAAGCCGCTGTGATCACATCAATAATTATTTCTATAGGCTTATTTTTAAAGAATTTTTTGCAACTGGTGGCTTTTTGGATATGAGACCGGTTTACATGCGCGGCACGTATCTCTGAGTTTTTCCAGATTACGCACGGGTTTAGGCACCATATGCTCAACAATGAAGGAAAACACCGTGAGGAAACACGCACGGCATCTAATATATATATATCATGTGCAAGTGCCCTGAAATCGACGACCAGATGCGCTACTAATCACGTTCGGCCCACCATACATATAAGGCGACATATAAGCGCAAAGTGAATACGACCACTGTTGTATCTCTGCTCACCCCGTAAGAGATATAGCGTGACTATATAACTTATTATATATTTTTTAAACATGGCTAACTGTATAACACTGGTAACCTCGCAGTACCATAAGGCTATCTATAACACTCTACTAACCTCACAGTACCACAAGGCAACCTGTATAAACGTGGTAACACCACAGTACCACAGGGCTATCTGTAAAACACTGGTAAACTTGCAATACCACAGGGTTATTTATAAAACGCTTATTCTTGACATCATGTGAGAAAATAATCGTCGTGAGTAAGTTCCGCGTACTCAAAGTAACCATAAGCTTTTATCATTTGTATCACCAGGTATATAAATAGTAATGTTATAAAGGTCACGTACTGTTCTCGCCCCCGACGAGGTCGATGGGCGCGAGTTGAAGGCAGTGCTCGAGCTTGGGCACGACGTGCTGGTGCAGCATGGCGGTGAGCGCGCCGGCCCACGCGCCGCGCCACGCGCCCAGCACGCCGCGTGCGGATGCGTCCGCCGGATGCCAGCCAGCCAGCGCCGCGGCCAGGCGCGACCGGATCAGCGGGTACGTCGCCGTCGCCAGCGCTGATCCTGCAACAATGCATGTACATCCACACACTCATATTTTCTAACATCACAGTCTAAGACTGGTTAGATTAAACCTTGGAAACGAACATACTCTCTTCTCGTTACCAGTGTCCCAGCCTGGGTTGAAGAGCGTGGAGTCGTAATGGACGAAATCGTCGACAGCCTATCCAGCACAGTTACCAGCAATTGTCAAGACCATGATTGGCAACGGGAACGTATAGAGAAGTGTTATGAAGCAGAAGTTGGCCGCCGAAAGGGACTGAGGGAAACCTACTATCCTGGACATTCGGTAGCCAAGACACCGTTCGCTCGCAATGAGCGCGACATCCGTCTTTGACAATAGCCGGGCAGTAGACTTGAGAAGGTCTGCTATTCTCATGTCCTGTGTTGGAAATGCTAGCGGTAAATATGGCATCGTCGTATAATCCAATGCGCAGGCGCAGACCGTGGTGTGAACGTTGCGGCCAGCGTCTGCAATCTCGGTTCTCGCTATTATTATTAGTGCCTTGTATATTATTGTGCTGTGTAGTCTATTTCACTTGTATTTACTTATTCTTACTGTGACTTTATACTGTGTTATTTTACACTGACCCGACAAAGTGATCACAATGTGCAAAGTGATGGTAAGTACAGTGTAGTCCAAAAATGAAAGCGACCATGAAAATCCATGGACAATCTCCGTCCTAATATGGTCATACGACTCAAGGTCTCTAGATAATTATGAGCTACTGGACGTACACAAGCTAATCCTGAAACGCGACAGGCTAAAGCGAGTCACTATGACGGTGTTTGCACTTGTACTCTTTGGACATGGCCAAGTTCGAACAATGGCTTACCACCAAATCTCTATTAACAGCGTACTTACTGCCTGAACTTTCTTCCGTTCCGTGAACTCTTATCTCTACACACTATGCCAGCGCTACAGACATAAGGTTGGTCCACTTCATCACCATACTTATCACACGAAATACTCATTACAACTTTGCAATCCACTAATCCAGTATCTAGTTCTATATTTCTGATTAAAGATAGGTTGTAGAACATATGTATACAGAGATACAGGTAACTAACGCAAAACATCTTAGGGGTGACTTTGGTATATCAAGACTAACCACTTTTGTTTTACGACTTTTTATTAGTGTCCGACCGAAAATTCGGTTTCGGTTTCGGCCGAGTTTCGACCAACATTGGGCGAAACTTTTGCCGAAACCGAAACTGATTTCGGTAGTTGTTGTACATGCTTCCCTAACTTGGTTTCTCGCGGCAATGGTTTGGCGGACGCTGGCGGGCCTGTTCGGGATTCGTGCGCCGTTCGCATTGCATTTTTTTTTTCGAATTTGTGCGTGTTTGTTGACCGGGAAAGGTCTTCACAACTTAACCGGGCGGTTGGGCGAACACTGAGGGTGCTCAGCCGGCAATTTATGGGTTGAGTGGCAATGCAAGGGCACCCCTGTGGGTACGACCCTCGACTTGGACCGCCAGCCAAAAATACGTAACCTAACGGTGATCTACTAGCGTTTCGGAAGCGACTACCGTGAGAAGAAACGCCGAAAGAAACTCAAGGCTGCGTTGGAGTGTAACTGCGTCGTTTAGACGACAGTTGATGGATCTAATTCGAATTGCTCTATAGCAACACAACTTAGTCAGTGCGTTATCACCCGACGTAAACATTCTTTAGAGGTTATGTTCTGATGGAACTGATTACATGTAAGTTTTTGTTTCATTTTTTTACTTGACCTCGTTGACTTTTATACTTGACCACGTGAGTTTCGGTTTCGGTTTCGGTTTCGGCCGAAACTGAAGCCACGGCCGAATATTCGGTTTCGGTTTCGGCCGGAAAACCATTTTCGGTCGGACTCTACTTTTTATAATTTAATCTTTTTTTCCCCATACAAAAAAATAAATAAATCAAATTTGCAGTTGTGATCTTCTTAATACTCTGAAAGGCGGCGCGATGCAACTGGGGCAGACGATTTCTTAGCATCAGCTGACTGAACTTTAAACATAGAGCTAACGATTGGTAGAAATCCCTACTAAAACTAAAAAAAATATATCTTAGGATGTGTTAAGTTTTGGCAAAAGTCATAGAACAAAAGGTGTTAGTCTTGATGTACCTAAGTTATCTTTAAGAGGTTTGACGTTAGCTACCAGTAACATTGTATATACAGATATGTGCGTTTTTATACCGGCTAATTGATGCCAGGGCAGCACCCACTGGTGCAGCGGCTGCGTGTCGCCGGTGGGGTCCCAAGCGCGCACAGCCTCCAGTACGCGCGGCACTATGTACCGGGCGGCGCACGACGACAGCATCCAGCTCGGGCAGGCCTCCGCCCACGCGTTCAGCGCACGCACCATGGCCTCTGGAGAGCGCGGGTTCCACGACCTGCGGGCCGAGTTTGAAATCAATTTTTTTGTTGACCCTGTGATATTCCTGCATAGGACCATCAGGGCCGCTGTGAGAGCAGCAACGCCAGTGTTAAAGACTCCTACTGACTGAAAACCTCCAGGGTGTCCTACCAATCACTTCACCTGGACTTGGGAATCCAGATTTAACCGGACGCCCGGGGAGCGAACAGCTTGTTTAGGCTTCGGATCTTGGAGGGATTGGTGTGAAGAGGCCACTCCTACAAACTTTTCTCACCGACGGTGCGCCGGACTTTGTACGCCACCTCCCTCTCATCCACATCCGCTCTCATAAAGGTGGCTTGCCCTTTGAAAAGTTATGCTATGGAATTCGTCCATTTATATGAGCTGAAATGACAGCGGCTATGAAGACCAAATGTGTACTCACTCTGCAGCATTACTGATATGGTTGACGTAATGTTGCCACAGCAAGCTGTTGTACGACTCTTCTGTGAGAAGACTTCTCCACTTTAAAAAGGTGGGGATGTGTTCCTCTGGTGCTTGCAGCGGATCCCACGTGGCCAGCAAAGCACTCAACAGAGGACTAACAATGTTCCCCGCTATGGAACCCAAACCGAACATCTCATATTCCACTGGGTACGATTCCTGTCAAAGGTTAAATCAGTAAACAAAATAATATAATGCAACGCTAAATCTTTTTCAGAGTGAGCAGTAATATATACACTTTGCACTTATACGTTTCTTGTCTATAATATGTATATTTCTATTATTTCAGTTATTTCAATGAAAAACTATAAATCATAAAATATTGTCTGAAAGTTTGCACAAGCTTTCGTTTTGACACTGTAAAAGTGTCATAGGATACCACAATACACATCATTATCTTTGATACTTTGAAACAATCACAAGACCTGTGTAACTATACTATATTAATCCTTTCCTCGCTGTTTTTTGCGCACAGACATAGTAAATGGGTGTCAGCTGAAAATCAAAACAAACTTATAAGCATTACCTCTTAATAATATTGGTGTAGATTTAAAAGTGTTTATATTAGGCCTTTCTAAATAAAGTTATTTTAGAACTCACCTTTAACGCAGACAAGACTTCATAAGCACTTTCAAGGGAAATGTCAGGTCTGTTCAGTTCTTCAACTTTTTGTAATATACCCTCAACTTTGTTTATGACCTGGTCGTGTTCTTGCAGTTTGATATTGCACTCCTCCAGGTCTCTCTCCAGGACAACTATCTCGTCCTCGGCCTGTTGGAGCTCTCGGGCATTTTGGATTATGTCCTGAAGAATATTAAATAAATGATTTTACTATTTTTAGCCTTAAATATTATGAGTATGCAAGGTTATCGACATAGAAACCAAGTTATCGTGATAGCTCTCCATATTATCAATCTGAAGTGGCAATAGGCTAGTCACATATGCCAAAGAACTGATATAGCTGGAGCAGGCATGTTCTTCAGTGGAGACCATGAATTAGACTGCCTTCCGAAAGGCGGTCAGCAATATCTTGTAAGAGCCGTAGACTGGAGGAAGATCTTATGAGAAGACGTTTCTGACGAACAGCAGAAGACTATAGCGAGCTGTTTTTTTTTAACCCCGGGTCAATTCCTGCATACGACCATTAGGGCCGCTGTGAAGGCAGAGACCCTGGTGTCAAACTCCTACTGACTAAAAACCCTCAAGGTGCCCCTCTAATCGCTCCACCCAGGCCTGGGAAACTAAGTTCATTCAGACTCTTGGGGAGCGAAAATCCTTGTTAAAGCTACCTCTCTAGAAGAGTAGGAGTAAAGAGCTCAGTCCTCCAAAACATCTGGGCTGACGATGTAACAATTTTATAAGGATTATCTTGAAAAGAGCATACATTCCATACCATAGTTTCTTGCATTGCTTTTCAAAGTTTTTTTTTTTTTAATTCTATTTATTTAGGTTTGTATGTATGTCAGGCGCAGGGCGGCAGTACGACTCTTGTATAAAAAAAACGAGTATATCACATGGCTGTCGTGTGGTGTGGTGCCCTAGTAGATAATGGACTGGTTTCCATGCGCGGCAACGCTTATGGTCGTAGGTTCGAATCTCGGCACGTGCCTCTGGGTTTTCCCAGACTGCATACGGATTTAGGCAACACATGCTCAACGGTAAAGGAAAACACAGTTAAAAAAACGGCAACACCTAATAGAATTGTCACAAAGATGGCAGAACTTTAAGAAAATAAGCAATGCACCTGTTCGCAACATTCCACCATGACTTCGAGATTATGGACCAACTGGGGCGCTGAGAAATTATGGCACTTCCTTCGCGGCTCGTGCTCGAAGCGAGGTGCGTGCGCGCGCAGTGCGTGGTATCCGCTCAGCACCCGCTTTTCTTTGCCGGTCATGTCGATCACGGGCACGCGGGACAACTCGTTGCTGCGAAATCGGAACGAGTCAATGAAACATCAGGTCGCTTTATCATAGAAAAATATTAGAAGACGGGCAAAAAATTATATAGGCATTCTGTCTTGTTCATCTCAAGCATTTAAGCACTTCGATAGGAGCGGTCTGCTCCCTCGTTCGAGTCCAATACTGTCTCCCTCTTCATCATACTGAGGTGTCGTAAGACCTGTGTAAGGTATACAGTATTTCGAATTGGACGCAAATGGTCAGCATCAAAGCTGCTGCATGCACCGTCCCTGCGCATAGTGCCCACCCGCGAACCCGCAATGGACAAGCGTGGTGGGTTAAATGTCCAAACCCTTTTCCATGAATTTAACAAATAAAGTTGAAAAAGGGAAGGGAGACCTTTTCCCTACAGTGGGATGAAGCATATAAATATAAATGCTTCCAGTGCTAACATAGGTATGATATGAGATTCATATATCTATCCTTTCTATCAAATCTAACACAGGCGAATTCTGGCATAGAGGCTAGTGTATAATGTAAGTTTCTTATCTAAATACCTGGCAATGGTGTGCATTGTGGGTTTACCCTCTTGTATAACATCAGCAGCATCTCTATAGAAATATCGTCCCTTGTGCGACTTCTTCCAGTTATAAGTCTTCTCTGTACTCCCTTTCTCTTGTTCTTCTTTTTCTTTTAACCTACGTTCTTCCTCTTTCTTTGCTTTTTGCTGTAAAAATCGCAAGCTCTAATAAATTAAACTTAAACAACTACAGTACATAAATACAAACACGGTCATAGAGACTCGCTTCAACCAATTATGTTTCGGGATCATCTGGAATGTGTGCAAATGTTTATACACTTAAAGGCCTTCTGTCATGGTAAGCAGATTTATTAAAATTATTAAATTATTCACAACCCCCCCCCCCCCCCCATGTCAATAAAAATAAGCAAAGCAAAAACACTGGTACACTATAGGAGGAAGAAGGTAGGCAGAATACAGTTCAAACTTTATGAAGGCAAGCAGACCTGGCGAACTTCGTAATGACAAATGAATAAATGAATGTCTTGATAAGTTTTAGTTACATCTACTTCACCTAAGCCTTTCTTCTCTCCATTCCTGTTTTTACCCATTCTACCGTTCCTCATCCCCACTCTTCTTCGACCTCCACTCCCATCTTCTTCTGTTATTAATAGTTTATCCTTTTTTATCTTTAACTTTTCCACATAGTACATTGCATCCCCTATTTCAACCCCTCCAATTATTATTTTTTAGTATAAAAGGTAACCTTTGTCCGTCCCCAAGGTTTTAATCTATTTCTATGCTAAAATTTGTCAATTTTCTTTCAGCAGTTTTCACATAAAAGCGGAACACAGATATATGCATTTTCAAGTTTGGATTACTTCGAGCTCATGTTTGGAAACTTACAGCAGATTTCTCAGGACCATAAGCGCCAATAGCTCCTCTGCCTTTTCTAATTGTTGCCTCAACTGGAGCCGATATACCTTGAAGATCTTTGCCAAGACCTTTGCCTGGTTGGTAGCCCATCTAAAAATAGTAAAGTATTGTAAGTTTTTATAACTGAAACTCAAACAAGCAGAAGATTATTAGCCTGCAGAAATAGAAAAACATTATTTTGTCTCATAACATGACATATAATATGTAAGAATAGGTTTATCAAGGTAGAAAATAATAAAATATTTCTCTGTGTTGTGATGATGTGACAAAGAGAAGTCATCTCAACATATATCAGATGACTAGCTCAGCCATCCAATGCTGATTTTCAGCTCATACCAATTTGGGTAAATTAAAGTAAATTATCCAGGGTTTATTAACATTTGAAATAGCACCTACCTGTAATAATAACTTAGCACCAATTCCCTTGGTATGTTTCTCCCAATTCCCAACATTGCCACCTAGATTCGCCGATCTCATACCCTGGCCTTGTCTTCTGATTCCTGCTGTCTCACTCTCATCGGGAGCTGTTATTTCTTCCTCATCGGAACTGTTTGCAAACTTTGGTTGTGATGTTGTAGGCTCTGATGGTTCTATTTCTAAGTACAAAATAACAATACTAATAATATTTATGAACAATTTAACAATTAATATAATTTAACAGTAAAACATTTAAGGTCTTGGATTCGAGTCATGGTACCAGCAAACTTTTCTGTGATGAACAGAATATTCATCAGGAGCAATGGATGTGTGTTTCTTATAAGCATGTATATCTTGTGTGTGTGGTTATGGCTGTGGTGGTATAGTGAATATTGGACCAGTTTCTATGTGCGGCAACACAAATGGTCATGGATGTGAATCACGACACACGCCTTTTGGTTTTTTTCCAGATTAATTACTGATTTAGGCATCGTCAGTGAAGAAAAACATTGTGAGAAAGCCTAGATTGCGCCTAATAGAAATGTCATTTGTAAGTGTCTTGAGTACCAATGATCAGCTGTGCTACTGGTCATGTTAGGCTGGAGTGCACAACATGTAAGCTAATACAGCTAATAGCGTATCTCTGCTTACCCCAAAAGGGATATAGTGTGATAATATATCATTATGTATATCCTTCATTAATACTCATGGTGCAAGAGCAAGTTAATGTCATGTGTGTATTTATCTGTAAATGTGTTATGACATATAATACTTTTTACTACCTTTTTTAGGTTCTTTCTTCTTGCCAGCCTGCTGTATTCCACCAGCAATAAATCCAATAGGTGCTGAATAATCTTTAGTTTTACGAGTCCTTTGACGGATATTGTCCTCATTGTCATCTTCATCGCTGTCTTTAGCCCAAACACCTGAAAATACAGCAAATGTGATTAATAAAAAAAAATTGTCACACCCATTTATGTTGAGGTTAAAGTTTAGTTAATCTTAAGTCACATGAGATGCATATTTATTAAAATTTAAGCAATGTAGCTGCTAAAGTACAAAATTTGAAATATTGATTGTCAGGCAGGCAGCTAAAACCGACGATAAGGGCCTCCATTCCGCTTTTCTATTGAGATTACGTTTTCGGGTAGATTATTACACGCTCTGACAATTCTCTATATATCTTGTATAATTTTGCAATTAAAGCATTAGTACTAAAGTATTTTACTCACCATATATTTGCTGCTCCCTTTTCGCTCTTCTGTTTCTATTTGGATTAAATTCATTGTCTAAATCGTAATCTGTGATTTCAAAACGTATAACCTCGTCGTCCGACATTATTATTGTGTATTATTTTCGCTGATATATTATTTATTTACTAAAAGTAGTCTGTAACGTATATTTAAAGTCTTAAAATTCCAGTCTATACGTATTGCACTAAATCAATAACGTAAACATTTAACTATTTTCCATTTTTGACAGCTATTATGATAAGTCCGCAGCATATATTTCATGTTTCGCAAAACATCCACTTATCTTTTTCGTGTATTTGCGTTTATTATTTTCTTTCTTAAAGTATTTAAATATATTAGAAAAATAGTCGCAAACACATTAAAAAGAAAAAGATAGTAGATCTTTTGTGAAACAAAATATATTTGCTCAGGACGCACCATTGCACTTTAGAGCTGTCACTATTTATATTGATATTTAATATCGACATCCCTATTAATTGTTTTTCTTTTACTTGGAAGTTGGATCCGATAACAATTAGTTTAAAAACGTAACCATACAGCCTCTTTTTACTTTTGCTAAACAGAAAATTGAAGAAACCTGTACTATATTAAAATCAACAGAGTCAGTTGTAAGAGAATACAATGGACATCTAAATAGACCAGATGAATTCTTCGACTCTGTTAATGAAGCATCTAGTGTAATACGAAGTCGTATAGTGAGTGTATAATACTGTAGGTGTAGGATTATCGCTGTCAATACAATAGTCGTTTAGGCTAGAGTTATTAGACTGGGTTATATAACTGTCATTACTTTTGTAGTCCAAAAGGTTTAGCAACAACATTCATAAACATATTAGCGTCAGGAAAGTGTATGGTAATAATTAAAAGTCAATTTAGATACATTTCTTTATTAAAATCCAAATAAAAGTAAAAAAAAAAACTATTATAATTTAGTATGACCGTTTTAAATTATGTGCTACATTAACCAAAGTCACGATCACGATTTCTTTTAGATCTTGGACGAATTGTGTACTGTATATTGTATACTGTATTGTTGTACTTTATTTAAAAAAAAAATGTTCCAAAAAATATTTTGTTTTGAATTTAATTATTATGCCTTGGATGTTTTGAGAAATTATACGAGATTTGGATTTAATAATAAATACTTTAATAATTTGGACAAAATTGGCAATAACATTTAGAATTACTTTTCGAAAAAAGTTTGCTTCGAAACATTTCAGTTTTTCCTTACATTTAATTTATTTTATATGTTATTTTCCCTGTAAAATATATTAAGTATATATTTAAAATTCTCTTTATATAAATTGCAATTAACTTTGGGTAGTTATAGACTTGTTTCTGTCAAATTTCATTTATTTTATAATTGTGCTTCATGCCAATTACAAATAATTTTAGTCACATAATTAAAATTAAATATTAGTAAACAAATCGAAAACTCAGACACTTGTTTAGAAATTTAAAAAGCATCAAAACACGTAATTAATCGTTTCACGAATATAACTAATTAAAATGGACAATGAAAACATAATCTAGATTAAAGAACAAAATAAAATTTATTTAAAAAATTAAAATAATTGTAATGTTCAATATATAATTAAGTTCACGATATTTAGTAAATTAAAAATTATTACGTGATAACTAGAAAATTTACTTACACAAAGTCAATGATTACAAAAAAAAGGGTAAAGTCGATATTTCAAAACGGTTTGGCTCATCACTTCGATACATTTTTTTCCATATTTTCAGCTTAAACACCAGTTACTTATTCATTTAAAATAATCGAAATTATAATTTTAATGTAAACAAATGTACATTTACCTCCAGATTAAGTATGAATTTAGGCACCACATGATGACTGTTGAAGGAAAACACCGTAAAGAAACATGCGTGACAGCTAGTAGAAATATCATGTACAAGTGCCTTGAGAAAGGCTATCAGTTGCGTTATTCTTCACGTTACGCACAACATATAAGCGCAAAGAGAATACAGCCACTAATGTGCTTACCCTGAAAGAGATATAGCGTAAGGATATATTATAATTAAATAAATGTACAGATATTTCTTATTTCGGTAATTGACTTTTTATCAATTTTTCGTGCCATTATAAATATTAAGACCTTGACCTGACACCTTGTGTTTAAGCAAATAATAAAGAATAAAACAATTAAAACCACTTTGAATACAAATAAAATTCAGTTATTTACAATATATAAAAATTTGTAAATATACCAATCGTGTAAGAAAATAAATATTAATATATAAAAAAATTTTTGAACATCACAAAATCACAGTTCAAAATTACGTTCATGGCAATCCGTTTTGTTGATATTATAATTGCAACTAATATCGAGGCATCGAATAAATCACTTACGAATGTATGTGACAGGTGACGCAGATGTATTATCTGTGTATAAGAGTGAAAGAGACGCACAACCTTCTTGCAGTCTCAAGTGACTTACTCAATGACTCGAAAGTGTAAGCTAAGCTACGTATAGATACTTAAGTGATGCTTATAAAACTAAAGTTAAAATAATAAAATTCGTAATATTTTTTGTTCGTTATTAATAAAATAAAACATTCAAACTAAGTATGAACACGACATTGTTTCGTAATTATTTGCTTCCTACGGTTATTTCAATTTTAATGCAAAAATTGAATCTTCAGTAACTCGTAAAATTTTCTCTTTATCACACAAATTCATAGTTTATGTAGATAAAAATTCACTTTTGGCTTTAAAGTTTTTTTTTCATTATAAAAAATTTAGTGTCTTATGCGAGAATTAACTTATATTTAATTATGGCTCGACGTTTCGACCTGGCTACACACGTCGTGGTCCCGAACAGACATGTCGCGGAATTATCGTCGTGGGCGGGAAGTTTCTTCCTTTACCCTTTTTTGTTCTTTATAATTTCAACAGTCACGACACACAACACTCGGAGCTCCCCAAAAGTTATTTCGCGCATAAGACCCGATAAAGTTTTTTATAACGAGAACAAACGCGAAAGTTTAATATGTGGTTTTTTTTCTTGTTTGGCTGCATTTAATAAATAATACTGTACATCGATACAGTGCTAGAACATTGCCTGCATTTGCTTATTTTATTTAACATTTTTATTTTTCTCATCGACAATAGCTGACATAGATAATGCCAACAACATATCAAAGCCAAAACACATTAATGCAAATGTGATTGAGAATTTTTTAAATTATTATATTGGTCAATGGTCGCCCTCAATTAGAATAATATAAAATATATGTGTACATCAAAGTTCAGCATTTTACAGCATCATTAAAAATATAATAGGCGTGTTCATACTTACAAACTACGAGTATATTAAAGTTTTAAAGGCGGTAAACCTTTTGATGGCAAGTGTATAATATTGCATTTTTTGTTATTGAGAATTAAATACAAATTTATTCGTAATATTCCATTTACGACTTAAAAATATTTAAATATAAATAATAAGGAACACAGTGATGTCTGATTTTACATAAAATAGGCTCTATTCTGCACTGGTTAAGAGCTATAACACTATAGAAACGTACTTATAAATTGAGCTCTACACGGGATTCAAACCCGAAACACTAAAACACCAAACGCATCCACTACCTGAATACTTATATCTGCTGTGACCACTACAGTGAATTAATTATTCACTTCTTAAATATCGACAATTTAACTACAAGTTCCTATTTTAGATCTAAATATCGATGAAGAAAATAAATCGACACTATGTCCTCCAAAATGACGTTTTATTTTACAGCGGGACGGCACTAATTTCAATTTAATTGAACAAAGAAAGGGTACTTGAACATGGTCTTATCGATAATAAAAAAGTTTGCATTTTTTAAAAACAGTTGCAAACGTGTCTTTTAAGACCTTACTGTTACGTCAGTAATTTTGGAATATGTATCCAATTTACATATTTTTTATTAATTTTATGGTATATTTCACACCATTAAATGATTAAGAAATGATTATCTAATATCGATATTCATTAGTAATTGGGCAAAGAAGTCTTTTTAATTGATAGTTTGTCCACATATTTCATGTTTCACATACACAAAAAACATCGGTACTAAACATATATGCATCTTTTTCTTTCTCGTGTATTTATAATTATTTCTTTGTCGCATGCCATAGTAAAATGTTTGGCGAGAAAAAGAAACATAATTATAAATAGAAAGAAAATACCAATAGAGCATTTATTCTAATGTATTGTTTACCCAATTAACGCTGGATTAATTTGACCTATAGTCTGGTCATAATCAATCAATGATTTTAAAAACAATCGATTTACATTAAAGTAACTCCTTAAATATTCACAATTTATAACATCACACGTAAGTATCGACCGACTTTCCGTAAAAAGTTTCTTTATTTAAATCGATATTTTTGATTCGATTAAAGAAGCCGCTCGCGACTTTGGCCCTGAGTCATAAGGTGACGGTTCTAATAAAGGTGTCATCTTCGTACAATTCAGCAGACATTCTAAGGGCGTGTTCCTCGCATAGGGCCGCCAGTTCCTTAATCCATTCGTCGAGTAAGACTGCGTTTAGAATCGATCGTAACGTAATCGATTGATTCCAGTACGCTTCTTGCGTGAATACTGGCTGTCTTTGAGGACTCGAAGCGTGCTGTAAACTGTGCGGAGTGTGTCTTGAGGGTGATGAAGCTGTAATGAGCGTAGAAAATGTCGAATTAAAAAAAAACAAAGTTTTATAATTAATACTATATTCTGGAGAAAACAATCCGGTTCGCTCATAAAATTTTGATAAAGATTTAAGTAAGTTTTTATTGATACAGCATAACCGGCCAACTTTCCTCGTTTTTTAATTATTACACTGACATTGGCGAAGTCACAAAGGACCAGTCCTTGGAATAAAGCCATAAATAAAAAAAAAGTAAGTTTTTAGTCAATTAGTATCAGTGAAGTGCTTAAGGTGTTTGGACAGGGTATACAGAATTCACATAATTAATATGAATATTATATTACGATAGTAAATATTATATTGCTTTTTATAGGAAAGATAGACGGCGTAAATATATAATAGAATGAATATAAATGGTTCCTTTTTAGTTTAACTTTAAGCAATTTATTTCAGACTTATTTTATCATAAGGGCATGCACCGCTTGCATGCATTTATGGAATGAATGCTCCTGATTAGTAGTACTGTAGTAGTAATTATTATTATTTCTAATTAAACTTTCCAATTATTTTTCATTACAACAAAAAAGTTTTTAATTATTATATTTTTAAGTTTATTATTAGTAATCCTAGTTTTCTTTGTCTCGAATATAGTAAACAGCATATTTTTTAAGCAATAACTGGATGTTAAATAATATTTAACTCATTGCATACAAGTTATTTTTTTAAACGTATAATGCGTAAATATTTGCGTACATGTTTATCGACAAGTGTGAATTAATTTTTGATTGGCAGTAGGTGGCAACAAACTTTTTTGGATATGTCTAAATAAAATTATAATCCGTTCAATCGAATGACATGTTACGTACAAGTTCTTTTCCTGCCGAACATACTGGACAGGCTGTTAGAAAAACTGCGTCGTTTCGACTCGGTGCGGCGGAAAGGCGAATCGTCAGTCCTGTGCGCTGGGCTTTCATGTAACTGGGCTGGGAATGAAAATATTGATATATTATAGCAACAAATACCTGTAGACTGAATTAATAGAAAAAAAAAAAAGAAAATATACTGTCAAACATTTAAAAATAGTTACCCCCTATAAGATTTAATTCTGTGTCCATCCAGACCCAAGTACCACAGACACAAATCCAGGAACATCTACCCGTAGGTACTCAAATATTTATTCCGTGTTGGGATCGAAACCACAATTCGACGCGTCGAAGTCGAGCACATGACCACTGCGCCAATCGAATTGCCTTTTGTTAGTTTACAGTGGTTCCAATATAGTAGAGAATTCTAGTAAATATTATTAACTACTCATAACAATTACTAAAAATAATCAGCAAACGAAAAGACACAAAAGTTTTTTAAATATACTTTTCTTTTTAAAACCAATGTACATTAGTCTCATTTTTTTTGTTTTTTAACACTTTATTTAGTCAATCTTTTTTTTTTCATTATTAGCTTAATATTGGCTACATTTTTTATTTAAGATTTGTGTTCCTATTATAGGCTAGTATATAAGAAAAACAACTGAGTGATTTTTTTGTTTTTTCTAAAATTTATATATACTTACTGCATCGTACATAAATAAATAAATGATAAATATATCAGCAGGTGGGTTCGATCTCAGTAACTATCGACGAAGATGTACGCGCGGCAATGTTTAACATTAATTGCATCACTTTGCCGAGCTAGTATAGATAAGTATATTGAAAAAAATAATGTTTTAAGCAATTAGCTTTGGTCCGCAGCGCAATGACGACTCTTTTTTGTTGCAGTTGTTTAGAGGCGGCAGTAATTGCTATCAATGAGATGAGCGGATCGCTTGTTTGCCATCCTTGCACTTAATACAATTTTTTTGGGAATATTTTACGTCGCATAAGCTACTCAGCTTGCAACACCGACGTAGAATGGCCTGCCTTTTGTTTTTCTATAGACTCTACAATGTGCGGATGACTTGTATAACTTAGATCCCCCTCCCCTTTCTACCATAAATAGATTAGACGCCGTGCGGGTTTGCACCCATATGTGGTTGACGTCCCAGCAGCTCGCACGAGGCGATTCGCTTTCTCTTTCTTGCTGCGAGCCGTCAAGGAGTGGAACTCGCCTACTGCGTCTGTTTTTCCAACATCTTACGGTATGGGAATCTTCAAACGACGATTGAATCGGTATTTGTTGGGTGAGCGCGCTCCATCATCGGCCTCATCATCGCTTTCCATCAGGTGATATTGAGGTCAAGCGCTAGCCTGTCTGTAATAAAAAAAAAAGGTTTGTATTATACATACTGTCGTCGGTATTCGGTCCCCGAGATTTAGCCAGCGCCATCTCCCGCTGTATGAGGTAAACCCGCGCCTTGTCAACGAGCTCGTTAATATTATCCAAGCCTTCTGTCAATTCGTCCACTTCCTCTTTCAACTTGCTTAATATCTTTAAAAAAACACCAATTACTCTCGCGAAATGACTTATAAAATTGAATATATAGATATACGAAATTTACATTAAAACTGAGCTTCATTCAACTTTACCTTTTCTTAATAACGCTTTTTTCATGTTCGACAATGTTGATTTTTATTAATATAAAACAAGCCACTCTAATATATGTTGTGGATGCCTTAATAGAAACTCTATATTTTTTATTGTAATTACTTATATATCATATGAATGAGACAGTGTACGGGGCCATTGGCAAACCCTGTTTGAATAAAATAAAAAAGGCTGATTTACTCACTTGAAACAGAGAGGGTACATTCGGAGAAAGAACAAATCCCGGACATAGAAGTAGCGAAGTCAAAAGCGGCGTCGGCAATGAGGCCAGCTTCGAGATGACGCTCGTCACTCGACAATTAACGACCACTTCTGATTCCAAGAACACGGCCACTTTACCCAGGAGATTGGTTAGTAATGGTCCTAGTGGAGTAAAGTTTACTTTAATATTGTGATTAAGCCAATATGAAAATCCATGAATAGTCTCCGCCGTCAAATCGGCCCAAATATACCACAACGGAAGGTCTCTAGGTATATAAGTTACTGGATATACAGAAGCTGATCTAAGCTAATAGGTAGGTTTAGCAAAGCTCTAAAGGAGCGAGAGGCAAGAGGAACACATTTGGGAGCTACCAACAACGTCATATTGAGTATTTTTAAAAACAAGAGCGCTTTATTGTACGTCCGCAGCAAATGTTTGGTTTCGCGAAAAATATTTTGTTTTCTTGTCTCGTCTAATTGTAATAATTTTGTTCTTTCTTTTTGTGTACATAAGTAAAACATTTGTCTAAAGCCGGTGAGTTCTAGAAATCATTAGGGCTGGTAAATTTTCAGCAGTGGATGGTACTACAAATGGTACGATGATGATGAATTATCAGAATTACTAAAATCGATTATTATTAAACAAAAGTAAAGCTCAAAATCGCTTACCAATAATTGATTCAGCACTAGCCTTCCAACTCCTGATCATAGGCACTACATACTCCTTTCCACTCTCATCCTTATGAAGGCTTTTCCTAAACAAATCCTCGGCGAATCCTTCATCATCTTCCGTCTTGTATTTAAAACTCTCATAATCACTACTCTCGCCTATCGATAGATTATCGTGCTCTTTAACATCGCACTGATTTATCGATATATTCTCAAGCTCTCTTACGTCACTGTTTTGGTTTTCAACCGTTTTCGTTTCATCCATGTTCTCTGTGAATGATGTCAAACTGCTCTGTTCTTTTTCCGACGTGTCGCTTGTTTTTAGCGTGTCGTATTCACTGGTACATATAGAAATAAGGCTGTCCTGCTCTTTCGTATTATTTTGGGCATCTATCTCTCTCGTTTCTTTCGTTGAATTGTTGTTGGTTTCCCGTTTGGGTGTTATGATAGTATCGTATCTTGAGGTCCAATTTTTGCTGGCTATCGCACGTGATACGATTTCGTATCGCGCGTCCCATAAGTACGCATGATAATTACCGTATAATGATTCACTGGGATTCTGAAATAGATTATTTCAATGAAAATAACAAAATAATAATAAACCCATATTTAATATTGTAAAGGAGAAAATAACTGTTTGACTATGTATATATTAATGTTTTAAATCTTGCTCCAATTTGTATAGAGATCGGTATGCAAATCGTTTGAAATCCTAGAAAACGCGGAGTCGTTAGCAAAACCAGGATTGGTGTTGTATGAAATAGATAAGTATATATAGAAAACAATATTCTTATATCACGTAAAAAGTAACTCCTTACCCCATAATTGAACTTCGCTTCGTGGACTAGATTACTCATAGCTATATTCTCATGCACGCCGTTATATCTTCTATCTTCTTCTTTCCTAAAGTCCAGAACTCTACGGCCGCTCATGGCCAGTTCATCGACCCACCGTCGGGTCTGCTCCACGGGTCTCTGGCAGCATTTAGGCACAAGTCCCAGAAAGGCGACCGCCGCGTCCCGGTATGAGTCGGGATCCGCGATACTATGACGATGGGTCGCCATTAGATGGTGACCGTTGAGTAGGTACTTGTACATGAGATCGATTGTCACGTCTTCGCAGTTTATATCGATGAGGGTTTCCATGAGTGCGAGGGAGACAAGAGATAGCTGTAATATTTAATATAATTAATAAATCTAACATATTTTTATTATATCTATTTTGATAATTGTGCATACAAAGGACCTGGGTTCGAGTCCCGGTAGTGGTAAACTTTTCTGTGATGAGCAGGTGAGTTTGTCACTAGTCATGGCTGTATATGTATATGTATTTAAGTATGTATATCTTTGTCTAGTACCTATAGTACAAGCGCAAGCTTAATTTAGGACTAGGTCAATGTGTGTAATTGTTAGTAAATATTATATTATTATTATATCTTTAATTAATAGATCGATATCTATATCCCTTTCAAACCTCTGTGTGCGAAAAGAAATGTGCTACTGTCGTTATAGTAACAAATCTAAGTTAGGGGATAGGGTAGGTTAATTTCGGCCATTATTATATATTGTACGAGTTTTTGTTTGTTAAAATGAAAATTTATGCCTAAGTGAAACTTTTTGTTATCGTGACATATTACACAATACCCGTTTTCGAATCAAATTGTATCAAGTATTGAAAAATAGTTTACTGATGTACGCTTCTACTACAGAATACACAGTGTAACCTTCATGTAACGTCACTCGGTTTAACGACAACTCTCTATAGCGTCAAAATATCCACAGTCCCTTGAGGATCGTTAAATAGAGTTTGCCCTGTATATACAAATTTTCATAACATTCCTACCCTTAATACTTAAATAAAAAAGAATAAATCGAACCTGCGAAGTGCCCTCGAGCCTTCTAAGCAGTACATCGATGACTCTCACTCCGTCGTACTCGTATACGAAGAGGAAATGCAGCACAGAGCGAAGCAGCCCCCTCTCGGTGACGCAGCGCACAAGCAGCTCGAGGTAGACCATCACGGTCGCCTGCTCGCTGGCGCCACTCTGGAACGGCCCCGGTCTCGTCTACCGATATCCGACACGCGTTAATGAGCTTCGTTCATATCACGTCGCGAGAGCGATTGAGTGACAGTTCTTCTACATAGTGTAAACTTTAGACCGTAATGATAATATTTAAGAACAGTTACAGTCATGGATCTAACCCCTTAACTAGGATTGTATCAGTGCTATGGTTGTTACTGGTGAAAGATAAACATGCTTACATATGAACTATTTTCACTATAAAATTGTTTTTTCAAATACCGTTACCAAGCAAAAAAATACAAATAGGTTGTTAATTAATCGATTTTAAAAAACACCTCCTTTTATAAGTCGATGTTTCTGTATTCAACTGTATGTTCACTCATAGCTCCATCACTTATATTCCGAATTGATTTTTTTTTACTTAATAGAGTATACCAGGAAGTTGGTACTGTTTTAATATAGTGCAGATCTGGTGAGGATCTTCGAACATGTAGGTTCCAATTCTTAAATTGACAACAGCAAAACGTATAGTTTTCCCGCTATACCTCCATCATGTTTAGAATGATTTGGATGATAATTTTTTGTCCAATAGGAAATACACTAAAGTTACTTTAAGTTTGCAGTTAAGATCTAATGATAGCCTTCCTTGACACAACAAATTTATCGTGATCAGACTCATTTCAATCAGAATTTTGTCTCGAACATTTTAAATAAACTGAATTTGATGTCACGACAACACAAAAAAATCAAGAATACTAACTACTTTGGATTTTTACCTTTAAATAGACTCTATTAAACACATTCATCAATTTTTTTATATGTCTGTAGGTACACAAAAAGGGTTGTTCTCTGTATATAGTTTATTACGGTTCAGTAATGCAACTGTTGTGTATAAACAATGACCTTGTAGCTTACTGGCAAGAAATGGTCAGACAGGTCGTAAGATCATACAAGATACGAGTAAGTTGTTAATTTCTAAAGAGGCATGATCAAACCTGATATTATATTAATTCTATGCTTATGAGCTGTTACTAGAAAAATCAGTTTCATTCAATGCCTTATAGGTAGTCTGTAATTTCAATTAGCGAAGAGCGCATAAAGTATCATTTTAGTTGGATATAGTATAAAAAAAATTACAACCTCTAACTCTTACTGGCGAGTTCGTTGAATTGTGGAATAGTCTCCCTGCAAGGGTGTCCTCATCAACTTATTCTATTGGGACTTTTAAATGAAGCGTGAAAAGATATCCGTGTGGGCTGACAGGATCGCTGCAACTATCGATAGATTTGTCTTTGCTGTCGGTATCCGTAGCCGGTTTCTCAACTGTAACATGCTTACCATCAGATGAGATGTGTTCACATTACCTAGTCAGAACTTTTTTTAATAGGCATATTTCTTTAGACAGAGTGATATATACCTAGACTTCCAATATTCAAATAATAATGATAAATGAGAAAGCAATATCGACATGTTTAGTAAAAGCCATACAACATACCAAGCCAATCATACTGTAATGCAGAAAATAATGATCCAAATGCAAAAAATACTGTCACTTAATCGCTAGACGCATATCCCATACCAGATGTGCTCCGTGTTCCCGCTCGTGCAATGAAAGCCCATTGACGCGATGTTGATCCAAAAACTCTTTACTATTACAGCGGCTACGCACCGCGCTTGATCCGACACCGTGAAAACACAAGCTTAGAAAACTCGGACCGAGTTCAGATATCGCACTTTGCACTACAAACATCGAGAAGCATTACGCTAACACGACAGGTAATTCTATATAGTTCCGAATCGATTTGATCGATTTTTACTCGAATATTCATAAAATGATACTATGGTGCAATACACTGCGATATCTAGGTCATGCGAATTATATAAAATGCGCGCCAAATAAATAATAAAGTAGGTTGAAGCTAAGACTGCCTTCTGATTTACAAACCTCCCACGCGCAATAGAATCTTCATCTCCACAATAGCTATTTCACTCTGACAATATTCGAATCAGAATCGGACATTACCGGATGAAGAGAGAGATCGAATGATGGATATAGTGCTCAAACTATCATAGAACTAGTTCTAGGGGTACTTCGGAACGTATTTTCACGAATTCGGATTAGACGCCGTGCGTAACCGCTCTTAGTATTAAATCATAACACACAACCAACACCCATGTTTACAAACTACACTTTTCATAGTAATCTACTAACACTACGTAAAATAATATATATTCCTCATATATTTTGCGGTAATTCTGTCTTGCGACAATTTAAAAAAATTTGAATATGTACCATGCGTTCAGGGTTGTATTATGTCGTTTGTGAATATGGGTGTAATTTAGTAATGGTAAAAAAAACATAAAATACACACTCCCACACAAAAACAAAGTTATAAAAGCTTACAATACTGATATAATTTATAGAAACAATTATTTAAAAAATAGTTTTATACAAAAAAATGTTTAAAGTTAATTCGATTATTTTATCAAAATGAATGATGCAGCTCGAATTGAAATCGATTCACCATTTTGGTAATAAATATATTTTTGAAGAAGGTAATAATTTGAATTCCACAATAACATTTAATTATATTAGAAAATCTTATTAATTAATTCTCACCTGTTATAACTGAAATAAATACTAGAAAATTATTAACATCATAGAAACAGAGTTAGTAGAGTTGTATACATGTGCAAATAGAATAGAGAAAGAATAAAGGAGTTATTGAAAGATGTCATACAACACAAACAATTTAGAATATTATATTGTATGCTCATAAAAATTGCATATAAAAAGTCAATATTTTTTGCCGATAACTTGTTAGCACACACTAGTTCGTTATGATTGAAAATTGTAGACAATTCTGCTTTTTTAACATGTACTTAGTTTTTGTACTAAAACATAATTCGGTATTCAATTATTTTATAATTTATCATCGATATATATTATGTAAAGAAAATACACAGAAAACTTCCGTAATTTTTTAAGCCCAGTTCACACATGAGTCATCCCACTGATTTACGCTTTTGTAAATATACTATATTCTCTGTACTAGTCACTATTTATATTTAAAAGGTAAAATATAAGAAAAAACCTTTAAAATTTAAATGAAAAATTTAATTCATATTTTCGCTTCGAATAAATATTAAAAAGGGTTGATGGAAATGTTAAAGAAACCTGATGAAATTGAGCCAGTAAATCGGAGGCATCTTACTTAATCACCCACTCCCATTAATTTTTTTTAAATAGAGTTGGCCTTTTAATAAAAATATCGATAGTAATAGAGAAAAGGAAAATAATTATAATCTTACAGAAGGTCAAGTATTTTCAAAACTCAAAAAATCAAAAATCTATTTACAACTTCAAACAGTATACTTTTCCAAATCGATTATTGATTTCTATTTTTTTACGCATTTATATTAAGAAAGATAATAGTATATTCCCAAATTTAGGCATTTATGAAATCACACGTCCCGTAACCTCCCAACGCGATGAAATATCGATATAGAATGAATTACCTGTAATAGAGCTGGCCCTAAAACAGGAACCAAGAACCCCTGGTACAGGAGATCAAGTAAATGCTTTTTGATAGATGGATGTGCAACCTGAAAAATTATGTATTTTCATATTAATCTTTGTAATTAGCATATTTTTACAACTTAAGTTAAGCCCCGAGGGAACATTAACCAAGATTTAATTATCGATTTGATATATGTTAAAAATATTAAATTATATAAAGATTTATATTTCTTAATCGATTCAGTTGAAGGACTAACTAAAAATGCATACAATTTGTCATTTTAATGTAAACTAATTCGAGAAGTAATTGTTATAAAAACACAGGCATTAGTAACAGGTCTGAAATCCTTTGCAATTCGAGATAAAAAAGGGATATATTAGGTCCTTACATATGAAATTGGCGTTTTTCGTACTGGCCACTTTAATCACAAATTTCTCCTCTTTGGTAAGGAATTCCAAAATTCAAATTTGTACAGCTATAGACTCATGTATTTGTGCTTCGATGATCGTCATTCATTTGTTTTTTTCTTCTGTTTTTTTCTGTTTGCGTCACTCATTTTACAAAATGGAAAACTTAAAATATCGCATTATTTACGAGTACGAGTTCCGCCGTGGCACTAGTGCTGCGGAAACAACTCGAAGGGTGAATGATGTGTTGGCGGTCATGTTGCAAAAGAAAACACAGTTCGTTTTTGGTTCCAACGTTTTCGTTCTGGAAATTTCGACCTGCAGAACAAGCCCCGTGGACGGCCTGAGACTCAAGTTGATAATGAAGAGTTGAAGGCTATTGTGGAAGCGGATCCATCGCAAACAACGTCCGAGTTAGCTGCAGGCTGCGATGTTAGTGATAAAACTGTTTTAATTCACTTGAAGCAAATTGGGAAGATTAAAAAGCTTGAAAGGTGGGTGTGCACGCCACTCAGGGCTGCACTGGGTTTTCCTAACAAGGAAGATAGTGGACTGTAATTTTGTAGGTGCTGGTAGGTTATCTTTCCTTGGGCCCTAGTAAATGCACACGACCATTATAAAATATACATGTATCTATTCCGCTTACCTTTCCGCCGTGGTGTCTCTGCCTGCCTGGATCCAGACCAGCTTCCGGGGCAGTGAATCTGACACGGTCGTGTGCCCGAAGATAAAAGTCCGAAAATCCGTTACTGATCCCAACTCCGTGCTAAATATAATTGTCCCACGCAACACAAAACACAGCGAGATCAAAAAAACAATATAACTAGGTCCGTAGCCGTAAATAAATTAATAAAAAGCCTTCCGATACAAATCTGATGTGCCCGGTATAGTTGCGTCCGACGGAGTGTGACGTTTGCCCACCGTATGACGCCATCTGGCGGTAGGCTTGCGGGAATATACACAGGTATACAGTATAATGGCGTGTACATACCCTCCCCCCCGGGAATAAGCCTACCTAATTACCGATGGGCAGCTTACACAACTTTGATATCGGCCGTACCAAAGTGCTGCTGCGCGTCTTAACCTCTGCAACGCGGTTTACAGAGTCCGAACCGGGGAGTAACCGTATAATCCGAGCCCGTTTCCATTGTAAAGATGGCAGATTGTCTTCTTTAACTAATACTAAATCACCGATACTCAAAGATTCCGGATGAGCCGTCCATTTCGTCCGGTGCTGCAAAGTATGCAGATATTCATTTTTCCATCTCGACCAGAAGTGTTGCGTTAGCTTTTGTATTTGTTGAAACCGTGACAGTCTATTTACATTAATATCCGTGTATGGATGTTCTGGTAAAGCTACCAGAGGTTGTCCGATAAGGAAATGTCCGGGAGTCAACACCTCTAAATCCGTTGGGTCCGTATTTAAGGGGCAAAGAGGTCGCGAATTCATGACCGCCTCGACCTTTGCAAAAAACGTAGTAAGCTCCTCAAAAGTGAGCTTACTATCACCGAGAACTCGATACATGTGAGTCTTGGCAGACTTCACTGCCGCTTCAAAAAGTCCACCCATATTTGGACTACTTGGGGGGTTAAACAGCCAAGTAATATTCCGTTGTACTAGCTCACGTGATATATCCGACTGATGGTCTCTTAAATATATGTAAACATCTTTTAAATATTTATCCGTACCGACATAATTTGTTCCGCAGTCCGAACGCACTAGGGAGGGAAGTCCTCTCCGAGATACAAACCTAGTAAAAGCCGCGACAAAAGCTTCAACTGATAATCCCGAAACAATTTCTAAATGAACCGCCTTAGTAGTTAAACATACAAATATGCATAAGTAACATTTTAATATCCGAGCATTTCTTAACTTACTACTTTTAATAAAAAAGGGACCGGCAAAGTCAGTACCTACGCCTTCAAAGGCACGATTACACCGAACACGATCAGGAGGCAAATCTGCCATAAAAGGCTGTTGAGACCGAGGCTTTGTTTTAAAGCATTGTACACACTGAAAGGTAACACTCCGAGTCAATTTACGCATAGACAATATCCAATAGGACCGTGATAATATTGCCGCTAAAGCATTAGCTCCGACATGACAATGCGTTTTATGATGATATTCTACTAACAATTTTGAGAAATTATCTTTTCCAGGAAGTAAAATAGGATGCCGAGCCGAGTATGGTAAGTCCGAATGCCGAATGCGTCCACCTACGCGTATTAAGCCGTCACTATCAAGGAAGAGATTAAGCTTTCTTGCCGAATCGCGAATAGGTTTAGCCGATTTTAAAGCCGAAATATAGTCATTAAAATGCATGCTCTGTACCGACCGAATTAAATATGTTAGAGCTATGCGACGTTCCGAAACCGAAATAGTTTTATCATAAGTCCGAGACTTATGCCGACAATTATGTATAAAACGAAGAATAAATCCAGTTACATTGACAATAGTGTCAAAAGAACTGTACCGACCGATAATATCCGAAAAAATATCTGTATCCGAAATGGTAGTGTTTGTGATAAATTTAGACCGTAAACCAGGTAAATTAGTTGGTATTTCAGCATGCTCTTGTGGCCAAGATTCACTTGAGCAACATAACCACTGAGGGCTCCACCATAACGAATGGTTTAAAAGCTGAGCAGCAGAACAACCGCGAGATGCCACGTCTGCACTGTTTAATGTGCCGGGTACATGTCTCCACCGAATTGGTAAATTAATATTATTTATTTGTGATACTCTGTTGCCTTGAAAAACTTCTAGTTTGTGCGGTGGTGTCTTCAACCAAGCCAACACAATAGAGCTATCACACCAACCGATAGTTTCCGATAACTGAACCGAGAGATCACCTATGGCCGCAGACGCATGTTGCAGTAAGTTAGCTAATAGAACTGCTCCGCTGAGTTCTAACTGAGGAATCGTCATTTTCGTCTTTAGGGGGGCAACCCTAGATTTAGCCATCATAAGGCGAACCGAAGCTTCACCATAAGTATTTTCCGTCCGTAAATATACTGCTGCTGCATAACCCGAAGAAGAGCCGTCACAAAATCCGTGAAGAGAAAAGGTTACATCACCGTCCGATTTTAAGCACCGAGGTATAGATAATTTTTGTATGTAAGGCAAGTCCGAAACAAAATCATTCCATTTCCCTATTAGGTATGCAGGAGCTGGTGCATCCCAGTCTACCCGTTTAGCTCCGTCACTAAGCAATTCTTGCAATAATAATTTAGCTCGAAATACTATAGGGCAAATCCAACCTAAGGGATCGAACAGTTTAGCTAGCGAGGAAAGTATGCTGCGCCGAGTAACAACCGCTGTTTCAGGTGGTAAGTTACGAATCCTATAAGTGAAAGTGTCCGATGAAGGATTCCATTGTATACCCAAAATCTTAACAAAACTGAGGCTGTCATCATCTTCAAAAATTCGAGGTGACTCACAGAAATCATCAGGAATATCGCTCAAAATTTCCGCTCGATTAGTTGACCACTTTCGCAACTCATAGCCAGCTGAGTTCATGAGACCTATCAGCTCGTCCCGAATTTCACGAGCTTCCGTAATTGTATCCGCACCTCCGTTCAAGTCATCCACGTATGAGTTGTTAACTAGCAGCTTTGCTGCCCTAGGAAAGCGATTATTTTCGTCTGTGGCCAGCTGATGTAAGCACCGAATAGCGATAAAGGGACTAGACTTCAGACCGTACGTATTTGTTGTCAATTCATAGACTCGCAAAGGTTCCGAGGGATTCTCACGCCATAAGATGAGTTGATATCTCCGATCATCAGGATGTATCCAAGTCATCCTAAACATCATTTTAATATCTGCCGTAAAAACAAATAAAGGCACCCGAAAAGCCAAAATAATTTTTGTAATGTCATTTTGTAATTTTTCGCCTGAATATAAGCAGTCATTAAGACTAGCACCGGAAGTAGTCTTAGAACTGCCATTGAACACGACCCGTATTTTTTCCGTATCCCCTGACCTTTTGAAAACACCGTGATGTGGTAAGAAATAATGTTCATGTCCCGAATTAATGTCAAATTCCGCAGGCTGCATGTGACCGCAATCAATGTATTCTTTAATAAATTCGATATATTTTGCCTTAAATTTAGGCTGACATTTCATTCTCCGTTCCAGTGATAAGAATTGTCGAACTGCAGTAGTCTGCGAGTTGCCTAACTCTGCATGACCGGGTATCAATGGTAGCCGAACCATGTACTTGCCGTCCGAACAACGTTGAACCGAGTTGGTAAATATTTCTTCACATTGAACCTCAACAGGATTTTTAATAATTAATTTTGGAGGTTCTTCCGATTTCCAAAAACGTTCCACCGCTTCTATTAAAGAAACACCCGTAAAAGAATCCGAGGTCCGAGGTAAAATATCACCTTTCATCGGTAGTGATAATTCTCCAAATATAGCGAGATCAAAAATCGTGTCCATGGCATAAGGTCCACCTGGCCGTATGGTCACCTTATTGCCCTCAATTATTTCCCCGAGGATATCGCAGCCGAAAATAATATCCACCTGAGACAAATTTGCAAAACCCATGTCCGAAATATCTGAATTATCTGTATAGCCGAGAAGCGGGGGAATATAACTTGTTGGTGTTTTCAATACAATCGCATTAACTGATAATAAAATATTATTTTTATTCCGATCCGATGAAAAATATAATTTGACAATAGCATTACTTTTTTGCGCAGGTAATCCGCCCACACCCGACAATGAAGTAATGTTATAGTATCTCTTTAAACCGAGCCGATTAACTAAATCACTACGTACTATACTTAATTGAGAACCAAAATCTAATAATGCGCGAGCCTTAAATACATCACCATTTATTGATAAAACATTGACAATAACCGTAGGCAAAATAATGTTCTTTTTTAATTTAGGGGTCGTTGTCGGAGACTCTGATATCTCCGACCCTAATTGCTATTGCGCTTGGACTCCCGTAGTAAGCGCATAACGAGATTCACTTTCGTCTTGCGCCGGCTGAGCGCGCATCGAACCCGCACTCCGGTCACCATTACGTTCCGGCCGCTGTGCCGCTACGTTCAATGTGTTACCATTAAACGCGCGCACGCTTCCGCGCCTGTCTCGCATTTCGAACCCAGCTCTCTCAAACATATTATGATTCTGCGGCGGGTGATATCGATTATCAAATCTACAAATTAATTTATTGTGTCCGACATTACCACAATTCTCACAAGGTATAAACATGTTACACTGAGAAGCCCTATGTGTATTAAAACATTTATAACATAAGCCATTATTTCGAACCCACATCCTACGATCATAAGCCGAAATATTTTTAAATTTACTGCAATTATTTATACTGTGTCCCGGAGCCGAACAATATGTACACAGGTCGGCACGATTATTGGACCGTGTGTTAACTGGCATAACATTATGTACATATCTAACATTTCTAGCGCGTATGTTTTTTCTAGCCGACTGATAATTTTGCAGCGCGGGCCGAGGATAACTATTACCGTTATTGTTATTATTGTTATTGGGACATGTGTACGAATATATTTGACGATATTCAGGGGCATTATTCGTGTCAATTCTATTGCATTCCTGTTGCAAGAATGTTAACAAATCGCAAAATTTAGGTAAATCCGTTGTAGAACCGCCGTATTCCTGTTCAAATCGTGCTTTTATGTCAGATGGTAACTTCCTAGCCGTAATGTATACAAGAATATAACTCCATTGTTTTACAGGTAAGCCTAGGCCTTCTAATGCTCGCGTACATGTGAGCAAAGGATTTAAAACTAATGACCGTAAAAGTTTAACATCTCTTAATATTTCCATATTAAATATCCGTGCAATATAAGTATCGGCCAATAAACGCTTATTATCATACCGTGAACTTAATATTTCTAAGGCAATATTTAACGAAGAATCAACCATATCTAAATGTTGTATTAAGCCTTGAGGTTCTCCTTGTACGTGTGAAAATAAATAATGAAACTTCTCAGTATCCGTCATATCCGTCCGAGACAAAACAAGCGATTTAAATAAATTCATAAAACCACACCAAATAAATAAATCACCATCAAATATCGGGAGATTTATTTGTGGCAGCCGAGCCTTATTATTTCCGGCTGAGTTCGACTCTGGACCCGTTGGTTTTGGGGCCCCAAAATGTTCCGACGAGAATGCCAGTAAACTATCATACTGACAATTTAGAGCTTCATATCGTGCGTCCAACTCCGCAAACATTTTATCATCGTAGGTACCCTCCAACAATTTTTCATAAATTTCTGTGGCGTTTTTATAACGACTCTCAAGCTTACGCAACCTTGCTGATAATACCGACGTACTATATTCCGATGTCTCAATTAGTTCAACAGATCTTTTGAACCAATCACATTCAATTTTAAATTTAATTTCCAATGACTTTGCCATCTTTGCAATTTCAACTTAACTGCCTTAAAATAAGTTATATTTTACCCGAAATATTTCGTTCTAGAAACTACCTAGAAACGATTACGTGCAAATCCGAACTACCCGAGTTTACCAAATGTACCTACTGAGATCCAATTCTAAATAATCAACTGCGTAATATACAAAACTTATGAAAATACCCGAAATTAAATTAATACCGAAAAACCTAAAATTATTACCTTTTAAAACAATGGTTCGACAAATTAACTACAGCGCACCCGACCGAAATAACGATGTAGTTTAAGAACGGTAACTACCACCAAGCGATGACAGTCACTGTCCCTATGCCGCACCAAATATACCACAACTGAAGGCCTCTAGGTATAAACAACACTGGAAATACACAAACTGATCCCGAAACGTAACAGCCAAAGCCAATCACAATGACGGTCTTTGCACTTGTGTACTGTGGTCACGACCCAGTTCAGGCTAGTGCCCTACCACCTCAATAAGCCTATTTCAACCGTTTTACCTACAAATCCGATATAAAAAACAATAGCCGAATAACACAATTTTTGTAAGCTACCACCGACTTTTTTATGCTTATTAAAAACCGAGACCGTAATTACTCCGTAAAGATAACCATCCGCGCTCGAAGGTACCAGCAAATATGTGCACGCCACTCAGGGCTGCACTGGGTTTTCCTAACAAGGAAGATAGTGGACTGTAATTTTGTAGGTGCTGGTAGGTTATCTTTCCTTGGGCCCTAGTAAATGCACACGACCATTATAAAATATACATGTATCTATTCCGCTTACCTTTCCGCCGTGGTGTCTCTGCCTGCCTGGATCCAGACCAGCTTCCGGGGCAGTGAATCTGACACGGTCGTGTGCCCGAAGATAAAAGTCCGAAAATCCGTTACTGATCCCAACTCCGTGCTAAATATAATTGTCCCACGCAACACAAAACACAGCGAGATCAAAAAAACAATATAACTAGGTCCGTAGCCGTAAATAAATTAATAAAAAGCCTTCCGATACAAATCTGATGTGCCCGGTATAGTTGCGTCCGACGGAGTGTGACGTTTGCCCACCGTATGACGCCATCTGGCGGTAGGCTTGCGGGAATATACACAGGTATACAGTATAATGGCGTGTACAGTGGGTACCTCACGAATTGACTGAAGCAAACCGGCAAACGCGCGTCGACTGCTGCGTTACATTACTAAACCGGTACAATAATGAAGGTATTTTAAACCGAATCATTACCTGTGATGAAAAATGGGTTCTTTACGATAATCGGAAGCGCTCAGCGCAATGGTTGGATCCTGGCCAGCCAGCGAAATCCTGCCCCAAGCGAAAATTAACCCCAAAAAAGTTACTTGTAAGCGTTTGGTGGACTAGTGCCGGTATTGTTCATTACAGTTTTCTCAAATCTGGGCAGACTATTACGGCTGATGTCTATTGTCAGCAATTGCAAACCATGATGGAAAAGCTAGCGGCTAAACAACCTAGGCTGGTCAATCGCTCCACGCCACTGCTGCTTCACGACAACGCTAGACCACACACTGCGCAACAGACGGCTACTAAATTAGAAGAGCTTTAATTGGAAAGTCTAAGACATCCTCCGTACTCCCCGGACCTTGCTCCAACAGATTACCATTTTTTTCGAAATTTGGATAACTTCTTGCAAGGGAAAAAATTCAACTCCGATGGGGCAGTCCAAATCGCCTTCAAAGACTTTATTGATTCCCGTCCGGCTGGTTTTTTTTAGTAAAGGGATCAATGAACTACCTATGAGATGGCAAAAGTGCATAGAAAATAATGGTTCATACTTTGATTAATTAAATATATTATATTAAAAAATATTCGACTTTTTGTTCCTCCCATACAAAACGCCAATTTCATCAAATTTCAATGTAAGGACCTAATATAATAAATGTTCGAATGAGAAAAACTTTAAGGAAACTGTATAAAGCAGGTGTAGTATCATGAGTAGAGTGACAAATACCCCTTTTTAGGGAAAGGGGAGACGGCCAGACTTATGCGTCTTGAATGCGGTGAATTGACAGTGTCCTGGACACAAAACCTCGGTACACCGATTGCCCTGGAACCAACCAGTGGCTGACAGACTTCCTGGAGACTTCAGACTTCCTTTTAAAAATCATTATTTATTTTAAGGAAGGCAGCTTAATCAAAAAATATACGTGTTATATGCAAGATACCTGTGCCACGGCGTTGCAAAACTCTAAAGAGTCGATGAAGAGCGTCAATTTGTGTACTTGATTGACGTCGTCTGGGGTCAGCCTGTAGATTTTGTCGCTCAATGTCCGAGGCAGAAGCGAATATAGGCCGCTTAACCCTGTTAAAAAAAATGGTTAGCCTTATCAGAACTCAGAATAAGAACAAGATTTAAAGCTCTATTCTCTTTTGCTGCTCCCGTGGGTTTCTCAGTATGAAGATATTTGACTATCCCTCGAAAAAAGTACTTTCGTTCGGGAAGAAAGGTACTTCTCTATCCTTTACCCTTGGCAACGTGTTGGCAAAATTTCATGATTGATTGAGTAGTAAAGGCGTGAAAAACAAACAAATAAATAAACTCACATGGGCGTTTTTAAGCGTCAACTCTATGAGTTTTATGGTAACGCCACTACATGAGGTAGTACGTGGAATGCCCGAACTAGATTGTGACCACAGTTCACAATTGCAAAGACCATCATAGTGACTCGCTTTTGAAAATCCTTTTATGTACTTACAGTTGTTCCTAGAATTCAATAGGGATATCTAAGAGCCAACATGACCACGGCGACTAAGATAGACTTCCATCCCTTGGTATTCGTTGCCGTTAAAAAACAGGATTAGTTAAGAAACACTAAAATTTTACAATTACATATTTAATGCGGCTTTTACTAGTGAATTAAATCTAGTTTAAATTTATATAAAACGTTATTTAGCACTAAAATGTACTTATTTGCTTGCAAGAAAACATTATACAGTTTTAATCATTGTTCAATTTAAATCATCATTGTTGTAGAATTAGACCACTTTAATTAAAAACCTTTTTTGTAGTAAAATTATGAGCCCGAGTTATCCGCATTAGGGATAATCGCAGGGGTCAACCCTACCGCAGTGCAATGGTAAGGCCTCGCCCTGGAGAAACCACCCACTTGATCACGGTTTCCCCTAAGCCAGATAAGTATTTTCCGACCGGGAATACTATGAAATTGTCGGTGGACATGTTAGCACTGACTCATCAGCGACTCTCTCAGAACTGAGGTGTATTCCACCGTATTGAGCACAATAGGGCTGATATGCCAAAATGGCAAAAGCCCTTATAAATCTATACTAATATTATAAAGCTGAAGTGTTTGTTTGTTTGTTTGAACGCGCTAATCTACGGAACTACTGGTTCGAATTGAAAAATTATTTTTGAGTTGAATAGACCATTTATCGAGGAAGGCTTTAGGCTATATAACATCACGATGCAATTATTAGGAGCGAAGAAATAATGGAAAATGTGAAAAAAACGGGGAAAATTATTCATCTTTGAGGGCTTCCATTGCGTGCGCTGCAAAAACGGTTCAAGATACCAAAAATATATGTAAGAAAGGATTATTCCCCTTGAAATGATCTAAAAAAATGTCCCCGACAGTATATGTCTATCTTTTAAGATTAACTCACTAGAACCGTTTTTATGATAATCAAATTTGGTCGAAATTAATTCATTATTTGTTAAGAGTTGTATCAACGTAATAATATTAATCTTTATCCAAATAAATGTGTTGTTGATTAAGAGTATTTAATTGTGAACAAAATTGTCTTTGACATCACTTAATTTCAATGAACATCTTAGAAGGTATTACAATAACTTATATAGCAAAACAACGTTTGCCGGATCAGCTATAATAAATAAAATAAAAAAAGATAAGTATTTTAATGAAAAAGCATTTTATGTAAGCTTAACTAGAATTAACTATTCTGAAAATGTAAATGAAAAATTGAAACAGTAAATCTCGAAGAAATTCAAACTCTAGCTTCTTAATTCCATACTGACCTGTAGCCAGCACCGGACACGTGTTCCCCGCGAGCATGAAGTCCGCCAACTGGGGACATCGGGCGGACATTTTGGCGCACAACAACAGCGCGTCCCGGGCGCCGGAGCCCGTGGCGCCTTCCCGGTGTACCGAAGACAGAAGTAGACGGACTATGATAAACCTAAAATGTGACGTCACAGTACGTCATATTATGTACATGCTCTTACACTTTAAACATTCGTCGGCATGTCACCCAAATTTGGGTGACGCTCTTCTTGTTAAAATTAATAAGATTTTTAAAATGAATTTAATGGAATATGTACTTATATTAATATATAGGATAATAAAAATATTGACATTACACATTTTTTTTTTTACTTTGGATATATCTGTAATTTGACTTGATATTTTATGGAACAGCCTGTATGTATGTAAATGTATTTTATTATCAATCTACCCTATCTCTATTATATTTTATTTAGTATTCAACATTTTTCTATGCTACTTAAAAGTATTCTATGTATTTATTGTCATACTTGTTTGTTGTATGTTATAAGGTATGTTTTTGTATATTTGGTTCTAATATTTAAATAGCACCGTGACGTCCGCACAATCGATTCCCCTGAGCGTCGGCTGAAAATCAGCGCTGGATGGTGCGTGCAGCGTCGCCCAGCATACGCTGAGCTGAGTGCTCTTTGAGATGGGTAGCAGCACACAGGATACATGATGTGATGTTATGTATTCTTTCATTGTTGTTTTTATATAAATATGTTTGTTGTGTATTGTTTCCTTTGCCTCAATAAACTTTTTCTTTCTTTTCTTTTCTTTCTTTTTATAACATATTACGTTATATTTTCGCATGTTTTTCGTTAATACGCGTTAAGCATATTTGATGTAAGAAGCAAAATTATTTGCGATAAATCGAAGGTAATAATGTAACAATAAAATCATAGTATTAGAGTTACGTTGTTTATATTCCTGCATATCGCTTGTTTACGCAGATTTGGGTCCCGTGAGACACAAACGAACCGCACTGGGCGACAAACGTCATAAAGATATGCATATGTAACACGGGAATTATTTATTGTAAAAATGTTTTTAATGAAAGCCATGATTTGATTATGAATATCTAATCAATCTATATCTTTGTTTAGTAGCAATAATATAAATGCAAGCTTACTTCGAGACTAGGTCAATGAGTGTAATTGTCCATAAATATATTTATTTACTGTGTTATTGTTGACAGATCTATGTGAAGTAAAAATAAACTCAACACTTTAGGCAATAGTGCTATCAGAATTGATTTCCTTGTTGTACAAATACACACCCTTAAATATTAATAAATGTTTTTATGGTACCTCATAAACCTATGCGCATAGCTTTGGCAATAGGATGGGACACTGGATTCTATAGGATTACTAGTACAACATCCCGCCCCCCCTAATAAGCCATTTTTTAATTTTAAATGAACAATGTGGATATAGAAACTAATGTACATCTGCTCACACCGAAAGGGATATAGCGTGAAAATAGTTAGAAAGTACCGATCTTACTATAGCTATATCAGTTATCATTATGGTATTTGTTTCATTAAATCTTAATTAATAAGCGAATGTGGGAACCCCAAAAATCTTCTAAAGAGTTGTTTTCAACATTTGTTTTTTTTTTATTATACTGGTACCTAATATAAATCATAGTAAAGATGCATTTACAATGTCAAAGTACCTGACATTGACCTAAAACTTAACGTACTTATAAGGCTGCATGCGTTTGTAACGTGTGCAGACATGTCAAAGATAATTATGCAACATATATTTCAATCACGCTCTGAACTAGAGATAGGAAAGAGCGTGAACTCACTGGTAATTTCATAGTAATAAATAAAAATCACCCGGAACAAAGCCGAGATAGCCCTATGAGAAAATTACGCGTGCGAAAGAGATAAAAATACATTCTATTTAGTTAGGGGACTTTTAGTGTGTACGTATGTCAGCGCCATCATACCCTAATACAGAAATACCTAACATATGAAATATGGTGCCATTGGTCTGACCAGGCCAGACGCCTCATCAGGTAACACTTTGTCAAACATCTCGACGTCAATTCTGTTCAAAGCAAAGGCACTCACACAGAAGTCATTTTAACGAATCAATATAAAAAAAATACTTGACGTTTATACAAAAAAAAACTAATTAATTTATTGGGTCACTTAGAATTCCAACTATTTCTCCAGTTGTGCAAATAGGAAGACCAATTGTTACAGATAAACACACTTGTACAAACATATACTCACTCTGCCTGCGATCCGTTTTGCGTGTGTGTCGTCAAGAAAAACAAATCGATGAACCTCATGTTCTGCATTAGAGCGACACATATCTGGTTCAACACAGCTACAAGCTGACCTGGAATTTTATTTTTTTTATACCAAAAATATGCAATATAGATGACAGATCATCTTATTTAAAAATGTCAACTATCTTTGTAATTAGTACAATACATTAACAGTAATGATGCCACCGTGCTTGACAAAAAGTGAGACAAACGCAATACTCGCCCGGTTTAGTTGTTAAGGCCTATCCCGGCCATCAACCAAAATCCAGTCAAAAAAAACATACACGCACTATAAATAGAATCAATGTTTTTATAAAAATAATAAGAAGTTCACTTGATCTTCAAATAATTTCGCACCTTCTAAATTGAAACACCCTATATCATGTGGGTATCGTCTTGCAATGTACCTAGTAAGTACAAAGAAAAGTGAATAAGGAATATTACGAGAATAAAAACTTTCAAGAAACGACCAAAAGATAAAAGAATAAAAGACAGTAAAAATAAAGTGCCAAAAAAATCTTCACGTTCAATACATTTAAATGTTAAAATATGGAGAAAATAATCTTTTTAGATGAGCCAAATTATTTTAGTAGTTGTATACAGAGTGTTATAGAAGTATGAAATAATCATTTAGGGTATACTTGTGTACCATGAGACTATTTTATACTTCTAAACATTTTTTTGCTTAAAACCTTGATTGCTAATAGCCCTAAGTGACATGAAAACAAAATCAGCGCTTTGAGCAACAGTATGTTTATAATTAATTTGTCATATACTATTTTTAATACCAATATAACATTTGTTAGTATGCACATGTACGCTTTATATTAGAGCAGTTAATTGATTTTGTATTGTGGTCCAAACCACATGAATTACACGCGAAATTGTTTGGGTTGTAAGATACTAAATTCTAATAAAAATCTGCACTTACTTTCCAAATTAGGTGGTGACAATTGATTTCTAAAACTGCTCAATAACTTCAACAGGGGCCTTAGAAAGGGTTCAGCCGCTATCACCTACAATATGTACATTAAAAGTAAGACACTGCATCAACCTTATTAATAAAATACAACAATCTTACAAACATACAATTTTCTGGACAACTTCTATCGACCTATCAATGATCTATGGTAATCACATTTTGTTTGGAAAAGATTTTATTCATATCTCTAGGGATATCGATAATCCGGTTTTATTTATTTATAAGAACGCCGAATTCTATTATAAAGCGGCATCCAGACTACAATCTCATGCCATAGATCCAATAATGGGTACCATAGTTAGACTTAAAATATTTTTACTCAATGTTCGAATGGTTGAATGTCCTACTCTAATTTTATTCTAATAGACTAGGAAAACCGATAATTTCTAACATTATACAATCGATATATGAATCATACTAACATAACAAAATAACCATTAAAGCAATTACGACAACACTCGGAGGCTTCACAAATAGAATTTTGTGTAAATGTTTAGCTAGGGATGATCTGAGATATAGGTATTGAAGCATTTCCGTGCACATACAAGGAACTTGGTGTGTTTTGAAGTGGTAAGGCGATTGCCTGAACTAAGACATGACTACAGTACACAAGTGACGGTCCTAGTGACTCGATTCGACCTGTCGCATTTCGGGATCAGCTTGTGTACGTTCAATTGTTGATATACCTGATCTTCAGTGGTGGTATATGTGGGCCCACATCGTCCTTTGATAGACGCTGTTGTCTTTTAACTACTGTGGATTTCCTTCAGGTGCGTTGTAGTACTGTGTCGAGCCAGTATAAAAAAAGGTGAAATAAAATAGTTTCACCCCGTAATACTTACTAAATAAAATTTATTACTTAAGTCGACTTAAGCTAGGGTTTAAATTAGGTTTTTGATAACGTAGGCGAAATCTTCCAGTTTTCGCTGAATTTCGAATATTAAATTGACTTCATTTAGGTGCATTTCTGGACGATGTTCAGTGACCATACCTATTGCAATTATACCAGTTCTCGAGAATAAATTACGTCATGTCGCATGTGTCATCTGTTATTCCCCAGACAAGTTTCACATCTTATAGTTACAATAAATGGTATTACTTCTAAATTTCCATAATCTTTACTGCTATAAATTATCATTCAATTTACAATTATAGATTATATTTACTGAAAATTCAATTTAAAAAATCAGTTTCTTTCATCTTGCAAATTGCTAAGGAGTGGAAATGCTTGCAGCGACGATAATTCCACGTAGTATGATTTAAAAGCTTTAGAGTCATTAGTTGGACTCACGCAATCTGTTATACTAATCATCTTCATCTTCCACCAGGTGTGAATTAGATAAAGGGTCAGCCTATAAATCTTAAAAAGAAATTGCATCTCCCCAAATATATATAGCAAACTAAACTTAGGTAAAACAATTACGATTACATTTTGCGTTTTTTATCATTAGCATGACAGCATTTTACTCATCTATGTTTTATACACTACGGAATCCTCAAAAGCATACACATTACTACTTCATGTTTTGAAGGGATTTAATCATGATTACAAAGCATCAAAATTAAAATCACAACAACATTTTGTAGTCATTAATCATTAATCCGATTACATTTTGCCCATCTCTGCATATATGCATGATTTTAGAGAGGCACCTAACGTAGGAAACTAGGTTAAGGTCATACTGTCGAAAAAACTACGAAATTAGTAATACCTGTGAACTATAATGGCTGACGAGAATACCAAACAATTTAAGCTGCTCCAATCGAACCGCATTCTCATATCTGCAAAAGGAAACATGATCATGATAAGAGATACAAAACCAGATATCGTTTACGGTAGTCTGAAATACGATATTAATTGATAAAGCCATTCATTCGAAACGAACTTGGGTCTCACAGTTCCATAAAACATGGGAATCCTATTGGATGTTCGTTATTTATATAATGAAACCTGTAGGACCAGAATGACTAAAGTGATTGTCAAAACGATAGTGATTTAGATTCAATGAGCTCTTC
Organism: Automeris io; assembly: GCA_036320925.1. Lineage (NCBI taxonomy): Eukaryota > Metazoa > Arthropoda > Insecta > Lepidoptera > Saturniidae > Automeris > Automeris io. The sequence continues at coordinate 1,809,805 of JAUDJH010000030.1, read as the reverse complement.
TAGACTAGAATTCAATTAATTACTATACAACCTTATTAGAGGACGGGTTTAATTTGGTTTGGATTTAAGTTGATAAAAAAAAGGCTCAAATATTAAAAACTATATTTGGAAACCAATCATAATTTTATGCAAGCCTCAAAATTTTTTATTATTAAATAAACCGATTTCAATGATGTTAAAAAACATTTTGGCTAAATGTGTACGTTGTAACCTTTATTTTCTGGCGTCGCTATAGTATTATATGTACTAAAATGAGACGTCCTTATACAGAGTGAGTTTTAACTTAAGTAAAAATTTAAACAGTTGCAAAATTCCATTATTATTAAAGATATTTTACTGCTTATATAAAAAATTTACTAGTTTTTGATATAGTGCCAAGTTTTTTTTTTTATAAGAAGTCAGTTTTTTTTCTTAAGAATGGACGTTTATAAACAGCCCGTTTTCATAATGAACAACAGATTTGAAAAAAACATTGTTTATTCTACACCAGAGAAAAAGTATCAATAATATTAACTTTGACATTTATCCTCTATCTGTTCCCTCCTAAAACCGTTGTTTTTTCCTATTAAACGAAGCCTTGCCTTTGAAGCTAATTTAAGCTAAACTTTTTTTTCATGCACCTTCTCTTTACTCCGATCGAGGAGTTTTAAATAAATCTTATAATCTAAACCATGTACAGTATTAATGATACGCGTAACGCGTTGAGCGCTACGTCAGCCATCGGTGGCTGACACTAGACTGCAAGACTTTGACACTGTCTTAGAAATACGCGTGGCGCTCAACGTGTTAATTATTCCATAAAACATTATAATACGTTAAATCAAATGAATTTAATAAGCCATAGTTAAAATAAATAAAACTAGAGTGTATAATATAAATGATAAAGAACAATGATCTCAAGCCTTGTTCAAATGACTGATTAAAAGGAATCCTTGATAAGAGCCAATTTATTAATATGCTATCAGCACTCTATTGATATTGAGTGCTGTGAATATTAATTTGAACTCTCGAATGTAGGTAAGTGCTTAAACTGAAAACATATGACTTTATTAAAGTAGATTATAAAAACTTGGACATTAAATATAATAATGAGTTAAAAAAAAATACAATAGCTAACAATATGAAAATATCAATTTAGTTATAACCATAGATGGGAAAAATGTAATCAGATTTAAAAAAAAATGATTACTATTATTTTGATTACATTTTGCGTTTTTTACCATTAATATGACTGCATTTTGCTCATCTATGTTTTAAACACTACAGAATCCCAGATCGCATAAACATTTATGACTTCTTAATGTTTTAAATGGATTTAATCATGATTACCGAGCAAGAAAATTAAAATTACGACTACATTTTGTAATCGGTAATCATTGACCAGATTACATTTTGCCCATCTCTGGTTATAACTAACAATTAATCTATTTGGTATAGAAATATAAGATAATAATAAGAACCACAAATCGTATTATAAAAAGTTCCATGAGCATACATAACCTAGAATATCTATAATACAAAAATGAATCGCAAAATGTCTTGATAAGCGCGAAACTCGAGAACGGCTGAACCGATTTGGCTGATTTTTTTTTTTGTTGTGTTTGATGAAGTCTGAGGAAGGTTATTACGGAGAGAAAAATTTTGAAAAATCCCTGCTACTGTCTAAAAATAACACTTTTCTGTATTCTCATACAATATTTAAAAGTCCATTTGAACTTTAACACCATACCATAAAGTTTAAATGTTAGTGGACGGGTTCCGGGAAGGCAAAACAATGAGTGACGTAGTATCGTATAATAGCCCAAGATCCCAGAGCCGCCAGACCTTTCTTATTTTCTCAGAAATAAAATATATAAAATAACGTAGTGTTAGTATGTACTATGAGTGTATGCATACCCGCTAGCTTGCGCGGGCGGCCAATTTACAGGTACCAGGTGCGAAAGGTAGTTAAAAATTATACTTACTTTACTTATTTTCTCAGTGCTGATTTTTATATATATTTTAGAAAATATTATTTTAAATTTATAATGGTTACTGCCAGACTCGTTTCGACGGCCATTATTTTTACTAGACGCTTTAAAGCAGCCAAAAAAATAAGGTAACTTTACTTATATTCTCAGTCTTGATTTTTATACATGATACTCAGGAAACTAATTCAATAATTTTTGCAAGCAGCCAGACCACTCGGATGGGCCTAACATTTCCCCAGACACATATAAAGGCTTTCTGTGTGTATGAACGCGATCGTGATTGTTAGACGGTTTTATAGCATAGTTTTGTAAAATTTGTTATTAATCATCTAATTATTGAATTCGTTTCCTGAGTATCACGTATAAAAATCAAGACTGAGATTATAACTGATGTTACCTTATGTTTTTGGAAGCTTTAAGGGGGTTATCCCATGTGATGGGCTCAAAAAAAAGTTTTTCTTTTTTTTTTCATAAATTGCTTTCTTAACATATCTAAAATACGGTAGTAAAGTGATTTTTAAAAATTCGAAGTCATTTTAAAGATACAGCTGTCAAAAGAAGGAGCTATTCGGAGCGCTGAGTTGGCAGTCGGAGTTGGGCCTATTGTGTACAGTCGGCTTGATACCTGGCACGCTTTCATACAAATATAAGTTTATACAAATTTCTACATGCTTAAAAAGGAATTTCTATAATTATTAAATATTTTACTGAAGTTATTTTAGTTTTTGTTTAACTTCGAAGAGCGCGAAAACTACTAATTATTTCCTTTCATAATGAGTGGACGGAAAGGATATACGAGTAGATATGTTAATCCTGGCCGTAGTAAAAAAAGAAAGTTTAGAAGAAACCGTTTTACCACCCAAAATGAAAAGGTTTTTACATCAGCTTCGACAAAAAACTTCAAAATAGCTTGAACATGGATGTTCCCATCGCTTTGAATTTCGCGTATTGCATTTTGGAGTTTGTTTCTGTATTCGCTGCAATTTCTGAAATGGTAATATGCAAAACTTGTAAAAGTGATGTGCCTATTTCGCTATCAAGTTTCCAAGGCTTAGGTTTTAAAATTATTCTATCGTGTGAGTGTGAAAAACAGACAGTTATAAACTAGGGCTCATTGATCGAGAATGCATTTAAAGTTAATCGCCGGTTTGTATGTGTCTATTAATATCAGTTATCATCTTTAATGAAGGTTTTGAAGGTGTTTTAAAACTAATGCCAGTTATGGGATGCCCTATTGGCCGCGACGCCCATACTAATGTTAAGAAACGTGATGAAAAGCGAATCTCACGTTCTGAGCGGCGCGTAAGCGATGTCGTTAAGCCAGGAATGACTCAAGAGCTGAACAATATGCTTTGAAAGAGTTTCAAGAGGAAGAGGAAGGAATACTTTATGGAACAGGCATCGCCGATTGAGGGTAAGTTAAGACTTTCATAGTTTTAAGCGGACTTGAAATTTTAAATAAGTTTTTCTCAAAACTGTGCTTTTCAAACTTCCTCCATCGTATCTCAAAAACGGCTTGACCGAATATCTTAAAACTTAAAAGGCGCACTCATCTCATGTAAACGCATAGAATGACTATTATTAATTAAACTTTCCCAAAATTTCGGTTTTTTTTTAAGCAAAAAATTAAACACAAAAACGCAAAATTCGCGACTTTTTTTTCAAATGCCTACCAGAAGTCCAAATTTCGGTATATTCATTTGATAATAGTTCATTCCGTGCATTTAGGTCTAAAGATTAAAACGCTGCTATTTTTTTTTTGTTTCAGATAAGCCAATCAGCCGGAATCGTGGAAGAAGTGCGAGCCCATTTTTTTGAGGCGGGGTTGTTCAGAGCGCTGTAACTCATATTCGACACAACTTTTTTAGCTTAAAATTTATATTTATGCTATGAAAATATATATTAATAGATGATAATAAAGCTCTATCTATTTACTGGTCGTAGAAAAAAAAATCCTAAAAGATCCCTAAAAAACAGCCCATCACATGGGATAACCCCCTAAAAGCTTCCAAAAAATAAGGTAACATCACTTATAATCTCAGTCTTGATTTTATACGTAATACTCAGGAAACGAATTCAATAATTAAATGATTAATAACAAATTTTACAAAACTATGCTATAAAACCGTCTAATAATTACGATCGCGTTCATACACACAGAAAGCCTTTATATGTGTCTGGGGAAATGTTTGGCCCATCCGATTGGTCTGGCTGCTTGCAAATATTATTGAATTAGTTTCCTGAGTATCATGTATAAGAATCAAGACTGAGAATATAAGTAAAGTTACCTTATTTTTTTGGCTGCTTTAAAGCGTCTAGTAAAAATAATGGCCGTCGAAACGAGTCTGGCAGTAATCATTATAAATTTAAAATAATATTTTCTAAAATATATATAAAAATCAGCACTGAGAAAATAAGTAAAGTAAGTATAATTTTTAACTACCTTTCGCACCTGGTACCTGTAAATTGGCCGCCCGCGCAAGCTAGCGGGTATGCATACACTCATAGTACATACTAACACTACGTTATTTTATATATTTTATTTCTGAGAAAATAAGAAAGGTCTGGCGGCTCTGGGATCTTGCTCTATAAATATTATCAATATTTGTCAAATATAGAAGATATTCACTAGAAATAATTTATATGGCAGGACAACGTTTGCCGGGTCAGCTAGTTATTAATAAAATAATTATTAAGTTATGTACCGTGATTCAAATCCCAATATAGTATATGAGAGGGCAACCCTGTTTTCCTTCCCTTTCTTTCCCATTCGTCTTGGATCTAGTGCTGTCTCGCTCGCACATCTCCCCTCCACCACCACGCAGAGTCGAACTTTATTTTCGTTCGACGTGCCGCATTGGCATCCAATTCCTTACATGGAGAGGTCGTTACTAAAATTAAGCTAGATTAATCTTGGAAAACGACCAATTTATAATTCCCAATTCGTCAACAAAGTTATTAAAAGTGTACTTAAACGGGTTTCCGTTCAAAAATACCATTTCAGTGTTTATTATAAGTAAAACTATCACTAAAAGTGCTGTTTCGATTAATAATGGATGAAAATGAAATGAGTGGAAAAAGCGGTGATATACATAACATGAGAACACGCTCTTCAAGTTCGTCGCCTGTCACTTCAAGTTCGAGTTCATCTTCCGCTGGCCGGAAAGGTAAAAATAGAAGATCAAAACGTCGTAAGAAGAACTACAACTTGCTCAAAAAATTGGCAAAACAGGTAGGTGAACTACAAAATCACCTATACCATGATATTCATCCTGTTTCGCCGCATCCAGAACAAGAAAGCCCTGGTATTGATCTAGATGTTAGCAGGCAACTATTCGGCGACGAAATAGACACATCTACACCAGTACGAGGTAATTTTAATACTACCCTCAACACAAGTGTTAAAGAGCCTACCGTACCAAAGACAGCCCCTGAATATTTAGCGGCTTTACAAAACGTTCAACGTTTCGGTAATCCTGATTGGTGCGATATCCGATACGCAGAGGCTCAAAAATCATTTTCTTACTCACCTGGATTTGTTGAATTAGAATGTAACGAGGAAGTCAAAGCACTTGAGAGTACTCGCTCCCGTCATCTTCAGCTATCTGAACGGTCTTACGCTGCACTTACCCTGGCACTTCTTAAACAGCAAGAAGCACTGCAGGCAGGTGTAAGTGATTTTTTATCCTGGATTCTGAGCTCGGCGGATAACTTAATATATGAATCAATTACAGATAAAATAAATAATACTATCCTTGGAGGTGACTTTCATAAAGTTTCTACAGACGCTCTGCAACTGGTGTGTGGTCGTAGAACGGACGCAGTGGAACAAAGACGTGACAACATTCTTGGCTTATCAAAAGACCCGCTCATCAGAAGCACATTTCGCAAGATTCCTCCAACATGCTCGTTCCTATTTGAGCCGGTTGCTTTCTGCTCTGCCCTTGAAAAAGCTGGCGGAATAAAGAAAGCCTTCTGGTTTCAACCAAAGGCTAATTCAGAAAGGCTTGGTGCGCAACCAAGTATGAGCAGAACGTCAAGGCATCCCGCGCAGGGGGCCTCGACGAATGCACCTGCGCAAGGTAGCACTAAAAATAAGCAGCACGCGCGTATGCAAAGCTGTAACTGCTGCACCAATTTCTCAGTGCACAGTTGCAATCAGGCAGGCTACTCGGGCGAGACAAGCTATTATTGTGACTCTGGAAAATTTCACTCTACCCACAATAGAGATTCCTTTCGTGGCCGTACAAGTGGTCAGCTCAAAAGAGGATAAAGAACCATATCTCGCAAGGGTCGTAAGCAATCTGGTTCCCCATCCTATACGGATAAAACGAATAACAGACATCACAAATACTGACCGCAAGCCCTTCCGGGCAGGTCAGCTATCCCAGTATCATTTCCAATGGAAAGAAATGGGCGCCCCGATAATGATCTTAAAAATTTTACAAGGTTACAGAATACCTTTTGTTCAAAAACCACCACTATTGAAACCAAACCTCGAAAACTGTGCATTGCAAACGCCAATATCGGAAGAGATGACAAAGATCGTTCGAACGCTCGAAAGCGAGGGTGTGATCGAGAAAGTACAACAAAGCCCAAGCTTTATCTCCACCCTCTTCTTACGGTCGAAGGGCGATGGCACATGCCGAGCAATCTTCAACCTCAGATCGCTAAACGAATACATAGGCACGAGCCCCTTCAAGCTCATAAACATGTATCAAATACCGAATTTTCTACAGCCGAACGACTGGCTATGCAAAGTAGATCTGTCTCAAGCATATTATCATTTACCAATCGCAAATTCGCACCGATGCTTTCTGCGGCTGGTCTACAAAAAGGAACTCTTCGAAATGAGGTGTCTTCCCTTTGGTCTCAACACAGCGCCAAAGACTTTTGCCATCCTCACAAATTGGATTGCTCAGCTGCTAAGAGACAAAGGTATAAGAATTGTCGTGTATCTCGACGATTTTCTAGTTGCAAGTCAAGACTTAATAGTTTTAAAGAGTCACATACGCACTGTGATAGAAAACTTGCTAAAGTTAGGCTGGCAATTAAACTGGCAGAAATCAGTAATAGTTCCTCAAAAGTCTTTAGAATATCTCGGAGTCATGTGGTACCCTTGGCTGAATCAAATGGGCCTACCAGAAAAGAAATGCCAAAAGATTATCCGTGCAACATCGGATTTACTGAGAAGAGGATCCAGCTCCCGGAAAGAGTTAGAAAGCCTATTGGGATTACTAAACTTTGCAAGTTTTGTTGTAAAGAGGGGCAGATTAAACTATCGGGGTCTACAAAAACAGCTCGACAAATTACCCAAGAGCCAACCTCTGAAACTATTTCCGCTCACCTATTCGGCAATAGAAGATTTAACATGGTGGTTAAAAAACTGCCGGAGCCAAACCCAGCTTCATGCTCCATGTCCGGAACATTATCTGACCACGGATGCGTCGGACGTTGCTTGGGGAGCGACGCTAGACGACCTATACATCACAGGGCCCTGGACAAGGACGGAGCAAAATCTTCATTCCAACGCAAAAGAAATGATAGTAATTTTAAAATGCTTGCAAGATCATTGTCAAACCCTGAAACACCGCTCCATTTTAATACAAACGGACAACAAAACCGTAATTTCATATATGCGCAACGAGGGGGGGACAAGATCCGCAATTCTGATGAAATTATCGTACAAAATATTCCAAATCATGGATATGCATCAGATTCATTTTACGATCCATCACATACCGGGGATCTACAACACCGAAGCCGATGGCCTGTCCAGGCAACGGACACCACCGGAGTGGCATTTACTCCCAGAGGTGACTCAGAAAGTTTTCTGCAAATGGGGTACTCCAGTAATAGACCTATTTGCATCGAAGAAGGCTCATGTAGTTCAGACTTATGGCACATTCGAAAGGAACGACATTAATGCCGCAGTTTTCAATGCGCTAGCGCAACCGTGGAATTATCGCCTAGCTTGGATATTCCCACCACCATATCTGATCCCAAGAATACTGGCTCACATGAATCAAGCAGCAGGAATATTCCTAGTGGTAGTACCCCGGTGGGAACGCGTATTCTGGAGAGCAGATTTACGGAACCGGGCCATAGCAGCCCCTTACACAGTGAAAAACCTAGAGAGAGTCCTCGTAGATGTCACGACCCACCGTCCACCACCGGAAGTCCACGAGATGACTCTGGAGATATGGAAATGTGTGGGTGGTCTGAGACCTTGAGATCCTGGACAAAATCGCAGAAAGAACTACTGAAGTCTTCTTGGCGGCCTTCTACTCTAAATACATATAAACCTGCATGGGCTCGATGGCCTCGCTGAGCCCAAACAAATGGGGTAAAAATAACCAACCCATCGGGAGGAGAGGTAGCCAGATATTTGGCCGACCTACACAACGTTGAAAGGTTATCTTACAGTACCATACTTGTACATAAATCGGTAATATCCACTTTCTGTAATTCAGAGTCGACCGTCAGTCTAAGTTCCCACTTTCTAGTAAGACAGGTGTTGAAAGCAATAGCGCTTAAAAAACAGAAATACTCCAAACCACCCATCTGGGATATTAACCAGGTGGCAGATCATCTAGCTCAAAGAAGACTAGATAGTAACTTATACGACACAGCCAGACATACAGCAACTTTATTATTATTATGTTCAGGAAGAAGAGGATCTGACACTTCTACAATGTGACCCAAAACATATGATCACACCATCTGAGGATACCATAGTTTTTTGGCCTTCCTTCGGCTCTAAAACTGACAACTCGAACCACAGACAGTCTGGTTGGAGACTAAGTCGTAATAAAATTAATAAATGCTTAGACCCGATTTTTTGGATCAATAGACTCATCACTCTCACCAAAGAACGCAAATCATTGATGAAATGTGATAACCTGTTTATTCGCACCAATGGAGTTGCTGAAGCTGCCACTCGCACAGTTATTGCAGGATGGGTAAAATCAGTTTTAAAAGACGCCGGTATTATTGCCACACCTGGTAGCATCAGGGCGGCAGTGGCATCCAAGAATTGGACAGAAAATTACCCAGTTGATGATATTCTTGCTAGAGGCAACTGGCGCTCTGAGAACACTTTTAAAAAGTTTTACCATAGAGAAGTTGCACGGGCCACTCCCTCGACCTCTAAAAATCATGAAATAACAGAATTATTTACACCAGTTAATTAGTTCTGATTTAAGGATCAATTTGATTGAGTAATCAGGTCTCTTTAGTATGCTGATTTAATTTATAAAAATGCCTTACCATTATATTGTCACTCACTCCTGTACTACCGTAATGGAAGAATTCAAATTAAAAATTCGCTAAGGTTACGCCATTACTTTGATTATTAAAATGTTTTTTAATAAGCAAAATGCATTCAAATTAATGACCTATATTCTACATTCTATTGGCTAACAGTAATTATTACTATTCTGCCTTAATAATCACATTGACATCCACCACCAGCGGCGATAACAGACATTTCTCATATACTATATTGGGATTTGAATCACGGTACATAACTTAATAGCAGCGTTTTACCTACCATTAAAACGCTTATTAAGTTCTTACCTGATTCAAATCCCAATAGTTTAAGTCCTGCCTGCTGGACTATATATGAGATACAATGCGGCACGTCGAACGAAAATAAAGTTCGACTCTGCGTGGTGGTGGAGGGGAGATGTGCGAGCGAGACAGCACTAGATCCAAGACGAATGGGAAAGAAAGGGAAGGAAAACAGGGTTGCCCTCTCATATACTATATTGGGATTTGAATCAGGTAAGAACTTAATAAGCGTTTTAATGGTAGGTAAAACGCTGCTATTAATATATCGTCACATTCCCTTCACGGGGTGAGCAGAGAGGGCCATATCCAAACTACTGATATGTCGTACCCAACGCGATCAGTAGCGCAGGTAGTCCCCGCTCTTAGAGCATTTACACATGACGTTTCTATTGGATGCCATGCGGGTTTCCTCACTGGTTCCTCACCTTCACCGGTGAGCATGAGATATCCAAATCCGTACTTAATCTGGAAAAATCCAGAAGTACGTGCCAGGATGCGAACCTACAACCATCAGCATTGCTGCCCGTGGATCCAGTACCGTATACACAAGGCCACCACAGCCCCAAAAAAATGTATTAGGTTTACAAGTTTTATGACGAATCGTAAAATTAGAGCAACATATTTGTTTTCATTGATATACTTGCCTACTTCGTCATAGTGATTATTTGTTCAATTCACCAACGTTAAATTACCTAGTTAACGGACTTTTATTAACATTCTAAATACAAAACTTTATTTAAAAAAAATATATACTTTTCTTTTTACGAACATCAATGCCTCATAGAATATTTCAAAAATTTAATATTTAGACTTGAATGGGTATATTTATTCATAATATAGTATTTTTATAAGGAAATTGAACGAACACACAAATCGGTTGTTTGGACGAATTAGCTCTTGAGCAATAGCGTTCATTCCATAGATGTATGAAAGCATTGCATGCCCATACGACAAATAAGCCTGGTTATCTAACTGCTTTAATTTAAACAAAAAAAAAGGAATCGTCTAAATTCTATCTATTCTATTTTCACGCCATCTATTTTCCCTATGAGAATATATAATATTTATTACTAGCTGATCCAGCAAACGTTGTTTTGCTATATAAGTTATTGTAATATCTTCTAAGATGTTCATTGAAATTAAGTGATGTCAAAGACAATTTCGTTCACAATTAAATACTCTTAATCAACAACACATTTATTTGGATAAATATTAATATTATTACGTTGATACAACTCTTAACAAATAATGCATTAATTTCGACCAAATTTTATTACTATAAAAACGGTTCTAGTGACTTAATCTTAAAAGATAGACATTTACTGTTGCATATATTCTTTTAGATCATTTCAAGAGGAATATTTCTTTCTTACATATATTTTTCGTATCTTGAACCGTTTTGGCAGCGCACGCAATGGAAGCCCTCAAGGATGAATAATTTTCCCCGTTTTTTTTCACATTTTCCATTATTTCTTGGCTCCTAATAGTTGGATCGTGATTTTATATAGCCTAAAGCCTTCCTCGATAAATGGTCTATTCAACACAAAAAGAATTTTTCAATTCGAACCAGTAGTTCCTGAGATTAGCGCGTTCAAACAAACAAACAAACAAACTCTTTAGCTTTATAATATTAGTATAGATTATATAATAATCACATTAATTATGTGAATCTGCCTACCCTGTCCAAATACTCTATGCACGTCACTGCTCTTGAGCGACGTAATGTAATTAAAACCTGACTTAAAACATAAACGAGTCCTGTGCCCGTGATACGTAAATAAAGGGTCAAAATCAATGCCATAATTAATTTCCGAACAATCAATTGTCCAATTAATAACAGTAGGTTCGTTAATCACTGTACCGTAAAGCGTTGCGTAAAAACGTTACTCAATAACTGGCTGTTTACATTACGAATAATGAGTCACACAGGAAGCTTCCGATAACGTTTTAATGACCTATGACTTGGTTAAGATGTGAAACATTACAAATAGGGCAATTAAAAAGGTAGCTATTGTACATATTAGTCCAATAGAACAAAAAGGTCATAACTGATAATATTTAAATTATCGCCAAAGCAAAACAACGTTAGTTACGATCTACATAAGAGCCTTTAAGAGTTTAAAAGAACAGAAATTTGTTGGGCGAACCTCCCACAAGGTGTGATTGATGTCAAACGTTAGCCTATAAATCATTAAAAAAAATACAATTCCTATCTTAAAGTGCCAGGATAACAAATAGTGAACTGTAAGTGTAAATTATCAAAACTCATTATTATTTTGTTATTCTCTCTAAAGTAAACTGTGCAAATCGTTTTTACAGCCTTTGGAAACACTCGATCCTACACTTTTCGAATTTACCTGCCTGCATAATAACCACTTTACGGTCTGTTTCAGAAAAGCTCCTTAAGTTTTGTTACGATTGATAAGTGTTTATAAAAGCGTTTTTATATTTGAGGAACGTTTCTGAAACTAGACGTTACGAGTATACCGGCCAAACATCTTTAAGTAAACAAGCCGACATTAACTTAATCACATAGGTGAAATCCTTGTGAAAGAGAGAAAAACATGACTCACTTGCCAGTACATATAGCCCACTCGAACAGTTTATCGAGTAGGTTTTCACAGAGGAGGTACTCGAGACAAGCGGCCGGGCTATTGTTGGTGTTGATATCTCTCGCTCGTGCTTCTAATACCAACAGAGAGGCTAGCTGTTCCAGGTGATTAACAACGCCAAGGACATCATCGTGGAGGTGATAAGGCTAAAATAAACATACAATTTTGCTAACTTATAATGTCCATCATTGTTATCCAACTAGATTCAGCTACGTTAACAGTTTTAACTCCATTGTTGATGACGTCCAGGTGCCATCTTATGACACGTATTCTATTTACTTGGTGAAGAATCTGGCAAAATACGGGCACGTGAGCACGCCGTCAACATGATTATAATAATATGCCACTGTTGGTCAGGCTTTAGTCTCATTGCGCTTGGCATCGAAATTTGACATCGACTCATCTCGAAATCAACAAATCTGTCAATTGTGAAGGCTCACCATTCACACTTATGCTATGTCAGCACCTCCTACTTACAGTACTAAATAGCAATGAAGTGGTGGACTTAAAAAGCTTTATAAATAAAAAAAAAAAAAAACAGGACTAAAACTAAGATTTTCTACAACTAAGAAGTTCTAACTCTTGCCGAGTCGTTGGGCTGTGGAATGGTTTTCCAGCGAGCGTGTTCCCATCATCCTTTGATATTGGATCCTTTAAGCAGAGCGTGAAGAGATATTTGTGTAGGCCGGAACGATCACTCTGGCTATCAATGGTTTTTTTACTGTAGGTAATCCTTGTAATTTTTAAACTGCACCATGCTTTCCATCGAGTGTGATGTAGTCACTGTGCCGTGAATGTAAATGATCTCAGTACAGAAGTGGAAAGACTTGTTTCAGCCTGCCGCGTTTTGGTATCAGCTTGTGTATGTCCCATTATTCATAAATTAGAGAACTTTTGTCATGTTATATGTGAACCAATGTGGCAATGGTTACTGTAACAGATTTCCATAACTTGATAGTCACTGTCATTCTTGATTTACTATTACTTAACATCAGAAGTGGTATTGACAATTTTCCGAGTCAGTATAAAAAAGTGCAAGACATACCTGAGACTTGATTATAATATCATGGGCCTGTTGCCAATGTTTGCAGAACGAGTTATAGCAAGCTTGGGGCTCATAATCATGTCGAGGATCCAATGACCTAGACAGTTGCCGTGCAAATGGCGTGTTCCGAAACAGATTCATCTTCTATCTGTTACACTATAGACGTCATCTGAATTCAGAAATGTTCATATTGTCTAGCAGTTTAATGATAACCATTGTGAGTTGTAATGAAACAATAAAATAAAAACTGCATTTTTTATTGTTTGAAATGGAAGCCTATTTGCAATCCCTTTTAAATCCTATACATCATTGTCTGTTAAATAGATCATTCAATAAATTGTTATGTAAAACGTTAGCATAATTAGTAATACACAATTTAAACTTGCATTTGGCACTAGATTATTTATGTTTTATTTCATTCATCAGTTAATTTGAGAGAAACCATCCATGTAATATAACTATTTATAATAATACCATATCCTCATTAGACTAAGCAGGGGTTAGTATATTTTTTACTATTTTGTAAAATATATACTTGTGATTTATAATGAAAAAATATGAAACTAGTGGATCCAGTCTACTTGAATGGACATTTTTTTATTTTTATCTAATATCATTACACCGAATCCCTGGTGGGGTAGGCAGAGAAAGTAAAACGCCACTTCTCTCCATTCTTACAAACCTCTTTCACTTTCTTAACATTCATCAGTTATTTCATGTACTCTCGATGATTTCGCATGCTTTTGACCCCCTCCATCCCCTCCCCCTCCATCAGAACTTTTTTTATTGGGTCTGTGTTGGTAAGCCTCGGTCAGTTTCGGCTCTTATTTATGCCTTTTTTAGTTATTTATCAAGATAAAATATACTCTCTGTTACTTTTAAATAATGTATCTCACTAATTATGACAGAATGATAATACCAGTACAATAGTTTCAGAGATTATTATATTAAGAAAGAACAAATAAATAATATTAATGTTACAGATAATATTCATAAAAATTCAAATCACAAAATAATGAATAATTTAAAACAAAATAAATATTCATGTTTCTATCCCACACAAAACAAAGTACCTTATATATATTACTGTAACTCAGTTGTTATGAAAAAGATTTCACTTAGTTTGTATGGCTTACTACACAAATAGTACAATATCACACCACTATCAGATTGTTGTGTGAAAACTTGAACAATATAATTATTTGTGAGTGAAACTGCATACATTACAACATTAGTGTAGTATGCAGGTTTTTATAAACACAATTGTTACCATACTATCTATTTCAAATGTGTTCTGAAAGAAAATTATAAGAAAACCTTGACAATGGTTTTATCTATATAACTAATCATTTTCAAATAATCAACAGTTACTATATTAATTGATTGTTAATTGTAAATTTTAGATTTCATAAAAATATCATAAAATACTATAAAAACATAGGAAGCAATAAAAAAAAAACCTTGGGTAATAATTAAATATGGTTGACATTGCCTAAATTTCTCATATATTTATGGATATTCATGATGTTTTATTAAAGATGAGAATTATTACAAAAGCCTGAGCCCAATGCCCGATATATAAGTGGCTAACAAAACCAAATTAATGTAATTTCTTAACATGGTTGTTGTATACCTTTGAACATCAATTGCACAGCTATAGTAATTGTAAATTTAATTTAATTGCATTAACTAGGTAAGTAGCTAATTTGTAACAAAAACCTCTACAAATTTAGTTTACTAACAGAAACTAGTTGATCAAAACTTCATAGTTGTTTGACTCTGATGACCCCTTTAAGTCTTCTGCCTGGAAGTTTACCCTTCTTTAACATTTTAAAAAATACAAAAGAACCCAAAAATTAATAAAAAAATACACGAAACCAAAACTGTATTTGTTACACAGTTTATTTACATTTTGTGTTTAGTAAGTGTATTAAGTATATAAGGTATTAAGTATATAAGTGTAGTAAGTATATAAGATAAAAATATTTTAAATTAAAGAAAGTATGTGAAGATATATAATGATTAGGAAAGTGATCTTGAACAAAGGTCTTTGGAAGTTGGAAGATGTGGTAAACCTTGACA
This sequence comes from Automeris io, assembly GCA_036320925.1. Taxonomy (NCBI): domain Eukaryota; kingdom Metazoa; phylum Arthropoda; class Insecta; order Lepidoptera; family Saturniidae; genus Automeris; species Automeris io. The sequence continues at coordinate 1,794,524 of JAUDJH010000030.1, read as the reverse complement.
TTATCAATTCCTTAATGGCTATATTACAACAGTAGGTATAGACTTAGTCGAGGTCCCACATCAAAACAATATTTTGAACTAATAAAACTAAGCTGATGGAGTTACTCTATAAAATTCGAATATACATACGATTCAAGAAGTTTCTCGCGTCAAAAATAGACCCAGCAGGCCACAAAATAAACCACAAAAATTACATGATACGCATTAAACTTGACAAAATTATGTCACAGCCACTCAAGATGATCATTTCATCTGCTTTATCAAACACAACTACCACTTAAAACATTGTTGTTGTTTTACGGAGTTAAGTTTAACTCAAAATGCACTGGTTCAGCAATAAAAATATACGAATACAACAAAAAAAAAATGTTGAGATAATAACGCAGCTGCGCAAGCATGAAATCATGAATGACAAATACAGTATTACCAATGTTTATATTCAAAACTCCGAAATAATATTGACATAATACCCGAAAGAGAACAAATGCTTATTGCATACCATACTGATTACTACCAAAACTTTTTCTTAAAATTAAACAAAAGATAATTACATCATTTAGTAGTGATAGGAAATTGCATAATTATGAGATAAAGTAAGCAATATGGTAAAATTTTACTAGAAATATATAACTAAGTATTTATCTGCAATTCATATTTCATTAAAATTAAATTTTTTCATAATTATTTTTTGTTGTAAAAACACAAAATTCTACGCATTTGGTCATTCCCACAATTTTCCCTATTATTCTATAATTAACCGAGAATTTAGGGGGTCATTACAAATCGGTAGCACTACAGGAATAGACCACGCATTGTTGCCAACGACGGCCAAAAAATACCCAGCTTTAGATTCACAACTTTCTATAATAAAAAAAAGTTTTATGAGTAGCAAGCATTTATTGTCTAAATTGTAAGTTATTTAGCCAAATTCAAATTGAAGTTGGATTGATTCAAGTTATCTGTGAAAAACTCAAAAATATACTTAATACAATCAGCAGTATTGAAAAGTTCCTGCCTGTAAAAATCTCCCTAGCAGCTAGGTACATTAAACCCTACATTTAAACACCGGTAAAACTACAATGTTAGCACCATTGGGTGAATAAAGGAATGTATTAAACTTTGTTATTAATTATTTAGATTTTACCAAAATCTGCAAATGTCATCTAACTTGCGACAAAATCTATTAAGCTTTAAAGGGGACTTATCCTGCAATAACGTGATCCTTAGATTATATGTTTATAATATTTATTATCTAACCCTGGATCTTGTTAAATTAGGACGCATTGAGGTAGAAATACATTATTCCATGGATGGACTACATGAGTTGAAACCGAGACACAAATGAAATATTTACCTAAGGCTGGCTTTCCTGTCACGCTGACGATTGGCGCTGACGGTCGGCGCGTAGCTTGTCGGCGCTGATGGGTCAGCTCTCATCGTATTCGTATCGCGCTGATGACCGTGAAGTACAGTCGCAAAGAATGTCGATGGCAGTGAAAATTGTTAGCAAAAAAAAAACGTCTGCAAAAAAGAAATACATGTTCATCCATTGATCGAGCAGAGAATCTTGGCAGGGGAATTCTATATATTACGGCCAGTTGAGAGACGACGGCAAAAAGTTTTTCAATTATTTCCGTATGTCATCAAAAAGTTTTGACGAATTACTACTACTACTATTATTACTATTACTAGCAAACTACAAAATAGATTGGTCTATTGCAGCTTACGTAATGTTCTTATACAGCTGATTGAGCGCTTGATGGTTACTTTAAAGTAAGAAAAAAAAGTAAAAAATATTATGTAATTGTTTCTTGTAAGAAACAAAATTAAATAAATTAAGCTAAGACGACGATATAATCCCAGGCTTTGTTACGTCCCCAGGGTGGTGGGTGGTGACTTGTCACTGCCGGCGCTCGCTTCCACGATGGTCGGCAGTGACAGAGCATGGCAGGCGGTCGTTACATATTGTGAGAGTGTTATGGAGGCGAAAGAGGCGGCGGAGAGGGTCAGGGAGGCAATAGCCGGCCCCGATAACCCGATCCGTCGCCCACGTAGAATAGGTCGAAGGAGGAGGGCCTTTGCCGCAGGCCTTCCTCCGTAACTGGAAAGACGCCTGGGCGGCGCGCTTGAGGGAGCGCGTCGCCTAACTTATCCAGGCGAGAGCGGTGTGTGACGTGTTCCCGCACACCGCTCCAAGACTACTTAAGAGGAGAGCGATGGGTGGCCCTTTACTTAGCCCCACGTAAACACAGAGGTGAGGCCTACCGAATAGGCGCGGGCCGGAGAAGTGGATGCTGCTGTACCTTCGGCCCTGCTAGACGGAGAGAAGGAACACCCCGGGGGTTTTAGTCGGTGCAAGTCCGACACACCGGGGGGCGACCCTCATCGCCCTCTGAGGTCCGTCAGGGATTTCCCCCGGGTTACAAAAAAAAAGGCTTTGTTACGTCCCATAAACATTTCTTTGATTGCACTTCTTCAATTACTCGACCGGTATTTATTTCACGATTGTCCATAACTATATTTGTCGATACACCTTCAGCGTGGCACGAAAACGCTCCCTGAGTGTGGAGGCGCGTCAGCGCCTTTTCGTCAGCGGCGCCGACGCGTGGCGCGTACGGCCGCGTATAGCACAGCACTGACGGCCGTCAGCGCTGAGCGGTCAGAGCGACTCGAAAACGCTGTATACAACTACATACAAATTGACCCGTCAGCGCCGACCGTCAGCATGACACGAAAACCAGCCTAAGACTCGAACCACCGATATTTTTCCTTTTTTTATTTTTTATTTTGACATGTTTTATATTAATTAGTCATAGCTAAAGAGAAAATATTGATACTGTGATTGACACATAAGTAGCTTTCAAACACATAAAAGCGCAACGAAAATTTTTTCCAATCCATTTGTAGTTATAACAAATAGAAATTCAAGCGAAAATTCAATTTGGAAATGGCAAGACATTTTACTAGTGATAAGTTAACCCCATTAGATTTTGATAATTTCCTTCCATGGATGTGCAGACAGTGGCAAGTTCCAACCATAGTTATGGTTACACGGATTTATCAAGGTTTGCTAATTAATTATATAAGGCGTTTATTCAATTGTCAATATTTTAAATGCTTGCAAATACTATTATATTAAATGAAATTAGATAGAAAGTTGACAAAACTATAAATTTATATTTTTAAAACTCGACCGTTTTTACATAAAATTTTCAGAATGAATTTCGTTGTATTCTAAACGGACGTAAGCGCCAAAAGACGTCAACAGTAAGGAAGCGTAGCTTAGTCCTTTGTTTTTACTTGGCTCTAACTCGCAAAAAAAGTAACTTGTCACAGTTTTTCTATGAATTCAGCATAAAGTAGAAGGTATACATTCAACTTTGCTAGTCCCAATACTTAACTTTAGGCTATATTTTATTTAGGCACAGATGGCTACAGCCGCTGCAAGGGAATATCTAGTATATCCTTACATAGGATTGCAACAGACTTTTTCCTTCTTTATTGTTTTTCTGCGAAATTAAGCGGAAGGTATAAAATTAAAAGAAAGTTTGAACTCAAAAATTATTTATTTGAAGGTTAGTTATATTCAAGGGATTTGTTAATTTTGAAATATTGTTAATTTTTACATGTTAACATGTTTACAAGTTGTGTATAAGCTATTGAAATCGCTGTTTTTATCAGTTTTTATGTTAAATCTAACCTAACCTAACCAAATGTTGATAGAATTTTCACCCATTTATGAAGTTTATTCTGCACTAAAAATAGTAAGGGTTCGACCAAGTTATTTTGACATAGGTACATGAGTAAATGATATGAATTAATCATTTGACCCCTATTTATAGTCTATGGCTCAACCATTTTTATATTGTATTTATTATTCCAGAGGAATATGTTAAACAAGAAAACCGAAGAAACAAATCATCTTATTCAAAATCAATTAATTACAAAAGTATAAAATTTAAACATAGTGACGAATCTGATTTGAAAAATAACACAAAACTGACTGCAGCTACTTTAGCTACTGTGACCAGCGACGGAGAACCTGCAATCCCTGTAGTAGCATACTACGACAACCGCAACAACCTCGTGGAGATATCCATTATATGTAATTTTGATGAAGTACACCCGAAAATAATACAAGCAATTAATGTTTGCGTGCCATTTCACAATTTTCTTAACAAATTAACTATAAATAAAGGTGGAGTTACCTACTCTACAATTCACGAAATAAGTAAGCTTTTACCTCATTCAAATTTAACGGAAGTTTGTCTGGATAACTCCTGCGTGCCGGAAGGTAATTATTTTGTGCTCTTAGACAAAAAATCATTAATAAAGTCCTTGTCTTTAAATAGATGTGACATAACCGATTTAATCTGTAAAGAAATTGCTACGAGAATCTCATTCGATGGTACTGCACACCTTTCACTAGTAATATTAGAATTGGGATCAAATTTAATCACCGATGTTGGTTGTCAACACATTGCCAATGTTCTGAGAAGGAATCATCGTTTGCTACATTTGAATTTAGCAGGAAATAAAATAGGCGATATCGGCATGAAGTCGCTTCTAGAGGCGTTTATGGAATTTCAATTGAGCGACACCGAGCTGTTGGATTCAAGGCTTAGAAAGATTGATTATTTGAGGAATAAGGAACAAATCTTAGAAATATGCACGGACGATGCGCTGAAAATGCAGAAAGCTGAAGAGCCGTCTCTAATACAGATAAATAATAAAAAGGCAATGTCAGTTAAAAGTTTTAAAGCTTCTAGGAAATCAAAGAAAAATATTATTATACAGGAGCATTCGATAAATGAACAAGATGAAACATTAGCTGAAGAAATAATCAATCAACATGCAGATCCATTTGCTACTGTAAATCTTTTGTATAGAAATGGTGCTTATTTTTCTTTAGGCAACATGGGATTGTGTTCATTAAATTTAGCGTATAATGAGTTAACGTATAGATCAGTTAAATTGCTGGAAATAGTCTTAAAATATCAAAGTAATGTTCTAAAAACTAATAAAGCTACAGGCTTAATGAGGGTTAATTTGGATGGGAATTTTATACCCAAGTATTGTATTGAATACGAAATGATCTCAATGATGTTGAAAAAAGTAGTAAACGACAATATACCGTTACCACTGATTAAACCAAAACGCACGCAGTCTACGTTTTCGAGAAAATTAATTTGACACTTTAATTTAGTTTTTAAGAAGTAAATTTATTTTAAGTTTCACACGCAGATATTAAGTTGAGTTTAGTAAATGTTTTAATTTCAAATGGGTTTTAGACTTTTTTACATTGACCTTTGTTAATAATTACAATCAGGCTTACGTTTGCGCGCAATCTTACGAGATGGAAAGCAACGATAAGGCCGAAAATAGCGCGCAGCCAGCCAAAAAACACTGAATTACCTCGTAGCTTGAACACTTCCATATTATACAAGGTGTCTCAAAAGTAAGTTCACATTTGCTTATCTTATTACGCGAAAGCAACTATTCTGAGGGACGCGGGGGGTATGTCAGTCGGTAGTCTGGCTCTTGGGAATTTAGTCGCTATGGAGCGTTTCTCTGGTGCGGACCGTGCGTTGTGCGTACGTGAGTTTTACAAAAACGGTAATTGGGCGACTGTAGCGCGTAGAAAATTCTGCAGTATTCGACATATTCGTCACTTAAATGATGCGCCTAGCACTCAACTCATTGCAAAATGGGTTGAGAAGTTTAAAGAGACTGGGTCAACTCTGGAGAAACCAAAATCTGGGCGGCCAAGAACATCAAGAACAGCCGAAAACGTGGACAGTGTTACTCAGTCTATTCGAGATGATCCAAACCTCTCGATTCTGTTGCTTTAAATGTGCACAGATCTTCATTATGCCATATTTTACACAAAGATTTAAAGCTGCACCCGTACAAAATTCAGTTAGTGCAAGAACTGAAGCCTCAAGATGCTGGTCAGAGGCTTGCCTTTGTAAATCAGATGATTGAGCGCTTTCCAACGTTCACCAACATCTTGTTTTCCGATGAAGCCCATTTTCACCTGAATGGGCATGTAAACAAGCTAAATTGTCGTTACTGGAGTGCAACCAACCCAAAACAAAAACATCAGAAACCGCTACATTCACCCAAAGTCACCGTATGGGCAGCGATGTCGGCGCGAGGAATTATCGGCCCTTACTTTTTTGAAGATGGAAGGAGACGCACACTCACAGTGAATTCAGAGCGTTATGTGGAGATGTTAGACGAGTTTTTCGCACCCCAACTGCAAAACTTTCCTGGTTACAACCAAAGAACATGGTTTCAGCAGGATGGAGCAACTTCACACACGTCCAACAGATCTCTGCCTCGAGTTCGAGAAATTTTTCCGAACAAATTAATCTCCAGGCGAGGTGACATAAATTGGCCTCCACGGAGTCCCGATTTAACGCCTATGGATTTTTTCCTGTGGGGTTATGTCAAATCAAAAGTTTACGCTAATAAACCAACTTCCCTGGCACAATTAAAAGAAAATATCCGTCATGAAATGGCAGCCATCACGGAGACTACCTGTCGAGCTGTCATAGGCAATTTTAGTGCCCGACTAAATGAATGCCGAGAGCGCAACGGTTAACATTTGGACGATGTTATTTTTAAAAAATAAATTCCCAAACAGTGTACTTCAATATAAAATAAACATTTTTTCAATAAAGCTAAGACTTTTCTTTTAAAAAAAGATTTAAATGTGAACTTTCTTTTGAGACACCTTGTACGAAGCTCGAAAAACAAGCTGGCAGCAAAATCACTTGGAGGTCCACAGTATAAAGGAAAAGGCGAATCGCTTCGTAGGAGCAATTGGATTATCAGCAACATACGAATGTAACAACAGATGGCTCCTTACTTAACGAATATTCCATGTACTATAATGCATTAGTTAATTTTTATCTAGATATCGAATCTGAGAATCACAGTACTTTTTGTGTAAATATGTATTGATAGTTACATATCTACTTACTAACTTTCCTAAGGGTTAATAAGTTTGTCCCCAGTGGTTTTATTCAGTAGGTGACTGACACACCGGGGAAGCGGCCCTCACCGCTGCCCTGAGGGTCCATAAGGATTACCACCGGGTCAACAAAAAAAAGGGTTGATAAGTTAAATGTTATAATAATTTAAAATATTCAACTAGTTTACAGGTTGCAAAGCTCCCTAATACAAATAAACACATCCTCTTTCTAAGATTTCGTAACAAATAAAAGTTTCATGACATTGGACAGAAATTTGTCACTCTCCGTCATTTTAGGTGTGTGATTTACAATGTTTACAATAAACTTTGATAGGTACATAATTTATCGAACCTTTGATATAATTTTATAATGTATAATATTGTTTTAAATTTGAATATTTTTATTATATTTGAATGGTAATTAGCAAATATGAAACTCAATAAAGTACAATCGGCGAGAACTGAACAATCCATGAGATCGATGCGGTCAACAGAAGGCACTCTTATAAGAGCCTCAACTGATGGGGGGAAGGTGTTAGATTTTGACGAATATCTTATTGCAGCTTGCAATCAATTTGCGTGCCCGTTCCCAGTGATCGTAAAAAAGAATCTTCAAGAAGGTACAAGTTTAACAGATATTATAATAATTCATTTTGAATCCTCGATTTTGCCTATAAAAACGTTAAGGCTTTTATTTATTTTCCATTGATAGCACATAAGAAATCTTATTTTATTATGCTTTCCGACAATAATGTCGAGAATTCAAAATAAACCTTTGGTTTCTTTTTTCTTTCTAGACGACTTTTACAAATCATTGAAGAGACCGGAAAATTTGAAACTTAAAAAATTGAGTGTCCTTCCCAAGTATAACGCAGAAGAGACTTTTAACCATCATGAAAAAACTGGTGAGCTTCCAGGTACCGCTCCTTCCAGTCCAGAGGTGGATGCTAATACGATTATAGTAGAGGCTACCTATGATAACCTTAAACGATTGGCAGAAATTAGTATGAAACAAATGAAACACGTACCGCGTGTCCTTATGCAGTTAATAGGAAAATTAGCCCCTTATTACTCTCAGCTATTAAAAATCTCCTTAAAGAGATGTCGAATCGACTCGTACACAGTTTATGAGATAAGCAAAATTCTACCTCTTACTTCAATAACTAATATTTGTCTCGACGGATCTCCGTTTCCTGAAGGTAACTATGTGATCCTTCTAAACGCATCTTGCCAACTTCAACACATTTCCCTGAGCGGATGTTTAATCAACGATGAAGTATGCGGTCAGATAGCCTCCACATTATATTACATGGCTGCATCTGAAGCGACGTTAATGACTTTGAATTTGTCGTCGAATCGTATAACGGATATTGGAGCTAAATACTTAGCTGATGCTCTTAGAACGAACAGGCATTTACGGTACTTGAACTTGGCTGATAATCGTATATCTGACGATGGTGTTTTTCCGTTGTTTGAATCTCTAATGGAGTTTCCGCTGACTCACGATGAGGTAATAAACAGAAAGCTTCGATATATGAACTACTTAAAAGCTAAGAAGGTATTAATTGCTAAGTATTTAAAGGAGTGGGATTCGAAAAGAGTTGATGAGAACAGCCAAGTAAGTAAAAAAATTGATATAAAAAAGAAAAAAAGTTCTGCAACTACATTGAAAAACGCGCAGTCGGTAGGAAAAGAAAAATCAGTAACACCGAGTATGACTGAAGATTTGTTCCAAAAAGCACATACATTGGTAGAGGAAATGATAGGTCCATTTGCGGATCCTTTTAGTATATCCCAAACCAAAATAAAAGAGAATTATACGTACTGCGTCGGCAATATGACATTATGTTATTTAAATTTGTGCTACAATAACTTAACATATTTAAGTCTGAAGAAATTACATGAAGTTATTTTACATCAGATGCCACATAAAAGTTTCAATCAGCCAGGACTGATAAAAGTTTTAGTTGAAGGAAATTTCATGCCATACGATTGTATTGAAATTAATCAAATTAAAGAGATATTGAATAAAAATTTAGAATCTTTTCGAGGGCGGTCGTTTGGTGATTTGGGAGCGAGGAAAAGAACTCGTACCGCAAGAATGTCTGTGGCACCAGCACTGATTTCGTCCAGTAAATAAAATAGTCCTCAACATATATTTAATTTTTTTTATTTATGTAAGTAGGTGTATTTACAGTACATGGTTCCAGAAATTAACTACAATTATTATTACAGTTTGGTAACTTTCGTTTAAAAATCACATTTTATGTCATTAATAATATAGACAAAAAAAAATTTGAAAGAAAGAAAGATATGAATGAATAGCAGGCATAAAATAAGAGAATTACATAATAAAAATAAACGATACATACAGAAGATGAAAACTTAAAAATAACATAAAATTAAAATGAAAATTCAAGGCTGTTACCGATAAGGGCCCTGTCTCAGTTTATGCTGCAGAATACTAGCAATACACAGAATAATTGAATTTTGATTTCACGGGCAATTCTCATAAACCTAGTCCAAATCTGTATTCTATATTCTGTTACAGTCCTGTCTTGTATACTGACTGAACAAAGTAATTACAGAGGACCGGATGTTAAGCACAGTGTAGTCTGAGAACAGCAGCATGATTTCTGGACGATAATCCATTGTCAGATGTCGTCGTCAATATAACCATAGTCCCCTATGAATATACTATTAAATTGGTCATACGAATAAATAGTCGAATGTCGTCTCGTTCAGTGATTAACGATTTGAGATTGAAAATCGACTGAAAATATAATGACGAATTGACCTTCTGGTATTTGTTTACAAGCTCATCATGTCAATGGACATTCCACACTAACGGAGGTTACGCAAGCCATCAGCGAGCGCACCTTCGCTAAATGAGGATGCAACCCACATGTACTTGATATGATTTAAAACTGTCACTTGGGCCAAAATCGGCCAGAATTTCGTCTGGATCATCTGTTTGCATCCTTGGAAATCATTCAATTTTATAATAAAAAGATTTCTAATTTTATAAAAGATTTTTAAAAGATGTTTAGACTAAAACATATGTATGTAAATTATTCTTTATTGCTGTGATTCAAATGAGCGTATATATATTCTCTAAGGGCGGCTTGCACTAGCAAATTAAGTCTAGTTTAGACTTACGTAAAATGCTATTTAGCGCTTAAATGTACTTATAGTCTTGCACTGAATAAAAACCCAGTTGTAACAACTCTTAAACTCAAATCATCATTAAGATGGAATTAATGTACTTCGATTAATTAGCGTCTATAAAAGTTTAAACTAGACTTAATTTGTTAGTGCAAGCCGCCCCAAGTTAATTAACTTAACTAATCTTAAAAGAGAAATTACACCTAAATTAAAAACAGCACCGACTTTTCGTTCGTCTACATCGATTTGTACTGGCATTGCAACCCAATTGCAGTCTTACATGAACTTAATTTAAATAAAGTTACTGACTTTAATATTAGCCCATTTTTATAATTAGCGATTATACTTGAAAATTATTATATTACGGACGCTTCAGTGATGTTTTTATAGTTGGAGTAATTGTATTACAGATTGTTAGTAGGTAGTGTTAAAACTTTTAATAAATTAGTTAGCGCCGAACCGTTGTTTCTCTTAGATGTTCCACTGGCGACGAGGTAAATAAAATTAACAAAACGCGTGTGATTCAGCGTAGAAAGGGCAAATACAGACTGTTTATTGTGCAATTATAGTGTACAGTGGTGTCTAAATAGGATTAAGTGCGAAAAATCGATTTTCAATATGCCTATTGGGAAAATTGAGCCGTTTGATATCAACTCTAAACAATGGCCAGCGTACATCAGACGGGTAAAACAATTCATTATTTTAAACGAATTGAAGGATGCATTAAAAGTCCCCACGTTGATCACATTAGTGGGCGAAGCGACATACTCGTTAATGTGTGACTTATGTGCTCCCGAACACCCTGAAGATAAGTCATTTGACACGTTAGTAGATTTAGTGACGAATCACCTGGAACCACAGCGCTCAGAGATAGCTGAAAGACACGTATTTCGGCTACGTAAACAGCGGCCGGGTGAACCGCTCACGGAATATCTACAACATTTGAAACATTTAGCCGCGACGTGCAATTTTGGAAATAAATTAGAGGAGAACCTCCGAGATCAGTTCGTCTCGGGACTGGCGAGCGACCTGATGAGGTCCAGGATATTTGCAGAGAAACATATAGACTACGGTAGGGCGGTGGAGCTAGCTATGGCACTGGAGGCTGCAGACAGGCACGCGGAGGTGAGCGGCGCGAGTTCGGCGCCGGCTGGCACACCAGGTGCGAGCGATGGCGGTGGCGGCGAGGCGGGCGAGGGCCTGCATGCAGTGCGGGGACGCGGGCGGCGCGACGGCGGCGGACGGCAAGCGGTGCGTGAGGCAGCGGGGCCGGGCAGCGCGCGCCGCACGGACACAGCTTGCTGGCGGTGCGGCAGGCAGCACCGAGCAGATAGGTGTCGTTTCATGAACTATAATTGTGACGAATGTAATGAGCGCGGTCACTTAAAGGTGATGTGCAGCAGAGGACGTAATCGCGGTAACGGGAAAGATGATATTAGACGGCAGAACTATATGGGTGACACTTCTGAGGACGAATTTTACCATATTCAGCTTACTTTGGGCGCTAACTGGTACAATAGGCGTGCCGAAGTCGGAATGCTCAACGCGGTAAATCGTGCCCTCGCGCTCGAGCCGCGCCAGCTCGCGCTCGACGCGGCCGCGCAACGCCAGCGGCACGGGCCGCGCGCGGACATACACCCCATTGCTAGACCTGAGACATGCTTATCAGCAGGTCTTGTTGGATGAAGTTTCACAACCTTTCACAGCCATCACGACGCACATCGGTACGTTTGCATACCGGCGCGTGCCGTACGGATTATCGTGCGTGCCGGAATACTTTCAAAAAATGATGGAGGAGACGCTGCGTGGCGTGCCCGGGACGGTAGTGTTTTTGGATGATATTTGTGTAACTGGGCAGGACAGACATGTGCACCTACGCAATCTGAGGGCTGTACTCGAGCGGTTACGTCTAATGGGCTTGACGGTCAAATTAAATAAGTGTTGTTTTTTGCAAAAAAGTGTAAAATATTTAGGGTTCATTATTGACAAAGAGGGATTGCACCCGGATCCTAGTAAAATCGAGGCGATTCAGAATGCACCCGAACCACGAGATGTAACCCAGCTAAAGAGCTTCTTAGGGTTGCTAAATTATTATGGAAAATTCATACCAAATTTAAGTACATTGTTACACCCTCTACATTACTTGCTAAAAAAGGGAGCTCAGTGGCGGTGGGGTTCTCAGTGCGCGAGGGCATTCGAAGAGGCCAAGCGAGTTTTGTTGAGTAAGCGAGTTCTAGCGCATTACGAGGAGGGGCGGCCTCTCGTGCTGTCCGTGGATAGCAGCGCGTACGGACTGGGCGCAATCCTCTCACACCAGTATGCGGACGGCTCAGAACGACCGATCAGTTGCGTCTCCAGAACGCTCAATCCTGCTGAAAAGAATTATAGTCAGCTCGATAAGGAAGCTTTGGCTATTTATTTTGGCATAACTCGACATCATCAATACTTGTTTGGCAGAAAGTTTGTGTTACGCACTGATCATCGGCCGTTGACTTTTATTTTTGGAACGAAAGGCGGAATACCGCAGACGGCTGCCAGTAGACTGCAACGATGGGCAGTGCGATTAGCCGCATATGATTTTTCAGTCGAGTTTGTAAAGTCAACTGACAACGGGCCGGCCGATGCGCTGTCACGCCTGCCGCTGGCAAACGAACGCAGACCGACTGATGCTTTGAGTTATATCAACTTAGTAGAAGACTGTATGCCGATTAATTTTAAAGACATTAGTAAAGAGACAAAAAAGGATGCAATATTATGTAAGGTGCTTGGTTATGTCATGTATGGTTGGCCGGCCGTTGCGGGGTCTGAAGAAGAAAAACAATATTTTGCGCGTAAAGAGAATATCATCACAGATTTAGGCTGCTTAATTTATAAATATAGAATTGTTATACCGCTATCGTTACGACAAAAAGTGCTTGAGGAACTTCACGAAGGTCATTTGGGAATCACCAAAATGAAAAATTTGGCGCGAAATTATGTATATTGGCCTAATTTAGATAAGGACATCGAGAATATATGCCGGTCCTGTGAGGCATGCCGCGAGGTCCGCGACGCGCCTCCGCACGCCGCGTTGCACCCGTGGGAGTTTCCGCTGCACCCATGGCAGCGCGTGCATGCGGATTTCGCTGAATGTGCAGGTCAGAAATATTTCATTTTGGTTGATGCTCATTCCAAATGGCTCGAAGTAGTTAAAATGAGCAATACGGATGCTAAGAACACCACATTAGTTTTAAGATCACTTTTCGCACGTTTCGGGCTACCTTCAGAGCTCGTCACGGATAACGGCCCACCATTTTCATCAAGAGAGTTTAATGAGTACTGTGAAAAAAATTGTATTAGACATATAACTTCGGCGCCGTATCACCCACAAGGGAACGGAGCCGCAGAAAATGCTGTAAAAACAATTAAAAAAATCATAAAAAGAGCCATCTATGAGGGGGAAAATGTGTCCCAGGCTCTGAGTAAGTTTCTTTTTAAATATCGCAACTGTGAACATGCTACCACGGGGGTGTCGCCAGCGGTCGCTATGTTGGGGCGTCGGTTGCGAGGGCGCTTGGACGCGATCAGGCCAAATGTGGCGGAGGTGGTGCGCACGGCGCAACAACGACAAATAGCTAATGCGGGCGGCACTCGTAGAGATCTCAGGGTGGGGGATTCTGTGTTGGCGCGTGACTATTCAACGCAAGGGAGTAAGTGGACTGAAGGCAAAATAATGGAAAAAACAGGACCAGTTTCTTTTAAGGTAGATACAGGAGATGGGCGTGAATGGCGTAGGCACCAAAATCAATTAACTAAAAATAGATACTCTTTAACACGCACCAGCACAGGATCTACCTCGGTAGAAAAATCAAATGAGGTATACGAAGATGCGTCGGGCGACGTAGGGACGGAGGAGAGCGCGAAACCATCGGAGGTTGAACCTCCTGAACCGACACAAGTAGAGCCTCCGTCCCCGCCGGGCCCAGGGGCATCAGCTCGGACGTTACGGGCGTATAATAGAGATAAGAAAAAGGAGTTTGTATTTCAAAGGGGAGATATGGAGTAATTGTATTACAGATTGTTAGTAGGTAGTGTTAAAACTTTTAATAAATTAGTTAGCGCCGAACCGTTGTTTCTCTTAGATGTTCCAATAGTAAAGCCACTTATTTCAAGGGATTCTGATATCGGCACAATATTCTAGCTCTAGCAATATTCTAGTTGGTGTTTTTCTAAATACTCTTAAATATAGTGCCGATTTCATAAAATCTAGGTATCTTATCAGTACGAACATTCATTTTCTTGGTGGTAGGTATTCTCTATTAGGCGTTAATGGTCTCCCACCGCTACCGCTCGAAAACCCTGGTCCTGTAGGTCTTCCTGACGGATAGCCTTGGTTACCAGGATAGGATGCGCCCGGGCCCGTACCAGGGTACCTTGTTCCCGGACTTCCGGGGTATGATACCGGTCCACGAGTCCCTGTGGTCCCAGAATATGACGTTGATGGACCTTGTGGACCAGAACTGCCAGGGTAAGTACTCGATCCAGGATAGCTTACTGGATACGAAGTGGCAGGTCCCTGTGGTCCCGTGCCAGGGTATCCAGTAGAGGGGCCATAAGGCTCAGAACTTCCTGGATAATTTGATGACGGACCGTTTGGCCCCAAGCTTCCTGGGTAGCCTGTGATTGGACCACGTGTTCCAAACCTAGTAGGGCCTCGAGGTCGAGCACTGGTTGAATATACAGTGGATGTGCCGGGATAGCTTGATGGTGTCAGCGGGCGTGTGGTACCTGGGTAGCCAGTTGAAGGCCCTTGAGGTCCAGAATTCCCGGGTAATCTGCTAAACGGCCCTTGTTGTCTGTTACCAGGGTAGAATCCTGCAGGACCTTGAAGCCTGTTGAAACCAGGCCCTGTGAAGCCGCCTGGGGATCCAATGATCGAATAATCGTAAAGGTTAGCATTCAATCGGTAGAGACTTGGCGCTGAGTTACAATCGAACTGGTCCCACCAAACGCATACAAAGACCTCTTGAGAGAATATCGTCCCATTCGGGCATAGAAAATCGTAAGTTTTATTGTTAGAACAAACGTGGAAGGCTTGGCAGCGTGTTTCAACATCAGCGTAATATCCAGGATAAGGCTGACCGTCGCAGTTAAATGATGTACGAGGTATGTAAGAAAGAATAGGATAGTCGATATCTGGATTACCAGGTATAGCTGAGTAATCACCGCCCACATAGGCACCAGTATCATCGGATCCAAACCCAGTATTGCCTGGCTGACCTGGGTAACGAGGTCCTGGAAATCTACCTGGATAACCTTGTCCAGGGCAGCAGCCAAACGGTCTACCTGAAGTTTGTCCTGGAAAATTGTTAAGTGAACCGGGATAGTTACTGGAAGGGCCACTGGGTCCTTGTACAGGATATGAATATCCAGGGTACCCGGATTGAGGTCTTTGGCTAGTAGATCCTGGATAACCCGGACCAGTGGGATAATTCGAAGGTCCTGAAGAATAACCAGGAGTAGAACTTCCAAAACCATCGCTTTGTGGTCTAACTGCAAATGATGTGGTGGTAGGATAACTGCTTGATGGTCCTGGACGACTTGAAGAAGACCCTGGACCGAATGGTTTACCCGGTCTATTATATTCGTATCCGTTTTGGGCTGTTGCAATAGCCAGTAACACTGCAAAAAGAAGATTTATTTATTTATACTTATAAGAATAGAATTGACATAAAAGTATATTGCCCTAAACTATAATAACACATAACATGTATTGGAAAACTTTCTCTCACCCTGTTACAAAAATGCTCTTTAAATTTTAAAGCTTATTTATTGAATAATTTATTTGCCAAAAAATGTTTACACGTGTATGCTTGACCTCAATCACACCTGGTAGAAGTTGAAGATGAAATCAATGATTGACCGCGTCCGCTCATCAAATGCCTTCTCTTAAAGGCTCCAAATCATAACATCGTGGAAATATACTCGCTGGAAGCTAATTACACTTCCCAGCTCTTCACGTGATGAATGTAGAACTGAATCTTTTGAAAATTTAAAAAACCTATCCGTAACTGGCTCAAAGTTTCTATCGGAATATCAGATATATAGATGTGTAGGTGCCTTTCCTTCGTTTACGGTTTTTTTCATTGGTGATTGAATTATGTAGGGAAACTCTAGTGTTACAATAATAGAGAAGCACAACAGCAAATATCACTAATAAGCTATGATGGATATAATATAAATAATAATGATTAAATCCTAAATATTAATGTGAACACTTTTAACAATTAATTTATGTTTCGCAATAATTATATTTTATGTTGGCAAGGATATAAAGTGACAGGAAAGATATGGAAGGGTGACAAATCTGAACGGCGGCGACTTAAGTAAAAATGTTGTGGAGAGGTTATTTGATATTAAGTTTTAATATTCTGTAAATGAATAACAAACAATTTTGAGGTCAAGGGTTGATACAATGATCCGAACAGGTGTCCATCGATTCAATACGAGGCCAAAGGAGAACCAAAATAAAAGAGATGTTGTATGGCGTGTGGTACCAGTTAATTTTTTAGTGTTTATAATAATATAATATTTTATCCGTTTAATACTAGCATAATCATGTTCATAGCTCGCTGTGTGACAATGGGCTGTCTAATGAGACCCATAGCAAATGACCACGGTTCAGCACCGTGTGTCATCACTGGCAACACACATTGTTTGAAAAGAAAGTTATATAGGTTATTAAACATTATTTTAAAATATTTAACCATGTAACGATTACTAGTACATTGAACTGGCTACGAAATCTATGTCGCTATCTATGTAAATAAAATTTTATAACCTAGTGAACTTCTAATAAGCATATAATAAAAGAAAAGTCACGTACAACAATAAAAATCTAAATGATGGCTACAAGATCACGGAGTCAAAGGCTAAATGGCGATTTCGTCTTGACCTATCCTATCTGTTGGTTTAATCTAAAACGTAATCAGATGTTAACTTGAACTAAACGAATGTAATCGTACAAGTTTTACGAGGAATTTTAAGGATTTTCAAATTGTTGGCAGGAATTAGGGAAAAACTCACCGTCCAGGCATTATTTATATAATTTTTATGTAACTACATACATGTAGACATGTTTAATAAATTGCCTATTTTGTATTATCAAATGTGATGATGATTCTTTTGAATGATTATATGCCTTAGGTAATTTTAATTGGAAATTACTTATAAATTGACTGGTACAATTAATTATCTATAACCTAAATACCTGGTTTATACTATAATCTATAAAAATAAATTGTCGGTAGAGCCAATGACAAAGTCAGCAAACCGAATGAGTAGCTGATTTGCTTCTAAGCAAATCAGCGTAAAGTACGGTAAGGTACAATATAAAATGAAAAAGCTTCGCCATGTCCTCAGTTTGTATTTTATTTGACTAGAAATGAATTGCGTATACCTGAGATTACATTAGTACTAATCCACTGATGTGTTACAAGAAAAGTCTATTTTAGATTCTATATCTACTTCTCGTCGTTCTGTGTAATTCTGTGATTTGGAAGAATTTTAAATTTTGAAATAAATTTTTACCAGTTGCCCAAACAATGATATTTGTTTAACTTTTTATAACCTCTCAAAAAGATTTACTTTATGCTTTCTATGCTCCATTTTGAAATGATGATGGCATTTATTTTTAATTCACCAAAAAGCCTCACAATATGTACTTTTGGTATTCAGTTGAAAGATGACTACATTGGTTTGTGGTGACCCCACGTGCTTAATTATCACGAATGAGAGCCGAAAGGTTGTTTCCTTAGAATTGTTTTCGTATTAATTTAGCTGCATTCATTTGGAGTGCTAATTTTGTTTAGAACGATCTCACACCAAAGTTGAGCCACATTTTATATATTTTAGTTTATAAAACAGAATCGCGAAAATAGACTAATGTGGTTTTAGATCTCGAGTTTAAAAATTGATGGCTATATCTATAGCTCTTTGTGAAAGACAGTAGGATTTGCATCACTTGTTGATGAAGTGTAACTGGAATGAAAGAGCAAGAGAGTCGATGACGAGCCAATGTAGAGTCAGCTTATTTGATATAGGTGCCTTTCACGGCATCCTATGTGATCCGACAGAAAATACCATGAAATTGTTGGTGGACATGGTAGCACTCACTCATCAGCGACTCTCTCAGAACTGAGGTGTATTTCACCGTATTGGGTACAATGGGGCCGACATGCCAAAATGGCAAAAGCCCTTATAAATAATAAATAAAAAACTATAGCTCAGCAGCGTCACTCGATAGGTAAACTAAAAAACCGTCGTTGTCGTTGACCATAAAAATTGAAATGAAACATACATAAGGACTAAGTTTAACTCGACTGTTTAACAAATCCGCGGTTTAGCATTGAGGCCTGAGCTAATATTCTGGCATCGCATTTAGTACCGAATAGAAGATGTTGCGAATATGTAGGTTAGTAAATTGAATTGAATAATAAATGTGATGGAAGTTTTTCTAAACACCTCGAATCACAGAATCCCTCAAAACGAGATAAGTTATAGTACATTATTGCAAATATTTGTGCAATTGCCTCAGACATTTTTCCGTAACGTGCTCTTAAAACTGTGGTCTCAGTCATGTGATTATATCTTTAACTTGATATAATAATGTGATTGTAAGGTTGCAAAATGAGAGAGGACATTTGTAAATAAACTGAAAGTGGTAAACGTGTGAGAAAATACTAATAGGGAAGCCGATTGTTACACTGCAATCTCGTTTAATACTTTCTAGGTCATTAGACCATCTAGATCTGTCTATGTGTAGATTTTGTAGTCGATGTATATTATTTTAAAGTAGAATTACTCAAATTTTCGTGCTTAAATTAGACCTGTTCGTATTTCGAATTGAATTTTGAAAAAAAGGTTGTTTATTTCCTTTAGGTATAACTGTAGCGGGCAGTGGTACTTGAGGGAGTCCACTGCTCGCACATCGCCCATTTGTGCAGGCCGGCATGATCGCTGCGACTACCGTTGGGTTTTTCTTGCCTATCGATAGTCGTTAGCGTTTTTTTGGCTGCACCATGCTTACCATCAGGTATGGTGCAGTCACTGTGTCGAGTCACAATAAAAAAAAAATCTGAGGATGACAGGGACGGGATTTCTCCAGCCCATCCCACGTTCTAAGGAGGCCTAACAAGGTCCACCGCGCGCCGATCGTGGCAGATTGTGTGCTCGCGCCCACGGCCGGCGTCCATGCGGATGAAGAAATACCTAGGAGTTTTTTAGTCGGTGATAGTCCGACACACCGATGGCGGCTCTCACTGCCCCCTGACGGTCCACAACGGATTTTTGTTCTGGTAAAAAAAGGGCATAACGGTAGTTTTTTACATAATAACAGGTACTTTATTTCATGAAAAAAAAAACTACTAAATTACTAATTTATTTTTTCTGACTCTACAAAATGACTGTACCATACCTGATGGTAAGTATATTACAGTCCAAAAACTTGCGGAACGTGTTTTTCACGCAGAAAAATGTTAAATACCTATTTTATTTATGTTCGAATTGTTTGTTAATAGATACAGTTGCAAAAAAAAATGCATAACATTCAAATTATGAGATTGTAAAGCATTTCAACAGCATTGTCTACACAAATTAGATAATGATCGTGAGTAAGAATTTACTACTTAAGGCTAGGGACAAATCTAAGAAACCGTAGAAACCATATAAAATATATAACCGTAGAAAAATATCGCTTGCGAATTTTCGCCCTGTCCTAATAAAAGAAATATACCTAAAGCGCCTTATAATGTATAAGCAAAGAAAAGAATTACGTGGACGGATCAAATTAAGCGAGTTAAATTCTGCCGCTTTTTCCCGCTTAGCTTCGTCATTTGTCTAAAGCGAATTGTTTTAGTTGCATTTTTAGCCCACAACTTCGATAGCATAATAGGTCTGTCGGTGATGTAGGCCGTAGAATGTGTATACTACGGATTGTGAGCTTAATTGCTACCCTTTCTTCTTTTTTTTCAACCTTTAGCCACCCGTGACGGGTGAAGGTCTCTTCCGTTCTTCAGAGTTGAGACTCTTGGCGGTCCCGAGCTTTTGCAAACCAGTTTCCCTGCAAGACTGCTTGCCTACTAGATTTTTTAAAATTCTATTTATATAGGGGACTTTTACATGTGTACGTATGTCAACGCCATCATACCCTAATACTCGTCCAGATATACCTAACATATGACATGTGGTGTCATTGATCTGAACAGGCCAGACACCTCGTTAGGTAACAGTTCTGTTAAGACTTTGTTAAACTTCCCGACGTCAAGTCTGTTCAGACCAAAGGCACTCACAAACGCCTCTCTCACAGATTCAGATCGGACACATTCCATTAACAAATGGTGGATATCATCTATGGCCTACTAGATGTAAATCTTAATTTTGTACAAAGTTTTTTTCAAATGTGATACGTTCTAGTGGGCGGAGGCCATAAATAGAGGCGAACATTCGCGTTGTAACTAATAATTACTAGAGTCGTCCAGCGCGATTGACCCTTTGTTATTAACTGTGTATCGGCTTTTTAAGTACCTAACACAAAACTAAAAATGAAACTTGCGTCTATTGTCTATATTGTAATCCTAACTAAAGTTTACCAACCTTTATTAGCCCTCAAGTGGGCCCTTATAAATAAGGGAAGTTAATCACAAAACTTTCTTAACTTCCTTAAACCATCCTAGTTCCTTCTTCAAACATTCTTAGAGAAGATGTAAAATAATCATCATGAAATTATTGTTGTTAGCACCATTTAAATTAGTTAGATTAATGAATAACAATTACGATTACATTTTGCGTTTTTCATCATTAATATGGCAGCATTTTGCTAATCTATGTTTAAAATAATACGGAATCCTGAATTGCATACACATTTATAAATCCTTAATGTTTTGAAAGGATTTAACCATGATAAAAGAGCAAAAAAATTAAAATTACGACTACATTTTGTAATCGTTAACATTAATCAGATTAAATTTTGCCCATCTTTGATTGGCGGTATCTTCAAAAATAATAAGTCGATACAAGACTTCTCAACATAAGGGTAAATAAACTTCTATTTTCCAGGGATTGGGTCGACAAAGTGACCACAGTGTATTTGACAGAAAATATAGTGTCATTCAAGAAGAACAGCGATTACAAAAGACTAAAATCCATTACCAGTCGCTGTCGTCATGCCAACAGTCATTAACCACGAGAGAAGTTCTCTAAGTTGATCATATAAACAACTGAACGTACACAGGCTATCGCAAAACGCGACAGGCAGAGGCGAGTCACTATGACGGTCTTTGTACGTGTGTATTGTAGTCATAACCTAGTTCGTGCAATTGCCCTATCACCACAATGGCTATATATTTATATGATCCACGGATCCACTATGACAGTCTTTGTACTTGTGTATTGTGGTCACAACCTAGTTCGTGCAATTGCCCTATCACTTCAATGGCTATATATTTATATGATCCACAGATTTACTACGACAGTCTTTGTACTTGTGTATTGTGGTCACAACCTAGTGCGTGCAATTGCCCTATCACCTCAATGGCTATATATTTATATGATCCACGGATCCACTATGACAGTCTTTGTACTTGTGTATTGTGGTCACAACCTAGTTCGTGCAATTGGCCTATCACCTCAATGGCTATATATTTATATGATCCACGGATCCACTATGACAGTCTTTGTACTTGTGTATTGTGGTCACAACCTAGTTCGTGCAATTGCCCTATCACCTCAATGGCTATATATTTATATAATCCACGGATTGTACAAAGCAGGAAAATGTATGTCTATTATTTTACATAGTTTTTTAAATAAGGGAATATGATAATCTATGTCTACTTGTACATTCTAGTAAATTTAAAGGTTAGATGTTTATTGCACAGGTTTTTATTTTTAACGTATATATTAGAAAAAAAAACTACACAGTTTATGAACGAAAAATTCTCTTTTCTTGTTGTAATTGGTACCGAGCTTTAGTGTCAAATCAATTGAAAACTATACTTACTACAAATCGTAGACAAACGTAGCATGTTGTCGGTGCTGCTTTGATGCCTTACTACACTAAAGCTGTGAAAAATACGAAAATAGTTATATCTGCACTAGGTGTAAACAAGTTTAAAAGATATATCTAAATTAACTATAATAAAATATTTAATTTAATTTAATGGAGAGGGATAGTGTAAGATTTTTAAACCTTCAGATTCGGTTCAGTCTTCGTCAAACTTTGTGGTGATGACTGATTAATCTGTTTTGGCTTCTGGTAAAAAAATTTCGGCTTCGGTCAAAAAATAATAATATCTATCTCTATGTTATTAAATCTACGCTATGAGAGCGGTTAGTAAAGAACTGCCGAACCGTATTTGAAACATGAAAATGTATTTATTTCGCCACAAACCAATAAAAAACCAGAAATTTTAATGCAGAAATACAAATAACACACAGAAACAAAAGAAAATACAAAACATATAAACATGGCGAAAATGGGCCCTTCATCAGCCTAAAGCCACAGAGGAAGCCTACAGCGCTGATTTTTGTGAAGGGCCCCGTTCGTGTTACATCTAATTAGAAATATCTATAAGCAATAAAAAAAAAATACAATAAATGGAAATAACATCTAGCTTAAGTAATCTTAAATATAAGTGTTTATAATAATAAGTTTAAGCAATAGCAACACACCCACTGAAAAATAAATAATACCAAAATAAACTAGTTCATACAATAAATAAATCGACTACAAAATGTATTAGTGATACTATAGTGAAAATATATGTATACCTAAAATAAGAACAAAAGTATAAGTAAAAATAAATGAAATAGATTACGTATAACTGATAGATTATTAAATAAATATCATTTTAATTCTATTTTTAAAAGTTAATTTAGATTTGGATATTTAAGTGTTGGTATTTGCTTGCCGGAAACCAAATCGACGGAACCCGCGATATTCCCAAAGCATAATGTACGGCGGTAAGAAATCATGCGCCCGCGTCTAGTGCAATACGCTACAATAATTGTGCATGATAAATAGGAAAAACAATTTGCATTGTCAACGATTTGTGGGCAAAAACTGGATAATTGATATGTGAAAAGAATTTAGCCTTCATTGTCTTGGTTCTAATTGATTTGCACACTGTACCGAGCTCAGGTATCAGAGAACTTCATCCAAAAAATTATATATCAATATATACATACTTGTATTCGAAATATCTAGCATTATTTATTTGTAAAAACGATCTCTACGACTATCTAACTTGTTAAAAATCACTAATAAAAATCTAAAGGGTTCCTACGTAATTAATATTATAAGCTATATTAATTTTTATATATAAAGCTATAAGGAAAATAATCGCATAAGCGCTATATTTGGGAACGTTAACTGAATGGGTCGAAAATCTATATACAAAACCAGTGAAGCTATGAAATAACTTGTTTAATTAGAATATAATTAACATTTTCTGGATCTTATATTATAAAATCATATATTATAAAATCAATTATAGTTGTCAATATAAAAAAAATTAAATAAAAGAAAAAGCCTTTACTCATTCATACCCTGAGAATATATCTATGGAAATTAAACCACACTTCTTTGGTTGGCTTGAAAAATATGACGTTATCAAATAGAATGAAATGACCTTCTTTGAAACGGGAATTTTAATTTATTTATTACTCAATCTAAACAATTGAAGTTTCATATTTGAGTAAAAGCTTCCATAAATACTATAAATATATGCATAAAAATACTAGATGGAAAATAAAAGTATATGATATTTCCATGCTATATATTACCTATACTGCCAAAAGTTTTGTCAAACTTTGCTAGTTGCTTGTTTGATTTACATTAAATATCAGATTTAACGCTAATTTTGACCCAAAAATAAATACAAAATATTATTTATTGTTTTAGCTGAGCAAACGGATTTATCTATTAAATTTATTAATAAAATTGTAAATATTTTTAAAATATTTTCACAGTACTCTACTTTTGTGAAAAAACTTACAACGTGTTTATACTTACGAATAACTTTATAGTACATGTACTGATATAAGTTTTACTTAAATTAGCGAATAAAGCACTCTCGTTTCTCACTTTCTAATCATTATTTTGTATCACTGTTAATGACGCAAATCCATGTAACTCTTCTACTTACCGTGAAAGTTCAGACAAAGAGCGTGGGGCGCGTACTGCATCGAATGCGTGGGCGAAGCCTTTTATTACCTGTAAACTAACCACCACCGCCCGCAGAGGGATGCGCTTAGCAAGCCTTGTACAATCTCCAGCCGTACTACGGTCTCTCTCAACAGAATTGCCTTAATTTCACTTTCATATTTTGTACTATGACAACCAAAAAATAAAAAAACTTTCCATTATAACACATTTTAAATTTTCAAGTGTTCTACTTATTATAAATACTTTAACGAACCCTTTATCTTGGAACCCAGTGATTAGAAAACTTGTAAAAATTTAACTATTCAAATTATTAAAAACAAAAGAGGGAAAGGAAGTAACTTCCCGCCCACAATGAAAACTCCACGGCGCGTCAGTCTGCTCGTGACCATAATCTGTGTAGCCTGGTTGAGACGTCGAATCATAATTACAAGAAAGTTCATTCGCGCATAAGACCCGTTATATTATTGTTTACCTCCATTATGTTTTACAAAGACCTTGTGATGTAATTATTCACTCAATTTATCATAAACCGGGAGAGGCATTAAAGTAAGAAAATTTCTATGTTAATTCAAAGGTAATTTATAGTTGACCTGGAATCATGAAATTTCGGATAAGAGGGAGGCGGCGCACCCCCTGAGAGAGGGGTTTTGGAGGGGTGAGCTCTTTACTCCCGTCCTTCCCAGAGAGGTAGCCTCAAGAAGGCTTTTCGCTTCCCGGGCGTCTGGATGAATTTGATTTGGGACATCCCGGGGGTTTTTAGTTAGTAGAATTCTGACACATCGGGGTCGCTACCCTCACAGTGGCCCCGATCATCCTACCCAGGATTTTACTTTGGGAAACAAAAAAAATCATTAAATTTTGTAAAAAAAACAATGTTTTACAACATAACATACACTTATCATTTTAAGCTTGCACGGAACCCTTGGTGGGCGAGTTCAATTCGTTTTTTTTACCATTTTCTTTTAAAATAAAGCTTAAACAATGTAGCTTTCTTTCATAAATACTGTCATCTACATTCAGATTTCTATTATAGATTTTATAATTGCATAATTTTATAGCAAATAATATTGGAGTACCGTCCCAGCCAATCGTTTTAACGAAATCATCAAATCATACATTTTTTCCTGCCAATCTTTTGTTACGTTTCAAGAATTAGACAAGTGCTCAAAAATTTCACGATTGAGTGTCACAAATTCGGACTGACGTCTAATAAACAGAATCGATAATGAAGATCTTAGATACCTTGATTAGAAATTCTCTACCGAAATAAGTTACAATAGTTCGATAGTAATCATTAACTATTCTATGACGAATCTTTTTTTTATACTGGCTTGAAAAAGTTAGTATATTCCACCTTATAGAAAGTCCAGTTTACTCCAAGAATGGTAACGACAGCTAAGGGACGAAAAATAGTTGACAGGATGACAGTGGCCATCGCTATGTCAGCCCAAATATGCTACGACGGAAGGTGTCTAGGACATGAACAACTCGATACTCATTATTATATTTTATTTAGATTTCCGTCCTGTGTTCGTATTTCCGTCATGTGTATAATCAAATGACGATAAGAGTAGGACAATAATAGAAATTCGGGTTTTTGATAAAACTGCGAGAAGTCGATTTCTAAACCATTACCAAAATGTAACCTGTTGACAATTGTTTTCCTAAGATTTATATATTATTTTAAAGAAGTATTAAAGGATAAAATATTATATTATTCTAAACTCTAAAAACTTATCTGGTACCACATGCCATACATCTCTTTTATTTTGGTTCTCCTTTGGCCTCGTACTGACTCGATGGACATCTGTCCGGATCATTGTATTAATCCTTGACCTAATAATTATTTGTTATTCATTACAGAATATTAAAACTAAATATCAAACACCTCTCCACTATATTTTTATTTAAGCCGCCGCCATTAAGATTTTTCACACTTCCATAACCCTTCCTGTCACTTTTTATGCATGCCAACATAAAATATAATTATTGCGAAATATAAATTAATTGTTAATAGTATTCACATTAATATTTAGCATTTAATTATTATTATTTATATTATATCCATCATAGCTTATTAGTGATATTTGCTGTTGTGCTTCTCTATTATTGTAACAGAAGAAAACATTCCGTTAGTTGAAGGCTATGTCAAATGTTACACCATATGGAACCATAATGAGGCTGAATTTCTGATGTATCTCAGATATGATCTAACATGCCCACTAAACTCATAACGCTATACATCATTGTTTATAATGGATATTATAATACTGAGAGAAATTTAATGAAAATAATGAGAAATGTGTAATAGATGAGTACATATAAACAATTAATAATGTTAAAAACTCAAAGACAAATAATTCACCATTAAACTGGTTGACTTTTTTGTTACTTGTGGAAAATCCTCATGGAACCGCCACGGCCGTATTTTTTATTTCCAACCAAAAGGCCAGTTTACATAGTGATTGCTTCGAAATGTACGGCTTTTCAAATAAACTTTCAATCCCTGTTTCACTCCCTTAGAGGTGAAACGTCCTAGTGGGTTTTACGTCATAAAAAAAACAATTTCCAAATTTCATGTGTTTCATTTCCAAATATTATATATGTAAACTAGCAGAATAGAATAATGCGGGAGGCATTTCGCATCTTCATCATACTGAGGTGTCGTAAGACCCAACTAAAGAATACAGCATGCCACATTGCACGCAAATCTATCTGTCATCATCATGTCTGTATGTATCATCTATGCTGCTGCATGCACCTTCTCTGCATATAGTGCACACCCGCCAATCTGCATTGGATGAGTGTGGTGGGTTAAATATCCAAACCTTATCCCAGGATTCCACAAATATAGTGGAAAAAGGGGAGGAAGGCCCTTCAGTGGGACGAAACTGGCTAATATATAATATATCGTCACGCTTCATCCCTTACGGGGTGAGCAGAGATACATTAGTGGTTGTATGCACATTGCGCTTATATGTAGTGCCCAACGTGACCAGAAGAGCAACTGATCTCCGTTGTCAGGCCTCTTACGCATAACATTTCTATCAGATGCCATTCGGGTTGCCTCACGATGTTGTGCCTTCACCTGTGAGTATATGGTACCTAAATCCGTACGTAATTTGGAAAAACTCAGAGGTAAGTACCGCGATTCGAACTTACAACCATTTGCGTCGCCGTACATGTAGACGGTTCGTTATCCACTAGGCCATCACAGCAAAACTCATCACACAAAAATGTTATTTCACACTTGTATGACCATCAAATTTGTTGAAATCAGGCAATGAATACAAACGTAATTATTACAGTAAGTCTGTAATTACAGTTACAATGTTCGGTCCAAGTTAAATCGTAAAACGCCCACACATTTGAACAATGCCGAGACATTTGTGTAGAGTTCCGATTTTTTGCCGATATCTCGACTCGCACGCACTGACTCCATAGCAATAGCAATGAAACAATATTGTCAATGCCGGAGTGTGCAATCACAATGCACTATGTATTCAAGCAGGCAAGATTTTTTATGATTACTAGATTTGATTATTTGATTTGGTTCTAGTATTTCTGTTTCCATAATTGACTAAAGTTTGGTAAAACCTTTTTTTTTTAATTAAGTGGCTTTAGTAGGCTAGTGGATAAGGAATCGGTAACAATGCGCAGTGACGGGAGTGACTCACTTAAATCTGTCGCGTTTACACCATCTTGTGGACATCAAGTTGTTAAAGTACCTAGAGACCTGTCGTGGTGTTTTTGGGCTAATATGCCGACAAAGACTTAGTGGATACCCGTCCGTTGATAATCGCTGCAGTTTTTGGAGTACGCTGTAATTATCGAACCAGAATAGAAAAAAAAAGTAATAACGCTTTAATATTAAAACTATTATAAAACCAATGACCTAGCTCTTATTTACGTAATGTGGTAAAATGCTATTTAGGATCATCAGGGCCACTGTGGGGGAGGGCAGTAACCCTGGCGTCAGACTCCTACTGACTAAAAAACCCCCCGGGGTGTCCTTTCAATCACTCTACCCGGGCCTGGGGAGCAAAATTTATCCAGTTGCACGGGGAGTGAATAGCCTATTTCGGCTTTCTGCCTGGGAGGGTTGAATGTAAAGAGTCAAAACCTTTTTCAAAGTCGGCGCACCGTCTTCCTCATATCCAGGCAGATCTACTGCCGCGCCACAATGACCTAGCCTCGAACTAGTTTCACTAAAGTTAAGATTAATAGACGCAACTTTGATTTTGCTTAGACATTACAAATTATATTATTTAGTTAATATCTAAGTTACCAATTTTAATAACTTAAACAAAATCTCAGGCTAAGGTTACTAGAAAAAGATTTACTTACTTAAGCATCTGTGACATACCAACAAACAAATCTCTTCATTACAATCTACAGCAACCAGGAATCAAACCCAGCAATTTCAATTTCAGATGCTTGGCCATCTGATGTCAAAAAACTCGTAAGGTCCAGGATCCTTTTTCAGTATTAATATCAATATACCACTCTGACCCAGATACAAATTCTATACGATTATAAAAAACACCCAGTATCCTTTTTTGCTATTAAATATATTTTACTTTCCAGCTGATTAAAATTTGCCTCATAATCTAACGTGCAAATTTTTTAAATATTTTGAATATATTAGGTCCTTACATATGAAATTGGCGTTTTTCGTACTGGCCACTTTATTCACAAATTTCTCCTTTTTGGTAAGGAATTCCAAATTCAAATTTGTACAGCTATAGACTCATGTATTTGTGCTTCGATGATCGTCATTCATTTGTTTTTTTCTTCTGTTTTTTTCTGTTTGCGTCACTCATTTTACAAAATGGAAAACTTAAAATATCGCATTATTTACGAGTACGAGTTCCGCCGTGGCACTAGTGCTGCGGAAACAACTCGAAGGGTGAATGATGTGTATGGCGGTCGTGTTGGAAAAGAAAGCACAGTTCGTTTTTGGTTCTAACGTTTTCGTTCTGGAAATTTCGACCTGCAGAACAAGCCCCGTGGACGGCCTGAGACTCAAGTTGATAATGAAGAGTTGAAGGCTATTGTGGAAGCGGATCCATCGCAAACCACGTCCGAGTTAGCTGCAGGCTGCGATGTTAGTGATAAAACTGTTTTAATTCACTTGAAGCAAATTGGGAAGATTAAAAAGCTTGAAAGGTGGGTACCTCACGAATTGACTGAAGCAAACCGGCAAACGCGCGTCGACTGCTGCGTTACATTACTAAACCGGCACAATAATAAAGGTATTTTAAACCGAATCATTACCTGTGATGAAAAATGGGTTCTTTACGATAATCGGAAGCGCTCAGCGCAATGGTTGGATCCTGGCCAGCCAGCCAAATCCTGCCCCAAGCGAAAATTAACCCCAAAAAAGTTACTTGTAAGCGTTTGGTGGACTAGTGCCGGTATTGTTCATTACAGTTTTCTCAAATCTGGCCAGACTATTACGGCTGATGTCTTTTGTCAGCAATTGC
Source organism: Automeris io (assembly GCA_036320925.1). NCBI lineage: Eukaryota > Metazoa > Arthropoda > Insecta > Lepidoptera > Saturniidae > Automeris > Automeris io. The sequence goes on along the minus strand of JAUDJH010000030.1, from coordinate 1,764,691 downwards.
AAACCATGATGGAAAAGCTAGCGGCTAAACAACCTAGGCTGGTCAATCGCTCCACGCCACTGCTGCTTCACGACAACGCTAGACCACACACTGCGCAACAGACGGCTACTAAATTAGAAGAGCTTCAATTGGAAAGTCTAAGACATTCTCCGTACTCCCCGGAACTTGCTCCAACAGATTACCATTTTTTTCGAAATTTGGATAACTTCTTGCAAGGGAAAAAATTCAACTCCGATGGGGCAGTCCAAATCGCCTTCAAAGATTTTATTGATTCCCGTCCGACTGGTTTTTTTAGTAAAGGGATCAATGAACTACCTATGAGATGGCAAAAGTGCATAGAAAATAATGGTTCATACTTTGATTAATTAAATATATTATATTAAAAAATATTCGACTTTTTGTTCCTCCCATACAAAACGCCAATTTCATATGTAAGGACCTAATATTTTTTATCTGTGGAAATTTCATATATTCAGAAGTGGCTAATATAAAGCCAAATGGTTAAAAGTCATATTTCAATTTAGGCAAGATGGATGATGAAAATAATATATTAATTTTGAGTTTGAGTGACTATAAAACTTTGATCCTAATTAAAGGAGACTGGACAGTTAGCTCAGAACACTAAATAAAATCTTGGATCTTACGAGATTAATGAATGATCCAGATCCTCTCAGTTTCTTATCTAGGTCGTCAAATTTTATTGAACATTATGCAACAGCCTTTACTTTACTTGCTTATTCCAGATAAGCGAGATCATGAGTAAAAATCTATCTTTTATCTATAATATAAAAATGAATCGCTAAATGTCTTGATAAGCGCGAAACTCGAGAACGGCTGAACCAATTTGGCTGATTTCTTTTTTGTTGTGTTTGTTGAAGTCTGGGGATGGTTATACGAAGAGAAAAATTAAAAAAAAATCTAGAAACAACACTTTTCTGTATTCTCATACAAAAATTCGTTATAAGTCATTTCGAACTTTAATACCACACCATAAAGTTTAAATGTTAGTGGACGGGTTCCGGGAAGGCAAAACAATTGAGTGACGTTAGTATCGTATAAATATTATCAATATTTGTCAAATATAGAAGATATTTACTAGAAATAATTTATATGTCAGGACAACGTTTGCCGGGTCAGCTAGTTACCTTAGCTAGTTACTAATAAAACAAAGTCATTCAGTAAATATAAAATTTAATTGACGATTCAAATGTCAGTGTATCACTTACAACAATAAAATATACAATATCATTCGTATCGACAGGGAAGGCATAACGTGTTACATGATTTCTAACTTTATTATCATAACATAACACACAATTTCTTTAAGCAAAACTATCCCCTTCACTTCAAAACAAACAATTGTCTTTTAATGAGAAAATTACCATTCATTATAGATTTGAGAGGCAATTCTAACTTTAAAACGTTTATAATATAATATCGATCAAATTTCAGTCTAGTAAATGTCAAAAATGACATTAATTATGTGAACAAAATCTCAGAACTGGAATAAGATTAAATTGTGACTGAAAGTTGGTCGAAATAAAGTGAGAGTATTTTATTAGCCTTCAGAAACTTCATATTACAAAAATAACTACATAAGTAATGTAAATTCAACTCAGTTTATAACATTCCGACTTATATGTCAAAAATATGTTTACTGATTAGTAGATTTCATTACACTATATAAATACAATTATTATATTCTACATTATTTCTAAGTGTTACATAGATGGTAAAGAATTTACTACTTTTAGTACAAGATATAGTCAAGTTAAAGTATTGTTTCCTGTAATACAATCGTTTTAACCATTATTTATTAGTCTATCAATGAAAAACCAATTGCTAGTTTATTCATACATTCTAATATAAGATTTACAAATGGAAGATAAAAACTTAGGAACAGGGGAAGCCAATATTTTAAATTGATTATCAATTTAGCACCACTTTTATAAGACAACAGAATAAAATTAATTAGAAACTGGTGGGGAATCCCAAATATGAGGATATTGTTATTACAAATAAAACTTATGAATTTAAAAGTATACAAACGTAATTTAAATTTATTTTTATATATTCGAGACTTGTTTATTTCTGCTATACAACATTGAAATTAATAATATACTGTTTAAAGAAAAACAGTGATTCAAATTTCTCGAAAATTTATTATTATGATTCAAATTTTTCATTAGAACCGTGTTACCAACTCTGGATAAAAAAATCCCTTTAAAATATTTTAAAATCTGTATAAAACATTTTACAGGAATCAAAGTATTTTTTTTTAATAAATCGTAGATTAGGCATAATAACACCTAATGAATTAATATCTTGTTAAAAAATCAGCAGACTAATCAAAAATTTAATGGATTATTTGTAAAATATTATGAAATATAAAATATGGCTTATCAATTTCAAAATATACAATTGTCATCAGAAGTATTATAAATTAATACAATACAACAAACTCCTGCATCTTATTGAAATTATTGTCTTAAAATTGTCGATTAAAATCTCTTAAAAATGGTTATCTTTATAAATTCTCGTTTCCACTTATAAGATTCTTAAATTTAGGGAAAACATTCCTAAATTGGCAACACTGAGTTAGAAATGATCAACTTTAACAGCGACGGTATTTAAAGTCGTCGTGGCAGGAAGATGAATTTGGTCCCAATCCGTGCTAAGATGGGCTTCGGTGTCAGTCGCCTTGATGGTCAGTCCCAAGGAAGGTACGGCGTTGGCGCAATGCGGCAGTCGTAGCGTAACCGGTTTCAAAAACACCAGCCCTTGGGGACCACACATCACGAGTGGGGATAACATCGCTTCACCTACACATATAAAACACGTTACAATTTCAAAAATAGCGCCGAAATTGATTTAGATCCTGGCATTTTTGTAAACAGCAGGTTAGATAAATCTAAGTACGCAAAAATTGTATTAAAATGACGTAAGGTTTCGTGTAACATACGAAAGGAACGAAGTTTCTTACGCTTTAATAAATCAATGAAGTAATAAAATAAACACGAAGTTTATTTTATTAATAATAATTCCTAAAAAAAAAAATACGAGATTGGAAACACAAAATAAATGAAGAATAATATTAGTGCTTCAAAATATTGTGTCTATTATATAGATGACACTATGTTAAAGACATCTTAATTTTGTTCAGGTTAACTAAATATAATCCGCCAAGTACGCTGTAAAATAAAGAACTTCGTTCCAATAATTTTATTAAACTTTGTGTTGTTAACTAAATTGATGAAATTTAATGTGCTCAAAATACTAGAGTGTGAGGTACAAAGTTTAAATTGGACTTATTGGGATTTCACTAAAGTATGAGATTGGACACACAAACACAAATCGCCGCACATTACTGCAGTTTGTTAAGCAAGCGAAGCAACATGAACGAAAACTGGCAACAAATAATATAAGCGATATATAACTTTTCAGCACATACTCATAGATTAAAACTTAGGTTTCAGTAAGACCAAACAGAATAGACAATATAAATCAGACAGTATGCGAAACAGCAAATCATAACAAAACGAAGACGGAATTGCACTTGTAAATATGTACAGTGCAGAAATTATATTTGTTTAACATACGATCACTTGGTCAGGTGGAGGTAGCAAAGTCGCTGACGTCTTCTTTCTTCGATTTCTAAGTATGAGTGTACTGTGTGGTAGAAACTGCGCAAATGAATTCAAAATTATGGGATTTGTTAGTGGTGAATGACATATTTTAACGTGAAAAAATGTATTTGATCTGTGCATATGTTTTATGACAAGATACAATCTATATAAGTAGTGCGATGATCGATTACAATAGTAAAACTATAGCCTAAGATACATTCAAACTTAAAGTTGAAATACATATACAAACAAGTGTTAGTAATATTTTCAGCAAGCACTAAGTACCAAATATGGGTTACATGCGATAAATATCAATACATTTATATAAAACCTTGAAATACCTAAAACACAACGTCAAAACTATTGTGCGAAAAAACCATTTTTACTATAACCATCCCAAGTCTTGATACATTTCTACAAATGATAAATTCCAATCCATTCGTAACATATAAGGCCAATTAGTAAGTGCATCTACTTCTATAGATTAACGCGTGCTTCATTATAAAAGCTTTACCGTTGTCCATATCGATTGGAGGTCCCCCCACTCGCTGGCTAAGTCTTGGGTCGGACACTGTAAAGTAGATCTTTTGTTTGATGCCCGGAGCAATGGCTTTGGGTGGGATAATTAAGGATACACCCCATTGTCTATCTTCCAATACGCCTCCATCACTGTCAAATATGCCCCATGTTGTATGAGGGCCATCAGGTTCAATTTCCTGTGTTTTATTGCCTGTATCGGAACCATCAGATATAGTTGCTTGTAAAACTGTATTCTGATTATTAATAACTGTTGTTTCATTTTGATCATTTGATATATTTTGAGAATTATCTTCGCTAATTTCGGGACTCTTTTCTAGTATTTGCTCACAAAATTTAACTGTTTTGTTATGCTTTGGTATTGAATCGTTTGATGTATATGGTGTGCTTTGTGGTTTATTTTCAAAATTCATGCTACACTCTGAAGCATAATTTGTTTCCATTGATGTTGTAGACTCATACGGGATTGGAGATGTTGTTGCTTTTAAAGCGTTAGAGATATGTTCGGCTTTTCCGTGTAATCTCGGAGCATAAATAGCTTCACCTTTTAAGATGTTATTTTCATGACTTAATGATCTTTCTTTCTCGGCATCAGTTTTTGACTCAGTGAGTCTAAGTTTTGAGAAATCTATTTCTTGGAATATTTCTTCCTTGGAATTTGCTTCAGCTTCGTCTTTAGTCTGATATATCTGTTCTCGACGTGATAAATGATTTGCATCGCTTAATTCATAAGGACTGCTTCTAGCACTCGTATCTTGAGTTTCTTGTGGTATTTCTTTAGTTTCTTGGTGTGATTCGTATATAACACTTTCTTTCAATTCCCTTTTTGAAACGTACAACGGTTCTCTTACTTTAATAGTATCACCTTCTGTTGTCTCTTTTCTTGTCTGGTAAATCATATCTTTTTTAGCTTGATTTCGTTGTTTAATAATTTCCAATTTGTCTTCTAGTCGCACAGTAGACGTAGCTTCTTTATTATTTAAAAGTGCTTTTTGAGTTAATATTTCTTGTTTAGAAACATAAGTACATTCGGCCGAAGCAGATCTAATTTCATTTCTAATATCCAGAGATTCGTGATGACTGCCGTATTGGTTATCAGAACAAGTAGACCTTATTTCAGATCGAGTTCCATATGGCGATTCAGTCTGTCCTATCCTTGCCAACATTTCTGTTCTTGTAGCATAAGGTGGTTCGCTCATACATTTTCCGACAGGAGATATCCTTCCAGGAAAATTAATTGGTGTTTGTAACCTTCTATCTGGTCTGACTGCATAAGGATTTTCAGTCCAAGATGTACTTAATGGAGGTTCATATGTTCTTTTACCATAAACTGGTTCTTTAACAAAATAGGGGATCTCTGTTCTTTGTTTATGCATTTCTTCTTTCGTATTATAAGGAGATTCCGAAAATCTTTGTCGCAACATATGTTCTTTAGTAGCATAAGGACTTTCAGAAGCTAGTCTAGGTTTATGCATATTTTGTTCTTTACTTGAATAAGGAGATTCACTATAAAAACTGTCGGATTGTTTAATCATTTCTTGTTTATTACTATAAGGATTCTCTGTCATCATCTCGTTTCTAGTAGCATATATGTTTTCTCGAATCAAATCTGATTTTGAAACATACGGTGGATCTATAAGTGGCATCGCCATTGTTTGATGATTTCCATACGCACTATCGAAGCTTATGTCTCCGATTTCAGATGGACTTCCGTAAGGATTTTCGCTAGATGTATCATAAACGGAAGTATAAGTTCTTCTTGGTTTAGGTATAGGATCGTAAATAATATGTTCTTTGCTTTGGTATATTGGCTCTGGAGGTAATGGTTGTGTGGGATGAAATGGTTCATGTTTTGTATGCTGTTGTCTTTGGTAAATGGGATCTATTTTGGTAATCATGTTAAAGCTGCCGTTCTGGCCATAGATTCCTCTTCTATTGTACTCTATAAGAGAATTCTGTCTGCGTAATAAAGGCGTAACTTTTGGTTCTGTTTCAATTTCACACATAGAATTCTGCCTTCTTAAATTCTTCATAACAGGTTTAGCATCGTAATCTCTAATTGTACAAATGGAGCCATTCCTGTCATCGCAAAATGAACTTTGTCTTTTGAGTATAGGTTTCAATACAGGTTTTTCACATGAGGAAGAGTTACTCCGTTGTAATATTTGGTTCCGTATTTGTGTATTCCTCATATGTATGCTCATGTCACCTAAATCAGATTTTTCTCGTCGAAGCATCGGCATTTGCTGCGCACTATGTCCATGCTGCAAATCGCTTTCGCACAGTGATTTCTGTCGAGACACCTTTTGAGAACTTTTCGTTTTAGATCGGAATAAATCGAGGACGGCGTTTTTAATGAACGATGGCTTTTTGGACAGTTTCTTTTTAGTTTTTGGTGAGAATGTTTCATCACGTTCAAAGCTCGAGTTCATGGCATCAGGTGAACTGCGGAAACCCACAACCAAACACCTACTTAGTTACTCAATGATCTCAACGTGAGCATATCAGATTATCCAATAATGCATTAATATCCAAATATAACATAACTACTGGTATATAGCCATTGTTATTACAATAAAACCAATATTGAATACTCTAAGTTGCTCAAATATAATGGTCACTTTAAACTATGAATTTTGTGATTGTATCAAAAAAGCATATTGAAATAAATCTTAAAAAGTTATCCATAAAAATTACATACAAATATACAGTAATCGTAATTAACAAGAAAATATAGAGATAATAAAGATTATTTATAAATACTACAAAGTTGTACATGGAAAATGAAAAGAAAGAAAAAATAAAACAGAAAAATAAGTACATAGATTAAATTAACAATTTAGTTCAATATGCTTTTATATCAAGTTGCACTAAAATGCAGACACGCACTGCCAATGATTGTTTTCATATTAATTCTACTAAATACTTTTATAGATTATAAACTCAATATTACAAATTTACAATATTATGCCCGACATAAAGATATATATTACAAAATATATGTATAAAAACTTTTATAAACCACATACAAGACCATAACTAATACTGTGGCCCGACAAGACGATGTTAGTCGTTGGTGAAGCGATCGGTGTTTGCATGTTAGAGCAAATTGCACAGGAGCGTAGAGTGGGAAAGGACTCGATCGTAAGTCTGATATTCGTGAAGAAATTACCTAAGCCGTCGATAACATGCACGACTTTAAAACGCGAATCGGTTTTGAGTTTTGTAAAAGTACGGTTGAATTTGAACTAGACCCTTAGAGTGTTATGAGAAATAAATTCAGGCAGTAAATGCATTCATACCTTAAATTGTGCATGTGCTGAGGTTTTCTATAGAGTTCAAAAGCAGAACCTCGTTGTTCTCTACTGCCAGCTAAATCTAGAAAATAAGTCGATATTATAGAATCCACTTTCATTGGTCTATAAAACAATCCCGTTTACAGTTCAGGCCAAGGTTACAACTCATCGCGGGTCTGCCGGGACAGTCTCGACTTCGCTGATATCGTCCCGCATCCCGATGACCTATTAATTGCGGCCCGATTTTTAATAACATGAAACAATAGCCCAAATCGTTAACTCACTTCTGACAATGAAATAGTCTAATGTCAAAAATCGTAGTTCGGTAGATTTATTGAAAACAAAATTGCCTTTGCTAAACATAGACATATTTTGTTTGGAGTTTGTATATTATAAAATGAAGCGGAAGCAATGAACGTAGACCAAAGCAATAAAAACTATGACCGGAAAATTAAAAAAAAAAACGATGTTAATTTTTTCTACCATCATTTCTGCTTTGATCTAAAATAGATCCAAATCTTTATGACGATCCAATGGATCACTTTTTTTTTGTTTCAAAAGATGATTACTCTGGCATAGAGACGAGGCTTGGCAACAAGGCTGTATTGAGTAGTCCATGAATGCGAGTTGAATTGCATGGTTGGAACACCATATTATGTTAAAATTGTCGCATTAACAGCGCAAACATTGGATATTGTGGTTTGGTGATGCGCTTAAGCCTTTTGGATGTCAGGAATACGTTATGTACTAGGGATGTAACGGAGGCAGTTTTATCGGAACCGAAGTCGGAATCGGAGTCGGAGGCAATGTCAGTCACAAGTGACGGCAGAATAAAATAGTTTTATTAAGGGACAAATAAAAACATTATTCGGTGAAACTTTTTAATTAGAAATTGATAAATTTACAAATACACAGACAATAAAAATTGCTGTGTTTCTTATTAACATTTTCCCATTAACAGTGAACAAATTAAATCAAATATGCTCCAGGATAGTTTTTGTGTTAATTTATGTAAAAATGTATTTTACGTAATTTAATGTAAATGTAAAATAAAAAACCTTTTAGTAATAAATTTAAATGTACATTTAGATTTAAATTTAATCATATTTTTTTAATCAACATTTTTAAAAATATCTTCTACAAATTAAGTAGCACTGATTGTTTGATTAATTGATATTATGTTTCAACAACATATAAAATGAAATAAAATGAATTGATTACAACAGTGGTGGTGACCTCCGATGAATACCTCCGATTAAATAGTTTCGGAACCGAAGTCGGAACCGGAGGTGTAATAACAATCGGAAGTTCAAACTTATCGGAGTCGGAGTCGAAGCTCCGTAACATGCCTGTTATGTACATTGCTGATTAAATTGAATCTTGTGAAAGCAGATTTTATTTTATCTTATTAACTCTTTGTTACACCCTGTTCCAGTCATAAAAGAAAAACGCACGCGGGTTTGCGGAGTCACGGCTATATCAAACTCATATCTTGACTAGGATTAAGAAATTATCTCTTCCTTTTTTAGCTGTGAATTGGTCTTCCGGTGAGCGTGTTTGCACTGTGCTATGATATTGAGTCCTTTAAATGAAGCGTGAAGAGATTGCAACTATCAATGGTTTTTTCTAGATGGGTGTAGTTGTTTGAGTGCACCATACTTACCGTCACGCGTGGTGTGGTAACTATGACGAGTAATGATATTCTTTAAATAATTTTATCTCAAAATAGTAAGTTACTGTCTCCGTTAACTCTTTGTTTGCACAACACAGAGTACGTATTCTCTTTTGTATATTTTAAACGGTGTAAAATAAAGAAAAATTTCGTTCGTTCATTTGCTAATAAATGCTTACCTATAAGGTGTGGATTGTGTGGTAAATTGATGGCGCGGTGATGAGAAGGTGGCCCGGAGTACGGCGGAGATTGCGGCGGCATCTGACTACCGTACATGTTTTGCTGGAAGGGAGACGAAGCGTCAACTTTCTCCTAATTATTTACTAAAAGATCAGCTCTCAGAATTACACAATTTATTCTTGATTGTTATAATATGATAAACCAATTAACACATTTTAAACTATCACGTTTTATATCCTTTGTAAATATTTTAACGAGTTTTATGCGCCTTGTAAAAATGCCAATACTGTGAGTGGGGTTTCATGACTATTCAAATTAATAATAATAACATATCGTCACGATATATCCTTTTCGGAGTGAGCAGAGATAATAATAATATTTACTAATGATTACACACATTGACCTACCCTCAAATTAAGCTTGCGCTTATAATATGGGTACTAGACAAAGATACACATATTTAAATATATATACAACCATGATTCGCTACAAACTCATTTGCTCATCACAGAGAAGTTTACCACTGCCGGGACTCGCAACCAGGACCTCAGCATTATAAGCAGAAATGGACAAAATGTAATCTGATTAATGATTACAAAATGTAGTCGTAATTTTAATTTTCTTGCTCTCTAATCATGATTAAATCCGTTTAAAACATTAAGAAATCGTAAATGTGTATAGAATCTGGGATTTTGGGATTATTTATGGTAAAAAACTTAAAATATAATCGTTAATCATTTTTATTAATCTGATTACATTTTGCCCATCTATGCTTATAAGTAAGGTCACTATAAACTGCGCTATCAAGCCGTTAAAGATATATTCATCTCTGCTTTCACATCAATTGTACGGACACTTTTATTCGGGAAGATATCCCTTTCCCACATTCCTATTCATTTCATTCATTCATTTTCATTTTTTTTTCCTTTTCCCTTTTGCACATGTTGTGCACATCTGAATGGCCCGCTAAATCAGACCAGCTTAGCGGGGCTGGCTTCCTCCGAGGCGACTGACCCCTATATTGCTGGTTGTATCCACTTTTCGCCTATATGTCGCGTCCAACGTGACCAGTAGCGCTACTTATCGCCGTTCTCAAGGCAATTACACATGACAATTTTATTAGATGCCATGCGGGTTTCCTCACGATGCTTTCCTTTACCGGTGAGCATTTAGTTTCTAAATACGTACTTAATCTGGAAAGGCCTACTGGCACGTGCAGAGATTAGAACCAACGACCATTTGCGTCGCCACACATGGATACAGGTCATTCACTAGGCGTTTAATGTAAACAATTGCTATGTATTTTGCCGCCAACACAACTGCGTTCAGACCGGCTCAGTTAGACCCAGGCCTGTAAGAAGAGAACCTCTTCAAGACAGTGCATGCCGGGCTAGCAACGAGTCTACACTGAACTTTATCAAAGTTCCATTGAATGGAAATTCAATTCCAAGCGATATAATTACTCCCAAACAGATATGCAACACGTTTGATATGTTCTAGTGGGCAAGGTAGACCATATTGTTTCATGGCGAGCCTGATACGATCATAGCTCGGTCCTCATACGGTACAGTGTTGTGAGCAAAGACCTTTTATTACCACGTGCCTGAATAATTGTTAGAATAGCATACCTGTGGGTAGTTATGGTTGTGTGGCCGGTGGGAGGGGTGCGAGGGCTGTGAAAGGGAGTGCTGGTGCGAGTAGTGCGGCCCCGGGGGGAATGCGCCAGGAGGCGGGCCGCGTGGGGATTGCGCCGGCGCCGGGGGCAGAGGCGCCTGCGACGGCGGATCCATGCCCTACAATATAAATTTCAATATAAAACAGTGCTGTTATACTCTACACCTAAAACGTGGATTTCATAGCTTAATAATTTGTTAATTTAAGGAAAAATTAGAAGAAAAAATCCAGTTGAATAATACGTTTAGTTTTTTTTTTATTTTTGGTGTATACATATATTAATACCGTCTAGAGTTTATTAAAATTCTGTAGCAACATGTCAAAAGTTGGTCAAGGCCGAAATTACAGCTAAAGCTTTGATCGGATACTAAAAACAAAAAGAAACGAACATTGTTATAAAGTGATAATGTGGAGTAATTATAAAGCAATCAGGCAGTTAAATATATTGACAGTGCATACCCCATTCCGCGGATGCATTCCGTTGTCGGGCGGGCGGTAGTGCTTGGGCTTGGGCGGAGGCACGGGTTTGTAGGGCGGCACCGCGGCGGCATTGCGTCCACTGTAGTCCGCTTGGGACGCAGAATTCGTGCGCCCGCTGCTTAAAAATAACCGGATTAGTACGTTTACCATCGTCAGACTTACTATGAAGTTATAAGCCGGAGTAAAAAATTGAAGATTTTTTTTAATGTAATGAAACATTCATGAAGGTAAAGGTTAACACAGCCAAACATAACCTCTTTTTGAAGTTGTTTTAAAAAAGTAAGACATCCAAAGAACTATTGACATTATTAAAAACAGAGCTTAGATTATAGAGACCACATTACATGTCACTAAAAATGATCGAAATATATATATATATATATATATATATATATATATATAATAAAGAAACAAAATGTAATATAGTAAAACCCAACCCGACCCAACTGGGTCTTGACCACAATACACAAGTGTAAACACCGTTATAGTGACTTACTTCGGCCTGTCGCGTTTCGGAATTGATCCAGTTATATACCTAGGGACCTTTCGTTGTGTATGTGGGCAAACATAGCGTCCTTGGATTACAATATACTTGCCATCAGGTCCAGATTAATAAAAATGATTACGATTACATTTGGGGTCTTTTTCATTATTAATATGACTGCATTTTGGTCATCTATGTTTTAAATACTACAGAATCCCAGATTGTATATACGAGATTTGTATACACATTCCATACAATACCAAGTTTAAAGGTCTAATTTTGCTAAGAGTTTCACGTTTACTGTGGTAATTGTTGTTTGCGAATACCGGGATGAAATTACTGACGCGCGCTGGGGTGACATTTTTTTTTTTATAATTTATAGACGAATGCTTGACCTCAATCACACCTGGTGGAAGGTGAATATGAGTTCGATGATGAAATGCGATCGCCTAGTAAATACCTATTCAATCTTCTCTTAAAGACTCCCAGGTCATAAGATCGCGGAAATATGGCCGCTGGAAGCATATGCCACTCCTTAGCCGTTCGCATGATAAATGTATAAGCGAATCTTTTCGTGCGAATATAAGGAACATCCACCACATACGGATGGTATCACGATGTCTAGTGGTTTTGTAGTGGAATGGGGCTGGTGGAATCAAAGAATGTAGTTCCTGAGAACACTCTCCACCGTGCAACCAAAACAAAACAAATTTCAAGAGTATAACAGTAAGGTTAAGACATACCTTGCCGGGAGCCGAGGAAGATGGCTCAGCCTTGCCCTTGGCACTCGACAGGCGGGAGAAGGAACACCCCGGGGGTTTTAGTCGGTACAAGTCCGACACAACAGGGAGCGGCCCTCCCTGCCCCCTGAAGATATGTTACGGAATTTCGCCGGGTTACAAAAAAAGGTTAAGACGTACCTGTATTTTGCATGGTCGTTAGTTGCCACATTTGGCAGTGAAGGACCCCGGGCGTGCATGGGCGTGTGTGGACTTGTGCCATTAATGGGCGCCGGCCTGCTCTGCTGCGGACTGCGGTACACGTCCGGCGACCTGTCAACCAAGGAGTTTACTCTTCTACCCTCAACTAATACAAACTTACAGACAGCTTTCGCGCTCCAATCGAATGAGTAGTATATATTCCCGCGTCTGTTTTTCCACGTTTTTATATTTTAGTATCCTTTATAATAAACATTCGTTGGGCAAATGCAGTCCTCCGTCAGCTTCATCTTCACCTTTCATCAGGTGCGAAAGAGATCTAGCATTTCTCAGTAAATTAAAAAAAAATGTAATAGAAAGACACCCACTACACAGTTAATGGCTCATTTGTGTATATTTTACAATCTAATGCCAGAGAGATGCATACAAATGCTTGAATTTATTATTATTAGCCAGTTTCGTTCCACTACAGGACAAAGGTCTCCCTTCCTTTTTCCCACTATATTTGTGAAATTCATGGAAAAGGAGTTGGACATTTAACCCACCACGCTTGTCCATTGCGTGTTCGCGGGTGTGCACTGTATGGAGAGATAGTGCATGCGGCTGCTTTGATTAGTTTAATTAGTCGGTGCGACTCCGACACACCGGTTTTCACTGTCCCCTGATGGGTTTCCCCGGGTTAAAAAAGGGCTTGGTTGGCAGCGATTTGAAAAATATCTTAGGGATTTTTAGTCAGGTAGGAAGGAATCTGAGGCTGAGGTTTATAGAGACGCTATTTCTACTTTGCTTAGCAAAGTTTTCAAAAAAGAACTTCGTTTTGACATAAACTGAATATATAATAGGAGCTTGAGTTTTTTTTTTTTTAGTTCAAAGAGTTTATTCTCATTAAGATACAAAATCACTTACATGAGAACATTTTGTTTAAAAACTATCTGGAACAGTAAAATACTAAGAGCTCACTTGGCAAACACAGAACCATATTTGTTAGTATTTATCTTTAATATATTGTAGTAATTTAGTTCTGTATACGCCAAGCGAGCCCGCGTTTCTAATGCAGGAGGGTAACGCGTTGTAGAGTTGTGCTCCCTCAAAAGTGATATTCCGTTTTTCATAATTGGTCCGTGGTTTAGGAAGCACAAGCAAACTTGCTCGGCGAGTACTGCGCGCTGTATCAAGAGAGAGCCTTTTTGTAAAAAATAAATTTAAATTGATTTTTTTATCAATAATTTTTTTAATAACTAGCTGTCCCGGCAGACCTTGCTCTGCCCTATTTCTCTAACACTAAGTCACATAGTTTTTTTGAATGTTAATAGCTTCCCCGTCAGATTTTTTTGAAAATTGTTTGTAGGAACCTGGCCTTAATGCTATATGTATAAAAATTGATAAATATTGACATTAATATTTATACGTCACTCAATAATTGTTTTGCCTTCCCGGAACCCGTCCACTAACATTTAAACTTTATGGTATGGTGTTAAAGTTCAAATTGACTTATAACAAATATTTTGTATGAGAATATAGAAAAGTGGTGTTTTTAGACTTTTCCAGACAAATTTTTTAATTTTTCTCTCCGTAATAACCATCCCCAGACTTCAACAAATACAACAAAAAAAAAAAAATCAGCCAAATCGGTTCAGCCGTTCTCGAGTTTCGCGTTTATCAAGACATTTTGCGATTCATTTTTATATTATAGATGATGCATGTATTATAAATATATAGTTGTTGTATATTTAATAATCCTGTTTCATTGTATATTGTCTTTGTAGCTGTAAACTATAGCTAAAGCTAGAGTATAACCATAGTTTTCGCAGAGCCCAGTCCATGTAGCCAAAATCGATGACTAACCAAATTCTTTGAGATTCATTGAGTGATATAAATAATAATGTTTTAGTTAAATCTAAGCAAACTTGGAGTATCGTCTACAAATCTCAGCCTGACATACCAGTGTCGCCATACAGCTGTCTAACAGACCTGTAAAGGGTAATCCTCCATTACAAAAATCTTAATTACCTGTAGTTATTTTCGGGGCCTCGATAATCCAGCGAGTTGTGTTCATGTGAGTTAGAATTTCGCTGCGGGCTCTGTGTGGACATCACGGCTGGATTCGGTGGAGGAGGGGGCTCCATTTTCCTATAAAAAAACAACTATATTACTCCCATCTTTGTATACATCGTTATTTACTATACTGTAGTATAAGTTACTCTATCTAAAGAGCGAGCTACGTTAATGTATCTCGAATGTTGGTGGAGAAAGTATTATAAGAAATGTATGAGAGAATTACAATCATTTAGAAGTCAAAACTAGACCCCTAGACAATGTACATTCACTTTGAAACAAATTCGAATAACACCATCGTTCTAATGATAACGGAGTTTGCTTGGTGGACAAAGTCCTAGCTATCCTCTATATTCCATACAAATATCCTGCTAATGAAAACAAATTTAGTTTTTTTTCGGTAAATCACGAATTGGTTGATATTATTAATTCCGTTTTACGTTCCTGGGAGTTAGCTTATTGATATTTAAACTCAATTACGAAGCATATGATTTTTTTTTTAATTTTACTTTATAATATTAGGTGTCTGTTAATGTATTTATAATTAACAAAATATACAAAAAGATATATTGGACTACCGCTATCGCTAATTTCCATCAGGCGCACTGGAGTCACTTATCGAGCCAGTATAAAGTAAAACTATGATATAAACGTAACAGATTACCTTTTAGTGATATAGTTTGAAATAAAACTTTATAGATTTCAATATTTAGGCTACGTTTGTTGCTAAAAACAAGTACACCTATCCCCCGATTTACACGGTAGATACGTTCCTGAGAAAAACGTGTATATCAAAAAATTAAAAATTTTCAAGTCAAAACCGTGTAAATCGAAAAGCTTGCAGCAAATGCATAATTTTGCTATTTAACAGTTGTGATTTTTTTCAATATTTTTAGGTGTACACAGAAATAAAAATAAAATGCATTGACAGGTTAAAACATGTAATATATTACGGAAACACTGTTTTTTATTTAATTACAATACATTAAACAGAAGAACAAAAAATAAAACCAAATGTGTTTTATTATCCTTCATCATGTGCAGCAAGTCAGCACATAAGCTCGGGATTCCCCGTGAGATGTGTACACAGCGCACGTGTTCAAACACAGTAGCATTTAGTAGAGTGCGATAAAAACAAATAATAATAATAATAATAATTTATTGGATCAAAAATTTTACATTGTATAATTTAATTTACGTTGACGCCTGCACTAGTCGTGAGACTGTATCGCAGACGTCAGCGCCCACCATTACAGAGAATACAAATAATTACAAAAATATATAAAAATATACAGACGTGTTGTGTATAGGTGTGTTATGTGTAGAAAAAAGTGAGTAAAGAGTGTTGTGTGTGAGTGCAGATTATATATAAGCATTTAAAAGATTTTCAGTTTGTAAATAATCGAGCTGCAACAAGTAAAAAACTTATTTGGAAAACCGTGTAAAAGCGAAAAGTGTAAAACAAGTACCGTGTAAATCGGGGGATAGGTGTAATTAGTGCGTATCGGTTTCACTTACACGGAAGGCGGAGGTGCAACTTTCAGGTCGTCGGGAGCGTTGGGCGGCAAACGACATGAGCCAACCGCCGAACCGTTGTTGGACGCGCTGCTGTAGTCGTATGATGAGGTGCCGTCATACGAACTTTGCTGTAACGCAAAACATATATATCTTCACTAGCTGATCCGACAAACGTTGTTTTCCTATATAAGTTATTGTAATATCTTCTAAGATGTTCATTGAAATTAAGTGATGTCGAAGACAATTTTGTTCACAATTAAATACTCTTAATCAATAACATATTTATTTGGATAAAGATTAATATTATTACGTTGATACAACTCTTAACAAATAATGCATTGATTTCGACCTAATTTGAATACCATAAAAACGGTTCTAGTGAGTTAATCTTAAAAGATAGACATATACTGTTTTTTAGATCATTTCAAGAGGAATAATTCTTTCATACATATATATTTGGTATCTTGAACCGTTTTCGCAGCGCACGCAATGGAAGCCCTCAAGGATGAATAATTTTCCACGTTTTTTTTACATTTTCCATTATTTCTTCGCTCCTAATAGTTGTATCGTGATGTTATATAGCCTAAAGCCTTCCCCGATAAATGGTCTATTCAACACAAAAATAACTTTTCAATTCGAACCAGTAGTTCCTGAGATTAGCGCGTTCAAACAAACAAACTCTTCAGCTTTATAATATTAGTATAGATTAATTTTCAGTATATTTCACCGGAATGCTGGGGCTTTATGTCGGTCACATGCTTGTAAAATTGCAATGGATTTACAAGCTTAATATGTTGAGGACGGCGTGTACCATCGGTGGCTCACACGTGAATGGTTAATAATTCAACACTCAATATTATATTTACAGAACCAGCAATACACGTGCTTCTTAAAATTCGAATAACAGGAAAAAAAACTCAAGTTTTGGTAAACAATACTCAGTGCAAGGCGCCGGCAAATAAAGCAAAGTACTATTTTTGCTGCCGTATAATTAAGCGAAACAAAAAAAACTGCGCTCTCCTTTACATGTTAAAGTTGGTAATAAAGAACGAAATAATCAACCTGATGATATTCGTAAGGCATAACAGTCAATGAATGTCGTGTTAACTCTTTTTTTTTTATTTGGGGAAAATCCTCATAGGACCGTCCCGGCCGCGAAGGGGTTGCAGCCGGGGTGTGCCGGACTTTTACCAGCTAAAAACCCCAAGGTGACTACTTCTGCGAATTAGTGGGGACTGCGGGTCCTGTAATCAAATCGCCGCAGCCCCACTACGTCGTGTTAACTCTAAGCTAAACCTACTTACTTCGCTTCTCTCCTTCTTCTCCTACCCTCCATTCGCATCTTCCTCAGTATTATTGTTATACAGTACGGGGCTATGCAGTCTTATTCACACAGTATTAATGTAACCTATAAGATCTATTGTGATCGCCATCTAAACCTCTCTAACCTGTTCTGGGAGTAGCACATGGTTTGAGCATTAAAAGTCACATTCACAGGATGTGTTGACGCTCTTCCTCAATAGCTTTTGAGTTTATCAACCGACAGAGAGACGAAACAGTAAAAACCTATCGATAGCCGCAGCGATCATGCCGGCCTGCACAAAAGTCTCTTGACGCTTCATTTGTAAGACCCCATATTGAATTGTAACTCGACGCATTGCGCATAAGACCCGTTAAAGTGTTCATAATAAGTCGAGGGGTGAAAGGCTATTTGGTTTAAGCGACATTTTTTGGTGATATAGTAATATATATGTAGGAATGTGAATGGAATAGAACATATGATGCTAATAATATAAAATGTTAAGAAACAGTGTAAGAGTGTGAAAGGGATAGAAAGTATAGGAGGGAGAGAGACAGAACGAATGGCGGAGATAATAAGTTGCTGTTAGGGTCGTGGTGAAATATTTATATTTAAAACTGTACCTGTAATTTTAATTGTGAAAGAAAGAAAGAAAACGTTTTATTAACAGCAGCGATATAACCATATAACAAACATTGAACAATAGAACACACATAAAAGACCAAAAACATAAAAAAGAAAAACCAACCAAACAATACATAAAAAAAGGCTGAATAAATGATTTAAAAAACTAAAGTCTTTCTACATATATATTTTCGGAATCAGCGTTTTTTTACTGATTCCAAAAAAATATATATTACTATATCAATAAAAAATGTCGCTTAAACGAAATAGCCTTTTACCCCTCGAAGTATAAAACGCAAAAATTTTAAATTAAGTTATCTAAATTTTACCATATTGTTCCATTTAATAAACAACTTTGTAAATATAGGTATTGTATCTTGTAATTAAAGAGTACATACCTGATTGGAAGGATGTCGAGGCCTATCTAAAGAACTTTGGCTTTGTGTTGACTGGATAATCATACTAGTGGGGCGAGCGGTATATGTAGCCGTCTCGTCACTACCGGACTCTTTGGGTAGACCAAATAGACGCTCTTGAGCACTAGGACGATTGGTCTGTAGAAAAATTGTAGTAAAGATCAATTAATATGAATACGTGCGTATTAATTTATTATTCCTCTTATTTCTATAAATACTGTGCAATACTTTGGCTTCTTTAGACTGGCTTCTTCTGGACAAAGGCAGATAGGTAGTGAAAAGTGTTGGAGAATACAACGCAAATTAGTCAAGGAATGTTTACGTAGTATAAAATGAATTCGCTTCCGTTATCTGTTCGCTTGGATATTTTAAACTATTCATCGGATTTTAATCTTTCGTCAGTGACGCGTCCCATTAGAGGACACGGTAGAAAGTCCCTATCTTATTAGGTAACTCATATTATTTCTCATAGAACAGTTGCAATGCAATTCAAATTCAAGTGTAGTGTAAGAAATTTCACAAATAAATATATTTTATAGATAAAACTAGTTGGAGTTATACAAAATTCCAATTAGATTTAGAGAAAATCAGGTTCACGTTTAGGGTCCTTTAATGGGATTCCACGGACAAGAGGCTAATGCAGTTTTCATCAATATATAGAGGAATTCATGAAGAAAGTTTATGTGTATAACACATTTATATTATACTTAGTACATAATAGCCGAAAAATTCAAATATTTTTAATGGCATATCGTAAAAAACATATTTTTGTGCGCTTAAATCGCAAATAGCTAAACCTTACAAGATAGATCAAATTAATGTACTACGGAATTGTATTGTATTCGTTATTAGAAATAATTTATATGGCAGAATAACGTTTGCCAGGTCAGTTAGTTTACAAAAGTTACTTACAGATGGATTGTGTCTCAGTGAATGTGGTGGACGGCCAGGTGGTGGAGCGGGCAGCAGTACCCCCCCGGCTGGTCTGCTCACTGTACCTCGAGGGGGTAATTCAGGTACTGCAATAAAAATACAATTAATTTAGCTCCCGGACGAGCATCATTTTTTAAACAAATGCCTAGGATTTTAATTTACATCTCGCTAGCAATGTACTAAACCATTAATTTGAAGACAAATTGACTACAGAGTACCTGATGGTAAGTACAGTGTCGTCCAAAAACAAAAGCGACTATCAATGGATGAAAATCCATTGATAGTCTACATCGTCATGTCGGCCCACATATACCACGACTGAAGGTCTCTAGATATATGAGCTACTGGATATACACAAGCTGATCCCGAAACGCGACAAGCCGAAACTGATCACTATGACGGGCTTTACACCCATGTACTGTGGTCGCGATCCAGACAGGCACCGACTCCCTACCACCTCGCTGCTGCTCTTTAGATCAGTGACCCACATATAATGTAATCTTGTATCGCACATGCTTGCGGCATATATTTACATACACCTAGAGAGTCTAATAATTTGGAGATAGTTCACCAGCTGTTGAAGTCTGAGCTCCCCTTGTTTATAATATATTACAATTAATAGAAAGAGCGGGGTATCCAATTACGATAATAAAAGAAGGCAGATATTGTCCACAATTAATGCTTCAAGTTGGAACTAACCTGTCCCATATAGAGGAGAATGTGGTGGTGAATGCGTCATTGGGCTACACTGATAGGAAGACATATCATTCTGTTGATTCATATTATGACCTTGATTATGCCCTCCTCCATTCGGAGGTCCATTCGTAGTGGTCGAGAATCCATATTTGCTGTCTCCATAACCGCTGTGCTGTTGAGTGATTTGGAAAATTGCTTTGTTATTCTGTGATTTCAAAAACTCCCTTTCACGTGCTTTAGATATACAGGGATTCAGGTAACTAACGCAAAACGTCTTAAGGGTGACTTTGGTATATCTAGACAAACAACTTTTGTTTTACGACTTTTTCTAATTCAATATTTTGCCCATACAAAATCCGTTCTGATCTTCTTAACACTCTGAAAAGTAGCGCGATGCAACTGGGGCAGACGATTTCGTAAAATCAGCTGACTGAGTTTTAAACATAGAGCTAACGATTGATAGAAATCCCCACAAAAACTAATAAAATATATAATATCTTAGTTTGTGTTAAGTTTTGGCAAAAGTCATAGCACAAAAGCTGTTAGTCTTGATGGACCTAAGTTACGTTTAAGAGATTTGGCGTTAGTTACCAGTAACGTATAGTATTAATACCATTTTAAGGTCTTGGTATAATTTCCTCTAATGACCATTCCGATATAAAAAATATTATTCCGTGATTAGAAGTTGTCAATTTGGAATAGATATGTATCAATAAAATTATGGCTCCAGGTTATATATTTCCAGATATGATCTACCCATTCCCAAAGCCTTTGAGGCTTGTATCGATCACACAAGACGCCGAACGCTCACATAAAAAAGCTTTTTAATCACAAATGTAGCTAGACAGGACGATACACCTCGATGGAAGAGTTGAAAATTAGTTAAGGTTTATGGATAATGTGTGATAGTGCTGCAAGTATAAGTATTGATCTTATTATAATAATTTATAAATACTTTAAAGGTCTTATTCGCGAAATGCTTACATTTAATTTGGCTTAACATTTCGACCTGGTTGCATAGTCCGTAGTCACGAGCAGACTGAAGTAGGTCTTTGTCTAAGTCAGGCTACCCACTTTTATTCTTGATCATTTGAATTGTTACGGCAGACAATTATGGCAGTATCTGAGTCTAATCACTGGGTTTCAATAACTTTTTTTTATGGCGGACTAAATTTGATTGACCGGGACAGACCTTTACAACTCAACTGGGCTTAGGGGGCAAGTACAGAAGGTACTTAGTCAGCAAATTTATAGGTTGGGTGGCAACGCAAAGGCACCCCTGTGGGTACGGACCTTGATTTGGGCGGCCAGCTAGGGAAAGAACCTATCGTGATCTGCT
Organism: Automeris io; assembly: GCA_036320925.1. Taxonomy (NCBI): domain Eukaryota; kingdom Metazoa; phylum Arthropoda; class Insecta; order Lepidoptera; family Saturniidae; genus Automeris; species Automeris io. The sequence continues at coordinate 1,742,923 of JAUDJH010000030.1, read as the reverse complement.
AGCATTTCGGTAGCGACTACCTTGAGATGAAACGCCGAAAGAAACTCAAGGCTGCGTCGGAGTATCCAATACCTTAAACCCATCATCCCAATTAAATACTTTACGCAGAAGCAATAAAACTAACGAATGAGGATCATCGGAGGTGCGATTGTTGCTAGTTGAAAAACATCATCTCGATTGAAAATCAATTCACATCAATTTATTTTTTTAAATTTTAATTTATTAAATGTTTATCATTTTTCTTTTAATTTCGATCGCTTTTCGAACCCATCTTGAATTATAAGACTCGTTCGCAAATAAGACCTGTTAAAGTATTTCAATGTGCACAATACGTGAAAGTTTAAGAAGAGTTATTAATTATAATCAAATCACTGGGTGCTAAAGGCATTGTAAATTACGAACCGTGTAGGGAGGGGGCACTGCGTCTGCCATATGGTTAATATCGTCATCGCGATCCATATTGTCTTGGGTCGTGGCTATCGAAGGATCTGATGATGATTTCACTAATCTCGGCGCAGGCGGCGGGCTCACTTCCAAGTCACTTTCGGGACTCGAAGCGTACGACAATCTGTTCTCGGTACTCGATGACATTGAAAACAGAAAATCGTCCGACAGCGGTTCCGGCCTCTGTTTCGTTGAATCCGTGATTTCGTAGCGGCGTCAGGGTAGGTTATGGAATGGGGTGACAAGACAAGAAAATGAATGATGGCATATAAACACAACGAAAACTGGGTTTAGCATCTGTGGATGATTAATGATCATTGGGATTTACACACTTGGAAATCAACGATCAATAAAAAAGGTTTGTCAATGTTTAAAAAAAAATTGAGCAAAAACGTAAACTTTGACACTAAAAGCTTTTTATTGACGTTGATTCGACTCAAGACGTAGAAATCCTATTTACAAAACAAAAACACACTTAACAAAACAATCAAAAATTCAATTAAAATTGCTTCTTTTATATTAGTATATAACAATAACATAGAATAAGCAAAATAAATGCAAGCAGCCAATATACACAAAAAAAAAACGAAAGAGGATTCAAACATAAAGTTAGTTGTGCTAATTCTAAATGGTAACTCTATTAGTATCTACGTTTAGTTAAGCTAAACATATCCTAAATGTTGTTCGGAAATTGGTTTCCTAATGACAGGTACATCTCTCTCAACTTCTGCTGTATTACTATTTTCATCTTTATCCAGCTCTTCTAACTTTAGAGTCGGTAAAGATAAATGTCTTTCTTTTATCAAAGATTTCTCAGATACAGTAGGAAGTGTTCTAACTTCACTAAATCTTTCAAGATTAACGAGTGGTTTGACGCTGCATTTGCAGTTTGGAATCCTACAGATCTGTCTTAGAGATTGATCTAAGCTTTTGAACGGCTTTGGCATTTCTCTTTGCAGTCTAGCCTTCCATTCTGGTATTTCATTGGACTTCTCGTTATCAGTTATGAAGAACGATGCCGGTCTGTACTGATCTGACATACTGGGAACGACTGAAGAAGGTCTTTGTTTATTTTGTAACGGCAGTCTGTTTGCCGTTTCGAGGACACTGTATGGTCTAAAAGATTGCGGTTGATACGTATTACTTTTAAAATTAATCTGAGCCAATTCTGGACTAGCATTTAATATCGATTTAATTTTGGGACTGACCTTTCTATGATGAAATCTTTCATCATTAGGATAATTAGCTACAGTGTGTCTATTTTTGTTAGGCATGCTATAAACGTTATTAGGCATGCAAGTGGTTAAAGTTTCAGAGTAGTAATAAGGGATTAGATGATTTCTGTTAGCATCATACATATGTTCGTGATGGTTAGTAGGTACTAAGGGTACATTTAGTGGTGAACTTACGGGCCTTTTGGGAGGTTGTTGGTACATGTTTATGGGGTAGGAGATAGGATAGAAGGCGGGGTAGGGCGACGGGGGTATAGGAAAGTATATATCCGACACCATTTCAACGTGCTACACCGCAGCAAGATAGAACAGAAACGAATTTGTTAATAAATAATGTACTGTAGCCATTGAGATGCAAATGCAAGAAATATTTTTAATTACTAAAGCTTTTGAAGACTAATTCAATGAAGACTAATTTTGAACTCTTGTATCAACATCTCAAATTCGTTTTAATATATATAAAGGATATTGAGAAATAAAGAGAGCACATAGATATTACCAAATGCAGCAAATTCCCTTTACCAAGCTATCACCTCGAAGCATGATGCCAAAACTGTAGTCGTTTATAAATACTTTAGATTTTAAAAGTTCCATATGTTACATATGCTTGAAATAATTGTCAACGTAAATGAAATACTTTTTTAAATATACTAATTGTTGTGTTAGCAATTTTAAAATTAAATGTTAACACTATAGTAATACTTAGGATTTAAATTTATTAGTGTTTATAAGGCAAGGATTGACTGTATTTTGTTCTTTGAACTTATAAGCCTAGATATAAATTCTATGACAACAAATATGAATATTTTACGAAATAAATGGCATTATGAGACATATATGAAAGTTTAACCATTTACCAAGAAGGTAGAAAAGGGAGTAATTTCGTACCTTAGTTTCAGAAACCCATAATTGTTGTTGCTGTGTCCTTTGGATCAAGTCTACCAGTTTGCTGAACCAAGTGTTCTGATTTGCCTCGCTAAGTGTTATCGTGTGTGTGAACACATGGCCCCAAACTTTTTCCATGTGTTGGCATTGCTCTAGAAGTTTCTTTGATGATTTATGAGCGGACCTACGAAATAATTTTTATACGTTTATAAACACTATTTACAGTTAACATTGTAAGCGATAATCCGCAACTTTTATTGGAGCTTTTAATTTATTACTTCTAAAGTATTAATAATTTTTTTATGAAGTCTAATTTATACAGCTAATGAGCAAATCGTTTATTAACTGTTAACTAATAATAAAAATGTATCATCACGCTTCATCCCTTCGAGATGAACAGAGATACATTAGTGGCTGCATCGACTTTGCGCTTATATGTCATGTCCAACTTGACCAGCACCGCAACTACCTGGCTTGGATAGCCGTCCTCAGGGAATTTACACATGACATTTCAATGAGATGCCATGTGGGTTTTCTCACGAAGTTTTCCATCACCGGTGAGCATGTAATACCTTAATTAGTACGTAAATGGGGAAAAACCCAGAGGTGCGTGTCGGGAATCGAACCTACAACAATTCGTTTTGCCGCAAATGAAAACTGGTCCATTATCCGCAAGACCACCACAACTACAACTGTTAACTACTTAAAATTAAGTAGTTACATAGATAGATGATGATTGCAGATAAAACAGTGGCTCTGGACGGTTTTCCGAAATACATTGGATATTGCTTGATTAGTAAACATCAAAAACAAATAGAAAAACATAAATCGTGAATAGTTAGAACTAAATACTTACTTGGGTAAGCCAGCCCTTAATTGCTTTATGATATGTTTGTTATCCGCTTTAAGGAATATCACGATTGGGTAAAATTGCGCATAATTCAACCTGTCCACTGCGTTTGGTGTTATGTCTAAGAGGGCGTGCTTCCCTCGCTCCATTATCGTCCGTATGCTGGATAGCCGAATGATGCTTGTCGATTTGGTTTTACTGTCTTCCAAAGTATTGTCCATTTCTTAAAATAAAGAGAGTAAACAATTAACGGATGCCAAAACACGGAACACAAAATAATATGGTAATCAATGAGGAGACTGTAACACAAACAAAGAATAATACTATGTTATGGTGATTCTGAAATACCTCCTTCGTTTATAAAATCACCCTGTACATATACTTCAATGCTTTCTATAATTGTTTATCTGGTCGAGAATAACGAGTACGAATATTAGTGGATTCTTACTCTTTGACAATCGCTGCCATCTTTCAACAACACTATACTTTCCATCAAGTTCAGTGGGGTAACTTTATCGAGGCAGTCATTTTTGTATTCAAAATATTATTATGTGTGGTAATAGCGCAGGGAAGTACCTCTAGCTCTAGATTCCGGCGTAATTAATTAAGGAAAACACAGTTTGATCGGGCAGAGTGACACTGAAATAGGTAAAAAGGCACTCACTTGGAAACTGGACAGGCTACACAATTACACAGTTCACAATTAAAAACATACCGATATTCCGATTAGTGTTATCTGACAAAGCAGCTAAGAACCTAGAGCGGGGTGCGGTGAGGGAGCCGGGAAGGGAAGACAAGTACCTTTTTTACCTACATATGCACTGTGACAGAACAAATGGTATCTTTTTAGAGTATTCAGTGTAAGTGGCATGCGTGTTAATATAACAAGATTTACTTGGTGAGGAGAATTTGTCAGAGTTCTCGCTAAGCAAGCGTTCCCTTGCGATGTCGGCGACTGCCCCCAGCACTATGACCGGCCGCACAAACCCTGGCTGCTTCAGCACCACGCGCTCGTATGCCGGGAACTTGCTTATACTGTCCGATAGCACTACTTCATCCCAGTATTCCTAGAAAATTTAGATAAAATTACTTTAATGCAAGAGACTCCTATCTTTTTAAAGAGTTCGTTTTTAGTTACATTTTTCTATTACTATTATTGAATCAATGAAAAATCAAAACAATTTTGCTAAATCAATTGTAGCTATAGTGATTTTCACGTATATATCAAATCATAGACAAAGTATAATAAAATTTACTTTTTATGAGATTTTGATTCAATTTAAATTTACATACTTTGTGTATGTGTGTTTTGTGTGGGTATGTGTATTAATAAAAAAAATGTAAAGCTTGTATATGTTAATATATTTTTATATTTCTTGTATGTTTTGTATAATCCTTTTACACATTGATATATTTAAAAGTTCACTTGGTTTGTTGAAATAAATCGTGAGGCAAAATATTTCAGTTTAATTTAATTAAGTGTTATATTTATTGTATCTATTTTAAATATTTATAATTATTTGTATTTCCTTAATATTATTTATTATTTCCTATTGGGATAACGTATTTCCTTTTTAAATTACTAAAATTTCTACAGTAATTGCAAATAAATGTTTTCGTATAATTAGTTCTTTTTCCGCGTAATATTCAGCAGAATTTGGTTCAGACTATCATTTTGGCAAGTTTACGTGCTTTGGACGCAGTAAATAGTGTATACCTTTCCTAAACTTTTACTTCGTCTGTGCGTCGAACGCCGCCGTCTGAAAAAGTTGTGTTTGCCATCATTCCCGGACATTTCCTTCTTGGTGGCATTGAACTGTGCTGTGGCAAGCTCCTCAGCCCTCGCCTTGTTCGGAATTGTACCTTTCTGCACTTCTTGATTATTGCGGCCTGATCATAAAAATCAAGCAATTACTAAATACACTCTTGAAAAATTCGTTTTGAAGATATTCGCAACTTTAACTAAATAATAAATATAATCGAATTAATCTTATATCTTGTTTAATTGGATAGGCTCGAATAATAATCGACATTTTCCATATTTGTCAATTGTAACATAGTGCTCGGTACTAGTGCTTATTAACGCGTTATTGCAGTAAACGGGTCTATAATCAACTAATTCGAATAAAAAAATACTTTATTCAATGGACGTCGGTTGTAACTAGTTGCGCGTTGTGCTAGTGCGTCAACCTAATCATTTATCTATTTGAATGTCGATTATCATTGGATTCAATTATACGTGCCAAAAATAAATTGACATTCGAATGGTCCATGATAAAAACACTCTCATATTAAACAGTAATTTATCGATATCATATACATACACCCCCGATCGATTTGACACACATGTCAAAACTTAAGGGCAGAAACAAAATGAACAATTAAATGAGGTAAGAAAAGAAGAGTGAAAAAGTTTATTGGTGAAATGCGTCCTATTATCAGTCTTATCCTTACTTTCTAAGTTTCTATCAGGCAAGTTTTCAGTAAATAATTTGCCTGTAGAATATAATAAAGAGTGATTCGCATGTCTCACCTATCCTGTAGACTTGCCAAGCGCCCACCGTGCCGTTGTGAAGGGTATCCACGACGTGAAACACATCTCCACATCGGAACGACATCTCCCCGTCGGTTGGCTCCGTGTAGTGGAAATGCGTCTTTATGTGGAATGAGTCGCCAGCTAAAATAAATTATAGATTAAAAAAACCACAAAATAAATAGCAATAATCGATTAAATACACGTAAATAGTGAAATGAACGGCTGAGAAAGATAGCGGATCGATTTGACGTGATTATAATAATTATTTTCCGCAACATAAATGGATAGGTGAATTATTGTATTTTCTCTATCCAAATACAATAAAAGACGTTCCCACTGATAAAAATATTGACTATATAGAAATATAATATACTAACTGACCCGGCAAACGTTGTTCTGCCATAAAAATTGTTTCTAATGAATATCTTCTGTATTATAATATACAATTTTGGTCATAGTGGTTTCCTCATAAAAGGTAGATATATGCTGTCGCGGACTTTTATTTAGAACTATTCAAGACAAACAATCCTACGGTACATCAACTTTGTGCAACTCCAATGGTTTAGGCAGTGCGAGCCAAGATAACTCTCAGAGGCCAGATTTTTTCGACTTAATTGACATGTATCGTTATATTACGACCAAAATTACACAAATTGTAGCCTATAAGTTATTCCAATGTATAGTCTATATTACTGTAAAAGTTTCATGCAAATCCATCCAGTAGTTTTATCATGAAAGAGTAACAAACATATTCACAAACTTTCGCATTTATAATATTAGTAGGATAGCATGTGAGTTGACATTGAGATGGCGGCTATCAGCGAATTCTCGTCTATTGGCAGTCGTTGCTGTTCTTGGACCAAACTGACCAACAGGTGTAATGCAGTTACTATGTCTAGCCAGTATAAAAAAAAAATCATGTTTATAAGTACACATAAAACACTGTTTAATGATTCTTAAAAAACATTATCTAAAATGATTGTTACAATCGAATTAAATGAAACCTTACGCATCTGTCCGCTTGCCACAGCATTATACTCTTCGGGTGAATGCTGCACGATGAGATCAATTCGTTCCTGAAGACTTAGCAAGAATAGTACTGCTTCTTCTCGCGTCACGCCTTTCATTTCCATGTCATTTACCTGCACATTTAAAAACTTATCTATTGATACTCAGCTCTACATTTTTTATAAGATAGCTCCTATATTAACATTTCGAAGGAAAAAACTTGAGTCAGTTTAAGTGAGATATTAATTATGAACAATGAAATCTTGCATTTCAAGTCAACTTAATGCAGGTTTAAACTAGGGATGCAACGGAGGCAGTTTTATCGGAACCGAAGTCGGAGTCGGATTTTTCAAATTTGATTTATCGGAGTCGGAACCGAAGTCGGAATCGGAGTCGGAGGCAATGTCAGTCACAAGTGACGGCAGAATAAAATAGTTTTATTAAAGGAGAAATAAAAACATTATTCAGTGAACCTTTTTAATTAGAAAATGATAAATTTACAAATACACAGACAATAAAAATTGCTGTTTCTTATTAAATTTTTCCCATTAACAGTGAACAAATTAAGTCAAATTTGCTCCAGGGTTGTTTTTGTGTTAATTTCTATTTTACTTAATTTAATGTAAATGTAAAATAACAAAACCTTATAGTAATAAATTTAAATGTACATTTAGTTTTAAATTTAATCTTTTTAATCATATTTTTTAATCTACATTTTTAAAAATGTCTTCTACAAATTACGTAGCACTGATTGTTTGATTAATTTATATTATGTTTCAACAATATATAAAGTGACTACAACAGTGGTGGTGACCTCCGATGAATACCTCCGATTAAAAAGTTTCGGAACTGAAGTCGGAACCGGAGGTGTAATAACAATCGAAAATTCCGACTTATCGGAGTCGGAGTCGAAGCTCCGTAATATGCCTGGTTTAAACCATTAGTTAATTTAAATGTCGGCAACGCAATAGCAACACTTCTTGATTTATGGTTGTCAAAGGACGATGCTAACAAATTACTATCATGTGATCCGTTAGTCTGTTTGATGACCAAAGTTACAAAAAAATGAAAACAATCTCTCTCTCTTATCAAACAAAGAAAATACTGATAAATAATTCTAAATACTCCAGTCAAAACTTTTATTACTTACTGTTGAATATTTATCCAAATTTCAAGAGCATATATCTAATTTTGATCAAGCATGTATCTAATTTAACAAATAAAATATCGTCACACTATATCTCTTATAGGGTGAGCAGAGATACATTAGTGGTTGTATCCACTTTGCGCTTATATGTCGTGCTCAACGTGACCAGCAGATCAACTGTACGCCGTTCTCAGGGCTCTTACACATTAAATTTCTATTGGATGTCGGTGAGCATGTGGTGTAAGTGATCCGTACGTAATCTTGAAAAACCTAGTACCTCTAGTGCTGAAATTCGAATCTACAGCCAATCGTAACCACATATAGTAATGGACACGGCCATAACCACCACTAATTTTAATTAAGTGTAAATATTGTTGAATCTATTTTTGCCGACGAATAAAAATGATCGAAATTGGATATAAAAATATAAAATAATAAACAACAACAAATACTTAAAGATTAGCTTCATTACCTTAAGTATTTTGTCAGCTGGCTGAAGACCCTGTAACGCAGCAGGACTAGTCGGTTGTACTCCTGATACAAAGACACCAGATCGATTACCCCCACATAACCTTAATCCTACTGAACCCTCCTTTTGAAAGCTTATCAGTCTTGGTTCACTTCTGAAAATTAATATTCTATGATAATCCATGAGCACGTGAGAACTATTGTATGAATTTCTAATTATATTTGTTCACACTTACGGCGGTTTACTTCTTTGATTTCCTATTCCTTCTTCATCGTATAACTGTCTTCTACTACTGTAATAATCTAAAACAAAGATTTTCACATGTCAACGATTTAACGATTTAGTTACATTTTGTGACGATATTTCAACAAAGTTTGGTATTACTTCTCAATTTCTTAGAGATCTATATTTGTAAATTATATGTATTATCCGTTGAAAACTGATGTTAACAGAAACCGAATATTGCCATCTTAGACATAGAAAATAAAAATATTTAACTTGGTGAGACATAATTTTTCAATACTTTAAAACATTTAGAAATTTCTTCTAATTTAAATTAATTCTTGTTGTTCATCTAAAAAATAAGTTTTATTTTTGTTAATATTATTTCCAAATTCCTAGTATTTAACTTTCTCTGATTAAGCAGATTTAGTTCTAATGTGTTCTCTAAGATGTTCATCTAAATACTGTACATTTATTAATACAATGTTTACTTTACCCTCATTCCTAGGTGGGGGTGGCCGAGGTGGTTGTTCTATTTCATGTGACATTGGACCTCGACGGGCATCTACATTTGAACCTCCTCTAACCGGCGCTGCTACATACAAATTCTGTCCACTACTGGAGTACGCTGACGACAACGGTTCCGCACCTGGGTAAACATTGTGTGCGGGAGCATCTGTAAATTAACACCAGGTCTATAGAAGCTACTTACTAAGTAATTTACGCAATCCTCATTGCTCACTTGAGAATACATTGAAATAAATCATTCAACAGAATATATTAAAGAAAGATTATAAGGCTGTATTGCTTATGCTGAAGCACGTAGAAATAAAAAAAAACAAAAGATTAATTAAATTTTCGTTAAAAATAGTGTAGCAACTTATAACGGTAAGAAAGTTAATCAAGCAAATCGTCATCTCCACGAATCTACCAAAAATATCATCGTTTAAGTCACAATTATAAAAGTTACAAAATATGTAATAGATCGATTTAAAATATAAAACTTAGTTCAATGATAATAAAAATTTCCAAACCAATTTTATTGAAAAGAAAAGTGAAAGGATTAATTGTTTTAAACATACCTAAGCTATTGTAGTTGTTTTGGTAATTCCCATTAGTAACAGTCTCTTCTCTAATCAGCTCTCTTGTAACGACTAGATTAAGTCTGTCTTTGCAGGATTCGACCAATTTCCTCGCTTCTTTTAAAGTCATGGCGTCGGAGACAGGTGTGTTATTGATCCTTGTGACTACATCTCCTTCACATAAGCCCTGACCGCTTTGGTTCAGCTGTTCTCGTGCTCTCATCGTCAATTCTTTTACATACAACTTGCATCCTAAGACGATGCCAAAATCTACAAAAATAAAAAGGCTTTTAAATAATCTTCATGAATTGAATAACTTGTTTGGGATTTCGGCCGTAAAATCAATTTGTTTCAACCGTAAACTGAGTCATCGAACAATTTTTATGCATCTAAGATAAAAGTGTGATTTTTTAGCCTATTTGCAATTCAATGTTTATTGTAGGGGAATTTCATTTTCCAAATTATATTTAGATATCTCGTTGTAACTGCAATGGCAATATTTGAATTACCTTCTTTCTTTCCATTTCTGGTGAGAGCCAACTTAATGGTAGTAGGTGCAGTGGGAGGCGGCGCTGGAGCCCTTCTCCTCACAACTAGTGATACCGTAGCACCAGAATCCCGCAGTACTTGCACCGCACGAGCATAGTCCACGTTTTCTAAAGGTATCCCATTGACTGAAACTATCCTATCGTTTACTCTGCAAAATAGCAAAAACTCGTTTTAAAGCAATCAAGGTTTCTATAACACTAAATAAGAATCAAATATAGTATTTTTCATGTCGTATTTCGGGATCGGTTTATATCCAGTTGTTCATATACCTAGAGACCTTCCGCAGTCGTATACGCGTTCCAGAATAACGACATCGATTGTTGACGATTTTTGTGTCGTGGCTCTCGTAGCCGTTTTAAGACTACGCTGTGTTTTTCATCAGGTGCAATGTAGTCTCATTGTCAAACCAGTATAAAAAAAATGATATGAACTATAAACATCTTAGACTTGGCTTCATAGATGGGCAAAATATAATCAGATTAGTAAAAATGATTAACGATTTCATTTTGCGTTTTTTACCATTAATATGACTGCATTTTGCACATTGATGTGTTAAACACTACAAAATCCCAGATTGTATACACATTTATCATTTCTTAATGTTTTAAATGGATTTAATCATGATTACAGAGCAAGAAAATTAAAATAACGACTACATTTTGTAATCGTTAATCATTAAACAGATTACACTTTGCCCGTCTTTGCTTGACTTGTAGTATATATTACTTTGGAATGAGTCACCTTGGGAAAAAGAAATTCCTCATAATCTTTCCTTTCTACATTATATGAAACTAATCGTACATTAATACATTATTTAATTTTGTCTTTAGTCTTTGACTAGAAGAATCTAGCTGTATTCAAGGATTAATCTAACCCACGTTCTTTCTCGGTATTCTTTTTCGGCATTCCGTCATTCATTTAGCACTTTTATTTCTTAAAGATGACCTTTATATAGAAACACAATCATATAATACTCTTCAAAATGATAGCAAAATATCAAGAAAATTATTGTTTTGATGATAAGAAAGTGCGTACTGGAGTTTATCTTCTGCCGGACCTCCTCGTAACACGTCGGAAACTGCTATAGAGGGATCGCCGCTCGCGAAATGAGGGTTATCTCTTCCACCAGATACAGCGATTCCGAAACCATAGCCTTGAACTCGATTGAGACGAACTCGGTGTGTCTCCCAGCCGGCACTGCGTTCTGCCGTCTGAAACGAAAGGTTCTCCATTTAGTTTTTAATACAGTCAAAATTTGTTGTAACGACATGAAAGGGACTACTCATGTTTAGTTGTAACAACCGGTGATGTTTTTGAAATGAAAACGAAGTTCTAATCACTATATATTTCACAGCTGACTATTTAAGGCATTTTCTGAATTTTACAGAAAACGATTAAGGATTTTCGGAATTACATTATATTAATAATAAAAGTATTCATTTGGCACATAACATAACATAACAGAACACAGGATAGGTTAATAAAGACTGAAACAACAAAAGCAAATACCCTGGGTCGTGATGCTGCATTATATAATGCATATTTGTGAAATCAAGAAATAAATTCAAAGGCTGCGTGATTCATCAAACAGGCTTCCTATTCAACTTTAGTCATTTATACCCAAAAATACTTTATAACTCATTAAAATGAAGTAAACAACTGCCTTACTAATGTTATTATAGATGAAGACATAAGAAATGAAAACTACATTTTTATATCTTTTATCCATGACCTAGAACACAACCAGTTGTTTATTAAATTATGTGAAACCTAACCTGTTTGCTGATTACTGTTTACAACGACATGCATGGATATCATCCTACGAATGGAGCCTTGCAAATACGAAATGCATACCTAACCACAATACAGCGTGGGTGTACATAAATATAATAAAACTACGGACGGTGCATTCGCTTATTTGTAATTATAATTGTTATAAGGTTTCAATAAATTTGCTTTTAAAACCTAATTAAATTCAATCCAACATATTTTAAGTGTTGCTGAAAGGACATGACTTTTATGACTGAAATTAATAACTTAACCTACAAATACAAAATCTAACAAACAAATCTAAGTTACGAGATAAATATAGGAGCAGCGAACCCAGTTTTTCAGACTCCAACTAAAAACCCTTGTTATCCCTCAAATCACTCCACACTAGCCTGGAAATCCTTATTCTTCCAGGTGCCCTGGGAACGAACTGTTCATTACGACCCCTTCTCTGGGAAAGGTGGGTGCAATGAGCCCACCTCTCAGAACCTCTCTATCAGACGGCCAACCCTGACAACCCTAATTGACTGCAAAAGATTACGTTTTCAGTATTTAGCGTACAATGAGATTAGTTACATCGCTTGAGTGAACCGGCTTCACAGTCGTTGAACCATTGCCTTCTGAGTGATCGAAATGAACTACATTAACAGTAAATTTATTTCCCACGGTATAACGAGTGACGAACACTTTTTAATCATCATTATTTCATTGATTAGTACGTTAGCAGTGTTTGACAATGTAGTGTCTAGACTTCAGTACGTAGTCTAAAGTCGGGATGTTTATAAAAGTAGCGGCAGCAGGATAATACTCCCGAAAGCAAAAAACACTGGTTTGTAGTATAGACCATATTCTGACAAAGCAGTAATACTACTTGGCATACATTATATCGCCGGATCCAAATACTTTTATAAATTTTATCAACGTCATTTTATACTTTGTTTTAGGTTATTAGATTTCAAGGAATTAAATCCTCTCAAAAGTTAACATAAATATGAACGTCTAATAAAAAGTGACCATAATCCAAAACACTATTTATGCATCGTTCTATAAACATGAAATATAAAATAAATCCACGAAGGCGTGTAACCTTATAGACAAACTCGGAGCCATAGCATCCTGCCATTGTTCTCAGTCGATATTGTAATGAATTCAATAATGAACAAGGATCAGATTACGGGCATGTTGCGACTTGTCCTGGCGTCAACTAGAGTCTCAATATGGATGTTAGGTAGTGTCCGATCGATGATCGATTTCTGGTCGGAGGCAAAACCGCACGTTTAAAAATCATAACATATTCAGTTAAAGATTGACTAAAAGCGAAGAGAATATATTAAAAAAAACGCTTAAATAAAATGCATACGGAATAAAAAACTTCTAGATATAATTAAAATTACTTTGTGTCTGGTCAAAATAATAACATTTCAAAATAACGTGCACATTTGTAAGAGTCCGGTGAATTTTTGGAACTTGATAGAAGCTATCGGCTTCGGCCAAAGTTTTAGCACATTTTTAAGCCACTATTGCTGAGATTTATAGATGCAATTTTAAGTTTGCTTAAACTTTACTAAAACATTACAATTTATATTACTCAATGAAAGGATTTTGTAAGTCAACAATTTTGTCAACATGGACTTGGCTCTGCGAAAACTACAGCTATATTCAGTTTTTTGTCAAAACGAATTTATTTTTTGAGAACTTTGCTTGACAAATCTCAGCTTATGACTTTTAATATCGAAAGTTAAGAAGTTAAAACACAATTCTTCTCATACATACTTTATAACATTATAACATTTCCTTATAACAGTTTTAACAATAATCCTTCCTGATATTTTTAATAATCTCCTTATACAGTGTACCATGACCAGACGTAGGTCTCCACTGTTTGGTGCCACCCTCTGGAATGACTTGTCATCAAGACGACGTCATTCCGTTACATCCGTACCGCATTACAATTAAAATAACAAATATACTCTCAATTGATTCTCATAAAACAGAATCTACTTTATATATATTGTAACCATACTGAATTCGATAATAATTACCAGGTTATCATGTTTTAGCTTTAATGACACTAGAAACAAATAATTATAAATAAGTGCCAGATACTGCTATTCTTTTCAGAAGACGGAAACTAATAGTACTACTTGTGAAATAAATCTTATAGTTTTGTGTATCAAAAGCCCGTTGCTATAAGCAAATATGATTCAAACTGAATACAAAAAACTTGACGTAGTCGTCAATTGTACTGTAAATTAAAGATTACGGTGTTTGTCCCTAAAACAGTCATGTCACAACTTGTCCGAGAAAACTGCAACTTCTCTGACAGGATCGGATGTGATAAAACTTGTCGAACTCGTATGACCTTGCCAATGAGCTGTGGGCCGATTAAAGCCGGTCGGAATGTTGACTCACCATTTTTGAATTTTCAACGAACATACTTTCGGTCTTTTTTACATATTTCAATAATTACAGGATGCTGTCAGCTCTATATTAGCCAGGTAATATATTGCACAATTTAATGAAGTTATGGTTTTTTTTTCTGACACGACATAGTGACAGCACCATACCTGATAATAAGCAAGGTGCAGTCCAAAAAACACTGTAGAGGTGGAGTTCCCACAACACGGGAAGGAGAATTAAGATATTCGAGAAGTTAATATGTATATATTAATAATGTAAACAGTTTTTCTTAAGAGCTATAAAGCACACCATTGAACGTCACAAATTCAATGATCTTATTCTAATTTCTTTTTTGACAAAAAAATTTTTTTTTTTTTTATAAAAAGGAAAATTTAAAATATAAAAAAGGTTTGAATAAAAAGGTAGCCTACAACACCAACGACTATCGACAGGTAAGAAAAACCCATCGGTAGTCGCAGCGATCATGCCGGCCTGCACAAATATCTCTTCACGCTACGCTTAAAGGATCCCATATCATAGGATGGTGGGAACACGCTCGCCGGAAGACCATTCCACAGCCCAACGACACGGCAAAAGAAGGAGTTAGAGAACTTCTTAGTCCTGGCCGGGATGTGAGATACCGTATAGCTGTGACACCGCAAACCCGCGCGCGTGGTTCCATTAAGTAAGGGAGGTGGAACAAGGTTAAATAACTCTAAATAATGTGTGTCAAAGCATATACATTTTTGTTTAAAGACGGTCGTTTTATCTGTTGCATAATGGCCGAGTGGGAGCAAGTTATGGCTTGTAAGGGTGTGGTAGTTATTTGACCTGTCGTTGCCTCATATTATTGTATCATACATTCCAATGTTATACAAAACATTTCTAATTTTTAAGGTTCATACTTATAGACACTACTTTGACTTTGCTTATACTTTACGAAACATTGTAAATTATATTATTAATTATAATTAACGTTAAATATGGTAAGTCACTGATTTCGTCCACTTGAACTTGGCATTATTATTGTTATTTTTAAATGGAAACATATAATAAAGAATACGCAAAAATGATATATAAGTAAGCAAAGTTTTCACAAACAAAAATTGCGAATACTTACGCTATGCTTGTTTCTATTATACATTGAGGAAACACAAAAGGAGTGAAAAACGCCTTTTTAAGTCGGCACCGCAACGATTACACTTCTAGTATTGCTGTTGTCTCTAGTCAACAACGATCGCTTATCATCATGTGGCTTGTTCGCCAGTTTGCCTTCCGTTGACATAAAAATATATATTAGGTGCGCAACTAAATTCTCACTGTTTTTTTCATTAAAATGAATGTTAATTATTAAGAAACACTTATATTTACATCATTCAAAGTATTGGCCATTACTAGCTACAACTTTTTCCCATCTTTCTGGTAGAGCTCGAATGCCCTTACGATAAAAGTGCTCGTCTTTTGAGGATATCCACGAATTAAGCCATTTTTCGATGTCTTCATATGAGCGGAACTGCTGATCAGCCAGATCGTGTGCCATCGAACGGAATAAGTGATAGTCGGACGGAGCAATATATGGGGAATATGGCGGGTGGGGTAGGACTCCGTATTTGAGCTTTTCTAAGTAGGTTTTAACGGGTTTAGCAACATGAGGCCGAGCATTGTCGTGCAACAGAATCACTTTTTCGTGTCTTCGTTTGTATTGTGGCCGTTTTTCGCGCAGTGCTCGGCTCAGTCGCATCAATTGCAGTCGATACAGCTCCCCAGTGATGGTTTCGTTTGGTTTCAATAGCTCATAATGAATAACACCGACCTGGTCCCACCAAATACACAGCATTACCTTCGCAGTGTATATATTTGGCCGAGCCGACGACGCAGAAGCATGACCGGGCAGTTCCCATGATTTTCTTTTCTTTGGGTTGCTGTAATGAATCCATTTTTCATCACCCGTTACAATTCGATGAAGAAAACTCTTCCTTTTTTGCCGCTGTAGCAATTGTTCACAGGCGGAAAAACGACGCTCAACGTCCCTTGCCTTCAAATCATAAGGAACCCAAGTCCCTTGCTTTTGAATCATTCCCAACGCATGCAACCGCTTAGAAATGGCTTGGCGGGTAACTCCAAATACCGAAGCAAGCTGTTCTTGCGTTTGGCACGGATCCTCATCGAGAAATTTCTCCAAGTCAGCATTTTCAAATGTTTTTGGCCTTCCTTCACGCGGACAGTCGTCAACATCGAAATCGCCGAAAACGACGGAACCAATCGCGGCAACTTGTTTCACTTAGAGCAGCATTCCCGTAAACTTTTTTCAGTTTTCGATGTGCTTCAGCCGCCGTTTTTTTTTAAATTAAACAAGAAAAGTAACACTTCCCGCAAATGACGATTATTTGGCATAAATTCGGACATTTTCACACAACTAAAAATATATGATCCAACAATGAAATCACTAATGTGTGAAAGCGGTTTGTTTACCATATGTCACAGCTTGTTTTTTGACCTTTTCGCTATATCAAAATAGACCAACACTTACTGCTGGACCCACATATTCATAAACAGCGAGAACTTAGTTGCGCACCTAATATTTAGTTTTTTGTTAAAAATAAACTTATTTTCTGAGCAAAGTGTAAGCTCCCTGGACGACCCCCATCACCATGTAGATCACATTGGGTATCAGTGATTAAAACTGCTTTATAAAACTATTATATTATTTTATTAATATACGTCACATATCTGGTCACTCCAAAAAGAACATAGCGTGGCGATATTTATTATTCTTTTATTAAGGGCTCTTTTTAATTCAGTCCATGGAAGTGAACAAGATAAAGATGGCCATGAGATTACAATAATATATTGTACTTTTATATTATATTAGGTATAAAATAATATTGAACATAAAAATGTTTTGTAATAAAAAAATCTTTAACACTATTTTGGAATGCAAATGTATTGATCTTTTAAGTATTTGCGGTCGGAATGTGAGAGAGAAGCCTTATTGTCCAAGTACTGCATTATCCATATCGATTATTCTGTCACTTTATAATTAGTCAACGCTTAGTACGGCGCAATGATATGTTGTATTAGATTAGGATAGATTATAGCTTGTCTTTTCTGCGGCGAATTGATTACAGGACCCGCAGTCCCCAATAATTCGCAGAAGTAGTCACCTTGGGGTTTTTAGCTGGTAAAAGTCCGGCACACCCCCTTCGCGGCCGGGACGGTCCTATGAGGATTTTCCACAAGTAAAAAAAAAGGATAGATTATAGCTACCAATCCACATTACAATTCGAGTCGAGGGCCTGGAATTTCTAAACTTGGGTTGGTTGGTTGGTTGGTTTTGGTATCTCGAAATTCACAAAAATATTGAGGTTTCAAAAAATAAGCTACAGATTTCTTTTTTAAATCGATTCGAGAAAGTGACTACATAACACTTGACAGAAAGTTAATTGTTGTTCCAGAACAGTAGTGAACACTAATGGAATCCATGTACAGGCCCTGGTATCAAGCCGGGCAATACTTCATTTTTAATAATACAATGTCGGTCTCGAAAATAGAATAAAAAATTACTTTTTTTTAATTAATGTTTTTTTTACATATTATTATAAGACTTGTAATTGCAACTGAAATTAATATTAATAAATACAGTAATATATATATGGTAGATACATGTGAATTAGGGATGTAACGGAGGCAGTTTTATCGGAACCGAAGTCGGAGTCAGAGTTTTTAAATTTGATTTATCGGAGTCGGAACCGAAGTCGGAATCGGAGTCGGAGGTAATGTCAGCCATAAGTGACGGCAGAATAAAATAGTTTTATTAAGGGACAATTAAAAACATTATTCAGTAAAACTTTTTAATTAGAAAGTGACAAATTTACACATACACAGACAATGAAAATAAAAATTGCTGTTTCTTATTACCATTTTTCCATTAAGAATGCACAAAATAAATCAAATTTGCTCCAGGGTTGTTTTTGTGTTAATTTCTACTTAATTTAATTTAATTTAAATGTAAAATAAAAAAAATACTTTTAATAATAAATTAAAATGAACATTTGTTCTAAATTTAATAATTTTAATCATACTATTTTATCTAAATTTTTAGAAATGAGATCTTTAAATTAAGTAGCACTGATTGTTTGATTACATATAAAATGAAATCAAATAAATTGACTACAATAGTGGTGGTGACCTTCGATGAATACCTCCGATTAAAAAGTTTCGGAACCGAAGTCGGAACCGAAGGTGTAATATCAATCGGAAGTTCCGACTTATCGGAGTCGGAGTCGAAGCTCCGTAACATCCCTGATATAAATATGCATTTATTGTAGTAACAACCCCTACAGTACGTTTAACATAGCACCATATAACGAATAATTACTCAATGCAGTCATCGGATACCGCCACCTGTTAGAATCATTTGGAGCTAATTGAAAATTGTGACTGCCAAATAATAAACAATTAATTTACAATAAAATTATATTGCGAGTATAAATTGAGATGAAAACTACCTATCTTTTAAGTTATATCAAACTGCACATGGTGTGCAAATTTTATTAAAATCGGTTAAGTAGTTTAGGAGTCTATCGCGAACAAACGCGACACGTAATTTATATATGATGATGTCCTAGCCGGCCACGGCGACTGTTTCAACACCGGTTAAGAAATTCGAGGTCCAGTTTTCGGAAACAGTCGGTTGCGCAGGAGATATTTAAGTGCATAACTGGACGCGCAGCTAGAAAAGCACTCTCTCGTCCGAGCTCCCTCAGGTCCGATGGAATGGAGAACCAGTACGATCGGGAGGGAGCGGGATGCAGGTTTGGTCGAGTTTTCCCTTCTCTAAACACCTGGTTGAATTGCGGTGTTCAAGAGATACCTTAGTCGCCTTTTACGACACCTCAGCAAGAAGAGGGGGGTGCTATTCTATTCTGCCGGCAGCCACCACGGCACAATTAATTTATATATATTAAGATAAGGACATACATGGTGATCCCGAAACATGACAGGCCAAAGCAGGTCACTATAACGGTTTTGTGTGATCAGGACACTCAGGACATAGTTCGGGCAATCGTCCTGAATAGTGATGAAAATGCCCGGGAATTTTCTCAAAGTGCCCAAAACTTGCTTGGGAATATTCCCGGGAATTTACGAAATGTTCGCGGTAGTGCTGGGCACTTTGGGAAAATTCCCGGGCATTATCATCACCAATCCTGAACTCGACTCGAATGTGACCTTAACATTTATGGTAATCTTATTTTGTAGATATTGTTGTACAGTTTATTGTATTTAAATATTTAAAATCGTATTATGTTGCAAAGAAAATGCTTTTCCTTACTGTTTTAAAAATTAATCTACGTATATGCGGATAGAAACTGAGTATTTTATATAGATATTCTGTAAACGTATTAGGGTAAGCATCTACAAAACATAGACTATCGATGGATCAGGAAACCTGTTTACTATGATAATTCCTATTTTAGCTCACGTTTATTACATACACAATCCTAATATTGTTTTTTTATTAGATGACATCAACTAAGCTCCTTTGCGGAAGCTATTCCATTCAGTAACATCCAGTTGTATTTCACCAAAGTATATAGGCAAATTTATTAGCAGAGTCGAATATTTCAATACAAACTTTGACATTTATTCCTATTTTGACTATGGATTTAGGAGATCGAGGAACTATTTATAACAACAATATATCGTCACGCTATATCGCTTTTGGGGTGAGCAGAGATATATTAGTGATTGTATCCACTTTGCACTTATGTGTCGTGTCCCATAGACGGGTAAAATGTAAACAAATTAATTAATAAAAATGATTACGATTATATTTTACGTTTTTTACCATTAATATGACAACATTTTGCTCATCCATGTTTTAAACGCCACAGCATCCCAGATTGCATACACATTTATGATTTCCTAATGTTTTAAACGGATTTAATCATGATTACAGAGCAAGAAAATTAAAATAACGACTACATTTTATAATCGTTAATCATTAATCAGATTACATTTTGCCCATCTCTGGTCGTGTCCAACGTGACCAGTGAAGTAGTTTACCACTATTTTCAAAACACTGACACATAAAATGCTTATTAGATGTCACGCGGATTTCCTCATTATTTTTTTCGCCAGTGAGCATGCAGTGTAGTAAATCCGTATTTAATTATGAAAACCCCAGACGTTGCGTACGAGGATTCGAACCCACTTACAATCGTGTATCAGCGTATGGATACAGACTCCTTATAGTGTAGACCACTACACCACAGGCATAATAAAATTATTTATTTATTAATAATCAGGCAAGTAGTTCAAACAATTGATAAAATGCCAGTATTCCGCTATTTCACTTATTTTTAATTATTTCTAAATATTTTAAATATATAAATATCTTAAACTGGATGGGTTGAAGATTTGTTTAGATATACTTATGACCAGGACAGGGTACGCAGAGTTCGCGTAATTAATTTGAATATTATGACAGTAAATATTACATTACTTTCATAGGAAAGATAGACGGCTTGAATATAGAATAGATAAGAACATAAATGGTTATTTTTCTTTACATCACTGTAAGCAATTTATGCCAGACTTATTTATCGTCAGGGCAAGCAATGCATACATGGAATGAACGCTACTGCTGACATACGAGTAATGTAGGGTCTTTATGGTGACCATGGCTATTGCTGATCAAGATTACTTTTTTAATATCACATAATGTGTAGTTATAAAAGATATTTCTTAGCGAGATACGAGTTTAATATAGAAGGCTTAAAAAAGATCTTAAATTCATCACATAGATGTACTATCATCAATGGCCCTAAACACTATATTTTTCAAATCAAGCCTTGTAATTAAAGTGAATAGTAAATTATGTACCAATTATGTTGAAATTAACCTAAGCTAAATTATATTTCAAGTAAGCCAAGGCGGTCGACGTCCATTAATGCGACTCATGGAAACGATTAAAACTTTAAAGACCTCTGCCAACTTATATCATCTTGCAACGATTCTCAACTTTAGAACCTAGATCTAGTAACATTAAAAAAAAATAGTCGAATTTAAGAGATTGCCAAAAATTATCGAAATATCATTTATGATCCTATGCATTTTTAGACATTTCACTGGTGATATAGTTACATACAGAGATGGGCAAAATGTAATCTGATTAATGATTAACGATTACAAGATGTAATCGTAATTTTAATTTTCTTGCACTGTAATCATGATTAAATCCATTTAAAACATTAAGAAATCTATACTAATATTATAAAGCTGAAGAGTTTGTTTGTTTGTTTGAACGCGCTAATCTCAGGAACTAGTGGTTCGAATTGAAAAATTCTTTTTGAGTTGAATAGACCATTTATCGAGGAAGGATTTAGGCTATATAACGTCACGATGCAATTATTAGGAGCGAAGAAATAATGGAAAATGTGAAAAAAACGGGAAAAAATATTCATCCTTGAGGGCTTCTATTGCGTGCGCTGCGAAAACGGTTCAAGATACCAAAAATATATGTATGAACAATTTATAAGGCAGAACAACATTTGCCGGATCAGCTAGTCATAAATATGTATGGAATCTGGGATTCTGTGGTGTTTAAAACATGGATGAGCAAAATGCAGTCATATTAATGGTAAAAAAACGTAAAATGTAATCGTAATCATTTTTATCAATCTGATTACATTTTTCCTTTCTATGGTTACATACATATATCAGTAAGAACAGGGTCTTTTTTGACCCGGTTGAAATCCTCATGGACCGCTAGAGCCGCCGTGAGAATAACGGCCCCAGTGTACCGGATTTTTCTTGTTTAAAACCACCGCGGTGTTCCTCCTACTCATCTCCTGGGAACTCGGGTATTTACGCCAACCTTCTCGGCTCCCGTGGAGTAAGAATAAGGAGATTTATAGACGCTACCTTGACATTGCTTAGTTTTAATGTAATCTTAATCATTAGTTTTCCTTTGAATAAATAAATAAAAACGTCAACGACAATCGACAGTAAAAAAACTTATCAACAGTAAGTGATCATGCCGGCCTGCACAAATATCTCTTCATGCTTCGTTTAAAGAGCTCCATATTAAAAGACGGTGAGAACACACTCGCCGAAAGGCCATTCTACAGCCCAAAGACTAGGAAAAGTAAGAGTTAAAGAACTTCTTAGTCCTAACCGGGACGTGAGTATTACTCCATAGAGTGTGACTCCATAAATCAGCACGCTTAAAATCTAAGTACGTATTTCAACGGTTTTAGAAAATAAATTAACTACTGCTAATAGTTAATAAAAAAAGTTGAGTTAAGATTAAGTAATTATTTATAAAACTTAGGCTTTTTGTGTAATATATTTAGTACGTTATAGTCTATATCAGGAGCAAATCAAGTGTTTCATATATGATGCATATCACCTGTAGTTTCTCAAATCCATAATTGTCCAATTTCATTGTATTCCAATTAATGTTATTCATTTATGACACTAAAGTATGCACTTCACTAAATTTTAATCAAGCATCACCTTTACTAAATATATTCACATCACAGCTCTAACGGAATTTTAATCAAATTATGCTATAGAAACAATTCAATTCAATAGAACGTTACACCGATTCTATACAACTTTTCGGCATTTACATGTATATTCGCTTAGAGGCGTCTATCTAAGTCAGCGCCTTCCGTCATACTAAATAAATGTACTCAAGAAAGTTAAAGCTTTGGAGCAGTAAACCCGACAAAATCAAATTACACATCAATGTGTTATCTGTAAGGTACAGAGGTGTTTTCAACGCGGACGGTTAATCAGTATTAAAGTACGGAGAATGTACTGCTATGCAAATGTTTTGTTTACTTGTAACTTAGCGGAATGCCGTGGTACGTCGTGAAGAAAGTATTGACCAAACGTTTGGTGGGAAGTGGCTCAGGCGGCTGGGTTCTATGAATATCAATACGAAACCGAATAGTGGTGTCGCTTCAGTACCATGTGCCCTTTAAAAAGAGAAACTTGCATCTATTTTTAATGTCAGATAAAATAATTAGAAACCAATCATAGGTTTTTTATCAAATAAAATTTATACGTACAGTGATTCCCGCTTCAAGAGACCCGAATAGGCCGAATTCGTTATAAAGCGAATTTTAAAAAAGAAAATTGTTATTGTAATTATAAATTTTACCGTTTTATGCAGATGTGTATTGATTAATTTATTTGTGGTGCAATAGAAACCCATTAGAACCCTTTTTTAATGTGTGTCAAAAGGAAGGCGAACAAGTGGACAGTCTATCTGATAGAAAGCGGTCATTGTCGCCTGTGTACTACTGCAACACAAGAAGTATCATAATTCGCGCTGTCGACGTTAAAAGAGAGTTTTTTAGAGCTTAATTAAGTTATAAAAATATATCTCTAGTTGCTTAAAAATTTGATAACCTCTTTGTACACGTATTTCCCTTAACGCAGTTTTTTCCTCGCAGAAAGTGGTGTAATATTGTATATTTATATCCACGGTAGATCCTTATTTAATTTACTTAAAACATTTACTTCCTACTTTGTACAAATTTGAAATAATTTTATGATGAATGTTTCGTGTTATAGTAGTCTAAAAGCGACAACAACCGCGTACCATACAGCCATTTGCCATCCTTTCGCAGAAGTAGGTGTGCCTATGCATTTATAAAATCGATGCAACCAATTATTATCATTAGTCATCAGATACCAGACTACGTGAGATCGAATTCCATCGCATTTTGGTTTCACAGAGCTGTTGAATTCACGGCAAATGGTATGCGGCTACATCGTTATTCGGTTTACAATTCACGTTTACAAAAACTTAAAACGACCCCTCCGCTCTTAATTCAACGCAAAAAGGTTCAATATCGAAAACGCAAAGACAGGATAGGTAAATTAAAGTGTTGCTTTACCAAACACAATGGACATTCTGCACAAAGTGAAACCATAATACTGACCACCTTCTTACAAACTGTAATCTTTATTGCTGAAAGCTTAGGGCATATTTTTAGGCGATTTGTAGTAGGTTTTACGGCGGATCTGTTATTAATATCCTATTATAATGCGACGCAGGATCTATCGACAGCTTATTATGGAATACCAATTGAATTTTCACTTTAAAGTAGATAAATAATCCTCAGCAATTCTGAGCATAGCCTTCCTTAGCATTCAATACATGATGTGTAAAATGTATGTAGGTATTTCGCATGTAATTTGTGGACAAAATGCAAATGATTCAGGCCTCCGGGCAATATTTAACGAGTGGCAGTTGGTGACAGTATCTAACAGTAACAGTTTTTTATCCTGACCTCACTACACCTGATTTGGAACATGGTGCAATTCAAAAAATGACTACAATTATCAACAGTAAAGAAAAACCATCGATAGGGGCAGTGTTCATGCCCGCCTGCTCAAATTCTCTTCACGCTTCGTTTAAAAGACCCAATATCATGGGACGGCCGTGTCACGTTCGATGGCAGACCATTTCACAGCTCAACGACAAGACAAAAGTAGTAGTTAAGCACTTTAGCCATAGCTGGAATATGAGTTACTATATAGCCGTGTGTATACATATATAAGAAGTTATATCATAAAAGCTTTACTTTATTATACTGTAACACTAAATATATTGACTTAAAATGTATAGACTATTGCTGGTCACTTTTCAAAAACGCTCCTTTTTAACCGCCGACGAAAAAGAGGGATGTTATAAGTATAGCGCGTGTAGCTGTGAATCTGAGTTTTGTCTTTCTTTGGCATCTAGATCCTACACGGATCAACTAATTTTGATTTTATTGTTGTTAAAAAGGTGCCTGCTCTTAGCTAGAATTAAAGAAAATGTAGCAGCTGTTTGAAGATCATGTTCTTTTCTAGTTTTTAAATGGATGTAATCAATTTCTATTGGTCTGATTTAACATTCAGTATTCTGAAAAATTTATGATATTACAATAACATAGTCACTTTTGAGGCTGTAGCATCATCAGGTATCGACAGGATACTAAATTATTTACTAACTTAGAGCAGCAGTATCGCATTCTAGCTCTTTAGAATGCTCTCTATGAATGGGTCACAAAAAGAGAATAATTGAATTTGAGGATACTAGAATCTCGTAATTACAAAATTTTAAGTTGACATACACATATTAATCAAATATTAAAGTATAAAAAAGTGATACTTTTGTACTTCTATGGTATAACTGCCACTAGTGCTCAATACAATCGCGATCTAAGTTCATGGGGTTAAAGGCTCTCATAGTGATTCACCTCGAGCAGTAGTGTTTCAGAATCAGATGATGTATATCACAGTTTTTTGTCTTATTCTTTAAGATTAATAACACTTGGGATGTATTCAATTACCAATCATAACTGATACCCTTCAGATGGATAGTCATCCTGTTTCACACCTTTTGGTAATAAAAAACATATTTTTTTAGTAATGCTTCACATTAGGGCTTAAAGATTTAAAAAATGCATATATATATATATAGCAATATGCCCGTTTTTGTCATTAAAATGTTTGCAATAGCTCAATAAAGTGATTACATCTCATCTGATAGTAAATAGTGACAGACGAGAATGGCAGACTCTTACAGGGGACCAATCATAAAAGTCCAATGATCAATCAAATATAAAGAAAACAGAAATATGTGGAAATTACAATTTTATTCCAAGATATAATTACAAAAATTACAATTTGTTTGAATATCAGCTACTGTAAAGTTGTGGATTTGTAGACCTGTAATCATGCTGGTAGATAAAATAAGGTAATACAACCTTTCAGGACAATAACTATATTGTAGACAGTAAAAAATGTTCGAACATAAACAGAGCAATTCTATAAACATCAACATTCTATTATAAAACTAGCAATAATTTACTACCAGTATTTTTTTATAATAAGCATGCTCCCCTTGTCTTTAATCTCACTTTATGGAAAGTGATGATTAGGCCAATGATGGGGGCTGCTCATTCAACAGATACCTATTAGCTCATAAGTATATCTATACCTAACCAGTTACATATACAGTAAGCCCTATCAGCCATTAAACTGTTAATCCTTTTTTAATCCTAGTGATTCATATATGAAGAAATAATACATAGTCCAAGAAATGATTCTGAGTTTTAGCTTACAATTTCAAGTTATTATAATTAATTTTATATACAAAGTAGTTGCTAAACTATTAACCTATCATCACATGGCTTATTTAGTCAACCTAATAATGGTAAATTATAAAAGAAAATACTTTTTGCTATTTTAAATACAAAGCTTTATTAAAAATACTTTGTTGCTTTTCATTATACTTACATAATTTTTTATGTTATAGAATTTTAATATTTATTTAAAGATAAATATAAATAATTATTATGAGGAGATTGAGTGAACACACATGATCGTTACCATGAATGTTAAATGCTAAGTTACCAATTACATTACACTGTAATTATTTACATTATAAAACACTTCAATACAATAGAATTAAAGCAAAATGATCATAAATAACCAGGTAAAGTAGACAAATTAGTGCCTTTAAAGTCTAACAATTCATCAGGATTTGCCTTCATCTTTTCTATCAACAAATGCCTATTAAATCGTATTTCATTTGAGTATTCATTCTTTAAAGACTTAACTTTCTCTATAATTTTGTTGCGATATGATATATCTAATTCTGAGTTTGTAAGCATCTTCGAAAGACTTTCTAAATCCTCGGGCAGTTGTACATCATTATCTGAGTATTGTATTTCAATATTCCCAGATGAAGGCAAACTGTCCACATGTGATTTCTTAAATTTTTTTGGGCAAATATGGTCTTCTTTCCCCTTATTTACAATTTCTTGCTCTCCATTGTCTTTGAATATAATCTTTTTGTTCATTAGGCAATGGCATTCTTCTTTTAATCCACTATTAACTGCTTGCATTGATTGATCATTGTTTATGTCTGTATTTATATTTAATAAGTGACCATATTTCATTTCTATTTTCTTAATTACGGCTTTACATTTATTATAAACAGATTTTAACTCTTCTAGGTCGCTATTACTTATGTCGCACGGTTTTGTAGGTGGGTTATCATCACTTTTATTTAAATTTATTGATGAACTGTGATTTCTGGTTCTTTTTCTCGATTTCTTGTCATGAGATTTATGTAATAAGTCCTCTTTAACTTCAGACGTTGTATCTTGCTCACAATCAATGTTATATTTACTGCTTTTCGACGATAATTCACGAACATGGTTTTGTACAATAACAAACTTTTTCGGTTCAAGGACAGACTCTCTTGAAACCGGAATTTCCATCGGTATGTCGGCGTTTTCATCAACTACCATTTCACAAGCCTTTTATTCAATTTAATTTGTAATATAAAATAAATTTGTAATGATTTTTAAGTCAAAAACTTATAAAAATAACCAAATATACAACCACGCTATAAACAATTTAATGGACACTGACACAGACTAATAAATAATACAGACGACCATCTTCATACAACAGTTTTGTCACGATAGCGCGAGGTATGAGGCGCGGCCTAAGGGGCGAGGAAGTATTAGCTATACATCATTCATCTTGCATATGATGCATCTTGCTCTTACTCATTAAATTTTGCTTCGAACTTTTGTTTCTCTTTCTTGCTAAGATATACATAAATATAAATTTGAAGCAAACGTCAGATACCGTAGTAAATTAGTGATGTAACTCAACCGATAACATTCGTTTCTGAATCGTCAACGTTAAATATCGAATCGATAATCTGCTACTGTAATTACAGCAAATTACCGGTTTTTAATAATTTTTGAATATTCTTCCCTAAATAATTATTTATTTCTTTTTTGATTAGGTAATAAAACACGATTTAATTTCAATGTTTATTGATTATGAATTCAAGCTACTACAGCTGCGTAAAGTTCATAATAATATGTAAAGAATTAGCAGCGCAAGAAACTCGATAAACTTCACATGAACACTCTAAAATAAATATTTTTACAACAGAGTATTTGGGTAATTACTACATTTACAATATAATTGAGTACCTACCTCTTGCGAACTAATTAAATTTTTATTTGTAACAATTGGCGAAGAAGCTGTACGAGAAACTACGTGATCCAGCTCTATTTACAAAATAAATATTAATAGAATAGATTTTTATAATATCTATGTTTACAATATTGTATTATAATTCAATCTTCTTCTTTCACAGCTATATATATAGCTAAATAACAAAGATCAGCACAAAAAATAGTACTTTTTATGTTTTTTTTATCCATTTGACCAATATTGTTAGAGGTACAAATCATTATGCTACGATTTATACAGGATGAACAGTACGAAAATCCCAGCAAATTGTAAAAGTTCAAGAATCCAAAAAATATAACTTAAGTAAAATCTAACAAAACAAAAGGTCAAGTGTCTGCTCGCTTGCCCTTATACCATAAAAAAAAGATGTTTTACAAACATTAATCAGGCTATCAAATAAATTATTTAGAAACAATAAAATTTCAGCTGTAAAAAGACCGCTTTCAATGTCCAGATTAACTGTACTATAACAATGTTCTTGTAAAGCTTCTTGACTCTTCATGAGCAGTTGCAATAATGAGGACACTTCCTTGCTGAATACTTGTGCTGCATATTTGACCTGAAATTATATAGTAGATATTCCATATGTAAATAATTACTGTTATTCCAATAAAGTAAATTATTGGCATGAAACCATTTTTTCAAAAGATTGAAAGCTTTTACATTTTAAAAATATTTAAAAAGAAATTAAAACCAGACTAACTAATATATAAAGGTTAAAAAATATACATATGTTATATATTCGGAATCGCTAGGACGAGTTCTTTCATTTGACGTCCATATTGTGGTGGTACATGAAAATTTATTACACATTATGGCGTCTAGCCCTTGCCTTAATGAATTTTTGCTGATGTCTGTAGCCCATGACACTATGTGATAGTACGAATCTATCGACACCTTATTCAGGAAAATCGTTTGAAAAGTCTAGGCCCTAGGCTGTAGAAGGTAACATACAAACTATTACTATACAATTTTAATTGATTCATACATATATACAAACTTCAACCCCCTATTCATCGCCTTAGAAGTTAATAAAAACAGCCTATATTCATCCTCTGGGTTCAAACTATTTTCATTTTAAATTTCATCAACATCGATTCAGCAGTTTAGCTGTGAAAACGTAAAAGAGATTTACTTTCGCATTTATATTATTAAGCGTGGAAGTATGAATAGTATGAACTAGCAACAGGTTCCAGCTTCGCTCGGAGTCTGCTGTTTATACATTTAATACCTGTAAATGTAATTATATGTGCAAACTTCCTAAAAGAAATATCCTAAATGATGGTGAAAAACGCATTGAAGTTGATAAATAATTATTTGTAAAATAGGAATGATTCTTATAGGGGAGGTAAAATAAAGACTTACCTTCATTTTGTCATAAGATTTTGGATTTATATGTTTGTCGGTGAGTTTTGTGCCTCTGGCTCGTCCTTGGTAGCCATCTACTTGGTAGAGTGTCTCAAGATGCTTCCATGTCGCTCGTTTTCCGGCAATATTAAGGTCCTTTTTCTGAAAATAGTTTCGAAAGCAAAGGTACGCGAAATAATTTAAAATTAGTGCGACGACTAGGGCATCCGGGGACAGCACAAGCCCAAGTCATTTCACCAAACGAATTAAAACGAATATCAAATGAACAAAACTTAATTTCAATAAATAAACGATGTTTTTCACTGAGCACAAACTACTAAACACAACACTTTAGCAAATCTAACAACAATATAACAACACGTAAATAAACCAAATTGAATAATAAATAGCATAAAAAGTGGTATTGCAAAATAGTTAAAAGTTGAAAAGTAATGAAAAGTTTGAACAGGATAAATAACAGCCAACCGCCATTAGCGCCAAGTGTCAGTAATAAGTTGACAGTTGACTTGACACTTGAATGAATTTACTATCAGTTACACCGATACGTTTACGTAAAGCATAGTGTGCGTGAACTTTTTTCGGATGTGTTAAGTTAAGAAAGAGACACTAGAGTTTATGTATGGAAAAAAGAAAGAGATAGCGAGACCGCTAACGTGACAAAACTTTTGCCCTGAGTTGGAAGGGGCTGGACACTGACGTAAGCGACGTCGAAATGTGACAGTACTAGTGCTGAACGAACGCCGCTATATTTTACAATCGAATACGATTAATAATCGGAAAAAATTATAGTCAATCACTTTACTGATATATAAAAGAATAATGAAAAACCGCTTACAATATACAGTTGTCACATGATAATATCGATTTCTACAACATATTTTTCTCAAATCACTGAATGTGTGCATACATACGTAAACGTATGGATTTTAACGACTCATTAGTTATTTTAACCCGTTCAAATAATTTACCTTTCATACTACTTTCAGGGAATTCAATAGTTATTCGGTTATAAAAATGATTTACTCAGGTAAGCTAATATAACTGAACAACAACCTTTTTCCTTTGTATTTCTTTATTCTCGTTCTAAATTAACAATCGATTTTACCAAAACGCAATTATTATAATCGTCTTTTTTAAAAGATTTATCGGGTAATACGCTGGCAGGGTATCTGGTGGTCTGTGGTTATTATCGCTTGAAGACAAGTGCCAGTGCAAGTGATAATCATTGAATATATGAAAACGGTATTATAAAAACTATCGTGATGAACGGTAATGTCAAGAATATGCAGAATCTGCTACAGTGCATAAAGGGATTACTGAAAGTTAAAGAAATTAGAGATATGCAGAGATAGAAGTGGAATTTCTTTCTATCTGCTTATCCCAATAGAGAATCGGTGTGAGGATATACAGATGTATAATAGTAATTGAGTGTAAAATAAAAATTACACAAAAATAACTAATTTTCAACATCTTTATTTTTCTTTTTTTTCTTTTTTTTAGGAGCTTGACACTCATCAAGTATGTCAAAAATATTAATTGCATCATCTAAATTATTTTCCTCAAGTAACTTTTTCTTCTTTTTTAACTTTTTACAATCTTTTCCATCAAAGATAGTTTCTATATTTTCATTTTTAGTATCATTAATATTCTGATTATCTATATTTACAAGTTCTTCCTTATACTTTGATTTCTTCTTTTTTGTTTTAGTTTGTTCAAGATGATTGTCATGTACAATGTCATTAAGAATTTTTGTACTGAATGTATTATCTAAAATTTCTGGTTCGTGATGTTTCGTTTTTTTCTTTTTTTTAACTTTCTTCTCTATATTACATTCTGATATAATATTATTTTCATGATTAGATTCTATGTTTGGAGAAAATGATTGTATATTGCAATTATCTTCAGTTTCTAATTCCTTGTTTAATTTTTTTTTCTTACTTTTCTTTTTGTTATTAATATTACTGGATGTATCAGTATGTTCTTTTGAATTATTGACTTCAACTGTTAAGGTATTATTAAAAGAAAATGGCTGGAAACCAAAACCACTATAATTTTCTGTTTCTTCTGAATCTATATTTACTTCAGAAGAAACACTGACTGTATAATCATTTCTTATTTCTTTTTCACTATTTGATATTTTTACCTTATTCTTAGATTTTATTGCAGCTAATTTATTTTTGAAATAATCCTCCATACTTCCTTTTTCTGTAAAAACTACTTCGGAAGCTATATTGTTGTCCTCTTTTAAGGGTTCTTCAACTTTTTCTTCTTTTTTGATACTTTTCTTACCAAATATACTAGCCAAATCTTTTTCGCTGTAGCGTGTCAAATCTTTTCCCCTAGTAAACTTGTGATAATGAACTCGAGCTTTGCTTTTCTTTGACTTATCTTCTAAAGATACACCACTATGTAATTTATCACGACTAGCATCACCTGAAACATTTATCAAACAAATTGTTAATAAATATCTTTGATAATTATAATTCGTAGGCACTCACTACTATAGTTATTACTTGTATTGATCTCCAGAATAAAACCATTGTAGATTATTGAAAAGGAATCTATTAAAATAATTTGAAAGATGTTAGTAATTTTTTATCATATACAAGCTGAGACGTGATTGTGAGGATGATGATAGATATTTTAAAAAGTAAATAAAATTTGATATTTAATTCATAGAACATGCCATAGGTTATGACTCACGTGATCAAATGGTCATTACCGGCAATGGACAACTGTAATATCAATTAGTGTCGATATTGCTATTTTGAACTTTTGCTTATTGAATTAAACCAGTAAAATAATATAGAACTTACCGTTAGACAAATTAGCTAGCAATGAATTGAAGTCATCTTCATGTTTGGTCCACTGATCGTTTCGGTCTTCGTAACCCAATCCTTTATCGTCATTCTTATATCTGGCTACAACATGTTCAACAATTCCATTTTCATTCATCCCCAAGCCCTTGCCTTCACTCCAGCCCATTTTTTCCAGCATGCGCTGGCCGAATTTACTGTTGTCATTACTCCATGCATTATTTTTGGCACGTAAATTAATTACTTTTTGTTTCCGCCGAGGTCCAGCCAACATAGACATTTTAAAAACACAAGCACCATACACGTTGGACCACTAAGGTTATAAATATTTTAAAATGGCCGCACACCGAATGACGTGAAGTATCAACTCAGTCAATAGAATGAAGTTCGCCCAGTTGCACTTTTGCGTTCGGATACCACGACAACATTTACTAGATCTGATTGCGTTCCGCACTCACACTTGTAATATTTCAAGCATCTATAATTGGATACATTTGAAATGAAAACCCGTTTTCTTCATATTCACAAGAAATAGTTTTTCTTTATAGTCGTAAAATCAACTCACATAACGTTTGTGTGAATTAAGAACTACTGATAAGTATTATAGGTTGATAACTATGTTTAAAACGAACATTATTATAGTATAGCCATAAGAATTAGTTTTACACTATTCTTGTAATGAAACCTGTAAACAATGGTGAAGAAACAGATTGTTACTAAAATTGTTCTTATTGTGATAAGGAAAAGTAATAAATGTTAATGTGTAATCATTATAATCAAAATAATATTTATTTTCTTCGTAGCATTCCTAAAATAACGTAGCGTAGGTATTAAAGACTGAATACAATGCAATTATGCTCTATAATTGATAACTTTTTAATGACTATAAGGAACGTTTTCTTTTTTATTATACGTTTATAGTTAGGTTTATAGTTATCACGAAGAAAATATAATAGATGTAACTGTTAAAATTAAAAACACGATTAATGGTATTTAAACATGCATAATCATGATTTTATTTTAATAATATGTCATTTTAGTTATAATTAATTGGTCATCTTTAGAAACATTATTACCTCAGAAAACGCTTATATGGTATTATGCGGCAACAAATAACACTGAACTAATTATTGTACTGTATCGTAAAAGCAAATTTAGAAAAATAACAATATATCGAACCACTGCCTCGCTTTCGGAGCGAGCAGAGATGTATTAATAGTTGTTCCTAACGTACTCACCAGCAGAGACGGGCAAAATGTAATTAAATTAATGAAAAATTCAATATGTAATCGTAATCATTTTTCATTAATCTGATTACGTTTTGCGCATGTCTGCTCACCAGTCTAGTTGCGCACTTAAAACAATCTTCTATTAAATTACCTATTGCTAAGAATTTATTTCAAAATCCTAGTGAATCATATACGTCTTTTACACGATCGAATGGAAGCTATGGTGCCTCAATATATCAGCAAATGATATAAGAAACAGGTTTGTGTGGGTTCACACAACGTTACATTAATCCTTAGCATTAATCATATAAAAAAAAGATTTTTTTTTTAATTATATTAAGAAACTGATACTAAATATTCTAGTAACAAATTCGATGCTTTTGACAGTTCGTGGAGTCCCTTTAACACAGATTTTTTAGAAAGTAAAAGTGTCTTATTTTAATTATAAGAACCTATTATACTATTTAATATGATATGGCTTTTAACCGATCACTAATGTTTTAATATTTATTTAAAGTAATAAACGGGGATATCTATTAAGGCCTAGGTTTCACATTTAGATACTATGACGTCAAAAACAGTGAAGAAGGAAATTTCATAGTTGAAAACAGCTTATGAAGTGTCGAGAGAACTTTGAGCATAACCAAAAAGGTTGATTGCATTTATATCATAATTACTAAAGATTATTTTTGTAGATAGTATTTATTAAAACTGCAAATTTTAGGGTTACATAAAGTAGGTAATTAGAAAGAGAATAGGGCAGAATATATAAAGATTATAAACAGTAATTGTATTTTATTACTCACTTCTATTTTAGTCCAATTACATCACTATAAAATGAGTTTATAACAAACAGGTGATAACTACTAATTAAATAGCCTGTAAAGCACCAATGAGGTATAATCTTAAAACAAGCAATTAAACTTTCATTTGCCTAGTTCATTTACTACATACCAGCTATTAGCCATTAAGTAAGAACCGAACTACTTTTCCCATAATAGTGAAACTTTACCATAAAAGGCATATTTTCCATTTTGTCGGCTAAACTTGTACCTAAACGACAAGCTGATGGATTACTTAGGAATCTACTTTTATAATGAAACTAGCTGACCCGGCAAACATTGTTCTACCATATAAATTATTTCTAGTGAATATCTTCTGTATTATAATAAAATGTGCATTGTAAAATAGTATCTAATTTCATTAAATTTATGGTTCACAATTTTGGTCATAGTGGCTTCCACATATAAGATAGATATATGCAATCACGGACTTTTATTTAGATCTATTCAAGACAAACAGTCTTACGGTACATCATCTTTCTGTGTGTTCCAATGGTTAAGGCAGTGTACGCCAAGATAGCTCTCAGAGGCTAGATTTTTTCCAAC
Source organism: Automeris io (assembly GCA_036320925.1). Lineage (NCBI taxonomy): Eukaryota > Metazoa > Arthropoda > Insecta > Lepidoptera > Saturniidae > Automeris > Automeris io. Next base: position 1,707,458 of record JAUDJH010000030.1, on the reverse strand, counting down.
TTAATTGACATGTATCGTTAAATTTCGACCAAAATTACAAAAAATCATTACAAATAGTAGCCTACGTGTTATTCCGGTGTATAATCTATATTACTGTAAAAGTTTCATGCAAATTCGTCCAGTAGTTTTATCGTGAAAGAGTAACAAATATATTCACAAACTTTGGCATTTATAATATTACTAGTAGGATGTAACTCGGTTTAGGGCTTACATTTTTTAATTGATTTGGCAAAAGTTTTTATGAATAAAACCCTATTCTGTACTTAATCTGCAAATACCACAGTATCGCAAATAACATTAAAAGAATTCAATAGAATAGAGAACTAGTGCGCTATTAAATGTTTTAATCACTTTAAGGACTTTACAAACATGCACTCTTAGAACAATATACTTTGACAAGGTAACTCAACACTTGATAGTAAAAAAAGTTATATAAGTTCAGTCACGAGTCCTTACTTATATTTTTATAATAACCCTCTGTCTTTTTCGTAATTAGTAACCAAAAATATAGGTGCGTTTTATAGGAAGGAATAAGGAAAACAAACAACCCATATGACGCATAAAAAAGTTTGAGCATTTGAATAAGTAGATATTAACCAAAAATTCATTTATTTTTAGGCGATTATGTTTACCTAGGGGCAGATTAAAATGCGCGGGGCTGCTAGCATATTAATCGAGACCCAGTGTTTCTATAGTTTCTAAAGTTTAAAGTGGTAAAAAGTTATGTTAGAGAAGGTTAAGCATTTCATCCTTTTGGGTGATGCCATCATCACCCAAAAACATTCTACCATATCTAAAAAGTTTCTCTTTAAAAAAGAATTAATACATAATTTTATTTCTTTGAATGAATTTGTAAGGAATACAAGTTAACAAAGAAACTGATATTATACACGAGAATTTAATTCCGATGCGACTACAATAGGTAAATGTAAAATTAAATTATAATAATTAATTAATTTTAATAATTGCAAAAGTAAGTAGCGCCTAAAAGTAAAAACATGATAAAGTTTTTAAGTGCCTATATAAAATAATATAAAATAGAAATACAAAAAAAAAATTAAATTGATTGAATTGAGAAGTTCGACGTATATACGATGTTGATATACATAAATTGAATATCGATTGGTCGATTAAACGAGAAACGACATAACAGCTTGAGAGAGTTTCAATCGGCCGCAGCCGTTTCTTGAATAAAATTAAATGCATGTTGTTTATGGTCAGTGAAAACGCGCGAAAACAACAGGTCACGTGAGAATATCTACTATATAAGTGTAGCATGGCGGGGAACGATTTGGATGTTTTTACTTTTGAAATTATTTGAACAAAGCCTAAAATCTAAAATAATATTATTGTGTGATTATTTCCTATATTTCATTTTAGCGATTAAACACAATTTACGTATGTATTTTTTATTTTTTATTACTTTTTGTAACGAGTTCTGAAAATTAATATGAATACATTTCCATGTATGTTAATTCTAATAGCATTAAATATTTGCATTTTATAACTACTTAAACACAAAATTTGGTATTTAATACTTCTATGTGTGATATAGACCGTACCGACTACCGGTTGTCGTCGAGGTTATTTCGATTTAACTATTTCCAGATCGAGACGGGAAGTGTTAAGCGACCTATATTAGTGCTCTAACTTAAATACTAACTGGACTAACTCGTAATTTTAAATTCACACATTACAGAAATATTCAGATCTAAATTACAGTAAAAACCGTTTATAGAGGCATCGCTTATACCGGTTATATTGACCAGAACAAAGGTCCGGGCAAAAAATAAGACTTCGTTCGACTGGAAAACATCACCAGTTGTTACGATTATCGGTTTTTACGACTAAATTTCAGTAGTCCCTTTAATGTCGTTATAACAGAGTTTGACTGTAGTTCGAAAACAAAAATAATAATTAAGGTCTGAAAAGGTTAAAGTAGCCAGTTGCTTTAAAGTACTTTCTAAGCTTAAAGATTAAATACTTCGCACTGTAATACATAATTGTAGTTTAATTAAGTTGGAAGTCACGACTTGAAGTCGATTATCAAAAGGCTTTAATATCATGCCACGACGTAACAGCGAGGCGGTTACGCATTAAAGACCTCTAAAGACTAAACAGTTTTAAACTTTGGTAACGCCTCAAAGATTTTTTCTGAAGGACAGTCAATTGACTGTCCTTCATATGTATGTGTATAACCATAGAACCTTCATGTGTATAACCATAGAAGCCACGCGTCCCTCGTTACAAAGATGGTTTTATTCTTATCCAGGCTAGAAGATAATATAGAAGAATCCTTAACTGCAACAAGATATGAAAATATTGTTGGAGAAAGTTTTTTTGTTTGCAAATAAAATTGGCATAGTCACATTTTTGATCAATTCGAGAAAGTTACGACATAAATAAAAAAAAAATAAAGAAATTAATTCAGTTTATATAAATTGATATTAAACATGGCGTTCGTGCTATTTAACTTTATATTATGTATCATAACGTTGATTTCATCCAATAAATATTCAATATTTTTTGTATGTCATATCAGTGAACACAACATGGCAGCGTTTTTTCTTTTTTTCAGTACTTGTCACGCGTAAATCTTCACGAATCACGAACAAGCCCGTGGGTTGTCGGAAACATTCAACCCATTATGTTGTCAATGTGTTACTATTAAAAGTTGACTGGTTTTTTGATTGGTCAAGGTTGAGGTTGGGTTATTTTAACGCAAGTATTTTTACACTCGTCTTTCTATGATTTATTAACATATAATTTAAAGAACAACATGAAAATACAACCCTGGCGCCTAAACAAAGTAACGTATATTTATCGATAACGTTAGCAGAAAAGTGTAAAATGTACGGATTTGACATAAAGTGTTAACGTGATTATTGAAAGCTTATATTAAGCCCATACATTTAGGATTTTTTTACAAGCGATATCGACAAAGCAATGTTATTTTGTCTAGAAACCATGACGCGAGTTGTACACGTCGTCATCTAATGTTAATTAAATTTGACTATTTCTGTTTAGTACTTGTATTAAGAATTCCTACAGTGTTAAATAATAATCACGATAGAAAATGACCATAAAATATGTTGCTTCGGGTTGATCCGTGCGTATTGTACTAGAATATCATTCCATAAATTTCTTAATTCCAAGAATATCATACGGGAGAAGACACCGTCGCTACTGGTTTATTTAAAATTGTGGGGTATGTTCTCAAACTCGTATCCCTTAAAACAGTCCGTAATTAGAGAAGTTAACGGTGTATCTCGGAGGCTGAACGACCGCGCCTGGAGCCAGGACAAAAAAATCCTCGACCCAAGCAGTAGTGTTCCCAGCTCGAGGGTTCTAAGCCTTAATTTAGGGTCTTTAAATGCATAAAAAGGTGTATTTCAGGGGATTTTAAATTAGACGAAAAATGTACGCTTTTCTATAACTTCCGTCAATTTACAAAAGTGCGTATTGTGATTTAAAGAATTGCAAAGTTCATTTTAACAAATATTCGGTATTTTTTTTTTCATATGAAATAAATAAATCTCAGTACGATATTAAATGCTACATTATTTTTTCTATTAGTAATAAAATCTATCTATCATCACTTGGATACCCTATAGGGGAAGGGAGAGAAAATGAAACACCACTTGACTGTATTTTTGTAAAACTCTTTTGCCTGTTTAGCATTGATTAATCCCTTTTTAAATATAAATTATACGCACATGACAAGTGCACTCCAAAAACATAATAAATACCTAATGAAAACATGCGTAATTTAATTTTATATACATAAATAGTATATATACCTACATACATATATTATACATAATTTTTTTCTTATCAATTTTTTAGGGATATTTTAAATAATCTTATGGGGATTTTCTTCCAAGGGTGGGCAATACTGACCACTTCAGCACCGACAGCTGCGGCCATAGGGACTGGTTTTAGAAGGAGCGATGACGTCATATGACATGTGCCTTCCTCCGATTTCGGATGCGGCCTGGGCAAAAAATCAGCTCTTTCGTCGCAAGCGTCCTCGAAATTTCGGCACCTTATTATGATGTTCCACGTTCGAGTTTCTATGTGGCCTTTTGGACAATGTTTATATTACACTAGCTGTGTCCGCGACTTCTTCCGCGTGCAATAGTTATTTTGGGCATTTTAGTTAGTTATTTATTTTAAAATTGTAATATCTTCTAAGATGTTCATTGAAATTAAGTGATGTCAAAGACAATTTTGTTCACAATTAAATACTCTTAATCAACAACAGATTTATTTGGATAAAGGTTAATATTATTACGTTGATACAACTCTTAACAAATAATGCATCAATTTCGACCAAATTTGATTACCATAAAAACGGTTCTAGTAAGTTAGTCTTAAAAGGTAGACATATACTGTCGCGGACATTTTTTTAGATCATTTCAAGAGGAATAATTCTTTCATACATATATTTTTGGTATCTTAAACCGTTTTCGCAGCGCACGCAATGGAAGCCCTCAAGGATTAATAATTTTCCCCGTTTTTTTCACATTTTCCATTATTTCTTCGCTCCTAATAGTTGCATCGTGATGTTATATAGCCTAAAGCCTTCCTCGATAAATGGTCTATTCAACACATTTTTCGATTCGAACCAGTAGTTCCTGAGATTAGCGCGATCAAACAAACAAACAAACTCTTCAGCTTTATAATATTAGTATAGATTTTGAGTTTGTCGATTTACTCATTCGGACTTATAAATTCTTTAAGCGGGACTTGATGAGATATGTACATAAAATTATATACATATGAGTTATGGACAAAATATAGTAAAATGTAAGTTATAAACAAATTCTATCTCTAATCTTTGTTACTGCTGATCACATATACCGCTGGATGCATTTAATGAACGTAGTTTTGTTGTTTTTATAATGTAAATTCTGCGAAATCCTAAGCTACGTAATGACTTTGTTTCATAGAAAAATACGAAACATAGTGGTTCTTCAGCTTACATTCGATAAAGCCGTTATAACGGACAGAGTTGTGGGGAAAAGTAAGTTCATAACAGTTGTCTAAAATAACAGTAGAAGTTGGAGTAAAAAATAGCTTTTCAAAAAATTTGATTATGTATGTAGTATGTATGTAGAAAACTGTACTTAGTTAAAAAGTAACTTAGTATTTACAGCTTTTTTTTATTACAGACAGGCTTGCGCTTGCCCTCAAGCTCACCAGATGGAAAGTGATGATGAGGCCGATGTTGGAGCGCGATTACCCAACACATACGGATTCACTCGCCGTTTATAGTAGCTTTATAGTTTATCTCTTATAGTATTTACAACAATCTTACTATAAATAAAATGAAATGAAATGAAATATAACTTTATTCAAATAAGCCTACTTCCAAGCACTTTTGAATCGTCAAAAAAAACAAAGTGAATCTACCACCGGTTCGGAAAGCAGAATCTACCGAGAAGAGCCGGCAAGAAACTCTGGTAGTTGCTCCTTTTAACATAGTGAGGTACAATAACAGGTATAATATATAAAGGATTGAATGCCTCGCGAGAACGATTGCATATATTAAGACCACGCACTTTTATCATTCAAACAGTCATTAATGAAAAAATATCTCTTTTTTAGCAATTTAGTTTTAATAGTTTTTTTAAATTTCAATAGTGGAAACTCCAAGATGTCTTTAGGTATTGTATTGTATAAGCGAATACCGAGCCCCGTGTAGGAACCATGAACCTTTTTAAGCCGGTAATTAGGTAACACTAATTTGTGTTTATTTCTAGTATTAACATTATGAATATCACTACTCGCCAAAAATAGATGCAGATTTTGTCGTATGTATATAATACAAGCGTAAATATAAAATGTAGCTGGCTCAAATTTGTGTATTTAAGCAAATATTCAAATAATTTGGATCAGTTACTACAAAAGTTTCTGCGGGTCTAGACAAAGTAACATTCGAGAGACGGTAATGACAACGAATTTTGCAAATGTATGAAATTGACAAACCGTGACGAAGTGTAATCTAGAAAGCGCATGTCAATTCATAAATTTTCTACTAACGTTACCGTTCATTGAATGTTACTAGTCTAGGAATGCTGAACACGAAGTACAAATTTATAGTGAATAAAAAACGATATTAAAAAAAAAACAATGTCTGAACCATAGATGGACAAAATGTAATCAGATTAATAAAAATTATTAACGATTACATTTTACGTGTTTTATCATTAATATGACTGCATTTTGCTCATTTATGTTTTAAACACTACAAAATCTCAGATTGTATACATATTTATGATTTCTTATTGTTTTAAATGGATTTAATCATGATTACAGAGCAAGAATATTAAAATTACGACTACATTTTGTAATCGTTCATCATTAATCACATTACATTTTGCCCATCTCTGGTCGGAACGTCTTGCTGGGCATAATTAATATAACACCAAATGGATACATTCAGTAATATATCTCTGCTCAACCTGAAAGGAATATAGCGAGACGATATATTATTCATATCCACCCGACTAAGGCCTGATTTCCTGCTACAGTGATGTCGGTCGCGGCCGTCGGTTACACGCAGCGTCGCGTCGGTCACTTATGAATACAGAACGATCCTTGTGCTAATTCTATGTTTTTTATTTTTTATAATGGCTCCATTTATTAATTGTTTACTTGCTGCAGCATACTTACGTAAGCAAAGACGACGTCAAAGATATCATATTCACCCGCTTGTTGCTCAATAATTGGTATATGTTGATTTTTATACGTTATTTAGAATGTTACTTGCGGGTGATACCTGACGTTCTGTATCGACAACGTTAATGGTTTTCATTAAAGTTTTTGGAAGTGATAAAACGCGCATATATCAGCGGTTGGCTCGAAACTGAGAGTACTGTATGTCTTTAACGCGTTAGGATATCGATGCACACGGTGGTGATAGGAAGACTGTCGATACTCATTCATCTATTGCTGACTTCAGCATCGCAACGTACTGCCACATAAAACGAAGTTTATTTGTACACTCGACTGTCGTTCGTAACCGACATTAGTGCAGCAGGAAATAAAGCCTAAATCTTGCATGAAGCAATAGATGGTACGCCTCGAAAAAGCACACAAACGGGCAGAATTTAGAGTTTCAGAGAAACAAACCTACGAACTTTTCGCGCGGTGTCAAGCACGATTGCCTTTTGCATTTGCACTATAAGTAATAGTTTACTATAAAACCCTATTTCTTTCGGTCTAGAATTGTTAGAAAACTGTTATTTCCATACATGGACGTAGGTTGCGGTCAGTTAATCAACTGCAAATAAGTTTTTTTTTTATTATTTACAGGCGGGCCCTTGACCTCAATAACAACTGCTGGAAGTAGAAGATGAGTCCGACGATGAAACGCGTCCGCCCAACAAATATCTACTCACTTTTCTTTTAAAGACTTCCAGGTCATAACATCGTGGAAATATGCTCGCTGGAAGCATATTCCACTCCTTAGCTGTTCGCATCATGAATGTATAAGCGAATCTACCCCAAAAAGGTTTATTGATATATATTTGCACTATAATATATTGCTTCTTGTTAAGTATGATGAATTCTTGGAAGACTGGCAATACCCAATCGGATTTAATTCTTTTGTGATATACGCGGCATATTTTAAACACGTTAACTCAGAAATTTGATTCTTTTCACAGCTCAATTGGATTATGAACCTAAGTATGTGATATTAATTTCAACTTGACGCTTTTACATGTTTCCAGGAAAAACGATCTTTATCCCTTGATTGACTGACAGACAGGCAATGAAGAAATCTTATAAAGGATCCTTATGTATATGAGAAAACCCTAAAATAGTACGTACCTCAACACTTTTTAAACTTTTGCGTTTTTTACTTAATGTAAATACTTTAACGGGTTTATACGCGAAGAAGCTTTTAATGACTGTTTACGCAGTTTATTATTAGTTTATATTTACTTTATTTCGTTCTTCTCTATAATTATAGGAAAATGAGTTAGAGGGATAAACAGCTCATCAGGAGCCAAGGAACTTGGCGTAGCTGTACCCTTGGCCCTGACAGATGAGTAGGAGGAACACCCCAATGGTATTAGACGATAAAAGTCTTATACACCGGAAGCGCTACCCTCGTGTCAGCTCCGATAGTCCATAAGGATTTCCACCGAATCAAAAAAGGGTAATGATAAGCCTGAGCGTGTGTTGCCATAACCAACCATATATTTGTGGTATACTCTCTATCTATTTATTTATCTCTGTCCTTAACATTATCTATTTTATAATTCTGTATACTATACTAACCTATAAATAACAAGTATTTTAAATGTCTTCACTTATTTATCTATGTAATTTTATCAACACAATTCATGTCTATCATCTCATCTTTGCACGCTATCCTACGCTATAGCCTACGGTAGGTCTACTTCTGTACCACTATATCTACCACGCTAAACTGGTGACCCTCGACGCTGAAGATAAGTGATACGGGTAAAACCGTTAATTCGAATAACGGTGCTTTCACAGCATCCGACAAAGCGACACGACATTTCAAAGGGTGCACCCTTTCTCACCCGATGAACCGGAGCTATGGTTTTCGCTCTTAGAGGCACAATTTTACGCAAACAACTACAAAATATTATAAATAAAATAAATAAAACAAAACAACGTAAACAATAACATAAGACTCGTTGAAATATTTACAAATTCTCTAGTATTGTAAATCCAATATAAATTATGGTAAAATAATCAGTGGGCGAAATGTGGCATGTCTAGAAACCCACTATAATCAGCTATTGCACAATTGTACATATAAATTAGCACCTGAATAGATTTGTCTAGCGAATTCAATGGAAACATATTTTAGTTGATTACCGTCAACCAACCTAAAACTAGATTTATTCTAATCATTTATGTTTTAGTCTTTAGACTGAAATCGATAAATAATATTATGTAACACTTTGCACCTATGTACTAGTGATATTGACCCCAATATTAATCATCTCGTTTCTCAGTTTCAAACCCAAGTCACTCATTAAATTTAATCTGATTTTTTAGCTTCTTTATTTGTTTATTTGCTTTTTTATCTTTGATTATGGAATTATAATTCTAATAAATAAAAAATGTGTGGATTTGTATCGTATTTTCATTCACTATTATATATTTATTTGTTACCTACGTCCCGCGACCTGATAAGGTCCCGAAATTACACCCTCAATTATGCAAAGATTGCCCTGCCCACACCTGATATAAACAAAGGTTTATAAATACTATTTCAATATCGTATTATCGTTAAATAACATGAGTGGGGGTAGTTCTAACATATTATCACATTGTTACTTAATTCTTCAGATATTTATTTATGTAATGCAGATTCAAGCTTGACCACATCCAGGTCTGATCGAAGATAGTATTCCATTAATAAAGAATTACTTTTAAAAAAACATTTAAACTTAACGGTCAAGTTAGACAAAGTATTTATTTTTAGGATAAGCAATATTTGTGACAGGATAAGTAATGCACCATCTTCCATTATTATGTCGATTTCGGGACGTTTTCGCGCGGGATGATCAGCGCAACATCCTGCTCTAGTTCTAACCAGGCAGTAGACTTGAGGAAGTTTGATATAAGTCTTTAGCGATTGATTCATTACACCCACACCTGTGTAGAAGGCTTTTTGCTCACTGGGTCGTAGAAAGAATAGACACCCAGGCTCTGTTTACAGCGCCTAGAGGAACACCCAGAGGAATTGTACCCAGTAGAAGTCTAGCAAACCGGGCTCGCTGCCTTGTCTGATAATCCCTTGCAGGATATTCCCACGAGTTTCCAAATCAAAAGTATGTCGTTTATGAAATAATTTGTGGTCAATGATATTTTTTTACTTTCCTCATTATTTCCTATTAAATACATGAAATACGACAAAACATTTTGTTTGTGAATTTAGTAAGATCGCTTTGGCAGATTAAACTTAGCAAAACCGTCGATAATAAGGGTATTAATATGATTTATGTATTATTTATAACCAAAATTAACTATTAAGTATGTAGTTTCGACAAGAGTACTTGATCCAATGTATTATAACCATAGAACGATTCACAAAAATGTATAATTTATAGTGTCATTGTACTTAACCATAAGTATTCGACGAGAAACGTGTTTGGCCGCCGATACGGAGCGGTCAGCTTACCTGAGAATCACTCCGGACATGGTTCAGATTATTCACAACTAATCCGTTGTCTGTTGCTATAGGATCCATTTCTATCCCCTACATCTGAGCACTGTGTGTATTGTCACAGCCGCACTGCACTCTCAACAAACTAACTGCCGGTACATTTAATTCGAACACAGGCACTAGATGTCACAAAAGAAAAACGCATCTAGGCACGGTTAACTCAACAGGCTACCGACCTCACAATAAGGCTTCACTGGATTCCGAACTTGCACGTTTAGAGTCGATACGGGGATATTATGACTAATGTTATTACGATGCTAAACTTTCTGTAACTATTACGCTGGTTTTGTAAGCAACGTTTGCCCGTAAGGACGCGAGGCGAAAAGCTAACTTAACCGAGCGTGATTTCTTTGGGAATCTCAAAAGCGAATGGTCATATAAGCTATCAATCTTTGCATACCAGAGTGGTGATTGAGACGGAGATTCCTGTTTTTGTATACCACATGGTAAGTGTGAAAGAGATGGCTATTAAGCGGTTACTTCTACTTGAAAGAAGCGGACAGTGTCTACAGGTTTTGCTCTCCCACTATACGGAGGCACGGTGCGGATTCAAGCTTCGAAACTTAGTTGAAAAACAAACTAAAATTGCAGAAGTCGTATTAAGCGTATCATAATAATATGTTTACATAGATATATCAAAGAGTGATCAAAACTTGGACCCACATAAACCCCTCATGCAACTTATAACATAATATCAACATATAAATTATTCACAACTTTACGCAAACAATCCTTATTTTTAAATGGTAGGTCATTTGTAGCAGGGACTAGTTAGATACTTGTACTATTTTTAATTGCTCATACAGGATTGTTATAACTCACCGTATTTGTCGTAATACGTAATAGATATCTTTAAACGCGACAATTTAAGCAATGCATGAGCGAAATTCAACAGTTTTGGAGAAATTACAATTTTAAGATTTTTTTCTAAATACGGGATCGTATTTGGACACTTAAATCTAAACTGTAATAATTATTGCATATTAATCAAAATTTATTTATATTAATATTTGTTTTCGGATCGTTTTTTTTACAGGAATATTTACGTTTTAATTTTACGTTTGATTATTATGGTCGCATAAATAAATTGGTTTCTCTGGTGATTACAAAAGCACAATGTATTTGAAAATATATTATAAGCGTCTGTTTTTGTATTATAAAAATGTGTTGCCCACCGTCGATCCATATATTAATAAAAAATGGCAGCAAATCTATTTTATGAAAATCGTGTTAATCTCAGAACACGTCACATAGGATCCAGATGTTCTAAAGGAATATCGATTGCTGTTATTAAAAAAAAAACATCGAAATGTCGATAATTACGATTGTCGATATATCAAACCGGTCAATGCAACTCTGGTGAAGGCCGCTGGGTTCATGAGGAACACTCTTGCGCAGGGCGTATACACACAAGGGACGCACACAACCACGGTGAAAAGATCCGTGAATGCAACGCACACGGCTTGATTATAGGGATTTTTCTTACCTGGTTTAGTAATGCCGGTTTTGGGGTAAAATACCCAAATTTAAGGGTTTTAATATGGAAGGATTGACTTATAGGAATAAGTATTTTTAAGATATGTTAATACTAAAATGATATAAGTATATTCCGTCGTGCTTTATATGTTTAAAAATACAGTAATTGCTGTATCCACTTTATATGTCGTATCCTAAATGACCAGTAGCGCAGCTGATCCTGCAGCTGTTCTCAGGACACTAACAACAGAGATTTTTTTCCGTCAACGGGTTAGGATTTGGTGCTGATCTCTGTAATTAATCGGAAAAAAAAAGATAAATTTCGGCATTTAAGTTTACAACCATTCGCGTTTCCGAACATGGATACATCTGATACCGGTTCTTTTATTACACAGCCACAATTCTAACGTTAATTTAATTTAAAATGCATTCAAATGTAGCTGAATGTACAATTTCATTCATATTATATCAATTTATAATGCTCCTGATTACGATGATACCTACATGTTACAGATGATAAATAATGTCTTAAATTAAGGTTAACTATATGATTAAATTAATTAATCTTTGATAATACAGTTTTCAAAATGCCAAGTTAATAGACATTTGGTTTTATGATTTAAGCAATAAAAGATGTAAATTTATATATTTTTTTTGGTAATTTTAAATATCTTTAGGGAGATATCCTTGTTCCGGGTAACACTTATATGGTCCGCACTTCGATACCTTTTTATATGCTATTTCTATAAATATAATGAGGTCTTGGTAGCCTGGCAGGTGTTCGAACCCCATTGTTATCAGGATTTAGCTGATAATATTTACTGTCTTATAAAGCTTAAATAGCAATCGATATTACTTGAGCATATTTTTTTAATTAAATTTTTACAGTTTTTTTTTAGCCAAATATAATGCTGTTACGCGGGAAAGGCTTACAACTCCCCGGGCGATATGGATGAGATCTTAAGGTGCGCAACCAGCAAGTTATGGAGTGTATAGCAACGCAATACGCAAGGTATATACGCTGTGTGTACGAACTTCGACTTGGGCGGCCCGGCAGAAAAAGAACCAAGCGGTGATCTACTAGCGTTTCGAAAGTGACTACTTTGAGAAGAAACGCCGAAAGAAACTCAAGGTTACGAGGGAGTGGAACTGCGCCTCGGAGCGAAATCGGACCGGCTAGCAGCAGTTGACTGAATTATCCTTCGTCGGCGCCACAGACGGTGCTGGTGTCGTAGAATGGATCTAGTGCATCTGTGTACCTGACTGTTTTTGTAGCTCCGGCTGCTAAAGACGCGCTTTGGATTTGTTGTAATTTGAACCTTGATAAAATTAAAAAATAACAATAAAAAAGTTACAAACAAAAATCTATAGAAATAATTATATATATATAGAATAGAAAAAATAGAGACAGATTGAGGTAAAATACAATATTATTCAGTTTTTTTTTTACACTGACTCGACATAATGACTACATAGTACCTGATGGTAAGTACAGTGTAGTCCAAAAACGAAAGCGACTATCAAAGGATGGAAATCTCAATAGATTTTGATTTGGAGTCAATACTCCATTGAGATCCATTGACATTAACTCATATACCACGACCGAAGGTCTCTAGGTATAATATAAGTTACTGGATATACACAAGCTGATCCCGAAACGCGATAGGCCAAAGCGAGTCACTATGACGGTCTTTACACTTGTATACTGTGTTCATGATCCAGTTCGGGCAATCGCCCTACCACCAAGAAGTTTAAAGTGGTAAAAGTTTTACTTCTGTATATACAAATACTTTAATTTATTGCACAATCAATGCAATAATTGTATAGTATAAACCAGAATATAAAGTTCCATTGAAGTACGAGATCAGTCTACCAATTTGTCCGACACTGTAATATTTACATTCCAAATAATTCACAGAATGTTGCTTTACAAAACACTTCTCAATAATAAAAAATATTTAATAATAATGAAAGAATGACCGAACAAAGAGTAGAATCCGACTGCAAGATGCAAGATGGGTGCACGATGTGGTTAAGTTTGTAGGCTGTGACTGAGCTAGGCTAGGATCGATGATGGTGGCATGGAATGAGGGAGATTGATATTAACCAGTTAGCAAAATCGAGCTGCAAGTGATGATGACAATGAAAGAGTTCTGTAGATGAAGTTTTAATTGTGTTTACATTTATACTATTCAGTTATAAATGACCCTTGTATCAATAAAGTTCTCGGTTTTATCTACACAAGATATAGCTCAACTGAACAGTTTAATTGTCAGTTCAAACTGTGCATCTGCAACAAACTTAAACAAGTTCGTGTTCCTCGTAAACTTTTTGTGCGAGTTTATTACTAAAATATACGTTGACAGTAAGACTGACAGTCAATCTGCCTCTGTCAGTTTTAATTTATTTACCGAAAGCATATATATCGTTGCCGAAATGTTATGAACAGGCAAGAACTCCTATTCATAATAACATTATCAGCCATCTTATCATTCATAGGAACAATCTGCGACAAAAGCACTCGTCCACCTAGGGCATAATGGTAATAATAATTTATAAATTTTTAATAACAAGAGTAACCTTTTTTTGTAACCCGGGGTAAATTCCTTCAGACCCCAGGGAACGGTGAGAGCCGCCTCCCGGTTTGTCGGACTTGCACCGACTAAAACCCCCGGCGTGTTCCACCTTCCAACTACCGGGATCGCGGGCACGACTAGAGCCTCATCCTCGATACCCAGCAAGGCATGCGGCTTCTGGATAGACCTCTACTCACTTTTTGTAAAGAGCCACCCCTCTCTCGCCTCTACGCTTGCACCTTTGTTGGACGACACACTTGACAAGATGAACCCTGGACTTCAATATATTTTCCTTAAAAAAATAATTAATCTACTTTAGTAATGAGACGTTAGAAAATTGCCCCAGAGCAGGATTTTCTCCAGGTTGCAATTAATGAAAGGTCCTTTTAAATAGTTTGTGAGGTTCTTTTATATATAGACTGGCCTAGGCTTACCCTAACATCCAGTGATGGAATTTGATGAGGAACGGGCTCGCCCAACTCGTTGCTTGATGACTTCCATGATACTATGGACATCATACATGAACCATCCCAGTTTTATGCGGAACAGAATACAAATATGATAAAAACTGAATTAATTCCAGGTACGCTAAATAATCACTACAAACTTCATCTCTGATAAAAATGAAAACAGCAAACAGAAAATGTACTCAATTTCCTTTAATATGAATCAAAGAGCTCGTGACCACGAGACACCGAACTAGCGCAATTCAAAACTAATGCAGAAATGAACAACGGTATAAAACCTACGCGTCTCTGGCATCTGACTGGGAGGAAAGACTTCCAGAAGCGCATTCAAGACAGAGTAACAGCTAGCCAAGGGTTTGAACAACGATCGAAAAGGGATCAGTTAAAAATTGTAGGCATAGTCGCCTCTGCAGCATTGTCTTTATTCTATACATATGGAGCTTTCGACCCTCAGAATCAGCTAACCACGATAGTTAAATGTAGAACCTGTGACTCCAAGGAAGATCCTCCTAAGGCGGATAAAAATGTCAAGTCTAGTCTACCCCCATGCTCGTGTGATTAATAAACCACCAACGAAATTATGTTAATGAGGAAATTGATAAAAATCTTCTTGAAAATTCATTGGTTTTTTTTATTAAAACCTTTGAGTCAAAGTGACCATACCAGTTCCATTATTACACAAAACTATTATTCCTTCATTACTTTATATCTAAGCATCTCAGCTGGAGAAGATTTTTGCTTAGGTAAAGGCACTAGTCGAATTCGGCAGCTGTGACTAGCAATGACAGCATGTCACGGCAGCAGCGTACCTTCTGTATGCATTGATGTCTAAAGACGTCCAATGTAAGCGACCGCGTCGAGCTGTCAGGCGGCCTATCAAACTCGCAAACGTGTAACTTACTACGAACACCTTTACATATAAATTCATAAAGAAACATCCAGACTTGGCAGCCCCTGCTTAATCTTCTTTTCCGAGTCGCGACAGTCAAAATCTAACGCGTGCCTTAAGATCTGATGTACATCTTCTTTGAATCAACAAAACTCACAATTAGGAGCGATGCTTTTTTTTATAATAAAGAGTAATATTCGTTTTTTTTTTATTTATTATTGGATTCTTGAACTCTATCACACCTGGTGGAAGGTGAAGATAAGACCTATGATGAACCGCGTCCGCCAACAAATGCATATTCACTCTTCTCTTAAAAAACACCCAAGTCATAAGATCGCGGAAATATGGTCGCTGGAAGCATATTCCACTCCTTAGCTGTTCGCATGATGAATGTAACAGCGAATCGTTTCGTGCGAATATAAGGAACATCCACCACATATGGATGGTACATGATTAAATGTCTAGTGATTTTACATTCATAGCCATAATACAAAAGTTTAAGATTTAATCATGAAGAAATTATCTAACATGGTATCGGTATACGAAACCTGAATGCTAATGTTTCTAACGCTGATTGAGGATGAAAATAAAAGAATGATTACTATTATACAAAAAACGTTTCAATTCAGCGCAAATCATGTATTAAGATATAAATTTTTACGATCATAAAATGCAAATACATGCAATTATCCACTCATAAAGGTTTAATAGTTTATTTTACACACAAAACTACTTGGACATGACCATCTGGTTCTAACTTAGTTCCTTTAGTTGGCTTTTATCTGAATTTCAAGTAGGGCGGTGATTCATTTCATATTTTAGCACCATATAATTTTGATATGGAGCAAATAGTTAAAGCTTTAGTTGTTTCTGTAACGGTTGTTGCTGCATACCATTATTATATTACAAATGAAAAGTAAAAGGTTGGATCTATAGCTTAAAGAAATTAATAAAGATTTGAAGTTGAGTGAATAGAAGATAAATTATCTGTGATCTCGTATGTCAAACTGACAACAATGGCTCACAAAGAAAAATAGCCGAAAACATTTAATATAATTGTCTATTACGATTTAATAAAGGCTATTGTTATGGATGTAGATATAAGGGACTCCTTAAACTGAAATGGATAAAAAGGAGCAGTTGAAAATTTTGTTTGTAGTGATGTCGATGACCTCGTGCGTTGGATATTCTTACGGAGTGTTCACTTTGCCGTCTTTCCCCTGGTCTCGAAGCAGTCAGAGAAGACTCGTTCAAGAGCAGTCAAAAGATAAAAGAAATGATGGAGGCACAAAATCAAAGACCAATCTGGAACATATACATTACGCGTTAGGAGGAAGTAAATGATGTAACTACTAGCGTTTTTTATTGAAGATTTTCTGTGTGAACTTTGGGTTTAACTCGCCTCGCGCCTTTAGGTACAGTTTATGTGAGATATTTGCACAATAATGTCCATAACTTGATTAGAAATAGATTATAGTTAACTCGTATCTTGGCACCAAGTTAAAGAATAAAAAAAATGATTAATAACAACTATTGGAATCAGCAAGAAGAATCCGATCAGAATTAATGGATGACATTCTCGAATTTACTTTTTCCTTGGGTTCAATAACAATTTATATTAAGGCCTGACTTTTTATTAAACATTTATTGATATTTAAATTTATTGTAGTTTATTATTGTTAATTAAATATGTCGTCTCGCTATATCTCCTTTAGGGTGAGTAGAAATACATTAGTGGCTCTATCCATTTTTCAATTATATGTCATGCACAACGTGACCAACAACGGTACTGATCGCCGTTCTCAGGGCACTTAGGCTGAGATTTATAAACGCTATTTTACTTAGCGAATTTCTCAAACAATAAATTCGTTTTGACAAAAAACAGAATATATGTATAATAAGAACTTAAGTATAGCCATAGTATTTGCAAAGCCAAGTCTATGTTGACAAAATCGGTGACTTACAAAATCTTGTGACATTCAATGAGTAATATAAATTGTAATATTTAAGTAAAGTCTTAGCAAACTTAAAGTTGTGTGTATAAATCGCAGCCTTACACATGATATTTCTATATATTAGATCACATGCGGGTTTTCTCACGATGATTTTCTTCACCGGTGAGCATATGGCGCCTACATCCATACTTAACCTGAAAAAACCTAGAGGTAAGTCTGTATACGACCTTTTTTTTTGTTAACCCGGTGGAAATCCCTACGGACCTTCAGGGGAGCGGTGAGGGCCGCTCCCCCGGTGTGTCGGACCTGCCCCGACTAAAACCACCGGGGTGTTCCTTCTCTCGTCTGCCGGATGCTAAGGGCAAAGCCGAGCCATCTTCCTCGGCATCCGGCGACGTCCGGCCTTGTGCAGGCCTCACCTACTAGGCGGGGGGACGGTTAAATAGTCGCCGCCCCCCGCGTGCACCTAACACATTTCGGGGAGAGTGGTGTAGAGAGCCACCCCCCCGCTCATCTCCTTGAAATTGTCATCAGAGCGGTGTGCGGGAACACATCGCACACCGCTCACGCCAGGACTCCCTCAAAGCGCGCCGCCCGGGAGTCTGCATACGACCTACGACATCTCGCGTTGGCGGGCATGGATACCGAACCATAATGCACTACTATACCCATTTATTATTATAACCTATAGAATATTACTTAAACTGAAACAAATGATCCAGTATCCGAGTTATCCCTATTAAAAAATTGTTATTACAAGTTTAAATCCGCACGGTTTTACGTAAGTCCAACTCGCACACGGACGGTTTTTAACCCTAGAAAGATTGAAACTGTAGACACAATTTTGCTGCCTTTTGGAAACCCACAACACATATATCGAAAATAAAAATGGGGGCGTGAATACAACTGTTAATTAATTACGTATATTATTTATAAGAAGATTCAAAATTCTAATAAATTGTACCAGTATACATTTTTTTTCTTTTATTACTAAAGTTTAAAACCAGACATTACGACTGCTATCGGCAATTTAGTGTTAAATTGAGTCTTTAGTGTATAGCATGTAGGCGTAACCCGATACGCTCTTGTCGCCCTAAGGGTCGTTAGGGTGTTACGAGACGTGCGGGGTAAGAGAATGCGCGTGCGCACGGGACGCTTAGAAGTTAGTTAACTACCGAGACCCAAGGCGGGAGTACGTGCGTGTACGTCGCAGTTCGGTGTGCCTTAAAGTGCAAATAAACTGTAAAACGCCAAATTCGTATCTTACTATAACCACACTCACGACCACCGGTCATAAGTGTTATTTTTTTAACTCTTTGTTTATTCTCTTCTTAATACATAATGCGAACAGTGAAAGAGTGGAATTTATGCCTTGCGTCTATTTTTCTACTTTCTTACGATTTGGGAGCATTTGAAAGATTTTTAATTTTTGTTTGAACGGACATATACTGAGGGCCGGGAAAGGCCTATACAGTTCAACCGGGCTTGAAGGGCGAGCACAGAAGGTGCTCAGCCAGCGAGTTATGGGTTGGGTGGCAATGCAAGGGCGCCCCTGTGAGTACGAACCTCGACTTGGACCGCCAGCCAAAAAGAATACGAATCCTACAGGTGATCTACTAGCGTTTCGGAAGCGACTACCTTGAAAAGAAACGCCGTAAGAAACTCAAGGCTGCGTCGGAGTGTAACTGCGCTTCGGAGCGAGAACGCTCCGGATAGACAGTTAACTAAACTAGTATTTAAAAGAAGAGTGAAAATGCATTTATAGGGCGGACTTAGTCCATCTACGGCCTTGTTACCTTACATCAAGTGTGATTGAGGTCAAATGTCAGATTATAAATCATAAAAATGTATATATCCGTGTTATAGTAAGAGGCATACGAATCTGCTTTAACGTAACATGAGTCGGGTCGTCACAACGCATTGCGTTCAAAACTTATCATAACAGCATTGAATCAGATATCCTGGGCCACGTTACGCCCACTTGATGATAAGGCAGCGAATCACGTCTGCTTTTGTGAATCAAAAACTTAACACAACTCGTATATGAGGAGTCTAATTTCAAAACCCACTATAACATATTTTTTTCAAATCCCATAAATTTGCAAAAACTTATAATTAATCTTTGACTTTGACTTAACAATCACATTCTTATAAGGTATTTAAATTATTATTCTAGAGTGAAAAAACAAAAAAAAATCATATATAATATTTGCTTTGATAAAAACATTTCAAATTACTATTAGGACTATTAAGTAATTTTGTACGAAAAATCGTTTTAGCGGGTTTTGAAATTAGACGCCTCAAATATGAGCACGTACATACGACAAAATCTGCATCAATTTTTGGCGAGTCGTGATATCCATAGAGTTAATTAATACCAGAAATAAATACAAGTGTTACCTAATTACCGGCTTAAAAAGTTCATAGTTCTTACATGGAGCTCGGTATGCGCTTATAATACAATACCTAAAGACATCTTGGAGTTATCACTATTGAAATTTAAAAATACTATTAAAACTAAATGCTAAAATAGGGATATTATTCTATAGAGTCCGACCGAAACTGGTTTTCCGGCCGAAACCGAAACCGAAACTCGCGTGGTCAAGTATAAAAGTCAATGTGGTCAAGTAAAAAAATGAAACAAAAACTTACATGTAATCAGTTCCATCAAAACATAACCTCTAAAGAATGTTTACGTCGGGTGATAACGCACTGACTAAGTTGTGTTGCTATAGAGCAATGCGAATTAGATCCATCAACGACGCAGTTACACTCCGACACAGCCTTGAGTTTCTTTCGGCGCTTCTTCTCAAGGTAGTCGCTTCCGAAACGCTAGTAGATCACCGTTAGGTTTCGTATTTTTGGCTGGCGATCCAAGTCGAGATTCGTACCCACAGGGGTGCCCTTGCATTGCCACCCAACCCATAAATTGCCGGCTGAGCACCCTCAGTGTTCACCCACCCGCCCGGTTATGTTGTGAAGACCTTTCCCGGTCAACAAACACGCGCAAATTCGAAAAAAAAGCAATGCGAACGGCACACGAATCCCGAACAGGGCCGCCAGCGTCCGCCAAAGCGTTGCCGCAAGAAACGAAGTTAGGCAAGCATGTACGACAACAACCGAAATCAGTTTCGGTTTCGGCAAAAGTTTCGGCCAATTTTGGCCGAAACCGAAACTGCCGCCGAAATTTGATTTTTGGCCGAAACCGAAACCGAAACCGAACTTTCGGTCGGACACTATTATTCTATCAATGACTGTTTGAATGATAAAAGTGCATGGTCTTAATATATGCAATCTTTCTCGTCGGGCATTCAATCCTTTGTATATTATACCTGTTATTGTACTTCATTATGTTAAAAAGAACAACTGCCGGAGTTTCTTCGCGGCTCTTCACGGTAAATTCTGCTTTACGAACCGGTGTTAGATTCACTTTGCTTTATTTAAGGATTCAAAAGTGCTTGGAAGTAGGCCTATTTGAATAAAGTTATATTTTATTTCATTTCATATGTTTTTGTAAAGGCAGTTTTACATCAACACTCTAACAACTGAAATTGTGTATACAAATGTGCTTTTGTTTGTGGAGCGACTATAACACTGTCACTTATAGCAGAAATGAAGAGGATTAAAGGTAAATACAATTAAAAAAACATTTTTTGGACCTCATTAATAGTGACCACTTTAATCGAAATGTGTTTACGTAGTTCCATACATTAATTGCGACTCTAAATGTGGACTGTTTGTAAATAGCATACGTTCAAACCTTAGTGGTTTCTTTATGCTATACTAAAAAAAAATGTAACAATGATTTTTAGTAAATGATAATAAATTAAAAAAAAAAAATTAATGTGTTTATATTATGTATAGTGGTGGCTTGGTGGTAAAGGGGCCGGTTTCCATACGCGGTAACACGAATGTTCATAGGTTTAAAACCCGGTACGTGATTCATGGTTTTTCCAGATTACGTACGGATTTAGGCATCACATGCTCACCGGAGAAAGAAAACATCGTGAGGAAACCTACATGGTATCTAATAGAAATGCCAAGTGTCAGCCTTGAGAAAGGCGATCAATTGCACTTCTAGTCACGTTGGACACGACATATGATGATGATGATGTCCTAGCCGGATTCGGCCACGGCGACTGTTTCAACGCCGATTAAGAAAATCAAGGCCCAGTTTTCAGAAACAGTCAATTGCGTATGAGATATTTAAGTGCATAACTGGACGCGCTGCCAGAAAAGCACTTTCTCGTCCGAGCTCCCTCAGGCCCGATGGAATGGAGAACCAGTACGATCGGGAGGGAGCGGGATGCAGGTTTGGTCGAGATGTCTTTCTCTGAACACCTGGTTGAATTGCGGTGTTAAAGAGATACCTTAGTCGCCTTTTACGAAACCTCAGCAAGAAGAGGGGGTTGCTATTCTATTCTGCCGGCAGCCACCACGGTTAAACACGACATATAAGCGTAAAGTGGATACAGTCACTATAGAAACTTTGCTCACCCCATTAAGAATATAGCGTGACGATATATAGTCTTTTACGGAAATAAAAAGCAGTTAAAATGGCTTCTTTGATCAGTCTAGTGTTACACATAGAACAAGGGAAGAGTTCTCTATCTCGTTCTATATAA
Organism: Automeris io; assembly: GCA_036320925.1. Classification (NCBI taxonomy): domain Eukaryota; kingdom Metazoa; phylum Arthropoda; class Insecta; order Lepidoptera; family Saturniidae; genus Automeris; species Automeris io. The sequence continues at coordinate 1,685,251 of JAUDJH010000030.1, read as the reverse complement.
CACTTGATATTTTTGGTGAAAGCACAATTGAGGGCTTCAGAACTTGTGTCCCAAATGACATCATCAAATAACTACACAACAAGTACAAGTTAAGAGGGCTATTCTTATGTAATAAAAACGCATAGAAATTGCATGGCTATAGCAACATTAATAGCAAACTCGAAAATTAACAAGATTCCGCAATACGAATGCTACATCAATGATCAAAGCACCATTCTATCAGCGATAACCCTAGTAGACCCTTAGTGAGGAAATGTTGTAATATAATAGTTTCAGAAATGTTCCCTAATAAAATCATTCATTCCACACTTTTGTTTAATTTATGTTCGGACTTTCCACTACAACGATAAAAGTTGTAAATCAAATAAAAGTAAGATGATGGGATGAGAAACTTTAACCTATCTCTGTCTACGACAAAAAATTACCCACCTGAATTCGCTCTTACAAAAAAACAGAATAATTTAATCCAAAGAGGTTTTATTTTTTCCCTTTGAGGGGAAAAATCCATAGAGGTTAAAACTTCTGCATTAACTTCGGTCATTAAAAAAAACATTCAAAAAGTCAGAAATTGAGTAAATATAAAAAATATTTTTTAAAATATGTTTAATCTAAATTCGTAACAATACAGAATTAAATTAAAAATGGGTGTAAAAAAATTGTTCGCCGATGCTATCATTTTCGGCGCTTCGTTCTACGTATCTTATAGCCTGATGTCAATGTTCCTTCAAAGAAATCGAAGAAAGATGGCTGGTGTCGATAAATAGATGGAATGTTGTGTAAAAAAAAGTAATTTATTTATCTCTCCTTGCGTTTTGTTCCTCAAAGGTGAGGGTCATGAATCCCGTAGGACTGGGGTGTTCAGACTTGAACTGCTGACAATTTATCTCAAAATTGGTACACTACAAATGATCGAATAAGTAGATGTTGCAGGTAGACGCGACAAGTATATGTAATCAAGTTTCTAGTATATATTAAATGTTGTAACTATATGTGGTTTAATGGCGGATTTAAATAATATAAGCTATTATATGTCTGTATGCTAAAGAGAGTAAGTACAAAATTAATCTTAAAGCAAACGAATAATAATAAATGAAATAGGCGACAATAAATTAGTAGAATCAAGGAAAATAAATTTACTTTACATTCAAATAATTTAACTGCCCTTAGATTCTATTTACTTCCCAGATCTTTTAGGGTCCATGCACCTAAATATGTACTATAAGTAACTGCGAGATGTTGAAAGACTGAGCTTTAAGCATAATAAACCGGTGTTAAGTTCCATAATAAAAGAGAAAATTAAAGTTATAAAATGTAATATACCCTTTTCCGTCTTTTCCTTCCAGGATAAGTATTCATAGTTTGCGGCGGTGGCGGGATATGGTAGAAGTATGGCGGCGTATATAGCATTTCTTCCAATCCAGGAGCTATGGAAGTCCCTCGCGACGGAACCAAGGATCGCACTGTCCCATACAAGTTTCTGTTTCGCCCATGATTTCCATACATGTTCATCATTATCAATGGCTGTTTGTAACTGCTCTCCTTGCACGTTCGTTAAACACGAAAATAATATAGAAGGCCGCGTAAATTCAAACTTCACAGATCGCGAATATATTCCATATTTAAAATTACCAACGCAGATAATATTTGTAAAACTTATTTTTAAAACTTAAAAAATAAGCCACTGCATAGAGGTTTGGATTAAAAGTGACACGGATTTTTCTAAAAGATTAATATTTAATTAAATATTTTATCCTTAGACACCCCGTTTTTTATTAAATAAGAACACGCGCGCGGCAAGTTTCGCCACAACATGTAATGCGTGATTTCCAGAGAGAATCCAGAGCATTCGTGTACTAGGTATACGTGTAATTATCATAGTTTATCTTCTTTTTCCAATACTGTACGTGGAGCATGGAGCGAAACGCTGCAACGTTATGTAAATATTCTCATAAACTGTAAATGTAATTATTATTAAGCTTTCAATGTGTCAGTAATACACATTTTTACTGATTTTAAATCTCAATAAAATAAATAATTGCGTAAAAAAGACAAAATATAATTAAATGTCTTTTTCAACGCTTATAAAACTACTGTCCATAAGAATATAATATGCATAAAAATATATCAATATTCGATAAAGAATTACATAACATAAAATTTATTTTTATAGCCAAATTGTATTATTAAGAATATTGGTTGATTTATATGTATAAAAATTGCACATGTAATACATTATCTGAAAGTATCTTTTTGTGCGCAGTGTCTGTAAATGAGGGAAAAACATGCGCACGCGTAGCCGCGAGCCTTTACACATCAATGAATTTAAAAAGTTACACATTATTATGTACTCTGTGGTTTAATGGTTATAGAGGCTGAATTCTGCACACTGACCTAATTATTCGAAATATTTTGAATTAAATATAATTCGAAATTGTGAATATTTTATATTTTCAAAACTTGACAGGTCAGTTACGCAGTAGCTGAGCAAACGATTTCTGTGCTTCGGGAATTGATTCGATGTCCACCACGTAACAAATATTCGCATGGGTTGCAGGTTATTCCTGGTTAGGATGTTTTTGCATCTAAAGTGTATTTTTGTCAACGGACCTAGGACTTTTGTAAATCCTAGTATTTACAATGTATAAGATAACAATTTTCTTCATAACAGTTTACTCGATGTGCTTAATGATTAAATTGGTGTAAGAAATTAATTTTTTAGTAAAATGAGCACACAACAAAATACGCTTTACATGTAATCGAATCATATTAACCCTTTCTTCTCTGACGAGTGTTACTTACATATTTCTTTACATATATTAATAATACTGAATCTAAGGATCTAAATAGTATTATCATAAAGTTTAATATTTGATTACAGCGCCACCTATTGAATGTAGTAAAAACGTTCATTTTTACAACCGTTATTTTTATAAGAAGGATAAGTTTTCAAAACGTACCGCTAGATGACACTAAACAGCACCAACAAGATTGTTAGAAAAATTGTCAATTTTACACTGTCAAAATGAATAGAAACGATAGCATCTACTAAAATGTAAATAGCTGCCGTATTTACGGCCCCGGTTAAGTAGTATTTTTAACAGCCAGGCATGGCCGCAGGAAATTTTGCTAAAGCATTTTTCGCGTTAATCTTCAACACTGTCCACTGCCAATCATCAGGCAAAGATAACGGATTTGGTAACGGCTACGTTTGGGCAGGATCGCTGGAGTCAGGACTACAAATAGCCACGAACCATAAGAAGCCCGTCATGGTTATTATCCATAAATCATGGTGTTCGGCGTGCAAGAATTTAAAACCGAAATTTGCTAATTCACCGGAGATACAAGATCTGAGCAAACATTTTGTCATGGTAAACTTAGTTGATGAAGAAGAACCGAAGAGTAATATTTTTGCACCAGACGGGACCTATATACCCAGGTGATTTTCAAAGTGCATTAGTAAATCAATTTACTAAAATAATGATGCCGACCAAAAACGGAGGTAGTAGCTTAGCTTTGTTCGCAAACTATTTTTTTATACATAAGTATGTATGCAAAGTAAAAACATATTACATGACGAATGAATTATGGGCAAAAGCAACTACCCACTAGGTCCTACAAAACATGAATTTTTTTTTTTTTTTGGTTATACGGAGAAAAACCCTGCTGTGAAATCAGCGAGTCGGGTGTGTCAGACTCCTACTGACTAAAAACCCCGGGGTGGCCTTCTAATCAGTCCACCCGACCCTAGGAAATCAAATTCTTTCAGTCCCCCGGAAACGAACAGCTTGTTTAGGCTTCATCTCTGGGAGGGATGAGTGTAAAGAGCCCACTCCTCAAAACCTTTCTTAGGGGCGATGCTCCGAATATTACGCGCCACCTCCCTCTCATCCGGGTAGCATACTCCCTCCAGTCTACTGCCCGGACAAAACAAGAAACAATGTCAAGGCAGGCCGAGATGGAAATGGCGCAAAGTTGATCAGAACGGCAATATGAGAGGAAATAGATTTTTTAAGTAAAACTGACTTTTTTGCTACACTAATTGATAGGTCCCGTTAGGAAATAAAGAGAGCTCTCTTCAAGTTAAGCTTTGCTAGATTTCACATTGAAACTAGTTACGCTTTGAGAGAAGCCTAACTTGAAGGATTTGTTTCAAATCACGGGAAGCAGATAAGATTGGAGAAAGAGAAGAGAAGCTCTGCAGTTGGACGACAAAAGCTGATAATATCAGAATTAATCACTAGTACCTTAATCAATTTTTAGTAAAGCTTAGTAGCATGTTTCTTCTATAAACAATATTAGTAAGAGATAACGAAAATTAAACTAAAAAAACAGCACTTAAGGCTATATATTAGCATAATAAACCGATTGACCCACAGGTTGAATGAATTTTTTTATTTTTGAGAAAATGTTTTACTGGATGTTATACTATCATACAAATTGTTCGATTATCATACAGGATTCTGTTCCTATCGCCCAAAGGCCTGGTGGACAATGAGATCTATAACGAGGAAGGTAGCAACCAACATAAGTACTTCTACAGCAGACCGGAGCAAATAGCTAAGTCAATGAAGAAAGTACTCGATAAATACAAGCACGAACAATTTGATGTCTGAATAATTTGAACGTAAGTTTATTTACAGATAAAAATTATTTGGGTGCTTTGTTTATACGTTAGTTATACTAAATAACAATAGTTAACCCCTATATTCCCGTAAATAGTTTTTTTTTTTTGGAATGTTTATAAATATATGAAAAGCTTTGTTTTATTGTGAGTCATCGATCTTTTGGGCAAATACTCAACCTTTTTAAAAGGTAATAAATGTAATACTAAGCCAAAGTTGCTCGTTAATCATCTATTGGATATGTATAGGATCAATATACGAAAATATTAACAAACTATTCACGTGTCACTCGAAAATCGTAGTGCAGATACCTTCATTGATCAATTGCTAAGGAAAGAAAGGAAAAACAGTTATTTAGCACATAACAGTGGGTTAATAAAGATAGAAAACAGCAAAAGGAAATACCCTGTGTTGTGGTGGTGAGCCAAAGAGAAGTCAATTCCCCATATGCTAGGTAACCAGCTAAGCCCCCAGCGCTGATTTTTAGCTGTAGCATTTATTGTATCAACGCGAAACAAAAGAATTGATAGAGGATTGATACACACGCTTAGGACTGGTTATAAAAGGTTTTTTCAATAAAGCTAGCCTTTGATCTCAACTTTGTCTGCGTTAGCTACGACAAAATATCTTTGTGTGTCAAAATTAGATAGACACATTCAGCAAGGCTGAGATTTATAAAAGCTATTTCAACTTTGCTTCACAAAGATCTCTTAAAATATATTTATTTTGACAAAAAACTGAATATATAACGGGAACTTGATTATAGCCATAGTATTCGCAAAGCCAAGTCCATGTTGATAAAATCGGTAACTTACCAATGCTTTTGACATTCATTGTGTACAATAATTTGTAATATTTTAGATAAGTCTAAGTAAACTTAAAGTTGCGTCAATAAATTTCAGGCTCAGACAAACTATTTCAATACTACGGATAAAGCAATTTCACTTGGCCTTTCTATTGTAGAATGATTTCACAAATTTTTAACTTAATTATATTAATAAATAACATAATATTCCGTAATGAATCTAATTACGTATGAAATATATTTTTAATTATACTTGTTAATGTTGCTGCAAGTTAAACCTGTAGTTTAAGCTATTACAATAATGTAATTGGAATGAACTTCTTAAAAAAATTTAGAGAAAAGAAGACTTAATTAATTTAAATTTTCAGAATTAAACTTGTGGGAAACGAATGAAAATTTCCTGTCACTTATTAATGTAACTATGCACACCAGCTTGGGAAAAAATCAATAAAATACTTGAATATTAAAATGTATTTTTATCTTACGCAAAACCCCAAAAATGTTGTGAGAGTACCAGCTCTTAAATCTTCTCATACTGCATCGAAACTTTTCAACTTTAATATGAAATTACACGTTTTCATTCTTATAGAGCTGGAAAAAATACAGGCTGATTTTATAGACAAGAGAGATATTCAAGGAGGATATTCAGCATTCGATTCTAATTCCAAATATATAGGAATAGTGATATCTTAATATTTCCATTAAAACAAAATAATTTATAGTCATCATATTAAGGGGCAATTACACACATGATAGAATAAAAAACAATTAATTATTAAGTACGTATTTTGTGTCTTCTAAGCCAGGATAAAGTACGAAACGGTAACGAGTCAATTACCTGTTTACCTAAAATTACGTAAAAGGAATTTTATCTACACGCCATTCAATCGTGCACCACACGCGCTGCGGTGTCCAAACTTTTAATGGATCAAGTCTCATTTGTTCATTAATGTTTCTTTATAATTTGTTAGGGAATATAGTTATTAACATTTTTATTAGTTATAAGAAGGTACAAATTATTGTATTCTTAAATATCTCCGTCGTAGACGACGTGTTTTTATAGATAAAACCACCCTGTAGGTGACAATTATTCACAGAAAATGTAATACCACTACGGGGAAACCAGTCGAAGACATCGTATTTGTCACATGTTCAGGAAAAATGTCGTGACGAAATCTAACGTTTGGCAAGATTAATGAAGGGTAATTTGTATTAGAATCGACAACGTGATGGCTTGAGGCAAGATATCTAACTCAAGACTACGGATGCAATTTATGTTAGATCCGCTCGGGAGTGTTTAGGTGATAAGTGAAAGTATACATGCATATAACAGCGGTATTAATTTAATAATAGAGAATAATTTAAATTACTAGACAAATATTAGACACTATTATACTTAATTAACCTCGAAGATTTTTAGCCTATAAGCATCTAGAACTTTGTGGGCGTCGTATACACGGTAGGGATGTAACGGAGGCAGTTTTACCGGAACCGAAGTCGGAGTCGGAGTTTTGAAATTTGATTTATCTGAGTCGGAACCGGAGTCGGAATCGGAGTCGGAGGCAATGCCAGTATCAAGAGACGGCAGAAGAAAGCAGTTTTATTATGGGACATATAAAAACATTATTCAGTAAACCTTTTTAATTAGAAAGTAATTAATTTACACATCCACAGACAATTAAAATAAAAATTGCTGTGTTTCTTATTAACATTTTCCCATTAACAATGAATAAATTAAATCAAATTTGCTCCAGGGTTGTTTTTGTGTTAATTTCTATTTTATTTTATTTAATGTAAAATAAAAAAACCTTTTAGTAATGAATTTTAATCTACATTTAGTTTTAAATTTAATAACTTTAATTTTTTTTTATCCAAATTTTTTAAAATTCTTCAAATTAAATAGCATTAGTTGTTTGATTAATTGATATTATGTTTCAACAACATATAAAATGATATCAAATGAATTGACTACAATAGTGGTGGTGACTTCCGATTAATACCTCCGATTAAAAAGTTTCGGAACCGAAGTCGGAACCGAAGGTGTAATAACAATCGGAAGTTCCGACTTATCGGAGTCGGAGTCGAAGCTCCGTAAGATCCCTGATTCACGGTGCCCCTGACGATCCTTTCTAAGATTTTCCCGCAGGTTGCCAAAAAACGGTTTCATTTTGGCCTGCGTGAACACACAATTTCCATTTCAACTTTTATTTGGTAACCCAGGGTAAAATTATGCATAAAGTCGTCGGGGCCTCCTTGATGGTGAAGCCCATAGTGACGTTTACTAAAGAACCTAAGATGCCTTTCATTGCACTGAAAGCCAGACCTGGAAGTTCGGATTCTTCCGACGATTCAAAGAGTGAAAAACCTTTTATAAACTCCATCTCTAGGAGGATGGCAAGGAGCCCACAGATTCTAAGCTTCTATTATGGCTGTTATGCGAGATAACTAATAAAAATAATAATAACAATAAAGTTTTTTATTAGACAAACAATTACAAGCAGCACGTTAAAATCAGCAATCACCAAACTAGGACAACCTGTATCTTGGATGTCAGCATATTTCACACAATTTGTTACAGTTTATTACCACTGCGTATCTCCAATCTTATAAAACAATACAACAATAATATTACATACTAAACAATAGACTATACAAAAATAAAAATAAAAAGTGAATAACAATTTCAAAAGAATGTTAATGCTAAAGCCCAGACACATCTATTCCTGCAACAGTTCCTCAGTGTCATTATATTTTAGATTCGACAACCAGTCCCTCAGCTTCATCTTACATTCGAATTTAGATAAGTTCAAGATATTTAATTCATGATTAACCTTATTGTAAATCCTTGAACCAAGAACCCAAAATTGTTTCTCAGCAAAATGAGACTTGTGAATCGGCATATGGCAAACATATCTCATTTTGCGACGTTTTCTTTTGCTATTTGGACAAGGACCATTCTATGTTTGCGGAGGACAAGTTTCGAGACAAAGAGCACCGAACTTTGTTTCGAACTGTAGGTACACCATCCGCGTCTCATCCAGGGTCTATTTAAGCTTGAAGTGCCATAAATTAAGATGACAAATGGAGGTAAGAAAGACGGTCTACTCACGTCTTCGACGACTGGCTCGACGTACATTTCGACGGTGTTGTTGAGGGGCGGCAGAGGTATGGGCGTCGCCGCCGCTGACGACCGCCGAGACATACTGTTGCACGAGCATTGTGAGACGGACCGGCGAGACCGGGGAGATTCTCTGCAATAAAATTATAAAAACTTTATGTTTTATACAATTTTTCTACCACCGCGCTGACCCCTATTAGAGTCTTATAATTATGATTGCGGGTCTGAGTATTATTTCATGTGTACTTTATGCTTTGCCGAGCTGACTTGTCTTTGGCACATCAAAGCATAGGCTATTGACGTCTGTTGTTTTCTGCCTTGTTTGACCTATACTTCTCTGTTGTATTGTATGCCAAATAAAGGTTTTTTCTTTATTTCTTTTACGTTTAACGAGACTAGGACACTAAAGTGAATTCTAGAACTAAACAGAACGTTTCATATAAATGTTTCGATCTTAGAAGAACCTAATGAGACATTATCTTCGAATGTGCAAATAATAATTCTGAAATATTTTAGACACATTGCTCGAAACCATGGAACGATTGGTCCAGGTGGTAATAAAGGCAAGCGATCGCGCGGTTAATCAATTACGCATTGGACAGAATTGATACAAGCTGCTACATAAACATCCGGAGTCCAATGTTTCTGTGTCACCGAAGACCGCAACAAATGGTGGCACATCGCATGGCTCGAATCGTCCACAGTTAATGCAAAATCATGAAATCACGATCATTCTCTTAAGAGAGAATACAAAACACTGCAGTACAGTTAGTAAGGTGTGTTGACTGACTAAAAAGGGCAGCTGGTAGCGTCAAATGTATTCTTAAAATCGATATAGCTATGAACAATAAACCAACTATATAGCTGACTAGAGTTAGAGTAAGCCTAAAATTCAGCATTATTCTTGGATAGTCACTATACGCGACTGCTGGATATCTGATGGATTATAGCCTAGATACATGTTGGATTATGGCCCAAGTATGTATTTGATTCTGACTTAATGAAGTTTTGAATACGTACCCAAGTACGTGTTAAATTCTGGCTTTGGTACGTTTTGGATTATAACTTGCACACGTGTTGGATTATGTCCTACGTGGATAGAAATAATGATATAGGCAAAAATACCTTCTGTTTCTCCGACACACGTGATGCGACGTCCGTTCACACTTGCATCGTACTGGCACAAAGTATCCTAACTGAGGCAATGGACCGGGTTCCGTAGAGTCACTAGAGTCACTCCACTCAGGCTGGCTGAACGCCCCTATGTTCAAAACTGACGGCATTTTACACTGATCACTTTTATTGTTATCTTCAACACCTTTATTTAATTTAAAACTTCATCAAAACTTGGCAGTGTAATCCAAGCTTTCGCCTTTCTGACTGTACGAACATTACATTAAACTTTTTTAAATATACTTTAGTTTTTTTTTAATATTTTTGATATTGATTTCATATTTAGAGTCAATCATTTTATGTTGAAACTGTAATAAAAATCAATTAACATTTATTCACATTTACAAAAAGTTACCCGGTATTGTATATTGAATATATTGCAACAGTTTCACTTGTGCCTACGTCTACGAGTGTCACAGCTAACCTGATTTTTAACAAAGTTGTTGTAAACAAAATGGGTACTGATAAGAGCAATTCGGGTGCGTCTGTCGACAATTAGAATCAAATAATAAGATATGACGAGATAAGATTAGACACCAATAAAAAAAAATAGGCTAAAATGTGTCAGAAGTCTATGGTTTGCATCGAGGCGGTCACACTGTAATATTGATTTAAAATAACATAACATTTTCAGACAATGGCACACATTGACCTAGCTTCAAACTAAGCTTACACTAGTACTAAAAGTACTGGACTTAGAGAGATACATACACGTCCGTCACTCGCGACCAGTAGCGTGCATCCCATATCTATACTAATCTATACTAATATTATAAAGCTGAAGAGTTTGTTTGTTTGAACGCGCTAATCTCAGGAACTACTGGTTCGAATTGAAAAATTCTTTTTGAGTTGAATAGACCATTTATCGAGGAAGGCTTTAGGCTATATAACATCACGATGCAATTTATTAGGAGCGAAGAAATAATGGAAAATGTGAAAAAAAAACGGGGAAAATTATTCATCCTTGAGGGCTTCCATTGCGTGCGCTGCAAAAACGGTTCAAGATAGCAAAAATATATGTATGAAAGAATTATTCCTCTTGAAATGATTTAAAAAAATGTTCACGACAGTATATGTCTATCTTTTAAGATTAACTCACTAGAACCGTTTTTACGGTAATCAAATTTGGTCGAAATTGATGCATTATTTGTTAAGAGTTGTATCAACGTAATAATATTAGTCTTTATCCAAATAAATATGTTGATGATTAAGAGTATCTAATTGTGAACAAAATTGTCTTTGACATCACTTAATTTCAATGAACATCTTAAAACATATTACAAAACCTTATATAGCAAAACAACGTTTGCCGGATCAGCTAGTAAACAATAAAAAGCATTATTTTATTATATTTGGACATGTAATAAATGTATTAACCTAAAATCTGATAAGATATGCTTTTTTATGCTTCTATGAAATGCACGCCACTGCTCGTGACAGACTATCCTACTCATCTCAGAATAGTTTACAGGTCTATTCTAAATATTTAAATCTCTTTCTCTAAATTCTGGCTAAATTCTAATCTGTTGTGTCCTTTCATTGCACTCAAAGTAAACAGTAAGGCTGCTAATAGTAATTTTAGTGCAAACACGCAATATTTTGTTAATCTCAGTTAACTTGAAACCATCAGTTTGTACAATAATTAAACCCAGAATTGAAATCTATGTACGTCCATTCGCATTCAAAGCACAAAGTTTGTACTAAAAAAATAACACAATAAAAGCGCAAAGTTGATCAATTGTATTCTTTATCGTAAAAACCAGAAAAGAACACGACTTCGCAAAAAAAAAAAACTTTTCTATACATCTGTGCAGTTTAATAGTAGTGATTAATAGGGACGTCAATTAGTGTCTTATTGTAAGGCTAAAACGTCATTCGAACACCCCCCCACGAACGGAACCTACAGAGCACGGTCGACTTTAAAATTATATTACTGAAAACCGGACGGCGAACTTATTGTTCGTGTAAAATCAGAAGGTGGAATAATACAGCTAAAAGCGTCTTCACATTTTATAAACCTTTATCGGCAAACAGACTGAAGTTTCTCCTGATGATAATTGGTTACCAACGCCTGTGAACAAAATAACTGCAAAGCAACACACGGAACGCTGTTATTGCATTGCCGACAATTTGTAAAGTTAGGACCCGACTTTTTTAGTAGTAACATACTATTTTCCACTCTGTACCATTTATAAGCCTAAATAGGAAGGTCTAGATCCCGCTTAAACTATTGTTACCATATAAAATCTCCAAATGGCATTCCATCAAGAGTCCCTTGTCGAAAACGTGACGGAACGCGCATTCTCATAGGGTTGTTTTTTACCTTTTTGCTAGTTTGTGAGCATCGTGAGTCACAAAGAAGGCCGACATTAATATCTTTTTCTAAAAAAATATTTTTAATGCATCAATGGTCACGGATCATGTTAACAGTTATTTTTTACATCAAAGCTCCTGGATTCACAGTTTTTCCACTTTAAGCATAGACTTAGACATCACATGCATGCAAACGGTGAAGAATAAAATCATGAGGAAACCGGCATGACATCAAAAAAATGTCATTTGTACTCATAAGTGTTCTTGGGAACGGCGATCAGCAGCTCACAACATATAAGCTGTAAGATTTCCCTGCTTATCTCGTAAGAAATTTTGCATGACGATATATTTGCTCGTTATTTTTACATTATTTGATGAAAATGATGCATCGTTTTTCATACCAAAAATTTCTAAAGGCCTTCTCTCATGGAATTACAACTGTTAGGTACTATACTCTATCTGGACGCTCCGCGTTGCTTTTTTACTAAATCAATTGCCACTAAAATCATAAATTCATGAACTGAGCACACTTTTTTTTTTGGTTTCTCGGGGGAAAATTTTGTATAGGAACATCAGGGCCGCTGTGAGGGCAGCAAACCCGGTGTGTCAGACTCCTACTGACTAAAAACCCCCGGGGTGTCCCTCTGATTGCTCCACCCGGGCCTGGGAAACCAAATTCATCCAGACGCCCGGAGAGCGAAATGCCTTGTCGAGGCTGCCTCTCTGGGAGGGGTAGGGGTAAAGAGCCCCCCCTCCCACTACCTATCTCACAGGCGGCGCGCCGGACACTGCACACCGCCACCCTCTCATCCGGACAGCAGACTCCCTCAAGTCTACTGCCCGGCTATTGTCACCGGGGGATGTCGCGCTCGCTCTGAGCGAACGCATCCCTCCGGCGACAAACAACCCCTAACTGAGCACCCTAAGCGTTAGTTCCTTTAACCTTTTAAAGCTATCAAGGACTCTAACCAAAAGAAATAAACAGGTCCAGCCGAAGTAAACTTAATTTTATTTTTATTAGCTGCGACGAGAATACTTTTACAATGCCAGAAAAAAAAATAAACAGACGTAACGTGATTATAACTTGAAAATACTAATCTTCCTTTATTTAGAATCGTCAGTTAAAAATTAAGGGCACGAACTTCGTGTGAGAAATGTAAAGTACGGCTTTAACAGTATACAAATCCATCAAGGCAATGATCTAAACATTTAGTCAACCATGGCCGTGAAAAGAAGTCTATTTGTCACAAAGCATCGTCCAAGCATTTGTATGCGGACTGTGTATTTCCCGTTGGCTAAGCTACACTATCGCCTCTGGCAGAGGGTTTTTGTTATTTCACGTATTTGTTGAGTTTACTACTATGAGTAGAGAGTTAAAAAATATGTATTTAGAACAGAATCGGCAAAAGTGAAATTAAAAAGCTTTTTTTATATATTTTCAAGGAAACATAGAACAAAATATACACAATAAAGACACATAAGCAAGGAAAGTTTCCATAAAAAAAACAAGCTAAGGGACAACATACATACAATAAGAGAAAACTAATCAATTAATTATATAAAGGAAAACTAGACAAAGAAAAAAATGTACAAAGATAATATGAATAGCACAAAAATGTTTATTATACATATCACAGGCGCGGAAACTAAAAGCATTATTAACATAATAATTACGAGGAATTATTCTTAATATAACAAAATCTAATTATCATGAACCGTAACAAGTTGATGTGTCATCTACTGATTTAAAATAAATTATGCCATTTACGAAAATAAGTTGTTTTACTTTAATTGACGTGATCTGTACTAAATATTCCTTCCATACATAGCAGATGAGCAAAACATAATCAGATTAATGATTGACCATTATATTTTGTAATTATAATTTTGCTAATCTTTAAAAATCTACTAAACATTAAGGAATCATAAATTTATTTGCAATTGATCTTTAGCGTTTAAAACATAGATGAGCAAAATGTTATCATATTAATAAGTAACGATTACATGTAATCGTATTTGTTTTTCATTAATCTGATGACATTTTGCCTATATATGCTTATAATACTATTTTTAAATTTCATAACTACAAATAAAAAGTTATTACACTTATATGAGCAAACTATATGAGATTATGTCGTCGGGTAAATTACAGATGTTTCGCCCAATATAATAAATACTTTAAGGACATCAATTTGTTTTAGTTAAACCGTAATCTATCACTTAAATCTATTATTTATAAGGTGAAGTCAGTCACAAGTATAAATGGTAGATAACGTTAAATCACTGGTGATTTAAATGTGACAAATAATGTCCGACCGAACGCTTCAAAATCTTTCATCTTTGGCCAAAAAAACACACACACACGGTAAAACTTTGAAATCGGCTGATAGCGAAAATTTAACTTAATTTTGACACTATGTACTTTTTTATTCTTACCTTTAATAATGAATGTAATTGGAACTGTAAAAGATAGCAAGTCTAGTCAAGTCCAAGTTCCTACAAGTTCCGAGATATCATAAAAACTGTGTTAAGACATTTCTAAAACATTTCATTTCAACTTTGACATTAAAAACTATTGTGCAAGTTTAGAGTGACTATTAAAATGGGTCTTAACCACAGTACACTGGTTTAAAGACCGTCATAGTTACTCGCTTCGGCTTATAACGTTTCGGTATTAGTTTGTGCAATCATTGTTCATATTTCTTTAGACCTTCCGTAATGGTATATGTAGGCCGATATAGGAAGTGCGAATTTCAGCGGATTTTCTTGCCAGTAGTTGCTGTTGTTAGAGTACATTGTAATATATATCAGGTGCAATATAGTCAATTTGTCGAGCCAATATAAAAAAAATTACAAAACATAACATTCCAGAAAAATACCAGTAAGTACCAACAATGAAAGCAATAAATAGGTACTTCATAATCCGAACCACCATTATCTTGGTCATTCGATTACACATAACTTATTTTTAGCCGCAAAAATACTTCTGCATGTTTGAGTGTTGATGATACCCACATATGGCGACGTGGATTGAGTACCGGCCCAAAAAACGCGAACATATTTAAACACTCCCAGTTATGAGTTTGCTCAATGAAAGAGATTTTAACGCTGAACTAAAACATATAAAAATATATACTAATCAAAAGGATTATATATAATATTATAATATACCTGTATGTAATTAAAACACTGGCAAATAATTAATTATTCGTAAAGAAAAAAATTAATTGGATCAAATATTAATATCACGTTAAGTGCCTTGATAAGGGCGATCAGTTGCACAAAGTGAATACAGCCACAATTGTATCTTTGCTCACACCGAAACGGATATAGCGTGACGATATTATTATTAAAATAGATATATTTTGACATACCTCTTGGCATCTTCTTCATAGAGCAAATTGAATTATTTAATTTGTTACAAAATCTTGAAACGTTATTAGGCTAAAACTACAGGATTAATTTTTAAGGTACTTTGTAGTTCTTATATATATATATATATATATATATATATATATATATAATAACTTAATGACATATGTTATGCGTAAGCGATGTTTCATAACAATTTGTTGGACAATACTAGAGACATATGTAAGTACAGCTTGACCTTTGCATAATACTCGCCATCATATAATAGATAGGTCAAGTATAATGGTTCAACTTTATATACGTAATAATTGAATTGTTTCACTATCTTAAAAACATATCGATGGGTGAAATGCTATTTGATTTAAGCAACATTTTTTGGTGATATAGAAATATATATATATTTTGAATCGGTAAAAAACGCTGATTCCGAATATATATATCACCAAAAAATGTCGCTTAAACCATAGCCTTTCACCCGTCGATATAAAAACGTGGTACATTTGGATATTTTGTTCTTACCATAGATAAAGTATTTGAAAATAAAATTCAATGAATATTTTTTTTTAAATTGCGGTATTACTTTCAGAGAATTAACAACAAAATTGTAAATAGAACGGAAGGCAAATATTATAGCGTCCCCGATTCCGGAATTCCTTGAAATCATTAACCGAATCGTCACCTCTATTTATATAGAAGTCAAACTAATTTTATGAACAAGAAAATACTCGGTGCGAACAATCTTGTGCTCACTAATTGTTGTCAAATTATTAGAGTTGCCAAAAGTTTTCTACCTTCTCTAATCTGTATCACGATTAATGTTCTGTAGAATTGTCTAACTATAGCTTAGACAAAGTAACATTCGTTCAGCGATGACGTTAGTTAGTACAGAATGTATGGAACTCTTTCGTGACGTGTCATATTTCGAAAGCTTATATCATTCTCACTTAACACAATTACAACATAATTTACAGAATTTAACACTTTTCTTTTAGAGTTATCGCTGATCGATTGTTATTTCGTCTAGGCCCTCTTACTAAGATAGAATCATAGATGGGCAAAATGTAATCAGATTAATAAAAATGATTACGATTACATTTTGCGTTTTTTACCATTAATATGGCTGCATTTTGCCCATCTATCTTTTAAACACTACGGAATCCCAGATTGCATACATATTTATGACTTCTTATTGTTTTAAATGGATTTAATCATGAAGAAGCAAGAAAGTTAAAGTTACGACTACATTTTGTAATCGTTCATCAGTAATCAGATTACAATTTGCCCATCTCTGGATAGAATATATCATCCTTTCTTTCTTTTTTAACTCGTGCTGGTTTTCAAAGTCACAGCTACGCGCCAGTTCCATTCCATCCCAATACAAACTAAAATTTCTTCAAGTCTTATCTTTCCTATACCATATAGTTCAGTTATGGAATAATATTCTAGCGAACAAATTCCTTCAGTGTTATGATTCAGCTCTTCAAGCGCGAAGAGATATTATTGTACCCATGAGCGTGACGTCTATCCACGGATTCAAGACATTTATTGTTTTCGTTGTCGTGTTTGGAAGACCATTCAACATATTATAAACTCAGGAAAATTAAGAGTTAGAGAACTTCTTAGTCCTAACCGGGATATGAGTTACTGTAAAGCTATGACTTTGTAAACCCGCGCGCGTGGTTTTGTTACGGAAGGGAGATGGTGGATCAAGGTTAAAAAAACTCTTCAGAAGACTTGCCGTGAGGCAGACAATAAAAAACTCTCAAATAGGTAATGTGAGACTGCGCAACTAGAGCAATTCAATATGTTTCATAAGGTTTGGAGAATTAACTGCGGACAGCCGTCCGTCACAACCTATCCAAGGCATCAAATAGATACTGTGCGGAACCGGCCCAGAAATGTGAACAATATTCCTTGTCCTACGCTTTATATAATAGGTATATGCGGCTTGAAAAATCGTCGCACCATGTGGAGAATACAGAGCTTACGTGATATTACAGGATAAAATAAAAAAAGATTGTTTATAGTCTAAAATGAACAGCCGTTTGTACAGTATTCACACTTTGCTCATCTATTTTAGCTTCTAAAATTTAAGCGACCTGTATAAAACACGGGTCAATGCTTTTTGCCAATCTACGTGATTCATACGTTTTTATATACTGTCTGCCGTAGGTGCCAATATAAACTGACACCCCGTGCCATCTGACAAATGGAGCTAGTGAAGAGATTATAATTTTTTGTGTCTTGAAATCATGATCTAAAGATTTCGTGGGCGTGCATACGTCCATTTGGAATTATCAATTGTTTACTTTTACGCAGTTGGCGCAAGATATTTTTTCACTATAATATTTCTTTGTTTTTCTAAAATCTAAACTTTCGTTGCTAGAAAAATATTTCTAGACAAGTTTCATTTTATCTCTCATATAGTATTCAATCTTCTTCCAAATAGACATGAAAATAAAAAAAACGAAAAGCTACTTTTCAAAACTTAATGATTTAATTGATCTTCCTACTATCTTTTTCGTAAGTTTTAACTATTCTAGGTTTTCATGATGTAAAAGAAAAATAAATTAAGAATGACTAAATTATTTAGGTTTCACTAGCATAATTATAATGTGTAATTGGTCCCCAATTGCAAGTAACCAAAACACCAAAGTAGTCAATAAAATTGTACCAATAATAACATTAAAATAATGGAAACAATCAATTCATCGAGTATGTTGCGACAAAGGCTCGTCTCCGTCTATGAAAATGAGAGGATAATTAAAAAATCGCAAAAATCGTTTGTATATGTGTGTTGACTTCCCTTTGGCGCATCATCATAACTCGGGGTACTTGCTTTTGTTATTTTATATCTTGATTAACCTATACTTTTGTGTTATATGTTATGTTGTATTCCAAATAAATATTTTTCTTTCTTTTCTTTGAAGTTACATATTTTATATAATGTTTTCGTAAGCTCATCTATGCTGATCTTGTTTTATCGTGTTTTTCTTTAACACAGGAGCATTTCTTAATGCAAGTATGACACAGAATCGACATAGTTTAATTAACCCCCTGGAGTGGGAATGACGGGCCAGGCCCGTCAAGATTTTCTGTACTAAATTCGAATTTGACGGGCGTCGCCCGCAGTTTATAATATTTTTCATATGAATTTCTATAAACTTGTAAAAATAACAATATTATTATTGTTACGCGTGGTCTTTTTATATTCTAGCTAAATTGACCTTAATATAATTGTGCTAAATTTAAATGTATGCACGCGTATTATTCTTCGAGATTTAATCGTAAGGCAAGGGGTTTAATTCAGGAAATCGTGACGTCTCACCACACGTCAGATCGTCAAATTTCCTGTTGTTTTACATATTTTCGCTTTACTTTTGACGTCTGTTTGTTATTTATATTTTCTAATTCTAATAAAAATAACTCAGTAGCTTGAAGAGAAATTAAGACAGTTTGAAGATGTATTGTTGGAAAACTACATTTTAATGGACATAATAAATCTTTTAAAGCTATCATCGGTTAGGCCTGGGTGTACATCACTAGAAGTGTTCTCGGCAGCACTGTCAAGGGATTGAGATATTTTTAGTGTAAGCGCCAGACAGGGTGAACTCCCGAGGTTGATTTAAACGTGTCCATAATGTGAGTCATGCTAAGGGCCGGTGCACACGTTGAGTTGCGATAGCGACGCAGCGCTAAAATATATAGCTCTGGCGACATTTTGCGTACGTACTTATCCGCGATAAGCACATGATCCGTTACGGCGCTGCGTCGCACGAGCACTAGACTTGCAGTACGCGACATTATACAGAGAGAAGTGCAAGCGTTGCAATGGCGGAGCAGTACTGCTTAGTGGTCTTTTCTGATTAATTTTTAATTAGTAACAACGTTGCGACGCGGTGCTTCACGCGTGCTTGACAATGCGATGAAATTTTTGCGACGCGTCGCCGATCTCCACCGCAATGCATGTTTTTGGCGAGTTCATAGAGTTATTACTAGAAATAAACACAAATTAGTGTTAAATAATTACTGGCTTAAAAAATATAATGGTTCTTACATGAGGTTCGGTATTCGCCTACATAATACAATACCTAAAGATATTTTAGAACTATCAGTATTGAAATTGAAAATACTTTCAAAATTGCATTTCCAAAGAAGGGATATTATTGGTTCAATTACTGTTTAATTGATAAAAATACGTGGTTTAATGTATGCAAATTTTCTCACAGGACATTCATTCCTTTGTGTATTATACTTGTAACTTTATGTTAATAATAGAGTTCCACCAGTACCAGAGTACCAGAGTTCCTTACCGGCTCTTCTTAGTAGATTCTACTTTCTGAACCGAGCGTAGATTTATTTTCTTTTCTTTTTTTATGTTTGGAAATTGCTTGGAAACAGCTCTATTTGAATAAAGTTATATTTAATTTCATGTGCACCGGCCTTAAGCGCTGTCGCTAGAATATCTTCAATGTCCTTTTTTACTTCTCGTCCACACAAAGGGTGGCCCGGCCGAGGTGAGCCGAACTTGTGCCGGCTAAAAAGTCCAAGGTGACTACTTTTGCGCAATGGCGAGGACTGTGAGGCCTTGTAGTCATTGCTCTATGGACCCATAGAATATAAGTTATAAGACATCTTAGCTTATAAGATAGGGTTTGATAAAAGAAGATCAATATAGGATCTGTCAATGAAAAAATTAACTTAGCCGATTCAAACTTGAATATTTCATCATTGCTAACATATGACATGTTACTGTGGAAGATAATATAAAGTTTTATAAACATTTACAAAATATAATCTCTTTCACCCGCATAATGTAATTCAATAATAAATCTTTTTAAATGCACCCCTACTACGTGGTCACATCAGGTCACGATCATTAATTTCTGTTTAGATATATCGAAACAGAAAACATATTATCTGTCTAGATAGATATCTTAATACCATCACGAAAATGCTTTATGGGATAGGCAGTGAGATTAGAATAGCACTTGTCTCAATTTTTGCAAACCACTTTCGCTTCCTAGACATTAATTAATCCATATTGTATATAAACTCTCCTATTCTGTATATTTTGAACCTTAACCTCCATAAGAATAAGATGTTGACTATCAATGGATTTTCACCCTTTGATAGTCGCTTTCGTTTTTGGACTACACTGTACTTACCATCAGGTACTCTGTAGTCACTACGTCGAGCCAGTGTATAAAAAAAAAATATATATCTTTATTTGGTCCGTGTTTGTCTCAACCGGCCTCGGCTCTTAGTTACACTCACATCAACCAATCACTTCCTAACCATTTACAACCACAGGCGGCCTGATAGCGTAGTTTGTACTGACCCTACCTGCGACGTAGAAGATCCTGTGTGCGAATTACGGTACTGACAATTTTTTGTAAAATTTTTCTGTGATGAATAAATTAATTTGTTGCGAGGCAAGGATAAAATGCAAATCTTCCTTAATCTTTTTTTTTTATTTTTCGCAGATTTTTCTCTTACTTTTTACTAAACCTTGTTCTTTATCAATAATTGTTTTCACCTACAATCCAGTATGAAGTTACACTTTAAATCATATAAAATTGTTTACTTTAAAAATGCAATTTTTTTAGTAGGCTAAAAGTTCGCCTGAACTTTAGACTTGATGGATGTGTTTATTATTATGTTTAAATTAAACAATATTTATGTATGGTATATATATATATAAAATTACTTTTCCCGGCTGCCATATCATCGTTGAGCGAAAACATTTGAAGCTAGAAATGTGAAATTTAAACATTGGGTAGTTTGGGTAACGTGGACATCCACTCGGATTTATTGATAATCTACACCTAAATGGTTGAAATACGGGTGAAAGATTCAAAGGGGGTAAAATATGAGATTTCTACCAGGCAACGACGGATCACTAAAGTTAGTGAAATATTTACTTACAGGATCAGCGTTGCATAACTCCACACAAACCAATACAGTTATAAACGTGGTAGGGGTTATAAACTTTCACGCGAGCATCCTGTTATTCTTATCGCGGTGGTAATAAAGTTTTATTTTACTTCTTTAACGGAAGCTTATTATTCAATTGAAGCACGCCTTAATTCAATTATAGGATATTACTTCTATATCGCAATAGTACAATTTATTTCCTAAACACTTTTATTAGCTTCTGTAATCTGAAAATAATATTGTCCAGCACTTTTTTTAACCCGGGGGTAAATCCTTCAATGGATCATCAGGGACGCTGTGAGGGCAGCGACCCCGGTGTGTCAGACTCCTACTGACTAAAAACCCTCAGGGTGTTTCTCTAATTACTCCACCCGGGCCTGAGAAACCAAATTAATTCAGACGCTCGGGGAGCTAAAAGCCTTGTGGAGGCTACTACTCTGGGAAGAGTGGTAGTAAAAAGCCCACCCCACCAAAACCTCTCTCTCAGGCGGCGCGTAAACACTGGGCACCACCTTCCTCTCATCCGGGCAGCAGACGCGTTCAAGACTACTGCCAGAAATATTATCCAGCACTAATTTATTTACGATTAAATGTCTATAGTGTGATCAATGCTTTACAGAATGTCCCATAAAGTTAATATTAACTAGTGTCCGACCGAAATTTCGGTTTCGGTTTCGGTTTCGGCCGAGTTTCGGCCAAAAATCAAGTTTCGGCGGCAGTTTCGGTTTCGGCCAAAATTGGCCGAAACTTTTGCCGAAACCGAAACTAATTTCGGTATTTGTCGTACATGCTTGCCTAGCTTCGTTTCTCGCGGCAACGCTTTGACGGACGCTGACGGCCCTGTTCGGGATTCGTGCGCCGTTCGCATTGCTTTTTTTTTCGAATTTACGCGTGTTTGTTGACCGGGAAAGGTCTTCACAACTTAACCGGGCGGGTGGGCGAACATTGAGGGTGCTCAGCCGGCAATTTATGGGTTGGGTGGCAATGCAAGGGCACCCCTGTGGGTACGAACCTCGACTTGGACCGCCAGCCAAAAATACGAAACCTAACGGTGATCTACTAGCGTTTCGGAAGCGACTACCTTGAGAAGAAACGCCGAAACAAACTCAAGGCTGTGTCGGAGTGTAACTGCGTCGTTTAGACGACAGTTGACGGATCTAATTCGCATTGCTCTATAGCAACACAAGTTAGTCAGTGCGTTATCACCCGACGTAAACATTCTTTAGAGGTTATGCTTTGATGGAACTGATTACATGTAAGTTTTTGTTTCATTTTTTTACTTGACCACGTTGACTTTTATACTTGACCACGTGAGTTTCGGTTTCGGTTTCGGCCGAAACTGAAGCCACGGCCGAAATTTCGGTTTCGGTTTCGGTTTCGGCTGGAAAACCAGTTTCGGTCGGACTCTAATATTAACCTGTTAACTGGGTATGACGAAATATTTCGTCATACATAAAAGCCTACTGCAATGGGCATGACGACATTTTTCGTCATGGAAATTAATCGTAATATATTAAATATTTTATCAAAATAAATAAATACCATAAGTTAAAAACGATATTATTTTATTATTTGAGGTGTGATATTACATATCGCTGAGAACAAAAAATCCCCATTCTGAAACGAGTTAAGCAATAGCTATTTCTCCGGTTAACAGGTTAAAATCAGAATTTTTAAATGAGTTATTCATTATTGTTAGCAGTAAAACAAAATACACAGGTAGTTATTATTTTATTCGGCTTGGTTAATTTTTAATCAATAAATCCTAATAAATGTTATTTTGTGTAAATATATCTTTATTGCGCAATTAAGTTTTAGAATCTTCTCGCATTCAGTGTGTGCTTATGATAATTGGTTCTTTTTAAGAAATGTGAACAGATACTGGAACAGCCTGGTATGATCCTGGCGACTGTCGACAAACAGTAGATGTTCGGATAGTCGACAATCCCTATACATCGCGTGTGTAAGTGTACCTAGTTACTTGTATCACACTAAGACCTCCTGTGATGATGATGCGTTTACAAAAGCAAACACCTAGATCCCAAAGTAAGTACCTGTAGGCTATGCAAGTATATAATCCTCAGGTGAATCGAATCTATGACCAGTAACACAAAAGTAGATGCAGGATCACTGTACCAACCGAGTCAAAACACTCCCGAGCTATGTATATAAAAAAAAAACTGGATACTTTGCATCTATTTCCAAAAACTCATGGGTCGTGTAGAAAAAAGTTTTAGAATATAATATTTTGATTGATTTCAAAGCTCTATCTCTACCGCTATATCTTGTACGAAGGATTAGTAGGGCATAAGACGGTCGAATGAACCCGGGCGCGGGCTATATCCGTTCGTTGACTTGTCGCCATTGGGGTTTGACATCCAGCGAATGGATGCGAGCACAAATTGTGTGGATAGCTGGATACTGGATTAGGGCGATGAAAAAACTAGAGGGCTTTGTTAAATCGACGCCATTTTTAGAACGACGTTGTTGCCTTGAAATAGTGTTGGGTATACATGTTTCGTTTTAGTTTATTGCGTTTAATCGAAAGAGTTATCGATATTTTTTTCTTAAAATTTTACTTTTATTTTTAAATAATTATAAAGTATAAAAATTATTCAATACAATTTTAGAAATTACTAGGTGCAATACTTTAAGATTTTTATTATCACATTTATTTTATAAATAAATGAAACGGTGTAAAGGTGTCTTTCAAGATTACATATTTCTATTGTTATTCGAATTAAAAAATTTCGATAATTTCACTAAAGCTGCCAGGCTGAATGGATAATTCTAGACAGCTTAATTGAATATAATTGACCAATGAATTGCATACTTAATCGATTTATTGGATCGATTTTCTCAAGTGTCAGTATCGAAATATTTAAAAATAGCTTGCCCTACTGAAACATAGCGCTTGAAATTAACATAAGTATATTATAGTATTGCAACATGAGAAAGTTATTAGTTATTTATAATTTATTAGTTACGTTCAAAGCAAATGGTCTCTACATTAAAAACCATTCCGGGACTAATAAATTATTCGATGTTATTTAGGACAAGAGTAGGAATCTGACTGTATGATTTTATATATGTGTATAACTATATGTAATACAGTTACAAAACATGATATTTAAAAAAAAAATTGGTTATTTAAACGTCATAAAATGAAATCGATTTTTTATTATTATATAAATTACATAATAATCGTCCTATAATTAAGTACAGAATATAAATTGGCGTTTGCACCAAAAAGAGATTAGTCACATTTCAGTATCGAAAATTTAGAATTGTTACAAACAGACGCCGTATCAGTAGAGAAAAACAAACGCTGTATGTGTAGAGCCATTGTACGTAAGGCGCGCAATTCGATTCATTGACTGATTTATTGTTACTGTCCCGGTAGACGAGACACGCCAACTGCTACTTTATCAAATGAATAGCTCACTAGCCTGTCAGGAAAGCCTTGCAGCCGGCACATTTCTAAAAGGTATACGGATTCCTGCCTTTTCAATATTATGCCAGGAAATATTGTCTCCAAATCACTGTAAAGT
Source organism: Automeris io (assembly GCA_036320925.1). Classification (NCBI taxonomy): domain Eukaryota; kingdom Metazoa; phylum Arthropoda; class Insecta; order Lepidoptera; family Saturniidae; genus Automeris; species Automeris io. The sequence continues at coordinate 1,660,360 of JAUDJH010000030.1, read as the reverse complement.
ATAACCGGCCCATGGTGGTTAATTCACATACGTACATATGTAGGTACTCATGCAAAACCCTTTTAAAAATATTTAAATATCTAGTTCATTATTATAGCAGTTGAGATTTAAATAAATGCAAATTTTCTAAAGACAACTAAATAATGTATATGTAATGCGTCTATGATTTAAGTTTGACTATAAATATGTTTATATTCAAAAAATTTAAATAATAATCTGCAAAAAATAAGAAATTTTATTGTCTTTACAATTTACATAAAAATAAAAGTATTTTTGTATAGTTGTAGAGACTTAGGCATAAAATTATACCATCCGTTGTTTCTCCGTAATGATAATAAGAAGGAGTCGTTTCATTCATTCAACAAATTGATTTGCGACAGGAAGATGCCTTCTCAGTGTTTATTGTCTATTTTACATCTAAACATGTTTTCATATTAGCAGAATACAAATGGTACAATTTAATTATGTATTTGATTTTATTTTATTCGCATTCAATTTTTTATTACGTATTACTTGTATCTAATCTTTATTGGGATTAAACTTTTCTAAATACAAATATATATATAGTCAATTTTTATACTAATAACGTAATTGTAAACGTTCTTAGATATATATATAGTATATTTAAATCTGTGTCATGTAGCAATTTATATTACAAAAATGGCTGTAAGAGCAAAATACCATTGCTTTTCCACGTATAAATTATTTAGCACCTTTTTAACTTTATGAGATTTTACAAAAATAAAAATACATCGGTATTATGATATTGAGGAATAATTTTAATCAAAGTTAATTCCCATTGACACATGTTCCCACTATGAAAAATTTAGACAAACTGACACAAATAATTTCCTCGTTAAGCTATCATTAATTAATTCCGGTAGAGAATATTTTTGCATTTGCCGAGCCGCGCTGTTTTGAAGAGGTCAATGTATTGTACTTGTATTTATAAATAAAGGGTGCTCTTTTGTAATTATTTCAAACGATATTAAAAAATGATTTCTTTTTCTGGATCATAAAATGATTAGACTCAATGGCTCCCATTTTATCAATATCAAAAACAAGTAATTTGTCAAATTATTATTACTTTGCTCTTTTTATTACACTTATTAGGTACAACCTTGCTGAATGGCTTCACAAAAGTAACACAAAATATTTCGTACAGCTGAATGGTCTGACACTTTCACTGATTTCACTTTCAAAATCGCAATTGAGACCTTTTTGCTTGTTGCGTTTTTTAAATAATCGACTATTATATTATTACCGTAATAACGTCACTATTTTCGGTTAAACTATAAATATTTAAATTTCGAATTTAGATTCAAATTTCGAGTGCATCAGTCTGAGAGGACCAGTCGTACTCGCAGCGCGAGCCGAACGCGCCGCGACGCTCTCGTCGACTGGGTGCTGTTTCGGCCGTCTGCCAAAGAAACTACGCCAGATATTTATATGAATATGACTATTTACCCACTGGCTGTCAGTATTTATTTATTTTTCGAGAAAACGTAAAGTATGATTAATAAGAATGAACGCTATTTTTACTCTATGTTACGTATTCTGAATTAAGAATTTTTTATGCGATTTACGAAATATTGAACGTAAAACATTTAACAATAATTATAAAGGAATAAAACTAGTCCCTTGTGGTAAATGGAGATCTCGTGGCATTATTTGATTATAACGACAAGAAAAAATATTTTTTCGGAGAAGTTGCGTTAACACTTCACTTTTAGCATCTATATTTAAGCTTAAACTGTTACTAAATTAAATTATTAATTATCGGTATTATTATGGCCACTGATCTTGTGTTGGTATTCACTTACCATCACGTGGATTGTCTGCCTGTTTACCAACGAAAGTAAAAAAAATCACATAAGAACGATCAGAAAAAAAGATCAGGTACGAATCGGATTCACGTACAAAGGGTTCCGTACAAACAGACCTACAAAAGACTGACCATTTGATATAAATTTCAACACGATACTTCCATGCGTTTCTGAGAAAAGGGGTCTTGACAGACAGACGGACGGCGAAGTGGTTCTATAAGAGTATTTTTTCCTTTTGAGTTACATAACCCTAGAAACATTGTTTTTTAATACAGTCTGCAATCTCATTATATTTTACGCTTTATTTTAGGAAACTGTTTCAAATACATATATTATTAGTATATTTAACATAAAAAAGAGTAAATAATTTCATGGAAATTTATGTTATAAAATCTCAAAAATATGTTTTCTTAAAAACAATTTGTTAGTAATGATTGCCTACGCCTATAAAAGTAAGAATTGTAAAAATTGACGGAAACAGTACGTAATCCCTAACTTGCCTTGGAAACTTCACAACACTATGTCAATTATTGATTAAATTACAAAAAAAAATATATATATATATATAGATATAATTTAGTAGTTAATAAGTAAAAGTTAAATCGAACCATATAAATAGAAAAACATAATAAGTGATCTAATAATAAAGAATTTAGTAATTCCAACAAAATAATAAGTAATTCCAATTTTAAACTTTACATTAAAAAAAAATTGTTGAACTTTTGGTATATTTATCAACATGTATATTCATTTGAAAATTGGAACACGCTCCCAACTTCCCGAAATTAATAAACTTCATGCTTAACTAACTTTATAAAGCGGGAAGCAAGTTAATATAAAAACTAAATAAATTCTAAAATAAAAGATCAGGTCCGTTCACACGTAACGGAAAACGACCACCGTACATATTTATTTACATAAATATAATTACCTTTTTTTATTGTTAACCCGGTGGAAATCCCTACGTACCGTCAGGGGAAGTGGTGAGGGCCACTTCCCCCGGTGTGTCGGACCTGCCCCGACTAAAACCACCGGGGTGCCAGCACTCCCTCTCTTCGCCTTCGCCGAGCCTGGGAATCCGAATACTTCCGACGGAAATATAATTACCTACTGTTCGCGCCAAAAGATTCCGAACGACTTACGCGAGGCGCAACCTCTTTATTTTTTTTTATTTAAAACTTTTAAATTAATTAAACATTTAATTTAAAATTTTTGTTTGTACAAATAAATACAGATGTCGATAAGATATGAAGAAATACATATCTAAGATATCAAGAAATTGTTTTCTTGATTAAAATTAATTTTATAGCAAGCAAAAAACGAAGGCACTACATAATGGCAGCACAAATGGCCTTCCCACCAACCTATTAAGGTGGTATATCGACGAAGTTTTTATAGCGGGTAGCAGCAGTAGTAATGCCGTGAAGCAAATAATAAAGCAACTGGTTTGTAATTTATTTACCATGCTTTCTAGCAGCACGTGATACCGATAGTATGACGTGCTGCTTCATTGGAATATGCTCCATACAAATCTATATAAACTAGCTGTTTTGCCTACAGCCGATCAGAATTAGTCCTGCTGCCGGTATTTCATCGACGTACTACCCTTACGAAATTGGTGTTAACATTTTTTTTTAATGGGGTCAAAGATGTTTCGCTTGAACAAATATATTTTATAAAATTTAGTACAGATTTAATCTATAGCTGCTCATTCTTAAAGGGATATAGCGTGATAAAGTATTGTTTTTATTAGTATGACTACAAATTTACCCAATCAAATTCACGGCAAAAGGACGGCAAAGCATAAGATGAATAAGCACAATAATGCACAGAAAAGTACTATTTATCATTATTAATAACTAATTATTAATAACTAATATTTTACACTAATTATCATTATTTATTTATTTATATAACTGTTGTACATGATTATATTTGTAATATTTACAATGGTACTACTGTTAGCCCGTAAATAAATTTATGCAATTATTATCCAGGAAGTATGCATAGTTGAGTGGTTGCCACGAATCGGCAGATGCAGCGTTGGGCGCCTCCGGAAAGGTAGAGTGAAAGGTGGCCGGAAATGTTTGGATGAGAAGAGCCGAAGACAGTCTCAAAGACACTTGTTGGTAGAGGGCTATGTCCAACAGTGGACCAGTGTGGTCTGATTATGGCGGACAAAAACCTTGTGCATTTCGTATAAAGCCAAGATGAAATTTTATTACAAAATTATATATTTTTTTACCTTACGTGTGAACGTACCTTTCGACCGCAAGGTGCAGTCTGCAGAACTGCAGATAGTTAATTTTGCTCATAAATTCAGCGTCGCCGTACTCAAAAATTGACCTTATTCCTTTTCTGATAAGCTTCCAATTATAAGGTACAAGATTGCACATTGGCTATCGGTTATGGGATGGAGCAAAATCAGGACAGAAATTATTGTTCGATCTAACAGCGCTTCGAGGTGTCCTAGATATGAGGCCTGACGGAAATAATGTTTGAAAATTGGCTGTTACGGCAAAGTTTGCAGTTCCATAAAGTTTTATTGAGTCTCATAATTTTTTCCTTCATACTAGTTGACTCTGTGCAGCTTGGTAAGGTTGCTATTATTTCAGGTGAGTTATTATTGAAATATAATATAGACATGTTACTTATACTGCGATCCAAGACATACCCGACATAGCTCAATAAGTTTAGTTGTGGGCTGGCCGTAGCAGTCGCATGTCATCCACTCCAACGCAGCCTTGAGTTTCTTTCGGCGTTTCTTCTCAAGGTAGTCGCTTCCAAAACGCTAGTAGATCACAGTTAGGTTTGATTTGGCTGGCGGCCCAAATCAAATGGGTGCCCTTGCATAGCCACCCAACCCATAAATTTGCCTGCTGAGCACCTCAGTTATCGCCTTCTCGCCCGGTTTTGTTATGAAGGTCTATCGCGGCCCTCAATATATTGTTCTGTTAAAAAAAAGTCGCATGTCGGGTGGAATGTGGGCTAAAGCAAACACACAGTGAGTCCCATAAACCATAAAATGACATCGCGACCAGCCCAGACGGAGATAGAGACTGGAAAAAGGGAAAGAACCCCTTTGCACTGCAATGGAACGACACGAGCTGATAAATATTAATAACTAAATGTGGGGACACGCAGTTGCCCAGGATAAAATAATTTCTCTATCTCCCGAATAATGTACATTACGAATTGTGGAAGAATTATTAACAGCTACCAAATCCAAAGATGACATTCGAACATATTTTCCGTCTTTTTAAACATAAACTTCATTGATTATAATTACTTATACTCAAGAATTTCACTGATATAGTCTATTTTTGTGGTTTATTAAAATAGGAAATAAGAGAAAATATTCCTAATAGTTTTGTTTAGTTATATAATAAATAAAACGTAAGTTAATACAATTGAGTTGTCTGAACACGAACACGAAGTTATTACGGTAAAAAAGTATACTGAAGCTTTTTTTTCTTTCGAATTTACGCGTTTTGTTGACCGGGAAAGGTCTTCACAAATTAACCGGGCAGGTGGGCGAACACTGAAGGTGCTCAGCCAGCAATTTATGGGTTGGGTGGCAATGCAAGGGCACCCCTGTGGGTACGAACCTCGACTTGGACCGCCAGCCAAAAAATACGAAACCTAACGGTGATCTACTAGCGTTTCGGAAGCGACTACCTTGAGAAGAAACGCCGAAAGAAACTCAAGGCTGCGTCGGAGTGTAACTGCGTCTTTTAGACGACAGTTGACGGATCTTATACTGAAGTACGTCCCACTGCTAGTTCATTGCACATTCACTCTATGACTATATTGTTTGTACAGTGCCATGTTTGTTTAGGGTCCGCGCATCCCCACAACACAACTGACAAAGAATCGGCCGCAAGTCCTGCCGCAGCTCCGGAAGTATCGCGGTTACACACAATATCCTGACTTTGAGTGATTTACACATTATCGTAAAGCATTATGTCGATAAATGTTTTATTAGTATTTTTATTTCGTCGCTTCCTTGGTGGAGAAACAACCATCTTTCACCAGTACATTCAGATGTAAATATTAATTAACTAAAACAAACCAGCCTACATGTGTAATGATTAAATCTAAAATATAATAAATTTTACTAACGAGGACTGTTTAATCTTACGGCGGCTTATACCTACAAATGAAATCTAGTAAGAACGTATAAAAACACTTTGTAATGAAAAAGGTTTTATTCGACGTTAGTAATAATGTAAATGCAACTATTGTTCAAACTGGATAATGTTTTCTTGCAAGATAATAAGTACAGTTTAACTCTAAACGTGTTTTATATTAGTTCAAACTAGATTTAATTTAGTCGTGCTAACCATCCTCAATATGTTTTATCTTTCCTTAAAAAAATGTATGGGGATCTCCTTCCATTAACAATACAAAATATTTCTTTAGGTTTTTTTCAAAATGTATCCAAATTTGTTAAGATAAACGTATCCATATCGAATTCTATGAGCTATTGTAATATATTTCCTAGCTTTTTTTTTTGTTACCCGGGGGAAATCCTCATAGGATCGTCAGGGGAGTGGTGAGGGCCACTCCCCCGGTATGCCGGACTTTTACCGACTAAAACCCCCGGGGTGTTCCACCTTCCGCCTACCGGCATCGAGGGCACGACTGGGGTCTCATCCTCAATGACCGGCTGGGCGTGCGGCCGTGAGTAGGCCTCTACTCGTTTAGGGAGGGGTGGTGTATAGAGCTACCCCTCTCGTGCCTCTGTGTTGTAGAGCGGCACGCGGGAACACATCGCGCGCCGCTCGCACCCTTGTTGGACGACACACTCCCTCAAGCGTGCCGCCCGGTGTCGCCGCTAGAGTCTGACGTTCCTGAGAAACGCCGCTCTGCGGCGCCCTGTTCTTTTAGGCCGGCGGGCAGGTGGGGACGGCGCTGCCAAAGATGTTGTAGCCAGCGCCTCCCGGACCCGCTCCGCCGCCTCCTTCCTAGCTAGCACGTCCTCGGCGAACCGCAGGACCGCCTGCCTTGCATCTTCGCTGCCGACCATTAGTGAAACCAATGTCGGCAGCGAAAGGTCTCCACCCACCACTCTCTCCAGCTCGGCCCGCTCCGAAGCCCAGGCTGGGCATATCTGGAGCGTGTAATATATTTCCTAGGTAACCTAACCTCAGAAAAGCGAGATAATGAGGAGGCTCAGTGTGCATTGAACGACACCAAATTTTGAATTTTGTTTATTTAGTCATAGTGTTTTGTTAATATTTATTTTGTTAGCTTAATAGGGCTGGCATGACAGCTTGCTGCAGTTAAAAGCACTTTTAACTTATTGAATTAAAAATATATTATATATTTTGTTGTTTTTATATTGCTACTAGCTGACCCGGCAAACGTTGTCCTGCCATATAAATTATTTCTAGTAAATATCTTCTATATTTGACAAATATATTGATAATATTTATACGATACTAACGTCACTCAATTGTTTTGCCTTCCCGGAACCCGTCCACTGACATTTAAACTTTATGGCATAGATGGGCGTAATCATGATTACTTTTAATCATGATTACATGAGTAATCATTAATCTTGATTACAGTAATCATTCAATTAATCATGATTATTTTAATGATTACCTTTGAGTTCTGGCTGAGAGAGCGACCGATTTAAATACTCGTTTACTTAATTTTTCAAGTTATTTTATTTCGAATTAAATATTACCCCAAACTTCCGTCTAATAGTGGGGTGATGTCCAGCGAAGAGTGAGGGGTGGCGTCTAGCGGAGAGAGGGGGGGTGGCGTCCAGCAGAGAGTGGGGTGGCGTCCAGCGGAGAGTGGGGGGGTGTCCAGGGGAGAGTGGGGGGTGGCTTCCAGTGGAGAGTGGCGGGTGGCGTCCAGTGGAGAGTGGGGGTGGCGTCTAGCTGATAGTGGGGGGTGGCATCCAACGGAGATTGGGGGGATCCAGCGGAGAGTGGGGGGGTGGCGTCCAGCAGAGAGTGGGGGGGGGGGTGGCGTCCAGCGGAGAGTTGGGGTGTCGTCCAGCAGAAAGTAGGGGTGGCGTCTAGTAGAGAAGGGGGGTGGCGTTCAGCGGAGAGTGGAGGGTGGCGTTCAGCGGAGGGTGGGGTGGTGTCGTCGTGTGTGTGCTCACACGCCGCCCCAATGGGAGGTATTGTTTGGGTAGTTTTACGACCCTCTCCCAGGGAGGAGGCCTGTCTAAGACCAAGCGCTCGCCGGGCCCCTAGGAAGTATCTGGATTCCTAGGCCCGGTGAAGGCGAAGATTAGGCAGTGCTGGCACCCGGTGGTTTTAGCCGGTGCAAGTCCGCCCCCGAATATCCGTCTCGTTGAGCGAATCATAATCATTATAAGGGTCTTTGCAGTTGTGTACTGTGGTCACGAGTCACGACATTGTTCGGCCAATAAACCTACCAACTCATAGTAACTCGCTTCGACCTGATTACGTTCAGGACCATTTTTTGTGCTTTCAGCCGTTTGAGTTGGTAGGGTAATTGCCGGAATTGGATCGTGACCATAGTACAAAAGTGAAAAAACTGGCATAGTGACTTGCTTCGACCTGACTACTTTCAGGATCAGTTCGTGCTCGGTGGCCATTAAGTAAATCCAACGAAATCTAGCTGATCATAGATGCTTTTACTATTGTTCTGAGTGATTCCTGGACTATTAGAAGTGATTATCAAAGTACCGCCCATATTTTACTGAAATACCGACTCCTACCCGATAATCCACGCCCGCCTTGGAGATGGAAAATACTTCTGATAATGGCCAAAGACTTTGTGTGCAATCCTTTAAGTTGAAGTTAAATTTTTAAAACAGAAAAATGAAATTACTATTTTTTACTTTTATTACTCATTAAACAATATATATATATATATATTGGTAAACCAAAAAGCGTTTTTAGTGAGATAAAAATGGCGCGTGCCCGTATGTCGATTTGCTTCTTTTTTTCTGAGTACTATATTCCTTAGTCTTTAAGAATATGGAAGTCAAATGCGAAAAAAATGAAGCGAACTGAGAAAAAAACTATGTATGTGTCCCGCTGATTTATTGTAAGAATCAAAGTTATTAGGTAGAACTACAGTTATCCGGAAAAAAAATTAAATCTATATCTCAACTTTAATTATGAGTTAAAATTCAAAATACGATACGAACGTGTGCGGCGCGGCGGCTCGGTTTACATCAAAGACGAAACCGAGTCGGTAGAGAGAGACGGATGACCAAGAAAGGTGATGTTGCGCTCTGCGCTATAGAAGCTTGTGTAAATTTGAGAAAATAATGTCTTATTCTGATCAATTAAAATTTTGCGCTATCTTGCTCTCTCTATCTCCATCCCGAAGGCGGGCGTGGATTATCGAGTTGGAGACGATATTTCAGTAAAATATGGGCGATATTTTGATAATCAGTTCTAATAGTCCAGGAATCACTCAGAACAATGGTAAAATCATCAATGATTAACTAGATTTCGTTGGATTTACGTAATGTCCACCGAGCACGAACTGATCCTGAAAGTAGTCAGGTCGAAGCGAGTCACTATGCTGGTCTTTGCACTATTGTACTGCGGTCATAACCCAGTTCGGGTAATTGCCCTAACACCTAACTATGTGGTGGTACTCAGTTCGCCAGTTTAGCTAGTAGTAGTCGAATACTATAAATAAAAAAAGGCGAGCGCCGCTCTGCTGTCGGCAGCACATTTTACGTATCAAACAGAAAAGTAATCATAAAAGTAATCATGATTAATTGTAATCCGATTAAAGATTAATAATCCTTAATCACCGAAAAATGATTACTTTTTTTGATTAATTTCGTTAATCATTAATCATGATTAATGATTACAAAATATAATCGTAATCGTTAATCATTAATCTGATTACATTTTGCCCATCTCTGCTTTATGGTATGGTGTTAAAGTTCAAATTGACTTTTAAATATTATTACGAATTATTTGTATGAGAATATAGAAAAGTGTTGTTTTTAGACTTTTTCAGACAATTTTTTAAATTTTTCTCTCCGTAATAACCTTCCCCAGACTTCAACAAACGCAACAAAAAAGAAATCAGCCAAATCCGTTCAGCCGTTCTCGAGTTTCGCGCTTAGCAAGACATTTTGCGATTCATTTTTATATTATAGATATGTTTACATAAAGTAATAAAAAATAAATAAGAATTTATTTAAAATTTTTACATATGCCATCTGATGTTATAGAAAGACTTTCGAGAAGTATTTTCTTTAATTTATTGTGTGAAGATGCTTTGGAGCATTTCATAATTGCAACGACTGTGGTTGAAAATTCGATTCTTATCGCTGGATAGTTACAATGGTTTTTGATTGTCATATACCATGATTAATATATTCTTCTGTGCTGCATACTATATTATGTGCCAAATAAACGTTTTCTCTTTCTATTAGTTTATATAGTAGCTTATATGTTCTTCAGCTGCACTTTAGTCACTTTATGACGCAACGTTAAAAGCCATTTGTGATTGAATAAATTGTTTAGAACAAAAATAGCAGAATTTGTTTAATAATTTTACAGCATTCATGGTTAAAACAAAAATCTCAGAAATACTTACTTTCTAATCGAAAAATTACATATAACAGTAAGGAAACGGCTGGTTTCACAAAATATTGTCTTTTACGTCCAATAACTTCACGAACTCTCTAACCTTTTAGTACGATGGTGTTATCGACGGTCGAGTTTGTGTTGTAATCGACTCATTATCGACTAGCAGCCGACACTATTGCAATACTGTGTTGATTATATTTATTTTAAATGAGACGGTGTTTACTACCGCGCACGTGTTCGCTCTCGAACGATCAGCTGCCTTCGACGACATACATATAAATATGCATATTAGTGTAATTTATTATAAACATTTTATATTTTCTTGGTTATCGATAACTTGATATGTAAATTCAATAGTATGTATGTGTATATATGGGAAGTATATGTAGATTTTTTTGTTTAAGTGTGACTTTTTACGAGATGTGTATCTTGAATGATGCTATTGACTACATTAACCAACGGGAGTCGATTTGAGCGGATCGCTTTTTTTAGGTCTGGCCAATATTGTAGGCCTGAGGGTGCTTTACAGCTTCTCTGGATTCAAGAGACTTATACTTTTTAGACTAAGGTTTATAAAAGCGTCTTTCGATTTGTTTAAACATTACCATCCATATTATTCAATCAATATCAGAGCGCGGATTTTAGGTACCACACGCTAGCAAGGCATCTGATAGAAATATTATGTGTAATCTCCTGAGAAAGACGATCACTTGCGCTACTTGCTGGTCACTGGTTACTTGTTTTTTTTTTACACTGGCTCGACATAGTGACTACAGAGTACCTGATGGTAAGTACAGTGTAGTCCAAAAACGAAAGCGACTATCAAAGGATGAAAATCCATTGACAGTCTCCATCGTCATGTCGGCCTACATATACCACGACTGAAGGTCTCTAGGTATATGAGCTACTGGATATACACAAGCTGATCCCGAAACGCGACAAGCCGAAACTGGTCACTATGACGGCCTTTACATCCATGTACTGTGGTCGCGATCCAGACGGGCACCGACGCCCTACCACCTCGCTGCTGCTCGTTTAGCACAGCCCAGGAGTCACGTGTAGGGAAACTAGGGTAAAGCCTACGGACGCGAGCAGCTTCGATTCCAGATTTCGCAGATTCGATGGTGGTAAGAAGTAAACATTAAAATTCATACTAAAGTCTCTTTATGTAAATTTCGTATTAGTTACGAAATATTGATATTTGCTCGGCAACCGAGAAGCATTTCCTGTTAATTGTTTTACAAATAGAATGTACATTGAAATGTAGATTCCCATTGACCAGCGCTTTGTGTCTGACACCACTGGAACAATAACCATCCGTGTTCCGTGGCATATATTAATTGCTATATGCAATATACTCACAATAGTTGCAAGTCGTATGCTGTTTTATATGAATTTTAAATAATTAAATGCAAATTTCATGCGTATTGATGCTTTGGGAAGCGCGATCACCTGCATTACTGTGATATTAGCACGGCATACGGTGGGCATACTGAATAATAGTTATAAATACTTTAACGGGTCTTAAGCGAGAAGAAACTTACTTTTAATTATGGCCTGACGTTTTGACCTGGTTGGTCGTTGATCACGAGCAGACCAAAGATCTTATAAAATAAAGCAGAATGAAGCGTAGCGGAGATATGCTCGAAGGGAAGTTTTTACTATACACGAACTTCCCTTCGGTCTCACTTCCCTTGTATAATCAGATCGAAATATCGAACTATAATTAAAAGTAACTTTTTTTGCGCATAAGACCCATTACAATACTTATGAATATAAAGCGCGACAGTTTAAAATGTGTTACAGCCAATTATGTATAGTATATCTCTGGTTGTGGTGACCTAATGGATGAGGGACCAATTTCCAAGTGCGATAACGCGAATGCTCGTAGGTTCGTATCCCGGCTCGTTCCACTGGGGTTTTCCAGATTAAGTACGAATTTAGGTTCACTGGTAAAGGAAAACAGGGTAAGGAAGCCCGCATACCATTTAATAGAAATGTAATGTGTAAGTGCCCTGAGAACGGCGATCAACTGCGCTACTGGTCACGTTGGGCACGACATATAAGCGCATAGTGAATACAGGCATATATTCCTGTGTATCTATATTTTCTTCGAAAGTAACGATAGTTGTGTAGTGTAACGATGTATAGTTATTTTCAACAAAACAAAATGAAAGAAAGAAACAACGTTTTATTAGCAGCAGCCAGACAGAAGTGACAACATGCTTCAATAAATTACATGAAAAACCAGAAAAAAAAACATAAAAAAAATCACAAACAATACACAAGAAAGTCTAGGCCGCCGCCAATAAGGACCCTGTCTCAGCTTGTGCTACAGAGCACTGGACTCTGCAGCGCTGGTATTCTGACAAGGCCTTGCGGACGACACAGCCACTTCACCGGCACAGCTCTATATATACATATACATATATATATATATATATATATATATATATATATATATAAGTTATTAGGATTTCGTTACACAATAAAAACAAAGAAAAGAAAACCATCAACAAAAAAAACAAATAAGCACAAAAAACCGAATACAATTTGAGCTTTCAATTTAGTCAGCCAAATCTTTCTCTAAACTAGATATAAAACAAAAACAAAAAAAAAACAAAATGTTTTCATATAAACATTTATGTTATAGGGGCCCATAACATCGTGAAAAACAGAACAGAACCCCGCGCCCTTAAGTATTTAATTTAAATTGCTGTTCCCCTGGGATGATCATTATAATTTCACCAAGCTACCAAAGATTATGGGTTGGTGGTATCGCAAAAGCATATTTGTGGGTACGAACCTCGATTGAGACAGCCAATAAGGGAAGAATTACCTTTTTTTTTATTTGGGGAAAATCCTCATAGGACCGTCTCGACCGCACAGGGGGGTTGCGCAACCGAGGTGTGTCGGACTTGTACCGACTACAAACCCCAAGGTGACTACTTCTGCGCATTGGCGGGGACTGCGGGTCCTGTAATCAATTCGCCACAGCCCCGTCGCGCCGCGCCCATTGGCCACAAACTCGGAGGAAAATGATGCCTTCCCCGATACTGCTCGTTGTATTTAGGCAGAGCACGTCACAATGCTCTGCCCACTTCTCGAAGGGAATAATTACCTATAATAATCTAACAGGATAGAGTTTTGAAAGTGTTTACCTTAACAACTAACGCTGAAAGCCACTTAATACTTAAGGCTGCGTCGGAGTGAATATAACCGTAACAGTTGCCCCTGACAGGAGACCGCATTGAATGAAAATGAAGTAAAGAGTGTTTAATGCCTACATAACATAGCAAGTTTTAGATTATTTCTTGGTATTACTGGAGTTACTTTGAAGTCATGTACAATATTAACACAAGTGACTTAATTCGTGACCTAATCTGCGAAGAAATAATACCACAGAATTTATTGACGTACCTGTGTAAATTGTGGCTCATCACCATGTTTTCTTTGATGCTATCAGGACTGTAACCTGTAAGAAAAAGCGAATGAGTACGTTGAATAATATATCACAGTTCACAAATCAAGTTTTTCATAAAAATGCGCGGTCTAAGTGCAATTATTCTCACGGGACATTATCTTCTTTGTGTATTATACATAATACTGGATGTCCCGTAAGTTAATGTTCAAAGCTGATAGAGAGGCGGTAGCTCTATAGCTTACTCTAAATAGAATTCTCCAACACCAGCATATCAGGAGATACTTGTTTTTTTTTTTAAGAAATCTGGAATAACTTTAAACTAAGACTTATCTAAAAAATCATAAAGTTTTAAGACGTACATTATCTATTACTATATTTTGTCATAAATTACATATATTAAAAAAATATTTTTATCACTGAAATCACTGCTTTATTTGTAAGTTTTCATAAATCATTTTTGCTTATAAGTTTACAGATAAAGTTATAAGCAAAAATGATAGCAATTACTACTCATTCTAGAAATTCGTTAAAGTTTTAAAAGCTTCTTTAAAAATACAAGGTACTTCGTGAGTCCCGTCATTTAAAATACTGCATTAATTTATGTAGTCTCTAACATGGTACAATATTTTGTATTTTATTTACGAGTTTCTTATTTCTGAGCTACCATAACTTTAGTCGTTGACTTACGAGACACCCTGTAAATTTGTGATTTGTATATTTGCATGTTGAAAGAAGTAACCAAACACATACAGTCTTCTGTAAACTAGATTCTGCTTGCTGAACCGGTGATAGATTCATTTTCCTTTTCTTTAGATGATTCAAAAATAGTTAGAAAGTAGGCCTACTTGAATAGGACAGCTTTTCAGTAACTCACATCCCGACTATGACTAAGAAGTTCTCTAACTCCTTCTTTTGCCGCGTCGTTGGGCTGTGGAATGGACTTCCAGCGAGCGTGTTTCCATCATCTTATGATATTGGGTCTTTTAAGCGAAGCGTGAAGAGATATTTGTGCAGGCCGGCATGATCGCTGCGGCTATCGATGGTTTTTATTGCTGTTGGTGGTCGTTATCGTTTTTGGACTGTACCATGCTTTCCATCAGGTTTGGTGTAGTCACTGTGCCGTGTCAGTGTAAAACAAAAGGATTGTTTGAATTCATCTCATAAAAAAGTGCAATGGGTTCTTTCACTTCATTTTTTTTATCACTTTGAACTTGTAGCAAACCAAAAAGCACATCTATAGAATGAGGTACGGACCAGCGACAGCTTAATCCGGCATTTATAGAAGGGTATATGAAAAGAGAAAAGTTTTGCAGTATTCATGCGGGTCGACCTGGGTTTCATTATAAAGTCATATAAAGTCGTGTCGCTTTGCGTCGACCGACTGCCTGCTAACGAAGGCGAATTTAATTTATATTTACGTTTAAAATAACTGCATTCAAGCTTGAGTCATTGTGACTCTGTTTGTCTGTTGTTGTTATAAGTCTTTCAAAGCTTTGTGCACTTTGTATCGCATTGTTTTCGTAAATTAAATAAATAACAAACAGTGCTAAC
Source organism: Automeris io (assembly GCA_036320925.1). Classification (NCBI taxonomy): domain Eukaryota; kingdom Metazoa; phylum Arthropoda; class Insecta; order Lepidoptera; family Saturniidae; genus Automeris; species Automeris io. The sequence goes on along the minus strand of JAUDJH010000030.1, from coordinate 1,645,007 downwards.
TCTTACATTTGGTCTCTAAAAGCGATACTTATTTCACCCTCATTTAATTCGTTTTTGGTATTTACAAATCGATTTTTGTTTTATTAATTTCGATTTTAGAATATATGTTAGGTTGTTCTGTTAGAATATCTAGGGAACAGTTCCTCAGAGCTCGGAGAAATACCGATCAATTAATCACAATTTGTAAAATTCTTTCGCGGGATTATCGATAATCCGAATTGGCACAATTAGATTATGTGTAGTATACGTGCCTAACAATTACAACCGCGCGCGATATAGACACTATTTTGACTTTGCTTAGCAAAATTCTCAAAAAATTAATTCATTATGTCAAAAAATGGAATATCAGATATCATATTAAATATCATTCAAATTAATCAGACTATCAGTTGTATATGTCCATTGTGCTTGTTGTACTTGCTGACCTTGTATTGTTTTTTACATTGTATTCTGGAATTTTCTTTCTTATTACTCTTTTCATGTATTTTCTGTTCATTTAGTGTAATTGATATATGCCGTTTATATTGTTATTAATGTTGAATAAATAAGAAATAAATGTTCCTAAAGCAATACCACACATTTTTTTTTTGTATTCCACTCGTCACATGTTCTACTGCCTTTAAACTATCCTTTCATACATCATGCACCCATCAATCAACTGAGAAGGGATTTCATTACATTAACTAATCCCTGTCGTACCAGCAAATATATGTATTAATTTGATACGTAATAATACGTATTTTCGACAGACAACTGGCGTAAATATTTGCCTAAGATTTTACGAGATTTTTTTGTGAATTTCGTTGATGATTGCGGTAAAGTTTTTGTAATGTACATCCCGCAAACAGTTTAACAGAAATTTCTCAATATAAATTTTGTAGTGCATCACTTCACTTAAGATTTCTGAATAGCGTCTTTCACATTTTTTATATTGCAATTAAAATCTGCCCGCGACTTCCGTCTGTGGTAATAATGATGTTTTACTTCTATTCTTAGTCAAAGTATATTTATACATTTAGTTATAAAGGTAGTTTTATTTGTATGGAGAGTAATCATTTCAAAAGTTTACTGTGTGAATCCCATACAAGTATACATAAAACAATTTCTAAGAGCGATTGTTTCGTGCCTTTAAATCATAGATGACAAACCATACATTAAACGAGACTAATTTTGGAGTTCAGTAAGCCACGTTTGACTGGTGAATTACGGCGTACACGACAAAAGTTAGCATTTAAGCTCATTTCACTGTTTCGCTAGCCTCAATAAGGCTATTGCAGTATCGATCTGCGGGTTTTGTGCAGCCCGCGGACCGTAATTTCACCGCTCCTGCTTTAAATAATCACTCTCAGTCAGTATTTTAATATTTTGAATAAACTAAATGTAACTCTTTATGAATTCTATAGTAAAAGAAGTAAATATATTTGTTGTATATTGTGTTATATAAGCGTTGAGCGTTTTTTACCGTCTGTATCATGACGAGAGTTATTATGAATTATTTAACCACTATCTTCTTACTATAGCAATTAAACGTGCTTGGGTTTACTTAGTCACAGCTAAACGATGACTCACATTCCGGCTAGGACTAAGAAGTTCTCTAATTCTTCCTTTTTTTTTTACACTGGTTCGACATAGTGACTACAGAGTACCTGATGGTAAGTACATTGTAGTCCAAAAACGAAAGCGATTATCAAAGGATGAAAATCCATTGCTAGTCTACATCGTCATGTCGGCCCTCGTATACCACGACTGAAGGTCTCTAGGTATATGAGCTACTGGATATACACAAGCTGATCCCGAAACGCGACAAGCCGTAATGGTCTCTATGACGGGCTTTACACCCGTCTACTGTGGTCGCGATCCAGACGGGCACCAACGCCCTACCACCTCGCAAAACTTAAAAATAATTAAAATAAATTTTAATTATTTTCTTACTTCAGCAAAAGTTGTTGGGCTGTGGAATGGTCTTTCTTAGAGCGGGTTCCCACTGTCCTAATATATTGGGTCCTTTAAACGAAGCGTAAAGTGATATTAGTGCAGCTGCAACTACAGATAGGTTTTTCTGTAATGTCGATAGTCGTTGTTAGTTGCAACTACAGATAGGTTTATCTTTAGTGTCGATAGTCGTTGTTATTGCACCATGCTTACTATTCGGTGCGGTATGCTCACTGTGGCGTGTCAGGATAAAAAACTTTTTTCCGTTTATACTCTTTCTTTCTCTTTTGTGAGGAGAACCGGCATGCATCTTTGGTAGCAACCCTGTTATTATAATATCTTTATCCTCTTTTTTTGTATCCCGGCTGGGGGGGGGGGGGTTCCTGCATACGACTATCAAGGACGCTGTGAGGGCAGCGATCTTGATATGTCAAACTCCTGACTAAAAACCCCCGGGTGTCCCTCTGATTGCTAACCCGGGCCTGGGAAGCCAAATTCATCCAGACGCCCAGGGAACAAGAAGCCTTGTTGAGGCTACCTTTCTGGGAGGGGAAGGAGTAACGCCCACCCCTCTAAATCTTTATCCTCTAAAGTCTAAGTGTAACTAAACTATTTGATTATGATTTTGTTAAAAAGTATTAGCGTACACAAATGGCGGCGCGTTGTAAAGATACGATTATCTGTTTACCCACTACATTCACTCCGCCGATAAACTAATATTGGGTTGTTGATGAAACGTATCCGGGACGAACGCTCATTTATCGTCCTCTTCCGACTCGATTTAAATATAACGGCCCTACAACTCCAACTTGGAGACGCTTCTATGAGAAAGTTTTCTTTCTTATTTTATATTAACTAGTAAATTCAATGCAAAGGATCTGTAGCTCAATCATAAAGTTCTAGAATACAGTGTTCGACATCAGAATGCTAGAGATCCTGCCATCCCTATTGACAGCCCGAACTTTACGGGAAACAGCACTAAAGTTCCTTAAAAAGACAAAAAAGCATGATTTTACAAGAATTTCTACTTAATGTAATATTGATTCAATATTTAATATACCAATAATATATTAATTCAGCATAGAATATTGTTTGCATCTCTGGGATGGTTCTGCTCAGTACTTACTTGACGCCTTGGAAAGATTGCAGCGGAGGGCTGTCCGCATTGTGGATGATCCTGACGTGACTAAGCATCTTGAACCGCTTCAGTTGCACAGATATATTGCCTCACTGAGCGTTTTCTACCGTCTGTATCACGGCGAGTGTTCTGAAGAGTTATTTAACCTTGTTCCACCCTCTCCTTTCTATTAAACAACTACGCGCGCGGGTTTACGGAGTCACGGCTATAGGGTATGTTATATCCCGGCTAGGACTAAGAGGTTCTCTAAATGTTAATGTTGCCGAGTTATTGAGTAGTGGAATGGTCTTCCGGCAAGTGTGTTCCCGCCGTCCTATGAAATGAGGTCTTTTAAACGAAGCGTGAAGAGATTATTTGTGCAGGACGGCATAAATCTCTGCGACTATTGGTCATTTTTCTTTACTTTTGATTGCAGTCGTTTTTTGGACTGTACTATACTTACCATCAGTGTTGTATTATGCAGAGTCCGTATAAAAAAAAAGTGGCTTAAGTTTTTAAATGTTAATCATTAATTTCCATGTCTTGATTCATTTGGATATCATTTGGATTTCATTGAAGAGTATAAACACTAAAAACCTTAATAATATAATATATATGTCATGTTTTATAATATGTCATTAAAAATCCCCCACAATAGACCAAAAATGCTACAGTTAAATAAAACAAAGATTTATTGTTAACTATACATAAGAGCTTCTTTTACACGACACGTTCTTTTAGGCTTGTACTGATTGCACGCATAATTGAGTCAGCCCATGGTCTTTTTGAGAGGGAGGCGGTACGCAGTGTCCGGCACGCCGCCTGAGAGATAGGTTTTGGAAGGGTGGGCTCTTTAATCCTACCCCTCCCAGAGAGGCAGCCTCAACAAGGCATTTCGCTCCCGGGGTTTCTCATTGAATTTGGTTTCTCATGCTCGGGTTGAGCGATTAGAGGGATACCCCGGGGGTTTTTAGTCAGTAGGAGTCTGAGACACCGGGGTCGCTGCCCTTACAGCGGCCCTGATGGTCCTATGTAGGATTTCCCCCGGGACACAAAAAAAGTTCACGGTCTATTAACGTAGAATTTTTTAAATAAAGTAAAAAGAACAAAAGTGTTTTTTTCTGGTCTTCCCTTAGTGTTCTGTGTTGAAGTGTGACTTGAATTAATAATACTTGGACGTCTTTACGATAACAGTTACTTTACGATGTCAATAAATTGGAAAACAATAAAAACTGAATACGTGTAACTTAGGTTAGTGTTACCAACATACACCAAAAGTTAAAAATGTCGATGTGCTAAGAAGACCGTTTTTATCTAAAAATAACAAATATCAAAATAAATATAAAAAAGACTGTTTTTTTTTATTTTGTGACAGAAAAATACGAGTTACCCAGACCTTATGACAATGGGTACTACAGATAATTAAAATAAGTAAGTTTTAGGGAAAATAAACAATGATTTACATCCAGTTTAACATAATTACTTTTTGTAACCTAATAAATCTTTGTTAATTCATTTTTTTAATATTTTACCGATTCAATTGACATTTGTTTTTATGATTTAGAACCTGTGCAAAATAAAAATTACCGACAGTAGCTATAAAATATTGTTAAAGGAAGTTTGATTATAATATTTTTAGATACATTTTCTTGTCCAGTGCTGGCACCCCTGACACCGGCCGCAGAGCTAATAAAAGGCTCACATTACGATTGGGAATCGGAGCAGACACCTGAAAATAGAGTTCGTTGAACTTACTTCTTGAGACTTGCTAGTTAACAAGCTGCTTAGTGTAAACAAATACCCACATACAACGTGTATGGATTACCTTTGATTTCGTTTCGTATGTTCTGATGTCTGTACCGTAAATGTCGATAGCAATAATCGATTTTATCTAAGGACTGGGTGTTGCGATGTTTCAGAGTCAAATTGAGAGGTTTAGCACGTTGTCAGTCTGTCTTAAATATATAATTATAGGTAGAAATATAATATATTCTAGACCGCAAGGATTATTTGATCTGTGATAATAATACAATCACCGCGACTGGCGAGTGACACTGAAATCGATCATGACCATGTCGCTACCTACACGCGCAAGGATGATCTAAGACCTTTGTCATTTGTTACTATCGTATTTCATCCGAGCATCCAGTACCTAGAGTCTCCCGTTTTATGACCGATTAGTTTAACATCAGTTGCAATTTAGTCACTATACAATGCTAGTATAAGAACTCGGGCAAGTGCAAGTCACACTCGCGCGCCTAGCGTTCCATACAAATAAACTATATCATATAATGTGTATTGCTCTAACGATCAAATAAAAGATTCAGAATATAGGACTAAATATAAATAGATATAGGATAACATATTACATTATACTATCCAGGCAGGCAGTTTGGGTGTCGAAGCTGCTCGCGTCCGTAGGCTTTACCCTAGTTTCCCTAGACGTGGCTCCTGGGTGGTGGTACTAAACGAGCAACAGCGAGGTGGTAGGGCGTCGGTTCCCGTCTGGATCGCGACCACAGTACATGGGTGTAAAGCCCGTCATAGTGACTAGTTTCGGCTTGTCGCGTTTCGGGATCAGCTTGTGTATATCCAATAGCTCATATACCTAGAGACCTTCAGTCGTGGTATATGTGGGCCGACATGACGATGTTGACTATCAATGGATTTTCATCCTTTGATAGTCGCTTTCGTTTTAGGACTACATTGCACTTACCATCAAGTGCTCTGTAGTCACTATGTCGAGCCAGTGTAAAAAAAAAGACTTGAGGGAGTCTACTGCCCGGATGACACGGAGGCGATGCGCAGAGAGAGGTTTTGGAGAGGTGTGCTCCTGCTGCCAGAGAGGTACCCTCAACAAGGCTTTTTGCTCCCCGGGCGTTTTAATGAATTAGGTTTCCCAGGCCCGGGTGGAGCAATTAGAGGGACACCCCGGGGATTTTTAGTCAGTAGGAGTCTGACACACCGGAATCGCTGCGCTCACAGCGGCCCGGATAGTCCAGTGCAACATTTTCTCTCGGGCTCCAAAAAAAACTGTTATACTATGAGGCTCAATGACGCACGTTTTTTGTTAAAACACTCTAAACACATTTGAGATGAAGAACAAAATTCTTTGTGATAAATCAAGGATAATAATATCATAATATATTCACAATACTCGAGCTAAATTGTTTATATATCACTTGTTTACGTTACGACGTACTGACATGGATTTGGGCCCCGTGAAACACGCCAAAGAATCGCGCTGGGTGACGAAAGTGTTAAAGAACTTTATTCTCATTAATTTTACAATTCCTTTCCATGAGAACTTAATAATATACGGAAATATTCGAAATGAATGAACTCCTGTAACTCCTGTAAACTGAAACAAAGGCTCTTATATAAAAAGTTTAAACACGCCATCTTACAACGATGTTTTACTTCTGGAATATTCTCGGGTACGTGGGATTTATATCATGGGAATCTCTGCCTTTAATATTGATTAATCATGTATACTATGAAACAATTTTCATTGTATGGAATAAGCTGAATTCGTTGAATGCTTATTATCAAGTGATTGATGTCAGTGAAAAATATTATCCCAAGTTAGAGATTTTCCGTTTTCATGATCATTATCTTTTTATTGAGGATTGGATTGTTATAACCTGGCATCTAGAAGTGAATTGAAAGCATAAAATTACGTTAGGCTTTGTATTTAAATAGTCCCTGGCAAATTTAGATGCTGTTGTCACTTTTTTTCCTATGTTTAGCACGTCACGTACTCGATAGACGATCGAGCATTCTTCGTTTCAATTACGAATGGAAACAAGTTCTAGTCATTCGCTAATTCAATTAACACAGGCATGCGGCAGTGACCTAATCACCGCCACAATTGGACTCATTACTCTCGATTGATTGTAATCTTTACATGACAGTCGTATCGTGTCACCTTGATAATAAATATAAAGCCGTTTTTATACTTTCAGTACACATAAACGAAACAGTGCGATTTTAAGCACAAATAGAACCATAGAATTAGAAAATATAAAAGTATACCTAATAGTATGTTTTGAAATATAACAATACTTCAACGATCTATGGAAAGTTGACACTTTGTTTTAATTATTAAATTATGGTGTGTATGTTTGTTGTTGATGTCGTATTTGTATTTGTAAGCCGTGATGATGATGATGTCCTAGCCGGATTCGGCCACGGCGACTGTTTCAACGCCGATTAGGAAAATCAAGTCCCAGTTTTCGGAAACAGTCAATTGCGCAGGAGATATTTAAGTGCATAACTGGACGCGCTGCCAGAAAAGCACTCTCTCGTCCGAGCTCCCTCAGGCCCGATGGAAAAGAGAACCAGTACGATCGGAAGGGAGTGGGATGCAGGTTTGGTCGAGTTTTCCTTCTCTGAACACCTGGTTGAATTGCAGTGTTAAAGAGATACCATAGTCGCCTTTTACGACACCTCAGCAAGAAGAGGGGGTGCTATTCTATTCTGCCGGCAGCCACCACGGCCAATAATAATAATAATAATACTTTCATAATAATATTGTTATCTGCATATATTTTAGACATTCTTCCCAATTATTTGTGACATCTTATCACCTAGTTCAAGACGAACTCTTTTGACTATTAAATTCGGTCCCAGTGTTATCGTTTGCTGTCTGTAAGTACTTTGTCTTGCTGATAACAGCTTGGTACTTCATTTGTCTGGAACACTGTTGTTTCTCGTGGTTCATAGAGCAGATGTTTCTAATACTTTCTATTGAATGAATATCTAAATTACTCTGCGAAAGATTAAGACATTCTTATTTAAAACATTAACGCTCTTAACGAATTTCTTCTGTGTCTAGGATGTGGTTAAAAATATGAATTACATATTATGTGACTGTGTTAAAAAGACAAAGAAATATTGGATTAGTGAATGTTAATAGAAAATTCCAAATGTATATATAATAACATAATGTGTCGACGTTGAATTTCGAAAACTTATGTCAATCCTATACAATTTACACATTTCCTATTAATTTACTCGTTTGTCGAGTGTTACTTGATCAAGGCCCTGTAAGCAGATAATAAAAGCGGGTCTTGGGCAAAAAAAAACACAAATAGACGCCAAAAATGAAGCTAAAAATATGTCCTAAAATAAATCAACATAAAGTTTTAACGATATATCGCAACTCGCGAATTGACGCGGCTTAGTCTCCTGATTTTAGTTACAATATGCCGTTTTTGTAAACGAATCTGTATCAAGACATGCCTACAGAGCTAAAAAAAGACTATAGAATAAAATTACAATGAAGGTGCTTACGAAAACAGAAAATATGTTGCTGCACTTTTATGTGCGCATTTTGTACTAATTACCCTTCTAACTATTTTTTTTTCCATTAGCTTGCAATAGGCTTATGTCCAACAGTGGACCAAAGTAAGCTTAAATGGAAGGAATGGCATTCCTATACGAATACAAAAAGTACAGCCAACAAAAGAATCTGGATTGTAATTCCGAATAAACATTTCGTATAATGGTCACGTTTCAACGGTTTATTTAAATAAACTTTTTGCCGGTTGATCGGTTAATCGGTTTCTCCACCATGCACTTTAATAAATGAACGGTTTTCGTTTAATTGGAAACAATGTACGGAACTTGAGAGCAGCTGTAATGCGATTTGTTATTTTAATACCGTATTATTCAGTTAATGAGGTATTTTGCCATGTTTTAGTGATGAGATACAACGATTATAATACGATTTTTTTTCCCTTTTATTACAGTGAGATAGGTAAAGATTGCAATAATATAAACGACAATTCACTATCAAATCTATTATATAAAAATAGGTCCGATTTTCCTTCTTGCCGCTATAACTCCAGAACGCACGAACCAATTTCCACGGTTTTGCATTCGTTGGAAAGGTCTTAGGCTACGTGGGGTTTTCAGCAAATAAAATTCAGGAAAAATTCAATAGAAAAGCAGGAAAACGGGGAAAATCATTTTTTACATACAGCGATATCTCTGATACATAGCATGTACTACAAACCAATATGGTTTTGCATGGTGGTGGAGCAGATCGCACCAGTATTTTAAGTAGAAGGCGCCGATGCGTTATACATTGTTTGACAGCTACTCATTATACTCTGCTCAGTTAATTTCATGTGACATTTATTATGCACACGTTCTTTCAAACGCTAACTAAAAACCAAAACGAAGCCATCTGGTGGCGAAACGAAGTTCGCCGGGTTTGCTAGTAATAATGTAGATATAGTTTTTAGGCCGAAGCAAAGCTTGTGTTAAATAATAAGTTTTTCTGAATGTTTTTTTGTTTTATTTATTCAGTTAGGAAAAAGCAAATGTTTTTAAGCCATACAGCCAAAATAGAATATGTTATTAAAGGTGTCAGTAATTATTTTTATTTGAATTAAACTTATTTATAGTAAAGTTAATGAATGATATCGATCTAATTTTATTTGAAATATAAAGATGTAGACAAGTTTAATATGTTAACTTCTTAATTAAATACTATATCATGTAGATATTAAATAATACACGATTTAATAAAATTGCTGTTATGCAGGTTTAATTGCTTCACGTTCTACTTTTACTTTTTACTTTACCAGTCAGTTTATTACACGTTTATTGGTTACAAAACAATCGTTATCTTTTTTTTTTAAATAATACAATATATCACCACGCTATATCCCTTATGAGGTGATCACAGCGTATATTAATAGCTGCTTTCACCTTACGCTATTAGGATGCGGCGAACGTCACCAGTAGCGTAATAATAAACAATTATGTTAATGAAAGGCGTGAATTAAGGCTGTTTAACGCGATATAAATATTAAAATAGTCGATAATAAATATAAAATCATAAATCTTTATTGTAAGCACTAATTGATACGCACGACCGGCCATCAATATCGTTTAGGTGATTGAACAGTACCTTTAATTTTACGGTCGTAGGCCGGTCATCAACCCGCTCTTCACACATTAATATCAACACCTTCACCAATGGCGTTTCTTGTTTGTTGCCACTTTAATGTGATGTTACAGAAAGACTTTTCATGTTCTGCAGATCGCAAGAAATCATTTCTGACCATCTTTCTCGAGTCATCGCACCACTTTGCCTAGGATCACCCTATACTAAGTTTGCTAATTGGCTGTCTCCGCTCAAAAACCCATTTACTTCATGAAGCTAATGTTATTATTGACATAACGTAGATGAAACGCGTTTCGTTTTCGTTTACTCATGTGAAAAATTTATAAAATTATATTTTTTTAAGTATAAAATAACCGGATCTATACTGTCACTTTAAATAAATTGACACAACGTAATTTACTCAGGGTAATACGTAATAAAAATATTATTATTACATATTTCAAGAAAAAAATGTTAAGATAATGCGTATAACAGAATGTCTTTCATTATTACCATCAATAAGTGACGGAAAGACTAGACTTTGCTTAGCATTTAACTATAAATAAAAAAAAACTGACTGTACAATGTATTTACAGAGCAAAGATCGAATTAAGCACATGCTGAGCAAAGTGAACGTAGCGGCTATAAATTTCATCCTAAGTGCCTTGAGAATGGCGATCAGCTACGTTACTGGTCACGTTGGGCACACAACATATAAGCATAAAGTGGATACAGCTACTTCAGTATTTCTGCTCACACTGTAAAGGATATGGTGTGACGATATATATTATTATTATTCTGTTATCCGTTTGACCTATGTACATAGTTACAATGTGTTTCACATTAAAATTCCAAATATACCAGGTAAGCTGTAGAAAAAATAATAATAAGCTAATAACACAGTCTCGAAGATGTTCCCATGGTCGATTCACACGCATCGTCACACCCCGTGAGCAATGGCGATATAATAGTGGGCTTAAATGGCCGTAGACTGGGATCGGCGTCCTTTGACCCCGCTGTAACTCACAACGATGTTTCTACTTTTAAGGATTTCGCCCCTTTAAGGGCAGTGAGTCCACCATAGGCTGGGATTTCTAGAAGCTATTTAGATTATTTTTTTTATAACTTATAGGCGAACGCTTGACCTCAATCACACCTGGTGGAAGGTGAAGCTGAGTCCGATGATGAACCGCGTCCGCCTAACAAATGCCTATTAACTCTTCTTTTAAAGACTCCCAGGTCATAAGATCGCGGAAATATAGCCGCTGGTAGCATATTCCACTCCTTAGCTGTTCGCATGATGAATGTAGAAGCGAATCTTCTCGTGCGGATATAAGGAACATCCACCACATACGGATGGTATCCGACACGATGTCTTGTGGTATTGTGGTGGAATGGGGCTGATGGAATCAAAGAATGAAGTTCCCGAGAGCACTCTCCACCGTGCAACCGGTAAAAGACCGCGAGGCAGGCAACTCTACGTCGATGCTCGATGCTTTGTATTTTAATTTTTGACAAAGAGTCGTCGCCAACATGTCTACGAGCTCTACGATCAATCGAGTCCAAAGCCGCCAACTGATATTTAGCGGATCCGTTCCAAAGGTGACAACAGTACTCGACACCCGACCGCACCTGCGCTTGATACTGGTTAAGAAGTTGCGATGGTGAAAAGAACCGTCTGACCTTAAAAAGGACACCCAATTTACGCTGTGCTCAGAAATCAGTTTGTCCTTGACACAATAGGAATCGAAGTATAAAGAAGGTCACATTTTCGCCATGTTTATAATATAAAACACAAAAACATAATATGTTTTTGTATTTTATTTTGTTTCTGTATGTTGTTTGTGTTACTATATTTAAATTTCTAGTTTTTTGTAAGTTTGTGGCGAAATAAATAGATTTCATTTCAGTTCCAGAAAGGCCTATTCACAGCGCTCAGATCCAGTTACAAGAAATCTTTGGAATGGTACTGCTCAATACTTACTTGATGCCTTGGATAGTTTGCAGCGGAAGGCTGTCCGCATTGTGAATGTACCTGACGTGACAAAGCATCTTGAACCGCTCCAGTTGCGCCGAGATGTTGCCTCACTAAGCGTTTTCTTCCGTCTATATCACGGCGAGTGTTCTGAAGAAGTATTTAGCCTTGTTCTATCCTCTACCTTCCTTAACAGAACCACGCGGGCAAGTTTACGAAGTCTCATCTATACGATATCTCGCATCCCGGCTTACACTAATAAGTTCTCTAATTCTTACTTTTACTGTGTCGTTGAGCTCTGAAATAGTCTTTCGGCGAGCCGGTTCCCACCCTCATTTTGATATGGGACCTTTAAGTATAGCGTGAAGAGATATTTGTGTAGGCCGGTATGATTTTTGCGACTACTGGATGGATTTTTCTTTACTTTTGAGAGTCGTGTTTTTTCACTGCACTTTGCTACCCATCAGCAACTTTTTTTTTTCAAATCCCAATTATTTATAAAAACTTACAATTAATCTTTGACTTAACTATCACATGCTTATAAGGTATTTAAATTATTATTCTAGAGTAAAAAAGCAAAAAAGAAAAATTCATATATAATATTTGTTTTGATAAAAACATTTCAAATTACTATTAGAACTATTAAGTAATTTTGTACGAAAAATCGTTTTAGCGGGTTTTGAAACTAGACGCCTCAAATATCTTGTAGATATTTTACGTTATTAAATATTGTCCCTAAAGACGTGTGTACATATGGAATGTGGTTATAAATAACGGGCAGCCAGAGCTAACATTTAGAAAAAACGCGCTTCAATATATTATTTGTATATTATTGTAAGAAGTAACTTTTGATACAGTTTTAATAAAGGAATAATAATATTATTAAGTGTTACCTTGAGAAAAGTATCCACAAAAACTCTCTTTAACATAACAACTGCCAGTGGAGCATTTATTCTCTTAAAACATCTGCCTCCAGTATCGTGTCGGGTGTAACAAAACCGCTTGCCTTTTAAACTAATCGACAGGTGTTTCTGGCACATGCTCCTCTCAATTCATCTTAAATATTCTTACGCTGCTCCCATATTTTATCATATAGTCACATAATAACGGAGGTTTCATCTATGGTATGTATACATTACTTTTAGGGCCATAAAGGACTTAGGATACGTTTTAAAGTAAATGTATTCGTATTTATATAGTCAAAATCTGTTACAACGACATCGAAAGAACTACTCATATTTAGTCGTTAACAACCGGTGATGTTTTCGAGATACCAAGTCCTATTTTTTTGCTGGGACTTTTGTTCTCGGTCAATATCCGGTATGTTGTAAACGACGTCGCCATAAACGGTTTTGACTGTATTTATAATAGTAAAACATGACTTAGATTTAAATATGTTCGGTTTTATTAGAAGACGGGTTTTAACTTAAACAGAGGTTTAAAAAACAGCCATAAAACTCAGTTATAATTTAAAAAAAAAATTATTGCTAGCACGCGTATAAAAAATGAACTACCATTTGATATAGTACTATGATTTTTATATAGCAATAACCCGATTTTTTAATCATAAATCAGTTTTGTAATAAGTTAAGTTTACTCATTTGAGTAAAGTGTAGTATATTAGTTGATAATTGATATATATGAGAAAGAAATTACATAAATTTTAATATTTACTACACAAATATTTATTATAGGCAAATTTCAAAGAAATTAAATTTTAAAGATTAAAAATATTCTATATAATTCTTTAGATGCCACTATTTGACAATGTGCTGTGTTTTAGTAAAAAAAAAATTGATAAGATTTCGTTTTCAGTGATGAATTTTACGATAATTAAAAGTAATTAATATGATTTCAATTTAGTAAAATATATAATAACTAATTGTTATCTAGATGATGTTTTGCAAAATTCTCAGAAAAAAGCAACACTCAAAACATTTTTATCATATAAATTAATGTTTATATTCTACGTAACACTAAATAAAAAATGGCATAAAAAACACTTCCAAATTTCGGATTATTAACAATTTGGTAAAACCATTGGAATTTAAAAGCACCGAACACAGTAACAGTCACTAATTAATTTACCTTTACACATTTCTTGAAGGTACACCTGCTCTTTAAGAATTTCAGAATAGATCTGTGGCGAGTTGAGACGTCGGGTTCTCTTAATTTTAATTACATTATGTCGTTTTTGTGTCAGAGCCTTGAGTTTCTTTCGGCGTTTCTTTTCAAGGTAATCGCTTCCGAAACTGTATTGGATCACTATACCTTGATTATTTTACGAAGTCTCTTATAACAATTCTTTAAACGTACATTTCCATATTTAGTATAAATAGTGAAAATACATATTTATTGATTGAGGTACTAAAGCACTATTAAAATAACATTAAATAATTGTTTAACAAAAAAAAATTAACCTATTCTTTATCTGTCATGGGGAACTTCGTAAAATAATCAAGATATATAGCTTAGTATTTCCTTGGTTGAGCGCTCAAGCTGACGTACCAACCCATAATTCGGCGGCTGAGCATCCTGACTGCCCACCCCTCTCGCCCAGTGAGGTTGTAAAAACCTTTCCCCTGCCAACAGCACTTTTTCCAGTCCAGAAAAATAACTTGTATTAACAATTGCTGCAAAGTTAAAGAAAAAACATGATAAAGAAAAATTACAATGAACGAGCTTTACGGAAAAAAATATGTTGTTTCACTTTTTTCCATGATAATGAAGCTTTTTTTTTTAATTCTAGATGTGTATGAAGGTTTTATTATTTAAAAAATTCCAACCGGCCTCCTTACGAAGTTACCGTAGCTGTTTTAAGTAATTAAGATAATTTCACGTCCGAACAGAACAACCGAAGCTTTATATTCGTTTCGATGATGTAACTCTGTAGACTTTATTCACTGTACGACTTTTTTAGGTCACGGCTACCACAGACTGAGGTTTGATACATTACAATTCTGTTTGCGTCTACTGTCTGTTCAGGAGTTTTTAATGACACCTTTTTGTAATATATGTGTAGGGTAGATTAAAGCATTTGTATCGACGTAGTTTTATAAGTAACCTCTCCGTTAATACATGCTTTCATGTACGGTCGAGTTTCATTGTGTTTCGAAAATACTGTGGTGTCCTGGACATTTATATCACTTTTTTTAGTTGCTGTGGTGGGCTAGTCGTTAAGGAGCCAGTATCTATCCACGCGAATGGCCTTAGGGTCTCGAATCCGCGTTCATACCTCTGGGTTTTTCCAGATTAAGTTCAAATCGGGAGCTAGCTTTGGGAGGCAAGAACCTTCCTCAACAGCTCACAGTTTTTGGTAGATCGCGTCACCCCGCTTGCCGTCTTCTCTAGTATTGACACTTGCGCTCAGTTTCAGAAAGGTTCTTTAAACTTTAAAACGATTTTACACCCTAATGATTCATCAATTACATACAAAATTATTATGAAAGAACAATAATAATATTAAAGTAAAAAAACCTTGTTCAGTTGCCAAAAATGCACCAAGTATAGTGGATGCCAAACTTTATGTTTGCTCCGAATATAGCTGCATTATGTTACGTGTACCGCAAAAGAAGATATTAAGCGAATCTTCGAAGAAATAGTATTTTTTCCCTTTTAAAATTTCGTTAATAATTATAATTAATTTGCTTGATTATATTTGGTAATTTAACTAAACAAATATCATGTGTGTATCGTGACGAGTGTTCTGATGAGTTATTTAATCATCCTCTCCCTTCATAGTAGAACCACGCGCTGGGGCTTATTTAGTCACAGCTAGGGATGTCGAAAATGAAAATCAAAATCGTTATATCGATATATCGATATTTATTAAAATATCAATATCGCCGTCGATATATCGAAAGAAAAATATCAATTAAATCTCAATAAACACGAAAGTGTTTTACCAGTATTTCTTTTTATTAGACAAAATTACAAAAATATCAAGAACTAAAAGGCTATCTTCTAACTTTAAGACCTATTTAAGATATTCAACAAAAATAAATAATAAATAAATAAATGGTGGCAAATAATATACATGCAACAAATTCAGATGTCAATGCATGCAACGTAACAAAACATAATACTCAATTGTCATAGACAATATAGTTTTTTTTCTACAGTCTTTTTTTACAAAATATATCGACCAAAAATATCGATATTGAATTGAAAATATCGATAATTCGATGTATCGATATTTATCCAACAAGCCTAGTCACAGCTATACGGTAACTCACATCCCAGCTAGGACTAAGAAGTTTTCTAACTCTTACCACAGCCGATTGGTTGAGCTGTAGAATGGTCTTCCGGCGAGCGTGTTCCTATCGTACTATGATATGATATGAGGTGCTTTAAACGAAGCGTGAAGAGATATTTGTGCAGGCCGACTTGATTGCTGCGACTATGGATATCTTTCGTTACTGTTGATAGTCGTTATTGTTTTATACTGCACCCAGCTTACCATGGCGTGATGTGGTAACTGTACCGAGTCAGTATAAAAAAAACATTCTACCATAAATAAAATCGACGGGGTCTATATTCGGAGAGGCCATAAAGTTTGGCGACTATTATTCTGCGACAAAAAAACATTTATCTATTAAAATCAGGTATTTAAGAAAATAATTAAAAACAGCACGTAAATGTGATGAAAGATATGCCATAGTAAAAAGTTTTTAGTCAGTAAGAATCTGACACACTAGTGTCAGTCCCATCACAGCGTCCCTGAAGGTCCTGTGTAAGATATTTCTCATGGTCACAAAAAAAAATGTGATTCAGCCTTGACTATTTTGGTTTGACCGAATTGAAGCTTATGTTGTTAATTATATTGTCTTACAAGGTTTTTTTACATAATTTTTATGTTGCAGGTAGCAATTTATTAAGCATAATTATTCATTATTCGCATATTTTCTAAAGATTCGGGTAATTTATGCAAATAAAGCACACCTGTGGTTTAAAAAAAACACTTAAAAAAGTATAATTTTTGCATATGATAAAATAACATTGGTTTTAGTTTTTAAATGATAATTATCATTAATAGACATGGAAACAAAAAAGGATAAATCTGGGTTGTCAAACAAATTAATTTACCTTATTTTTTTAGTCAACTATACCTCAAATGTAAAAATGGACCCTTAAGTAAGATTATCTCGTTATCTGTCTGTCATTTTTTTCTTAGAAGCGTGTGAACAGAGATGGGCAAAATGTAATCTGATTAATGATTAACGATTACAAAATATAGTCATAACTTTAATTTTGTAGGTCTATAATCTCAACAACAAACAATTTATATCAAATCATAATTTTGTTAGTGCTAGGAGATTTTGAGAGATTTATAATTAATAATTGAAAATATCGCTCTCGGTTAGATTTATAATCGAGTCTACTATCTAATTTCTCGGACGATCACACGGTATATTTCCGATTGTTTCGATTCAAGCCCAAAGCTGATATCAAGTGAATCGTAGGACTTGCCCTGTCAATTTATTGTCGATTGTTCCCAATCGAGCTCAACTCCGAGTAACCTAATTTAATATTACGTCAAATCGATAATTGATCTAATGACAAGAGGGATGATGAAAATAATGATCGATTGCGTTCGTTCACGCCAATGTGGTTTTATAACATAATAAATTAGTAACTAGACGACCGAGCTTCGTTCCGATATAATGTTTCGAACCAAAACTTATCAAATGAAAATGTAAAGCAGCGCTACCTGATTTTTATTAGCTTACATTGTATAAATTTATTAAATACATTGCTCTTTTACTCAATAACAGATGGCATTACCTTAAAAGGCATTTTTCCTGTAAAACGTATTGCTGATGCCATGAACGCAATTCTTTATTACTGATGGCACGATGCATCGACGCCATCGACCAATGCAGGTTCGATACATTCAACTTCGATTAAAAACATCGATTGTAATCGAGATAATAGACTTGTTATCGTCTATCACTATAATAATTTATACTTTGTGTCGATAAAGGCAGCGGGTGCGGATGTAAAAAGTTATTTTACAGCAATCACACAATGTCCTTGTTAGGCTTTTCTCAGATTATAATCGTGCCTTATGAGAACTCGAGAACTGTGCAATTCTTCGAACAATACAAAAGGCATTGTTCGAAGTTCAACACTCGTGGATTCATAACAAACTTACCACTTCCTAATTTGCACTTTCAGTAAGTATACAAAACGCATTGATCGAGATACGACTGCCTAACAGTTTGTATAGAATAATAACTGATAGACTTTCACACGGATCATCACCCTTTTGAGTCGGAAACAAAAACTACAATTTACAAAATTTCAAAGTATTTAAAGAGCCGCATAAGTCCACAATACATAGTACTTGCAACAATAAAGATTTTTGATGTAAAATAAAGAGAAATACCATGTGTAAGTGCCCTTGAACGGAATTTAGCTGCGCTACTGGTCACGTTGGATACAGAGATGGCAAAATGTAATCTGATTAATGACGAACGATAATAAATGTAGTCGTAATTTTAATTTTCTTGCTCTGTAATCATGATTTAATCCATTTAAAAATATTAAGAATTGATGAATGTGTATACAATCCGGGATTTTGTAGTGTTTAAAACATAAATGAGCAAAATGCAGTCATATTAATGGTAAAAAACGTTAATCATTTTTATTAATCTGATTACATTTTGCCCATCTATGGTTGGATACAACATATAAGCTCAAAGTGGATACAGCCACTAATATACCTGTGCTCACCCCGTAAGGGATTTAACGTGACGATATAATATTATTATATATTTAATTCGAGAAGTAAACCTCGAAAAAAACTCCCACTTGTACCTGTGAATAGCTTTCGTAATATAAATTTCATATTTGTCCTTCAAAGACACACTTTAATGATGAAATATTGGTTCCTACCGCTCATATGAACTAAATTTTGAACAAAGCGCATAAACACGAATTATATCCGAACATGAGGCAAAGTTGATCTTCCAAATTAGTAAGTACCAGGTACCATGCGAGGTCGTTAACATAGAGTTGGAGTCATTAGCTTCGTCACGTATCCGTCATATAGCAAGCGTTTTTAATGTTCTATACTTGACGAATAAGTTTCTTATGAAATAGAACCAGACCAATTAAAATATGGTCTCAAATTACCTGAGATTATGGACTGCATGAGACAATTTGTAACAGTGGACGTAGGCATCTTTGCGCGTGTTATTTTATCATGTAACCAGCCTGGACCTTGAAATTTTACGAGACGGGGCAGAAACTGCTTTCTGATAAAGCCTGTCTTTTTATCTTTATTCGTCAATTATATGGATTAATATTATAAAAAAAATGTTACAGCTCAGTTTGTAAACAATTTTACACTCTACTACTTTTATACAAAATATAAACACCATTTATCGCATTGAAACGGAAATATTCATGACAATACAAAATTCGTGACCTTTGACTTTGAATAATTTATATGCGATATCGGTATCTTATGAGACGTTTGAGCTAACTTTTAAAACATCGTAACAAAATTATATGCACATATTTTTTAGGGAGGGGTCGCTCCCTTTTTAAACATTTTTTTTTTAATTTATTTTTTATTAGGGGCTTTTAATTTAATCATATCAGCCCCATCGTAGCCTAATATATATGTAGAAATAAAACCTTTCATACCTCACCTTTCATACAGTTTCCATAGCATTTCGGCAGTTGCTTTAGTGGGCATCGCCAAAACGCTATGGAACATACCAACATCCAATCTATTTAATTTCAATTCACACATAACATCCTTTCTTACATTAGCGTTCTGGACACACTCGATCAGGACATGCTGAACATCGTCTATAATTCCGCACTCCTTTTTACACATGTTATTCAGCAGGAACGCTGGTAATTTACTCGTCTGCCGCCCTTAGGATTTGGCGCCCAGGGCATGATCTCCGGTTTTCCCCCTCCCCTCTTAAACCGAGGCTGATAATACTATCAGCCACGCTCATCTTGTTCTACTAAGTTTTTTCTTCAACTTTGTAGTATTTCATTTTTTTTTTTTACACTGACAAGGCACAGTCACTACACCAAACCTGATGGTAAGCATGGTGCAGTCCAAAAAACGCCAACGACCATTGAAAGGTAAGAAAAAACCTATCGGTAGTCGCAGCGATCATGCCGGCCTGCACAAATATGTCTTCATGCTACGCTTAAAGGATCCCATATCATAGGATGGTGGGAACACGCTCGCCGGAAAATCATTCCACAGCCAAAATTCATGGTACAAGCTCGACAAAGAAACGACAATTTTGTTGGAATCAGATCACGACGCGTCTACTTGTGATGGATAATAAAATGTCACGTTGTTCTATTGATGAAAATGCTTTAGCTTCACTTGTGGCCCATGCGCCTTTATATTTCCTGTTTCTATAAATTACCTTTCATAAAATATCTTTAAGAGTGGAGGAAATTCATCTCTTCAGCTTATCTCAGTAATAAATGTTGTGGTTCTGATAATGTATTACTTTCTAAAGTCAATTGAATTCCAATCAATGCCACTAGCCTTTGCATTTGACTCCATAATAGAAGGTTGGGTCAATTTCCGCACCCACCCGCATATTTTACAATTCTACTTTACAATTAAAGCCATTCACAATTAATTTGAACTCCCATACAACCGCAATAGAGACACAATACTCCCTGAAATTTAATTTATCATTGTTTAAATGGCTGTTATTTTATATTATTCTCCCCTCCGGGCAATGGTCATGCAATTTTTCAATCAGTAACGAATTGGTAGTTTCGTGCGTCTTGGCAATTTTCAATTTCAACTACGGGATTCGTTTGAAGTAATTGATTCTGTGATCATTGGGGCATTAACTGTAGTTAACATGTATAAATTAGCTTTAATTAATAGCTCACGAGACACTGGTCCGTTTTCGAAATAGACGTAGATATAAAACCTTTCCAAGATCTTATTAATTAGGTCCGTCAACTGATGTTTAAATAACGCAGTTTCACTTCGACGCAGCCTTGAGTTTCTTTCGGCGTTTCTTTTCAAGGTAGTCGCTTCCGAAACGCTGGTAGATCACCGTTAGGTTCGTTTTTCAAGTGGCCGGCCGCCCAAGTCGAGGTCCGTACCCACAGGGGTACCCTTGCGTAGCCGCCCAACCCATAAAATTCGCTGGCTGAGCGCCCTCTGCGTTCGCCCACCAAGCCCGGTTTTGTTGAGAAGGTCTTTCCCAGGCCACCAACGTAGGACACGCCGAAAAAAAAAAAAGAAAAAGCTTATTAACCTTATAAACGTAACTACAAGTTTATTTATGAATCGATAAACTAGCTTTAAATAACTAAGAAAGGTGGTTTATCTCTTTCACACGAAATATAAATGTAATAATAATGAAATTATAATATACCAGATAAGCTAGTTTTTGTGATGACGGACTGTATTAACTGTTTTAAACTGTTGATAAAAAGTTTTTTTTTTAAATTACTGATAGACTTGCGCTTGACCTCAATCTCACCTGATGGAAAGCGATGATGAGGCCGAAGATGGAGCGCGCTCGCCTATCAAATAACGATTCACTCAACAGCTATTTTAAAATAAGGCCATTTAATTTTTATAACACCTTTACACTTACACAAACAATGTTGAAGAAAATTATTCAGAACACAGCAAAGGATAAGTTATCAGCTACGTTACTTTTTGTGCTAAGATGAGAATGATGAAGAATGTAATGTATTTCTGCTCACTCCGAAAGGGATAGCGTGGCGATTGTTTTAAGATGAGTATAAAATATAAAAGAAAAAGCAACTGTACGGCCCAGAGGGGGTCGTGACCTTTATACATTCTAGATCCGCACCTGGATTTATAAATAACACGTGTTTTAAGTGAATTTTGAGACAATTCCTTACGTCTATAACTTTTATAATTTGCCTGTCATATTGTAGGCATTCTATTACATTTTATAATATAGATTTAAAACAATAATTTTATAGGTTTTATAACACGAAACACGACTAGATAGGCTCAGTAGCTGACCGATCGACTTCGGAGTTACGAGTCGTAAGTTTCGATTCCCATATGGCCAGCTGTTGTTTCAAGCCTGAGTTTTTGTGTGTATTGCATTTTTATTTAGGCCTATGTAAATTACACACATAAACCAAGAATAAGTTTGCTAGTATACATTAACTAGATTATATAAACTTCTAAAAAAAGATGTTTATACAAGACGTTTTAATAATAAGTTTTTGATTTAAAATATTTACATTTAAAGTTAGTTGAAGTTTAGTACAAAAGCTCACCGTTAACAATAAAGCGGTGCCTGTCATTCATAAGTTCCTTTGTCAGTTTGGGGCATTCCTTATTCAGCACAACACACAAATCGTTTAACTTAGCATCGCTCTGTTTACTAACAACTTCTACGAAATGATTGCACTTTTCACTATCGGGGCCACTCGTTATCAGCTCTAAATCGTTTAAACTGAATATACCCTTCTTAACTAAAACATCGAGAATGTTTGAATCGGTTAGTTCTCGTAATAATACATGTTTGTGCCGCAGTAGGCCGGCACAAACATTACCGACCGCTGCCATCGTTCGACTAAGTTAAACGCACGAAAAATCAAAGTCTCATGCCTCATTCAATCGCCCCATTCAGTGGCGACGCGACAGCAACAGATGTAAGTGTCGATAGGGCTGCCACCTCGAGACTCGAGTCATTAAATCCCGGGAATCACGGGCTTTTACTTTAAGCGATACTTAGATTTGTATATTTTGTTACATTTAAAAAGACTAATTTTTTTTTAATTTATTATTATTATTTATTTATTTATGTATGGGCTATCATATCATATTTATTTATGTAAAATGCAATGGAACTGTCCATTGCATTTTACATTCACAATGAGATCACATGTACAAGCTAAATGTCTGCAACGGATACTAATAAAAGACAGCCACAGCATGGCTCAAAAGCATTAACTAACTACTAAAAATATCAAAACTAAAAATTAAAATCAAAACACCAAAAAGAAAAAAAAAT
This sequence comes from Automeris io, assembly GCA_036320925.1. Lineage (NCBI taxonomy): Eukaryota > Metazoa > Arthropoda > Insecta > Lepidoptera > Saturniidae > Automeris > Automeris io. The sequence continues at coordinate 1,622,073 of JAUDJH010000030.1, read as the reverse complement.
AGATAATAATATGTACAATAATAAATAAATAAAAAACAAAAAAAAAATTTCATATAGGCATTTGTAAAATGGAGAGTAGACAGACTATTAACTTTTGTAACATTTACTTTTTGCCGCGACATCTTATTATAATTTCACATACAATCTCTCAGATGCGCTGCTAGTTACATTGGGCACGACATATAAACCACCACTAATGTATCTCTGCTCACACCGAAATGGATACAGCTTGACGATATATTATTATTGTAATTTATTTATGAATTAGCACGCGAGTTCAAAAATGAAACGACTCTTCTCTTGATATTATGATTAATTGTTAAATAATTATAGTTTATGTTGAAAGTGAGAAGTAGTGCCATATGTAGTTTTTGTTTAACGTTCGAGAAATAAAACTATAAACAACTTCAAATCTTAAGGTAAAACAATTTGAGAAGAACTCAATATATCGTAAAAATTAACATACGATCTCTAAAAGACAAATAAATAGCTTGTTTCCAGAAAGAAGTATCGGTAGTAGTCTCAAATTTTCTGGGATTTTAGTAACAAAGTCAATTCTCGAATATATATCCCGCGATTCGAATTATTATAATTGCGATTATAAGCTCTAGTTTCGACTGCTACGACATAATTTTTATGTGTAGTCTCAAATTAAGCAAGTTTTTATCTCCCACTGCTTGTGTTATCTGTAAGTTATAAAAGTTCAGCGTCGGTACAATTCTTAATCTACTTTCTTAAAATTGTCGGTTGTACTTATCACAAACATATCATGAATTATTATTGTCACTTTTTATTTAAAAAAAAAAACGTTATCCTATAGTGGGATTTTGCACCTGTATCATTTTTGCTTTTATAAACGTATTTTTTTAATGTATAATCATAAATATAAATAAATAGCTGCTATCTGTCGGACGTAGACCTTACAAATATTTTCAATGCTGAGATCGAACTCAAAATCCATAGCGCAGAAGTCGATCGATGTATCACTGTGCACACCGAGTCGTTAAAATTGTGATGTTTGACCAAAGTTTTGGCGTCGGCTTCTGTAACCGAATAAAAAAACACCTTGCGCCAAGCCTTCGGCTTCCGCCAAAATGTGCCGAAGTCTATGGTTTCTAGATAGCGTCGAATGCGCACATTATTTGAAAATGGTAATATTTTTGAATAGTTTCATGATAATTTTAATTATCTCTAGAAGTTATTTTTATTTAATTAATCAACTTTAAGAGACAACTTTAATTTTTTCGAGTTTTTATTTTTATTATTATTTATAGGCGAACACTTGACCTCAATCACACCTGGTGGAATGTGAAGATTAGTCTGATGATGAACCGCGTCCGCCCAACAAATGCCTATTCATTCTTCTCTTAAAGACTCCCAGGTCATAAGCCCGCGGAAATATGGCCGCTAGAAGCATATTCCACTCCTTAACCGTTTGCATGATGAATGTAGAAGCGAATCTTTTCAAAACAAAATTCCACTACTAATTAGAATATTTTTCAAACATAATGATCCATTCGAACAAATTAAATTATTTAAGTAATCTCAATTTGAACTTGTGTTTATTCTGAGAGCCGGTCAACGAATGTGCCAATCACAGACTAATAAATAATATGTCTGTAAATGGTGCCAATTGTCGGTTTTTTTTTTTTAAGATAGACTACTCTTGACGTTCGAGGCCGGCTTTTCCAACTCAATTGGGCTGGGGGGCGAGCACAGAAGGTGCTCAGCCGGCATATGTATGAGTTGGGTGGCAACGAAAGAGCAAACCTGTTGGTACGGACCTCGACTTGGACGGCCAGCCTGGGAAAGAACCTATGGGTGATCTAGTAGCATTTCGGAAGCGACTAATTTGAGAAGAAACGCCTGCAGAAACTCAAGGCTGATTGAGTAGAACCACGCCTCAGAGCGAAAACGCACCCGTTAGTGACAGTTGACTGAACTATCCTTCGTCGGCGCCGCCGGTATCGTGGAATGAAACTAGTGCGTGTGTGTACCGCAGTTTTAACGAGCGACATCCAAAACCGCAGTAATGGGATCATCTGGATGCACTAAAACAATACGCGGTCTTCGAATGATTAGTGCGAACTGGCTCTTACGCTTGTAAACACAAACGTCGCGAACTAACTTGTTAGGGTGGAGCAGCGCCTTGTCGAAATATCGACAAGACACTTCACGCATGTAACTGGCGATCGTCATGGAGGTCGAGATTGAGTACAACCTGAAGGGTTTTCAGAGAAGACGGGGAGCTATGGGTGAATAATACGCTAGCGTAGCTCATCATCGGTTTAATGACAGTCTTGTAATGTGTCACCTTATTTTTAAGGGAGAGTCTACTGCGAATTATCAACATAGGGTGTAGCCTGTTGTCGAAAAAGCCACCCTCTAATACGAGTTGGACAAATAAACAAGATTCCGTACCAATCAATTAACACACACCTAACCCTAGTAGCATTTTTGGTTCGGCAAATCATTGGGCATTTGTTTGCAGTTAGGTTGGTATACGGTGTGTAATGGCACCCCTAATTGCACTGCGGCCTATAACTCCAAAGTAACGCGGCCCACCGTTACAGCATTGGACAAAGGGCCAACTGAAGCTTTTTCTTTATTGGCTCTAGTCAGATTTCACAACGTAAAGACAACCACTAATATTCTCACAAAGGGCCAACATATATTCTATAACGTTGGGCTAACAGTCGATGGTAGGGCAACCGTAATATTTTGATGTAGGACCAACATAACATTTACAGTATAGGACCAAGTGCAGTGTTCCTCATAGAGGGCCACGAACATAAGGCCAACTAAGGTTTATTCATTAAACAGCCAACATTGTTTTGTAAAGTAAAGCTTTATAGATTCTAGGACTATCATACTAGAACTGGTCAAGTCGTATATTACCCAAATAATGAGTATTTATAAACAATAACACCTTTATCAGAGTGCACAAAATATTTAAATAATGTTGCTGATTGGTAACAGAAACACTGATTTTTATAATATTTTTATTTTGATCACAAGAGCTTATTATTTTTTTTTATAGCATGTACAAATTTTTAAGGCGCGCTGTGAGGCTGTGTTGCCTACACACAAAACAAAAATAAATACTAAACAAATAATACATTTAATTAACAAGGGTATTAGTTTCAATATTACAGTTGAACAATTGCAATGCAATTACAAGTTTTACCAATGTTCATAACTAATCATGAATTCGATAATATACTATTCCGCCAGCTAGCAAGTTCCAGTGTCCTGGCCCCAAAACACTCAAATATAATCAATAATTTTAAAGAAAGTTTTATAAGCAATTTAAATTTATTCATAATATGTACTTTTTTTAATTTATGTATGTACTTTTTATATTTATAATAAAGTAAATAGGTTTTATGTAAGTATATAATAATCGACTATGAAAATGACAGTAGAGGTTGAATCGAATATTATCGTAAGCCGCAACATATCGATAAACAGTCAATTGATTCAAGTTGTAGTATTGTTATGTTCTCTTTGGTTTGTACCTATATGGTCTGTGGTTCGTACTTTGACGTTTACAAACTTGTAATTTATTAGTCTGTGCTTGTAATCATAACCTAAATCGTTTTAGATTTGGATAATTTTGGTTTGTTATTGTGAATAGTATAATTTTATTTATGGAGTTCATGTGTTATCATTTGTTCATATTTTTCCAGTAATTAACACGCTATAATAATGGCACCCACAGCTATAAATTCTCATAATGGTAAAGTTGTTGCGTTATATTTTAAAATATAATAAAAAAATATACGTCCTGATATCGCAGCTTGTAGCGACCCTACTTACGATTCTAAATTCCTGGGTTTGAGTCCCGATAGTAGTGAACTTTTCTGTGATGAGCAGATGAGTTTGTTTCAAGTCATGTTTGTATATAACTTAAGTATGTATATCTTTGTCTAGTACCCATAATGCAAACGCAAGCTTAATTTGGGACTAGATCAATTTCTGTAATTGTTAGTAAATACTATTTTAAATAGAACAGATTTGTAGAAAATAGAAATCAAACATCTGAGCGTCAGTAAGATTGAAAATTTGTATCATTTAGAACTAATAATAATAATAAATTACCTATTATTACAAAAATGGTGTTAGAATTATTAAAAAGATTGTTTAGGATACATGAAACAGGTTAATTTAGGTTACATGAAAGCAGTTATAAGTAACATTGTTTTTAACATTTAAAGATAAAAGAATTTTTACCAATTAAAAACTGCACTTCTATTTTGCAAAACATCCAGAAAAGCCACATACGCAGGTTGTTTATTGAACTGGAAATCTGACGGCCATTAAGAAGGAATCAGACATCCCCGCAGTCTGCTTGAGATTTCTATCAGCATCAATTACTTTAATAATTTTAGGCTAACTTTGTTTCAACATTCTTTCAATTAATTGTGTCCATATATTCTCAACAAAAAGGGAATAGGCAAGTGAGGTGATTAAAGATAATATGGTGCTGGTTCCAGTTGGTTACAATGATGCTGGGAGCAGTAAACTAAATTTTAGCCCTATGATAATGTTTGCTTTGAAATTTCAAATGCCTGATACAATAAAGGAATATTTTCTCCTAAGACACAGATTCCGGATCAGACTCTGACAGTGCCTCAAGTGCTAGTCGCAGCAGGAGTCCCAGTGTGGCTCGCTCTGGTAAAGGGCAGAGCCATTCACGGTATGATATATATTACACATTTCATACATCTGTAATCTGTAACACTGTATGTGCTAGCAGCAGAAATTATTAAATGAACCCTTTGACACTGTTCCTCTCAGTACAACGTGGCTGTAAGCAGGTTTTATGCTGCTTGCAGACCATATTACGATCACTTCTGCCATAACCATTTAAATAAATTTAGCTTTTAATGTTTGATACAATTATTTTGACAGTATTTAAGAAAACTTTGTCCCACATTACAATTTACTCCCGCATAATTATGAACCTCACATTCACAAACACTCAGACCTGAAAGAACTATCTGTAGGTCTTATATATATTTGCACAGTGTGGGGATCAAAAATACAATATGATACACTAAGGTTGCATGTGCAAGCACTATGCCATTCAAGTTTTTAAGTATGGATGTTATCTAAATGTTTTCCCATGTTAAATTATTTGAAATGTATTGTTTATGTATTGAAGGTCTTTTATTTTCTTTAAGTGTACCATCTGTATTTTTTTAATATTCGAATATCCCTTTGAATGGAAATTGTTTTACTTTGTAGTGCATATTGTGCTTTCATTTAATTGGAGTGTTGTACTACAATTGTATATAGCATATTTTCTATTATTATTTGTTAAATATATACACACGCTGTTTGAAAGCATATTAAAATAAATAAATCACTGCACAAATTTTGCTTCATAAATTCTCTGAAGGTCTACATTTAAATCAATCTGATATTATTAGGACTTTAGATTATTTCTATTGTTTCCGTAGACCAATCCATTGAATACTAAATTTGAAATCTTTAGAGCTTCTTTTATTTTTAGTTTAATGTATTAACTATTTTTTTCATGTAATTGTTGCTTATTCTGTACTTATGGCAACAGATGTAAATATTATTCTTTCAGGTCGGTTTCAAGGAGTCCAGTGAAATCGGGCAGTGAATCACCTAAATCGTTTCATTCTGCTCGCTCACGGAAGTCATCTAATGCCTCAAATGCATCACGCAGCAAATCTAACTCACCAGCACGATCTAACAGATCAGGATCTGCTCAGAGTAACAAATCTCATTCTTCAAGTGTCAAATCACATGGATCAGGAAGTCCTAAAGAGAGAGCATCAAAATCACGGTCCAGGAGTGCGTCAAGAAAAAAATCTGGCTCAGAGAGTCCAAGATCACGTTCAGGAAGCGCAAAATCCGGATCAGCAAGTCCCAATAAAGCTCAAGCTTCGAAATCGAGGTCACATAGTCCTAAATCAAGGTCACACAGTCCTAAATCAGGGTCACACAGTCCTAAATCAAGGTCACATAGTCCTAAATCCAGATCACATAGTCCTAAATCAAGGTCACAAAGCCCGAAAGCTGAGGCCCATAAGAGTAGATCAAGATCAAAGTCTGGTAGCGCAAGTCCAAAGAACAGCAAGGCAAGATCAAGGTCAGGAAGCGCATCGTCAAAGTCAAGAAGCCCTGTTCAAAGACAAGACGTGCAAGACAGCAGGTCGAATTCTCCACATCTATTGATTGATGATGATCAAGCAAAAGAAAAGTCTAAAAGTCGATCCAGGTATGATTTTAGCTTTTATCAGCTTCAAGTTCTGGTTTAAACAGGCTCATTTTCCGCAACTTGATGTCTAAGTGTGCTTATTCCGCGTGAGACCGGGTTGGGATGATTAAATTGAATTGAATGATTTCAATCATCCCAGCCCAGTTCCTCCAGGAAATTCGCCAGAAGCCGTATAATGCTTGTTGCTTCCGGAAGTGACCTCGGCGGTGTTGTACCTGGTATGCTGCTAGTGCACTGCATTCAATAAGCACGTGCCTGGCTCTCTCATCTCTCATGCATGCTCTACACATAATAGTTTCAATGACTTCTAGATAAAAGAGATGTCTATTAAAGTAACCTTGTCCTGTTATGGCTCCGGTGACCTTACGTATCTGTAGTTTACCAAGATGCAGAACAGTTTTAGAGATCCTTGGGTGCGCTTTAGGTAAGGTCCTCAAGCCTGTCTGCATTCTACAAACTTGTTCCAGTCTGAGTATTATTTACTAGCTTTATTATTAATAATAATAATTTATAATTATAGGTTTAACAATAATATTATAATTATTAATAATAATAATTTCTTTACAATTGGGATATTCATTTTTTTCGTGTCTAGATTTTAGCATCCATACTCTACAATGATCCTTGTATTGGGACCTTGCAAAGAATCTTGACTTTTTAAACTTTTGCATTATTTTCAGGTCTCGAAGCAAGTCAAAATCAAAGAGCCGATCTAGATCGCGATCTAAAAGCGTTGAAGGTGGCACTGGTAAAGAATTTGTATTATAATTAGTTAATACTTCACATTAAGGTGGTCATAAAATAATAGCTTTTGGTTAAAAATCTAGCAGTTATCCGCTAGAACTATAACTTGAAATTCTTCCAGAAAGCAGTGAAGAAATAGAAATAAGTGGTCTCTGACCACGAGACAGTGGAACCAAGTAAACAAACAGAGGGCCGTCTCTGTCTAGACCAGAGTTCCCTAAACTTTTTTGTGTCGTAGACCCCTTGCCATGTTTTTCCGTGTTGGGTAGACCCCCTACTTACCTGATATTGATTTCTTATAAATTTCTAACTGTAGTGAAGTTTAGTGTTAAAAACTTAAAGTAAAAACACATGTTATAATTTATACATTTATTAATTGAATTTAAATTAAAACTACTCAAAATAAAATTTTGTATCGGTTATGTAAAATATACGTAACATTAAATAAACATAAAATAAACTATAAATAAAATAACATAAGCAATAAGTAAATATTTTTAGTGAGAAGGATGAACCTGATGATTTAATAATAAATTATCAACATTTGACGTCAATTTTGTAAGGGTTAATTATAAATCTCCTCGGCTAATGATGTCCAGTCTGTTTCTTCTACTCACTCTAAGGGTCACTATCGTGGACCCCCCTTTTCATTTCATGGACCCCCAAATTTTTTTTCGCTGACGTAGACCCCTTGCATGTTGTCATAGACCCCTAGGGGTCGATAGACCGATCTAGACCAATGATTACCAACCAGTAGTCCACAGAAGTAAAAGTATTATCTGGGAATAATTCGAGAAGTCACTTTATGCTATTTTATGGATTTCTTTATAACTTGTAATGTGAACAAAGATTTTCTGCTTTATTGGTAATTAAAACCAAAGCCAGGAATCGATTAAAAGGAAGGGATGATTTACTAAATGTAGCTTTGAGAAATAAGGATGAGAGGGAGACGACATGCAGTGTTCGGTGAGTCGCCCGTGAGGAAGGTATGGAGGAGTGTGTTTTTTTCACTCACCCCTCTCAGATAGGAAGTCTAAAAAGGCTATTCGCTACCCAAGCGTTTGGAAGAATCTGAACCCCCAGGCCCAGATGGAGTGATTAGAGGGACACCCCGTGTATTTTTAGTCAGTGGGAGTCTGACAAACCAGAGTCGCCTCCCCTCACATAAACTGTGATGGTCTTATGTAAGATTTTCTCCAAAGAAAGCATTCAGAACCCTGGTCTAAACCGACAACACAATGACAATACTCCTTGAGTTGCAGTAGCTCCCATTCAATAGCCACTCACCATCAGGTGGGACAATAGTCTGAATGCCAACAGAGTATTGATAAGGAAACATAAATTACCAGGCGATAAGAAGAAACGTGCAGTACTGTCAGACTCGGAGAGTGATGGCGGCGACAAGGCAAAGCAGAAGCGTAAGAAGAGCACAGACAGTGGCTCTGGTTCGGATACGAGCGGGAAACCTAAGAAAAAACTGAAACAAATCGTTGACTCTGATGAGGAGAACCAGGAGAAAGGTGAAACTGGTATGACTTCTGGCTCCTTTCACTTTTTAATTCATTTTTAGGGATCCCTTTCTCAGTAGGAAAAATTAAAGCCTTACAGAAATGCTTTGTTTTCGGCTTGTCTTTCGGTCAACAACTTTTTTCTGAGCCCCGTGTGGAGGTGAAGGGTCACAATTAATATCAAATATTCCAGTCTGCAGTCTTATGTAGCTCGGAATATAAGGATTTAAGGTTATATTTTGACAATGAGATTTACTTCTTGAGCACATATTATTGAGATATATTTCACTCTTTTTAGCCCCATGGAGTTCTGCTATAGTTGTTTCAATTTAAATCTCTTATATCACCATTTTTTTTACATACAGGCCTGCGCTTGACCTAAATTTCACCTGCTTGAAAGTGATGATGAGGCCGACGATGGAGCGCGCTCACCCAGCAAATACCGATTCACTCGACATTTGAAGATTCCCATGTCATAAGATGCTGGAGACGCCGACGCAGGAAGCGAGTTCCACTCCTTCGCGGTTCGCAGCAAAAAGGAGGAGGCGAATCGCTTCGTGCGAGCAGCAGGAATGTCAACCACAATCTGCGTACCCAATGATACCGGGTTTTAGCAGATCGTTGATGTGACCATTAATGATTTAGACAAATCTGGATAGCATGGGATTTACTTAGTGGATAGCCGTATTCTATAGATTTTCATCTTTTAATTAGTGTTCGACTGTAGCCATATAGAGCACATTCAGTTTAACTTTAAAATAGGCCCAAATTTCAGCCTAACCTCAGAATTATGGTTGTCATTACTTTTAATAAGTATTCGATGAAAGTTGATATCTTGCTGTAGCCAATTAATTAACTGTTGCAAGAAGCGACCAAAGAGGAAGCCGAAGGTTCTAAAATCCTACAAAAATTGCTTTTTTTTAAGATTAATTTTATTTTTAAAACTTCAAACAACATCTAGAGATTATTAAAGTTACCTTGCAACTTATCAAAAGGTAACTAAAGTCGATTTACACGCCTTTAACTAATAGCTATTTGTAATTATTTACAGTGACCGCGGATGCACTCTTTGGCGATGCGTCCGATATCAGCACTGAAGACGAAGCGGAGAAGCGCTCGGAGCGATCTCGCTCCAGATCGAGGTCCCGCAGCCGGAGCGCCGCGCGATCTGATGACGAGCGACGATCACCTGAGGAGCAGAAGGGCAGTGGCGACGAGGTAGTGATTTCTTATGATACAGCTAGTTGAGAATATCGCATTTAATGGCATGAAGTCCTATTTCTAAGAAACTTGTGAAGGTATCGAGATGAAATTAATATCAAGTACTCGGGTGTGCAATGGACTTAGAGCTGTGAAATCAAACTTTTCAATCTACACAAACAAAATACGGCAGTTTGTATCATATATTTATAAGGCAAGCAGTTTCAGGTATCAGGTTCACACGGGCTCATTTTTTGCAACTCGACGTCTAAATGCGCTTATTTTGCGTGAGACTAGGTCGGGGTGATTTCAATAATCCCAGCCCAGTTCCTTCAGGAAATCCGCCAGCCGCCTCATGTTGCTGGTTGCCTCCGGAAGGGACCTCGGTGTGCGGAGGGTTGTGCCGCTGCATTCAATGGGCACGTGCCTGGCTCCTCTCCTCTACTCTCATTCATGCTTTGCACAGAGTAATTTCAGTAACACCTAAGTAAAAAAGATGTCTATTAAAATAACAGTGTCCTGTTATGGCTCCGGGATCATTGCGTATCTATAATTTACTGAGATGCGGAATAGCTTTAGAAACCTTTGGGTTCGTTCGAGACGAAGCCTCCATAGCTTGTCTGCATTCTACTAAGTTGTTCCAGTCTGAGTCCTTCAGAAGTCTTATTGTTTGAAGAAGTTTAAACAGCTGATAAGAGCCTGTGTCTTGCTGTTTCACATTTTTTTCTTGTGATCGAGATAGTATTTATCCAGGCGATTTTTAAACTAGTTTTCGTTTGGAGCTAAGATAACGTTTTCCAGGTGATCACTCCAGGCTCTGACAATGCTGTTGTTTACAAAGTATTTGTGCGGATTGTTGTTTGATAGATTGGTACATAGCTTAAGCTGATGGCCTTTGAGATGAGTGCTGCTAATGAGTTTGATCATACATAAATATTGTATACACTCTTAAGGCAATCAAGACCTACAGTAGAATAATATACTTCTTTTGGACCGAGAATCTTGAAATTTAACAAAAACCTGTTTTGTACAAATTATGTGAACAACAAAGGAGTGGAATACACTCCTGCGTTTGTTATACGACAATCTTACTATCTGGAAGTCTTTAAGGAAGAATGATTAGGCATTTGTTGGGCAAACGCGGTTCATCATCGGCCTCGTCTACACCTAGCATCAGTTGTGATTGAATTGAAGCGTTAACCTGTAAATTATAGAAATTAAGCAAAAAATCCGAAAACGATTTTGTGGTTATATAACAAAAAAAAAAAAACGAATATAAGCTAATTCCTAAAACTTTGCACGGAACCTTCGTTGCGCTAATCTATCTCGCACTTGACCGGTTTTTCCAACTTAAAACCTCTTTTTTTTTTGTTAACCCGGGGGAAATTTCAAACGGACCTCAGGGGGTGATGAGGGTCGCCCCCGGTGTGTCGGAGTTGCACCAACTAAAACCCCCGGGGTGTTCCTTCTCCCGTCTGCCGAATGCTAAAGGCTAATCCGGGCTAGATTCCTCGGCATTCGGCGACCAACTTAAAACCCTGTCACAAAACTGAATATAATTTGCTACGAGCTTCACGTAGGCTCAATTCGACACTTATTGTATTTTTTTTTTATAGGAGCAACGTGAAAAGCCAGAGGAAGAAGAGGAAGTGGAAATACCAGAGACTCGGATCGATGTAGATATGCCCAAGATCTGGACGGAGCTGGGCAAGGAGTTGCATTTTGTTAAACTGCCCAACTTCTTGTCCGTGGAGACCCGGCCCTATGACCCTAACACTTACGAAGACGAAATCGATGAGGAGGAAACTTTGGATGAAGAAGGTCGGGCTAGGTGAGCTTAGATTTCGCATCTAGGAATTCGAAATGAAGATGGAGTAAAGTATAATGATGAAAGGAGTACAATGTAATGATAAAATGAGTAAAGTGTAATGATCAAAGGAGTAAATTATAATGATGAAAAGAGTAAAATATGACTTGGAGAGGATACAGTGTGTTCATAAAAAGAGTTAATCGCATTAACTTTTATTATAAAATTATTTAATTGAATCCCCAATAATATTTTTCAATACTTAAATATGTGACACTAAAAGATAAGGTATATAGTACAAGTTAATGTGATTAATGTTTACCTTTTATTCGAAATTGCATCACCCAACTATATTTGAATTCTCAATCTTACAAAATAACTATATTTAATTATAATTACAAGCACTTTTAAATCGTCAATAATATAAAAACCACCTTTCGCTATTTTCAAAAGATTGTTCCTTAAGTTACATATTAAATAGAATTGAATGTCCTGTGAAAATTATTTTTATTTTGTTTACATTTTTAGGGAAATATACAGGAATATATAAACAATAAAAAATACACAAAAAAAAGGAGTACAAATAAGTTTCCGCCGTTTTTTAACACAAATTAAATATTTATTATAGAAGAACGGTAATATAAATTTATTTAAAATATTGCCCATCATTTACAACCACTTTTTCCCATCTCTCAGGCAGCATTCGAATCCCACGTCTGAACAACTTGTCTTTTGAGGCTATCCACGAATCAACCCAATTTTTGGTATCCTCATAAGATGTGAACCACTGCACCGTCAGAGCATGTGCCATGGACCGGAACAGGTGATAATCGGACGGTGCAATGTCTGGTGAATACGGCGGGTGGGGTAACACTTCCCAATCAAGTGCTTCCAAGTACTTTTTCACGGGAGCCGCAACATGTGGACGAGCATTGTCATGCAGAAGAATAATTTTTTCGTGTCTAGAATAGTATTGAGGGCGTTTTTCCTTCAGAGCACGGCTCAATCTCATCAATTGTGTTCGATAGAGGGCTCCAGTAATTGTTTCGCTCGGATTAAGCCTCCAATTCTGCATCCTCGTAAGTTTTTGGCCTTCCACTGCGATCTTTGTCTTCTACGTCGAAATCACCGTTTTTCAACTTTTGAAACGACTCTCGACACGCTCTCTCACTTAAACTATATGCTTCTACGAGCAATTGATGCGCTTCAGCAGCAGATTTCTTTAAATTAAAGAAGTAAACTAATATTTCCCGCAAATGACGCTTAATTGGCTCAAATTTTGACATTTTCAACTTACAAAAATTATATTTTACCAATATAAAATCAATGATATTAATAGGTTATGTTGTTCTTGAAGGTCCAAACTTTTTTAAGCCGGTTATCATCTGCGAAAGCTAACCGAAACTCCGTACCGTGCCATCTACAATAAAATGGCGGAAACTTATTTGTACTCCTAATACAAAACAGAAATTAAGCTGGGGACATAAAACAATAAGATAAAATTATTGTAAAAATTATATAAACTTTCGTCAGTGACGTGTCCCATTACAGTGTACGGTAAAAAGTCCTTATTAGGTAACTCATATTATTTCTCATAGAACAGTTGCAATATAATTCAAAGTCAAAGGTAGTGCGAGAAATTACATTAAAAAAATATAATATGGCATTATAATATTTTTTTAATATAATAATATATTGATAAAACTAATGAGAGTTATACAAAATTCCAATTAGATTTAGTGAAAATCTGTTTCAGCGTCCTGTAGTGGGATTCCATGGACGAGAGGATAAAGAAAAACAAATACAATAAAAAGAATTTAACTGTCTTTTTTACATAAGGATAATTATTTCTGTTAATATTCAGGTTAAAGTTGAAAGTGGAAAACACGATTCGTTGGCGAACAGTTTTCGACAAAGACGGCAATGCGGTGAAGGAGTCTAACGCAAGGATGGTCAAATGGTCCGACGGCAGTATGTCGCTGCATCTCGGTTCAGAAATATTCGACGTTTACAAACAACCTTTGCATGTAAGTTACTAAGACGATACTTTGACTCTGCTTACCCAAAGTCTACGTTGACAGAATCGGTGTCGACTTTGACATTAACACGATCACGCCGGCGCGTATCACCGGTGGCTCGCACAAGTCTACCTCATCGACAGGCGGGTACCACTGGCATCTAATTATATTAATTTTTATGAATAATTTTGTTGGTAATAATAATATATCGTTACGCTATATCGCTTTCAGGGTGAAAATAGATACATATAATTATAAATTAATTTAATTTTTTATAAAACTATTTATTTTATTCTATTTTATTTTACACGATTGGGTAGACAGTAGTGTCCGACCGAAAGTTCGGTTTCGGTTTCGGCCGAGTTTCGGCCAAAAATCAAGTTTCGGCGGCAGTTTCGGTTTCGGCCAAAATTGGCCGAAACTTTTGCCGAAACCGAAACTGATTTCGGTAGTTGTCGTACATGCTTGGCTAGCTTCGTTTCTTGCGGCAACGCTTTGACGGACGCTGGCGGCCCTGTTCAGGAATCGTGCGCCGTTCACATTGCTTTTTTTTTCGAATTTACGCGTGTTTGTTGATCGAGAAAGGTCTTCACAACATAACCGGGCGGGTGGGCGAACACTGAGGGTGCTCAGCCGGCAATTTATGGGTTGGATGGCAATGCAAGGGCACCCCTGTGGGTACGAACCTCGACTTGGACCGCCAGCCAGAAATACGAAACGTAACGGTGATCTACTAGCGTTTCGGAAGCGACTATCTTGAGAAGAAACGCCGAAAGAAACTCAAGGCTGCGTCGGAGTGTAACTGCGTCGTTTAGACGACAGTTGACGGATCTAATTCGCATTGCTCTATAGCAACACAACTTAGTCAGTGCGTTATCACCCGACGTAAACATTCTTTAGAGGTTATGCTTTGATGGAACTGATTACATGTAAGTTTTTGTTTCATTTTTTTACTTGACCACGTTGACTTTTATACTTGACCACGTGAGTTTCGGTTTCGGTTTCGGTTTCGGCCGAAACTGAAGCCACGGCCGAAATTTCGGTTTCGGTTTCGGTTTCGGCCGGAAAACCAGTTTCGGTCGGACTCTAGTAGACAGTATGGGTGACTTTGAGTAAGAAAACAGAATGGCCATGGTGCCAAAATATATAAATACCCCCACAATTTTAGCGCACCACAGCATGCACGATGATAAATATATAATGCTAGTTTACAGTAAGGTGAAGAATATCATAGTAAAATTAAAAAAAAAGGAATGTACATACATACATACATAGCACAATATAAAAAGATAATATTTTATCGAGGGGTGAAAGGCTATTTGACTTAAGCGATATTTTTTGGTGATATAGTAATATATATATTATATATATTCGGAATCAGCGTTTTTCACCGATTTCAAAAATATATACACCTATCCCCCGATTTACACGGTAGACATGTACCTGAGAAAAACGTGTAAATCGAAAATTAAAAATTTTCAAGTCAAAACCGTCTAAATCGAAAAGCTTGCAGAAAATGCATAATTTTGCTATTTAACAGTTGTGATTTTTTTCAATATTTTTAGCTGTACACAGAAATAAAAATAAAATGCATCGACAGGTTAAAATATGTAATATATTACGGAAACACTGTTTTTTTATTTAATTACAATACATTAAACAGAAGAACAAAAAATAAAACCAAAGGTGTTTTATTATCCTTCATCATGTGCAGCAAGTCAGCACATAAGCTCGGGCTTCCCCGTGAGATGTGTACACAGCGCACGTGTTCAAACACAGTAGCATTTAGTAGAGTGCGATAAAAACAAAAAAAAACTTATTTGGAAAACCGTGTAAAAGCGAAAACGTGTAAAACAAGTACCGTGTAAATCGGGGGATAGGTGTATTACTATATCACGCAAAAATGTCGCTTAAACCAAATAGCCTTCCACTCCTATTTATATATATATATATTTACCTTTTACCCATCGATATAATACACAAGTAATAATTGTAAACGAATTCTGTAAATTATTACAAATAAAAACACAAAAAAAATACAATCACTATCCACATGCTGCTTTCAATTCCGAGAGAGAACAATCAGGTCCACGACATCAAATTGCGAGAGTGCGTTGTGTGAGAGTGCCTTCAGATCCTCGGCATGGCGGAAATGAGAAAACAAAAAATGGACTAAAATTCTTTTCAATTAATTTGGCATCCCAAAAATGTTATAACAACATTTTATTATAATTAAACTAAAATAATATTAATTCCAGGGTGACCACAATCACTTATTCGTGCGTCAAGGCACCGGGCTGCAGGGGCAGGCAGTATTCAGAACCAAGTTATCATTCCGTCCGCACTCGACTGAGTCCTTCACTCATCGCAAGATGACGCTATCCCTGGCAGATCGATCCACGAAGACCTCGGCCATCAAGATCCTGTCGCAAGTCGGAGCTGATCCGGACGCCGATAGAAAATATCAACTTAAAGTAAGTAATAACTATAATTTTTAATGGGGCTGTGGAGAATTGATTTCAGGACCCACAGTCCCCGTCTAAATGCAGAAGTAGTCACCTTGGGGTTTTTAGCCGGTACAAGTCCGGCACACCTCGGCTACGCAACCCCCCTGCGTGCGGCTGGGACGGTCCAATCAGGATTTTCCACAAGTAACAAAAAAGTAATAACTATAATCACATCTAAAACATGTATACAATACATGTGTAAAAGGGTCTTTCGAAATTTGAAGCCGATGAAAAGTTACAGCCGTAAACCAGAGCGAGTATACGGAGCGCGCGGGCCCCTTACTATAATTTAAACGTGTTTTTCTAGAAACACGATTTTCTCAAACTGCTGTCATGATATCTCAAAAACTATTCGATCAATTCTGTTCAAATTCATACAGCATCATCCGTACACATATTACTAAAAGAATAATTAAGATGTCTTAGTTATTTTTATTTTTATTAGCCATATAGGTTTCGTTTTTTATTTTCTAAAGCGTACAAATACGCCATTTTTTGGAATTCAAACTTAATTTTAGTTCAACTTGGAACCTCAAGTCTCAAGATTGAAATTGCTTTTGGTTTTTTCATCTCACATAAGCAGAATGGCTGGAATCATGGCAGCAGTGCAGCACCACTTTTTATAAATGTGTTCCTGTTGGGCGATGTATCTCCGACTATATTCGATATAATGACTTCAAAAAATTCACAAAAATTGCTGAAATGTTGATGAAAATGATATACGATTTACAAATTATTTTATTTAAACGGTGTGAAAAAATATTTTCAAAAACCCATTGAAAAACGACCTTCACACTAGGTCCCCCTTAATAATATTTTACAAATATAACAGAAAGAGGAGATGGAACTACGCGCCGCGATGCGTTCCCGCGCCTCGACGCGTCCGAAACGACGCGCGGGCGCCGGCGGCGGGGCTAGGGGGACCGGCGGTGCAGGGGCTGCGGCCGCGCGAGGGGACGACTCGGAGGACGAGGGGGGCGTCTCCCTGCAAGCGATCAAGAACAAGTACAAACAGGGACAGAAAGGTATGTATAGGCTGGTCACAGCAATAAGTCAGCTCGATAACAATGAAAAACGGTTACGATTACATTTTAACCATCAAAATGTCTGATCTATATATTTTTTTACAATTTTTTTCTTCTCTAATATTTTTTCATTCTGAAAAATAGTATGTCTTTTACTAATACAAGATGTTGCTAGACATAATGAAATAAATTTTATTTATAACAAAGCAAAATAAACCACGTTATACCTATTTCTAAAATAGATATAAATTGTTCGCTGGTATATCTAGTGTTAAACGCTAATGAATCTTCAGTTGCGTACAAATTTATGACACCTTAATGTTTAAAAGGGTTTTAATCATGATTACAGAGTAAAAAAATTAAAATTACGATTACATTTTGTAATAATTAATCTGATTACATTTTGCCCATCTCTTCCTGATAACTTGCCTTGCCTGATCCTTGCCCGTAACGTTAAGGGGGAGACGATAAAAGTAGATATGCTGAGAACGGCGGGGAAAAATCAATTATGTCGATACTATAACGAAAAGAGAAGAAATTACGCCGACCTCCTTTGTCTTTGTCGACGAATTATAGAATACTCTCCAGCTTATTTCGTAAAAGTCGAGACTTTTTGACTGATATATTGGAAATAGGGGAGGGGTCGAAAATGACGTGTAGTAACAAGGAATTTCAGGAGTCATAAGCTTTGTATCATTACATGTCAAAATATACAAAAATGCTTTAAATGGAAATATGAATAATTTTGAAACTGTTGTTTTTACTTAGTTTGAAGTTTAAGATAATAAATGTTAAAAGATTTTAGTTTTTCAAATCATTTATTGAGCACAATTAAAAATACAAGTACAGTTTTAAATATAAAAATATTTCACCACCGCACTCATAACAACTTATTCTCTCCGCCATTCAAATCTGTCTCCCTATCTCCTATACTTTCTATCCCTTTCACACTCTTACACTGTTCCTTATCGTTCCATATCATTTGCATCATATGTTCTATTCCTGTCACATTCCTACATAAATGTATTGTGAAATTTGTGTGTCGTAATTTATGTATGAGTCCTTATTACAGCGAGTGCCGGCGCAGCGATATACTCGTCGGAATCTGACGCGTCGGACGTGGAGACGCGGCGCGCTCGTCGCCTGGACAAGTCCAAGGCGCTCAAGGACTCGGACTCGGAGGGCAGCGAGCCGCGCGCCAACGACAACGCCTCGGACCGCTCGCACAGCGCCACGCCCAGCCGCAGCGGCAGCGCTTCAGAATGATGACGTCTCACGCTTACCACCACCACCCTTCCTCCCCCCATCCCATCAACACTGGCTATACACTGGTCATCGCGGGATTTGAATGCTGTAGGGGGCTGATGAAAAAACACCAAAAAAGGTGGACTATACCCCGCTGTCCGTACCGCTCGCCTCTCATGCTCCTAGTGCAGTGACGTGCATTCCGTATAAAGCATAAAAAGCATTCTCTTGTTCTACTTGGACATTTTATAAATATATTGACTTAAAATCTAGTGTTTATCAAAATAGCAGTCAGAGTCAAAATTGGACCAAATTTTAAGTATATATACACGGTTAGTCGGAAAGGGCATATCAAGCCAAGGCTATTGGTATAGGTATCGTATATGCTTAGCCGTGGTGGCTGCTGGCAGAATAGAATAGCACCCCCCTCTTCTTGCTGAGGTGTCGTAAAAGGCGACTAAGGTATCTCTTTAACACCGCAATTGAACTAGGTGTTCAGAACGGAAAACTCGACCAAACCTGCATCCTGCTCCCTCCCGATCGTACTGATTCTCCATTCCATCGGGCCTGAGGGAGCTCGGACGAGAGAGTGCTTTTCTGGCAGCGCGTCCAGTTATGCACTTAAATATCTCCTGCGCAAATGACTGTTTCCGAAAACTGGACCTTGATTTTCTTAATCGGTGTTGAAACAGTCGCTGTGGCCGAATCCGGCTAGGACATCATCATACTTAAAAAGGAATATAGTAATTTTCCTGAAAGTTGTAATTTATTTTTACATACTCAAAATAAATTATGTCATTTATTCTTAAACTTTGACAACCATAGCGACAAGCCACGCCCACTAGGGATGTCGAAAATGAAAAAAATATCGTTATATCGATGTATCGATATTTATTAAAATATCAATATCGGCGTCGATATATCAATGGAAAAATGTCGATATATCGATGAAATCTTAATAAACACGAAAGTTTTTACCAGTGTTCCTTTTTATTAAACGAAATTACAAAAATATCAAGAACTAAAAGGTTATCTTCTTACTTTAAAACCTATTTAAGATATCAAACAAAAATAAATCAGACAAACCAGTATTTGCCCGGCAGTGAAAGTAGATAAACTCTGCTTTTTACATGCTACGCTGTCAGCCGGCTTCTATTGTTAGACCGCCAGATTTACGGCAGAAGCTACTCTCTCTGAAGGTACAAAGGAAGCCGTAGGTATCAAGTATTTAAGTGCTAAATTTGAAAGAACTGGAGTAAAATGTCTAGTTTCAATCCAAAATTTTATAGGGTTTTCTTTACGGGATAGATTTGGAGCATCGAGCAACTATTTCAACTCGTTCGGCATTCCGTTGCTTCGAGAGGCCACATTAGCAGTTAGCTGCATTGTTACTGGCTACAGCAATTATAAGCTTTTCGTGGCGAGACCACAGGGACTTTAATTCTGACGTTAAAGAAAATGAAAAAAGTACGAGATAATAAGGTACTGACACTGACAACGACAATACTCGCAAAATGGCGGCAAATAATATACATGCATCAAATTCAAATTTCAATGCACACAATGTAACAAAACATAATACTCAACAGTCTTAGACAACAACGTACTTTTTTTTCGTTCGTTCCTATCTTCTACAGTTTCAGATTTTCGCAACTTCAGTGCCATAAGAACTTAAAAAATATCGTTTTCGATTCAATTTTCGATACTGGATATTTTCTATGGATATATCATTTCAAAATATATCGCCCAAAAATATCGATATTATGAATTGAAAATATCGAAATATCATCTGACATCTGAATTTGTTGCATGTGTATTATTTGCCGCCATTTATTTATTTATTATTTATTTTTGTTTGATATCTTAAATAGGTCTTAAAGTTAGAAGATAGCCTTTAAGTTCTTGATATTTTTGTAAACTTTATCTAATAAAAAAGAATACTGGTAAAATACTTTCGTGTTTATTGAGAGTTAATCGATATTTTTCCTTTGATATGTTGACTCCGATATTGATATTTTAATAAATATCGATATAACGATTTTTTTTCATATTCGACATCCCTAATTTATTATTACCTAAAACTTCACCAACCAATAGAAAGATCCGTAAGGTTTTATAGGTCAAGGATGGTGGGTCGTTGACACACGAAGAAACATATGATTTCTAGGGCTGCCTCTTTATACTTTTAGTACGTAAATCTATAGGTACCTGTATCTCATTAGTTATTCATTTTTGCGAAAAGTTATAGTACACAAGATGTTTGTTTTAATTGCCCCCTTCCTAGGTTTTTCGCTTTATATACCCTTTCCGACTAACCGTGTATGTATGTTACATTGCCAAGTATAACAAGATAATGCTTTTTTGCTTTATATGTGTGCACGCTACTGTCCTAGTGTAATGTTGTACCTGACGGCTGTCGCCTGCTTATTGAAAGTTAATGCTCCATTTAAATTAACCGATTTGTCATCGTGTGTTACTCATCTCTGGGTATACACCACGAGCTGATCTCGAAATGGGACAAGCGGAAACGAATAACTATGACGGACTGTATTTCCTATACCTGTAACAACCCCTGCCAACTTTAATGCCCAGTTTCAAAAGCGATCTTTAAAATTTTAATTTAAAACTCTTATGAATAATTCCAAACAAATTCAGTTTCCATTTGTGTTAAAATTGTCTTTAAAATTTAAAGATCTTTTCTGAAACCGGATTTAAATTTAGATCTTAAAACTATTCAATTAAAACCGAATCTAATCGATTTAAATGTTTTTTTAATTTTTTAACCAGTTACGCAAAAATGTTTGAAAAAAAAAACAATCTTGGACCCTAAATTTTAGTTATTATAAAATAGTACTCCAATATATTTCCTGTATGACTTGTAACGTGTTACATTTAAGATTGTAAATAAATTAGATATAATTATGTACAGTGTTTTTTTTATTCTGACAGTAATCACACCATGGTTGATGGTAAGCTCGGTGCAATCTAAAGACGGCAACGAGTATTAACAGTAAAAAAAATCTATTGATAGTCACAGCGGTCATGCCGGCCTGCACAAATATCTCTTCATGCTTCGTTTAAAAGATCATATCGTAGATAGGTGGGAACACCGGTTTTTGGTGGTAGGGCGATTGCCCGAACTAGGTCATAACCACAGTACACAAGTGTAAAGACTGTCATAGTGACACGCTTCGGCCTGTCGCGTCTCGGGATCTGCTTGTATATATCCAGTAACTCATATACCTAGAGACCTTCAGTCGTGGTATATTTGGGCCGACATGACGACGGAGACTATCAATGGATTTTCATTCTTTGTTGGTCGCTTTTGTTTTCGGACTACGCTGTACTTACCATCAGGTACCCTGTAGTCACTATGTCGAGCCACAGCCACTATTACTAATTCACTAAAGCCATTTCATCTCTGTCACTGTCATTTTGACAGCAAAATTTGGGCAACTATAGATCTTTAGAATCAGGCTTTATAAATCAGTTCACGACGAATAGACTATAAGCGTGGTGATGTTTATTTTATCAGATATTCGTGTGGAAAGAATAATAAATTATATTTAGTGGTCGTAACTGGCTTCGTTATCACACCATTTTGACTGTTGTATGTTTAACCCTTTAACGTCCACGGGACGGATTTTCAAGCTTCGAGTTCGAGCTGATACCATGCCGTGAATTGGAACGAGAAAATATGAGTGTGCTGTAAACGGACTTAGGTACAACCATAGATGGGCAAAATGTAATCAGATTAATGAAAATGATTAATGATTACATTTTACATTTTTACCATTAATATGACTGCATTTTGCTCATTTATTTAAACACCACAAAACGCTAACGCTAACGCTTTTGTAACACTACAAAATCCCAGATTGTATATACATTCATGATTTCTTAATGTTTTAAATGGATTTAATCATGATTACAGAGCAAGAAAATTAAAATTACGACTACATTTTGTAATCATTCATCATTAATCAGATTACATTTTGCCCATCTCTGGGTACAACAACACTTTCAAAATTAGACAATTGTAAAAATCGTTTCATTCAAAAAATCAAATATCGCTTAAAATATACTTCATTTTAATATAATTTTGTTTACAAATACGCAAAACAACACATACAATTTTATTTTAGACGCCAATCACATTGTCATAATTACAAGATACCGATAGATACTGATTACAAGAATTTACTTATTCTCCGCATGTGGTGGTGTTTCAAAATATGCATGATGCACCGGAGGTATATAGGGTAGTAGCTGCTTCATGTCTTTATATTTTTCGTACGTAATAGGTCTGGCATTTTGGTACAAAGGCTCCGGGACAATTTTTTCAAATTTTAACGGCCTTTCAGGACGTAGAGGTAATAAATTGATAATTTTAAATTCTGTGTTCGCCATCGTTGTTTTATAAAAAATGGTATATGGTGCAATTTTGAGCAACCTCAACCCACAGATTTGCAACCAATTGATCTGTTCCCCATTAGTTTTTTTTATCTGTTTTTTAATTGCATTTTGGAGGTTTTTTGTTGAAATTAAATTCTCTCGTTTCATTAATAATTAATAAGCTTTTTTTTTTATAACCCGGGGGAAATCCCTGACGGACCTCAGAGGGCGTTGAGGGTCGTCCCCCGGTGTGTCGGACTTGCACCGACTAAAACCCCCGGGGTGTTCCTTCTCTCCGTCTAGCCGGGACCGGAGGTACAGCAGCGTCCACTTCTCCGGCCCGCGACGACGTCTGGCCTATTCGGTAGGCCTCACCTCTGTGTTTACGAGGGGTTAAGTAAAGGGCCACCCATCGCTCTCCTCATAAGTAGTCTTGGAGCGGTGTGCGGGAACACGTCACACACCGCTCTCGCCTGTATTAATAATTAATTAATAAGCTCAATAATTTCATTAATAAGCTCAATGCCTTATAATATAAAACAATAATTATTAATAATATTATAATCAGGTACGTAAAATACTAGTTGTGTCTCGCGGGTGACACCGCAGGACACAACTAGTATAAAATAAATGAAAAATAACAAAACACACATCGGCATCCATCTGCTATGCCACCTACCTCTATCGATTGAATTTACACCACTTTCATAATCGATGATTATACAATTTCATTTACCGACCGATTTTAAGTTGTACAAAACATGGGATTTTATTGAGAAATTAAACACGAACTAGTTATATATAAAAAAATTACATTAAATTAAGCATGAAATACGTGATAACGCATTTTTCTCAAAAATGGATTTACACCACTTTCAAAATAAACGGTCCATATCTTAAACAGTATTCAAAGTCTTTAGAAATTATCCATGACTTACAAATGGTGCACTAGAGCCAAAGTGGCTTAAGTGAAAATTTTGTGCGCCAGTATTATTTATTTATTTATTGAGTAGCTAGTGGCCGATACATTATATGGAAATATAACATTAATAACTTAAAACAACAAATATTTAAATGCTATAACTAGTAAAAGCCACCGTAACATGTACCAAAAGTAAACAAAAAATAATAATTAGACGAAATCAAATTTGAATAACAAAAGTCAAAGAACTTGAACATTAATGAAAAAAAGTATATGTGGAAACATGTTTAAAAAATATATTAGTTTTATTTATGTAGCATTAATTTTCCTTTTAATAGATTTTCATTCATATTGTTATAGCATTGCGATTTTTCAGACGCTTACAGTATCCTGTATAATTTGAATCAATCTCATTTTGGTGTCATCACTTAAGTCTCTCTGCTTCTAGTAATTTTAAGTAACAGGCAATAAGACCGTCAACTGTTGTTTAAATAACGCAGTTGCACTCCGACGCAGCCTTGAGTTTCTTTCGGCGTTTCTTCTCAAGGTAGTCGATTCCGAAACGTTGGTAGATCACCGTTAGGTTCGTTTTTCAACTGGCCGGCCGCCCAAGTCGAGGTCCGTACCCACAGGGGTACCCTTGCGTAGCCGCCCAACCCATAAATTTCGCTGGCTGAGCGCCCTCTGCGTTCGCCCACCAAACCCGGTTTTGTTGTGAAGGTCTTTCCCGGGCCACCAACGTAGGACATGCCGAAAAAAAAAGGCAATAAGATTTAATTGCAGATTTCATGTAACTTTATTCAATACTGTTAATCTAATTTGTGTTTCATAAACTATCTTCCCTATGCCAATAATTGTCCATGTCCCTTCGTCACTTTTCGTCACGTTTTCTACCACATATCTGCAATCTTTGAAGTCCACTTGACTTCTGTTATACAGTCTATCGAAAGTTGAACTTGGCGCGATAAGCTCACAACTCGTCAAGTCTCTGATTGGATACGCAAAACTTGGTGTGAACTCTTCACCTTCGTTCAAAACATTCTCTTTCGATTTTGCTGGAACTATTTCTGCAATCATAATGTAATTATAGAGATGAATCATGATGATGATGTCCTAGCCGGATTAGGCCACGGCGACTGTTTCAACGCCGATTAAGAAAATCAAGGCCCAGTTTTCGGAAACAGTCAATTGCGCAGGAGATATTTAAGTGCATAACTGGACGCGCAGCCAGAAAAGCACTCTCTCGTCCGAGCTCCCTCGGGCCCGATGGAATGGAGAACCAGTACGATCGGGAGGGAGCGGGATGCAGGTTTGGTCGAGTTTTCCTTCTCTGAACACTTGGTTGAATTGCGGTGTTAAAGAGATACCTTAGTCGCCTTTTACGACACTTCAGCAAGAAGAGGGGACGCTATTCTATTCTGCCGGCAGCCACCACGGCTAAATCATAATCATGGATGAATCATAATGGCATAGTGGATAACAAACCGGTATCCATACGCGTTGGCGCCGTTGGCACGAGTAGTCATACGTTCTAGTCCCAACAAGTTTTTTTTTCTAGATTAATTACGGATCTAGGAACCATATGTTCCCCGGTGAACGATAACATCGTAAGGAAACCCTCATGGCATCTAATAGGAATATCATGTGGAAGTACGGTAGGGTAGAGTGATTGGCCAAACTAGGTCGTGTTCACAGTACACAGTAAAGACCGTCATAGTGACTCGTTTTGGCCTGTCGCGTTCCGGGATCAGCTTGTGTATATCTAGTAACTCATATACCTAGAGACCTTCAGTCGTGGTATATGTGTGTTGACATGGCGATGGGGACTATCAACGTGTTTTCATCCTTTGATGGTCGCTTTCGTTTTTGGGCTAAACTGTACTTACTATCAGGTGCATTGTAGTCACTTTGTTGAGCCAGTGTAAAATAAAAAAGAAAAAACAAACAAGCTTACCCATAATTTCAATAGTGATCACCTGGAACAATTCTATCCATTCTCCATCCAAGTCCTTATAATAGACACTCAGTACCCAGTTACCGTGATCTTCTTCCGTCAAAGGACCTATAGCGATGTCATTGTCTCCCATACCTTCCTCCTTCCTTGTAAAATTCTCATGTTTCAGACTGAACATTTGCAAAGCGTCCACTGGTTTAATTACTGCTTTCGCTCCTTTCATATTCTTAACTATAATATCATTGCCTAGATTTTTAAACTTATTTCTATCATTCTTTCTCTTTTGTTTTACATCGAATTTAATTACATCGCCATTAGGTTTATTTAAATAATAACGTACGTGTTTAACATTTATAATGGGAGCTGATATAATTATGATGTCATTAAGTCTACTTGAGGCAAACTGCGGTGTCAATTCCACTTTCGATTTACCTGAAATTAAAATTTATAGTTTTTAATTTGTCTTACGGTACCGGATTGGCCAGGGAGGCATTTGCTACGCGCCCTGGGCACCCAACCCTTTGCTGGAGCTTTACTTACGTTTTGATCGCTAACCAATCCAAATACTATTATTATTATGTGTGCTTTCCTGCCTTAAAATTGGGGGGACATTCTATGTTATATTTTGTGTATTTTGTCCCTTTGTTTTCTTTTTCAGATATCCCATGTTCAGTACCCATCAATCACTACATACTATAAAACAGTCTCACACGGTGTCTATTTACCTGTTTGCGATAATTAAAAAACTACTGAAAGGGTTGCATGCAGTTTTCCATAATAGACAGAATAAATCGTGAGAAAAAAATAAACGTATAATTTGTTAAGTTGTGTTTTGTTGAAATATGACCATAATTGTCGTTAACAATGTCAGAAAAAATCAAGCAGCCTGGATGCTTTTATTAGAAATACTGCCAAATACTTTTGAGATATAACAAAACAATATACGTTATTATTATACCTCTTGTAAAGGTCTATTTAAAAGTCCCAGATGGCATATATCTATATCTTAAGGATAGCTTATATACCCTTTAGTTTTTTGCTATTTGAATAAAGTATATATTATTAACGACAGAAGGTAAGAAGGTACAGAGGGAGGGATAGAAAGGGGGAGTAGGAGTAGTTAACATGGCATTAATCTACTGTCAGGTAGTACAAAGTTCGCTGGGTCGACTAGAGTAAAATAAAAATAGATAAAACAAAATAGATTGGCTCGATCTGCACCAAGCCTCTTTTTTACTAGGGGAAAATCCTCACTGGATCATGCCGGCTACACATGGATATGGTAACCGGGGTGTACCGCACTTTTACCTACTAAAAACCTCAAGTTTACCTCATCTGCACTAAGACGGGACTGTGGGCCCTGTAATCAATTGCTCCACAGCCCCGCCGTGTACTGCATTTCTTAAGCTCTGTCCCGCAGGAAAAAAATGCTCCCGCCGCCCCTCATTCGAGATCAGAACAAAGCTACCTTTTCAGCCTTACCGGAAGCATTAATTAGATCTTCAAAAGAGTAGATAGAATCATTAACATAACGCGGTTCAGGTTGCTTGTGCAGAGGCTCATCTAAACATACAGACAATTTAGAGGTTTTCATATCGGCAATTGTTGTTCCGAGCCAGCTGGAAGCTCTTCGGACAGTGAAATGATGCTACGTGGCTGGAGCACTAGAAAGCGCTATAGTTTACCATATTTATGAGCTTGATTTTTTAAACGAAATTTTTTATACGTGGTAACAGATTTTGCTTAGTAAGTTAATTTGTAAGAAATGTTTTTTTTATCAGCTTAACCATCAAGACCTCGCAAAGTGAACTTCGTGGTAGAATCAACTACGGCCCCGCTCTCCCTTGATCTAACACTACACGAAATTCACAAAACAAGCTATTTAATTACTCAATTTGGGTTTCATTCTCGTATTTGTATATAATGATAAGCACGAGATTAAATAGTCAATAGCCTTCGTTATGTCGACCTATATATGAATACCATGACTGTAAACACCTGTGCACACTTAAATACATTTGTTTGCTCTAAATAACTTGCCAAAAAGAAAGATACATTAATACCTGGATCTACTTTGAGTTTATATATCGTGCCATGCGGGCTTCCTCACGATGTTTTACTTCATCGGTGAGCATGTGGTGCTTAAATACGTACGTATACTGGAAAAATCTAGAGGTACGTGCCGGAATTCGAACTCGCGACCATTCGCGTAGCCATGCATGAAAACCGGCCCATTATCGCTACGCAACCACAGCCACTAATGTATCTCTACTCAACCCGTAAGGGATATAGCTTGAAGATATATTATTGTTCTTATTAACTTGCCAAAAAAGAAAATCTATGATGATTAAATTTTTCAAATTATCACAGGACACTAAATTCTTTACATATTAAGGAATGATTATTATTGGCCAGGTTCTTCCGACCTCCTTTCCCTTTTTTAACTATACTTATGGAATCCATGGGAAAGTGTTTGGACATTTTATCAACCACGCTCTTCCAATGCGGATTGGCGGGTGTGCACTATATGCAAAGAGGTGCATGCAGCAGCTTAGATGTTAGCAATCTGCGTGCAAATTGACATAATGTATGTCTAAGTCGGCTCTTATGGTACCACAGTATGAAGAAGATGGAAACACTATTCTATTCTCCCGGTAAACCCCACCACGGCCATTAATGGATTAGTAACAAAAATAAGATACATACTCTTCGAATTTCTTAATAATTTGAGTTGAAACATTATACAAGTAAATCCAATAAGTCAAAGTCAGTATTAGTCTTTCATTTAATTTACTTTCAAATTGTAAATAAATTATTTTACAAAATGCTCTACAATTAATGACTTCATTCATTTAGAGTCAGTGCTGTAACTGTATAACCCTAATTTGGAATTAATGACATTAAAATACTTATACACATTCTGGTAAACTCTTTTAGCATGTAAATTATATTAAAAAACCTATTTACAGTTAGGCTGTGAACGCAAAGACCTTTTGTAATTACTAATTAGGTGCCTAACTATACCTAATTCATTATTTATGGTTTTAACTTTTACTACGTGGCTTCAATTGACCTAAATCATAAACTCTTTACTGTTAATGAGAGGTTGTATTGACGAATCTGCTAAGATAAATGGTTCTTCGAATATATGCAGAGAGAATCCCAATATAAACATACTCGTTAGACCCTCGAAGGTTAGATTCCGAGGAAGAGAAGCCTATGCCATCGAAGAAATGGTTGAATGAACTACTTCTCAAAATAAACTGAAGCAAGCTATTGCTTATTGATGTCAACGTTCCGTTACGAAGTCGACCACCAATGATTATGATAAATCATTTCAGGGTCGCACTTTTATTTCAAATCAATAATTAAAGAAGTATGTCTCGCTTGTTTACGTAGATTATAAAAACAATAACAGAACGGATGAATACGGCTGTGCAAACAATACAGCAATATCGCTTTCGACATTCATTTTCAAATTAGGGTTAAATGACCATTATTTTAGGCTATATAAAACTTAGATAAACCCAGGCATAATTGTGGAATAAAAATGAAATATAAGAAAAATAAGAGATCAAAATAAAATTGTTTACTTATTTAGGCCTTTATGTTTGATTCCTTTATGCTATGCTTAAAATTGCTTACTGGTTTACAGAACAATTTCATAATTCTCACTCGGTCAGTTCTACTTAATTCGTTTTCTTGAAGCGTTTTACAAAGAACCTAGCAGCTTCAGCTTGAGATAACTCGCTAAGGGTACGTCGTGTGAGGCAGCGTGTATTTAAAACATAATAACTTTTTGTCAAACAATTAGCATGATATAAACTCGAGAGCCACTTGAAGCGGATACAATGTAGCAAAGCGAAGTTATTTACCTACTAGACAGCGTACCTCAGATTAATGTAGAAGTCGTCAGTCGATCCGATCATTTTTTCAAATATGTTACATAATTTCACATGTATTTTTAATGTCTACCAGTGTTTCAGAATAATTTAAAGGTATAATTTCTAAATATATATATTTTCTATGGCGCAGAGTACCATTATGGGTCAAAATTGGAAAAGCGTAAAAGTTTAACTCGAATCGTGGATAAGCAACATTATATTTTTTAATCGATATTTTATATAATAATAATCAAAAATTACTTATAGAAAAACAATTACAAAGCAGCACATTAAAGTCAGCTGACACCCAAATTAGGACTACCTGTATCTTGGATGTCAGCACATTTCACACAATATGTTACGTGCAATTTGTATCCACAGTGTATCTCCTTTTTTTTACTTGGGAAAAATCCTCATAGGACTGTCTCAGCCACGAAGGGGGTAGCAGCTAGGGTGTGCCGGACTTTTCCCAGCTAAAAACCCCAAGGTGACTACTTCTGCGAATTAGTGGGGACTGCGGGTCCTGTAATCAATTCGCCGCAGACAGTGTATCTCCTATCTTAACACCAAACAATTTTTTTTTTTGTTATCCCGGTGGAAATCCCTACGGACCGTCAGGGGAAGTGGTGAGGGCCACTTCCCCTGGTGTGTCGGACCTGCCCCGACTAAAACCACCGGGGTGCCAGCACTGCCCTCTCTTCGCCTTCGCCGAGCCTGGGAATCCGAATACTTCCGACGGCTCGGCGGGACAACATATATATATATATATATATATATTTAGACTGCAATCTACAGTTTATTAGTTTAGGGTAAACCTTATAAATGACATATTTTTTTAATAATTTAAAATGTAAAAAATCTCATTAAAAATTACATATCGCAACTATTCCCTAACGCCCAATTTTCCTCTAGGCTAATTAAGTTGGTTAATTATTATTACTTAGACTCTACCTTAGGCGTAATCCTAGTCAAGTTAGAAACCATGGTATTGTACACAGACACAATTCCGTCTAAATAACTAGCAGCGGGTTGTTTTCTACTAATTTATTTTCCCGTAATACTTCTAGCATTACAGTTGTATAGCCAACTACTTATTACAAACTTTTAAATTCTTTATAACATACTAAGGTGTCAAAAAATAATCTAATCTTGCAATAAAAATACTGTCCTACATAAATTAATGCCGATAGATTGTATTTAAATATAAATTTAAAAGTATCAAGTGATATAAAACCAATGTATTTCTTTATCAGTTTCAACGAAGTTTTAATTTAAATTGTCATTAGACGACGACATATAATTGAATTCACATACGTACTTAAGATGTCTTGGTTATGTCGATTTAAAGTCACTCCAGAGGTCAGTCCGTACGCAAGAAGCGTATTACAAATCAACACAATACAAGCACCCATGCCTTCAGTTCTGTAAAGACTGATATAAAAAACAGATGTACTACCAGCAAGACATTCGTACTGATATGCCGAAACGCTTATTTGAACAACTACGGTTTTTAATGCCGCTGGATTATTGGCTTTTGTAATTAAACACTTCTATTGTTTGTATGGCCGATTTTATTATAGAATTTTCAGTTTCAAAATTACTATTTTTAATATTCCAGTTAAATTATTTTTTTTTTATTATTTCTACTAAAAATTATTGTATTTTCGCTGTACTTATTGCTGATAGGGATTTCAAATTATGGTCTTGTGTGCAAAAACATCAAAATGGGTAGCTAGTACAGTCAGGCAATTGATTTATATTATCTGACCTACGATTAGCAATACGAAACGCAATATTAATATGTACAAAATTATACTAAACAAAAATGTTAACTTGTCTGTTTGAAGTAATAAATATATTTTTAATCAGTAAGTAAAACAGTTGCGGAATAAGGATCATGCTTGTAGCCACCTTCATTGTCCATTAAATTAACATTCGAAGTGCCAGCTTGTGGCAAATAGCATAACTACAGCCACTAGTGGTGTCATCTATCGGAGAATAGAAAGCTATTTTTAGAAGTATTGCTGCAGCCTAATGAACGTGAACTCTAGAATATACGAAATGGCTTGAGAATCTTGTATGTAATTCGTAGGACCTGTCGCTCCGCTATAAATACGCGGCAGGTTCAAATGAGGAACAATAGTTATCTACGGAAAGCGAAATAAAAGGATCTAAGCGAAACCAAAGTGAACTGTTCAGAGCGATATTTAATGTAGTATTTTATTAAATGATAAGCATTTTCATTTATATTTGCGTAAAACGAGTTTAGTAATACCGGTGTGGTTTTTCTGAAGACCCTTGAATACTTTACACAACTCACAACTACAGAAAAAACAAATATTATAAATGTTTGAAATAATATAACAATACAACCAAAGTTGTGGGATATGATTTCAGAAATCTATTCCTGAAAGGATATTGATGTTTTACAAATAACCTTGTATTTACCCGTGCAATTATCGAGTAACGCAAACATTTTCACTGGGCATTCTATGTGAATTTTAGTAAGCGAAAAAAGGTGCAGTGTTATTCGATGCGGCGAAAATTCACAGTACAGCTTGAACCTTTTTTTGACTGGGTTTTTATAATTTACATCGATATATAAAAATGTATTGCATTCAATGAATCGAGTCATCGATGTATTTGACATTAGTAAAAACCGCATTTCTAAAAAAACCTTTATCAAATATTATTATCGGTACTCAAACCGCACGAAAATGTTCGTTCAATCACATTTATCAGATTAAAGTCCATATCTAGAATCAACATGGTCGGCCAATCTTCCATGATTCTTTAGGGACATGACCTTATAGTATTATTAGTTATAAAAACTGCATAGTCGTAATGCAAAGAGACTGCATCGAATTTGACGTAAGTAGAAGTATAGTACAGTCCAAGGCTAAGATTTATACACGCTATTTCGACTTTGCTTAAGAAAATTCTCAAAAAATAAATTCGTTTTGACAAAAACTGAAAATATAATATGAATTTGAATAGCTATACTATTCGCGGAGTCATTGTAATGTGGCGAGTTTCAAATGAATAAGACGTCTGCTTAGTGCCACTGTTCTTTATTCACTGCTTTAACTTAATGCTAACTTATTACATAAATGAAATGAAAAAGTATTAATTTCGCCACAAATATACAAAAAAAAAACAAAAATTTAAATGTAGCAATACAAACAACACACAAAAACAAAAGAAAATACAAAACATATAAACATGGCGAAAATGGGCCCTTCATCAGCCTAAAGCCACAGAGAAAGTCTGCAGCGCTTATTTTCGTGAAGGGCCCCGGTCGTGTTACATCTTATAAGAATTATCGATAAACAACAAAATACATATAGCTTAAATAATAAATACAAGTGATACTAAAATAAACTATTACATACAATAAATAAATCGACTACATACATACATACGTACTCATATTAGGTACTCGTATAATCCCACTACACCATTTGGCAAAATCGGTGACTTACGATATCCTTTGACATTCGTTAAGTAATATAAATTGTAATGTTTTAGTAAAGTCTAAACAAATTCAAAGTTACGTCTATAAATTTCAGTCTTACCGTTCACTGACGTCTGCATCATTTATAGTACGAACAGCTCAACGCTGCAACCTGTCAAAACTGTCTAAAACGTCAAGGAGGTATTGAGAGAACCCATCTCAGAGATGCAAACATTATTCCATACACGGCCGAATCTGAGCCTTTTTTTTTTTTGTTGACCCGGTGGAAATCCCTTCGGACCGTCAGGGGAGTGCTGAGGGCCACTCCCCGGTGTGTCGGACTTGCACCGACTAAAACCACCGGGGTGTCAACTCTGTCCTGTCTTCGCCTTCACCGGGCCTGGGTATCCGTATACTTTATACGGACCCGGCGAGCGACTGGCCTTGGCAGGGCTCCTCTCTGGGAGGGGGTCAGTTATTACCCCCCTCACTACCTCTCAATGAGGCGTCATGTGGACACACACACGACGTCTTGTGTCTGCAGGACGGCGGACGTCCTTAAAGTCCACCGCCCGGCACCGAATCTGAGCCTCCGATATATCTGTTCCCCAGTGAAAAACCGACACACTATGTTAAGGAAAGTTAGTTTTCTTAGTGATTTATG
Source organism: Automeris io (assembly GCA_036320925.1). Classification (NCBI taxonomy): domain Eukaryota; kingdom Metazoa; phylum Arthropoda; class Insecta; order Lepidoptera; family Saturniidae; genus Automeris; species Automeris io. The sequence goes on along the minus strand of JAUDJH010000030.1, from coordinate 1,588,490 downwards.
GTCATTAGTGCGTAAAATTTAAGGAATGCCTCAGAAAGATGTCCTTAATCTTACTTTTAAAAATAACTAATATTCCACGTTGTAAATGAGCTCCAATGAAATTGAGTGTTTGTTATGGCTTTTGTGACGAAACATACTGTGAATACAAAGATAAAAAATAATGGTATTAATGTATTTAAACGTGTATAAAGTGATAAGGCGCCACCCATTACCACGTTTGTATGAGCACTAACCGATCAGTAATCTGACATTAGTATCACGTTATGCCTTGTGCAGTTTCTTCCGCAAACTGGCAGAGACCGTTACTTAATATGAAGTTCACCTTTTGAGCCCTTAATGTGCAAAATCTATTTTAATATTACAAAGTGGGAATGTTTATTTGCACGTAGGAGGTAATCAATAAAACTATACACCCGAATTCTAAAATTTTTTCGTCAATATTTGTAATGGGCCTATAGAGTGGATATCGACATTATGTAAAGCCACCGGAAGCAGAGAGGCCAAAAATTATTGTCAAATTGACAGCGAAAAGTTTACTGCAGAATAATGTACTTAAAAACTGATTAATAGTAAATATATATCATTATGCTATAATCCCTTTCGGAGTGAGTAAAGATACGTTAACCCCTTGACATACTATGACGTCTAGAAGACGTCATTTGTGACTTATTTCAAAACAATAATAGACGTGTCTCAGACGTCTTCAATATTCCGTTGCGAGTTGTCGTTTGCAGTGCAATCAAAGATCATTCTTATATCAAGAAATTAATAATTCGGCACGGTTTAAAAATTTTTGACGAAAAATAATCGAATATAAGAAGCGAAACAACTTGGCAGTGTAAAAAGTGCCAAGTACCATTGCACATTCCGAATTGTTTTGAAAAATTTCATACATTAGAAAATTTAAATTAATAATTTGCATTTAATATAATAGTTATACATTTTTTTTTTGTTGTAACACTAAGTTTTATGTTTTGTTATTCAAATAAAGTATTTTGAACAAGATACATGATGACATGATGATTTCCTAGCCGTGTTCGGCCACGGTGACTGTTTCAACACCGATTAAGAAAATCGAGGTCCAGTTTTCGGAAACAGTCAATTGGGCAGGAGATATTTCAGTCCATAACTGGACGCGCTGCCAGAAAAGCACTCTCTCGTCCGAGCTCCCTCAGGCCCGATGGAATGGAGAACCAGTACGATCGGGAGGGAGCAGGATGCAGGTTTGGTCGAGTTTTCCTTCTCTGAACACCTGGTTGAATTGCGGTCTTAAAGAGATATTTTAGTCGCCTTTTACGACACCTCAGCAAGAAGAGGGGGGTGCTATTCTATTCTGCTGGCAGCCACCACGGCATACAAACAAGATACAAAGCTATATTCGAATGACATAGCAACGAATAAATAAATAGTATTTCTAGACATATATTACTTTTGTGTTTTTTTTTTTTATAACTTATTGGTGAACGCTTGACCTCAATCACACCTGGTGGAAGGTGAAGATGAGTCCGATGATGAACCGCGTCGGCCTAACAAATGCCTATTCACTCTTCTTTAATGATATGTCAAGGTGTTAATAGCTGTATCTACTTTGCGATTATATGTCGGGCACTACGGGGCCAGAACGCAGCTGATCCTATTCTCAGGACACTTACACATGCCATTTCTATTAAATGACATGCGTGCTTCTTCTCGGAGTTTTCTTTCACCGGTAAACATATGTTGCCTTAATCCGTACTAAATCTGGAAAAAGTCAAATACGTGCCCGAATACGAACTCACGACCACTCGCGTTGCCGCGGTTGGATACCGGTCCGCTAACTACTAAGCCGCCACAGCAACTAAAATCTGGTTAATGTAACATTATTTTTCGACAAATATAATGGATTTTAATTCTTATTGGTATAAAATTGCAATTTTTGTATATTATTAAGCACGAATAGCCAATTTTATTTGAGCCCACTATAATTTTAAGAGAACATTAGGAGTGCTCTGGTTCTGAAGGCATCATATTATCCTGACCTTACGTGAAATGGCTATTCCACGGTAGTGAAACCAACAAAAGGTTTGTGATTAAATAAATAAAACACTGAGTACTATTATGTAAACGATTAAATATAATGAAATATTATGCCGCAAGGGCTGTAGACACAATCCATGCCGAGTATGGGGCAATCCGTGTGTTTATACTAGGGAATTGCCCTTGAGCACATCCTTCAGCCCAGGAAAATACTCCAACCACAGCGCCATTGTCAACTATGGGACTACCGCCATCACCCTGCGAAACAAAATGTATTACTGGTCATATAAGTTGACAATTAGGTGTATTGTATTTTAACAGAAGTAATTTCGGACCAACATCAGTTTTTTTTTAGGGTTTCATTTACTTACTTTACTCAAAACGTTGACAGAAACTCTTACAGGATCACTTCGATTTCCATTATTTGTCAAGTCCCTATTTCTCAAGAACGCGTAGAGAAATCGTTAGAAGTTAATATGTAATGCTTAGGTCTACTGTCCCTATGGAGGAAGCTAGCTCTGCCTTTTCCTCAGGACTCAGTAGATGAGAGGAAGAACATCCCAATGGCTTTAGTTGGTAAAATTCTAACACCAGGAGGATTTCCACCCAATCAAAAAACATCTGGAGTCCCTTGTAGGTCTCCAAAAATCAAATTTCTGTCATGGCAATCAAAAGATACGTCTGTTTCCACCGTATAGCTATTTTATCGTTTTAACCATTTTCACAAAGGAACCTGAATCTTACCGGTGACCTAGAATAATAAAATTCGATAGAAAGCAAGCATCACATGTATAGAGAAATATTTGAAAACTGTAAATTTGTAGCTACATCAATAAAATACCCTGACAAGTTTGTACGATACTCTAGGTGCTAAAGTCCAACACGCACTTAGCAGATTGATTTCCTATTAAGTTACGGTCCGTAGAAACTGCATATAATGATTACCTTGTGGATTACTAACCTGACACTGTCCTCGTACTCCAACGTCAAGCCAGCCCACGCAGACCATGTTGTTGGTGACGGTGAAGCCTATCGTGTTGTAGCGGTTTGCGCAAGTTTGCTGGTTTACCACCCAGATCTCAGTCTGGCGCAGCTGCTCCGAAGGTGTAGGATTGGCAGCCTGAAATGCATACATTATATTACACAAACACTAAAAATAATTATCATACCACTGACTTATTGTAATTATAATGTAATAATAGCTCTTTATTCCATGAAAAATAATAATAATACACATAAAAATACAGTTTTTTTTTCGCACTGTCATTTTATGGATCCCTTTCGGGTGAGAGCCTCCTCCAATCCATCCCATTCATCTCGGTCTGTAGCTTTCCTCATCCAATCCTTTCCTGCAACTGAGATTATGTCGTCATTCCACTTTTTTTGTGGTGTGCCTCTTTTTCGTTTGCCATATGATGGACCAGTCCATCCATTTATTATATACGCCCAACCTTTTCTTGTGTCGTGCTATATGTCCTACCCATTTCCATTTTAACTTTAAGACATGTTGAATCGCATCCGTTAGTCCTGTTTTCTCTCTAATATCTTTGCTTCTCATTTTTTGTATCTTTCTTACGTTTAGGATACTACGTTCCATAGCACGCTGACTCGTTATTATTTTAGTTTTAATTTTAGTGTTTGAAACTTTGAAAGTCCAAGATTGACTCACATATTTTACCACGTTAATGTGAGGCAACTTTATTTGGCATTTACAAATTATTGGCTTTTGTTGCCTTGTGAATAACGGACCAGTTTCGAATTCCGGCACCTACCTCTGGGTTTTCCAGATGACATACGGATTTAGGCACCACATGCTCATGGGTGAAGGAAAACATTGCAAAGAAACCCGCATGGCATCTAATAGGAATGTCATGTGTAAGTGTCCTGAGAAAGACTTTGCTTTTCGCATTATTACACTCTCTAAACCTTCATGCATTCGTCCATCCACTGAAAAGGTTGTGATGTGCCGTTTATTCATTCTTGCAACTTTTTATTTTTAAATTAATTAAAATAAATTTAACAATAAACCTTATAATTACAAACGAAACCACACAATATAGAAACTTAACTTAGGAGGGACAACAACAAGTAACATCTAAATATATATAACTCAAAGGTGACTGACTGACTGGCTGACTGACTGACTGACAGTGATCTGTCAACGCACAGCCCAGACCACTGGACGGATCGGGCTGAAATTTAGCATGCAGGTAGATGTTATGACGTAGGCATCCACTAAGAAAGGATTTTGATCAATTCTACTCCCAAATGGATAAAATGGAGGATGAAAGTTTGTATAAATCTTCTTACATTTTCACTTCCACTGTACACACACACACACGCACAGCCCAAACCACTAGACGAATCGGGCTGAAATTTGGCATGTAGGTAGGTAAAGTCTACTTTGCCATGACAATAAACAAGTTTCATGGGCAAACTCTCAAATTTGTGGGTATTGACTTGAAAGAACATTGCTTCTCTTAGGGACAGTTTTATGTTGCTTGCTCACGAGTAAGTTCACCCAATAGCTTGTAGTTTTAGCGCCTAATGACAGATTAGTTAAGAATATTGTATACAAAGAAGTTTTGTATGCCCTAATTTTTTACACACGCTAAACAAAAGTAAAGCCGCAAAAACTATACCTAATTAATAGTAATACTTCTTAATGCGAGCGAAGCCGCGGGCAAAAGCTAGTTAAATATAAATTAGTTTTAAAACTAATTTATGTAGAATATGGAGTCCTACGTAAACGGCGAGGGAGCGCGAGTTGGCAGAGCCAAGACGGACCTTCAACTGCGGTATCAACTGAGAAAGGCGGTCAGCTGGCTACTGGCCCCTTAGGGCACGACATATAAGCGCAAATTGGATACAGCCACTAATGTATCTCTGATCACCCCGAAATGGATGTAGCGTGACGATATGTTATTATTATATTTAATACTAGCTGATCCGGCAAACGTTGTTTTGCTATATAAGTTATTGTAATATCTTCTAAGATGTTCATTGAAATTAAGTGATGTCAAAGAGAAGTTTGTTCACAATTAAATACTCTTAATCAACAACACATTTATTTGGATAAAGATTAATATTATTACGTTGATACAACTCTTAACAAATAATGCATTAATTTCGACCAAATTTGATTACTATAAAAACGGTTCTAGTGAGTTAATCTTAAAAGATAGACATATACTGTCATTTTTTTAGATCATTTTAAGAGGAATAACTCTGTCATACATATATTTTTGGTATCTTGAACCGTTTTCGCAGCGCACGCAATGGAAGCACTCAAGGATGAATAATTTTCCCCGTTTCTTTTCACATTTTCCATTATTTCTTCGCTCCTAATAGTTGCATCGTAATGTTATATAGCCTAAAGCCTTCCTCGATAAATAGTCTATTCAACACAAAAAGAATTTTTCAATTCGAACCAGTAGTTCCAGAGATTAGCGCGTTCAAACAAACAAACAAACTCTTCAGCTTTATAATATTAGTATAGATAAATTATAAAATTGAACTGGATACAGCAATGTCATCATAATCTTCTCTATAATATAAAAGTGAATCGTTAAATGTGTATAAGCGCGAAACTCGAGAACGGCTGAACCGATTTGACTGATTTCTTTTTTGTTGTATTTGTTGAAGTCTGGGGAAGGTTATTACGGAGAGAAAATTTTTAAAAAATTGTCTGAAAAAGTCTAAAAACTACACTTTTCTATATTCTCATACAAAAAATTCGTAATAATATTTAAAAGTCAATTTGAACTTTAACACCATACCATAAAGTTTAAATGTCAGTGGACGGGTTCCGGGAAGGCAAAACAATTGAGTGACGTATAAATATTAATGTCAATATTTGTCAATTTTTATACATATAGCATTAAGGCCAGGTTCCTTCAAACAATTTTCAAAAAACAGCTGACAGGCCAATAAATAGGTTTTGGCAGAATAAAATCGGACGGGGAAGCTATTAACATAAAAAAAAACAATGTGACTTTGTTTTAGAGAAATGGGGCAGAACAAGGTCTGCCGGGACAGCTAGTTAAATATAAATTATAAAATTAAACTGGATACAGCAATGTCATCATGATTGTTTTATATAAACAAATCATAACAATAAATAATAAAATTTCGCATTCTGTCGTATACCCGGCTACTTACTCCAAGATGCGTCTGTTTTCTCGTGACCATGGAATGTGTCGAGCCATAATTTAAAATAAGTTCCTCCGCGTATAAGACTCGTTACAGTTTTATAAAAATACAACAATTAGCCAGCCTAAAAGTGCAATTTACAATAACCCTAGTAGCGGTGCTGAAGGACGTGGGTTCGAGTTGCAGTACCCGTAAGCTTTTCTTTGTTGAGCATATTGGGTTGTCGCGACTTACGGGCGTGTATTTATTTAACTATTTTTGTTGTTGTCTAGTACACATAATACAAGTGCAAGCTTAGTTTCATTGTGGCGTGCTCTGCCTAAATACAACGAGCAGTATCGGGGAGGGTATCATCTTCCCCCGAGTTTGTGCCCATCGGGCGCGGCGCGACGGGGCTGCGGCGAATTGATTACAGGACCCACAGTCCCCGCCAATGCGCAGAAGTAGTCACCTTGGGGTTTTTAGTCGGTACAAGTCCGACACACCTCGGTTGCGAAACTCCCCGTGTGGCTGAGATGGTCCTATGAGAATTTTCCCCAAGTAAAAAAAAAAGTGCAAGCTTAGTTCGGAGCTAGATTAATGCATATAAACTTGTTCTCATAGGGCTATGACATGGAGTTCTTCAAAAGGCATGTTTATAATATCCTTCTTGGTTGGCAACTCAATAACAACGGTCCTTGTGTTGTGTTTACTATCAAATGACCCGTGAGCCTATTCGCCGATAACGGTTTCAAAAGGTGTCTCTCTTACAGATGTAGCGCCCCATCCTATAGCCCATACTGCTTGGAATTCAGCGAATGCGTAAGCTCCACCGGCGATCCTGGCAGGTTCCACTAGTCCTGTTTGGAACTGTAAGGGGAAGGTTGTCTGGAGTACTGCCAAATCGTTGACCCTGGTGGTCAAGACGAAGTCTGGGCGCGGCGTGATGCGGCTGATCGCGTGGATCACTCCGCCTGCGCCGCCGAAAGACGATCCCACTCTCGCGCGCCACCACGCAATAGGGTTCAAACTGGAATATGTCATAAAAAGTATTATCAGCGTAATATTAACATTTCCATCATACTCGTTCCACACAAGTATATTATTACACTGCTTTATGTTTATAATTACTACATTACGCACTAGTGATTTAATAACATTGCGGTACATTGCAGTAATGTGATATCTCTATAAAGTTAAGTTACCGCAGATTATAATGTATGTAGAAGAAAAATTCTTAATTTAATCGAATAAAACGTTTTTTAATTATCAAAAAAGAGATTTTTTATTTCGGTGTATATTCTATGGTATTTATTCGATATATTATCTTTTCTTCAAGCAAATATATATAGTTGTGTGTGTAGGTGTAATTATTTGCTGTAATTATTATCAAAAATATCGACTTCAAGTAGTGAAAAAGAGCAAAATATAGGTTTGACCCCGTCGGAAATATCAATAGAAATACGAAACGCGAGTGGCCGCCAAACTGAAATGATACTTTAACTGTTTAACACTATACAACATTAATACTGTATAACATTACATGAGGCTGTCTTTTTCTGCGCAAGTGTGACGAAATAAAGATCATTTAACCCTCATGTGTGTGACCGGGTACCCGGGTACCCATCTCGCTACATTTTTGCTCCTAATTTAAAAAGAAAATATTTTTTCGACCTACGGCTCCGGATCTAGGAACTTTTAATCTTTACCAAGAGATTGACATTGCGAAATAAAAATTTTTTGCTCTAGACGTATGACCTCGAAGTACGGGTAGTCCCAGGGTGCAACCAGGGTACCCGGGTACCCACACACACACACGAGGGCTGCATTATAATTACAGTCTTGGATTCGCTTCGTCCTTTATGATTGATATGAAACCAGTAATTAGATCCTTTACTAAGCAGGTACAATTTAAAGGGCATTTATAACGAGTACTGGTTTTTAGGAGTCGAAGCTGCTCGCGTCCGTAGGCTTTACCCTAGTTTCCCTACACGTAACTCCTGGGTGGTGCTAAACGAGCAGCAGCGAGGTGGTAAGGCGTCGGTGCCCGTCTGGATCGCGACCACGGTATATGGGTGTGAAGCCCGTCATAGTGACCAGTTTCGGCTTGTCGCGTTTCGGGATCAGCTTGTGTATATCCAGTAGCTCATATACCCAGAGACCTTCAGTCGTGGTATACGAGGGCCGACATGACGATGTAGACTATCAATGGATTTTCATCCTTTGATAGTCGCTTTCGTTTTTGGACTACACTGTACTTACCATCAGGTACTCTGTAGTCACTATGTCGAGCCAGTGTAAAAACAAAAAAAAAAAGAGTACAAAACGCGAAAGTTCAAAATGTGTTATTGCAAACTGTTATTATCAGTTCAGTTCTGCGTAAAGCACTATCAAACGACACAAGAATACATAGAACCATAGATGGGCAAAATGTAATCAGATTAATAAAAATGATTAACGATTACATTTTACGTTTTTTACCATTAATATGACTGCATTTTGCTCATTTATGTTTTAAAGACTACAAAATCCCAGATTGTATACACATTTATGATTTCTAAATGTTTTAAATGGATTTAATCATGATTACAGAGCAAGAAAATTAAAATTACGACTACATTTTGTAATCATTCATCATTAATCAGATTACATTTTGCCCATCTCTGCATAGAACTCATACAATAATAAAAACGATCAATTCGTTTTAAATCCTAAATTGTTTTTTGTTACATATTGAAAGAGTTTCACTTCTTACGATTTTACAATTACAGAGATAATTACACTGCATTGGTGTAGAAGCAGGATGCAGCAGAAAGTATGGCTCTGGTGGTAAGTATGGTGCCTCCGCATGCTTGTACGAAATTACCGTCGCCGCCATTTGTGAGTAAAGCTGTCGCGAATGGATAGCTGCTAATTTCCACAACAGTGCCGCCAGCTATTCTCTCGTTCGAGACAGATTGACCTGAAATTAATATTCTTATTAGATTGAAGGCCGTTTAGACCTGAAATGATCTTGTTATTTTACTCGTGAATTAATTTATTTAATTTTTGAGATAAAATAAATTTGAAAACATGTTGTTATAGTGTATTAGATGTATGAGCAAATAAATAAAATAGTTTTCAAATGTTTTATTGATTTTAGGATACAACAATGTAGGGATGTCGGAAATGAAAAAAAATATCGTTATATCGATATTTATTAAAATATCAATATCGGCGTCGATATATCGAAGGAAAAATATCGATATATCGATCAAATCTCAATAAACACGAAAGTATTTTACTAGTATTGAATTTTATTAGACAAAATTACAAAAATATCAAGAACTAAAAGGCTATCATCTAACTTTAAGACCTATTTAAGATAACAAATAAAAATAAATAATAAATAAATAAACCGTCATAGACAATATAGTTCGTGTTTTTTTTTTCGTTCGGTCCTATCTTCTACAGTTTCAGATTTCAGCAACTTCACCGCCATAAGAATTTAGTAAATATCGTTTTCGATACAATTTTCGATACTGGATAATGTATATCGATATATCATTACAACATATATCGCCCAAAAATATCGATATATTGAATGTAAAATATCGATAAATCGATGTATCGATATTTATTCGACAAGCCTACAACAATGTCCTCATTTATGGACGACGGGGCTGAAAGAGTTAAGCAGTTCACTAATGCGCACATAAATGCCTAAAAATAGTATTACCTCATCTGGCACGGGAATAAGTCTCTGTAAGTACAGGAGAGGAAGAAACACAGAATAATAATCTAGAATCATCTAGAGCAGGGGTGGCCTACATGAAACCCACTGATGTCCTTGTTGTGATACATAAAACAGGGTAAAATTAGCTTTAATTGTTAAGTTACAATTTTAACAACAACAAAGTTTTTTAAGTGTTTTCCGTCTAGTTTCAGACACGCTCCTTAAGTATTAAAACCATTTTAAACACTAATAAATCATTTATACAATTGATGGTACATTATTGCAAACATTTCAAAATTTAAAGAGCGTTTCTAAAGCTGGTCATAATTCTAATATTTTATCTGCCAGTATATAACGTTTACTGTTATATTATAACTTAATTCAATGTACCAGAAAATACTATTTTACAACCAATACTAAATATTACTACTTACCCGCAACACTCAAAAAGTAAATAACACAAACAATTAGAATCTTCATTGTATAAAACTATAAGAAACTCGACACTAAAAAAGTCCTGCACAAAATAACATACAAAAGTCACTGTCAATTTGTAAAAGTTATTTTATCATTCAATTAATATAAATTCAGTGACCTTGTAGTACTGATTATCAATAATTATCTGCTTTATCTCCTTTTTGATAACTTATAGTTCAGCTATTGGTTGACTCTGCCTAGAAATCTAAAGGGTTTCGAATCTCAGTAGCAAGATTTATTGCAATAAGAGATTAATTTTATTGTCTATTTATGAATAATTGTAAAACAATCTAAAGTTTTTTAAATTGATTTAGAATGATAGCACTTCCCGGTCGCCATGGGGTGACAGCAAGAGTCGTGTCCGACTTCTATTGACAAAAACTCCTAGGTGTTCTTATCACGCCGCGACACACAGGCCGTGGGAACGAACTACCTAATCTGCTACCGGTATGCGGAAAGTCTTCTCAAGCGTCCCATTTATGGAGGCTGAGTAGAGTTGACCGCCTCTAGGAACCCATCATAATAAGCAATGCGTGTATACACTCACACCCCGTCTTCTTCATTCATGGGCAGTGGACTCCCTCAAATACTGTAACAGGGTAGGTGGCTGAAGGGCCTAGCTCAATAAAAAAAACCAAAACCTGTTACATAAAATTTATTAAAAAAAAATAGGAAATATAAATACGCGACTCGCGAAAAAGATGTGAGCGGTGGATTCGGGTGTGCTTGTTGTTCCTTTTGGGTTTTAAAAGGAACAGAGGACTTAACGGAGGAATCGGCGACTCAGGCGACCCCTAGGTTGGTACGGTCGCAGGTCGGCGACCCTGGGACGAACGCGGCGAGACACGCCGGGGCTCGTTGTCCTCGAGGCTGGGCGATATCAGTGACCGCTCCCAGGCTTCCGCAAGCAAGAAGAGTTCCTTAAAGGGAACGTGGAAAAACCGGGTTACACTATCCGGGTTCACGATAGCAACAACCAGTTGGCACAGTCAGATATAATATACAGATAATATAATAAGTGAGTACGTCTTCCCACTATTAAAGTTAAAATAGCAATGCCAAATACGATTGTCTGAGGCAGTAAAATAAATAATCTAGGCCACGCCTATAGATGTTTCCCGAATGTATTGAGGGTTGCAAGCCCTAGCGTAACTCCTTCAAAATATGTTATATGTGAGTGATTGGGTAACTAAAATAAATATATGTATATATAATACCAGTTATGTAAAAGAGGGAGGAAGTATCATAGCGTGACATAAATCACCGCTACAGTACCTCTGCCTGTATTTGCTAAATGTAACTTTTTTAGCTGAAGGCGGACAAACCCTAAGGCGTCGCCTCTGACAGGAAACTATTAGGAAGTTAATAAGATGTAAAAAAATACTAAATATGATTTATGAATAAAAATGTATATTTTAATACGCAAATTTAAGCTGCTTCAATAGCTTTGGGCTTGCGCAAGCTGTTTCTGAAGCTATTTCTGATGTCTGTTGCTCTCGCATAAGTCCAGCGTCTGTTCTTCTTCGGGCCGAGTGATAATCCCAATAACATCAAGGCGACACCTAGCAGTATCACTGTTATCCACACGTGTATCGATACGGACTCTGAAATTAACGACCTGCTATTTAATACCACGGCATAGTTCTACAATTATACATAACCAAAATAAATAAAAAAATAATAATATTTGTGAATATTAAAAAGTTCATATAAAATTGAAGAAATCGAATTATTTTACATGTGATTTAAGCTCGGGTTGCTTACAAAAATCAGTTTAAAGACTTATAAAACGTTTTAATTAATAAACGGTCGTAAAGATTAACAGGACTGATGATACTTTTGACATCAGGACCTACTAGCATGGTCTTTTGCTTTCCTGTTTTCCTTTGTTTGTCAGGGCAGCGACCTCGGTGTGTCAGACTCTTACTGACTAAAAACCCCCGGTATGTACCTCCTAATTGCTTCATCCAGGCCAGGGAAATCAAATTCATCCAGACGCCCAGGGAGCGAAAAACCTTTTTAAGGCTACCGCTCTGAAAGGATGGAAGTAAAGAGCCGCCCCTTCAAAGCCTATCTCGCAGGCAGCGAGCCAAACACTACGCACCACCTCCCTAACCATAAACCATATTTGCGAACAAATTACACTGCTTCAAATAAATAGTGTTATAGACAAGCTTAAATTAGGTTTAATTCGTTGATACAAGCCGCCCTTAAATCCTATTTGTTAATATATCCCTCAAATATATTATGCACTTACTATTCTCTGACTCCACATTAATTTGAAGTAAGTTCTCCGTCGTCATTCTTGATAATTCCACGTCCTGCCCTCTCACCTTCGCGACCACGGTCCAAGGGTGAAGGTTCAGCATCGTAGGTTCTTCTATTTGCAGCAAACAATTGCCGTTTTCCAACGAACTGAGGTCATTGTAGCCGTTAGGTGCGCTGTTCGATGTAAAACCTGTAATTTTTAGTATATCCACAATAAAATTATGTTAATATACCGTCACGATATATATGTTACGGAGTGAGAAGATATACATTAGTGCATGTATCAACTAGTGATGCCACGAATAGTGAATTAGCAGAATACCGAATACCGAATATTCGGCAACGCTGTCGGCCGAAGCGCCGAATATTCGGCCGCCGAATATTCGGCATGGGAAACATGCTTATCGGGGGCGCGTTAGCTGTATTAAGGCAAGTTGCAACCTGTTTTCCTCGTTGCGTTGGCGCGGCCAGCAAAGACAATACAATACCCAATACAAATGAAAAAAAAATACCCAAAGCTTTCGAAATTTGCTAAAGTTTATCTTTCTTCTCCTGGAAGTAGCGTGTTTAGTGAGAGGTTATTTTTTGAGACTGGTAACATTTATGATGAAAAGCGTAATCGTTTGCTACCAAAAAATGCTGAAATCTTATTTTCATCCATCACAACTTACCACCGATCAATTTTAATTACTAAAGTGTTGTAATTTTGAAATAAATAGATAATTTTGAGTAATATAACGTGCCTTTTTTACATGATTTGGTATTCGGTATTCGGCCGAATAGTACGTACTATTCGGCCGAATACCGAATAGCAAAAAAAGTGGCCGAATAGGCCGAATACCGAATAGTTGCCGAATATTCGTGGCATCTCTAGTATCAACCAGAGATGAGCAAAATGTAATCTGATTAATGATTAACGATTAAAAAATGTAGTCGTAATTTTAATTTTCTTGTTTTGTAATCATGATTAAATCCATTTAAAACTGAACGCCGTTCTCAAGGCACTTGCACATGACATTTCTATTAAATGCCATGCGGGTTTCCCCACTATGTTAATCTTCACCAGTGACCATGTGATGCCTAAATCTATATGTAATCTGGAAAACCTAGATGTGCATGCTGGGATTCGAACCTACAATGATTCGGGTTATCGCACATGAAACTGGCCTATTATTTGTTAAGCCACCAAAACCACAAAGGTATAATCAGAGATGGGCAAAATGTAATCGGATTAATGATGAACGATTACAAAATGTAGTCGTAATTTTAATTTTCTTGCTCTGTAATCATGATTAAATCCATTTAAAACATTAAGAAATGATAAATGTGTATACAATCTGGGAAGTTGTAGTGTTTAAAACACAGATGAGCAAAATGCAGTCATATTAATGGTAAAAAACGTAAAATGTAATCGTCAATCATTTTTATTAAACTGATTACATTTTGCTCATCTATGGGTATAATCAATAATATGATCGAGATTGTTTGTAAGCGGAGATCTCATTACAATTGTTCCTTCAAAATGTCACTCAGGGCACACTTCGCCACACACACATAAATTAAGTTAAAAAAAAACTGGGGAATGAAGTCCTCAATACGCATACATTTCAGGAAAATAGAGTTCTTTGAAATAAAGACAAAAATATTAAACTACGCTAGCGAGTATATTATCAAAAAAATAGTATGAAATTACCTAAACCATCTATGCGTACGAATCTGCAATACTCGAGCTGTCTATTTCCATACACAGATGCTTCTAGAAGAAGTCCACGTTGTTCATGCTGATAATGACGGACTGTTATCGCCTCTGAAATAGACTTTTTTAGTTCAAGGTTTCTATATTTTATACTTTTCTCCGGTTTTGTTTCGTTTTTCACGACGTAAACTAAGTCCTTTAAAAATTTAACCGGTAGTAAAATATTGGAAATTAGTCTTCAGAATGGGGTTCCTGTCATAATGAGATATTTTCTTTTTTTTTACATTGGCTGGACATAGTGACTACAGAGTACCTGATGGTAAGTACAATTTAGTCCAAAAACTAAAGCGACTATCAAAGGATAAAATAAATTGATTGATTGAGTCTCCGTCGTCATGTCGGCCCACATATACCACGACTGAAGGTCTCTAGGTATATGAGTTACTAGATATACACAAGCTGATCCCGAAACGCGACAAGCCGAAACTGGTCACTATGACGAACTTTTCATCCATGTACTGTGGTCGCGATCCAGACGGGCACCGACGCCCTAGCACCTCGCAAAAATTATGAAAGTTTGATTTTCAGGGATTGCGAAAATTGGCAGTGAGTAAATAAAATGAATTCTATCTAATGTTTTTATTTATTGAGTTGGGCCAATATTGGTTGTATTGTAAAGGGTAAATTAATTTAAAAATATTATAATAATAGGCGAGATTACTCGATACCTTATCCTTTGTGAGGCAGTTCTTCCGCTGACTCATTGTCAGTCAAATTCCCCTCAACGGGAAGACTAGCAAAATTTAAATTATTTTAGAATATAAAAATAATGTTATATAAAAAAAGCAATGCTGTGTTTTATAAGTTAATAAAATATATAACAATTACTTAAAGATCTGGGCGGCGCAATTGAGGGAGTGCGTCGCCCAATATTTTCAAGACGAGAGCGGTGCGCGAAGTGTTCCCGCGCACTGCTTCAAGACAACGAAGGTGAATAAACTTTGTGCAGAGGCCCTCCATTAGGCCAGACGTCGCCGAGTGCTAAAGAAGCTGACACAGCCTTGCCCTTTGGCCCCGGCAGACGGGAGAAGGAACACCCCCGGGCTTTTAGTCGGTGGGAGTCCGACACACCGGGGGGTGGCCCTCATGGCACCCTGACGGCCCATGATGGGTTTTCCCCGGTTTAAAAAAAAGTACTTAAAGATTCAGACAATAAATTTAAAAGTTGTATAAATTTATAAATTCAGTCCTAGTTCGTTCGTATAAGCTGTAATCAATAAGGACTTCATTATTTAAGGGTTGCTAACATTTACCATTGATTGTAACATGGAACTGCGACCTTTGTTCCTGCTCTGAATCATTCAAAAGACCGACATGGCAACTCCATCGACCACTGTCAGTATGCAATAAGTTTTTGAATCTAACGCCACATTCCCCGGCATCGAACCCATTACCAATATATTCCATGTCGCCCGATGTCATGCCTGTAAAGAAACATTTTGCAAGAAATAATTATAGAAGGATAACTTCAAATCTAATTGTTTGCTATTGCCACATTGCTGACGTTTTTAGATTCTCTAGTAGTACTGTCATGTTGTTCGAAGCATGATTAGATTTCCCGATTCCAAAAAAATCATTGAAATCTATTAATTTGAAAAAAGTTCCAGAACGAGTTGGTCGGCTGTTGAAGATCTTTAATTTTCTCGAGAACTGATGTTAAGTAACCAGTTAAGAATAAAAATAATAAAATTTTTGTAAAAGACAAACGAGGGTATGTGGCACTACGCACCGCTATCCCTTCAATAATAATCGGAGTGAGTAGGGGGTGGCAACTTTACCATCTCCTACACAATATGTGGGGCCTGTAGAAGACCAGACGTCGCTAGGTGCCAAAGAGGTTTGCTCGGCTGTAACTCAAGCCTCAGCAGACGGGAATAGAAACATCCCGTGAGTTTTAATTGCTAAGAGTCCAGCACAGCAAGACGCTACACTCATGGCACCCTGACTGTCCATGTAAAAGGAAATTTTGTAGAATGTAGCTATTAATGAAGCAAATCTATTGAAAAATGATGTGAATGATGATCTAATGTGAACTTTTATCTATTATTATTCTAAAAATTCCTTTAAATAATCTATCTTATCATTTGCGAACACTTATCAGTAGAGTGCCTTAATTAAAAACTAATAAGTTAACAGTATCTTACACGACAACATCTCAAATCTTCAGTTACCTGCTTCTTATCTAATTGCTATTATTAATTCAATTTATACCGTTTGTCAGATAATATCTTATATTATTATTATTATACAAGATGTATGACGCATAACTATGATATATGATAAAGTAATAGTAATATAATAATGTGGATTTGATCAAATGATATGTATTTGCGAGACATTGAGATATCGACATTCTTCATTCTTATCAAATTATAAAGTTATTAAAAGAATTATTTATAAAATTAATACGTGTAAACTTGCTCGTCCCACTCTATGCTCGGACATTCTTGGGCTATAATTCGCCTATTTGTAGGTTATCTCGCGGCTTTAACGAACTGGAGAGTGCCATCGATGTGTTTGCTGACAGTCTGCCGGTCTTTAAAAGGAAAATCATCGGGTGGTTGTGGAACACGCAGTAGTTGTTGATATAATTTTTCATTTGCCTATGTTTTCACTTTCATTGTTTTAATCTTATTTGTTAATGTGTTTATTTTATAAGTAGTATTGTTTATATATTTGATGAACGATGTGGTGGTCTTAAACGGCGCAACACATTAATGTGCATTTTTTTTCTTTTGTTTTTTTTATTGTATTGTTGTGTGTTGGCCACTGGCCGCCCGTAAAAATGTAAAAATAAAAATAAAAGAAAATACCTTATCACTTACCAGGCTTTACGCTGAAAACAGTCCCATTCTGCGCTCTAAAGTAACAGTACCTTATGGATGACTGAATCGAACAAGACATTGTAATAAAATCTCCTTCTACAGAAGACACAGTTGTTCTATCTGCTGTCAGCATCGGTTCTGTAATATATATTTTTTATTAGAAACAGGCTTACCCTTGACTTCAACCATATCTCATTGAAAGTTATGATGAGGAAGACGATTAAATGCGTTCATCCCAAAAAATACGGATGTAACCGTATTTTGGACACTCCCATATTATGTGGAACTGGAAAAACAAACGCTGGCAGTCTTTCAATTCTACACTTGAGTACATAATATAAAAGAGAAGGTGAATAATTTTACACTCAGTTGGAGCATCAATAACCTACTGGTGTAATCTCGTAAAAGTAATAAATAAACTTAAGTTATAAAAGATATATTAGACTCCAAGCGATATTGAGTCGAAGCTGACTAACCACCAAATAAAGAGGGCTCTGTAGGATGATGAGTTCAGAAGTAGGGGAATCAGCGAGAGTGTGTGAAAGGATTAATTAATGTTAAGGAGGCGTACAAGGTAAACAGAAGGGGCATTATATGCTTTTTAAGTATCCTAATAAGAATTCGGTGTAATGATATATGATAAACTCAGTGTATTCGTTAAAAGATATGAAAATTTGATCAAAAATTATGTACAATAACAGATTCTGTTTATATTTTTATAATTAAAAGATATAATATGTCTGTATAATGGGCTAGTACAGAAAATAAATATAACACAATTATTCCATGGAATTAAAAAAATTAAAAACGCCTCCCTGATAGAGCTTGTAGTATAACAGCTTACCTGTTATTACAGAAGCCTGAATTCCCGAATCTTGCAACCATGGGCAAATAACCGATAAAAAGCCGTAATACGATTCCCCTTCGGTTTCAATAGCACAGCGCCACAAACCGAGATCTTCAATTGTTGGTTCCGTTATACGCAGACCACATTCATGGCTCTGAATTTCTGATTCGTAACTGAAAAATTGCAAACATGTCATTTTATGCCAATGTTCTTTCAAATTCAAAAATATCAAAACTACCAGTGGCCACAACGATATTGTCATTTTTCTAATTGTATTGTTCTATTATATTCTTGCAAAGTAAGATTTATAAAATACCAACTAGCACTACAGTAATAAAGAGATAAACGTATATATAGAGAGAAAACGTTGTAATTCTCAATCCCAGAAAATATCGGATACAATGAAATTCATTTCAGCAAATTCATAATATTTGCTGAATTTTACCAAAGTATTTTCACAAATGAATAAGTAACTTAAATATAAAATTAATAAGCTGTTCTTACTTACGTGACAATTGCAAACATGTCATTTTATGCCAATGTTCTTTCAAATTCAAAAATATCAAAACTACCAGTGGCCACAACGATATTGTCATTTTTCTAATTGTATTGTTCTATTATATTCTTGCAAAGTAAGATTTATAAAATACCAACTAGCACTACAGTAATAAAGAGATAAACGTATATATAGAGAGAAAACGTTGTAATTCTCAATCCCAGAAAATATCGGATACAATGAAATTCATTTCAGCAAATTCATAATATTTGCTGAATTTTACCAAAGTATTTTCACAAATGAATAAGTAACTTAAATGTAAAATTAATAAGCTGTTCTTACTTACGTGACTTGAGAAATTTGGGAGATGTATCTATTTTCTCCGACGCCTTGAGCCGCAATACGAATCTGCCCTTGCGGGTTACGGAACTTGCACGCACGGACCCGCTGTGAGGTAGGTACCGAGCATGTTAAAATGATGGTCGGACGTTCCCTCTGGACAACAGTAGTCACCACTGGTTTTGGTTCTAAAAATACGACGGTGATATTTTTTCCGACCATTTTATATAGTAAATTTTTAAATATAGTATCAATATTTCCATCTTTATCTCTCCGACGAATTGGAAATTACCCGATAAATGCACATTGTATTTTTATTTTATAAATATTTACAATGTGGAGAATTTTACGGTTCTGTTTTACAATGCAGAATACAATAAATAATAATGTGTTCAATGGTTAATCTATGGTGCAATATAAGCTGAAGATTCTTGATTTGATCTAACGAGGCGAAGAGTGGTGTCATATATATATAATATTTTAAACATACCCGGCTCTTTAACGGTTACCCAGAAAGTTTCTTCATCGACTATAACTTGTCCTGGCAGCCCTATATGCATTTTCCAATAACCTTGATGCTCCTTTGTGACCCTATCAATGACTATATTGCATTTGCCAAATCCTTCAAATACAACTAGTTCAGTGGGGTCTACTAATTTGCAATAAACCGCATCTTCCGGACCATATTCTATATTGACTTGTCTATCTTTCCAAAGTGTCAAATTTTCTTGATTCAACTGATGCCATTCTATAAATATATTTAATGTTTTATTTAAAATTCCATTCCGTGGTATTGTCAAGATATGTCGGTTTTAATAATAATGCTGCAAGTAATCTATTTTATATTTTTGTTTTCTATTTTGTTGTCCTTTTTCTCAACAAAATGATTAACTGGTACTGGTATTGGTAACTTATATCGCATACATCTGACGCAACGTATATTAAATAAATAATCTGCAAGTTATCTAAGGTCTAGCATATTAAGCGACGTATTTACCTTATTAATTAGTTATATTCCTACAGTTGTGTTTAAAATTGTTATAACATTATATATATTACCTATAACATTAATGTAGATGAAGGCGCGATATACAATATTCTTTCCGTACATGATCTCCCACTTTCCTTTATCTGATTGTTGAATATTCTTTATAATAAATCCACAGGAGTCCTTGTAAAACGAGTCGATTTCATGTAACCTAGCATAATTATTTGGTGCGATAAGTTCACAAGTGTCGTACATACTTGTAGGATTTGTTAAGCGCACGTATATGGAGTTACCTTCCACGACAGTGATATTCTCAGGCATAGCGTTAACGATTTCTGTAAGTAATGTAATAATGAAGTAATATTAAATTAAGATGAGATAACATTTTAAAGCAACAGAAATAGTACCAGATATAGTAGATGACCAAAACCACAAGTATTGATTAATATTGATGGTATTAAAGATAACTAAATGTCTAAAACCTATGATTGAGAAAGCAATTCATGATAATGGGGAATTTTGATATCGAATGTGCTTTAGAAGAATAAAAAAAAGGAAAACTACCTTCAACGTAAATTGTGAACGGTAACCTTCTCTCGATTGGTTCACTTAAAGACAGAACTCTTGAAATCAATGTCCATTCTCCAACCATATCTTCTGACAATACAGTTATATTAATGCCACATTCTATATTCGAACCCTGGATAGGTTCTACTCCAGGCAGATTGAATCCATCCATAATCGTGTATTGTAGACCAGCAGGAGTTCGAACGTGACAACTTTGACGAACTACAAAACTATTCAAAGTGCTTGTAACTCTCAAAGTTGATCCAATATCGACATCATGGTGTTGAGCTGTTAAATTCACGACTCTTCTGTCGCTTTCAATAATTGGATTTTCTGGATCTAGAACATTAATACAGTTAAATACAAAATTTATTGACGCATTTATTGTTTGCTCATCACTTAGTACTAAGTTTAATCTATACTAATATTATAAAGCTGAAGAGTTTGTTTGTTTGTTTGTTTGTTTGTTTGTTTGAACGCGCTAATCTCAGGAACTACTGGTTCGAATTAAAAAATTCTTTTTGAGTTGAATATACCATTTATCGAGGAAGGCTTTAGGCTATATAACATCACGATGCAATTATTAGGATCGAAGAAATAATGGAAAATGTGAAAAAAACGGGCAAAATTATTCATCCTTGAGGGATTCCATTGCGTGCGCTGCAAAAACGGTTCAAGATACTAAAAATATATGTAAGAAAGAATTATTCCTCTTGAAATTACCTAAAAAAATGTTCACGACAGTATATGTCTATCTTTTAAGATTAAGTCACTAGAACCGTTTTTATGGTAAACAAATTTGGTCGATTTTAATGCATTATTTGTTAAGAGTTGTATCAACGTAATAATATTAATCTTTATCCAAATAAATGTGTTGTTGGTTAAGAGTATTAATTGTGAACAAAATTGTCTTTGACATCACTTAATTTCAATGAACATCTTAGAAGATATTACAAAACCTTATATAGCAAAACAACGTTTGCCGGATCAGCTAGTATTAAAATAAACGCGTATCGATACTAAGTTATATAGTTCTATTCCATAATTTTTCAAAATATTGTCAATGTACTATGCTGGTAGCTTTAATGACTGATTAGAAAAGTGATATGAAAAATATATACATCAAATGTTTAGTCCATTTTTGAAACACTGATCGTCTTAACAACTTAAAATTTTAAAGGTTTGCTTAACTTTGTACGTAAATATTAATCTAAATTAGATGTAAAACCAGCCTGATGAATTAGTATCAGTCTGGTTTAAACAATTCCAAGAACATTATTTAGGATTTGAGATGATCAGAAAACATGTATGCGTAACAACCACAGCTGTTTTGTGGTTTCATTAGAAAACAAAAAATATTTTATTAGAGGCTTAAAACCGTCAATAGGATATATCCATTGTCTTTCCTAAATCATTTCTTGCCATTATGCACATTATCTGAGAATATTGTTTACCTTCCTGTATAACTTTAAAAGTAAGCCGTCTTTCATCAAAAACAATGCCATCGCTAAATTTTCCAATAAGCTGCCATTCGCCAAGCATCTCTTCTGTTATTGGTCCCATAGAAATACGACATTCTATCACATTTTGAGTATTTGCGAACGTTACTCCATTGATACTTGTGTATCCTTTGAGCTCAACAATTATACCTTTTGGAGATCTATAGACACAGTTATCTACGTTGCCGGAACCAGATATTTCTTGAGTTATTGTTGAACCTAAGTTGATAACTCTATTTATAGAGCCTAAATCAGTGACGTTGTACGCTTGAGTTGTTGGATTGTCTTCATCTATACAAGAAAAATTGTAGTTATATTAATCTTAAATTACATTCCTTTTTAATAACTTGATTAATGTATAGTCTTCCTATTTTTACGCTATAAATATTAATTTATAGTAAATAATCAAAATTATGAGTACTCAAAAACTTTATTATTTTTTGTAAACTAAAAGTTTCATCGTTGAAACACTTACCATAAAGGGTCAAGTTCATAGGAAGTATCACCTCATTTAATCCCAAAGCGTTACGAAATTTACCATACAAGGTCCATTCTCCTAACATGGAAAACCCTATGGGACCAATAGCAACACTACAAGTGGAATCAGCGTTGCCAGCAGCCCGTGTTATTCCAGGATATTCCGATTCGTGCGTTATAACTAGATCTTCGTTTCCAGGAGTAACAATATGGCATGTTAATACAGAGCCGCTGCCGATGACTACGGGTGTGAGGGTTCCTCCCACATGAACCACGTGATTAAGCACTGGTTGTCGTCTTGATTGCCATGAAGCACTCGGATTATTATTATTATCTGAAATTAAGTAAAGATTTTATGTTATTACAATATTTCACATTACATATAATATTATATATGTACACTAGGGCGTTAAAAAAAAAATTCCTCGGAACCATGCTCAAAAGATTCGTTTTAATGGCAAAATAGGCCTCTGAAAATATGAGCCCTTAATATGAATATTTAGGTTGTCCGCATCGCACTTTTCGATTTCCCATACAAATAACACAGGACAAAAGTTTTTTTTCTTTTAATTTCTATAACTAATGAACGATATATCGTCTTGCAATACCCATTTATTATTTTGTAGAGAATTTAACGCTCTACAAAAAAGGTCTGAAGTCAATTTTTGATAAATCAACTCAGTCAAAAGTTATTTAAGATCAAAATTTAACTTACCCTCAATTCAGCTGTTTTATTGACTGATTTAGCAAAATATTACGTTTTTAGAAAAATTGAAACCAAAAAATTTTACAAAATATAAATTAGACTTCTGAAAACTGTTAATCTTTATTTCCTGCTTTATAGTAAATGTGGACAGAGTACTTAAAACGAATTATCATTGACAGTTAACCCGACATTTGAAAATTCTGGTTGCTGAAAATTAACATCAATCTTTAAATTGAGATCATTTTTTTTAACATTAGTTACATTAGTTTGAAGTTTTTTTTTAACATTAGCTTGGAAATTATTTAAACTAAACAACAGTTTAAAAAAATCTACTTAAACATTTCTTATAATTATAATTCACGGCAGGGGTCCTATCTTATGTTAGGTGTTGCTAGTAGTTCGCGAACATCGGCTGAAATATCCTAATTATAATAAGACAGCTCTACAGCAAGATCAATTTAATGCAAATGTATAAAAATAATTTTTAGATAAAAAAAAATTCAAATTTATTAAAAGCAATATATTTCTAAATTGTTATAAGCAATAAAAACTTAAAAACGCTGAAAATTTTTCAAAACATACATAAAATATTTTAGCTATTTTCAAGCGCAAATTATATAAAAATATTTTTTCAATAAAATTACAGCAATATTCGAGAACGAAAGATAATAGTTGTAATTTTTTTTAACTCTGAGAACTTATTAAGAAACTTTTCGTTTGTTTTAAAACCCGTAAACTTATAAATTTGAGAGTATTATAAAAAAAACAGCTAAATTGAGGGTAAGTTAAATTTCGATCTTGAATAACTTTTGACTGAGTTGATTTATTAAAAATTTACTTCAGACCTTTTTCGTAGAGCGTTAAATTCTCTAAAAAAATAATGAATGGATATTGCAATACAATATATCGTTCATTAGCTATAGAAATCAAAAGAAAAAAAAAAACTTTTGTCCTGTATTATTTGTATGGGAAATCGAAAAATGGGATGCGGACAGTCCAAATATTAATATTAAGGGCTCATATTTTCAGAGGCCTATTTTGGCATTAAAACGAAACTTTTGAGCGTTGTTCCGAGGAAATATTTTTTTTTTAACGCTCTAACGTAAACCCATTAAAAACAAGGAATATAAACGAACATAATCCATTAAAAACTTTATTAGAATCTTTATTGTCCACCTATTTACTATCAACTTCATCAGTATGTATGACTAAGTAGCTCTGTGTAGTAGAATGTCATATTAGCAAAAAATTTGGTAAAAAAAGCTATATTATCTTGTTTACTTACTCCATCTAATACTAAAACTTTGGCATCTTTCACGACTTTCTTTATCTAAAAGTCTACCGCATAAAGTCCAATTTCCTAATAGAGTAGCATCCATAGGGCCTATAGTAACTCTACAAGATACGTATTCACTTCTACTGTGGTATGTCACCCCAGTAATAGGTGTCTCTCCTATTTTAACAAATTCTCCATTCGGTGGTTGTAGGTAGCAATCTTCGTCATGGGCTAATCTACTCAATGTTAGATCAATATCAGCTTCAGTTACTGTCACATGTTCAATAGGTGAGAGCCACATTATATCCTCTTCTTCTTTCTCTGTAACTGCAATTTCTGTAGTAACACCTGAAAATATTTATGAAATAACTTATTAGCATAACGACTCCGATAAAATGTAGTTTACGAACAATAAAATATTAAATCTATTTTGTATACTATCCCATATGATATCTAAATTCATATCAAAGATCAATCTATATAGATAGATTTATTTATGGTTAAATAATCTTGTAACATTTTTTTAGTTATATGGTCAAAATAAAAAAAAAGAATGTCAAATTAATGATAAAATTGTTTAATATTTTTGTAACATTACTGTGAGTTAGATTTTTGTACACAAATTTGTGTTATCTTACATTTAATTTTTAAAATTGTTTTTTTTTATATGTCTATAGTCGAAGGTATAATAAACATACACGCAACAATGTAATAGGTAAGCGAACCACTATCTACTATTAAATTGATGTTTTGATCTTATCAACAAACGTGACTGGATTCGCGTACGAATTACATTAATTAATCTTAATAATGCTAGTACAACTATATACCTTCAATAATGATTGTAAAAGGCAATCTTCTCTCAACAGGATCACTGGAGAATCTATATCGACCACTAAGCAACCACTGTCCTGCCATATCCTCGGATGTAATGGTCACCTTAATGCCACAATCGTCGCCTTCAATTATAGAAATTCCTGGATGAACAAAATCTTCGAGTGCGACGGCTTGTGCATCGATAGGAGATGTTATAAAACATTCTTCTTTCGTAAACAAAACATGGGGTGGCAAGATCACATTGCGACTGTCTCCAATATATGTATCCAACGTAATTGGTGGTATATTATCCAACATTACCGCATTTATATAATTCGCATCTGTGAAATTAATAAAAATAATAATATTCCATCACGCTATATCCCTTACAAGGTGAGCAGATATACATTAGTGGTTGTATCCACTTTATCTCTGAAATTATAATAATTATTTGAATTTTTAAGGTTATTTAAATTGTCAAATATCCAAACATTGATTTTTTTTCCTGACTTGCCTGATGATAAGTATAAAAGTCTAAAACACGATAATCAATATTAATAGTTAAAAAAACCCCATCGGTAGTCACAGCGATCATGCCGGCCTGCACAAATATCTCTTTAACGCTACGCTTAAAGGACCCTATATCATAAAATGGGAACACGTTTGCCAGAAAACTATTCCATAGCCCAATGACAAGGCAAAAGCAAGAGTTAGAGTACTTCTTAGTCTTAGCCGCTAGCTTGGACTCCGTAAACCCGCGCACATGTTTCTACACTTGGCATGCGGGCTATTCAGAAGGAACGCAGTAAACGAAAACTACTGCGTTTTTATGGACGAGCCTTATCTAAACAACACACTACACAAATCTACTAAATACGTATTTTTACGTGACCCACGCTCTAGTGACAGACTGCAAAAATCGTAAAAATACGTTGCCCGCATGCCAAGTGTTAAGAATGAACTTAGGCATTTTCGTGACAAAGTAAGGGTACCCTTGTGGACATAAATCACGGCTAGGGTGGCCATCATAGAAAATGTAGAAGTGATCTACTAGCATCTTGGGAGCTCCTGCTTTGAGAATAAACGCAGAAAGAAACTCAAAGTCATGTCGAAGTTAATCACAAATTATATTGAGTTTAAATACTCATTATTAAATTGTAATTGAATCGAAATATTTAACGCGGTAGTAATAAGGTCTAGAATAATAAGATTTTCTTTGTCCTTTGCTGTCGCATTATCTTTCATTTACTATCGAACACTGACATCCCAGTATCTCTGTTTATTCTCTTAAAGAAATATGTTGATGATAAGAAGTAATCAATGTTATCGATCTTATCTCAAAATAATACATTTCCACATTGTCCCACTATATTCAAACTGTTTTAATACTACTTAACTTTCTTTTTTTTTTTTTTAATTCAGCGAAGTGACTACGCGACACTTGAGGGAATAGAAAGAGTGACATTTAAAAAATCAATTTAAAAATTCAAGTAATATACAAGATTGATATTTCATGATATATACTATGGCATACATTTCTTGAATAACTGCTTAAATTATACCAAATATAATTAAATTAAATGATTTGAATTGAGCCTCATAACCGTCTATTAGAATCCCTACTGGCAGCCAGTGACGTGCATAGTGTATTAGGACAAGGTAGGCAGAATTCACGTTATTAATTTGAATATAATATTATTATAGTAAATATTATACTGCGCTCATGGGAAAGATAAATGGCGTGAAAATACAATAGATATGGATATATGTAAATGTTTCCTTTTTTCTGTTTAACTTTAAGCAATTTATTGAAAATATATTTATCGTCAGGGCATGCAATGGTTTCATACATCTATGGAATGACAGCTACACCTCGTAGCCCTGATCTTTTAAATTTTTAAATACATTGCCAAGGCCTTACAGTTCCTAGACAAAATAATATTTGATAAACGATAACGTAGAAATTGCAAAATGTATGGTGTTGACATACGCTTTCGAAATATGATGACAAATTATATCAAACACATACATTTACCACTTTTCTGCAAGCGTTATCTACAAAGGAATGTTATTATGTCTAGGAGCTCTGGTGTCAGTAATTTCTATCCAAGAGTAACTATCTAATAGTCCAGGGACAAATTATAACAGTAGGGGGTATCTGCTATTAGTATTATCTCTTTCACACTTCTAGTTTATTTTATAGAGCTATCTCGGCCCGTGCGATTTTGATTTATCACCGTAAAATCAGTCATTTCACGTTTTTTTCCATCTCTCCTATCGGGGTCGATAGCAGTCACGTGTTAGTTATAATCGAAAGTCAGCGTGATTACAATGGACTGCTCAAGTCTTAAGTTTTTTTCAAAGAATCTAATATTACAAGAAAGTTGGAATACTCTAACTGGAAGATCATTCACAGCCTGATGACTACGCAGAAGTAAGAGAAAACTTTTTAAAAAGTATCTAGAAAGAAGTTATAATAAAACTGTCGCTTCGTAAACCAACCCGCAGGGTTTTGTTGTGGAAGGAAGAAGGCCGAATGAGTTTGCGATATATATTTTATAAAAATACCTAGACAGTGTGTATTTCACATTATTTCAACCCCCTGCATTTCTAATTTCTAACCGAACTTAATTTTAATTGTCAATTATACCCGCAGATTGTTGAAATTAATTATTCACAACCGTCCAACTGCGAGCACGAGATTTCTTTACACGATTAAGTAATTTGTCGTATACAATTATTAAAGTGCTTTCATTTTTCTACCTTTTTTTTAAAGAGAGCTGAGCAGGGTAACAATATGTTTTATATAGACATAATAATTATTTATGTAATAGCTTAATAAAATTACGAACGCAACGTTTACTTTATTTCACCTTTTGTCACTTTTACATGATACAACGTTAGCCACTGTATTGAATATTTCATTGGAACACTTTTAGATAATTCAATTAAACCTGTATAAGTTATTTACAAAAATTTAGGCAAAAATGTTTACCTGCAAGAATTAAAGTACAGACCGTAATCCATACTCGGAATGACAGCATCTTAGACACGAACTCGCCACAACATACAAATATGGCTGTACTTAGCGAACTGACTACCTTTTATTGATAAGCCATCAAATGCATTAGCGCTATGTTATTATATAAATTTCGTAACCTCCCCTTAATCTTTTCTATCCTTTTTCTAATCTATTTTAATGTAATATCTTATCTTTGCTATGCATATGTTTATAATTTTTATGCTTTACAGGAATATCTATAGGTTTCGAAATCAATTCGGTGCGTTCAAGGTAGACAGATATACTAAATAGATATCATAGGGTTATCGCAATTAGTTATTGTATATGTAGAATTCTGTTACCTTCAACATCCTAAATTCAATAAGGCTGAGATTTATAGATGCTATTTCGACTTTGCTTAGCAAGAATCTCAAAAATTAAATTCATTTTGACAAAAAAACTGAATATATAATAGGAACTTGCGTATAGCGATAGTATTCTCAGAGTCAAATCCATGTTGACAATATCGGTGACTTATCAAATACTTTGCGTAATATGTATTGTAATTTTTAAGTAAAGTTTAAGCAAACTTAAAGTTGTGTTTATAAATCTCAGCCAAAGTATTCATTGTTGAATTCAATAATGCAAACGTCACTGAACGCCTAGAGAGAGACTGCAATTGTGAGGAGATATTGCCTCGGTTGGCGTCTTCTATCGCTTGAATCAAGGTGAGTGTACTGTTGAATTGTCTAATCAGATTCCATCTTCTCCCTTCCACAATAGAATCACGCTGGTTGTCTTGCGAAGCGACAGTGTTACAGTTACTTTTATTCCAAGATGCAGCAAAAAGGTTTACCAATTCTTACCTCTGCCGTGTCATAAGTCTGTGGGGTGATCTTCCAGTAACTATGATCCCTTCTTCCAATAATTTTGGGTAATTTAAGAGAAGAGCGAATAAAATTTTGACATGCTCAGAGCGATTATCGCCAAACAGTCTTATGTTTATTGATATTTGCTATCGACTTTTCAATTGTGCTGTGCTTCATCAGGCCCATCGTAGTAACTTGGACGTGCTAGAATAAAACTGAAGCCTTTCTGTAGAAGTTTAATGTGTATATTCCATTATAATACAATAATAATTGGCGGCTCATTGATAATGGAAAACAAGGATGTGTGTGAAAATGGGCCAATCAAAACTTGATTTATCTAAAATAATAAAGAATTTATAATACAATAGACGAAAAAAAAATTATTTTCCTGTACTGTGTGGTTTTCTTAAAATATATATAGAACTTTATGTGAAATTAGACATTGAGTGGAGGTGGAAAATAATATATAGATCTTAATTTTTGGTTATGGTTATTAATTTTTAATTTGCAACCGTGGGTCCCATCTAAAAAACATATCATAATTCTTTAACACAGTGTAGGTTATTATGAAGCTAATGTTTCTATTTTATTTTTGATAGGATGTTTTTTTAGTGACCGGGAAAGGCCTTTACAGCTACACAGGGTTTGAGAGAGCGAACACCGAACGCAGGTGCTCGGTGCAGCGATATAGGTTGGGTGGTAACGCCAGGGCACCCCTGTGGGTTTGAACTTGACACAACTTGGGCTGCTAACCAGAGAAACGAAGCTAATGGTGATTGACTAGCGTTTCGGAAGCGACTACCTTGATAAGAGACGTCCAAAGAAACTCAAGGCTGCGTCGGAGTGAAACTATTGTGCTAACTTCCGCTGTTCAGAAAATTTTAACTAGACATATAATTGAGTCATTTATATGTATTTAAAAAAAACATTTATGTTGTAACACTGTAATAAAGCTTCCTACGAACATTTTATTTTATTTCTTGTAGTTTAGATTTTCCTTTGTCTTGTTTTAAAAAACCCTGTGTACATCCTGTGCAGGTCACTGATTGAGCAGCTTAATTGCTCACCCTTTATGACAAGTGAAGTTGTTAATACTAATACTGGCAAACACCACATGGTCTTGCCGAAAAAAGTACATAACCACTCAACCGTCGACGGTTATTTACAGAACTAGGCGCATATGTCGCACCCTTGTTCAGGACTTTCATCAGATGGGGGTTTTTGAGAACTAGGTTTCGAAAAACCTGAATTTTTTATATCACAGAATTTCTCATTTCTATGGGAAAGGATAGCTGTTCTTTCGTGAACAATTTATAATACGTGCGAAAAGGATAGAGCTTTATGTCGCGATGTATTATGCTTGTAACAAACATCTGTTTGCACTTGTTCGCGCCGGCTGTCACAGGACGCCTATCAGATGCGGGATATTTTGATTTGTCCTGTAGCAGTACTTTCATCACACGAGGGGATAAACGTATTGAGCCATAGCTCACTGAAACTAAAAAATATTTTTGTAATAGCTGTACAGAACCATAATATGAGTAAATCACACATATTTTCTTTTTATCTTTGTACGTGTTCGATTTTTTTTATAACCAGTCACGACACCACGTCAATCACCGGCATTGTAGATAAAATGAATAAACACCTCAGGTGTCGAGAGCCTTTAATAGAATTGACTATCTTGACTAATCATATTTGTCAATTCTACCAAAAGATCTCAACAGAACGACAAAGGTTCTCCAAGACATATATACTGGACCTTTCGAAGAGGGCTGTGCTGGTTTGCACCCTTTTGTGGTTGACATTCCTGCTGCTCGCACTAAGCAATTTGCCTCCTCCTTTTTGCTGCGTACCGCGAAGGAGTGGAACTCGCTTCCTGCGTCAGTGTTTCCGGCGTCTTATGACATGGGAATCTTCAAACGTCGAGTGAATCGGTATTTGCTGGGTGAGCGCGCTCCATCGTCGGCCTCATCATCACTTTCCAGCAGGTGAGATTGAGGTCAAGCGCAAGCCTGTATGTAATAAAGAAAAAAGGACGACAGCGGACAGACTTCAGAAAGTAACAGGATCTCTTTTTACAATCGCATGCTTTTGACAGAGCAGCGGTGGGCAAGTATAGCGTTTGGAAGCGCAGAGCTCTCCATTAACCCGAACTGATGCTTGGCAAGCGTTTTAGTTAAACTACGCGTTGGTAAAACCTTTATTTTATATTTAGGATATCTAACCATATTAATTGCTCTACATTTTGTCAGTCACATACGGGCTACAGGTGGTGCTAAACAAGAAGTTGTGAGCTGGCAGGTTGTCTGTACTCTATTGGATCGCGGCTACAGTAAGGGCGCAAATCACGCCATAATTGAATCTATCATTGTTCGTATATTATTAGCGTGGCATTTGACAAAAATACCAATACAAACAATAGATTCCCTCTTATGTATGCAGAGTAAATAGACCGGCACTTCTTTATATCTTCACAAACTTTTAAAAATACTCTTTCAACTCGACTCTCTTTCTTCTATCAACTCTTCTTTCTATCTTTATTCCCCTAACATTAATTAAGCCCTTCCAACACTCTCAAACCATGAGCGTATTTCCGTACGTATTCTCCATCAGAATTCTAACCTAACTCATGAACTTTAATGATATATTTTAGTTTTAATAAAAAATAAAAAACATTTTACGCGATGTTGTAGGTGATCGACCGTTCCATTCACACCAGAAACAAGAGTGCTGAGCCAAAAAGGTTGGGAATCTCAGATCTAGACACAATCAATTCCACCTTTAATAATATTCGCCAATCTTAATAGCTTTTAGAATGTTCTAGTTGTACAATATCACAAAATGTTCGTTTAGTGAATTCCGATATATTGCCAATATCATACAAAAAAAACAATACTGAGAATATAATTAGCATAAGAAAAGCAAAAGGGTTTGAGTTTCGTGGTTATGGTAACCAAACCCCATACCTTATTGATTTACTAAACTGAGGGTGTGAAATCTTTATTAAGCCCCCCCAGGAAGGATACAGTGACCATGTCTTTTAGGTTTTTAATAATTTCTACTATTAATAATTAATGTTTGTACGGTCATCACGTTCAAATCATTACAGATAACCTACAGTGCTAGCATAGATTTGAAAAGAGCATTATTACAAAATTTCTTAACAGGCCTTATTACGCTTGTTGAATTATTTTTTCCTATTTCAATTATACGACCTTACCCCCGTGTACGAATTTTTTGTTTCATAATCCAGAGAAAATACGTTTAGGCGAACTTGTGTACTATAGGAAAATAAGCATAATTCAGAAAATAATCATTATGTTTTTTTACACTGTTCCTACATAGTGACTACAGTGCACCTGATGGTAAGCACAGTGTAGTCTAGAAACGAACGCGACCATCATAGGATGAAATTCCGTTGATAGTCTCCGTCGTCATGTCGGCCCACATATACCACGACTGAAGGTCTCTAGGTATATGAGTAACTGGAAATACACAAGCTGATCCAGAAACGCGACAGGCCAGAGCGAGTCACTATGACGGTCTTTACACTTGTGTACTGTGGTTACGACCCAGTTCGGGCAATCGCCCTACCACCATACATCATTTTATGTTTAAATAATTACAAATATTGTTATTTTCTTTTCATTAAAATAACTAATTCTGTACGTTCGTGTGTTTGCTAATATTCTCTAAATTACGCCACAGATCTTAATGCGGTTTTACAACCATTAAGCAAACTAACTTTTGTATTAACGCGGACAGGGGCCACTAATTTAAAATACAGTAATCTTACTCCGATATTTCAAAATGTCGTAAGTCACGTTTTGTAATCATAATTTTTTCTACCCAGCAAATAGCTTATGTAAAATCAATATAAAAATGTAATATTAAAATATTTCCCTTTAATTTTTAATTTAAATACAAAATCAATAAAATAATTTCTCTATTCTAACAGTCATATACTAAATTCTCTTACTAGGACTTTTCTAAAAATGAGTGAAAACGCTTTTCTATGACAGCAGAGCAACGATTTGTTTTTTGTATTTATTGTATTTCAGTTGTCCACAGGCGGCACTAACCGATTATATCTATATGAGCTGTCCCTTAATTCGCCTTCCTATTTAAAAAAAAACAATCCTTACAAATGGTGTTATTTTGATAAATTATAATTTTGAACATAAGAATTTATGCGTAGGAGATATCAGTATACGTATATATTCGCATAGTATCCAGCTTTCCAACGAGTTTGTGGAAACCGGAGCGTGTTGTTCAGTGTAAATGAGCATTGTCGCACATGCGTGCTCGCAGGTCCATTCAACTAGAAAAGTAATTTGCTCAGCAGACCATGTCGGCACTGTACCTAAGTGGTTCTATCGTAATTAGCAAAAAACCTTTGATATATTATACCTTTTTAGTACTGGCTGGGGGGTCTACGAAAAACGCTTCTTAAAATCACTGTTGTTTCGGGCCAAAAACAAAAAAAAACATCTTATCATCAGCTGATGGAATGACTTTTCAGTACCAGTTTTCGCTTCCTCGTCAAACGTGGCAACAAAAATGTCGTACTGGGCTGTGATCACAGTACAAAGTGTAAAGACTGTCATAATGACTCCCTTCAGCCTGTCGTGTTTGTGATCAATTTATATCGAGGGGTGAAGGCTATTTGGTTTAAGCGACATTTTTTGGTGATATAGTAATATAAATATATTTGGAATCGGTAAAAAACGCTGATTACACGACAGAATAGACTGTTGATATATAGTTAAGTCGGAGATGGTTTAAAATTTTAATTTACATTGTTTAAAATCGAAAATACTTTTATTGTTGCTCTTTGTTACAGGCTACCATACAATAGCCGCGTGTCGCCAAGTGGAATGTAAATTTAATAGTCACCTGCTACAAATGCTGATACAAAAAAAAACTTGAGAATAAAGAATTGGGGTCACTTACAAATACCTTGATATATCGTTAACTAAAATACTAGCATTAAGATAAGAAGTAATGCATAATATCATTGTTATATCTATTAAATTAGTTGATAAACAAACTTTAATCTATATTTTATTACGTTAAATCAGGATTTTTAATTTACATTATATATGTTAATACTTTTAACTTGAATAGGTAGAAAATGTTATTTATTATTAAGTCCATAGATTCTACCTTTGACATCTCGCATAATGAAGTTAAGGCCTACTTAAACAAATCTATACTAATATTATAAAGCTGACGAGTTTGTTTGTTTGTTTGTTTGTTTGAACGCGCTAATCTCAGGAACTACTGGTTCGAATCGAAAAATTCTTTTTGTGTTGAATAGATCATTTATCGAGGAAGGCTTTAGGCTATATAACATCACGATACAACTATTAGGAGCAAAGAAATGATGAAAAATGTGAAAGAAACGGGGAAAATTATCCGTCCTTGAGGGCTTCCATTGCGTGCGCTGCGAAAACGGTTCAAGATAGGATAAATATATGTAGGAAAGAATTATTCCTCTGGAAAAGATATAAAATAATTTCCTCGACAGTATATGTCTATCTTTTAAGATTAACTCACTAGAACCGTTTTTATGGTAATCATATTTGGTCGGAATTGATGCATTATTTGTTAAGAGTTGTATTAACGTAATAATATTAACCTTTATCCAAATAAATGTGTTGTTGATTAAGAGTATTTAATTGTCAACAAAATTTTCTTTGACATCACTTAATTTCAATGAACATCTTAGAAGATATTACAAAACCTTATATAGCAAAACAACGTTTGCCGGATCAGCTAGTCAGTTATAAATGAATCATACATTTTATATAAAGGATTTATAAATGTGTATGCAATTGAGGATCCCATAGTGTTTAAAACATAAATGAGCAAAATGCAGTCGTATTAATGATGAAAAACGCAAAATGTAATCGTAATCTTTTTTTATTGATCTGATTACAATTTGCTCATCTGTGCTTACAGCCACTTCGTTCAGACTGCAGCCTTCTAGAAGTTGTAAAAAACAGTTTCATCGCTGAGTATTTGCACATTTTCCAGGATATATTTCAGAAGTGATTCCATTGACTTGATAACATCCCCACTACCGTCAGATAATCAATTGATTAGAATTAATGGCTGCAGCCTCTTCACACTGGGGACGTCCAGCTTCGATCTAGCACGTAATATTTATTCTCAAGTCAAATGCGACAATCCGCTTATAATGCGAATCCTCTACCTTAAATTTTTTCCCATTTTTTTTCCAAAATTATATCATATTCTTCGATAATTTTAAAGAAAAGGAAACCTTTATAATAATCCCAATATTCGCAGCAACGTTGTACTGACAATTTACGCAAAAAAGTTTACATAAGTTTTATAAAATTTGAATTTAGAACATTATTTTAACACGTACTCATTTACTTTTCAAATTTATAAGTAGCCAGTACCTACATTAATTCGATTACTTTTATACGAAAAAGTTTTGACTTACTGGTTGATTCAGATTTTGTTGATGTGTATACGTTATTCGTTTTGATGTACCTACATATTATGTAGTATAACAAAGGTTATATTTAATTTAATTGTTATTTATTTTATCCTTATTTGAATTGTAATGTTTACTATATATTAAGCCTTATTGAAAGTGTTTTATCCTTATACGTACCTAGTGCATCTTGGTATTGAATACTAACGAATACCAATAATAACTAATACTGTTGTTCATATACCTAGACCTTTAGCCAGGCCTTTCGACCAACGTAAAGCTGCAGAGGTTCTGATGTTTAAAAGACATCAACTACGAGTATTAGTAAGAGCACTGACTGGCCACTGCTGTCTGAACATACATTTGTTCAGCATTGGTGGCCGGAGCACTAGATATTGCAGATTCTGCGAAAATGCGGACGAAACGCCCAAGCACCTCCTGTGTGAATGTGACTTACTAATGCCCAAACGCAACCGTATCCTGGGCCGCCACGTGCTACACACAGGAGAGGTTCCAGATATCTCTGCCAATAAAGTACTGCAGTTCTTCAGAACTATAGGTCTTGACAGAGAGTTCTAGATGGTAGGTGGCGATCACAATAGATCTTTTAGGTCCCGGTGATACAGACTTAGTTAGACTGCATAGCCCCACATTGCATAATAATAATATAGTCACCATTACATCCCTTACAGGGTGAGCAGAGATGCATTAGTATCCAGCAGGATGTATCCACATTGTGCATGTATATCGTGCCCAACCTGACCGGTAGCGCAGCTGATCGCCGTTCTCTAGGTACTAGTCTATTTGATTCCATGCGGGTTTCCTCACGAAGTTTTCTTTCCCCGGTGAGCATGTGGTGCCTAAATCTGGTTATGCCCAGAAATGCGTTCTGGGATTCGAACCTACGTCCATGCGCGTTGTCGCGCATAGAAACCAGTCCACTGTCACATAGTTTAGTCAGTTTAATCATATGATTTAATAATTTTACGAAAGGTAGCCGATTTGAAACTTTGCTGTTTTGAAGTCAATATAAATACTTTAATGTGTCCTTTGCGAGAAGAAAAGCTTATAATTTTCGACGACGAAAGGTATTTTATTTGGTTGGCAAATGCCAGATGAAATACAATTGAATCTTTAGCATAAAGCCTTGACTTTTGCGGTTACGCTAAGACAACTTAACCGCCACAATAGACAGGCAATTCTAAAATAACTTATTCAACACTTACTACACTACTTACTTACTTATTTATTTTTACTTTTTATTTTAACTTATTCAATAGCTTCGGTTGTTATAACAAATAAACGTTGACAAAACTTTAGAATTTCGGGGTACTGTCCGCGTTTGCAAGTTTAAACGCAAAGATGCCTCGAGATTTATACGCACCATTTCGCGAATGAGAGATGATAAATTTTTTTCGATGAACATGTTCGTATTTAGACATTAAAAAAAGTATTTTGAAGCTTCAACATTCTAATTTTTTTTTTATTGCTTATATATATGTCTAATTAGATGTAATGTAACACGACCGGG
Organism: Automeris io; assembly: GCA_036320925.1. NCBI lineage: Eukaryota > Metazoa > Arthropoda > Insecta > Lepidoptera > Saturniidae > Automeris > Automeris io. Next base: position 1,551,421 of record JAUDJH010000030.1, on the reverse strand, counting down.
GCCCCTCCTCTGTAGCTTTAGGTTGATGAAGGTCCCATTTTCGCCATGTTTATACGTTTTGTATTTTCTTATATATCTGTGTGTTGTTTGTGTTGCTGCATTTAAATTTCTGGTTTTTTGTTGGTTTGTGGCGAAATAAATACTTTTCATTTCATTTTAATTTATATATATTAGGTCCTTACATATGAAATTGGCGTTTTGTATGGGAGGAACAAAAAGTCGAATATTTTTTAATATAATATATTTAATTAATCAAAGTATGAACCATTATTTTCTATGCACTTTTGACATCTCATAGGTAGTTCATTGATCCCTTTACTAAAAAAACCAGTCGGACGGGAATCAATAAAATCTTTGAAGGCGATTTGGACTGCCCCATCGGAGTTGAATTTTTTCCCTTGCAAGAAGTTATCCAAATTTCGAAAAAAATGGTAATCTGTTGGAGCAAGGTCCGGGGAGTACGGAGGATGTCTTAGACTTTCCAATTGAAGCTCTTCTAATTTAGTAGCCGTCTGTTGCGCAGTGTGTGGTCTAGCGTTGTCGTGAAGCAGCAGTGGCGTGGAGCGATTGACCAGCCTAGGTTGTTTAGCCGCTAACTTTTCCATCATGGTTTGCAATTGCTGACAATAGACATCACCCGTAATAGTCTGGCCAGATTTGAGAAAACTGTAATGAACAATACCGGCACTAGTCCACCAAACGCTTACAAGTAACTTTTTTGGGGTTAATTTTCGCTTGGGGCAGGATTTGGCTGGCTGGCCAGGATCCAACCATTGCGCTGAGCGCTTCCGATTATCGTAAAGAACCCATTTTTCATCACAGGTAATGATTCGGTTTAAAATACCTTCATTATTGTGCCGGCTTAGTAATGTAACGCAGCAGTCGACGCGCGTTTGCCGGTTTGCTTCAGTCAATTCGTGAGGTACCCACCTTTCAAGCTTTTTAATCTTCCCAATTTGCTTCAAGTGAATTAAAACAGTTTTATCACTAACATCGCAGCCTGCAGCTAACTCGGACGTGGTTTGCGATGGATCCGCTTCCACAATAGCCTTCAACTCTTCATTATCAACTTGAGTCTCAGGCCGTCCACGGGGCTTGTTCTGCAGGTCGAAATTTCCAGAACGAATACGTTGGAACCAAAAACGAACTGTGTTTTCTTTTGCAACACGACCGCTATACACATCATTCACCCTTCGAGTTGTTTCCGCAGCACTAGTGCCACGGTGGAACTCGTACTCGTAAATAATGCGATATTTTAAGTTTTCCATTTTGTAAAATGAGTGACGCAAACAGAAAAAAACAGAAGAAAAAAACAAATGAATGACGATCATCGAAGCACAAATACATGAGTCTATAGCTGTACAAATTTGAATTTGGAATTCCTTACCAAAGAGGAGAAATTTGTGATTAAAGTGGCCAGTACGAAAAACGCCAATTTCATATGTAAGGACCTAATATTTCAGCTAAAATTGTTTCCGAGTATCATGTTTATTTCATTAGTTTTGGGATTACGATAAAAATGTAGCAACAGGGAGTACACGGAAACCAGTATAATTTTGAAAGTAGTCGAAAAAAGCTTGGCAAACACTGGTCTAAGCAAAGTCAAAATAACAGCTATAAATATCAGCCTAAATGACCTCTATGAATGACCTGCTGGCATATATGAACAGGCATGGCAAAGGTAACTCAACGAATTCCCGTCCCTTGATGTTCGTTACCATTCTAGAACTACCCTGTACGAGTACTTTCAATGAGGTGTGATGAAGACAATTATTCAAGTCAGTATAAAAAATGAGCATCAGTGAAGTATTAAGGGTTCTCAGACCAATTGAATCGCTACTACAATTAATGAAATCGTTGAGTGGTTTCGCTCTATCTAGTTTCAGGATCATATACGTCGAGATGCCTTGCGTCCACGAATGTTCGCTGGTATGATGATGCTGATTGTCAGTGAACTTCTATTGTAGGAGCTGTTTTGCTATTAGGTGTATTTAATATAAAATCCTTGCCCGTTCTATCATAACCTTTGAACATTTATAGAATATTCAAATCCGAATTTAAATTACATAAACACAACTTGCCGACATTCTTCAAGCCCAGATTTCTATTTGCAAGCAACGGAATAAATGTCATTTAGTTGATTGTAAGTAATTGATTAAATGCTCCTAAGATCATAACTAACGTGGCATAAACAAGTTGCAACAATGTCCTTTCGTCTTTTCTCTTAACTCAAAAGAAATGTGTAAACGGCCGTGGAATACACAATGCGCGTTTGAATTAAACTGTAACAGAATAACTTAGCTTGATATCTAATGATATTAACGCTTGGTCTTGGACAATAGAGTCGGAAATCCAATAAGAAAAGGGTAATAGTATGACCTTTTATAAATTTTCAGTTAAAATCCGTCCGCGACGCACCACAATCCAATCCAATCCACACTTCGCGTCATCAGTAATTCACAGAAGAGCTTAGGGGACGTACGTATTTTCTTAACTTAATAATATAATATCAAATTTTAATTATCAACAGTCTAACCTAATGTTAATTTTGACTGTGTGACAAATACTTGTGTTTAATTCGTGACCATTCTAAGTGAGTGTCCCTTTGCTAAAAGGATTTATTTAACAAGTAAGTTATTTTATTGATTTTCCTCTCTACATCTTTTATAGATATATACCGATGTGTATAAATAACTACATCTTTATTAATTACATTAAGGATGTCTAGTATTATAAAGTTAATTATTTTAATAGTTTGCTTATAAACACGTTGCTTTCTTGATTCCGTTACTCAGTTCTTTTGAACTCGCCTGGTAAGTCAGCCATATTTTCATACATATATTTTATTTACTTATATATTATATGTAGGCTTTTCTTCTCCAATGTCTTTATTCTACGGTTTATAACTACGATTGTTAATTAAAGCTGTTTATATTTATATCACGCGGTTAAATAAAGATGCCAGGTGTTTGTGGTCTGCGATCTACATTTATATAGGTTACTTCGGTATCTATTACATTTTCTGCATGTTGTGATGGTCAGCATACAATTAACCAGGATTTTGTATATCGGTGAGCTGTTTTGTCTACGTAATTACTTGAAGTGATTACATCGGTAGACAATGTACTCCAAATTACGATAGTCGTTAGCGTGTGCTAGCAGACGTCTGAAGATATTGTAGAACCACATGTGTACCAGATATTCCCTGATAATTTTTATTTACACAAAGCGACCCCTGTACTTGTCTATAACTTCATTTCTACAAGAATACATCTTAATATAGAAACACTTTAATGTCACATTATTTATTTGGACGAGTCATTTTTAGCGTGAATACATATCCATGTCAATGTTTGGGTGGTATGTCGTAAAACATTGAATATAAAGTATGTTTAAAAACTTTATCGAATGAATTATAAACATACGCGCAGAATTGTGGATGATAATACAAAATAAAATAAAAACAACTCATAAAAACCCCAATTTAATTTTTTTGACATTAAATCATTGAGTACTCTTGAAATATACTATACCTCACAAGGAGAAAACGAATAGAATCAGAGAAATTGCGTCTCCCTTAAAATCGTAACGGATCGTGAGTCATCTGAGTAACAGAGTCGATTATATATGTACAATAGATATTCTTGACACGAACAAAAGAAGACGAATTGAAATACAAGCAACAGTATAATAATAGACGGACAAAATTAACACGATATGGCATCAACTAAACGGGACAAGGAAACGGCGTGATATCCTAAGTGAAAAAATAACCTGTGCAGGAGATCCTTGAGACTTCCTTATGGACTATAAAACGAACATCAATGCGCCTAAGGAAGATAGGCTTAGAACTGATAAAGATTCATTCAAAATTCTTAAATATCACCTCATTTATAAACTTTTTTAAATCTCTTCTAATAAAAAGAAACCCTATCTCACAGATCGCTTGTAATTTTTCTGCATTTTGAAAATTTTGGTCTTTCTAATTACTCATCATTAAATAACTCTTGCTTTTAATGATATTTAAATATTACCCTTTTATTGTTTAATTATGTTGAAAATTTCTCTCGGTTTAACACATTTTAATTGCAGTAAGTACTTACGATATTGTGTTTCAAGTTGAGATCATTTATAGAACATGCATTATGTGCCTAGAAAAACAATGTGTACCTTATGTTTATATAATAGTTTTTTTAAAATGTGTTGCCTTTATATTTCAAAATCACTAAAATTATCAAGGCTTTATGGAAATCTGCTAATAGCTTTCTACTTTATGATTCCAACAAGATTCTGTCACTATCCTATGCAAATATAGTTTTGTGTATTTTGTGTATAAGATATATTTATCTCGTATATTATATTTCACTCATTCTTAATGATTTGTCAGAATTGATAAAGATATTTGTGTATCTATGACTATTATTAAATTTCAATGTGTTGAAAAACGTGCGTTAGACTTTAAAGATATAAAACTGCACCATGGACCATTTGGAAAATTCTGAGTACGCACTCATAAACTACCGAGCCCATCCAAACGGCACTTTTGCAGTTATAAATCACAATTTTCAACTTAAAATCTTAAAGTCTTGGCTATAATTCTTTGGACAAAACTGGAAGTACAACTTAATTTTTGGACATAACACCAGTGTGCTTAATGAAAATGGGAACATAACTGTAGTCACGTTATTACACATTTAATTATAATCTATCTCTGCTTATATATTTAATATGAACAGAGATAGAACTTTACCTTTCCATAGTTCTTACCATACAGTTGATAAGTCAAGTAAAATAGTAATCCGTAACATTACAGTAGCTATCCTAGTACATATCAAATTATTAAACGACGTTATAATATTATTATAGCTGATGTAGAAGTTACAGGCATCCATCTATTTATCTTATCTATTCCACATTGGTCTATTTAGCTGAAGCCAGGTCTTACACAAAACTCTTCATTAATATCTACGCTGGATTATATGTATCCAGGAATAATAAGCTTCCTTTTGCAAGTCATCGGTTCGTCTGTCTTCTAGGCGCCCTTACACTACACCTTATGAAACGTGGTTTCCATTCTAGAATTCGTTTAGTCACTATCTCTTTTTAAATAAAAGACGTTATTACTTAGCAAAGTTTTCAAAGATTCGTCTTCTTTTGTTTAGCAAGTAAGTGTAATTCCGCCTGTCTATGAGACGGTCACGATTTGAAACGAAACAAGTTCATTGCCCAAGGAAGTACACGCGATTATTTCGAAGATGTGACTCAGAGACGTGTCATTGAAGCGGTAATTATTGTTACTATATCTAATTCGAGTAATGAAAACATCGGTTTATGTTTGTCATTTGCAAAACAAATATTCTACTAGTTAAGATAAAGTTATTCGTATTGAGGCCACATTTGTACATAATTTACAGTATGTGTCATAGCTTATAAGGTTTTCTTATAAACTAAGTACAAAGAAGTGTGTTTGTGAGTTATTTTCTTGAAGAAAAACAAAGGTTTCATGGAAAGGAATTATGTTAGGATCTTACAAGACTATACTCTGCCTTCCCCAACTGTAAATTCCTCAGGTATGTTATCTACACGAATTTTAGTTATCTCATATGAAAAATGTCTAAGAGAAGTACAAACACCCAAGAGATAATCACTCAGAAGTCAATAAAAAGTAAAAACGATCTGAAGGCTTAGACGTTAATTATATATTTTATTTTATTTATTTATAGTGCAGCCAGGGGCCGATATATTATATAAAAATATAACAATAATAAAAACAAATTTAAATGCATCAACCGGTGAAGGTTACCGCAGCAAGCCCCAAAAGTAAACAAAAGTATAACAATATTGCAACCATTATAAGAACAAAAATCCCAAATAACAACAATAATAAAAGAAATCAGATTTGCACAACAAAACCCAAAGAACTTAAACATTGTTGACAAAGAAAGAACAAAATATGCGCTTAAAATATATTATATTATAATAAGCCATGGTGAAAACAAAAGTAAAAACACAAATACCAACAAATAAAATAACAATGTAAAAAATCTAAGTTTAAAGGTTAAAAGGTATCTAACGAATATAGGTTAAACTTTAATGGATCAAATACAATTCATAAAGTGGCCGGCGAAGTGCGTGTGATAACCAAAACAACTAACACAATAGCTTTTTATAAAATAGTTCACGTAACTTCTAAGGCAGAATTCAACAATGGAGTATGTGTACTGTGCATAATCCTTCTGGCCATTGTTAAGAGGAACCGTCGTATAACAACTTAATTTTAACGATTAAGTTATTTTAAATTCGGCTTTACACCTACAGACATAAAGAACTCCATCTACGACAATAACTGTAAATTATATTTTCCCATTTAACATTTTGCTAGCCGAAACCGAAATCTGATCTTTGAGGTCTGTAATTAATTTTTCATTAAAATACATTGTTAGCTTAGCAATAATTAGCTATCAACGTTGTAATCTTAAGAATTATTATGACTTATAATGGATTGTATAAGATATAAATGTAAGGAAATGGACAAGACGTTTATCGACGATGTCGTTATGATTAAAAAGTTACGCGTATGATCATTGATTCATTAGGTGCTGAATACACTTAAGTCTAACTAAACTTAACTCAGTTTCCGATAAAATCATAAAGAATGGTATTAGTAGCGTAAGTAGTAATAGTAGTAAGAAAAGAAAACTCACAAAAACTCCAATAAAAATTGTTACCTAATTAATGACTTAAAAAGTTTTTAATTCTTATATGGGGCTCACTATCCGCATATACATGAACCTATGGAAAGTTTAGTGCTATCTCCATTGAAATTTAAAATAAATAAAAATGACAATGATAAATAAGATATATTATCCAATCAATTATTATTTAATAAATAAGAATAAATTGTTGTAATATATGCAATCTTTCTCAAAGGACATTCATACCTTTGTATTAAAAAAAACATCTAGCACAGTGGTAGATTTTTTCTTTTGACGATCCAAAAGTGCAAATATAATTCATTTCATTTCAAAAAGAATAAACTTAAAACTTTCTAGAACCAATTTCATCAAAAGGCCACATTTCTCAAAATTACTTTGAACACGAATGGTCATTGCCGCCAAAGCGGAAGCTTGTTTTAACTTTGAACTTTATAAAAACTGTAATATTTCTCCGACGTCCGAGAACAAAACCAGTTTGTATGGAATAACCTCGAGGCCGTCCGAAATATGTAAAATAATCATTCGGCAATTCGTATGAACCGCTTTACTCATCATCAAGACTGATGGAGTTGTATGTAAACCATTTTTTATTGTAATGTGTCTGACAAAATACAACATTATTATTTGCCTCTATTTATAACTCGGATTTCCGTTCAGTGAACATTAACGACCAAACTAATTTAAATTAAACAGTTCATTTTAGCAATAAAAAAAAGACATAATTCTATCTGTACATTGAGTAATAGCGATTGATTAGTGGCAAAAAATATTCCTTCGTAACTAACAGTCCAAGATTTTTGCAGATTATCTATTCTATCTATACTAATATTATAAAGCTGAAGAGTTTGTTTGTTTGTTTGTTTGTTTGAACGGGCTAATCTCTGGAACTACTGGTTCGAATTGAAAAATTCTTTTTGTGTTGAATAGACTATTTATCGAGGAAGGCTTTAGGCTATATAACATCACGATGCAACTATTAGGAGTGAAGTAATAATGGAAAATATGAAAAAAACGGGGAATATTATTCATCCTTGAGTGCTTCCATTGCGTGCGCTGCGAAAACGGTTCAAGATACCAAAAATATATGTATGACAGAGTTATTCCTCTTAAAATGATCTAAAAACAGTATATGTCTATCTTTTAAGATTAACTCACTAGAACCGTTTTTATGGTAATCAAATTTGGTCGAAATTAATGCATTATTTGTTAAGAGTTGTAACAATGTAAAAATATTAATCTTTATCCAAATAAATGTGTTGATGATTAAGGGTATTTAATTGTGAACAAAATTGTCTTTGACATCACTTAATTTCAATGAACATCTTAGAAGATATTACAATCTATACTAATATTATAAAGCTGAAGAGTTTGTTTGTTTGTTTGTTTGTTTGTTTGTTTGAACGCGCTAATCTCAGGAACTACTGGTTCGAATTGAAAAATTCTTTTTGGGTGGAATAGACCATTTATCGAGGAAGGCTTTAGGCTATATAACATCACGATGCAATTATTAGGAGCGAAGAAATAATGGAAAATGTGAAAAAAACGGGCAAAATTATTCATCCTTGAGGGCTTCCATTGCGTGCGCTGCAAAAACGGTTCAAGATACCAAAGATATATGTATGAAAGAATTATTCCTCATGAAATGATCTAAAAAAATGTCCTCGACAGTATATGTCTATCTTTTAAGATTAAGTCACTAGAACCGTTTTTATGGTAAACAAATTTGGTCGAAATTAATGCATTATTTGTTAAGAGTTGTATCAACGTAATAATATTAATCTTTATCCAAATAAATGTGTTGTTGATTAAGAGTATTTAATTGTGAACAAAATTGTCTTTGGCATCACTTAATTTCAATGACCATCTTAGAAGATATTACAAAACCTTACATAGCAAAACAACGTTTGCCGGATTAGCTATAGTGTCTTGATAACCGCGAAACTCGAGAACGGCTGAACCGATTTGACTGATTTATTTTTTGTTGTGTTTGTTGAAGTCTGGGGAAGGTTATAACAGAGAGAAGATTTTAAAAAATTATCTGAAAAAGTCTAAAAACAACACTTTTCTATATTCTCATACAAAAGATTTGTTATAAGTCAATTTGAACTTTAACACCATAGCATAAAGTTTAAATGTTAGTGGACGGGTTCCGGGAAGGCAAAACAATTATTGAGTGACGTATAAATATTAATGTCAATATTTGTCAATTTTTATACATATAGCATTAAGGCCAGGTTCCTTCAAACAATTTTCAAAAAACAGCCGACAGGCCAATAGCTAGTAACATTAAAAAAAACAATGTGACTTTGTTTTAGAGAAATAGCGCAGAACAAGGTCTGCCGGGACAGCTAGTAACTTATATAGCAAAACAACGTTTGCCGGATCAGCTAGTAGCTAATAAATTAACAGCAGCAATAATTTTTAAACATTATTGTTAATTTGTTTTTTATTGTCTTTTACAATAATTGTTGTACCTTCAATGACAATGCTAAATTAATTATTTATCTTCATAAAGAAGTCTGGAGGTCAATAAGCAATCTTCCTACGTTCCCTTGACCTTACCCTCCCGTTCCTCAAAACAGGAAAGCTCAGTCTATTCCACTTTTTGATGTCGTCTAACCATTCTTAACGACTCTGATAGCTTAGGTTTGCCTTCCTTGAAATCTCACGTTCGAGGATCAATTTAGAACACTCATATTGAGATCTTCTCTGTAAAAGAAAGAAAAGAAAACGTTTTATTTACAGCAGCCATACAAAAGTAACTACATTGTACAATAGAACACACATAAATGACCACAAACATTAAAAAAAAACAAGCAAACAATACATAAAAAAAGTCTAGGCCGCCGCCAATAAGGACCCTATCTCAGCTTGTGCTACAGAGCAATAGATTCTGCAGCGCTGGTATTCTGACAGGGCCGAAGAATAGTTTCGTCTCATGACTGTCAAAAGCAGTACTCCCTTGCATCTGTCATCTGCCAGGACCTTGGTTTTTGAGGTGAAACTAATTCAGGAAATCTTGAACATTATTTGTAAGTTTCAATGTAAACTCGTACACCGATCATAAACCTACAGAAATGTCCTAGTTTTGGACCCATACCAAAGCATGGACCTAATTTCACTTTTCCTGATGCGAAGTCTTCATTAATTACTGCATTACTTCTAAACTGTTGTTTTATAGTTGTAACAATATTGCGTATTTTAAATTGAATGCTAATTTCATCGTATCTTGTTTAGACGTTTATTGTAACCTAGATAAGTTATTAACCGAGCAAAGCGAAGTTCTGTGTCAAGTTAAAGGCTTTAGCTTTGTCTGTCGATCTGTCTGTCAAAAGCTTAAAACAATAAAACCAAATAAGCTAACGCAAAGACGCAAAATCCATACAGTTTCCTTAAAATGTTACATTTAAAACACAACTTGAAATACCATAAGATTGCAGATTGTATTATAAAAATCTGAATGTTTTTGGAGCTTCGAAATTCTAAATGAAAAAGGGAACCCTTATAGAACCACTTCGTGGTCATTGTCTGTCTGTCAAGATCCTTTTCTCAGGAACACATGGAAGTGCAGAATTGAAATTAATATCAAATATTAAGTCTCTTTTACAAACAAATTTTTAAGGAAACCTCTGTACACGAATCCGATAAATGCCTGGCCGGTATTTTTTTAATTCGTTCTTCGGCGTTTAGTAGTTTTCGTGGTTTCGTGGCTTGCACTAACAAATTAAATCTAGTTTTGAGTTATATAAAATGCTATTTAGCGCTGATCTGTACTTATTGTCTTGCACTAAATCAAAATCTAGTTATAACAACTCTTAAACTGAAATCGTCATTAAGATGGAATCAAACCAATTCAATTAATAAGCGTTTTATACAAGCTTAAACTAGATTAATTCGTTAGTGCAAGCCGCCCTAAGTGTAAAATATTAAGGATAAAACTCCGAAAAATCTTTTTTGTGTGTCGCTACAATCCAATAAGGCCGCTAGGTCTCCGTTTGCCACAAACGACTAATTTACACAATTTATAAATGATACAACGTTGTATTCGGACTGAAATCTGCAAAATTGTTGTAATTATTAGTCCCCTTACAAGCAGGTGCATTGCTCGATACGCTCGCTTGCACCCTGTCAAAGAATTTCACGTGAGAACAAGTCTCTGCTTCCATCCTTAGGGTGACTTTATTTTAAGCATCATGCAAGGGATTGCTTTAATATCTAGTTATATGTTACAAATTTTTTTGTTTTTTTTTATTTCTTTATTATTTTAAAGGGGTTTGTCACAGAGTGACCACGTCACCCCCGTACAGGCAAAACACTTATAGTTACTTTAAGCCACCTTCAGGTAAAGTGCAACTAACATTTTGGCCTACTCGGAAAGCGGAGAGGACAAAATGCAGTTGCAAGTGCCCACAAGATAATTGACAACCTGTATATCCCGACGTTGTGCTTCGTTCCGGACACACTCCATCAGCAAATGGTAAACGTCTTCTTCCACACCACATGTCGTACAGTTTGGGGAGTCGGAGATTCCTGTTACAAATATAATTATAAATTATTAAGTTTGATAAATAGTATTGTATATCTTGGTAGTATTTAGTTCAAATTATTTATAGGCGAGCACTTGACCTCAATCACACCTGGTGGAAGGTGAAGATGAGTCCAATAATGAACCGCGTCCGCCCAACAAATGCCTATTCACTTTTCTCTCAAAGGCTCCAAGGTCATAAGATCGTGGAAATATGCTCACTGGATGCATATTCCACTCCTTAGGTGTTCGCACGATAAATGTAGAAGCGAAATCTTTTCGTGCGGATATAAGGAACATCCACCACGATAATTCTTCCTTTATGGTTATTATGAGTGTTCTATTCACGACGAAAATCACTTTATTAATCATAGGTTCTTAGATAAATCAGAAAAAAAATAAAATAATTGTATTATATTTTTAATTTCAACGAAATAATTTAAAATGGATACTGGCTGCATCTCTGCTCAAGCCGAAAGGGATACAGCGTTTAGATATATCATTATTATTCATTATGAATGGTATGTTTATTTCATACAACTATATTTCATAATATGTGTGCCTTTTAGAAGTAATGGTTGCTTTTATACAGTTAATTAAATCAATTTTTTTACCTAATTTGATTTAAAGACACGTTCTGGTCATACTATAGATATCCAAGAAAAAGATAATTATAGATAACAATTAACTATAATAGATTAAAACTTAAAAAAAATATTTAAAATTAATAGTCTAAACATTAGATTTACTACCAAATACTTTTATATGTACTTATAAATAAAATATTCACTTCAAATAACTATTTGCTTTGGCGTTATCGAGAACAATTTGTTCAATAAGGTATCTCGGTCAGCTATTAATAAGCTGAGCCGCACCTAAGCAGCGCTAGTAAAAACAATTTCGTAACTGGGATGCATTCGTACTACCTAAACTATACTTTCTTGATTCTTCATAATTTCTAGAAAGAAAAATTTTTTTTTTATTTCTATGACTTGGCACAGTGACCACACCACATCTGACGTAAAGCATGTTGCAGTTAAAAAAACTACGATTATCAACAGTTAAAAAAACTATCGTTAGTCGCAGCGATCATGCCGGCCTACACAAATTTCTCTTCAAGCTTCGCTTAAAGGATCCGATATCATAGGACGGTAGGAACACGCTCGCCGGAAGACCATTCCACATCCCAACGAGTTGGCAAAAGTAACAGTTAGAGAACTTCTCAGATCTGGCCGTGATGTGAGTTACGTATAGCTGTGACTCCTTAAAAAATATTGAATTAATTATTTATATAGGTTTCTCATATTTCCTTTACCATTCGCCCATTTTTTATAAAATCGACATTTCTAGAAGTTAATACCATTCAGGAGTGAAATAATTTATTAATTGCGAGTACTACAATTTTTTTATGTAATTAGAGGATATTTGGCGAAAATAGAGACGGAGCTCCATTGTACTTTTGACTACATTGCATCGAATCGATCGATCGAATATATGTCGGCCCACATATGCAACGATGGAAGATATCTAGGTATATGAACAACGAAACGAGTCACTATGACGGTCCTTACATCTGTATAATGTGGGCACGATCCAGTTCGAGCAATCGCCCCACCACCTCACTCACATTTCTCATATCGGACTTGCAAATATTAGAAAATAAACTTAGAGACGGATTAATCAGTGGTGAAAGTCAGTCATTACAGAAGATAGTTTATCTCTAATACCACAAAATGTTATTGATAGTAATATGTGGTAATGCGGTTTAAAAAAATTGTAAAACGCTCTTTTAGGTTGGCAATGGAACGATGACACTCTTTGAGTCACAGTCTATAAACGAGAGCGACCAGCTACCATCAAGTAGACCGGTCGCCTGTTTGCCCGACCTCACATAAAAAAACGCATGTAACTGGTGTTTTTCTAAATACCTCGTAATTCATTCAAATCAATAAAAAAACTGTCTCGAGTAAATTTCAAATATCACACAAATTATCTGGATTATTTTCCAAAAGAACCTCAACAATAATTTAAGAGTATCATTTACTACATATTTACAACCGTGAACAGTCCGAATGTCAACAATGGTGACTGTTTATTGATATTTCCTTGTTAGCCGGTACTATTATCATATGGACTCAAACTTTTATAATATAACAATAGAGAGTAATACTTCGACAACATTATATCTATTATGTAGAGGAGTTTATATCTTTATTCGGAAGACTACCAGACAGGTCATAACCTTCTACGTGACTCGGATTAGTCTAGTTAATTTATCTATAATCTGTTTACAACAAATAGCTAAGTTAGTCATAAGGTAAAAAGTGTGAGATCATCACACTTTTTAGTAAAATTAGATTGATACCAAGTTTTACTTGTTAATTAAAATTTAAACCTTGACGACCGCATGTCACCAAACTCAGGACATTGTAAATATTCTAAAAAACTCGAATGGCGCAATACAGCAGCACCGGATATTGTCATTTTACGAAACTGGGCATAAAATCCTGTTTGCGGTCCTTTCCAACCCATTAATCTTAAATTTATTACCTTTATTTTTTAATTATGTCATCATCAGCCCATCCTAGTCCACTGCTGGTAATGGAATCCTCATAACGAACGCCATTGAACCCGGTTTTTGGTTTTTCTACATGGATTGTAGATAATTTTGTCCTGTACAGCTTTTGTTAAAATATAAATAACACGTATCACTCATATCAAAACATTTCGTGGCCTTGAATCACCTATAACCTATACGTGATAGCGGTATCTTCTGAGACTTTCGAGTTAACTTTGAATACGTCAAAAGAAATGCTTATACTTTTCAGCCTTATTGGTTGGTTCCTTATTTTAGATAGATTTGGCAGGTACGCTAGATGATGTACTCGTATGCTGGATCTTGGCTCCGGGAGCGAGGGCTCCGGCTTGCCCAACCCATGGGCCTGCCTGTGTCGTAATTGTATCAAGAAATGTTTTAGAGATAAAAAAAATCAGCATGAATGAGGTTATGAAAACAAAAATATTGTTGCCTCGGTTACAGCCTTTCTATTTGTACCACATGATCTATCTATTTATTACTGAAACCCGTGTATTCGAAAGTTTATCAGTATGACGATTTGAAATCTGGACCCTCAGCGTCGCTATCAGGGTGACTACGCACTAAGTTATCAAATCGTCTAGAGCCTAGACTCTAGGCGGTATAATTCATGGGTTATAATCCGCTGTGAATTAAACAAAAAAGTACTCAATTTTATCTAATCTGCGTATTCCGATAATCCGCATTGTGGGTTTATAACATGGCGCGCGGCGCGGGCCGGGAGGCGGTTGCCATGGCAACGGCCGGGCGGACTATTTCGGTTTTCGTCCCTCTTTGATCTCGCAAGCTTGCGTGCCTCATTGCACGCTGTTTCGACATTATACTACAAACATGGCTGCTAACTTGAACATTTTATCTAAGGATACAAGCCGACCCGCAATTACAGGAGTCAAGCATTAAAATAATTAGTACACCGCGTGTGCTGGATTGCGGTGCCAGTTTTACGGATTTTTTTTTGACACTGGCGTGTTTTAGTGACTACAGAGCAGGGATGTTACGGAGCTTCGACTCCGACTCCGATAAGTCGGAACTTCCTATTGTTATTACACCTCCGGTTCCGACTTCGGTTCCAAAACTTTTTAATCGGAGGTCACCACCACTGTTGTAGTCAATTCATTTGATTTCATTTTATATGTTGTTGAAACATAATATCAATTCATCAAACAATCAGTACTACTTAATTTATAGAAAACATTTTTAAAAATTTAAATTAAAAAAATATTATTAAAGTTATTAAATTTAAAACTAAATGTACATTTAAATTTATTACTAAAAGGTTTTTTTATTTTACATTTACATTAAATTAAGTAAAATAGAAATTAACACAAAAACAACCCTGGAGCAAATTTGATTTAATTTGTTTACTGTTAATGGGAAAATGTTAATAAGAAACACAGCAATTATTATTGTCTGTGTATTTGAAAATTATCACTTTCTAATTAAAAACGTTCACAGAATAATGTTTTTATTTGCCCCTTAATAAAACTATTGTATTCTGCCGTCACTTGTGACTGACATCGCCTCCGACTCCGATTCCGACTTCGGTTCCGACTCCAATAAATCAAATTTAAAAACTCCGACTCCGACTTCGGTTCCGATAAAACTGCCTCCGTTACATCCCTACTACAGAGCACCTGGTAAGTACAGTGTAGTCAAAAAATGAAGTCACTATCAAGGATGAAAATCCATTGATAGTCTCCGTTGTCATGTCGGCCCATATATACCACGACTGAAGGTCTCTAGGTATATGAGCTACTGAATACACACAAGCTGATCCCGAAACGCGACAGGCCAAAGCGAGTCACTATGACGGTCTTTATACTAGTGTACTGTGGTCATGACCCAGTTCGGGCAATAACCCTACCACCAGAAAACACGGTGAATCCTATTTTAGCTAAAACTAAGTATTCTAAGTCTTGCCTTTGTTGGATAATTGAATTGTGGAATGTCATGTGTAAGTGCCCTGAAAACGGCGATCAGTTGCGCAACTGGTCACGTTAGACACGACATCTAAGCGCAAAGTGGATACAGCCACTAATGTATCTCTGCTCACCCCGAAAGGGATATAGCGTGACGATATGTTATTGTTATTAGAATTATTTTGTCTACAACGAAAACTACGAGTAAAATAAAATTACAAATCTCTCAGTCAAAAGTGTTCGTAAGTTAAATTTTATAAGATTTGTCTCTGCTCCAATAATCACATGAAAGAAAACCTTTTAACTTCGACCTTGTTATCAAATTGCTTGTATAATAATTTAGGTACAGTTTGGCAATATCTTTGTGTCGTATGTTTATTGTGTAGAGGTAATTATAATGGATTTATCGCAACAGTTTGTAGCTCATGGATAGTGTAAAGGTTTCAAATTACATGTTGGTTTGATGGTCATTTTGATATAATTATAGCCAATTACATATACATAATTATATATTAATTATCGTGAATGCAAATAAAAGGTGTTAGTTCCATTTGTGAGTTATTTAATGACAGCCGTCAAAATCCAGCGCATGCGTGGAGTTGCAGACGCTGCCTCGCGCATGCTCCCAGAGCTAGCTGCACGGCGTTCCGTAACATATACATCACATTTACAGTGACGAACTAAAGTATTGGCACAGTGAGGTAAACAAAATTATTATAGTGCTAACAATTATAGGAATACAAATAAGATCTGTTTTATTTGTTATAAGAATACTTCCATGCTTAATACTTCGTTATATTAAATAAAAAACAATCGATAACAAAATAAAATACAGTAAAGCATTCAGCATGGAAGTATTGATATTATAAATAAAACAGATCTTATTTGTATTCTCATAATTGCTAGCACTATAATAATTTTGTTTACCTCACTGTGCCAATACTTTTGTTCGTCACTGTATTTACTAAAATTATAGTAACCGCTAAGCAACATGTAATTTTTTTATAGAAAATATATGAAAAGTTATCACTGCACTTTTTCATGCTTTACCAAGTAATGTGATCCTAGTATGAAACTGAGTCCGGGCAGTACCCTTGAAGAAGTCTACTGACCGGATGAGAGGGAGGCGGCGTGCACTGTCCGGCGCGCCACCCGTAAGAAAGATTTGGAGGAGTAGGCTCTTTACACTAACCCCTCCCAGAGATGAAGCTTAAACAAGCTGTTCGCGCCCCTGGTATCTGGAAGAATCTGGATTATCAGGCCCGGGTGGAGTGATTGGAAGAGCTCCCAGGGGATTTTTAGTCAGTAGGAGTCTGACACACCGAGGTCGCTGCCTTCACAGCATCCTGACTGATCCTATGCAGGACTTCCCCCGGGTCGCCAAAAAACATATGAAACTGAGTTCAATTCTGTAGAAGAATTGTGATCAATTTTGTTACTTTTATGAAAATCATAATATTATATCAAATGCTAGTGTATTTTTATAGCAACAATAATATCTTTTATAATAACTGACTTTTGCCCTGTCTAAACTTTGACTTAAGATAAAAGACATTTTCTATTAAGGTTGATAAAGTAAGTACACGCATTGATTTTACAATGACATAGGCTGAGTTTGCTATCACTTATATAAATGACTCAGACGTGAGGCAACAGTTGGCAGTTCTTTGGTTAGAGAATGCCAGCAGATTATTTAACAGCCAAGTCTACTTTAACTTTGGACTGCGATTACACAATATAAACTGGTCCAAATCCATGTTTTACAAGGGTTATAATGTGGGTATAATCGATTACAAACTGACCATTTTTAATAACACGGGGTAAAATCCTACATAGGATCGCTAGGGCAGCCGTGAGAGTTGCGGTACCGGACTCCTGCTGCCTTATACCTTCAGGGTGTGCTTCAACTCGCTGCCAGCCGGGTCTAAGGGTCCATGTTCCTGATACGACTCTACGAGTGAATAGCCTTACTCAAGATCCATCTTTGGTAGGGTACTCCACCACTCAGGACATCATTAGCTGATACGTAGAACACATGCGAACCCTTTCCGCTTCATCTGGGAGGCGGACTACCTTAAGTATACTGCCCGGATAATTTTACGGTCTGAAATACCTCAGTTTATGTTTTCGGGGCTCGAGCTTCAGTACAAACAAACTTTCATGATGAGTATATTAGTTTGTTGCGAAATCATAAACATCTGTAAGATGTATTTTGCGTTAGATATATATATTTATATCTTTGTCTTGCAGACACAGTTTACAACCACAGTTTAGACTAGGTCCATGTGTGTATTTATCCATAAATTTTGTTGTTATATTATTATTGAATCAATATTTAATACGACAAAAAGTCCAAAACCCTCATTTTCCTTAGTAATTTATAATAAATGCTTAAAGTTTTTATTCATACTTGTCTGGAAAAAACTAAGTGATTAAGCAAATAAGTTTTTAGACCGGATGGCGTCGGATTTCAAGTGGACATTGCAATGTTCAATCACAATTATTACTCGTAAATATTTATATTATAACTAACTGATATAGCAGACGTTGTTTTGCTTTTAATCTTTTTAAATGGCTAAGGTCAAAACATTGTTGGTAACTGTAAAACTTACTCGGAACGAATATAAAGTCCATGGAAATATGGTTTAGAGTTTTATTTTTCTTTATACCAGAAAATAAACAGGAATATATTTACAATAAAATTATACACAAAGAAAATAAATTAATCAAGAAAGTACTCATAAAAAACAATGCTAAAAAGAGCTAAAGCCAGCTAAGGTTTTTAGTGTGTAAAGATTAAACCAAGAGTCATTTTAATACATTTCAATATTTATAAGCATGCTCTATCTCATTTCCGCAGTAATAGGTTATATTAAGTTTTTATTGACGTAACTAACCGTCGTTTTTAGAATGCTTTACGGTCTAATCAATGTATTAAATTAAGTTTGCACCACAATTTGTATTGAATGAAATCAGGCATTTTGGCAGTGTTCAATTTTTTTAACCTTCCTCCGTCTTTTTTAAATATTTCGTGTATATAAATGGTTCTAGTTTATTTAAAAAAAGATTTGTATTTCATTAGTTAAAAATTCTTTTTGATATTTGGTTAAACGTTCGGTTTTTATAGTCTGTTTTGCATAAAGCATTACCGATTTCCTGCTGGTGTCAGGGTCAGTCGTAAGTTATAGGGTTTCCAGTTTTAGTCATAATTAAAGTCCCGGGAACAGGATTACGAGATTTGTCAGGCTCTCCAAAATCCCGGAGTATTTGATACCTCTAGAAATAAGCTTTATTGAAATAAATTAGAATTTTCTAGTAATTTTTTTTTATTACATACAGGCTTGCGCTTGACCTCAATCTCACCTGCTGGAAAGTGATGATGAGGCCGACGATGGAACGCGCTCACACAGCAAATACCGATTCACTCGACGTTTGAAGATTCCCATGTCATAAGATGCTGGAAACACCGACACAGGAAGTGAGTTCCATTCCTTCGCGGTACGCAGCATAAAGGAGGAGGCAAATCGCTTCGTGCGAGCAGCAGGAATGTCAACCACAAAAGGGTGCAAACCAGCACGGCGTCTCGTCAATTTATGGTAGAAAGGGGGAGGGGGAACTAAATCATACAACTCAGCCGCATACTCTCCCAGAGTACAGTCTATAGAAAACCGAAACGCAAGCCACTTTACGCCGGTGTTCCAAACTGATAATTATTTATAAAATTTATTTCTGTAATTTATTACGTTCAATTATCAGATTTTATAAAGTTTTGTGTATCGCAAATAATGCGGCAGAGACACTGAGCATAAACTCTACACAAGACGCTTAAAGTAAATTAATTCAAGAAATAAATCGCATCAAAACTCATATTTAGGCTATTATTTTATTAATGGATAGCGATTTGAAATTAATTAAGATAAATCGATTAATTAGTGATGCGGTAGAGAATATTAATTATTTGTGAATAATGTGTCTTTGTAGTCTTTAAATTCTTTATAGTCCCGGGACTGTAAAGTGTCCCAGTTGTTTGATTAGTAGATGAACCAAACAGCTCTAGTCGATTTAATGCTAATAAAGTTTTTGAGCAAAAATATACCTATTTGAGTATATTTTGTTGAAATGAAAAAAGCTTATTACTTTTTGTCATGATTAACACTCGCTCGACAAAGTGACTACAGTTTATCTTATGATAAGTACAATGAAATCCAAAAACGACAGCGAATATCAAAGGACGAAAGTCCATTGATTGTTTCCGTCCTCATATCGGCCCACACACCACGACTGAGAGTCTCTAGGTAGCTAGAAACCTAATGCTGTAACGCGACAGCCCAAAGTGTCACTATGACGGTCTTTACACTTGGGTTCTGTGGTCAAGACTCAGTTCAGGCAATCGCCGTACCACCTCACTCATTCTTCTGTCATTTAATTTTAATTTAAAATGTTTAACTGTTGGCTGCTTAATTATTCATCACACAACGAGTCTTATTATCGGTCCCGAATATAGTATAAAAAGCTTTGAGTATCCCGGGAACTAGGGATAAGAAACTCCGGGAATGAAAGCCCTATTAAATTGTAAATGTACAAACCACTTAACTACCAGCATATTCAAAATTCAAATTAGGGAGATAATATCGATTCTACGTCATTCGATGTTGGAGGACGCTTCGAGTTATAAAAAATCGATGACTCATTGAATATAGCACGAGGATGTGGAAAATAATTTGAAATGTTTTTGCTAATCTTCATTAATGGAATTAATGGGTAAACATAAGCCTTAACTTACAGCGTATCCACGTACACACATAGAAATACAAACTTAATTAACAAAGTTCGGAATTGCAATCGTAAATTGGAATATTTATTGAATTTTTGCTCCGTATATATCTTTATTTGATTTAAAGAACAGATAAAAACATCTGAATCAATTTTATAAAAACTTTCTTTACGAGTCCTTAAAAGCGGTCAGCAATAATTTTCAGTAATTTCATTATTATGTACATATGTCTTTTTTTAACTTTTATTGGTGAACATACAGACGTCCTACTTGATGATAAGTGGTAACCGACTCCTATAGACAACTCCAACACAAAGACCGTTTCTATTATCTAGCCGACAATTTCCAAAGTGTCAATTTTGCTAAAGAACACCCAAACAAATAATTCACAATCCTTTCTTTATCCTGACTCGACATAGTGAGTACACCACTTCTGACGGTAAGCATGGTGCAGTAAAAAAAACGACATCGATTATGAATATTTAAGAAAAACCCATCGGTAGTCGCAGCGAACATGCCGGCCTGCACAAATATCTCTTCACGCCACGCTTAAAGGATAGTATATCATAGGAGGGTGAGAACACGCTAGCCGGAAGAACATTCCACAGCCGAACAACACGGCAAAAGTAAGAATTAGAGAACTTCTTAAACCTAGCTGGGATTTGAGTTACCGCAAAGCTGTGACTCCGTAAACCCGCCCGCGTAGTTGTATTAAGGAAGGTAGAGGGTGGAACAAAGGATTTTGATATAATTATAGTCAATTACTTGTAAAGTGCTTGGCTATTCATTATCGTGAATGCAAATAAAAGATGTTAGTCCCATTTGTAAGTTTTTTAATGACAATTCAATCAGAGACGCATGCGCGAAGTTGCCGACGCTATTCCACGCATGCTCCTGGAGCCATCTACACCAGCACTTCGTAATATATACATCAGATTTCATTCTAATTAACGCAATAATTTATATAGTTTTAACTTAAGTACCTTAATTAATTGTAATATCTCACGAATTTTAGTTGTCCAGCGTTGATACAAAAATGAATTTTATAAGTAGCTTCGTGTAGTTACGCTCTGATTGGGATGTCTGGCTAAGTATAGCACTGAAACTTCTGGCTAGTAGCAACCCGTCTAGACATGTGCCAAATATGTCTTTCGATATATAAATGAGTTGTAAGTCTTTTCAGTTAAATTATTTGTATAAATGTTATCATCCTTACATTTGAATGAATCAGTAATAACAATGAAAAATGAAACTAAGTTCAAAAATTGAAAATGTAACGTGTTGCTTACAGAAATCAAGATTTAATATAAAAAATATCATCACGCTGTATCCCTTTCAGAGCAAACAGAGATAGATACATTACTGACTGTATCTACTTTGCGCTCATATGTCGTGCCCAATGTAACCAGTAGCGGCATTGATCACCGTTCTCAAGGCACACATGACATTTCCATTAGATTCCATGCAGGAATCCCAAATCACTAAATTAAACTAACTTAACTGAACTACTATCTTTTCCTTCACCATGTGATGCCTAAATCCGCACTTAATTTGGAAAAATCCAGGGGTACGTGACCCCCTCTCCCGCCCGGTTTAGTTGTGAAGATCTTTTCCGGTGAATCAATGCGCTTCATTTCGAAAAAAAGGCACGTGACCATTCGCATTACCGCACATAAATACAGGTTCCTTAAACTTTAGGCCGCTACAGCAACAACAAAGTTTACCACTTGAATAAATCTTTTCGACATTTATTTTCATCATATTTGCTTCGTCAAATTCTATTATAGCAGTCTCAATCTAAATCTTTTGTATCAGCATTAATGATTTAAAGATATATTTAAGAATCGTAGGGCTTACTGATTTGATAGCTGTTTTCTACAGATTTACATCATATACCAGATCAATCCGGATTTGTACATATTTTATCCCGTCAGCTCGCGACGAAACACGATGGCGGCCGGTATGAGTCACGTGGACAAGTAAAGCACCTTGTCTGTTGTATTCAGGGTTGCCAGATTTGTGTAGAAAAGTCGGCCAAGATTTTTACACTGATTTTTTTTTTAATTTTTCTATTGGCTCCATAAAATTATTACAATGCACCTGATCGTAGGTATAATCCAGTTCAAGAACATTAACTACTAAGGAACGAAAATCTATTGCCAGTTGCCGCTGTCATTCTGTCTCACATATGGCCACCATTACAGAAAGTCTCTAGATATATGAATAACTGGACATATACGAACTGATTCCGAAACGTGACAAAAACGTAATTAAAGCCTCAATCTTGGCCATATATTCCTCCCATTAAATATCGTGCATAGTAAAAGTAAAAAATACTAAATTTGTCTATGGCATCTAATTAAAATTCTTTCTAACCTGTCAACGGAATTATAATGTTTTACAGTATTTTAAAAGTAATAAAACTTAATTAGAGATACAGCGTTATCGTTTTTAAATACCGTCACCATTTCATTACTAACCTATCTAGAAAGAGCATTCGTTTTATTTTAGATCATATAATTATAAACATTCCTCTTTAGCCGTTTAAATGGCTGTTTACAAGTTAATATCGGCGAATGTGATTCTTATAACACTTACTTTTTGCTTCGAAACAGGTTGCCCGGCTGTATAGCAATTTAATTGACATTGACACGTCTCTCGTTTACATCTTTACTTACTAGCTTCCCCGCAACGTTTGCTGCGTTATATATATCCGTTATATCGTTACGCTTTATCCATTTCGGGGTTAGCAGGGATACATTAACGGCTGTATCCACTTGCGCTTATATTTCGTGTCCCACGTAATCACCAGCGCAGCTGATCACTGTTCTCAGGGCACTTACTCATGATATTTCTATTCGATGACATGCGAGTCTTCTTGCTATGATTTCCTTTACAGGTTAGCATTTAGTGCCTAAATCTGTACATAATCTGGAAAATCCCAGAAGTACGAACCGAAGTTCGAACTTACAAACATTCGCAGTTCCATGCACAGAAACCAGTGCCTTGTCCACTAACCTTTTTTTTGTAACCCGGGGGAAATCCCTAACGGTCCTAGAGGGGCGGTGAAGGCCGCCCGCGGTGTGTCGGACTTGCGCCGACTAAAACCCCCGGGGTGTAACACCTTCCACCAACCAGCATCGAGGGCACGACTGGGGTCTCATCCTCGATGAACGGCAAGGCGTGCAGCCTTAAGTAAGTCTATACTCGTTTGGGGGGGTTAGCCGTGGTGGCTGCCGACAGAATAGAATAGCACGCTCCTCTTCTTGCTGAGGTGTCGTAAAAGACGACTAAGGTATCTCTTTAACACCTCAATTCAACCAGGTGTTCAGAGAAGGAAAACTCGACCAAACCTGCATCCTGCTCCCTCCCGATCGTACTGGTTCTCCATTCCATCGGCCCCGAGGGAGCTCGGACGAGAGAGTACTTCTCTGGCAGCGCGTCCAGTTATGCACTTAAATATCTCCTGCGCAATTGACTGTTTCCGAAAACTGGGCCTTAATTTTCTTAATCGGCGTTGAAACAGTCGCCTTGGCCGAATCCGGCTTGGACATCATCACTCGTTTGGGGAGGAGTGGTGTAAAGAGCCATCCTTCGCATACATCTTTGTTGTAGAGCGGCGGCACGCGGGACCACATCGCGCGCCGCTCGCACCCTTGTTTGACGACACACTCCCGCAAGTGTGCCGCCCGGTCTTTTCCACTAAGGTTTTTTTTTTTTTTTTTTTTTTTTTTTTGGTTTCTCGGGGGAAAATCCTGCATAGGACCATCAGGGCCGCTGTGAGGGCAGCAACCCCGGTGTGTCAGACTCCTACTGACTAAAAACCCCCGGGGTGTCCCTCTAATCGCTCCACCCGAGCCTGGGAAACCAAATTCATCCAGACTCTTTTCCACTAAGGTACCACAACCACAAGCAAGTCTGCGTCAGCAAGTTAAATACCCAGGTTTAAGTCGACTGTTGCACATCAAATTGTCAATTTAAACATTGAATTATTAATTTGATTGGATGTTTATTTAGTGTGGCTTTAGCCGTTCATATATTTCTGCCCACGCCGAATAGTACGTAGCATATTGATATTGATTTATTTATTATCTGACTACACATTAAGCTAGGTGAAAAACTGGATACTTTTATATATCGTCCATGTTATGCTATTTATTATGTACTTAATTAAGTAATAAACCAATTGTTCATGTCAAGAACATAACTGCTATGTGGCAATTCATTATTAGCACATCGAAGCGATTTTTCGTCAAAGCCTCCAATTTCGCATTAAAGTCAACTGTTGGTTGCGAAATATGTTTTTATAACGTGACTTTGGCCAAATATTGCGATTGACTAACTGTTGCCAAATGTTTGAATAGACTGACCAATTATAAAATCCGATTATGACTCATCGAAATAATATTATCGAAACTTGATAACATAGTTTAAAAATAAGTAAGTATTGATGTCTTGTCTTTATTTTAGTGGCGTGCAGGGGCTATCCAAAAGGGAAGTCGATATTGTGATACAAGTAGTCTACGATCGTACATTCTATGTTTTTGGCCTATAATTTAGAGATAGGGTATTAGCAAGCCATTATCAATCTTGCCTGCTGAAAAGAAATTTCCTCTACGACACATTTTAAATAATAAACAATATTTTAAAAAAGATAATTATGTCGACTTCACGCAATATTAATTAAATCGAGGGGTGAAAGGCTATTTGGTTTAAGAGACATTTTTTGGTGATATAGTAATATATATATTTTCGGAATCAGCGTTTTTACCGATTCCAAATATATATATATATATATATTACTATATCACAAAAAATGTCGTATAAACCAAATTGCCTTTCATCCCTCGATATGTTTAATTGCATAGGCTTTCATTTTAAATAGTCAACGCACTACCAACTCCTTAATTTTGTTTTCGAATATTACTAACGTACTCTATGACCCCGCCAATATGTAACTAAAAAGTATAATTTAGTGACGATTAACTAGCCGTACCCGCGACTTATTTTGCGTGGAAACTGTACTTCTGTTATGGTAGTAATTGACCGAGCGAAGCGAGACTTCTGAGTCAAGGCACTTTGTCCGTTTGTCCCTCCGTCTGTCAGAGGCCTAACTTTTAAACCAAATAAGATAACGACATCCAATTATGATGTATTCTGTAAACCATTGACGTAAAGCCGTACTGATATTTAATGTAATAAAAAATCAAATTTCGAGAAATTTCCCATATAAGCAAATGTGGGGTATTTTTTTCTTTTTCCGTCCTTAATATTGCATATGAGGTATCGTTGTAAAGAACTTTTAAACCGAGGTTAATTATCATTAGTTTACAAATTGGTAAGCCGAGAAATAAAAAATTCTTATTATGTTTTATTTCTTAAACTTTGTCAATAACGATAATTATAATCAATCTATAAATAATTATGTATTTGCTCGACATAGTATAATCGGTGTTTTTGTTAATTAAGGCCATGAATTATTTTAGAAATTTAAAATAACCTACATTACACAAGTGAAATTTATCTGTAAGGCAGTGTACAAAGTAGCTCTCAAATAGTTTTTCATCATGATAATATTATATACATAGTTGGGTTAGGAATACATTTTTTATATATATATTGGTGATGATTTATTGACGATAATGGTGTTATCATCGCACAACAAGCGACAGTGATTTCTAACGCGTGTAAAATTTAAAAAAAACGCCAAGATTCCCTTTTCAATGCATTGTCTTCGGGCGAGTGAATCTATTCTCAACCTTACTTGTAACAGTTTAAGTTATATAATATTACCGAAGTATCAGGAGCTCGTTTCTGAAAGACGCTGTTATCTTGAATCCAGAGTGTTATCGTTAGGTCTTGGGGTGAGATAACAAACAAGAATAGAAGCATTACTAATAACAGAGAATTTACAGCGTCCTGTTGACATTACGTATCGTAAAAAGGATATTAGTACGTATAGTGTCATTTACAAACTAATTAATATTGTATTTGTTGTTATTTATCTAAAGAAACAAACAGGAACATAAAATTATACATTAATAAAATACACAAGCCTGTAAAGTTTCCGCAAAAAGTTTTTAACAAAATAAAAATAGAACATAGAAACACAGACTATCGACAATAATAAATTAGCATATAAATAAATACAATAATAATAAACTTAAAATGCCATTGTTTGCCTCAACAATCTTCCAAAAGAACTGTTTGAACATGATAGAATATATTTCTGACGTTCTTTATAACGTTCGTATTCTTTATAACGTTTCAAGCCAGTCACCACTTGGCCAACAAACTTGTCATTCGTGTCCAATAACGCGTTTATAAATAATGCTAATAAATCTGCGTTGAAACGATACAATTTATCGAAAACAAATGAAATATTAAGATCACTTCGTCAGGTCGCTCGTCGTCGATTGTCGTGGCAACCGATTGCTATTGAGCAATTAATAATCGATTGGATAATAATCATCGTCAGCTTGCATTTGTCCACTGATGGCCATAAGCTTCTCCCAAGGTTCTCCTCTGAGTTCGATCTTAGGCTCATCTCATCCAACAATTGTCTTCCACTTTACGAAAATCATAGCTCCACCTAGCCAGACGGCATCCTGCACTACGTTTACCGAGACGCCGCGGTCCTCCAAGACAAGGCTACCTCGAAGGTTATAGATTTTTAAGTATAACCAACTTTCCTCGACATCTTTAAACTGCTAATCCTCTTGGTTATATAAATGAATTAAATTCACGGACGGATCAATTTATTTCTAAATAGATCCTTCCTCGGCTGGATCTTACCCACGGTGACACAAACGCAAATACCGTCATTGTAACTGACTAAGGCGTGTTGCTTTTTGGGATTAGATTGTGTACCTCCAGATTTGTATATATTTAGAAGCCTGCTGTCGTGGTATATGTGGGTCAGTAAGATGACGGCAACTGTCAATGGATTCCGTCCCTTGACGATCGCTGTCATTCTTGGTAACACCGTACTGTATATTAGTTAGGGTGTAGTTGCTTTTTCACGGCAATAAAAAAAAACACATTTATAGAGACAAAGCGAATTTATTTATTACTATGGATATCACTAAATAAAAATGCAATCTTGATTTAAATGTATTATTTATTTAAATATATTCATTTGTTATCCCCAAAATTTAGTTAATATGCTTTCGTTTGTACTAGAGAGACAGAGATTTCGAATAATAAAAATACATTTTATAATTCATTTCAATAATATTTCGGTCATATAAATTTACTTCAATGGAAAGTTTTTTTTTATCGTGTTGGCGTATAAATATATTTAGATGTACGTATTTAATATGAGCGTTTCATATTTAAGAATGTATTTTTAATGTGAAACTTTTAGGAATCGGTGTGATTTGAAATAGGGTAAAGCAAGAAAAGCGATACAAAAAGAGAGATAGAAAAAATTTATACCAACGTAACAAACCTAACCTATCGACTTATCGTCATCCTGTTTGATTATACGAGTACACCAAGGGCAATCTATTGCATAATATGTCTATGGCTACTTTTAGATTGAACTGAAACTACGACAAAGATATTGGAGCGTGGCGTGAAGACGTTAACAGAAATTTAATAAGACTTGAAAAGATATGACATGGTTGTATGGCGTAAATGCCTTTGCCTTTCCCATAAAGGGGAAAATATAAACAAAAAAAAATCTATGGCTATAATAGACACGACCTTCGTTTGTTGTCAACAAGAACACTTTCCCTGTCGACCAGAGCGGCGTAGATATCGCGGTTGCAGCGATCCGATATGCACTTTCTCTCAACACAATCAAATCTCGTGAAGCGTTCATGACACTTAACTTATTCTAAGGTGGGATATTTGATATCCCACCTTTGTTAATGAACTATTAGCTTTTCTATGCATGATGGAGATATAGACGTAACCTTGTAAATAAATATTACATATTCACATGGATTTACAACCTTCTCGTTTGTTTTGTCAGAATTGGTTGAGCTGTGAAATTAGATAACTGGGCAGCGCAATTGAAGGAGTGCGTTACCTAATATATCCAGGAGTGAGCAGTGTGCGATGTGTTCCCACGTACACACTGGGGATTTTAACCGATAACAGTCTTGCATACCATGGCGATGTTCCACATCACCGCCCTGATGGTCCATGAATAATTCCATTGGGATAACAACAAAAAAAAAAAATTTTTGAGTTTCAGTTTTATACGTGTATTTGTTAATACAAGTTATTTATTTTTAAATACCAGAGCCCTTGTGCAAACTTTTTCGATATTTACTTCTAGATCTTATATCTTCAATATCTTTCCTTATTTGTAAACTCTTGATGGAATCGTGGTCATTTAGATATGTGCAGCACTTACAGCTCTCCATTTATCCCTGACTAATGCTTGGCGCGCGTTTTCATTGAACGATGCGTTGATCAAAGCTTCAATTTAACAGGTCCTTCCACGAGACATGACTATCTACTCTTCCCTGTACAACCAGGCATTCCATGCCAACTTTACGGTGCGACTTATGGCTTTTCAATATTGTTGTGAAAAATATAGGAATGTATAATAAAAAAATTCGTAACCTATTTACGAAACTACAGCGCGTGCGTAATATTCCGGAAATGTAAAAGCTATTTTTAATACACTCAGAATCAGTTTTTCTTCGAACTTATATTAAAATTGTGACATATCTTCATAGAATTAGAAAAATAAACAAAATTCACATAATCCGCTTAAGATGTCAATAGAAGAACAAATTATTATGAGGAAGTTTTGATGAAAATTATATCTATCAACATGTTAAATGTTTGATGTCGAAATCGGCAGCATATTTCACAAGAGACTCAATGTTATTAATTCATCCATCATTCCTTTATATACACACACGAAATATGGTTCATTCTATTTTGTTTTAATTATGCGTTTATATTTATTCAATTTTGGATATTTATTTGCAAATCATGACACGGTCACCATTTCGGAAGTGACTATGTTATTTAGAATTGATGCCACATAGAGACCTCACTGAGCTTTCGTCAAGGTCAACAGTATGCGGGATTAATTTTGAAGGGCATAGTCTGTCCAGTGATTTGGTTAAAAATATGTAATTAACCCTGCGAACATATGGTAGTAAAATTTAACGATGGCCAGTTATTAAAAAAAATTGGTGACGAAAGCTATAATTGTTAACGTGTTAAAAGTTGATTATTGGGGATTAATAATATATCCCGAAAACAAAAAATTCTAATATGGATAGATTATCGCCATTATAAGGTTAAAAATATGTAAATAATTCTACGTGTATATAGCGACAAAACGTAACGTTATTACGTAAACGTAAATTATATTGACGAAAAGTTGTTGAAAATTGTATTCATCGACATGTTAAACGTTTACTGTCGGAAACAGCAATATGTCTCGCAAAAGGATGGTCTTATTAATTTATCCATCAGCTTTGATTTGATTAAAATTATGTAATTAACCCGGCATACATGGTGACAGAATTGAACGTTAGCCAATTATCTTGTGAAAGTGTTGACGAAAAGATAAAACAATATCTCACAAGAGAAATAATTATCCATTCATCTGATTTAATTTTAATAAAGTTATGTAGATGATTTAGAGACCATATCGAGGGTTGAAAGAATATTTATTTCCTTTAAGAAATATTTAGCGACATTGGCAAATACACAGATAAACAAAATCCAAGAATCAACCCGTAATTTTTTTTTTTAAAGTTTTCGTATTAAACAACTTGAATGTACAGGCCACTTGCAAATATAAACAGTAAATAAATACGTTTTATATAATAATATTCTAAATTCAATTTTTCTTAAGTTGGAAGTAAAATGTTGCTGCAAGCAAATAGCTTTTTAGCCCTCGATACATATGTCGACAAAATGTAACGTTCGAACCTAACGTACCCGAAATTTTATGTACATTCTTATGAATAATTTCAATTAAGTTAGTAAGGTATTAATAATAACAATAAATTGTTATAATAATAATAATTAATCAGCAAGACTCATAAATACCGAAAAAAAATCATGTTCAAACAGACGAATAGTGCTATTCGACTTTGTTACGACTTTGAACTGTCGAAATATCGATCACCTGTCAAATACAACAAGATTATATACTATTCCGATAACAAACATGTATGGATGTATTCTTTACCAAAAACTAAAATCAGATAATCGGCCGTGAATTTGTGACAACATTAAAGATAGAAGATTCACAAAATATGTCAATGAAATGGCAATGCTATGATCAATGTCTTGAATTCACAGTCAATGTAATAGACTACCCAAATTGTTTCATTAAATAGAGTTTTATCTCCCAAAATATTAGGTGCGTTAACTTTCTTATGTTTGTAGATAACATTATATGGGACGAGTCGGTTACTAAAATGACATGGATATATGGACATTAAGGGTATTTATTGGAATTTAGCAAAACGATTTGTTACATACGAAGACTACTTAAGTCTGTGTTGGAAACAGATCTATCTATGTAGCAGTCAATTATAGATCTCGCATGCTTGAGAGATGTTAAGGTCATGTTGTACAGAGTCGCATGCTTTAGACATCGCATCAGCGCTTTATCGTTTATTATCAGCACTTAGACTTCAAATAAGAAATAATCTTTTTAAAAATCTCTTCAAAAATGAAGTCAAGATAAATGCTGCTAGAAACATAGAATTGTTAGCTGTTTTGCTTCCGTCAAATTATTATTCCATGACTGAAGATAACTAATGTTTCATATGATTTACAAATGTAACATCCAGTAGCAGGAACTCTCATAAAAATTAATTACAATTTCAAATTGGTATTACAACTAAACGTCGAGGCCATGCAGATCGCTAGTCATGATTAAATATCAAATTTACTTATTTATTATTTGCTTTCTGCTTCTTCTGTTTACCTAAAATATAATCATATCATATTTAATGACAATTACCCATATGGACCTAGTCCCAAAAGTAAGCCTGCACCTATGTTATTGCTACTAGACAAAGATATCCATACTTATATATGTATGTGTAGCCATGAGTCGTGAAAAATTAATCTATTCATCATATGTGTGCCTCCTTTCGTTATTCCAACTTAGGACCTCCACAGCCTTACAGGCAGGATCACTCCCTTAACCAAACTTATTTACAATAATAACCATTTTATTAGGTACCATTATAATCGCTCATTAGCTGATAGTAGGGCTCGCTACACGTAGATTAACTAATTGTTATGATCGTTAATGTCTACTATGACGTTTTAAATATACCATTAGCAAAAGACTTGTTTATTTTTCAAGTTGTACACAAATTAATTTGGAACAAACATCATTTGTAACAAAAATTGTAATGCGTTGCTTTTCTTTTCCACAGATCTTATCGGGGAATCATGCGATCGTATTTATCAGTACAAGAGAGATCTCCGGCTTGTGACGTCGTTTGACACGAAGATACAAAATATTAAGCTTAAAATAAAAGTCAGTGCGTTGCGACTTCAACTATCGATAGCACGATACGTTGATCGCCCGCAGCTCTAGTCTCCCTGTGGTTTCGGACACAGAATTGAAATTTAAATTTCGGGCGTAACAACCGGGATTTAAATTCACATCACGTTTTTACGTGGAACGGTTGAAGTTGCGTGTGCGGTGGACATTAAAGAAATAAATAAAATGGCGAGCACCGGTGGTGAAATTTGGCTGCAATGGTTCGCTTGTTGCTACCAGCCGGCGGCGCAGGCGCAACGCACGCGCCGGAGAATAGACAGATCTATGATTGGTGCACCAACGAATTTCCAACATACAGGCCATATAGGTAAGTTTTAAAATATTACATTTTTGTATGTTAGTGGTATTTACACGTGATACGTTGTTGAGTAAAAGCCTGTGCACACAATGCGTTGCGGCGCTGATGAGACAACATCGTAAAGATTTACCGAATCGGTAGGCACCCGCGTGATGCAGCGCCACTAGCTTGTATTGCCTCAGTAACACAGCTCAGTGCAGTTTATTATTAAA
This sequence comes from Automeris io, assembly GCA_036320925.1. Taxonomy (NCBI): domain Eukaryota; kingdom Metazoa; phylum Arthropoda; class Insecta; order Lepidoptera; family Saturniidae; genus Automeris; species Automeris io. The sequence continues at coordinate 1,518,872 of JAUDJH010000030.1, read as the reverse complement.
ATTGTATCATAAAATACTTACAGAGCGGTATCAGCATGTCGTAACGCAGTTTATTGCGTTAACGCAGAAAGATGACATGATTGTTACAAATACTAAAGTATTATTGTTTACCTCAAAGATGATATAGCATGAAGATATATTTTTCTTATTTATTCATATATTTGACTAAGAAATTCTCTAACTGCTTCTTTTGCCGTGTCGTTGGGCTGTGGAATGGTCTTCCGGCGGCGTGTTCCCACCATCCTGTGATATGGGATCCTTTAAGCGTAGCGTGAAGAGATATTTGTGCAGGCCGGCATGATCGCCGTGACTACCGATGGGTTTTTCTTGCCTGTCGATAGTCGTTGGCGTTCTTTAGACTGCACCATGCTTACCATCAGGTATGGTGCAGTCACTGTGTCGTGTCGGTATAAAAAAAATGTATATTAATATTCATTAATTTTATTTTGGACAATAAAGGAAATAATTCTGTGTCTCAATCTTTACAAAGATGGGTCCCAATAAAATCTCTTAATTTTCCAGTCCTTCATTTTTGTTAACTGGTTTATTATTATAAGATACTTTTAGGAATTAATTTCCTTTAAATAACTTTATTATATCTTTAAGACATTCTATGATATCACCGAATAACTTTAAAATTTTGTACCCCCAATCCTACACGGTATGAAATTCATCACAGAAATTGTGATATGCGCATTAGAATAAGGTATATGATGGAGAATCTGTATCAGTGACGTCACAACAGTCTTTAGTCGAGTGCCACTTCAGCAGAGTCTGGGATAATCCCAATGATTGACGTATATCGAAATATCGATAGATATATCGATAACCTCTATGAAATGATGAAGGTGAATGACCCTAATTGGCACTCAAATCCGATATTACACGGTTAATATTTTTGCACATGTTAAGTTTATCTCACTTTTCCTCATGCATGTAGGAAATGACACACAAAATACTCAAATGATAGCCTGAATGTCTATATTTCTGCTGTTTTGAAACATGTTCTTACTTTTTAATTAACATTACTTTGTAAGAGTTATACACACAAGTTTGTGCAAATTATATCGTTATTTTCATTGTTACCCAATTTAATTACTTAATATTACTTCCATTTTAATATTCGGCATTGATTCGTAAAATAAGTCGTTTTTGTTTTCTGCTTTCTATCTTAAGTTGGGTGAATGAATCTTTTTGGAGTATAGTAAAAGATTATTTCTGGAAAGTCAAAGTCTATCTGAAATCCAAACATTTCTTAAGATCAATTCATGTAAATAGGTAATTTTTTGCTTATTACAAATCAATGGAGCATTCTCTTCGGCAGAATAATAAATTTCTTTGATCTTCTACGATATGACTTACAGGGTATCGACAAAGCAACATTCGATCGATAGAACGATAACGATAGTAGAAAGTTCAAATGTAAGGGATTGACATAAGCTTTCGATATATCCCGTCCACGCGCTATGTAAATTTTATACATTTTGCTCTTATAACTAGCATTATCGCAGTGCGAATGATATTCGTGCTTTGTCTAAACTTTCAGATTCTTCAGTGGCATCCGTGCAAGTTTTCTAGTTGCACAATTGTGCAATATACACAAACCATTTGTCCGAACCATTTTCATCTCAGTGATAATAAATATATCAATAAATCCTTCTATATCGACGTTGATACTATAATCTCCTGCTTAAATGAGTCCGTAATATCACCGGCTTTTATCCTTCCTTTATGAGCATTCATTTGTATACGAATTAATGTTGATAACATATGGGTGTTAATTTGAATTGCTGTCATTCGATTTTGACGTCACCATATTTTTTGGTTGGTTAATTATTTTTGTATGCCACTTGTGTTATTCATTTTATACGTAATATTGAATCGAAACATACTTATTCTGAAATAGTATACCAACATACTAATATATATTAATAAATAATCTGCTATATCAAGAATTAATCTATATAAAAATATCTTTAAAAGTGTGACAAAATTAATATATATTTTTTGGTTACATATTGTTGCGCGCTCGGGGTCTTTAATAAAACCACACCGGTATTACAAAACTTTATTAACTCAAATATAAATAAAAATGCTAATTAGTTCATAAAGCCCTATATTGAAAATCGCATTGAACAGTTCAATTTAGTTTTGCTTAAATCGCTTTTTTCACTATTCGTAGATAACTACTGTCCCTCGTTGGCAACTGTCGCGTATTTATAGCGGAGCGGTAGGTCCCACCGGTAGGTCAATAGCATATAAGATTCTCCAGCCATCTCATATATTCCAGCATTCACGTTAGATTGTAGCGACACTTCTAGAAAGCAATTTCTATTTTTCCAATAGATGACGCCACTAGTGGCTTCAGTTGTGCTATTCGTCACAATATTCCATTAACAATGGTGGTTCATCTACTGTACAATAGAGGTCGCTACATACCTAGTCCTTATTTCGTAACAATATTATTGGAAATTAAATAGTATATCATTACACACACACACCACATCACCACAGTACATGGGTGTAAAGCCCGTCATAGTGACCAGTTTCGGCTTGTCGCGTTTCGGGATCAGCTTGTACATATCCAGTAGCTCATATACCTAGAGACTTTCAGTCGTGGTATATGTGGGCCGACATAGCGATGTAGACTATCAATGGATTGTCATCCTCTGATAGACGCTTTCGTTTTTGGACTACACTGTACTTACCATCAGGTACTCTGTAGTCACTATGTCGAGACAGTGTAAAAAAATAAATTGGAAAGATAAGGACAACATAGAAATGTTCTATAAAATATATTTTTAAAACATGTAAAATAAGGTACACGTGATTTCTTTCGACTGGATCATTTGTGGAATGTTTACCATAAGATTATTTATCTTATTATTATTTTATATCAATATTCATTAGATAATACTAGCTCAATATTTTTTTCTAAGTTAAATTTTAATTAAAATTGTGCCATCATTACACTTGATAAATAATTAATCGAAATTAAAGACAAAAGGATTAAATCATTGAATGAAATTTTGTATTAAAAAAGAAACAAAAGGATTAAAATACGTCTGGTATATGCATTATGTACTGTTACATAAAACCGTTACATTTGTATGCCCTGGGCGCAAGTGTACTCCAAATTTGGTCGCCACAGACCGGAGACAGTCGCCCAGAACGGTGAAGTTCTAGGGCTATCTTCAACGGATATCAAAATAGATAAAATATATCTATAATATAAAAATGAATCGCAAAATGTCTTGATAAGCGCGAAACTCGAGAACGGCTGAACCGATTTGGCTAATTTTTTTTTTTGTTGTGTTTGATGAAGTCTGAGGAAGGTTATTACGGAGAGAAAAAATTTAAAAATTCCCTGCAACTGTCTAGAAATAACACTTTTCTGTATTCTCATACAAAAATTCGTTATAAGTCATTTTGAACTTTAATACCACACAATAAAGTTTAAATGTTAGTGGACGGGTTCCGGGAAGGCAAAACAATTATTGAGTGACGTATAAATATTAATGTCAATGTTTGTCAATTTTTATACATATAGCATTAAGGCCAGGTTCCTTCAAACAATTTTCAAAAAACAGCCGACAGGCCAATAGCTATTAACATTTAAAAAAAACAATGTGACTTTTTTTAGAGAAATAGGGCAGAACAAGGTCTGCCGGGACAGCTAGTATATAATAAATATTTGATAAATGAATACAATATAATTCAAATTATAATAATAATAAATCTTAATGCTGTATCACTTTTAGGATGAGCAGAGATAAATTAATGGCTGTATCCACTTTGCGCTTATCACCGTTCTCAGGGCACTCACACATGACATTTTTATTATATGCTGTGCGTGTTTTCTCACGATATTTTCCTTCACCGCTAAGCATAAGGTGCCTAAATCCGTTAATTCAAATTTACTCACTTATGAGTAGTTTTGAATCATCAATTAACCATATCAATTTGTTACCTATTAGTTAAGCAGAATCTATCAAAGAGAAGATCCCACAAGAAATCCTAGTAGTTGCTTTACACCATATTATAGTAAAAATAATTATTAATGGAATAGAATTCCACATGAAATACATACATCTAATTAACCAGCCCTATAAATTAATTAGTCGTTGTTATAATAAGTTTTATTTGCCTAGTTTATTTTATACTGGCTCGAGCCTACAGTTCATCTGATGAAAATAAAATGTAGTCCAAAAACGGCAGTGATTATAAACGGAGAATTCATTGACAGTAGCTGTCATTATAACGGCCCTCGTATACCACGACTGAACAAGCCTAAGTACACAAACTGATCAGGGGCCGCGACAGGTCGAAACGAATCACTATGGCGGTCGTTGCAGTTATGCTCACGACCCAGATCGGGCAATCGTTCTATCACCTCAGTTTTAGTAATTTGCTTGTTATTTTTCTAGATTCCATTTCTCGTCAGCGCTTGTTGAGTTTAAGAAAGACATTTTATTCGTTTACCTGGTATCATTGTAATTACCACAAATACGATTAACATTTACAGCAATAAAACTTTCGATGTTTTAGCAATTCAAATGTTATTAACATCTCACATACAGACCTGCTCCGAATTTTATATCCTTAACTTGAAATGCCATCAACAGACCTGTAGTAAAGTAAATAAATAATCTTTCATGGTCAAATAATAATTGAAGTCATAAAAGCATAATATCTAACGAGCTTATAATCCTGTTATTATTTTTTTGACAAAGTTAATTATACTAATAACATATCTTCACGTTATATTCCTTTATGGGTGAACAGATATACATTACTTTTTTGTTCATATATATTATGTAGAGGCCTTATGTGGTTATATACGGGAGCCGACATAGTAACAGCGACTGTCAATACAGTTTTTTTCCTTGATAGACGTTGCCTTTCTTTAACTACATTACACTTACCATCAGGAACGATCTAATTAGATAATGGTAGATTCACTTTCCTTCTTTTTTGACGATTCGAAAGTGCTTGGAAGTAGGCCTATTTAAATAAAGTTATGTTTCATTACTTTGTCGAGTCAATATAAAAAAATGGTGATTTAGCTAATATATCCATAATTTAAAATAAGCGATTAACATTTAAATAATAAAAAACGGCACTTTGTTAAACCTATTTCATTGATGAACAGTGTAAAAAACTTGATTACATGTATAATTTTAGTTTATCATTGTAATATTTTAACACTTAACGGACGGGCCCAATCTGTTCTGTCTTTCCTAGTAGGCTAATAGTGCTAACTAAAGGTACCAAGAAAAAATCTGTAAAATAAAAAACTAAAGCAACCTACCTAAAATTTAAGCAAAAACATAGATCTACGTGGCCCGTCCTAGGATGTCAGAATGGAAAAGCGTACCTAAATCTACGGGCTCGTCCTTTAAGTGTTAATCTACAAAATTGAACGGCAGCCCTAATGTAAGACTGCGTTTATACTTACTGCTATGAAATTGTTGACATTAAAGTAATTTAACTAATTGTTATTTATTAGTTTATTGTCGTTAGTCGCACCAAAAGCAGAGACTAGAACCCAGAGCTATTAAGATAATATACATGTGAACAGCGCCATCTTGGGTATGACAGTTATTACTACAAATGTTAAATAACACGAAATTACCTGTTCTTTAACAACAGATAATGTTAATCAGAACTGTTGTGACTAAGACAGCGCTATGATATAACTACGCGTGTAATGAGATAGAACAAACAGCATGTTGCCTCCAGTATAACAGTTATTACATCCCTAGTTATTACTGCGCTCGCTTTCGAGATTCGCGGCAAAACTTCAAGCCGGAGTGGTTGCATCTCTTATGTACTCTCGTTGAATAACTATTGTTTTCTTATTCTGACGGTCGGCTGTGTTTTATTATTGTCTAAACTTGAGTTATGAGTTTGGTCAGCAATGGAATGCTTGTGTGATCGTGTGCGTGGTGAATCAATGTTTTATGGCCAAACGCTAGCAGTGTGATGCCTCCTTTCGGCCATTGAGTTTTCCCGCCAATCTGCATACCAGCATTCCTAGCCTTTATAAAAGTTAAAACGTAGTCAAAACTGCGTCAGAAATATTAGAGAGTGGCGGGAAGACGTGACAGAAGTTAAATAAGACTTGAAGAAGAAAATACCCCAGACATGGCTGTATGACATAAAAGCTATTGCCTTTCCCACAAAGGGAAAATAAAACACAACAAAGAAGCGCTCTCGCTTTCAAAAAAAATCTACAACCGCATCGCATATTTCACGTCACAAACAATTAAAATTATTTTGTTATTAATACTTATATAGCAAATGCTCAATCATACAACACTTTACATCATACTTACACTGTCACCTACAGTTAATAATTTGTGAAAGTATTAAATATAAAATAGCAAAGCTATCGCTCACGTAGAAAATTGATTTAGTTGCTTAGGCTGACATTTATAGACATTTCTTTAACTTTACCGAGACTACGAAAACATTATAAATCATATTATTTAATTGATATCAAAGTTTACGGTATGTTATTGATTTTCTCAACTTGGACTTGGCTCAGTGAATGCTTATGTTATACTTAAGTTCCTTTTGCACATTCAGTTTTCTATCAAAGACGAATTTATTTTTTTAACAATGTCAAAGCAAAGTTGAATTAGCGTTTATAAGTCTCAGCTATGGATTAAATGAAATGGAAAATTCCTAATATAGATTACACAAGATATAGATAGGGGTCAAAATACTGGGCAAATGATGTATTTAGTGCAGATGAGACCGTTGGGCAATAAATAAGATTACATAACCTGTTACGTAAAGAATAGAACCTTACATAAGAATTGTTACATATAAAATAATGACTCTAAAAAGGTGTCAACTTAATTTATTTGGATCCACGTGAATAAATAAATAATAAATCTTGCCACGGACTATGATTTAATCCAGAGATGAGCAAAATATAATCTGATTAATGATTACAAAATATAACCGTAATTTTAATTACGTTAATCTGTAATTGTGATTAAAACCCTTCTAAGCATTATTAAGTCAAATATTGATGTACAATTGAGGATTCCTTAGTGCTTAAAACATATATGGGCAAAATATAACCATATTAATTATGCAAAGTGTAATCGTAGCTGTTTTTCATTAATCTGATTACATTTTGCTCATCCATTTTTAAACCAATAATGCAATATACGTGATTGCAGACCCTGAATCAAATTTGAAGATTTTGCTACAAAATATTTGAAAAGTGTGCTCTGGAAAGTTTAATTTCCTTTAAAATACTTACTTCGGATTTTTTAATTGAATAAAATTATTTGATTAATGATATATCTATCAATAAAATATTAATGATCTTCTTAGATTACATCGCACAAAATTAACAACCTATTTCGTAAGAACGATTTCTAAAATCATAAAAACATAATCAAATATATTTTTTTTTTAAATATCTGTCAATAATATTAACATAAAAAGAACACCCCGACTCAACTATCGGTATATTTATATAAAGTATTCGCTAAGACCAGTCCCGTGAACTCTTCTCTTGTAAGTACTTGTAACTCTTCTCTTCTCTAGTAAAGAGTTGAGTACTCCGATTCGAGATTATGACGCGGCATCAGGGCATGGTTACACTCATGTACTCATGGCCCAGTTACCACCACGGCCTATGTTTTTGTTTAATATATTCATGACGATGCATGTCAAATAATGTTGTTTTAATTTAATTAAAGGCTTAGGGGCGTGCCGGCATACACCCTGCATGTCGCGAGGCAAACTATTAATTAATTTAAGTAACATGTATTGATGGACTCTCATGCCACATATATTGTTGAATATTTCGGTAGCAGAGATTATGGTTTGCACTCTAGTGTAGGTAAATTGATAGACCGTTCTATTTTAGTGAGATTGGTTATTGATTTGCACTTTAACATTAATCTTTATCATCATCAGCCCATCTTAATTCACTGCTGAGCATAGGCCGGTTATTCTCATCCAATCTTTTCCGGCCACCTTTTTCAGGTCGTCGCTCCACCTTGCCGGGGGGCGCCTCACGCTTTGCAAATATGGATAATTTTAGTAAATTTTATAATAATTTGTATGAATATCTTTGTATTTTGTTTTTATTTTTTTGGGGACTATATTTTTAATAACCTACTTTGAAATTGTTATATGTTGTGCAAATGGGATTTATATGTTCTATAGCAATTAATTGAAGGTTTGAATTAGTAAGTAACACGAGAATAGTATCACGCAGTAATCACTAACCGGATTTTGAGCGCACATTTGTTATTATTCTCATAAGTATTTCCAACAATAAACCCAGTGATATAGTATGAATTGTGAGGTGAAACCAAAGATATAGCTTGACCTTTATGCAATAGGTATAATCATAAAGATATAGTACGCTATAAAAAGCTAAATCAATCAATCAATATCATCAACAACCATTAATAAATATAATAAATGTAATACTCAGCCACTTAGAAAAAAAAAACCTAGATGAAAAACGAAGCGAAAGTGAGTATATATATCAAATTAAGTAAAATTTTATGTGCGCGATGTAGTTTCTTTTCAATTTCTTAAATTATTTATAGTTTTAACTAACATAGTGTCATGTCGATAACATTGGTTCCCTGTCGGATAATCTCATTTCAGAATTCATCTTGTAAAGATAGGCTAAGATTGGGATAAGGGGCCCAATACCTTAAACTGGAGGACTAAACCAACCTTTAGTGTCTACGACTCGAGTCCCTACGTTATAACTGACACGATACATTAGTTGAAATCTTTAATTTTCTGGCATTGTGGAATATACATTGAAAATACCCAACGTAATTCCCCAAATAGTGGCGAACCCAACTGAATTCTTCTTTTAGCCTTCCTTTCGAACCCACCTAACAATATTAACTATAGCAAATACTGTGCAAGAAAAACAAAATAAACCCGCAAACTGAGGCGTCATACAAACCGGGACTGCAAGGAATGTCGTTGCATTTTAATTTTAGAACATCCGAGTAAAAGTTTCTATGTAGGGTTGACATCCACATACCTACTTACTAATATTATAAACGCTATAGGAAATCTATTTTCTATTTGTTACTCTTTCATGCTTAAACCGTTGAGAGGAAAACCTTTTCAAGACAATTTTTTATTTGCCAAGATCTTTGTTTAGACTATTTTATGATAATATATATAATATATAATAGATCTCTAAGCGCAGTAAGAGTTAACGCAAACGCCGAACTTTGTTTACATTTTTCTAGAACACTATAGAAATACGTGGTATCGATGTGAACCAAATTACACCTGATTAAAAGAGTTTAGTCTGGTAAAACATTTACTAGTACATATGGTGTACCAGAAGTCTACGATGGATTTTAAAAATGGGGTGATTAAACGAGATAAAAATAATAGATTATTATATTTTTGGTAATATATAAAGAATTTTTCTGCATTTTAAACTATCTACATAAGTTAATTTCATTCAGGGGATCATTTTTTTTGCACATAACTGTCTTCGTGTGCCATATCTATAGTCTATCTAGCCACTAATAGGTAAGTAGTGTGAATATTGGTGAAACTTGGAGGAAAAAACTTGCCTAAAGTAGTAATTCTACGCAGACGAAGTCGCTGCCACAAGCTAGTTTTTAAGAAGATACTAAAACCTTAAAGTGTTATCAATTTGTCTAGAATATTTACAAGCCCAGACCCAAACAACTTTCCGGAGATAACAATATTTTTCTAGTGAACAATCAAGACTAACTCAATTTTGATTATTATTTATCATCAACAATATAATAGTAAAATAATATAACAGATAACATTTAAAAATAAAAGTAATTGCTAAATTAAAAATTGGATTTTCAAAAGACATAATAATTATTGGAAAAATAACCTTTTTTGTTCATTGTTATTTTTATTCCATTCTTTTAAGAATGTATACTTTGAAAATGCACACTACACAGAACATAAATTACTTAATAAATAAAAAACACAATCGTTATTATTCTAAAATATACCTAATACACGTGCTCTCAAATGATGTCAAAATATAATAAATAACACTATTTTTTTTATAAAAAGGAATATAATGTTTTGAGTGTAATCATTTTATATTTGGTTAATATATCCCACCGCCTACATAGTCTCATGTCATCCACATGTGGTAGCCACATTCTTGACCTTATTTCTTATTGTCGTATTATTTCAATACACGTGTTAAAAGTAATATAAATAATTACGATGTCGTTGAGAAAAATCATTTTAAACATCAACACTAAAATTTGTATTTTAATTTGATTTATTTATAGGAAAATGGAACCGTGGGATATCGTTCTCCACAACGATATATTCGCTGAACGTATATTTGTCTGAACAGAAAAAGGTACACCAGAAAAAGAACCAATTGGGTGTTTTTTAAATATTACAATTAGCTTAATTGCGTTTCTAAATTTTATAAATTAATTATTTGTATTAGAAGATGATTTGATAAACTCTCTTACCATACTGGATCGCGATTTAAGTATTGTATATGTTACAAACAGCGTCATAATGCTTGGCCTTAACTAATATCGCTTAGAGATCAGACTGTATATGTCATACGTATATGTTATGTCCAACATCGGTAACACGGTGGCTGTACTCCTTCATGTATACATATTTAAAACAGTCTTATTTTAACCTTATTTTCATATGCTGTACAGAAATTGATTCGAATATGACCTGCAGCCGTGCCTCCGTCTTTTATAACGGTATTGTTTCCATCATATTTTCATTTTAGCCGGACGAGACGTTATAAAAAAGGCGCTATATAAAAAATTTACTGTACCTTTTATGACAGTAATCAATAAATATTTTTTTCTTCAAACAAATCGTGATAGTCCGCTATACGTCTAATGGTATAATTTTGGCGAGATGGCTGATCGTTTGCGATTTTTTGGTATACAAAAAATCTCCAGTTTTCGGCTAATGTGACTGCCCTACCTCTCTACTGCACGGTGGTCAAACCTCATCCCTCACATTCGCCAAGTACTCAATAAACATGTCGTGTGCAACTTGACATCCTTATAAATCTTTATGCGCGTTTAAAATAAACACCGTGGTTCGTCGCCCTACGCGTACCAGACTGAGTCATCATCACTGAACACATCTCCACAGTGTCTGCTATTGCCAGTCTTACGGGGCGTCCATGACCTCGACCTTTTTAAAATTTTAACATAATAGAAAAGATAGATTAGATATTGGGTACTTTATTCGTAAATTGTAAAGAAATTTATGAGCACGTTGGAAAGTCACGGCGATAATGGACGAATAGAATATTCGCGATATCGTATACATATAGTAAACCACTTTATTTCGTGGGCCTTTGAAAAACGAGATGTTTACAAAAACGTCAAAAACACACAATTACTTCTTTTTTAAATGCAACACGTTCGGAAACTATCAATGAGGTATTGCGGCTTAAAAAATAATTGCATGTGATTTGCTTTTACTAAACCTCTCGGATTGTTGAATATAAGAATTTCAAGTACATATGTGCAATAAGGTATTCGTATCGTAAATCATCTTATTCTGCGAGCTTTAGAAAAACGCAAATCAAGTTCAAATTACTTTGAGATATTGCGGTAAATATTAGTTAATTAATTTTTAAGAAGAATACAGTTCTTTAAACCTACAATTGTACGTGATAGGCGTTTTCTTAAATACCACGGAATATAGTGCTGGCTTCAGAAAGCTTCTGAAAACTTTAATTTATCATACTAACGAATTCGCTGTCGTAAATGTTTGTGCTAGGGCCTTAGGTTCGGTCTAGTTATTTTGCCAAATATAAAAAAGTATTAGTCACTCAAGCTATTGTCACTCAGATATTTCGTAAGTATTAAATGTAACATAAATTGTTCATGCCTGTTTGCTATATTATGTTTTTTCAACGGGAAATGAAGCTTCAAGGTGACTGCGAGAATATCCGCGACTAATGCATTAGCTTGCACAATTATTTGTCACGACTTCATTCACGGATATTGTATTAAAGCCAACAAACGAGAGAATAGATAATACAAACTGGATACATTAATTTATGCATACATTAAATGGCTTCCACTATTGCTGACGTCCACGGGATTGGTTTACCGAGACACATCTAATTGATACATATTTCCTCTTAAGAGAGACCAGAATTGCATTTATAGATACGTTAGATGCACTCTGGTCCTAAACGCTCAAGATGGACAGTCTGGGCAGCCATATTCTTGGCAAAAAGGGAACCAAATAGATGGAGGGGCACAACACCTTGTTGAATATAGATTTTTAAATGAAAAGGAAGAATTTAGTTTTAATATTTCACACATCAAAGACACACATAACCACGTAGACATACATATGTATATTTGCTTTGATAGTGTTTTTTTTGTTTGCAAGTGATCTGTTAATTTATTTATTTTATTTATATTTAAATATTATCATTATATAATCCATACATGTAGAACCTTAATAGTATGTAATTAATAGTTTAGACGTGTTATTTCATAATAACGAATAAATAGATGGAAAATGGGGAGATATACGATTCCACGAATAGTGTCATAATTCATTTTCAATCCATGTTTAATTCATTTTTCAACGTTATGTCCAAAAAGGCTACGTAAAGGCTTTTTCAAGATTGCCTATATACAAACAGATTTTAATTCCGTACGATATTAGTACAGGTTTATCTATATATTATATATGTATAAAGACTTGTGTTTAATAAGCTAAAAAAACCACTATATATTCCGCCTGAATAACAAGAGATCCAAGTATATTCAATATAAAATCCCTGATACAGCGAGATAAGACGGTATAATTTCGTGGTTATTTTATGTTATCAAACTATTTAATGGCTACCGAATAGCTTAAATAGTTATTTATATGGATTGCCTTGTTCATAACCTTACAAATGCTGTATCCCTGCATCATAACCCAGTGTTTAATGAGTTAATCTATACTAATATTATAAAGCTGAAGAGTTTGTTTGTTTGTTTGTTTGTTTGAACGCGCTAATCTCTGGAACTACTGGTTCGAATTGAAAAATTCTTTTTGTTGTTGTTGAATAGACTATTTATCGGGGAAGGCTTTAGGCTATATAACATTACGATACAACTATTAGGAGCGAAGAAATAATGGAAAATGTGAAAAAAACGGGGAAAATTATTCATCTTAGAGTCCTTCTATTGCGTGCGCTGCGAAAACGGTTCAAGATACCAAAAATATATGTATGACAGAGTTATTCCTCTTAAAATGATCTAAAAAAATGTCCACGACAGTATATGTCTATCTTTTAAGGTTAAGTCACTAGAACCGTTTTTATGGTAATCAAATTTGGTCGAAATTAATGCATTATTTGTTAAGAGTTGTATCAACGTAATAATATTAATCTTTATCCAAATAAATGTGTTGTTGATTAAGAGTATTTAATTGTGAACAAAATTGTCTTTGACATCACTTAATTTCAATGAACATCTTAGAAGATATTACAATAACTTATATAGCAAAACAACGTTTGCCGGATCAGCTAGTAAAGAAATATGTAAATAAATGTTTCAGGATCGACGGATGTGGATATCCCCTCGTCGTTACTCCACTCCATGCAGAACCAGATGCAGAGCAAAGGTGGTTACGAGATGGCTTATGGCGTCAAGGTAAATATTATTCTTTACTAGGTTTTCACGCGATATAGATTACGTAGAATTAATACTATTAGTAGTGTATGTTTTTTTCTCTTCCTCTTTCACTGCCTGGCTTTCTTTCCAAAGCGAACCAGCGCTCGTGTCGATAGCGGGACGGTCGCACTTCTCTTCCTTCCACATACGTTTTCACTGACTTAACGGATAGTTTCCAAAAAAAAACTATTCTATGCCCTTTCTGGAGAGGGTTGCGGCTGAGTTGTATAATGTAGTTCCCCCCCCTTCTGCCATAAATTGACCAGACGTCATTCGGGTTTGAATCCACATGTGGTTGACGTCCCAGCAGCTTGCACGAGGCGAATCGCCAAGAAATAGAATCCGCTCCTTGCGTCTGTTTTTCCAACATCTTATGACATGAGAATCCTCAAACGACGAATGAATCTTTATTTGTTGGGTATACGTGCTACATTATCTTATTCATCACTTTCCATCGAGTGTGATTGAGGTCAAGCTCAAACCAATCTATAATAAAAAATCTAAATCAGTTCGGCGTAATAATAATATGTATAACTCCTAAATGATTCTTGATAAATTACACGTCGACCTTAGTATAATATTTCTCATAGCATACAGTGTACTCGTAGTAAGTTTCTATGTTTTAATAACACCACAGTATTAGACTGAGATGACACTATGAATCGTTAGCTACGGCTTCACTAACGCAATCTCCTTTGTACATACACCCTGTTGTATATTTCTTAGCCGATGAATTTATAAAGGCTCCCACAGACTACAGGATTTGTCAAAAAGTTAAATTTAATATTGTCGTTTTCAATTTCAGGCGTATTGATGCCGTCGAAGCTCAAACAAGGACAATAGTGACAAAGAGTGAAACAAATATTGTGTCAATGATCTAATAATAAACTTATTTATTATTTTAATACATATTTTATTTTTAAGTTATTAGTTTTAAGTTTGATGTTTTGTAAATATCCATTAGGTAAATCAAGCTACCTGTATGATTTTTTAGAAAATGTATTTTTTTTATGTTTATTGTTATTAAATTTTTCGAAGACATGATTATAAATTTAAAATCAATTTGATGGGGCTTTTAATGACCCGTTCAACGAATGATAATATTATTGTTGCATTTACACAATTAAAAATTAGTAAATAAATGTGAAAATAAAACGCACGTTTTATAAACGAATATACAGTTTAGAAAGATTATGAGAATAAAAGGCTCAATGTAAACACTCAAATTTACAATAAGCAAGCACAAAACATTAAGTTATAATATTATTTTAAAATGTACGCAGAAATTGCCAAATATGGCGTCAATGTTATAATACATGAAGCGTAGTTTTATTACAGCCACTTAATAAGGTATATCCTACTGTATTTTATAAACATAACTGTTCCTTTAGGATGTAGTTTTCTTGTGTATTGTATCCTGAAATGTATAAAATGTCATATTCCGTCGATACTGCCTTGATTGTATTTAAAAATACTTTTATAGTTATAGCTGTTTGATGTATAGTAGATATTATACCTACTATATTAAAATATTAAGTAAAGATTGTTTTTTTTTCATAAGGCATTTTTAAACATTATTACTATTTAGTAAAATAAAAAAGTAATTTAACTTTTTTACCTATTTTTCTATTCATGAATCGTAAATACAGTAGTGTACGACTCGTGTTTGCGCTCAGCTGCCTTTTGCAGTACGCCCGGCCACTGACCTTACTCCGCATATTAATATTGCACAAACACAGTTGCCAATTATTTTAATAATCAATACGATATATTATATTTTATATGTTTTTCTTTATGATTTATTGTTGAACTGTTTCATAAATTATATTTCTAATATTAAAGGACATATATTATTAAAATTTTGATCAAAAATTAATTCTGTGTATCAAAATAATCCTGAATCCATTGTTCTTTTTATGGTTTTAATCAATGATTAGACTATACTTACCGTCCAAAGTAAACATTTATAAATACATTAAATTCACAAACAACTTGTTGCGGAATAACTTTACAAAATTTGAAAACAATTTTAAACACCATTGTATGCTTTTGAAAAGAAAACTAGTGATTTGGTAACAAAAAAAAAAACAAAAAACAAATTCAGACATCATCAGGTCTCTAATCGTCTTTAAGATTTAAAGAGTGTTTCTACAGCAGGATTTTAAAGTCATATATGAGCAGACGTATTAGTTGAACATTCAAATATATTTCTTTTTAATACTTTTTTATTCGTAATAATTAATGTTTTACAAAAGGTCAATTGAATATTTCAATAATATTTAGAAAATTGATTCCGTGAAATTATTATACTATAATGTAACTCCACTATTTACAAAGTCTTGTCTATTTTATTACATTATTTATTATTAATGTATTTTTATATTAAAATAAATATAATTACGACATTATTTTAATTATAACTACATGATTACTACCCGGGAATATTTATGAGTATATTGTAATGAAATAATAAAATCATTTCAACAAGTCACAGATAATGATTTGTTTTGTAGATATTCTTAGAGTCCATATCGTCGGGTGACAGGCTATTTGGTTTAAGCGATATTTTTTGGTAATATGTATATATATTACTATATCACCAAAAAATGTCCCTTAAACCAAATAGCCTTTCACCCGACGATATATTCTTGCTTCTTTTTTATTCATAATTTCCATATTGCAATGGTAAATCCTTTCAAAACTTGGAGTTGGCTTGTACCGTTAACCATATAAATCCCTGATTACTTTAAAACTTCTATAAGTATCATATGTATTAATTATGTTTGTATTACTGAATTATGTATTTTTTTCTGTGGTTAATAAGTAAATTGACATAGAAAACATGTATCTGTTATTTATATTAATAGCAAAATAATAAATTTGTCATATACCGTGTACATAAAGGTGGGTCCAGACGTGTATAGCCATGTATTGTGAAATATAACGCGATTATTGTGTTGAAGACACTACGAACCCAGAAAAGATTTCGTAAAACATAACTCGTCTTTTTCTTTTCCGTGTATTAGGATTACTTTACACTTTTTCGTAATGTTTTGGATACACAAACAAATTAAATATATATGGCGTGCGAGAAAGAGTAAAATAATTATAAATACACGAGAAAGAAAAAGACAATCAGATGTTCTGCAAAACACGAAACATTGGTTGCGGACGCACATTACCGTTTGTTAATACCGTGTTATATTTCAAGATTCACGTTAAATATGTCTGAACCCTGCCTAAGTTACTTTTAGTAATCATTACTATGACAGTTAGAATCAAAGCTAGTTAGGACAATTAAAACAAATCGATTTGTCTACTTTTGGTTCTAAATCAAGATATAAAATAATTGTGTCGTTTTATTGTAATGTTTGTTTGTGTTGTCAATGTGTGGTCTTCTTGCCCGAACGCTTTTGGGCAATCGAATGACTGAGTTTATTTTTACAGGAGACTGATACTAATAAATATCGCAAACTATCTCTGAATTTAAAATATAAACATTTCATAGAAACATGATCTTGTTAGAGTTATATGTTATTATCATTCGATTTATTAAATCGTTGAACCTAAATAATTAGTTTCGTCGATTCTTTGATAAAATAATAATATATAGCTATGCTATATTTTTTTCCAATATAATATACGTTAGTGCTCCTATGATCCTGTACATTAATGTAAACACATTTAATATTCTCTATAAGAGTCCTATTTATTTATATTACTGCTTAATGTTTCTAAACAACTTCTAAAACTTGAAATTAGGTCACATACATGGATATTCTGTTTTTTGCCTTTACTGGGAAAGGCCTTTACAACTGATGATGACGATGTCTTATGGCCAAAATTAATAACCTATCCAATCCACCATCTTAGATTTGTTACTATAGCAACTATAGCACATCTCTTTTCGTGTACATAGGTTTGAAAGGGAGAGCTATATCTATCGATCTACGAATTAAAGATAGATAGATTATTAATTTCGGAAGTTAGCCGTATTCGGCCATGGCGACTGTTTCAACGCCGATTAAGAAAATCGAGGTCCAGCTTTCGAAAACAATCAATTGCGCAAGAGATATTTAAGTGCATAGCTGGACGCGCAGCCAGAAAAGCACTCTCTCGTCCGAGCTCCCTCAGGCCCGATGGAATGGAGAACCAGTACGACCGGGAGGGAGAAGGATGCAGGTTTGGCCGAGTTTTCCTGCTATGAACACCTGGTTGAATTGCGGTGCTAAAGAGACACCTCAGTCGCCTTTTACGACACCTCAGCAAGAAAAGGAGGGTGGTATTCTATTCTGCCGGCAGCCACCATGGCTAAATTAATTGGGCGAGCACTGAAGGTGTTCAGGCAGCGGCCTATGATAATATTCTTGTGAAAGATATTAATCATTACCGTCTCTTATGTGGTACCTAGGCCTTTATAAATATTACAGATAATATTTTTGAATTTCCTTTATAACTAATTCTTATGAAATAATAAGATATTTAAAATACAAACAACTAATGAAAATATTGTTTTATAAAATATAGATTATTTATCAAAGATAAACCAGTTTTTATAAACAGACGTATAATGTATCAATTCATCTGATAAATAACGTATGAAATAACTGACAGGATCATTTTCTATGTAAACTTGATACAAAAATATACATCTTTTGGATAAATAATAAATAGAAAGCAGAATATCTTACAGGGCATTTTAAATACTGTCATAAGAATGAAATTTAATAATATCACCTAAATAAGTCAAGTACTATCTTACAAAATAAATAAATATCTTTTGTGTTGTCTTCAATAAAAAGCTCTGTCCAGACTTGTGACATTTTGCTGTAACAGAACTCAGTGCCAGTATCATGTGTGTGTCAGTATCAGCGATGTGGACTATATTTGTCATGCCACATGTTACGATGTACTTTTATAATACGTGCTCACGGTCTTCTACAATGACGAAATGTCACAAGTGTAAACGCTCCAAAATGTTAGGTATTTTTAAGGAAAATATATTTAAATAAACAAAATCAATTAATTTTCATCACCGCGTAGATGTACACCGCAGCACCATTCTTTTTAGGTACATACAATATATTGTTTCGTAGAATCATATCATGGTTTAATTTTTGTATAATTGTTCCTATTATGAGGATTTCTTCAAAGTTATTTTTATTAAATGTTAATTTAAAATGTCCTATAAAATATATTAATATATTGTTATGTACTTCATTTTGTATAAATCACTTATAATAATTTTGTCATTTTTTAATTAAAACGACAAAGTTTGTCTATAATGTAATAATTATGAATCTAGATCCTTAATTATTGTAAAAGTCACGATAGTGGATTGCTCTATTATAAAGAATATTAAAACTTATATTTTTCTTTTTTTTCCCATTGACCTAAATTAAACCCACTTGGGGCTAGCAACCCATCCTAGATCTAGGATAAAAAATAGGTTATTATTATTTATTCTAAATTACAAAAAAAACATAAATTACTAATAAAAGACTTGGAGGCTTATGGGCAGTCGGTGAATTCGGAAATTTTGCAAACAATTTTACAAGCAGAGATGTATTATAACTTAAATCAATAGGATTAGCATAAACTAATTATATTTCTATGTTATAATATATATTGGTGACGATCTAATTTCAAATAATGCTATATATGCTTTGTTCATACTTCGAGTATGTCCTCTGCCAAGGTCAGACTGAGGTAACCACGTTTACCACTTAGAGAGTGAATTTTCCTTAATAATCAGAAGGACGAAATTCCTTCATAGTTAACATAAAGAAATTACGTTAACATTAATAAATTCGTAAAAAAATGAAGGCTTAAAATTCTTGGAAAACTAGACCATAAATTCTCTTAGAAAACTTTATAAAGATTACACAGATTATTACACAGATCTACAAAAAAATAGGTTGCGATTGTTGTTGAAAAACTGAGGATCATTTTAGAAGAATTTTTTGGGTAGAATCCGAATCCGGCGTCAGAATTGCTCTATCACGTCAGGTTTTCAAAATATCTTAACCTAAAAGTGCAAAAAAACGGTATTTGACGAAATCAACATACCACTAAACTTCCATTGCCGATATCCCAGAGGAAAGAAAAGATTTTCCAAATATAAAATAAGGGTTTTGAAGTGTAAGAGTAGTACATTAAAATAGGTCAACTCGTTAAAAAAAAATCACAATGTTACATTAGGGTTGTTTGTGGGAGTCGAAGCTGCTCGCGTCCGTAGACTTTACCCTAGTTTCCCTACACGTGACTCCTGGGTAGTGCTAAACGAGCAGCAGCGAGGTGGTAGGGCGTCGGTGCCCGTCTGGATCGCGACCACAGTGCATGGGTGTAAAGCTCGTCATAGTGACCAGTTTCGGCTTGTCGCGTTTCGGGATCAGCTTGTGCATATCCAGTAGCTCATATACCTTGAGACCTTCGGTCGTGGTATATATGGGCCGACATGACGATGTAGACTACCAATGAATTTTCATCCTTTGATAGTCGCTTTCGTTTTTGGACTACATTGTACTTACCATCAGGTACTCTCTAGTCACTATGTCAAGCCAGTGTAAAAAAAAATGTGCTAATATAATAAAAAACCGCATTTATCGCACTTTAAAGTTAAGATATTTTAAAAATCTGACGCCAGATTCGGAATCTACGCAAAAAATTACTTCGAAAATGACCCTCATTTGGCCAACAACAAAACCTTGCAGATCTGTGTTATCAATTAAATAAAATACGTAGATAAGATTCCTAAAATTTACACAAATCTAGCAACACTTATGATGTTGCCTAGGTGACTTTCCATTGTTTTCGGCTATGATTAACCTGTTCTTATGTATTGTTTCTCATGTAACATGCATAAATATATATTTTTTGTATAAATATATATTTATTATATTTATATTAAAAATATTTTTTATACACATAAATGGCTTCGATTTGCGCTATTTCATAGCAATTATAGTACATTGGTTACAAAAAGTGAGTTTTTATATAGATTAAAAAGCCTATAATTATTCTGTTCATAAAGTACAAAAATGACCAAATTATATCTATGTATATACATAGATTATAAAAATCGGTCCTTTTTACGTAACGATATAGTTACGTAATACTTATGATTAATAGTTTAGAATCTAAACTTTAGATCATTTGAGTCATCGACTATGAAATATATTAAAAACTTTTTATTTTGCATTTCCAAGGCATTTAAATTTTGTTAAGCATATTTGTGACATTAGTAGGTACTTTTAAAAAATATATATTACTGAGGATAAAGCATGACACATGCGAGGCAAAAAATTAAAAAATTGACGGTATCTCAAATTCTCTGGTAATACTTAGCGACTTTGTATCAAACGTCAAAGAATAATCAAGTTCACGCTCCGCATTTTGTTATTAATGTGTCGTATTTAATAACAAATTATTATTTATTTCAAGTTAATAAGTTCAAACTGCATGGTAAGTCCAGAATACGCTTTCTACATATTTAAAACAACTGCATTTGCTGATAACAAAAGATACAAATGATCTGATTGCCAGCCGGTGGCTCGTTATTTATTATTACTTTTTAAATCTTATTTAGTTAATTGTTTATAAATATATAAAACATTTGTTCATAGATTATTTATATTATAAAATGGAATGCTTAAACTCGTAAAGAGGTATGTATTCCTTCAGATCCGATACTACAAAACGGTTAAAGCATAAAGCAGTGTCGGGCCGGATTTAAAAATGGAGTTTTTAATTAATAACGGGATGAACGATACCCACGTAATTTATTATCCTGGATCGGAAAAACCTCAATGCTGTTTTAATGGATATAATTTCATAAAATTTATTATTATTAATATGTTTTTATTAGTATAGTACAAGTATATCAAAGACTAAATAATGTTTTATTTAAACTTTTATAATTATAAGTACTTTTCTTTATTTCAGATATGCGTCTAGAAAAATGAATAAATTTAACGAATTAACAATGGATTTTGAAAATATCCGTTATGAAATAAAAATGTTCCTGTGCATAATGTTAATCATAGTACCATTGCCAACAATATATTATTTCTACCGAATTACTCTCTGGGCAATGATGGGTAAATGTAATTGCAAAAATTTTATGTATGGTAAAACCGTTATTATAACTGGTGCAAATACCGGCATCGGCTTCGAAACCGCTATAAGCTTAGCCGAACGCGGAGCCAGAGTTATTCTCGCTTGTAGAAACATGCAAAAAGCGAAGGCCGCCCGAGACCAAATAATTACGATCTCTGGCAACAGCAACATTGAAGTGAGATATCTAGATTTGCACTCTTTCAATTCAGTTAGAATTTTCGTAAATGATATACTCAGAACGGAATCTAAGCTTGACGTATTGATAAATAACGCTGGTACTTTGAATTTGTCGATAATGACTCAAGATTTACTACCCTCAGAAATACAGATTAATTACTTCAGTCCTTTTCTACTTACTATGTTATTATTGCCGTTATTGAAAAAATCAGCTCCTAGCAGAATAATAAATGTGTCCTCAAATTTATACAAGCAGTCGAAACTCCTGTTAACCACCTTACATGCAAAAACTGATCCATCTTATAATCGTTGGAATTTGTTTCCTAATGTGAAGTTAGCTACTCTACTTTTTACAAAAAGGCTGAGTATTGAATTAGAGGGAACTGGAGTAACAGCTAACGCGGCAGATCCAGGCGTCGTTTATACCGATTTATTTCGTAACAGAGGAATTATTGTAAAATGTATGTTTAAATTACTAATGAAGACTCCCTTCGAAGGAGCTCAGACTTTAATTCATTTAGCAGTTTGCCCAAATTTGAGTTCTACAACTGGAAAAATGTTCTCTGAATGTCGTAAAGTCAGAACGACGATGACAGACATAAACGTTGAACTGGGTAATATATTATGGAAACTGTCAGAAGTAGTCGTATTTAACGAACAGGATAACTTAAAAATAAAAAAGAAAAAAGTAAGAAAAATTAAACGTAATATTTCTCGCCGATACTAGACAATTCTTAATCATGTTATTGTAATTTATTAATTAAGTATAATAGACGATATAATTATATTTGATTCCTAATCTATAAGCAACGTTATAATCTGCATGTTAAATAAAAAGTCGGTTATGCTGCGTCCTCATAAAGCCAAAGAAAGTTAACGATGACCTTCAGTCTTCATTGTCATTTGCTGCGACGAACTATCAACGAACGCCAACGATAGCTGACAGCCTCTATTGGCAATTGCTATGATGAACTAACATGAACGCCATCAATGGTGACCTACAGCTTTATTGGCACCTTCTATGAACTGCCAGCGATAGTTGACTACAACCTTCATTTCCACTTGCTATGATGAACTATCAATGAACGCTGACCATGGGGACCTACGGCCTTCATTGGCTTACCATGAAATACTAAGGAACGCCATCGACGATTGCCAGCCTTCGTTGGCACTTGCTACGATAACTACCACTTAATACCAACGATGATAACTTACCAAATTAGAACAAAAAATCTGACTATTGCATTAATAACAGTGTTCTCAATTATACGGATCTACGATTATACTATTTATTTAGATTTTTAACCATAATTTTGATATGTGAAATGTATTCTTCACCAACGCGCAACAACAAACGCCTACGAAGACTATAGGTTGTGACAAAACCTATACAAAATAACTAACTATCCTAGGCCATATGGGAACACAGCTATGTGTTATGTGTGAAGACGATTTAATAAAAAGTGTAATTTATAAAACAGTTGTATTATTTACCTAAAACATTATTTATTTAAATAAACGATAGGTATATATAGTACTAGCTGATCCGGCAAACGTTGTTTTGCTATATAAGGTTTTGTAATATCTTCTAAGATGTTCATTGAAATTAAGTGATGTCAAAGACAATTTTGTTCACAATTAAATACTCTTAATCAACAACACATTTATTTGGATAAAGATTTATATTACGTTGATACAATTCTTAACAAATAATGCATTATTTTCGACCAAAAATTATTACTATAAAAACGGTTCTAGTGACTTAATCTTAAAAGAAAGACATATACTGTCGCGTACATTTTTTTAGATCATTTCAAGTGGAATAATTCTTTCATACATATATTTTCCGTATCTTGAACCGTTTTCGCAGCGCACGTAATGGAAGCACTCAAGGATGAATAATTTTCCACGTTTTTTTCACATTTTCCATTATTTCTTCGCTCTTAATAATTGCATCGTGATGTTATATAGCCTAAAGCCTTCCTCGATAAATGGTCCATTCAACACAAAAAGAATTTTTCAATTCTAACCAGTAGTTCCTGAGATTAGCGCGTTCAAACAAACAAACAAACTCTTCAGCTTTATAATATTAGTATAGATATACACAGAAAGGGTTATAAAGGTGACATTTTATTTTCATTATTATTATAATTTCTCATAAGCGAAGCTGAAAACGAGCGCTAGGCACATATAAATAATCAAAGATTGTGTAAATCGAACAGGAAAACGAAAATAAAAAATAACGTTATCTCAACCGCACTAGCCGAACTTTGCCATAGTTATTACTAGAGATGTAAATTATTGACAGAACAAATAATCTAATGCATTATTTAAATACAACGGGTAACACTGTTTATAAAAATCAAAAAAAGTTGTTGTCAATAATTCGTTGATCTCGCTATCAAAGACACAATTCCATTAAAAACAATTAATTAATAATCTCTGTCTATTCACTTAAAAAAAACGCGTCCATAACATCACTCATTGAAAATCTGTCAACTCTCTACGAATAATATATGCCAATTGTCAAAACAATTACTAATGATTTATTGCAGACAATTGTAAATATTTGAAGCAAATAACGATACTACAAACCATTATTAAATTATTAATTACAATTTTGAACTTTTATCTGTAAGGAATAAAGTTTAATTTTATTTGATATGTTGTCAGCACAACGGATTCATCATTATCAGCTGGAACTAATTGATATGAGATTTACAATTTTGGTCTTTATCAGCTTTACAATAACGTTCGATTTTGTTAAACGATTACAATAATGAAAGAATGTTATTATTTTGCTAAAATATAATTTCAAAAACGTACGATTAAAATAGTTCGTTGTAGAAAGTCATTTACGCTGTTGCATGTTCGCATATTTTTAATCTTATTTGTTTATGTTCTATTAAATAAAAGTATTGTATTTAAAAAGCCAAAAATGAAGTCCACAACAACTCATATATGAAATTATTTTGGAAAATGTGATATAAAAAAAAAACTTGTATTATTTGTGAAACTACTTTATCTTACAAAAGTGCGATCACTAATTTAAAATTACATTTAAGTAAAAAGTACATAGGGGTGTACGAAGAGTATAGTCAAACGAAGTCATCAAATCTTGGTAACTTTATTGGAACTTTGAAGTAGTTATGCAGTAGACACTTGACCGTATTAATATTTTGAAAAATTACGTAATAACAAAAATAGTGTGTAGTTAGTACAAGAGCGTAGTATTTCGTAGTTGAAATGTATGTTTTCTTGCAAATGTAAGTAAAAAAATTTGAAATAATATAAATGAACATATAACATATATATATGAACATATTGATTTCGTAAGAAATACTTGATGATAAGGGTTTGAACTTAGATTTTTGATTTCACAAAAAATGTGTATACGAAAAAATGTTTTGTTGTTCAGTACTCCCAGGTACAAGGAATCATTAGTTGCAGACACTCTACACAGTGGACCATCACCTTACCTTACTCTGTATACAACCAAACGGATTTATTTTTTACATTTTATTTTACATATGGCTGTATCCACCAAATACAACATGTTAATAATTTGCTTTTTGTGATACAGACTTCATTTGAATTTTTTTGACAGTTGAAACTTTTTAATTGCCACGAAGTTTTAATTATATTTACATAATTATGTATTTAAAAAAACGTTATAATTATTCTTATTACAATAGAGATACATATTTAAATTATACAAATAGATTTTTAATATTGGTACTCTGGCGAAAATGCAATCGTACAAGTGCTATGAATGTATAATAGGTAGAGATGTTGTAAAATAACATGTTATGTAAACTACAGATTTTTTTTCTGTGGTATATCGAATTTATCAACTACCAAATTAAAATCACCGTTGAGGCCGACTCAAATCACTAAACTCTATTTACATATAGATGACATACTATTAATTCTAACTTAATACCTACATAATATTCGTTGATCTTATATTATTACTAGAGATGTAAATTATGGCTAGAACAAATAATTTAATGTATAGTTTAAATTCAACGGGTAATCCAGTCCAAGCTTCAAAATCAGCATACACAAAAGCAGTGGAAGAAGTAGATATGTGCGTTAAAGAAGCTTTAATTCCTCGGCAAGCCTGTCCTCTACAATGGCGGCGAGAACATCAACATATATACCCATCTCTATATTTGCTCTTTATAAAGCATGGAAATATTATGCTTATATCAGTGCCTTGCGAGAGGGACTTTTCTAAAGCAGGTTATATTATAACAGACAGACGTACTAAATTAATCTCATAAAAGGACCTCAGATTATGTTTTTAAATGGAATTTTGTCTATATAAACACCAGAGACAAGTCATATTTCCTCATATAATCTGTAATACATCTGTAAAATGATTAGTACGTACAGACAGTACATACTAATCGTTAGGAGTAAACTGAAGCCTTGGGCTACTATATTTTAATGGCATAGAATTAAAGTTTTCAAACACATATTATTATCTCATATTAACATCTTAGATTTTATAGTTAATATCTACATTATAAAAAATCATCTATTAATACGTAATATACTAACGACAGCGACGTAGGCTATATATAAGTTGATAGATAAAACATTCTTTCTTTTATACACAAATGTTTAGTTATTAGTAATTGAAACTTGTTATTTTGTAATATTTGTTGTTGTTGGTGGCCTGATAGCGTAGTTTGTAGTGACTCTACCAGTGCGGTTAAAGATTCTGGGTTCAAGTCCCGGTACCGGTAACCTTGTCTGTGATGAGCAGATTAGTCTGTCGTGAGTCGTGGATGTGTATTTATATATAAATCTGTATATATTTATATATTACAAATACATGTGCAGCGCAAGAGTAAGTTTGAGGCTACGTAATTTTTTTGATGTAATTATTTTTTGTTTTCTGTTTGTGTTTATTGCACATCCATTTTATAATAGTAACAATATTTTATGGAGTTTTTATACGTAGGATTAGATATAATATAATATAATTTTTTAGAATTCTCATTATATGTTTGTTAAGCTCTGTGTGAGATTTTATTTACAAAGTCTCAGGATCCCCTGTGCGACACAAATTCTGGGTTTGCTGGAATAAACGAAAATGTTTTCTTTTTCAAATACACCATACTCATTTTATTTCTACACAAAATGAGACCTACTTTACAAAAAAAATGAATGCTAAAAAAACAATATAATAAATAACAGTTTTTAAAAACCGTTATTTGAAAATAGCATATCAGCATAATTCATTATTAAAAACCAGCCGTTATTACCATCTCTAGTTATTACTATATAACTAACGGCAACGGGTCGAGTGCCACGCCACCACGCTTTACTTTTTTTTAATATTAATATTTTAATCTAATAACATGCTTATTTTAATATTATGTATTAAATTGATAAATTAAAACTACGTGAGGGTCAAACACACTTTATACTTATCTGATATTTTATAACTTTCAGTGTTAAAAAGTACCTAGAGGTAAGTACCCACCCAAGATGACGCATCTACTAAACGTGCATATTGACAGCCGGCTAGAACGTTTAGCTATTGTTAATTTTAAATATTTCTCTATTTATGCCCTTTATATTGGTATATCGTGTATTTTTACTGAAATTAGTATATGGCAAACATCAAGAACATTAAAAATATGACCACAGAATATAAATAAAAGTTCTGTAGGATCTCCCAGTATTCGTAAAAGCTGATTTCACAATAGTTTTTACTTAAACGGAATAGGCTCTTATTCATTGTCATTTTATAAAATATTTTGTCCTTTTGACTTGTGTAATAGCTATGTATTTTTTAGTAGTAATAAATTATAAACGTTTTTATTGATTTAGTTGGACAAGTATATGGTTTAAAAACAATATACTTTTTGTATTATTGTAAATTGGGCACTTACTATTGGGTATTACATTATTTTTCTTAATTTTAGTTAGAGATGTGACTTCGTATTGCATCTGTAAATGAACGTTTTCAAAATACGTCTTCATTTTTTATGGTACCACATAATTAATAACATGAAGGTTAATTTAACTAGAAAATCATGTTTGCCAAATACAACTATAAATCTTTGACTATAGGGTTCATTTAGCATTAATAGAGAATTCGTGATCGTAAGATTTATATTGAGACAGCGATAACAGACAGAAATAAATCCCAAAATATTAACTAAAATACACTATAAATCTTAAAATTATAGGGATACTGATTTATTCAGTATTTAATGTTTTATAACAGTGATTTAAATCTCTACAGCAAACAGAATTATGATTCGCTTATCTTTCAAAAGATTTATTTTGCGCTCCACTATTCTTAATTTATTTTTTCTTTTATTTCAGCTAGGCATTTAGTCTACTAAATAATTCTTCATAGGCGCAGTTCAGTTTGAAGGCATCACATTCTTTACGAATATACACGGTGGTGTGTATTACTGTCATAAAGTAACATGCTGATGTTACTGTTATTGTTGTTTTCAGTGATATTACTAGCAATATACAATATTTATCGATATGTTTTAAGCAGAATGATAGGTATATGTACATGTAAAACAAGAATGAATGATAAAACCGTTATCATAACTGGATCGAATACTGGAATCGGTTACGAAACTGCAAAAAACTTGGCTGAACGTGGAGCTAAAATTATTCTAGCTTGCAGAAACGTCCAAAAAGCTACGGTAGCACGAGATAAAATAATTATGGACACTGGCAACAAAAACATTATCGTGAAATATTTAGATTTGCGCTCTTTCAAATCAATCAGAATTTTTGCAGCTGGTATACTTAAAACTGAATCTAAGCTTGACGTATTGATAAACAATGCTGGTAGTTTGGATTCAGGACCGAGGACTCGAGATTTATTACCATCAATAGTGCAAGTTAATTATTTCAGTCCTTTTCTACTTACTATGTTATTATTGCCGTTGTTGAAGAAATCGGCACCTAGTAGAATTATAAACGTATCGTCAGATTTACACAGGCGGTCGAAACTCAACGTAACCACCTACCATAAACCAGCAGATCCGTCTTATAGTTGTTGGAATGCGTTTCCTGATATGAGCTTAGCTATTATACTTTTTACGAACAGATTGAGTATTGAATTAGAGGGAACTGGAGTAACAGCAAACTCGCTAAGTCCAGGCTTAGTGTATACCAACATTTTCTGTTATAGAGCAACCATTGTAAAATGTATATTTAAATTGTTAATGAAAACCCCGTTACAAGGAGCTCAGACTACAATACATTTAGCAGTTTGCCCCAATTTGAGTCGCACTACTGGAATTTTTTTCTCTGATTGTCGTAGTGCCTGGATGTCGGCGAGAGCGCGAAATACTGAACTGGCGAACATGCTATGGGAACTATCAGAAAAAATAGTATTCAACAAACAGAATATTTTGAAAATGAAAAAGAAGAAGAAAAGCAAACGCAAACATAATTATTGACACCAATAATATACCGTCCTTACTTATTATTGTAATTTATTAGTTAGGTTTAGCCGTGGATATAACGTTAGTTGATACTAGTCGACATATTTAATTAATTTTCATTTGCTAAATAAAAACACAACATTTGTTATGTGCACATGTCCAAAAAGTATTTCATTAGCCCGCATCCTCATAGCCAACGATACTCGATACTTACCTACAGGATATTATTATTATTACATCTTGAACGACTTTTTAGTCTATTGATTTTAGTTACATATAGGTAGCATTACATACTAATGTTGGTAAATAGTTCCTGAATATTTTTATAACCAACTATTTACGGACGAATACGTATTCCAACAGCAGTTATAGGATCTCAATAATTCGCAACATTATAAATCAAAGAACTGACATTAATAAAATATATACGAATTTAAATTAACTCTAAACCGTAAAATTTAAACAACAACGGACAGGCAACTAGGTCTACAGTATCAACATAAGTAATAGTTTGTGGCAATCGAACATCTCGCGATGTTGTTAGATTGTAACGACACAGGAGAAGGATTTTTCGAAACCGTGTCCTAACACTTAGCACCTTAGTTACTAAATGATATTACCAAATTTAACAAAAAAAACAAAAAAACAGCCTATTACCTTCTGTAAAATCATCTTTTTCTGTGCCTATGTTCAGAACGCGCTGCGCCTGGTTTTGATTTTTCTTTATATCTCGACTCATCTGTAAAATCAATTTAAAACATTATTCGTTATAAAATCCCTGTCTATTTGCAAAATTGTCCTTTAAAATACTTATACGATGCAGTTAATAATTCATTTTAATTAAGTCAATAATAATATTTAATTACAAATGTTTTGTCAAGAAAAAAAAATTGATTTCTACACTTTTAACTCAAGATTTATTGTCACCAGTGCTACCTCTGTCCTTGTGTCGGTGCTTGCGGTCGCGGTCCCGGGAGCCACGAGAATCTGGCGACGACTGCCGCCGGTGCGCGTCCCCGCACCACCACCAGGCCGGGGGCGACCCGCCATTAGGGTACCCAACCATGGTCGGCATCTACAACCGTAATAACGTTAAAATCGAAACTTCACTTTATAAACCTTTCACTAAGGATCTTTTTATCGAATCGAATCGCCTAAGAAGTTTATCTCGTGGAGATACAATTTTGTCCATAAGTAAAGTAGGAAAGAAGAGTATAATTTTAAGTACGCCTCACGTTAAAGGTATGATTCGGATTCTCGCAGTTGCAGCCTGACAACGGCGACCTAGCAGTGGGCGCCAGGTCGCGATATTCTTCTGTATGGATTTATAAGTACTGCAGCACTGTCGTCTGTCAATATCGCAAACATGACACGCCGCTTGCGAGCACCACGCAGTCGCTTACATCGGATCCCTTTTCATATATATAGTTTTCGGGAATCATAGATCAGATTAAAGACTAAAATCTACGCAAAAAACACTTTATTCCACTTTTCAAATTATTCGCATATGTTAACTACTAGCATTCACAAATAGACTGGATTGGCCCCACAGCCAATGGTACCCCTTTAATACTGTCATTGTAAATGACATACAGGTATGTAGTTACTAGCATAAGCATTACTATTGATTTTGATCTTAAATAAAGGTAATTATTTAAATACATCAGGATGACACATCCGGCTTGGCCTTTTGGCATGGCTTCCGGTTTATAGACTACCACAGTAAAAGCTTAAAACAGGGACGAAATTGCTACAAGCCAATGTTAATAATTATTATTTTAAAATCATATATTTTATGCTGTAATCGTTTAACAATAACTTTCATGAAAGATGATGTCAGACAATTAATACTAAGGACTTTTGGGGTGAACAATAAAGATGGCGGCAGTGTGTGTTTTGCGAAGCGTCGGTGAGAGTTACGTGAAAGTGATTAAGTTTTATTTAGTGTTTATTTGTTTTTATACATATTTTATAATTTTGCCCTTTCAAAAACTACCCGCTCAATTAAAGAAATACCGTTTATCCTCAGTTTCTATCTTACCTTCCTTTCACTCACGTACGTTCCGTTCTGCGCATTCACTACTCCATACATAATATTTTATACAATTACATCCATGCTACATATAAATGCAAACAGTACGGTACATAGCAATCTGACAACCATTGTCAGACCATTGGCAGTGACTGCCAAATTCCGAAGCGTTTTTTTATAATTTCCTTACTTAAGATAAAACGCAGAGATAAAAAGAATTGTACGAATACTTCAAATGACCGGACAAGAACTACAAGATATATAGTGAAAGAATTACCGGTGGGTAGTTGGGTGGTACGCGGTAGGGGCTTGGGGTATCATCCCTTCTCCTTCTGCGGACACGAGTGGCTGCACCGGCATTCGCGTCGGACTCTCAGATGTCGCCAACTGTTAGGTAGATTTATTAAAATATCTCATCTTCAATTTCTTTCCATACTACGTCGTTGTTAATCATATAACATAACCATGCTATGAAGTTGTCTGGATCTGCACCAAACATTATT
Organism: Automeris io; assembly: GCA_036320925.1. Taxonomy (NCBI): domain Eukaryota; kingdom Metazoa; phylum Arthropoda; class Insecta; order Lepidoptera; family Saturniidae; genus Automeris; species Automeris io. The sequence goes on along the minus strand of JAUDJH010000030.1, from coordinate 1,486,915 downwards.
GGTCTACTCTGCCCAAATATTTCGACTGCGTATCAAACCTATTTAACACGTTTCACCGACCGGATCATTAAAGTGCAAACAATATTCTTGCCTGAGCACACTGAGCACACTGTAAAAAAATATTTTTGTCCAACTCTTTTCTAGACTGCCTTCTTTGCCCGGTGAAGTTGTAAAGGCCTCTCTCGACCAACGGCATATAGTACAACTAGCTGATCCGGCAAACGTTGTTTTGCTATATAAGTTATTGTAATATCTTCTAAGATGTTCATTGAAATTAAGTGATGTCAAAGACAATTTTGTTCACAATTAAATACTCTTAATCAACAACACATTTATTTGGATAAAGATTAATATTACGTTGATACAATTCTTAACAAATAATGCATTAATTTCGACCAAAAATTATTACTATAAAAACGGTTCTAGTGACTTAATCTTAAAAGAAAGACATATACTGTCGTGTACATTTTTTTAGATCATTTCAAGTGGAATAATTCTTTCATACATATATTTTCCGTATCTTGAACCGTTTTCGCAGCGCACGTAATGGAAGCCCTCAAGGATGAATAATTTTCCACGTTTTTTTCACATTTTCAATTATTTCTTCGCTCTTAATAATTGCATCGTGATGTTATATAGCCTAAAGCCTTCCTCGATAAATGGTCCATTCAACACAAAAAGAATTTTTCAATTCTAACCAGTAGTTCCTGAGATTAGCGCGTTCAAACAAACAAACAAACTCTTCAGCTTTATAATATTAGTATAGATATACACAGAAAGGGTTATAAAGGTGACATTTTATTTTCATTATTATTATAATTTCTCATAAGCGAAGCTGAAAACGAGCGCTAGGCACATATAAATATTCAAAGATTGTGTAAATCGAACAGGAAAACGAAAATAAAAATAACGTTATCTCAACCGCACTAGCCAAACTTTGCCATAGTTATTACTAGGGATGTAAATTATTGACAGAACAAATAATCTAATGCATTATTTAAATACAACGGGTAACACTGTTTATAAAAATCAAAAAAGGTTGTTGTCAATAATTCGTTGATCTCGCTATCAAAGACACAATTCCATTAAAAACAATTAATTAATAATCTCTGTCTATTCACTTAAAAAAAACGCGTTCATAACATCACTGGCAATCTGCCAACTCTCTACGAATAATATATGCCAATTGTCAAAACAATGACTAATGATTTATTGCTGACAATTGTAAAAATTTGAAGCAAATAAAGATACTACAAACCATTATTAAATTATTAATTACAATTTTGAACTTTTATTTGTAAGGAATAAAGTTTAATTTTATTTGATATGTTGTCAGCACAACGGATTCATCATTATCAGCTGGAACTAATTGATATGAGATTTACAATTTTGGTCTTTATCAGCTTTACAATAACGTTCGATTTTGTTAAACGATTACAATAATGAAAGAATGTTATTATTTTGCTAAAATATAATTTCAAAAACGTACGATTAAAATAGTTCGTTGTAGAAAGTCATTTACGCTGTTGCATGTTCGCATATTTTTAATGTTATTTGTTTATGTTCTATTGAATAATAGTATTGTATTTAAAATGCCAAAAATGAAGTCCACAACAACTCATATATGAAATTATTTTGGAAAATGTGATATAAAAAAAAACTTGTATTATTTGTGAAACTACTTTATCTTACAATAGTGCGATCACTAATTTAAAATTACATTTAAGTAAAAAGTACATAGGGGTGTACGAAGAGTATAGTCAAACGAAGTCATCAAATCTTGGTAACTTTATTGGAACTTTGAAGTAGTTATGCAGTAGACACTTGACCGTATTAATATTTTGAAAAATTACGTAATAACAAAAATAGTGTGTAGTTAGTACAAGAGCGTAGTATTTCGTAGTTGAAATGTATGTTTTCTTGCAAATGTAAGTAAAAAAATTTGAAATAATATAAATGAACATATAACATATATATATGAACATATTGATTTCGTAAGAAATACTTGATGATAAGGGTTTGAACTTAGATTTTTGATTTCACAAAAAATGTGTATACGAAAAAATGTTTTGTTGTTCAGTACTCGCAGGTACAAGGAAACATTAGCTGCGGAGACTCTACAAAGTGGACCATCACCTTACCTTACTCTGTATTCAACCAAACGGATTTATTTTTTACATTTTATTTTACATATGGCTGTATCCACCAAATACATATTAATAATTTGTTTTTTGTGATACAGACTTCATTTGAATTTTTTTGACAGTTGAAACTTTTTAATTGCCACGAAGTTTTAATTATATTTACATAATTATGTATTTAAAAAAACGATATAATTATTCTTATTACAATAGAGATACATATTTAAATTATACAAATAGATTTTTAATATTGGTACTCTGGAGAAAATGCAATCGTACAAGTGCTATGAATGTATAATAGGTAGAGATGTTGTAAAATAACATGTTATGTAAACTACAGATTTTTTTTTTGTGGTAAATCGAATTTATCAACTACCAAATTAAAATCACCGTTGAGGTCGACTCAAATCACTAAACTCTATTTACATATAGATGACATACTATTAATTCTAACTTAATACCTACAAAATATTCGTTGATCTTATATTATTACTAGAGATGTAATGAATGTATAGTTTAACTTCAAAGGGTAATCCAGTCCAAGCTTCAAAATCAGCATACACAAAAGCAGTGGAAGAAGTAGATATGTGCGTTAAAGAAGCTTTAATTCCTCGGCGAGCCTGTCCTCTACAATGGCGGCGAGAACATCAACATATATACCCATCTCTATATTTGCTCTTTATAAAGCCTGGAAATATTATGCTTATATCAGCCTTGCGAGAGGGACTTTTCTAAAGCAAGTTATATTATAACAGACAGACGTACTAAATTCATCTCATCAAAGGACCTCAGATTATGTTTTTAAATGGAATTTTGTCTATATAAACACCAGAGACAAGTTATATTTCCTCAAATAATCTGTAATACATCTGTAAAATGATTAGTACGTACAGACAGTACATACTAATCGTTAGGAGTAAACTGAAGCCTTGGGCTACTATATTTTAATGGCATAGAATTAAAGTTTTCAAACACATATTATTATCTCATATTAACATCTTAGATTTTATAGTTAATATCTACATTATAAAAAATCATCTATTAATACGTAATATACTAACGACAGCGACGTAGGCTATATATAAGTTGATAGATAAAACATTCTTTCTTTTATACACAAATATTTAGTTATTAGTAATTGAAACTTGTTATTTTGTAATATTTGTTGTTGTTGGTGGCCTGATAGCGTAGTTTACAAACTACGAACTCTACTACTATGACTCTACCAGTGAGGTTAAAGATTCTGGGTTCAAGTCCCGGTACCGGTAACCTTGTCTGTGATGAGCAGATTAGTTTGTCGTGAGTCGTGGATGTGTATTTATATATAAATCTGTATATATTTATATATTACAAATACATGTGCGGCGCAAGAGTAAGTTTGAGGCTACGTAATTATTTTGATGTAATTATTTTTTGTTTTCTGTTTGTGTTTATTGCACATCCATTTTATAATAGTAACAATATTTTATGGTGTTTTTATACGTAGGATTAGATATACGAATATATAATTTCTTAGAATGTTCATTATATGTTTGTTAAGCTCTGTGTGAGATTTTATTTACAAAGTCTCAGGATCCCCTGTGCGACACAAATTCTGGGTTTGCTGGAATAAACGAAAATGTTTTCTTTTTCAAATACACCATACTCATTTTATTTCTACACAAAATGAGACCTACTTTATAAAAAAAATTAATGCTAAAAAAACAATATAATAAATAACAGTTTTTAAAAACCGTTATTTGAAAATAACATATCAGCATAATTCATTATTAAAAACCAGCCGTTATTACCATCTCTAGTTATTACTATATAACTAACGGCAACGGGTCGAGTGCCACGCCACCACGCTTTACTTTTTTTTTAATATTATTATTTTAATCTAATAACATGCTTATTTTAATATTATGTATTAAATTGATGAATTAAAACGACGTGAGGGTCAAACACACTTTATACTTATCTGATATTTTATAACTTTCAGTGATAAAAAGTACCTAGAGGTAAGTACCCACCCAAGATGACACATCTACTAAACGTGCATATTGACAGCCGGCTAGAACGTTTAGCTATTGTTAATTTTAAATATTTCTCTATTTATGCCCTTTATATTGGTATATCGTGTATTTTTACTGAAATTAGTATATGGCAAACATCAAGAACATTAAAAATATTACCACAGAATGTAAATAAAAGTTCTGTAGGATCTCCCAGTATTCGTAAAAGCTGATTTCACAATAGTTTTTACTTAAACGGAATAGGCTCTTATTCATTGTCATTTTATAAAATATTTTGTCCTTTTGACTTGTGTAATAGCTATGTATTTTTTAGTAGTAATAAATTATAAACGTTTTTATTGATTTAGTTGGACAAGTATATGGTTTAAAAACAATATACTTTTTGTATTATTGTAAATTGGGCACTTACTATTGGGTATTACATTATTTTTCTTAATCTTAGTTAGAGATGTGATTTCGTATTGCATCTGTAAATGAACGTTTTCAAAATACGTCTTCATTTTTTATGGTACCACATAATTAATAACATGAAGGTTAATTTAACTAGAAAATCATGTTTGCCAAATACAACTATAAATCTTTGACTATAGGGTTCATTTAGCATTAATAGAGAATTCGTGATCGTAAGATTTATATTGAGACAGCGATAACAGACAGAAATAAATCCCAAAATATTAACTAAAATACACTATAAATCTTAAAATTATAGGGATACTGATTTATTCAGTATTTAATGTTTTATAATAGTGATTTAAATCTCTACAGCAAACAGAATTATGATTCGCTTATCTTTCAAAAGATTATTTTGCGCTCCACTATTCTTAATTTATTTTTTCTTTTATTTCAGCTAGGCATTTAGTCTACTAAATAATTCTTCATAGGCGCAGTTCAGTTTGAAGGCATCACATTCTTTACGAATATACACGGTGGTGTGTATTACTGTCATAAAGTAATATGCTGATGTTACTGTTATTGTTGTTTTCAGTGATATTACTAGCAATATACAATATTTATCGATATGTTTTAAGCAGAATGATAGGTATATGTACATGTAAAACAAGAATGAATGATAAAACCGTTATCATAACTGGATCGAATACTGGAATCGGTTACGAAACTGCAAAAAACTTGGCTGAACGTGGGGCTAAAATTATTCTAGCTTGCAGAAACGTCCAAAAAGCTACGGTAGCACGAGATAAAATAATTATGGACACTGGCAACAAAAACATTATCGTGAAATATTTAGATTTGCGCTCTTTCAAATCAATCAGAATTTTTGCAGCTGGTATACTTAAAACTGAATCTAAGCTTGACGTATTGATAAACAATGCTGGTAGTTTGTATTCAGGACCGAGGACTCGAGATTTATTACCATCAATAGTGCAAGTTAACTATTTCAGTCCTTTTCTACTTACTATGTTATTATTGCCGTTGTTGAAGAAATCGGCACCTAGTAGAATTATAAACGTATCCTCAGATTTACACAGGCGGTCGAAACTCAACGTAACCACCTACCATAAACCAGCAGATCCGTCTTATAGTCGTTGGAATGTGTTTCCTGATATGAAGTTAGCTATTATACTTTTTACGAACAGATTGAGTATTGAATTAGAGGGAACTGGAGTAACAGCTAACGCGGCAGATCCAGGCGTCACTTATACCGATTTATTTCGTAACAAAGGAATTATTGTAAAATGTATATTTAAATTGTTAATGAAAACCCCGTTACAAGGAGCTCAGACTACAATACATTTAGCAGTTTACCCCAATTTGAGTCGCACTACTGGAAATTTGTTCTCTGATTGTCGTAGAGCCTGGATGTCGGCGAGAGCGCGAAATACTGAACTGGCGGACATACTATGGGATCTATCAGAAAAAATAGTATTCAACAAACAGAATATTTTGAAAATGAAAAAGAAGAAGAGAAGCAAACGCAAACATAATTATTGACACCAATAATATACCGCCCTTACTTATTGTTGTAATTTATTAGTTAGGTTTAGCCGTGGATTTAACGTTAGTTGATACTAGTCGATATATTTCATTAATTTTCATTTGCTTAATAAAAACACAACATTGTTATGTGCACATGTCCAAAAAGTATTTCATTAGCCCGCATCCTCATAGCCAACGATACTCGATACTTACATACAGGATATTATTATTATTACATCTTGAACGACTTTTTAGTCTATTGATTTTAGTTACATACTACTGTTACAACATACTAATGTTGGTAAATAGTTCCTGAATATTTTTATAACCAACTATCTACCAACGAACACGTCTTCCAACAGCAGTTAGGATCCCAATAATTCACAACATTATAAATCAAAGAACTGACATTAATAAAATATATACGAATTTATATTAACTCTAAACCGTAAAATTTAAACAACAACGGACGTCTACAGTATCAACATAAGTAATAGTTTGTGGCAATCGAACAGCTCGCGATGTTGTTAGATTGTAACGACACAGGAGAAGGATTTTTCGAAACCGTGTCCTAACACTTAGCACCTTAGTTACTAAATGATATTACCAAATTTAACAAAAAAAAAAAAAAAACAAATATACAGCCTATTACGATATGGATCCACAGACAGAGGGTTCCGTAGAAACTTGTTCTGTAAAAATAGTCCTAAAAGGGACCGTAACAAATAGACGATAATAATAAATCGTCACGCTATATCCCTTCATGCATCCACTTTCTGCTTATATGTCGTGTCCAACTCGACCAGTAGCGCAGAACTTCGTTTTGACAGCACTAAAACACATGACATGTCTATTAGATGCCAAGCAGGTTTCCTCGCGATCTTTTCTTCACCGGTAAGCATGTGGTGCCTTAATTCATATTATTAATAACAACATATTTTTCTATTTTCTGACAATCTGATATTATAATGAATGCCATATTTTTCTTAATTTCGAATATACTTCATTAATGAAAAATTATTATAAATAAATTATTGACTACTATTCTCAACTTATTTTTATTTACAGTTTACTTTGTCTTGATATTAAAGCAAAGCTAGCATAAAACTTTACAAACAGTTTTTTTTATCTTAATTTAAAATGATACAAAGCTAGATTCTTAATATTTTTATTGGGGCTTTAATAACATTCAACCTGAACCTGCGTATACTACACGATTTAAAAAACATCAATTTTTTTCGTTTAGGTAGTTAACTACATTTATACACAAACAATTTGTAACAGATAACACTGAATATTTTTCTTTAAAAAAAAAATATTTTCCTTCTGTAAAATCATCTTTTTCTGTGCCTATGTTCAGAACGCGCTGCGCCTGGTTTTGATTTTTCTTTATATCTTGACTCATCTGTAACATCAATTTAAAACATTATTCGTTATAAAATCCCTGTCTATTTGCAAAATTGTCCTTTAAAATACTTATACGATGCAGTTAATAATTCATTTTAATTAAGTCAATAATAATATTTAATTACAAATGTTTTGTCAAGAAAAAAAAAATTGATTTTTGCACTTTTAACTCAAGATTTATTGTCACCAGTGCTACCTCTGTCCTTGTGTCGGTGCTTGCGGTCGCGGTCGCGGTCCCGGTCCCGGGAGCCTCGAGAATCTGGCGACGACTGCCGCCGGTGCGCGTCCCCGCACCACCACCAGGCCGGGGGCGCGGACGCGCGCGACCGTAACGGCGACCCGCCATTAGGGTACCCAACCATGGGCGGCATCTACAACCGTAATAGCGTTAAAATAGAAACTTCACTTTATAAACCTTTCACTAAGGATCTTTTTATCGAATCGCCTAAGAAGTTTATCACGTGGAGATACAATTTTGTCCATAAGTAAGAAAGAAGAGTATAATTTTAAGTACGCCTCACGTTAAAAGTATGATTGCTGCCTAACAACGGCGTCCTAGCAGTGGGCGCCAGGTCGCGATATTCTTCTGTATGGATTTATAAGTACTGCAGCACTGTAGTCTGTCACTATCCCAAACATGACACGCCGCTTGCGAGCACCACGCAGTCGCTTACATCGGATCCCTTTTCATATATATAGTTTTCGGGAATCATAGATCAGATTAAACACTAAAATCTACGCAAAAAACACTTTATTCCACTTTTCAAATTATTCGCATATGTTAACTACTAGCATTCACAAATACACTGGATTGGCTCCACAGCCAATGGTACCCCTTTAATACTGTCATTATAAATGACATACAGGTATGTAGTTACTAACATAAGCATTACTATTGATTTTGATCTTAAATAAAGGTAATTATTTAAATACATCAGGATGACACTTCCGGCTTGTCCTTTTGGCTTGACTTCCAGTTTATAGACTACCACAGTAAAAGCTTAAAATAGGGACGAAATTACTACAAGCCAATGTTAATAATTATTATTTTAATATCATATAATTTATGCTGTAATCGTTTAACAATAACTTTCATGAAAGATGATGTCAGACAATTAATACTAAGGACTTTTGGGGTGAACAATAAAGATAGCGGCAGTGTGTGTTTTGCGAAGCGTCAGTGAGAGTTACGTGAAAGTGGTTAAGTTTTATTTAGTGTTTATTTGTTTTTATACATATTTTATAATTTTGCCCTTTCAAAAACTACCCGCTCTATTAAAGAAATACCGTTTATCCTCTCTGTTTCTATCTTACCTTCCTTTCATTCACGTACGTTCCGTTCTGCGCATTCACTACTCCATACATAATATTGCATACAATTACATCCATGCTACATATAAATGCAAACAGTACGGTACATAGCGATCTGACAACCATTGTCAGACAGTGACTGCCAAATTCCAAAGCGTTTTTTTTTTAAATTTCCTTACTTAAGATAAAACGCAGAGATAAAAAGAAAGGTAAGAATACTTCAAATGACCGGACAAGAACTACAAGATATATAGTGAAAGAATTACCGGTGGGTAGTTGGGTGGTACGCGGTAGGGGGCTTGGGGTATCATCCCCTCTCCTTCTGCGGACACGAGGGGCTGCGCCGGCATTCGCGTCGGACTCTCAGATGTCGCCAACTGTTGGGTAGATTTATTAAAATATCTCATCTTCAATTTCTTTCCACACTACGTCGTTGTTAATCATATAACATAACCATGCTATGAAGTTGTCTGGATCTGCACCAAACATTATTGGTCTACTCTGCCCAAATATTTCGACTGCGTATCAAACCTATTTAACACGTTTCACCGACCGGATCATTAAAGTGCAAACAATATTCTTGCCTGAGCACACTGAGCACACTGTAAAAAAATATTTTTGTCCAACTCTTTTCTAGACTGCCTTCTTTGCCCGGTGAAGTTGTAAAGGCCTCTCTCGACCAACGGCATATAGTACAACTAGCTGATCCGGCAAACGTTGTTTTGCTATATAAGTTATTGTAATATCTTCTAAGATGTTCATTGAAATTAAGTGATGTCAAAGACAATTTTGTTCACAATTAAATACTCTTAATCAACAACACATTTATTTGGATAAAGATTAACATTATTACGTTGATACAACTCTTATCAAATAATGCATTAATTTCGACCAAATTTGATTACCATAAAAACGGTTCTAGTAAGTTAATCTTAAAAGATAGACATATACTGTCGCGGACATTTTTTAGAACATTTTAAGAGGAATAACTCTGTCATACATATATTTTTGGTGTCTTGAACCGTTTTCGCAGCGCACGCAATGAAAGCACTCAAGGATGAATAATTTTCCCCGTTTTTTTTCACATTTTCCATTATTTCTTCGCTCCTAATAGTTGCATTGTGATGTTATATAGCCTAAAGCCTTCCTCGATAAATAGTCTATTCAACACAAAAAGAATTTTTCAATTCGAACCAGTAGTTCCAGAGATTAGCGCGTTCAAACAAACAAACAAACAAACTCTCAGCTTTATAATATTAGTATAGATTAAAAAAAAACGTATCAAAAAAAAAACTTATCGAACTCAGATATGTACAGATAGATACATTGCAACGGGCAGACGGCTTCAAAGACTTGAGTTAGTAACGTCACAAGGTTATTCTTTCAGTAATCAAAATACAATTTTACCAGGTGTAGATATATTTAATTTAGGTAAGCAGAACAATAGATTGTACCTGTTGTTTAAGGCTGTTGAAATCATTGCTGATGTCGCGGTATCTCTGCAGGCACTCTTGCCACATGCTCGACATCTCCGCCATCTCCGACCGCTGTTTGTTGATCTCTTCCTGTTGACCAGTTATAATATCTAAACATATAACGACTCTTTTCGGGACTTTAGCTCAGGTTGATTATGTCAATCCCATAACAAAATAATACTGAGTCTACAGTTTTGCATAAAATGTTTACTCAGTTAGGATGCTCTGGAATAAACCCACATAAGACCTGTTTTAATAAAATTGTTTAAATAAAATTTCTCTCATGGTAAAATTCCAGACATAGTCCACTAAGAAATGAAGTATATCTTCTGGAACTCCATATAGTTCACAGCGCATTTATACAACAAAAATTTCAGTAGATATAGCAACAGATCCTGTGGATTAAAGCTACAATATTATCAAAATATGTTAGTTAGCCAAGGTTGACAAAGAACTTGAAAATCTTTTAAGTATACCATAAGTCTTGCATCAGTGTCGCCGACGTCTCTCGCTACCGTTTCATACCGGCGCATGCATTCGCGCCACAGGCGGAGCTGTGCCGCAGCTGAATCACGCACGTTTGATGCACTCTCCTGCGAAATCAATAAGTTTGCTTGTAGAAAGTGTTTAATATTCTTAGTCTTGTATCTTTAAATAAACAGTAAGTACACTTAAGATTTTATCACATACAAACGTCTCACTTATGGAATTCGACGCAGGTTATATTTCTTTTTTATAGTAAAAAATAACAAACTGGGTGAAGACCTAATTAGTAGTATGATAAGCAGATACTGTCTCGCTCACAGGTGCTTGCAACACAAAGAATAAGATCATTGCATTGCCAATCTTGAACAAATATTTATGCTTCTTTTTAAAAAACTCGTTAAGAGAATAAAATCAATATAACATCAGTCCATTTTTAGTTATTTGTGATAGATTGTATAGGTATTTTTACTTTATACTTACACAACTTTAATGGTCAAATTATAAGGTGAACTGAATAAAATCCCGCTCAAAATTGATATCACTATAAAAACATTCCACAGACATATCCAAAATACATCAAAATTTTAAAATATAAGTTTATATTACGTCAGTTTTAAACTTAATGAGCTGAAATTTATGTTGGTTTTTAGACCCTTCATTTGAACCAATTGCATCTATGTAAAGTATAATATAGAAGGGATTTTAAGCAATCAGTGTAATAACAGGTTTAACTACCGACACATCGAATTACAACTTTGAGAATGGTGTCAATTGTGTACTAGGATTATCTTTGAGGCCATCCTATAGCCTCACTTTCTAAGTTTAAAGAAATATGAACTAGCTGCAAATATCCTTACGTTAAGATTTTTATCTTGTCCTTGCTGTTGAACTTGTGAGAATCCCTTAAAACAACGCATTAGTTCTTTCCAAAGTTTCATCATTTTGTCCATGGCCTCCCGTTGTTCAGAAATCTCTTGCTATAAAATAATTATAAAATTTAAAACTTGTCAAATATATATAACAAATACTTGCATTGCAATGTTTAGTCAAATAAAAACTTTGCATATATTGATAAATCAGTATTATATTGGGTTGTCTGGTTGTTACACAGAATAATATTCATCGCTGAATAACTAAGTTGTTTCATGGAAAGAATATCCATGAAACAACTTAGTTTAGTTCCATCCAATAATTAACACAAGCTCGGACAAAAAATGAAACATGACACGAACTAAATATTGTTCCAACATTAAATGTGGTGCTTACGTAGAAATTTGTTCGTACCTTAACAGCTCTCAAATAATTGCTCTTTCCACTAACAGTGCTGACTTCGCCATCCGCTACACTAAATCCTGAGTCTTGCTCTCTATCTGAGAACCTTTCTCTGAAATCTTCCTCTCTAGACGCTATGGAATTCTTTTCATAACGTTCCAAATTCCTCCGAGATCTGCGATTTTTGTGACTCAGATGATCGCGGATATCGACTGGTTTCGGCTGATAGGATCGCTCCCTCTCATCGTGCATTTTGAGCTTGTCGTCGTAACGCTTCATATTATCGCTTCTGGCAGTTCTCCTGCACCGTTCTTCCTCGTAGCCTTCTCTATGAGCGTCGAAACTTCGAGATGTTTTCTGTTCGAAAGATCTTCTTTTGTCATAATCGTCATCTCGCCTCTCGTACTCTCTGTAGGATCTGCCTGGCACTCTATAATGATCTATACCACCTCTTGTAGGTGGCACATCTTGATACCCTCTGTGTTGATCTTCACTGTGAATCCTAGATCTAGAATATCCCATTCCACACTTATCACTTTCATAGAAGCAACCACATTTTCCTTTTTCGTCGTTCTTTGTAATACTATCGTTGTTCTCAACTCTCTGGTGAAAGTTATCGTCGCTTCTTATTCTGGACGGTTCCGGCTCCTCGCGAGTTTGATTGTGGTACCTAGTTCGTACAGAGTGTGGATCAATCTTATATGAATCTCGCCTTGATACTACTTCACATTGCAAAGATTTATTGCTTAGTGTGCGCTGCTGAAATACGGGAAAAATATATTTTAATAAAATCGATATTATATTAACAATGTTCAAATCCGCCCCAGGCCATATTGTGACATGTTAGTTTTACAATAATTAACAGGTTATTAAATAACATTAAAATTAATGAATATATTTACATTAAATGGACAGTTGCTGTTTAGATAATATGTATTTTGAAAGGACTACAATAATATACGCCATTTCCGTCAACGCAAACGCCATTATTTCCAATAAAAAAAAGTTTGTTACTAGGTGTGTTTTTGGAACTGTTAATAACGACACTTTTTCCATCGCAACTTTCAATCATTGATCATCATCATACCCTTGTTGAATTGATAGAGTATATTTTTAGTTGGTTGATTGTGCAAAAGATGACGTAGGTTGTGATTTGACACACGATATCGTTTGTTTACCCACAATTATATATATTCTACCGAATTATTAATAAATGACGGTTAGCGACAAAGCAACTGTTTGTTTTAATGAATCACATCCCGAGTCTACAGTGGTGACATCTATATTAGCTTTTGTTTAACCCTGTTCAGGGAGGATTATAATTGAATATATTGAAATTGCTGAAAATGTGTTTGACATTTAATGTCAGTTACTTTATTTCAATTGTGGGTTTTATTGTTCAATATCCTGTTAAGGACTATATCAGTCTTCATGTCAGCCCACATATACCACGACTAAAGGTCCCTAGGTACACGAGCTGATCCTTTAGCTTCCATTTAAACTATAATCAGACAGTTTAAATTAGAGCAACCAAACAAACAAATTCAATTTATAGTACCTGCTAAAGATTTTCAGTTTATTTTTACTTTTCTATATATCATCTTGGCTAAGATGTTCCCTTAAAATTATAATATTTTTATGTAAAATAAAGTCTACAATTTCTTATCTTAACATTAAATAAATGAATGCATTTACCGCGGGACTTTCATTTGTAGGATTTCTATTATTTTCATTCATCTGAGCGCAGAGTTTTGCAAACGTTTGCAAAAGTACGGCCTCATTGACGGCGGGTGTTGGAGGCGCTGCTTTAGTAGATCTGGTTAATGACAAAAATAATGTACCTATGTTATAATCTCTATTTAGCAATGAAATGGAAGAATTCTTGCCTTTCTTCCAGTTCGTGTGAGTAAAGCCCTACACATAGTAGAGATGTGGAACACTTGACAAAAAAAAGAGACGTCAGTTCTCTTGGTACAGATGAGGTCAGATTGAGACTTTTAGCGGGTATAAGTCCGCTAACCCTATATGTAGCCGAGAAAGTGCGATAAATTTTTTCCTCAAATAAAAAAGATATAGGTCGATATCTATAGTTTTACCATACCTTCCGGTTTTAGGCATTAGTACCGACAAATGGCAACACGGCCGTTTTGCTATTTTCTCGTCGTTAAAGTTAGTACCTACATTTTTTGGCAGTACGCGAATATATTTTTTATTCCTGTCTTGTCCCCTAGTTGTGTTTCGGCTAAGGATTGATAACTATGGTAAGCCTCTATAGGTATGACATAACTCTTCTGAGGTCGTCCTCGCAAGGGTGAGTCTATGCAGCATTGCCTACAGAGCCCACAGTTCTCGTCAAAGTGCAGAAGTAGAAGCCTTGGGGTATTAGGCGGTACAAGCTTTAGTTTCGATTGCGACCATAATGCGCGGCCGCAAGGATTATCTCAGAGTGAAAAAAAAAAGTTTGACAGCTGTGATACTGATCATGATATTAGGTAGGAAGTAAGAGCACCAAGAGGATACACACACTGGTATATCTCTGATCATCTCGAATAAAGCATGACGATTTATTATTAGTATTTTGAATTACTCGTGTTCTCTCGAAGGCTGGTCGTCCCGTCGCCTGCGATGATGACGGTGTTCACGGGACACAGAGCCGTCGCGATCTCGGCTACCGTGTCGACCTTCGTGCCGGCGACCGTGACGCTGCCTGAATAAAAGTCATGAACAATAAATTTTACTAAGCATCAGTTTAAGAATTTAATAACTTATTCTTCTCATTATGTTCATGAGAACGAAAGTAAGAACAGAAGCCGATTGAGATATTCCAACATATACGTGCACCAAATAAAGAGGATTGTGATGAATAGAAAAGCCAAAATTATCCGAAATCTGCATTTACATGTCGAGGTTTAAAAATGTCCATCATATGGTGCCATCATTATAATTAAATTTGGAGGTGAATAGGTAAAACTTCGTGCGATCCCATGTTGTACTCTCAGAAAAGTTCAGTCCGATTGAACTCTTCCTAGTACATTCAATTTTAGGACCCGGCGACAGTCATTTTATTGAAGACTAGCTGTCCCGGCAGACCTTGTTCTGTTCTATTTCTCTAAAACAAAGTCACATTGTTTTTTTTTTTTAATGTTAATAGCTTCCCCGTCAGATTTCATTCTCCCAAAACCTATTGGCCTGTCGGCTGTTTTTTGAGAATTGTTTGAAGGAACCTGGCCTTAATGCTATAAAAATAAAAATTGACAAATATTGACATTATTATTTATACGTTTTTTTTTTTCTATTTATTTAAGGGACTTTTGTGCCTCGGCACATGCCAGCCCCATCGTATCTTAAACATACACTACTAACATTTATTTCTGATGGGGAGCCATCAGCCTGAATAACTCCTTTGCTTCGGCTGAGTAAGGTCTTGCTAAAATTCCGCAGAACATGCCTACATCAAATTTGTTCAGGCTAAAGGCTCCCATCAGAGAATCTCTTGCAGACTGAGATCGGACACACTCCATCAGCAAATGTTGTACGTCATCTACTTTCTTACACGTGCTGCAGTTCGGTGACTCCACAAGCTTCATCATATGTTTAAATTTGCCTGATGGAATGTGACCCGCCCTTAGCCATTTATACGTCACTCAATTGTTTTGCCTTCCCGGAACCCGTCCACTAACATTTAAACTTTATGGTATGGTGTTAAAGTTCAAATTGACTTTTAAATATTATTACGAATTTTTTGTATGAGAACATAGAAAAGTGTTGTTTTTAGACTTTTTCAGACATTTTTTTTTATTTTTCTCTCCGTAATAACCTTCCACAGACTTCAATAAACACAACAAAAAAGAAATCAGCCAAATCGGTTCAGCCCTTCTCGAGTTTCGCGCCTATACACATTTAACGATTCATTTTTATACTATAGAAGATTTTACGGTACTTGTATAAAGCCTTTTTAAAAAAGGTTACACTGGGTTGATACTTACAGCCAGAATCTAATACACGTCGCTTCATAAAAAGGTAACACAGTAACAGTAAAGATAACATAGTGACATGTCAGCCTCAACGTTTTAGGTATAGGTACATATAAAGACAATATACTATATTGCGGGAAACTAACTTTTTTTTATCCCTTTTGATTGCTTCTTCGAGGAAGGCATAAATAATAGAATCTTGATCACGAGGAGGGTGCTCGGTGCCACCATTACGGTCCTAAAGGAGCAAGTTAAGTCATTTGCAAATATTGATTCCAAGATAATATAGAAACCACTCCGACGCAGTCTTGAGATTCTTCCGGCGTTTCTTTTCAAGGTAGTCGCTTCCGAAACGCCAGTAGATCACCGTTAGGTTACGTATTTTGGATGGCGGCCCACATCGAGGTTCGTACCCACAGGGGTGCCCTTGCGTTGTCATCCAACCCATAAATCTGCCAGCTTAGCACCTCAGTGTTCGCCCTTTCGCCCGGTTTAGTTGAAAAGGTCTATCCTGGCTATCAACCAAATCCAATAAATATACATATATATATGTAGGATAAACAGAGGTTTTAACTAATAGGGCGATTACCCAACTGAGTTGTGATCACGGTACAGCAATCACGGTAATCGGAACACGGCAAGCAAAGAGCACTATGATAGTAGCTCGCTTCGGCCTGTCACGTTTCGGGATCAGCTTGTGTATGTGTAGTTGTTTATATATCTAGAATCATTCTGTCGCGGTATATTTGGGACGGGATGATGACGCCGACTATCAATGTATTCTGTTCCCTTCGTGGTTACTACATTCCATTACAATGCATTCCATCAAATGCGATGTAGTCGCTTTGCCCAATCTATATATCAAGTATTAGCCAGTGCTCGTTTTATTTCTGTCATAATATCAAATATAATAGGTTAAATACGTAAAATCTTGTAAGAATTCACCTGAGGCGAGATTGAGCGTGGCGTCGACACCATTCCAGCTTTCAAAGCAAGAGACACATTGTCTCTCCTGAAAACAAATTATTTATAAAATCTCCTCAAACGTCTTTGATATATCCACATGACGCATTCATTGGGGATAGATAGTTGGTGTCCGTAGATTTAACGCTAGTTCTTCCGGCAATATTATAAAGCGTCATTGCAAAACTTGATCGCGACCAACTTACACGAGTGGAATGTTAATCGGTAATTCGCTTTGACTTGTCACAATCCGGGATCAAAGGTGCTAGCATAAATATCTGTAACAACGTTCTCCTTTAGTAAACCACTTTTGTCCAAACAGTTGTGAAATCGGCACTATATTTCGTGGTATTTATAAAAAAAGCTAATCACATGCAATTTACTATTTTCCGCAATACTTCATTGATAGTAATAAGAGGCGTTGGTTAAAAGGTTAGTATATTGTATATGACTGGCGTTTTTATAATCAATGCTGAATATAGTGTCGATTTCAGATTTACCGGGACAAAGGTGATGTACCGGGCAAACAGGTTATAGAAAAAGGTGTTGCTAGGGTCTCGACTCGTGTACATCCAGTCGTTCACGTAAGTACTTAGAGATATTTAGTCTTGGTATATCGATATGAATCTCGTCACTTGGTGGGCGTTACCTTCCTTGAACTGCACTGTGCTTCCGTTAGTTGCCGCACCACCATAGTGTTACAAAATGATTATGCTGTATGATTAGCAGTATGTATTAAATATGTTTTTCTTTGCTTTATGTCATGGCTGCTGTTCAGACATGGGCAAATTGTAATCTGAATAATGATTACAAAATGTAGTCGTAATTTTAATTTTGTTGCTCTGCAATCATGATTTAGTCCTTTCAAAACATTATGGAGTCATAAATGCGTTTGCGATTGAGGATTCCGTAGTGCTCGCTGCTGTTCCCGCGTAGCTTTACCAATACTCAGTACACAGTAAGACAAATGCTGCACGCTCCGTCCCGTAGAACGCTCGATTTGAGCAGACACTCAGGCCGCTCATTAACACAGGCAGTTTCTGGTAAAAGCTCCTACTAGACAAAATACAAGTCATAGATCCATCATGTGAAAAAATTTTAAGCATCATTTGTGTACTTACGTTGATCTTCGATGACGGCGAGGTAACTGTGGAGAATAATGTACTTCGATTGGCGATCGAGTCATCGATGGACTGCTCAATTCCCTAGCACATAATAATGTTACAATACAATAGCATTATATAATAACAATATGTACCCTAACGAAACACGTAACTAATGTAAGAGAACCAAATGTTAGTTATAATATTTGTTTAGTGTACCAATCTTCTGAACTAAATTATAATATATATATTTTTTTTTTTTTTTGTACTCTTAAACACGAAATTTAGACTAATATATCTGATGGTAACCAGTTGCTGTCGCTATTACCTATAGCAACAGCACTAAGTCATTATTTTATAATTTTTTATCTTCATAAACGAATAGACGTTTACGTATTTTATGTAAATATACACATGAACAGCAAGGATAAAAAAATGTTGGTATAATGTGAAAATTTACCATTGTTAGAGTACTAAATATATATTGAAAATGACATTTCATTTAGTTTCAAATATGCAGTTAATCTATATAATTTGTTAATGTTACTAATTATTTGACCTCCAGATTTGGCTATTTTAGATTTTTATTAGATGAAGCCAAAAATATGTCTCCATACTAACATGAAAACGTTTTGGAATGAATTGACAACATGTCATTTTTTTAAGATACATAATATATTACATTAAATGACATTATAGCGCCACTTCGAATAAGGCGGTAACCAATATTTTTGAATTCAGGATACGAAAATATAGTAATGGTACTTATGTTTTAAGGAGTTAATAATTTTGAAATGTTATTAATTATAATATTGAGCTAAGGCTAAGTTTGTTAGAAGAAACCTTTTTAAATTAGAGTCTGCTATTTTCGGTGTAGACAAGTTCTGAAGACTCGCTTTCGCTGTCGTCATTCTGCAAACGTTCCCTTGACAACCCTGAATCGAAATACAATAATCTTACCAATAGAAATAACAGCAGGTAATGTTAGTTGTGTGAAAAGATGAACCAATTTCTAGTAAAGTTGGCTACAGTTGAAAACTAGCTCTGTGTGGCTTCCCTTGGACGATTCGTTACAACATAAGAGATGCATTCGTGCTGTTTTATCGTCTCCCAACTCAAGCTGCGATGTACCATTGTAATTGATGTAAATGTAAAAGATGTAATTGGTATGTTTTCGTGTCAATGTTTTTCTTTCTTTCAATCTTTTAAAAGATTTGCTGTGGTGGCCTGGTGGATAACGGAGCGCTTTCCATGCGCGGCAACGCATGAAAAGATCGTGACGAAGCGCACATGGCATCTGATATAAATGCCATGTGCAAGTGCCTTGAGACGGCGATCAGCTGCGCTACTGGTCGCGTTGGGCACTATATGTAAACCCAAAGTGGATAAAACCACTAATGTAATGTATGCTCAGCCCGTAAGGGATATAGCGTGACGATATATTATTATTATTCCTTTAAAACTAATTTATTATCTATTATATTACGCTGGTATTTATGACGCTTCTTGACTACGCATACGCTTTATTCAAACAATTGATATTATTTAATTAATGACAAGGTATATGACAAGCCACCGATTTCTTCAATTTGAACTTGACTTTGCTAATATTTAGGCTATACCAGAGTTCCTGTTATAATTATAATTAAGTAGTTTTGTCAAAAACTTATTTTCTTAAATCGCAGCGTTATGTTATAGAGGTACTGTCGATACTTTCATCTATCTTGAGGAGCATGTTTCTCTTAATTTGAACCAAGGATCGTGTATGTGTTATAATTAGTTTAGCTCATTTACTCACACTGATGGAATCCTCTGTGGCGACAGAGTTAGAGTCATCGAATCCATCGCATTTTTTCCTCGCGCGCTTGCGTTTCGATGCGTCGAACACGTTAAACAATTTTTTACTATCGCTCGTTTGACACTCCATCGAATTGGTTCGAAAGGATCGTGCGACATTAGACCGAATGATTTGCTGAAATATTTTTTTCTTGAACTATTGAATTAGTACTTATATTTTTAAACTACAAAGAATAATTTTCGCTGTATAAAACCAAACGTTACGGATTGAATCAAAACTGTCAATTTGATATGTGATTGGAAAAGGAATTCTTCTTGAATTATACCTATATTCTGAATAGCCAGGTATTTTGAGTAAGATTTTGAAAAAACTAAAAAGAAATAATTTTAAATATCTTGTAATATTAAGAATAAAAAATAAAACATAAAACTTGTACAGAGTATCAAATAAATACGCCGAAAAAATCTATTTTAATCATAAAATGTCGCAGTTAATGGAAAAATTCTTTAAGAAATTGCTACAGAATTGTATAATCACTCACAACTATAACTTTAATAATGTCTGTAGCTATTTTTTTTAAACATAAATGTGTTGTGATTTATAGCACAGGTCTGCAATGGTTTTTGCCTTTTAGTTTTGATAATTGATTTGGGTATATTTTGGGGCGCTGTTTACTCTTCGGATAATTTTTGCTATATTTATAGGCAGTTTATGCTGATAAAACAGAAGTTTAACATTAGCTAATTTATATGTTTATAATAATATGTATTTCAGCCTAGCAATCGCCAATCGAGCTAAACAGTTGGTTCCACATAAAGTTTGTACGACATACGTTCGTGAACTTCGAAAGTGGTCAAAAGAGCAGAACAATATTTTCGTTATCCTATTGCCTGTGTTATGGAGAAATCCTCAGAATCACATTGAAGACTGTAATTTTTGCTACTGCAAGACTTCAGACTAAAATTAAAAAAAAAAACAAAACGAACATGGCATTTCCATCCATGCATAGTAGCCATAACGTTGCACCGTCATTCTTAGAATCATTGCAAGGTGAAGACACTGACAGTGATATCGAATAGCAAGCTGATATTAAATTTAAGCCAAGTACAACTGGAACACAATTATTTTCACAATCCGAATTGAACGATGTAACAAAAGATCTGAACCTGCTGAAAGATGCAGCTGAGCTCCGTGGATCAAGACTATTGGAAAAGAATTTGATTGTTCCTGACATTTCTTACACTGGTACTTCTTGGTACCGCGACAGCACAAAAGACGTATCATATTTTACTCAAATACATGATAGTGTTCTGCGAAGGGATTCCTGGCTTAGTGAAATTTTTTACATCGAATTAGACGAGAACGAAAGGAGATTATTCATCAAAACGAAATTTGAAAACAGTCCTTTTACATAATGGCAATAAGTACGCATCACGGCTAGTCGCCCATTTTAAGGAATGCTACGAAAATTTTGAATTATGTGTTCAATAAAGTAAGTAGAACACGGTTGCATAGTCTATGGAGATCTGAAAGTTTTAACTATGTTGCAGTTTTTGCGAGTGAAATAGTCGAAACAGATGACATTAGAAAAAGAAAGAGTAGGCACTGAGGTCTGAGCTAGCATCTAAAACAAAAATGCAAGAGACAATTTAATCCCCCGAGAAAAATATTACTATCCCCTTTAGACCTAAAACTAAAGATGATGAAACAATTAGTGAACGTGCTCAAAAAATAAGAAGGTTGTAAATATTTAACTAAATTTTTTCTATCTGTCTAGTCTAAATTGAAAGACGTTATTTTCCTTGGCCCGGACAAAAGAAAATTAAAAAAGGTAGTTCTTTTGATGAAAATTGATTGAAATTAAATTACAAGCCTGGAAATATTTAAAGTAAGTAGTGAGATATTTTCTAGGAAATTACGAAAGTCCAAGTTATGAGGAAATTATGAAAAAATTTGGTTTGGATTCGGTTTAAAAATTCAAGATACTATAAAAGTATTTATTATATTATAATAATTTATTTATTACTACCCCTCAAATGTTAATATTTTAAAGTCATAGACTTGTTTATCAATTGTGATTAATATTTTTTGTAAAGTTGGCCCTTTACTGCGAGTTCTCATAAAGGGATTTTTCAAACAAATTTAGGATGGTAAGAAAAATCAAAGTACATATTTATAACCAGCGCACGAAAATAACCAAAGATTTGCATTTTAGTTCAAAAGGGAAAATAAAGAGTTAAAATTTTGCAGACCTGTGTAGTGGTTAGTATTAACATTGCATAAATTGTATACCACTTTGTAATCATAATTTTAAGTTTTGATGTAGTTCTTCTATGTAAAACCTGCTCAGGGATATATGAGGGACGGTCATATTATACGAACGAAGTTCTAAGACTAGCAACAATTTTTAGATGTCGCAGTCGATGCCATATTGTATTCCTAAGTTGGATTATTTACAACAAACTCTAATCATCTATATACATGAAGCAAAAACTTTGTACCCGTTTTTACGAAATCGCACGGACGGGGGAGTATGAAATTTGGCACACTTATGGTTTATATAGAGGAATGCATTGATGAGGAATTTTCCACTGGTGCATTACCAATGTGATTTTGCCAAAAAAAAAGTATTACACACTACCATGCATTTGACACATACGCGAATTATACTCTTTTTGTTTATGGTTAAAGTATGTGGTCAAATTTAGTAATATTGTTTCTCTTTAATATAATTTGTCTATAGTCTTACTGAATCTCAAACATAACCATAATCAATTTTGTGCTATATGTTGTAAGAAAATTGATTTATTACAATATATTAGTCATTTTAAATTAACTATGGTCGAATTTCGACCACTGGGCGACCATTAGTATTGATAATTGATTTAAGGGCGTCGTCTAGTGTGTCAGATAAAAGTTATTTCTTTTCTTTCAAAAATCAAATCTAAAATATGTATACAATACACGGGTAAAAGGATTTTTCGAAATTTGAAACCGTTGAAAAGTTACAGCCTTACAGAGCGAATATTAGTAATTTAAAGGCGTTTTTCTCGAAACACGATTTTCTCAAACTGCTGCCATGATATCTCAAAAAATATTTTATCAATTCTGTTCAAATTTATATACCATCTTTATTATACATATTACTGCAAGTTGAACTAGAATAATTAGGATTGCTTCGTAAGTTTTATTTTTATCGGCCATATAGAAAAAGGTACGAAATAACGATTTTTGTTTTCTGAAGCGTACAAAAATGGCATTATTTGGAATTCAAACTTAATTTTAATTCAACTTGGAACCTCAAGTCACACGATTAATATTACGTTTGGTTTTTTCATCTCACATAAGCAGAATGGCTGGAATCATGGCAGCAGTGCAGCACCACTTTTTATATGTGTTCCTGTTGGGCGATGTATCTCCGACTATATTCGATATAATGACTACAAAAAAATTCACAAAGATTGTTGAAATGTTGATGAAAATGATATACGATTTATAAATTATTTTATTTCAACGGTGGAGGAAAAAAAACCTCAAAAACCCATTAAAAAACGCCTTTAACACTAGACGACCCCTTAAACAAAATAGTGAGACCTATAGTCATAAAAAAAAACAAATCGAGTAAAGCATGTTTGCAAGGGAGAAGAAAATGTGATGTAAAATCCCTACAAAATATGAACAAACAGATAAAAAATACTACAGTGGGTTGATTATGAACTACTTATTGTTCATTGAATGGTACGTTCGTTCTCTTCTTATGTAGTTTATATAACACGAAAGTTTGTAATCGCCGTGGTAAAACAACCTAAGTCCCATTATAAGGAAACACTAACTTTCATATATTTATGAACAAAGTACACAGCGTTTCGCCTGCCTTTGAAACGGCACACGCGCTTCGTCCGTTCGGTTCTAAAACCAACAATGTGCCAATTTCAACTAATTTAGTTGTTAAAATGTTGCTACATAACTAAAAATAACAACGTTCTCATGGCGGCCCTCATATATTTCTGGTATGGCTCAAATATTACACTTTTACTTTCTTGGTTAGGTACATAAAACAAAGTGCCAATCCACAAAAAAGAAAATAAAAATTCAGATTCAATTTCAATATATTATAGATTATTGTAATAATTCACATAAACTTAACTAAATCTTATAGCCCACATAAGCTCCTCACACTCTCAACTAAGTATTTCTTATAGACAAAGGCGCTAAAGGTACTTGGTATAAAATCTCCATCATAAAACCAATAAACAGATTCAAGTCCCATTTTATTATAAAAATCAAAATTACGAGTTATAATACATTTTTCATCAATCGAACATTAGAAATCGTTTATAGCACATTGACGTCCTTGTAAATAAAATCATTGTGGACATAAATAACAAAATGGAATCTTCCGAGCTAGTGGGCGCGGGTTGCGGCGCTCGGTCCGTTACACACTATATGTACATACTACCCGCGGGTATCGTCCGTGCCGCACCGCACCGCGCTGCACTGCACTGCACTGCACAGTCACTGGTCGTCCGCGTCCGCGCGCGCCTGGCTGCAGTAGTAGAGCACGTCCGCCAGCTCGTGGGCTACTTTCTGGTCGAGGATCTGGCTCATGACGAGCGAGAGCAGTCGGCGCTCGTGCCTGCGGATCAGCGGCCGGTTTTCAGGATGCCGCGCTAGCCGCAGCAGCGTGGCAGCCGCGCGGCGCAGCATGTCTAGCGAGGTGCCCATCGCGTCCGGGTTGTCCCGCAAGGCCGCAACGCCGTGCTGGTTGGCGACACCCAGCGCCGTCTGTTCTGCTCGCTCAATGAACGCAACGAGTTGCGCGACAGCGGGCGCGTGCCGAGCCACCTCACGCGCTGCTTCCTCGCCGGCGCCCGCCAGGTAATGGAGCAGGTTCACAGCAAATTCGCGCACCACTGGTCGCTCGGGTCGACACAGGTCGCGCGCGAGCCCCGCGCACAAGGCTGCGATGCGTCCACGCGGCGGCGTCGCCAGTACTAGGTCCACGTTAGCGTCCGTCACACACAGCTTACACAGCGCCTCGAGCGCGAGCCTGCGCGGTGACAGCGGTGAGGCGGCGCCCGCGGCTGGTGGCGCGTCTCCTGCGACCGCCGCAGGGCACACGCTCCAGTGCAGCAGCCCGTCCAGCAGAGGCCGCGCGACCGCCTCCGGCTGTCCGGCGAGCTCGACGCCGCCA
Organism: Automeris io; assembly: GCA_036320925.1. Classification (NCBI taxonomy): domain Eukaryota; kingdom Metazoa; phylum Arthropoda; class Insecta; order Lepidoptera; family Saturniidae; genus Automeris; species Automeris io. The sequence goes on along the minus strand of JAUDJH010000030.1, from coordinate 1,461,841 downwards.
GCTATGTTAGCGCAGCAGACGAGCGCGTCCTCGCGCAGCTGTGCGAGCGCATCCCACCACCACTCTGCGCCGCCACGCAGCGAGGAACAGCAGGCGGCTGCGTCAGTCTCGTCGCGCGCGGCCCTCTCGTACGCGCGCGCTCGTGCCGCCCGGGGCGCGTGTTCGTGGTGCAGCAGCAGCAGCTTGCCGGCCAGTGCTAGAAAGGCACTCGATCTTGAAAACTCTGCTTCATTCCCAGGCACGAACGTAAGCCCGCGCAGAATGTTCGAGAGCGCGATGCACCGGCGCGCAAGCGCGTCACGAGTTTCGCTGACAAGATTGAGACTGGGCTCGTCGCGCTCATAGCATTCATCTTCGTAGTCATCAAGCTTGCGCCGCTTCAAGACACCTGCCGGGTCCCGCACCTGTAGGTTCAGCTTGCGTTCTGGTTCAATGTCCATTGGTTCCGCATCGAGATTATCACGGTCAGTTAAGGAACGGTCAGGATCGTCCGTTGGGAAGTGCGACTCACGCACGTCTGCCGGTTCTTCAGGAGGCGCCGGCTGCGGATCCGGTGAGTCCTGACGCACAGGGGTGGGCGCAGGCGGTGGTGCGGGCGGAGAGGGTGCTCGCTCGCCCGGCAGCACGCGCACGAACGGTAGATGTATGTGCTCAGAGCGAAAGCAAGAGACGAGATAAGCGGCTGCAGATGGATCTGTCGCGAGCTGCCAGGGTTCCAGTACGTCATCAACGCCATCGAATACATCATCAGGTTCATCTTCGGGAGCAAAGAGCTCGTCATCATGACGCAGTAGGACGGGGTGCCGACGCCGCGATTGCAGCGTATAATCTTCCCCGGGCGCGGCGTGCAGAAGCCGCACGGAACCAGCGGGCTCAGGTTTCTGCGGCTGGGGACGCGTCTGCTCTGGTGGAGTCTCGGGGCGCGGGGGCGCATACCAGGGCTCCTCCTCCGCAGCGGGCGTGTCAAACACATCGCTGATGGTCCGGTGGAAATGGTCGAGGAGCAGGTCCAGCAGACCCGGCATGTGCTGAAGGCCAAAGTAGCCGATGCAGTTGTCGTCGAAGAGTAGAATGTTGAGTATGTCGAGCGCCCAGCAGGTCTCGGCGAGCAGGCCCGACTTGAGCGCCATCATGATGCGCCAAGCGTCGACGGGCGCGACATCGGCCCGCGTGAGCCGACGCCGCTTCTCTCCGCTGGGCACGGCCGCCTCTACGCACTCCGCGGGGAATGTCAGCTCGCGTTTTATTTGGGCGCCACCAACCACACCCTGATGACACAAGGAAAACAGTTAAAAAGCACTCGATATAGAATCCATGCGAGGTGAAAATTAATATTTCCTAATATCACTCACAGTAGATAGTGGCGCACTGGAAGGAGGATAAATATCTTGCGTTGGAGGTCGCGGCGCCCCACCCCACGTGGGTCCTCCGCTCGTCTGTCAAAATGATATAATTTTACATTTACTAAAAACTACCCACCCAGTGCCATAATTACTCTTTGAATATATAAACGTGATGTGACATACCTGCGGGGGATAAGGTTGGTGCGACCAGACCGGAGGTTGCTGCGGCTGCTGCGGCGGGCGCCAGGGCGCGGTGGGCGCGGGTGGCTGCGGCGCGCGCGGGAAGGCTCCGCCCCAGGCGCCGCCAAAGCGTGCTGCGGGCGCCCCGGCCGGTGCCCCCGCAGCGGTTCCATACGCACCCTCGTTTTTCGCAAAGTCGGGATGCCGCCTCGGACTGCTCGCACCAGTGGGAGCTACGGAGCTCGCGGCGCCCGGGGCTGCTCCGGGACCCGCTCCGTTCGGCCCCGACCCCAACGGCTTGCCACCACCGTACTGTTGGATGTTCACGGACTCCGTTAACTGGTGTCTACGCTATCGGACCTTGCCCTTACGTCGTATCTTTCGACCGACCGACCATCACCGCATTAGCCATTACTCATTTTTCTGTAGATTCAATTAAATTTTACACGACTACACCCTACGGTTATAGCCTATGGCAAGAAACATCTATAACACTAATTACCTGACCATCGTCGAAATCACAACTGACTAGATAGGACCACTGAAGTACCGGACCTAGCTACTGGATGATTCCAAAATAATTGAAGCTAGCTTGCTGCTGGAAAGCCAGCGCCGAGGATGATTAATTCTAGGAAATTATATTTTATTAAGTCAGTAGCCTTTTTGTTACCACGACATACGGTTCAATAAACTTATATGAATTCTCGTTGTAGTATATTTTTGATAACTAATAAAAAATTATACTACTAAGTTCTAAAATTCCAATATGGCAAGGAAGCCTGACACTATTTATAATTTTTATGTCATGTTAATAAAATCAGTGAACTCGAAAAGCCGGAATCGAAATAAGAATTTCGACGGTCACGGTGAAAGATACGATGCCCAACTAGGCGGCTAGCCGTGTCCATCTGACGATGAAAATTAATAGCAGAAATCGCATACCTCTAATAATAATTATGCGATGACAAGCCTTTTTTTTGTAACCCGGGGAAATCCCTAACGGACCTCAGGGGGCGGTGAGGGCAGTCTCCCTTGTCGACACACCTGTCGGGCTAGCACCGACTAAAACCCCCGGGGTTTTTCTCCTACTCGTCTGCCGGGGCCAAGGGTACAGCATTGGCCACTTCCTCGGCACCCGGCGATGCGATGACAAGCCTGCGACTCACAGATCTATATCATTCCCAGAGGAACACGGCTAGTTGTTGGTCCGAGGTAATAGTAAAATTACATTGTAAATGTTAAACTGGCCGTGCACCCGAATGTCTTTAAATGTTTACAGAACACAAAGATCGGTCGAACGTGCCATATAATACAAGTGGGGAATCATCTGACCACATCGTAGCGCAATACACAAAGCTACGACTAGAGATGAAAATTGCCGAATGTTTCTGAAACTTATTAAAAAGACCTTCCATTACTGCCGGCTGGCAATATTGCTTAATATTGCCTAAAAGTTGCCAAATCCCATCAATATTACTAATTACAATTTTGTTGATTCGTGCTTCCATGAGGTTGTTGTAAAGATGTAATGTATGTATGTTTATTACTAATAACCCCAATAAATTGCGTTATATTGAAATTATTATCAAATATGTAATTAAATTTAAAAAAAAAGGTATACTATGACATTGGAGCCTTTAGACAAGCTGAGCCCATGTTTTTCATAATAACAAATATAGTTCTGTTTACGCCAAGTGAGCTTTTCATCGCTCACCAGGAATTAAAATCAAAGGGTTTTTTTAGAAGTACGAAAAAAACTAAGTCTTGTTTTAATATTATAGATAATCATGATGACAATCACTCCATAGACCATGGTTTGGAACGTTCAGATATAAACGTATATTTTTATTTAATTTTTAAGCAAAATTGCCGGCAAGTTTGGAAACACTACTCGAAGTTTTGGCAACTTTGTCAATAATACTACTGAGGGCAATTTTCTTCACTAGCTACGACTCCGTTAACTTACAGCTAAGCTTATGGACATGTGTGAACTGAACGCATGCACATGATTGATTGTGATCGAAAATTCGTCTTATATTTATAAAAGCCACCACCACACACTCTAAACCTGAACTTCCGTGTTTTGATTATTTGTTAAATTTTGACAGAGCCAGAGGACGAATTTCAGTTTTATTAGAGCCACCGCTCATATTATATTTCAATGAACGCCAATTGTAATAAGCCAATTAATCACACCGCAAGCCAATAAAATTTTGTTAAACAAAAAGTAGAAGAAAAAAAAAAACAATTCGACGGCTTAAATTTCATTAAGCGTATGGTATTATTATTTGAAAAATAATTAAATGAAGCCAAAACCACGTATGAGGCTTGCCCCTCACGTCGATATCTTAAGGTTATGTCTGACTATCCTAGTCAACATTACCCATCCGCAATAAACACACATTTTGAATGAAACTCCTTTGGGCACGTTGATAATTAAAATCAAAGGTCTTTGTTGCACCCTTCATGGGCGGTCTACCGATTTAATAAAAGTTTAAAAAATAGCGCCTGTCGTGGAAATATGTAAGTACTTAATAAGTGCCATAAACAAAAAACTATGCTTCGTTAGCCGGTCTAAATGAGATAAATGTGTTAACGCAAAAAAAGTAAGTCGGGAACTGGATATAAAAATAAAGATTACTAAAGAAGTTCCGCTATTTACACGTTTTAGACAATAGTTTCTTTTAGTGTCAAATTTCATTTAAAACTTTATCTAATAGCGCTGTAGCTGATAGAATGTTACTTTATCTGTTTAGGAACGTAGACATTTTAGTCGCCAAAGAAGTTTCACCGCTTACAAGTGTTCCAAGTAAAAACGTATTTTCAATAGATAAATCTGTGCTTCAGTCCGGAGACAATCGATTAGATCATGAAGGTATAAATAATGTAATGTTGCGTTGTTTGTTGTCTTTGACAGATGATCGTCGCGAGGGGCAATGGTGAGCGCTTGTGTGGGTATCGTGTGTGCGCTTGGGTGAAGACGTGACAGAGAGAGAGTATGAGAACCGTATCGCCAATAATGGGAAGCGGTGTTGAGTGCGTGGTTACAAACGGGGCGTCCGTACGTAGGGCCTGGGCGTCGGCGGCAGCGGCGCGACGAGCTGCCGCGCGAGCTGCGAGCTCATTAGGTTACCGACACTCTGCGCGCCGCCAGACATCTACACACCACAAACACACTGCGTCACAACACGCCGCCGCGCACCGAACCTACCTACCTGCCTATATCCCATCTCCGTCCCTTCTTCTACTCCACCATACGATACGAGACATACTTCAAAGCCGATATCAATATCCTATTTAATTTGCAGATACATAACTTTACCTTCGTCACTCGGATATTGCTCGAGTGAGGAGGGGCATAGTTGTGATAATAACAAAAATTATATATGGGATAGATACGATATTGAAGTCGGCCATTGGACGAGGAGAGTTTGCGTTCTCTGTCTCCGATAAATTTGTATAAAATTCCCAAATCCTAGATGTTTATTGAATTTTATGGGTCTGCATATTAATTATCTAAAAACTCTCCCCATCTGACACATTATTCCTATTCACACTTGATACACATTTTTTTACCTCTAACCATGCAGATATTGCAAGAGAATCTGTTTTATTTTTTAATATTAAGTATGGGAATAAGTTTCGCCTTTTTGAAAGAGCTGTCACTAGTGATACTATATTTGCGCTATCTCAAGTACTATACTTGTAATTTGAAGTTTTATGTCGGGGTTTCGATTGCAGTAGTTGACATTCTTTCAAGCGTAAATATCCTTTTCCATCTGACGTTGAATACGTCAACATTCGTCCCGGAAAAGCAGCATTTGGGGCAGTTATGCTGTATTATTACATTTCATAGAAAAGAGTCGCTTGAACGGGCCGTATATTAAGCAATATTTCCTGCAATCACGCTTCGTTCAATGCAACTTGCAAAGAGTGGTTTCGACGACTCCAAAGAAGCGATTTTGGCATCGGTGCCAAAAAATACGAATATACTCAATGACGTGGATTACAGAATAAACATCATATCGAACCGTAGATGAGGATTCCAATGAATTGGATGTTGACAGATCGACCATCGGCAAACGATTGCACGCGATGGGAATGGTTCAAAAATCGGGAAATTGGGTACCACAGTAATTGAAAGGGAGGGATATCGGAAGCAGTAAGACATGCCTATCGAAAAGTAAAAAAAAAGGTGCATCGCATCTTCACTGGCGATAAAAAATGGATCTACTAAGATAGCCCGAAGGGAAGTAAAAGTTGGTGGCTACTAGGTGAACCAGGTCCATCGGCGCCTAAAAGAAATATTCTTTTTTCGAAGAATTCGTAAGCCGCCTGAAAGATGGGAAAAAGTTGTCGTGTCCCATATTGGTGCATACTTTGAATAATGCCATTTTGTATTTCGTTTTTTGAATAACTTAATAATTAACTTCGTCGAAAAGGGGAAAAAACTTATTCTCATACTTAATATTTCATTATTTAATTGATTTATGTTGAGGAACAACAAGATTGATATTGGTTATTCGCTTTTTAAAATAGACATAAATTATTCAGATTTCGGAAAAAAATAAGAAAAAAAAATTACATGCCTGCACTTGAATTTCTTAAGTTTAAAAAAGTATTTAAAATGATCTACAAAAGTTAATAACCTATATTCTTTGGGACATAAACAATATTAAATGTCAAAGATAAAATAAATGTGAACCATTCAATCAAGTAAATACAGAGTGTTTTGTACACAACTGGATAAAAATTAATGAAAATGTAAAAAAAAATCTAGTGTTTATTAAATAATTAATGTAACGGATGATGTTCTATTAAATTTCATTATTTAAAGTACTAATAGCAGTAGATTGTTCTTAACGTACGGTTCTAATACTGGCAGCCGCGACTCGGCAGAGGCTGGCAGGCCGCGATGTACCACTCGTGTGTACGTGTACATGTATGGGTTCCGATGTAGCTCGCACCGCATCGTCGCGACTTTGAAACGCCGCTTGACAGCGCAGCGCAGTCGCCTTTCCATATAATTGTGAACAGAGCGGTACATCGCGATTTGGCCACTGCCGAGTAGCAACTGTCAGAATCCTAATCGCGCCATTATAAATAAAAGTGAAATCATCTTGTAGTGGTACCTCGTGCGGAGGCTGATGCGGAGGCTGGTGCGGCGGCTGGTGCGGCGGTTGATGGGGCGGCTGGTGCTGCGGCTGATGCGGCGGCTGATGATGCGGCGAGACGGGCGGGTGCGGCGGATGCGGCGGGTGGTGCGGGTGCGGGGCGCGGTAGTACTCCGGGTAGGGCTGTGCGGGCGGCGGCGTGCCTGCGGGCGCGGGCCCGGGCGCCGCGCCGCGGTACGCGCCGCCGTAGCCCCCGTACTGGTATTCGCCGCCGGGCCCCGCGCGGTACCCCCTGCCATGCATCATAATTATCATGTTAAACACCTGTCGGTTTCTCTATGTATTTTGTCCCACAATAAACGCGTTAACGAAAACACGCATATTTGAGCTCTCAAATAATACTACTTTGCAGTTCTTTTTTTTCCATGGCACATCTTTATATGTTCACTCCACCATAAAAAAAAAAACTAATGTCAACATAAAAAAATGAATGATTAACTGAAAACTGCTCTCGGCTATCGTCTGTAGTATTAATTAAACTCGATAATTTATTAAAAAACGACGTACCTGTCACCTTCAGGACCGTAGGGTGGGTATACAGGCCTATTGGACTGGTAAGGAGATCCATATTCATAGCCGTAGCCTTGCTGATAACCTGAAAATGGATATACTTCCATGTTTATAACATTACATTAGAGACGTGAGTAAGAATACCATAAACATGCTGGTTTAAAATATTATGGTGCTGTACAATGGCAGTGAATAATCAATGTTAATGTATCATGCAAAATTATGTAAGAATACAAAGTTATATAATACATATGTAAATCTGTATTTGTAAGCAAATGACAGAACAAGCGACTCCGGTGAGCTGATTTCTTTGCGATTCTTGCTCATTCACAAACACGTGTGTTACGATTCGATATACAAATAATCACAATTTAAAAAAAATGTAGTTTCCACTATATTAATTATATTGTTGAATTAAAATAAATCAATTTTGTAATAAAAATTCATTAAAAATAATAATTACAGAGAGTTTACAAAACTTTTTTTATGCGTGTTTATATGCCATGGCGCTGACTTCAGACCAATCACTCGCGAGCTGGTTTAATCGGACTAACAATTATCACGAAAACATATGTAAAAAGGGCCTTTTCACTTGATCTGACAAAGTAGCATGGATCGATCCAACCAATTCCAATATAACTTAAAATATCGTACATTGCATCCCATGACAAAAAAAAGGAAGAACAATGGCGTCCATCACATAAAAGTGTAAAGAGAATTATCTTGTGATTCTTCTACATTTAATAGATATATTGATTAAAAATCTGGTAGTTAAAAGAATTGAAAATATATTGGATCATATATACCAATATATGGCACTCGCGACTCGGTGACTTGGACCTGACTGTTTCTCTTTCAAAATTTAGAACAGCGTGTAGAGAGTGACTGTATTTATTTTTTCTTTTTTTTTGTGTTACTTTTTGTGTTACTTGGAATCAGTCACAGTTTCGTTTAAAGTTGTTATTTATACATTCTACAATATTATCCTTTTGTGTTGTATCTATATATGTATGTATATGTTTTTTCTTTTTTTTGAATTTTATTATTATTCTTTAATGCAAACTAGCTTTATATATTAATCACTGTGCATGCTGTGGTGCCCTATAATTGTGGGGGCATTTATATGTTCTATTTAAGTACCATGATCCTTTTGTTTTCTTGTCTAATGTTACCCATGTTGGGAACCCTAATATGTAAAATAAAAATAAAATAAAAATAATAAATGTCTAAGTATAACAAGATATGCTTTTTAAACTTCTATGGGATGCACTGATCAGGCGGTTTGGTTTGCTTTTAGTTTGATTGGACAAACCAGCGCATGGCGATAGAGGTCTTTTGAGGAGTTTGATAAGACAAATAAAAGATAATATCTTGCCAAACAATACATAAATTATGATTCTCTCTGGGGACAGTAAGTACCTGGGGGTCTCCTGGGCCCCGGCGGCTCGTCGAAGGGGTTGGAAGCGGCAAGGTTGTCGCCGCCCGGCCCGCCCCCTACAACCACATCATTCTCATCTGCCGTTACAACGTCAATGTTACTCGTCCCATAGTAATTTTCAATATGTGTTTTCAAACTGAGCTTACAATTAATATTTGCTAGTGTACAATCTCTGTATATCGATTTAAAATAAATATGGACCTATATCAAGCCTAAATGAACACTTTGCACTCAACCTATCTAAAACTGCTTCTACCGGCAAGAACACGCAAACTTTCGAGCTTAGTTACGCCTTTAGTCAACTTTATTCTGTGTCTGATATTCTTGTACTGATTTTTACAATTGATGAATAAAAGTAGAAATAGTTTATACTTGCATGTTGTTCTATCGGTGTATATTCCAAAGTATTTGTGCAGTTATAATTAAGTTGCTGCTTCCTTGGAATATGCTCCATACAAATCTATACGGACCAGTCATTTTGTTAGCTCCCGAGCAGTTTGTATTGCTGTTAATATTTCATTGGCAAAACCCCCTTCGATATTTAAACGTCAGTTTGGAGTGTTCGAGTGCAAGATGTTAAAGTAATTGATTAATATTAGTAAATAAGCACAAATCCATTAGTTAAAGAGATGTGATGTTGTTAGTAGAAATAGTGTTCTCATTCGACTCAGTCGTGAAAATGCGGTGCACTGCTACGCGTGTGTCAATGTAACCATCTATTTACATTCTGATCTGTAAACCGCTTCATTAAAATGTTAACAATGCAAGTAAGTGCAAACCATTCATGATTAGCATTCGGTTACGGGCCACAATATGTTAGTATCTCCTTGCACAATTTCACATTGAATGCGCGTTGCAATGTGCGCTTTCTTAAACAAATAAATATTTACAAAGTACACTTTATTATAAATACAATTTTTTTTTTCATCTGCGGGAGTATTTTATTCTCCAATAAAACCAAACCATACACATTTGCTTCTTGTAATTCGAATTTATCGCTTAAACAAAATGTCTTCTTTACTGGACAATTGCTATCTTTTTGTAACACGTTTTAATGAATTTTACACTTTAACTAGAGTCAAGAGACCGAGGGGCAAACTAAACACTCAGTTTATAATTAGTTTGCAAATTAATATCAATACCTATGCATTTAATAGGCTGAAGCCATTGGCACGTAGTATCGTCTGAGATATGGACAAAGGAATATCAAAGGCAATGTAGACATCAAAATCCATAACCGCAACCCTAATCATTTCACTAAAACATATATATGAGTGATTTTTGAACTAGTGTCATATCAACATGTTATATATACCATACGTATATTCTTATATAAAATAAAATTAATGTAAAAAAAGAATAATTTAATATAAAATTTTATTTCAAGATTAACAAATATATCGGCAAATGTACTCGGTTTTATACAACTAGGTTCATTGACCGGGTGCACCGAACACCTGATAGCAAACGAAGTGCTATATACAAAATATATCCACAACTTTTTACACGCATGTATCAACAATCGAAAGCAGAAAAAACGTTTGGTTTTATGTAGAGGAGAGGTTAATACGTCCCTCGTTCGATAATCAAAGAATAAATTTATTGTAATATAAATATAAGACCGAAAACAGGTGACTGGTTAGAATGGATGGATTGGTTGGTTAGGTTACCTTGTGCGTGGTTATGGTGCGGCGGATATGGCGCGTACTGCGGCGGGTACGAGTCTATGGAGCCAGGGTTGCCACCGCCCGCGCCGGCCCCGCTGAACGACTCCTGAGAATTCGACGACCCTGAAATATCATATACACATTATTCCGTACGTGAATGCACGTGGGTATTTTATTAGTAACTAAGATTGTAATTATTGTCAATTTAATAATGCTACAACTATTTTATTATTAGTATTTATTTAAAGCGTACATTTGTGTAATTAACTATTCTTGGAATAAGGAAAAAAAAATCATACATAATTTTAATAACAAATAGACAATTCTTAGATCTTACATAACCCGTCACTTTTGTTACACAACGATTTTTTTTATACAATTTATATCATTTTTGACATTTTACTAATTTCATATTTGATCAAACGATAAGTTTGTAGAGCTTCCTGCTATGATACGTTTTTTCTTTTTTTCAAAGCTTAACACGCTTGGTTTAGTCACCGATATAATATTATAGCAACGTCTCAACAATGAACCCAATCGACTCACCTGCACTGGACGTACTGTTAGACTTCCCGCTCTTCTTCTTCGTAGACGCTTCCACCTGGTTGATAATGGGCTGCGGATCGATGCCGCCGCGATCGAAGTGACACTCGTACGCCAGTAGATTCTTGGTGTAGTGTTTCCTTAACGTATATGCGGCCGACGAGGATGCACCGATACCCAGCAAACCGGCTATGTCCTTCCACGTTTTATTCTTTGTCACCTGCACGGATAAAGGACGTTTTGGTAAAAGCAACGATAAAATATGGTTTTCTAATTTTTATGCAGCCCAAAGATGTCATCAAAATCATAATAATTCAATTGCCATTGCAATAAGATATGGCATGGTCTTAGTCGCTCACACGTCCAGAAAACCTACGACCTCTAGGAATGTTCTCGTGTCATGGAAACTATTATAAATCCTAACAAATGTAGTTTTGTTTATGCCAAGTGAGTTTTTGCTACTTTACTGTTCTAGATAATTTTTAAACAACATTTTCTCATGTAAGTGATTTGTATCTTTATGAGAATAAACTCTCTGAACTGAAATTCACAATTAACAAGCGGAATTTATGATATTGAAGGGAAATCCACCTGCATCACTATGGAATTTAAACATACATGGATTCCCAAAAGTTCTAGTCCAAACTTGCAAATGGCAATAGAGGAAGGGAAGCTCTATAACTTACTGTAAACTGATTTTTGATTCCCCTGCGTTTAAGCCATATTTGGAAATTTATTTTTTTATAAATACAGAATTGCTTTAATTTCATGATTTTTTTTAAATATTCACATTGTTTTAAAATGTAATTTTTTTTTTAACATGTTTTAGATGAATTACCATAATTAGAAGCTTAGTTTTATCATTAAAAAATTCGCTGTTATTAGTGAAGTCATAAGCAAAAGTTGTAAGCTATTTTCATTAGTTTGTTAAAGTTCAAAAGACAATATCTTGGAAAAGTATTAAATTTAAAGTAATTCCTGATTTCATAAAGCAATTTGAGTTGTCAGAGTTTCTTCTAAACGTGTTGGAATCGAAGAACTCTATTTACAGTAAGCTATAGATATCTACCGTTCATCTATCAGCCCTTTAGCTATGGACCACGACTTACGGGACACGCTGTACTACAATGCGCTTATTACTGCAAAACTTGGAATACTCAAATATATCACTTCAGGCACTCTGGTGCTAGTTGGCCTCAATTATTACAGGTAAACGTGAACATAAAGCGTTTAGTTTCAATGCCGGCGCGTTATAAAAGGTGATAACTCGGAGCGTTTACGAGTAAAGACCTCACCATTTCGCAGATTACAATTCGTCCGAACGGAGAGCGCCGTCACGGACGGAAGGAGCGTCGTCGACGCCGATTCGCGACAGTCTGAGTGCAACGACAGTGTACGCGAGTCGCGACCGACGGCGGCCGGGCGCGTTTCGATGATAAACATTTATTAACCATCGTTAAAGAGCCGGTCGGTTTATGGCACCAGTCCGCACAAAGCGCGCAGTACGCGCTGGCATAAATCTTTACTGAAATCTATTTATTACCCTCACTTGTATGGAACGCTGCCCGTGGCTGTAACTGACTCATGTAAAGTGATAGGATACTTAGGGCATACAAATGTTACGTTTAGATCCTTAAAAGCTAAATTGAATTACGTTCACCGTTCGTCCTCAATACATGTTTAGATTTTACAACGACACGAGGAATTCATTTTGCAGTGGAGGCTAAAGATTTTACATCTGCTGTAAGTGTAGCAACATTACACAAACTATAGAACCTCAGACGAATATTCATATTCTATGAGCGTGTATTTCATGTTATAACTATGTAATATGTTGTCATCTCTTGGCTGTTTGGTTGGTTAATCAGTTGGTCTTGCAAATGTTGATCAGTACAATACAATCTCCTTAGACTTATCAGTTGCAGGACAGGTATTTTGTACACCCAGTATATAAAAAGATGATAAACATACATTAAGCGCTAAACCCATATTACTCCAGCATTTAAAGTATTATCATATCAGGATGTGGCACTGCTTTGAATCTATTTATTACATCTAATTAGAAATAGAAAATACCACTAAAAATGTAGAAAATCGAAAGTGAAGCTCGGGAAATAGACATATGCCTTTAACAAAAAACTTAATATATAATAGGAACCTGAGTATAGACTAAGTATTCGCAGAGCCATGTCCAAATTTACGTAATCTGTGACTTCCCGTACAGTTTAACATTAATTAAACAATACAATTTGTAATATTCGAGTAAAGGCTAAACAAAGCCAAAATAGCGTCTATAAAAATCAGCATTATGGATGTCAATATAGAGATGTCGCCTAATTCTCTCTATTGTCATCTGTTAATATTTTCTCTGACAGCTATTTACTGACATGTCTCGTATTGGAAGAAGCGCGGTCAGTCCGGGACGTTTACCGGTACTATTATGGTCGTTCCGATGAAATAAAGACTGATAGAAATCTATATTTTTAGATTAAATTACTTGAAAGAAAAAGACATAAATACTCTAGTTCCCATTCTACATTATTTTTAATCTTATGTTCCACGCCTTGCCAAGATTAATTAAACCATTAAACCATATTAAATAATAATATATTAAATAAACCATTGACATAACTTATAATAACACATTAAAGTTAGTCTAAATTATGTTACCCGATTGTAATAAAAGTAATACTCACTTCGACGAATCCGCCGCGATCCCGCACAAGCAAGTACAACCGATAGAGATCCAGAGGCTGTTTGGATATCGTCGGACAGGCGGCGATGGGCGTCCGTCTCTCCTCCATGAAGGCGAGCAGCCGTTCCACCCAGCCGCGCCTCTCCGGCGAGTCGTCCATCTCGTAGAGCTTGCCTAGCGAATCCGACTTCTGGCGCAAACACCGGGAACGTCACTACAGACTTCGATATCACTCCTACAAACTTTCCCTACCTCGTCCTACCCTACTAAACTCATCACGCAACTACATTTCGAAGGTTTTATAACTAGCCACACAATAGAACTCTACTAATTTTCTTGAAAAAAATATCGTCAAAACTAAAGCGCAGCACACACAGCGAGCGGGCGCGTGTCGTGCGCGGGTCGGGTCGGGAGCTCGACGGGTCTAATTCCTGGTATTTATATGGAAGATTACACATTGAAAACGTGCGCGGGTCGGCCGCGGAACGGGTGATGCAGTGTGTAGTCTACCATGTAAATACATACAAGGAATCATACCCCTCGATTTCCTGACCCGACCCGCGCACGGCATGCGCTCGCTCACTGGGTGTGTTACGCTTATGGTTGAGATCTATAGATGCTATTTTGTCATTGCTAAAACTTTACTCAAACATTGCATTATTTAATTAATACCAAAGTATGTGGCAATTTCCTGATTTTCTCAACTTGGATTTAGTTCTGTGAATACATAAGCTATAATCATGTTACTATTATACAATATATTCACTTTTTAATCAAAGACAAATTTATTTCTTGAGCAAAGTTTTAGAAAAGTCCAAGCAGTGTCTATAAATTTCAGCTTCAGAAGCTAAAATGCACTATAACACACTATTGTCGTTTTTACATAAAACGTTTTTGTAGAGATCTCTTTCCTTTTTGTAAGACATCCTGAGTTTTCTGAAGTTTTCAAATATTTTTTTAGAGATTTCTTAATTTTCTCATTATTGGTATGTATGAATACAAGTTTACATATTAGATTTTAGCTTTTGAGAATGTCGGGAATCAATATCCTAGAAGTTTTGTGAATAATGGCACAATCAATGTATTAATTAAAACAAAGTTAAACAAGCTGTGCAAATAAAACTTGGTAAGCTTTATATTTTACCAAAGAACGTGAGATCGTGATAACTTTTTAAAAGGAAATAAAGCCTACGTCACCAGTACAACTCAAGGACATAGAGGATGTCTCATAGGGTTAATCAACGACGTGTACGAAATAGCGGGACTTCTCTAGCCGTAACATACAAATCCACGTTAGGGTTGCTTGTATATAAAAATTTAAAGAATGAATTTAAATTAATTTCGACACGCTCTCTAGATCTACAAGTAAATCGTGAACAAAGCATGTTTAGCGTAATTGTATTAATTAAAAATTGCGTAGCGAGTGAACTTAAACAGGCTGTTACCAAGATAATAAGCATATCATCGAGAAGTAATAAAATTTAACGATATAAAAGATTAAATTTTGCGATCCTAGTTATTTTTTTACATTTAAAATTAATTCAACAACAAGAATAAATATTTTCTTCGATTCATATAAAGGAATCTAATTCTAGTGAATTTACTAAAAAAAATTCGTACTACCCTCATACACTCTGATGTAAGGGAGTGACATGGTAGATACGTATTAACTCAGCTATTTCTGTAGTACACATGAAGCAGGATTATATTGATAGTAAGTGAGCATTACCGGGCCTGACGAAGACTCTCCTACGCGACGTTTCCTTTGGTTTTCAGCCTAGAATCAAAATATCGACTACATGTTTAAAATATACGACTTTTATTTCTGCATGCTATCGTCAGCCCCGTTTCACTAAAACTCCTTATTTCATTCAACATAGGATAAATTATTAATATTTGTGTTTAGAATGAAAATCAAAACGAATGAAAACAAAACAAAAAAGAAATAAGGAGTCTTCTAAGCATCACAATACTAGTCCAGAAACTACAAAATGCCTATTGGATACACATTCTCAATGAAACGGAGACTTTTTATCTAAATACGTATGTATGCACGGTGCAGGCTAGTTTCATGCTGTACTCTTATATTTATATATTATTGTATTCACAAACGCAAGGCACACAACTACTTCATACGATTCATAACAGACGTAATGTATTCAGAAAGAAATATTAATCAAGATGCACTCATCGTTGATCTTTCATAAGAGTATAATTACAAAACGAGCAAAATTTTTCATATATCTACATAATTATATAGAAAAGAGTAAAATAATTACTTATTTATATATACAAGCGATAGACCAACACCTTAAAGAATAACGAATAGGAGAAATAATTTAATTTCAAGCTGCAAGCCAATATTTAATTCTTTTGTTATCTCGGTGTATGGTTCCAAGTGTTAGTAGAACAATCAGTAATAAAATATGCATTTTTATGCAAACAATATATCACTACCATGCAGTTTATATACTATAAATATAATTATCATATATAATTCGAGCGCTACACATGCTTATTATTATCAACTTGATATAAACCTTTGATCTGTAGGATTCCGGCGGTATGTGGCTGTTAAAAACCTGAAATATATGACAGAATGCAATGTCTTCCACAGTTTACTGTGAAAATATCAATATTGACTAAGTTTCTATTGCCATTTTAAAAATATTACATGTTGATATCGTTTTTAAGTGTACATGCCGTTATCCTGTTTAATATATATTATTGATTATAAGACTTGGAAACTAGAATCCGTAAGAACATATTTTTATAAAACAACGGCAACGACGTAACAAAGAAATTACTTTGGATTGAATTTAATAATACTGACGACATGTTTGAGCTATTCTTTTAACTTTGTTACTAGAAAAACAATAAAGCTACCCACATGATAATTGTATCATAATATAACGCATTTTTGCTAAATATTATGATAGCGCTAAGTGTTGACTATTTTCATATAAAACTCATGGTTACTAAAAAACCATATTTTTTACTTTACTGTAAAGTTATTCTTGCATCTTAAGCAGAAAAACATTGCTGACAAAAATTGTTTAGAGTTTAATTATAAATTGTAAACTATAAATTTGTCTAATGTTGCACCTTAAAAAACTATATTTTGGTAGTAAAGTGCTTGGGTTTATTTACAAGTGTTCAAATGGTCCAAATGAATTAATTATTGTTATTAGTTTTAATGACGTTTAGAATTACACTTTAGCCTTTACACGTTTAAAACACATGATATCCCCGGTGTCTTTATATTAGAAAACACATAATTTAAATCCATAAAAATGCCAACATGAATGATGACATCCATACTAGTGGTCAAACGAAATCTCTCTGGCGTTATTTTATTTTAATAAGTAAACATGTAATTAACGAAATTGAAAAAGAAAACGGGCAAAGGGGAAATTAAGTAAGAAAATGTTTAATTTTGGTTAAAACTAAAATAGTGCCTTTTTTAAATTCAGTCTAACAATTGGAGGTTCACGTTTCTATGTTAACTGGAAACGAATTAAAATTTGAAGATTTCAAACTCGTGAGCTGATTGATTTATTAGCATTTAAAACCTTTTCGCCGACAAATGAGTCCCTGGTACACTCTTATATGTATTGAGAGTAGCGTGGAAGTGCAGGCGACTCACTGGACTAGACGGCGGCCGGGGCCACGAGGAGGGCGACGCGTCGTGGTCGTCGTGCAGGGAGGAGTGCGACGCGCCCCCCGGCGACGGCGACGGCGCAGCACTCCCGCTGAACTCCTTGCGCCCCTTGCCGGATCCGCCGTATTCCTCGCCGGACGCTGTAACACCGCGAAACATATACATTATTATACACTTACATAGTTGCCCAATGTTTTTGCTACATTTAATTTTTTTTTTTATACGCAAAAAGTAGATAAACAGGCGGGCAGCCTATCTAATGATAAGCGGAAAGTATAGTCTATGGGCCAACTGCGACAACAGAAGCGTCATCATTGCGTTGCCGGTCCAAAAGGGCGTTTTACTCCTTTTTATCATCCAATATTTATTATATAATCAGTCGACGAATAAACAAGGGAATGTGCGGGTACATACTATAAATAAAAAACGTTCTTGTTCGAGTAAAAGAACATTAGTCAGCTGCTGTGAGCAGACTATGGCGTGGTGCATGTCGGCTCGGTAGATGGCGTTGTGCAAAATTGCATCGTGTTATAGTTTCGTTCACAGCAGCTGCATATAAGGCAAAGGTGCCATATTGTATATCGTGACGAAACGACAGAGATACCTAAGAGATATCAAGTATTGGTTTAACGTGCTATATATGTTTAATTATTAAACCAATAATAAAAAAAATAATTAAAAAAAATAATAATAAATAATTGTTTAATTTTTTTTATTTGTTTATTAATAATATATCAATACAGCACCAGGTCTATTTAAAATCGATTGTAATAAGTGGCATTCGTTTTTATCAACATGTTTCAGGTTACGTCAACATGTTTCAGGTTACGTTAATATGGCTATTTCGCCTGGAACCCGGACACGTGGGGCAACGTTTTTACGTAGCTATTGTGTGTATAATGATACAAATTAATCTAGATATTTTAAACAATTGCAAGAAATTTGCATGCCCATTTATATAATGTGAAAAAACAGTGTAGCATACCGGCTGAGGCATTGCTGAGTGTGCTTTGTTGGCTGCCTTCGTCTAGCGGCGCGCCGTCGGGCCCGGTGGTGACCAGCGCGGTGGCCGGCGCGGCCGGACCGTTGTCATGCGGCTCGCCGGGCGCAGTCGGCGGCGGCATCGCGCTCTCTGGGCCCGCACCGGCACCGCCAGGTGGACCCATATGCCGTCCGCCACCAGCCTAAACGCACATATCACTCGTCAATATTTGTTGAATGAAAGAAAGAAAAAACTAGCTAAGAGACATTAGTATATATGTATATAGTAGGATCAGTTTGAGAGCATCCATTATTTCAGACGCCTAGAGACCTACTGGTGAGGTATACGAGGACGGACATAACGATGGCTATTTTCAAAGTATTCTGACCCCTGGGTAGTTGTTGTAAAATCTTGGAGTTCATTTATCCATGTAGCGAGGTATTGTTCTGTATACATAGAAAGGAGTCCGATATAGGCAGAATATGCATCGTAACGTTAGATTAATCTTCGAAACAGAAAGGCTGGCAACCTTGCAACCTTACATCCTCTTGTTTAATGGAGTACGCGTGTATTTACCTTCATGGGTTGGTAGTGCTGCGGAGGATGCGGCGGTGGCGGCCGGTAACCGTATTGGTATCCGGGATGGTGGTTTCTAGCGGGCGGGTAGCCGTAAGGCGGCTGGTGCGGCGGCGGCGGGTAGTGCGGCGCCTTGTACGCGGGATGCGGGTGCGGGTGCGGCGAGTAGGGCTGCGCGATGCCGGCCATGCCGGCAGGTGGAGGCGCCGCACCGCTCGCGGGCCCGGCGGCCGCAGGACGCGCCGCACCCCCACCGCCTTCCGGCAGCGACGACGACGTTCGCGGCGGCATTGACACGTTCTGAGTGCCTGCAATGCATAACGTTAACAACGTTAGTATTATTTCAACAACATTATCATTTCCTCCTTTAACCTTCAACCACCTGTACGAACATTTCTTAAGATAATTGCTACTTTTGGTGGTCGGAGTATTGACCTAGCCGGCTCCCCATATTCCTATCACTGGTTCGTGGTTACTTTCTTCCACAACCCATAGTGGAATCAACGACATATATGACCCATCTACTTCCACTCTCTAACTGTATTGACTATGCTGTCACACATTTTATCGTCATATGCGTAAATAGGTTTTCTATAAAAAAAAAATGATTTCTAACCGAGTAAACAGAACGCTAATCAGCAATGAGACGAAAAGCCTTGAGATTAAAAATGGTTGTGGAGTTGTACAGATGACCAGGCAAATGATGAATGAAACTCTATAAAAAAAAAACTGTGACAGTAAGATAATTAATTGTATATTCAAAAACGTTCAATGTGTTCAGATATAAGCTATTATAAATTAGAACTTATATTAGCTTCGTAATATACAAGATGAGCGTTAGTATCTTATTTACAGAAAGAGCGCGATTAGTCCAGTCAAATAACTTTTTAAATCAAAATTTTGACACTCAAGTTTGCATTTTTGATATTTTGTACTTCTAATAATACAAAAACGATCTGTAAAGGTTTTAGTGTCTGAAACCTCCGGCAAGAGTTAAAAAAAAATGATTTAAAGTTTTTTTCCACAAATACTCGAAAACGGTAATAGTTAGAGAAAAAAAATGTAAGCAAAATATATAGAGCTTAAAATTATACATAAAAAAGATAGTATGACTTTTTTTCCTGCGACCTAAATTAACCAAGTTAGGGAGGTTTTTAAGTTTAAGGGTTTTTAAATTCCGCGCCGTTGCATAAAGTCACGAGGCAAAAAGAGAGGTACTATTGCTGTCTCGCTTACTCCCATTGATTCTTGACAATGAGTATTGCGTAGGCGTTCACTATAAAATGTCCGAGCATGGATATAAAACACACTTAGACTATAAGGTGGTGTGAGTTAATGTATTATTAGCATAGCAGTCGGTTCGATTAAAGGAAATGTTATTAGGTATAGAAAAGGAATTAGTTTGGTAATAGTAATCGAGAAAAGTGGATTGGTGGAAAATTAATGATGATTTTAATTAATATAATTCTTGAATAATAGTTTAATTGGAATAGCTTGCATTTAAGCATTGGAAGAAGTTGGTTGACGCAACTTGTTTTTTTTTTTTTAAATGAATAGGCTTTATTATTTTAAATGTAGTTAAATGATCACGATGTTGCGTTAGGATGTGAATATTTTCAGGCTTTTAGGTGGGTTTTGAAAAAAACTTAATCTTCTTGTAACATAGTTTATCAAAAATGTTTAATTTAATTTCATTTTTTTTTTAATAGAACTGAAGATTAAGTTACTCTCTAGCAGAGAGTATTCACAAATTTGTAAAAATGTTTTTTCCCCACATAGGTAGGATAGTTGTTTTGTATTGTATAAAAAATTTAATAGGATTATCAAAAAATTTTAAAAGGAAAGGGAGGATAATGTTGTGATTGTATGTAAGGAGTGCATAAAATTAGGTAACATATCTATGACATAAATATTACGTTTAGTAAAAATATAATATTTCGTATGAAAGAATTGAAAAATAGGAAGATCGTTTTGAATTCGAAATTCGAATTTGAAAAAGGACTTGATTATTCTAGAGATTGTGTATTGAGCTTTAAGAATGAAAGGTTGAAAAAGTAGAATAAACAAATAACGAGAATATTATGTAAATGTATTAATGGTTTACTAAATTTATAGTTTAAAGTGATATTAAGAGTTTGACTGAAGAAGGAAGAACTCCACAATATCGGTCACACAAGTTCCCCTTCCACAATATATTAATATTTATCTATATATATATTACAATTAGTTATTAAAAAATAAACATTAACGTGATGTTCTGTCTCAAACTTAAGTTTTTACTATATCCTTTATGTCGCTTATGTTTTTAGCAAGCACATAAAAGTGGAGAAATTTTGCAAATTCCAAATAAACATATGTATTTATTAATTTACTTTAATTGATAAATTAATAAAATAATAAAAATATAGCTTTTCATAGAAACTAAGGATTTTAAATAGAAATAGAATTTTTACTGTAAAATTTAAATTAAATATAGACCTTCAATTATTATATTTCAAATATTTTTTTAGATTCGAAAAAATATTACTATCAACGGAATTTCATCCTGGGATGGTCACTTTCGTTTTTGTACTACACTGTACTTATCATCAGGTGTACTACAAATCACTATGTCGTACCACACGCCCGGTTGAGTTCCCCGCCCGGTTGAGTTGTGAAGACCTTTCTCGGTCAATCAACGCGCGTAAATTCAAAAAAAAAAATCTATGTCGTACCAGTGTAAAAAAAATAACTTGTCATATGAACAAGTTGTTTTCAATTTGCAAACCCAATATTTATGATAAAAAAGTTCAAAATTAATCCTAACATGTCAACTAAGATAAAGATGGCGTCCGCTCGTACGTCGGACATAAAATTTGCACGTGACTTGGCCTATTAGATGCATTGTGGCAGATGGCGCCACCAGAAATAAAGTTGCGACATTCACTCTAAGTACCCTTAAAATTAATTATATATTTGGGAGTCGAAGCTGCTCGCGTCCGTAGGCTTTTACCCTAGTTTCCCTACACGTGGCTCCTGGGTGGTGCTAATCGAGCTGCAGCGAGGTGGTAGGGGGTCGGTGCCCGTCTGGATCGCGACCACAGTGCATGAGTGTAAGGCCAGTTTTGGCTGATCGCGTTTCGGGAACAGCCTGTGTATATCCAGTAGCACATGATTGGCGACATTTGGCACAGTATTAGGGTTCTGACTTGACGTCTTCGCTTGCTCCCTTATGGGGGGGTACGTTGAACTGCCGGCCAGGGAGACCCGTAGAAACGGTTGTACTGCTGGCCGCCCGCGGTATAGTACAGGGGCCCAATCATAGCTAACCACTATGAGAGGCTGCTCCACCATGCCGCGCATAATCTTGGGTAGGATCGTCGTGCCGGATGGTGACCGGTTTTCGGGACCCGGCGACCTATTCCGGGGGGGTACGGGGGCCCTTCCGTCCGTTGGTTCAGCTTACGTCCTCTGGGGGTTTTGGCGTTGGCCCAGTCTGGTCTGTTCTCCTTTTGCTGTGTCGAGGGTCGTTAATTCTCTTCACGTCTTCTTAACTTTTGCTTCATGTCAACGCAATATAATAATTCTGGTAATTCAGCGGTGTTTAATCCCGAAAACACCTTCTTTATGGAGTTCACTAACATCCGTGGACTTCATTCTAACTTAAATGCTGTCCACCGCCATCTTGAGACAGTCCGGCCTGCACTTCTCTTTTTGACGGAAACTCAAATACACCGTCCGGCTAATTTATTTTATTTGCATTTCCCTGGCTATCAGCTTGAGGAAAACTTTCATGCAAAGGCCGGGGTCTGTGTGTTTGTGCGGTCGGACGTGTGTTGCCGTCGGTTGCGCTGTTTGGAGAACCCCTCTTTTTCTGTCCTGTGGGTGCATGTGGATGTCGGCTCTCTGAGTCGTGTCTACGTGTGCCTATACCGATCTCATAATGGGGACTCTGAGACCACTCGGTTGTTTGATTACCTCAGCCAGGCGGCTGATGTCGTTCAAGAGCAGTACCCTGCAGCAGAACTGGTAGTTTTGGGGGATTTTAACGCGCACCATGAATTATGGCTGGGATCCTCCAAGACTGACCATGCAGGAAGGTCTGCTCATGCATTCGCCCTGCTTCATGACCTCTCTCAACTGGTTGTCCAGCCCACCAGGCTTCCAGATGTTGTGGGTCATGCTCCCTCTTTGTTGGACCTTCTGCTGAAAAGCCATCCTTCCGGGTATTTTGTGTCGGTAATTTTTTTTTTTATTACATACAGGCTTGCGCTTGACCTCAATTACACCTGCTGGAAAGTGATGATGAGGCCGACGATGGAGCGCGCTCACCCAGCAAATACCGATTCACTCGACGTTTGAAGATTCCCATGTCATAAGACGCTGGAAACACTGACGCAGGAAGCGAGTTCCACTCCTTCGCGGTACGCAGCAAAAAGGAGGAGGCAAATCGCTTAGTGCGAGCAGCAGGAATGTCAACCACAAAAGGGTGCAAACCAGCACGGCGTCTCGTCAATTTATGGTAGAAGGGGGAGGGTGGAACTAAATCATACAACTCAGCCGCACACTCTCCAGAGTATAGTCTATAGAAAACCGAAAGGCAAGCCACTTTACGCCGGTGTTCCAAACTGAGTAGTTTACGCGACGTAAGA
This sequence comes from Automeris io, assembly GCA_036320925.1. Classification (NCBI taxonomy): domain Eukaryota; kingdom Metazoa; phylum Arthropoda; class Insecta; order Lepidoptera; family Saturniidae; genus Automeris; species Automeris io. The sequence goes on along the minus strand of JAUDJH010000030.1, from coordinate 1,438,441 downwards.
GCCTCATCGGCAATGAGTCGCCGAGCTCGGCGATCAATTGAGTCCAAAGCAGCCAGATGGTGTTTGGCGGAACCATCCCAGAGGTGGCAGCAATACTCCACACACGACCGTACTTGCGCCTGATACAGGTTAAGAAGTTGGGTCGGCGTAAAATGCCGCCTAACCTTGAAAAGTACCCCCAGTTTCCGAGCAGCTGTTTTAGCCTTAGCTTCAATCGAACGCCCAAAGTTAAGGTCCGCAGTTAGCTCCATGCCTAGAAGCTCGATGCTATCAGCCAATGGTACGCTAACACCCTGAAAAGTAGGAGCCAAGACGAAAGGGCTCCGTTTGACGGAGAAGAGACAGGCCTGCGTCTTCAGCGCGTTAAATCTGACCAGGTTCGCATCACCCCAATCGGATACGAAATTTAAAGCCGTATCAACACGCCGAACCATCGCCTCCCTCTCTTTGCAGATTTCGATTGAACCAGCCTGAAGCCTGGACAAGTATCTATCAACAACAGTGCTATCATCTGCGTACCCAATGCTCCTTTGGGTAATTCTGACCATTGCCTGATTGGTTTTTTGGTGCCCCACGCCCTCTCACCATCTCCTCGCGAGGTTAAGCGTAAGGTATGCCATTACTCGTCAGCAGATTGGGATGGATTGCGTGAGTACTTTGCTTCTATCCCGTGGCGCCAACGCTGCTTTAATGAGTGTGATCCTTCTGCGACTGCCGATGCGATTGCCGACGAGATCAGGCTTGGAATGGATTATTACATTCCATCTTCTGTAATCGTCGGTAATCGCTCTGGACGCTCTTGGTTCAATCGCGAATGCTCTGTCGCTGTTAGTCTGAAGCAGAATGCATATCGTGCTTGGATTAAGGGTTGCGCAACTTGCGATCCTGATGTCAACGCTCTTAAAGCAGCTTATAACAAGGCTACCAAGGCTTGCAGGAGGGCGTATCGCGGGGCGGATGCTCAACGTGTTTCGCGGATTGGCCAGATCTTAGTAAACCACCCGACCAACAGTCGAGCTTATTGGGGACTGGCCAAGGCCGTGCAAACGAATTTCTGTCGCCCATCCTTTCCGCCGTTAAGATCTCCTGACGGGTCGCTGGCCCATGAGCCGCTGGAGAAAGCCAATCTGTTGGCTCATATCTTCGCGGCTAATTCCAAACTTGATGATCTCAACACCCAGCCGCCCACAATTCCTTCTTGCGGCTACACGATGCCTGACGTTGTGATAAGGCAGCGTACTGTATTACGTGAGTTGAGGTCACTCGATGTGCGGAAGGCTAGTGACTCTGATGGTATCCCAGCGGTGGTGCTGAGGGCTTGTGCAGCCGAGCTTGCGTCTCCTCTTACAAGCCTGTACCGCCTGCCTTTCTCGTCCTGTGTTGTGCCTCAGGCTTGGAGGGAAGCCAACATTCAACCGATCCCCAAAAAGGGGGATCGTTTAGACCCAAACAACTACCGCCCCATAGCCGTCACCTCAGTGCTCTGTAAAATTTTAGAACAAATTGTAAATGTTCAACTTGTCCGTTACCTAGAGGATCACTCTCTTATTAACGATCGTCAATATGGTTTTCGACCGAATCGTTCCACGGGTGATCTTCTAGCGTACGTCATGCACCGCTGGGGTGAGGCTATGGATAAGCATGGCGAATCTTTGGCTGTTAGCCTGGATATAGCCAAAGCCTTTGATAGGGTCTGGCATCGTGGTCTTCTCTCCAAGCTTCGAGCGTACGTTCTTCCTGACAACCTGTGTGCGTGGATCTCTAGCTTTCTGCACGAACGTAGAATACGTGTCCTTGTTGATGGTCACAGTTCGCAGTTCGTGTCAGTTAATGCCGGAGTTCCACAAGGCTCTGTACTTTCTGCCACCCTGTTTCTTCTGCATATCAATGATATGCTGTCTTTGGGCTGTATTCATTGCTATGCAGATGACAGCACGGTTCACGGGGGATATTGCAGCAGGCCCACTTATGGTCGGGAGGAAACCATTGGGAATCGAGAAGATCTGGTTATTGATCTCAATCGGTCCTTAAGCCTCATTTCTTCTTGGGGCGACAGGAATTTGGTTGAGTTCAATGCCAAAAAAACCCAGGTGTGTGTTTTTTCCTCCAAAAAATCCCCATTTTCTCCTCTTCCTACTCTCAAGACTGTGCCGCTTGCTGTGCGTGACAGCTTTAGTGTACTAGGCATGGATATTCGCTGTGATCTCAATCTCAGGGATCACATAGGGACAGTCATCTCCTCGACTTCCCGTAGACTTGGTATCCTGAATAGAGTGCGTCGGTTTTTCACACCTGATCTTTTGTATCTATTGTATAAGGCCCAGGTCAGGCCTTGTATGGAATATTGTTCGCATCTCTGGGATGGTTCTGCCCAGTACTTGCTTGATGCCCTGGATAGGTTGCAGCTTAGGGCTGTCCGCATAGTGAACGATCCAGACGTTTCTGAACATCTTGAATCGCTGCAATTGCGTAGAGATGTTGCCTCATTAACTGTTTTCTACCGTTTATATTATGGCGAGTGTTCTGAAGAGTTGTTTAACCTTGTTCCACCCTCTCCTTTCCTGAATAGAACCACGCGCGCGGGTTTGCGGTGTCACAGCTATACGGTATCTCACATCCCGGCTAGGACTAAGAGGTTCTCTAACTCCTTCTTTTGCCGTGTCGTTGGGCTGTGGAATGGTCTTCCGGCGAGCGTGTTCCCACCATCCTATGATATGGGATCCTTTAAGCGTAACGTGAAGAGATATTTGTGCGGGCCGGCATGATCGCTGCGACTACCGATGGGTTTTTTCTTACCTTTCGATAGTCGTTGGCGTTTTTTTGGACTGCACCATGCTTACCATCAGGTTTGGTGCAGTCACTATGCCGTGTCAGTGTAAAAAAAAAATTCCAATACGGAATAATGGTAAATTTCTGTCAATTATACTATTTTTTCTTTCGAATCGTCTTGAATTAAAAACCATTTATATAATTAATACATAAAAGAAATATAATATACAAAAAACGTATTAACGTAATTAAACAAAATAAACTACATATTCATTTAATTTATGAACGTAAAATTAAAATTAATCACTGTCTGATGAGTCCATAGTGGCTGTTGTTGTAGGTCGACTTTCTTTCACAAAAAATTGGTCCAATGTTTGTTGAAAAGCTTTTTTTCACAACGTAAAATAAATTTCCTTGTAGCAATTGATATTAAGTTTGTATAAAATAAGTATAAAATTGTATTAAATTTGCGTTGATTTTTAGTTAGAAAGGGAATCCCCAAATTTTGATGGCATGGTGCAATTAAAAATAAAGGTGTTGCCATATTTTAGTAAATAGAAATTAAAAAAAACATTAAAGACTCGAATCCAAAACAACGCAACTTCGAAAATCTAACGACGCACAGTGAAAATCAGTAAAAACTAAGCAGCGACACAACTTCGAAAAAAACGCCAAACGAAACGACCCAAAGCGAGGTATTGGTGTACTATATCTAGTATCTCTATGTCAAGTAATTTTTTCGAAACTTGAAATTTACAATCGATATATTTATTACCAGAGATGGTAATAAATAAAAAATGTAATCTGATTAAAGATTACAAAATGTAGTCGTAATTTTAATTTTCTTGCGCTGTAATCATGATTAAATCCATTTAAAACATTATGAAATGATAAATGTGTATACGATCTGTGATTTTGAAGTGTTTAAAACATAAATGAGCAAAATGCAGTGATATTAATGGTAAAAAACATAAAATGTAATCGTCAATCATTTTCATTAATCAGATTACTTTTTGCCCATCTACGTTTATTACCCTGATCTATTCGAATGAACAGATACTTAAATAGAGTACAAGAAATAATTATCCGATAATGCTTACTCACTCTTACTCGGACATTTTATAGTGAACGCCTACGCAATACTCAATTGTCAAGTATCAATGGGAGTAAGCGACACAGCAATAGTCCCTCTCTTTTTGCCTCGTGACTTTATGCAACGGCGCGGAATTTAAAAACCCTTAAACTTAAAAACCTCCCTAACTTGGTTAATTTAGGCCGGAGGAAAAAAAGTCATACTACCTTTTTTATGTATAATTTTAAGCTCTATATACTTTGCTTACATTTTTTTTCTCTAACTATTACCGTTTTCGAGTATTTGTGGAAAAAAACTTTAAATCATTTTTTTTTAACTCTTGCCGGGGGTTTCAGACACTAAAACCTTTACAGATCGTTTTTGTATTATTAGAAGTACAAAATATCAAAAATGCAAACTTGAGTGTCAAAATTTTGATTTAAAAAGTTATTTGACTGGACTACGATGGTCTGGATAAGAATTGAAATGTATAACATATAATTATTTTACATTATATGCATTTCATTGAAATGTTATAGACTGATTTATTCATACAAATGAATGTAAAATAGTATTAGAGAGTGCAAGTGCCGAGGAGTAAACAGATCCGCGAGTGATCGATAGTGGCTCGTCTGTTTGAATAGTAAAGGAGTTAACGAGGTATCGCCTAAGCCGAGCATCAATTGGGCCCGGAAAGTTGGGTTAACCACCAGTTAAGTACCGTACCGGGACATTTTTAATATATAAATATATCTAAATAGTAAATTAACATTAAATAGTTACAAGATTAGGTTCAATTTCCTAATAAAGAAAAAAATATACATATGATCTAATTTCACATTGAATTACCGGAGCATTCTGAAAATTAATCATGTTTACTGGTCCCTTATAGCATTTAGTATTGTTATAAGTGGCGTGCATCGAATAAAGTATTACCTTAAAAGTATAAAAAGTATTACCTTATTATACTAGGACATTTAATAAATATATTGGCTTAAAATCTGGTAGTTACCAGAATAGGAGAACCTCAGAATCCAAATTGAACCAAATTTTAAATCATAATATGTGTGAAATATTCACGCATTCAAAGATAAGGATGGAATGCATGTCACTGATATTACAAAGGCGTAAGAATGACAGGGCTATATCAAAATTTTACTATATCTATTTCATTCGAACATGGTCGCTAAAAAATTTTGTATCATGTAACTTGAGGTACCACAGCAAGACTGAAGCTTGAAGCCAGTGACATCTCCCAATAGGACCGAGACGAATGGTCACCCTACAGTTTAGACGCATCCAATCACTTTCGCTCTCCGCCGGCACGTAAACGGGGGGGCCCGCTCACACCGCCATAGCTTGCGAATTCACACTGCACTTTATTGCATCCGTATAAGTTCATGCGACATGCACGCGACGCATTGACCGAGGCCGAGATACGATGGCAGTGATTTGCGACGACGAAAGTGGTATTGCAACTTTTATATGGGTCGATTTGGAATCCGTTATGTTGGTGTTATGCGGGTGTGCCTGCTCAGAATCAGTGACGTGGTGATAAAGCGCGCTAGGACTTATTCTGTTATCATTTAGGCCACTGACGTTATATCGATCTTTTTTACATGAATCAATTGTTGTGGTGGTTATTTATAAACGACACGTTACCCATTATCGGGCTATTATATTATGTCGTTGTGGCATCAGACGGCGGACAGCCGGCAGACGGCGAGGCGCCAGTGATTCATAGATAACAGCAGACTGGCACACGGGCATCCTTCCTATATATCTATTTGCTCACGGCGACCTTTAATGAGTGGAACGCTACGGTAACCGCCCCGTGCCTTTAAGGGCTTGATAAATATTTTCACGATGCTTGTTAAATTGATAATGTAGAAATATTTCCGAAAAATACCAAAGAGCAATACATCAGATCATCCGTATGACGCTTAGAACATCGGACATGGACGAGTCACATATAATTTAGGTTTTATCTTAAGTGCTTTGACAGTCAGTGAATGATGGAACCGCGTTCCATATAAATGGCACGAGTTCTTTGACCGTGCCTTGGGGTTGTAAAAGTAGTTGGGACATGATCAACGGTAAAATAAAACTGAGGAAAGTTACAACATTTATATTATCACAGTCGTACCGGTTTTGAACTGGAGTCTCATTGATATTTTTTTAATATGTTTTCTAACAGTGGCTTTGTTGACCTGGTAGGTAAGGGCATGTGTGGTGGAGTGGTATCCATGCTCGACAACGCAAATGGTCGTATGTTAGATAGAATCTCAGCACGTACCTCTGGGTTTTTCCAGATTACGTACGTATTCAGTCAGCACAAGCTCACCAGTAAAGGTAAACACCGTGAGGGAACCCGCATGGCATTTACCAGGTGTAAATGCCATGAGAACGGCAATCAGCTGCGCTACTGGTCACGTTTAGTACAATACACAAGCGCAAAGTGGACACATCCATTAATGTATCGCTCTCTGCTCACCCAGAAAGGGATATTGCGCGACGATTTACTATTATTATTACATATACGCAAGACGTGTTTTTTACAAATGTAAATTACTAAGGTGTATATCGAGTACATTGGGCAAGAGTGTGGAGCCCGTTGGTGGCTCGGAACTAGCTCTGTCAAGGGCAGCGCGCCCGTCACCGCACGACCATTCGGAGCTCGCCGCGTGCGTAATGCAACCGAACCGAGGTCTTTACTTTCCCACCAGAGAACATTGTCATCGAAACTTGTGCCGTTCTTATGCAACTATGGTTTTTCTACACTACATTACTTAGAAATGTTGATTACCCAGAGATGTTTCGTATCAAACTAGGTTACCATATAATTATTAGTTCTACAGAGTCTAAACAATAACATCCATTAGCAGTAACGATTCCAAAATGAACAAAAATATATGGGATTGATGGAAACTAATGAAATATCACATGGTCTTCCCCTTAAATCAATCCCATATACATTTTTATAATTTACTAGCATTATCGCTTTGTCTAGGTCCTCGTATTTATTTCCAATTTTTATTTGATATATATGGGTTTAATACGTTTTTGTCATTTTTCAATTTGTACTTGACGTAGTTATTAATAAAACACAACATCGTTATTAGACAGTAATCTATTAAGGTTACCAGTTATTATCAGTGAAGGTGACAACGTTATATTATTCGTAACCATTTAGCATAATTCGCAATACACATGTATGTTCTTATAAATTATGAATATTTACATGTTTATTCGCAAGTACAGTATTATTGGAGATACTCAATAAATCTAAACACTAAAAGAAAAGGTAATCATTATTCATTTTACCAAAACCTTCGATACTGATTGTTGCTACCTCTCTATTCCAATTTAAACACACATCCAACCGGCCATCTTACTTAATTATGTATTTTTCTACTTATCGTACCAGGATGTAGACACTGAACTACACATTAGGCAACAATATAATGAATATGACGCAAACTCCACGTTTCTTGAAAAATCCTAATAGAATTGAAGGAAATGACAGATTTTGTATATCTGTGGTTATTTTAATAAATTTATCAGTATAACCGTATCAATAGTGATAATCAGTTGATCTGATAATAAGACAAAAATGACATTCCAATACATATTTTTAAAATATATTTCTTATTTTGTTACATAATACTATTTGCATCCCTGATCGTTCCAAAAACAAAACACGCACTTATCAAAGATATGAGCTAAGTTAAACCTATATTAATATTTAACGCAGAATATATCAAAATATTGGCTAACCTATTGTATAGCGAGGATCAGTAAATATTTCAAGAGGGTGAAAGCTTGTATCACCAGTTTTATTGAACTGATCTCAATAAAACAGGCACAGCATGTAAATCAGAATATGGTATCACTTTAAAGGTTCCAAAAACACCTTTAGAGTCATGTAATTTTTCTTTAATATCCAAACATACAGGTTAAGATTTTCTAAGAAAAGAATAAACAAGGCAGGCTTTTTAGTCACAACGTCATCAATAGATGGAGTAAAACAAAACTTTTTAAACTATGAAAAAGTCTTCCTTTGTTATAATTAGATAACAATGTCAAAAAACATGACAAGACAGTGATATATGGGAGTTAAGAGACTAATAACAAAATGTCAGGACGTGCTTTTATGTTTGTATGAGATGTCCGCTACTGCACTTTAGTCGAGTGTATGAATGTCACGATCGGAAACGTCTTATGCATCATGGTCACCGGCTCGCGAGCTATGTGCGGCCAGGCACTTACGCTCCGCCGACACCGGCGGTAGTCGGGCGCATTCCAAGAGCGCGGCGCGCACCCACGCACGCAAACCAGATCTACCTATACCGCGAACAGCCCTCCGCGTTTAGCGCACCCGCAGGCTTAACATTATATGTTGGCCAACTAAATTGGAGAGAACTGAAAGACTCCATGTTGGTCGAGTGAAGACGACAGTGAACATACACATCACATTTATTCTTGCCTTGCATCGTTTGCCATCATTCGCTTTTAACTGGCAAGTAAAGGTGAGTATTTGACCTCCGATGAAAATGGTTAATAAAGAAGTACCCACGTCTTTTTAAAAGTTATGTTTAAATAAATACCCAATCATTCCCCCAGCGTTTAGGAATTGTCTACTTACTACACCAGGTAGTTTCAAATCAAGAAAATGATATCTATTTCCCTTAGTTAAAGGTTTTACCAACATCTTGTTCTTTTACAATAAGGTCTATTAAACTAAACAGCAATAAGCTAGTAGTATACATCAAAAATTAGTACATGTAATGTAGTGCTTCGCTGATTTAAGTATATATTCTGTGTATATGTTTGTTTGTTTTCCTGGAAATAAATGAATAAATAAGTGTTTCCTAGTGGTACAACTATGTAAGATAAGAAAGTCGCTGCATGTGTTGATAACGTGAAATTTGCAAATGAACTAATTACTTAGACCTGATTCTGAGAAACTACATTTTTAATAAATATTTACGAATGAACACAGTTATAACCATAAATTTCTCTCGTATGTCCTTTCTCACTGCAGACGATATTTTTATTAAGTCACTGGGAATTTCTTTACCGTTTTCCTTGGATATTGTATATCCGTACTAGCGCGGGGAACTCCAAATGTATTAAAGGAATGTCACCCGTAACTATTGTCTGCGCAAATATCAACTTTTCTGTACACAAATATGCTACCGTCGAATTCTTTAGTGTTTATCTTTTTCTGGAATCACTTCTCAATACTAACTCACGTAGTGTGAAAACTACAATGATAATAGACTAAACAGTGATAAATAAACAAAATCTGTCTCACATTTATATCGGTAAATCCAAATACAGTTCATTCAAAACTGGCATTTCGTGTCCCAACACTACTAGGTTGAGTACTTTCAATTTAAATACAATAAAAATATAGTATGTAGTCAGTATTTGCATTCAATATATTAACACGACCACAAAGAGTGATCCAAAATCATTTTATAAAACTACTTTTCTCTTTACTAAATAATATTTTAATAACATAGTTTATAAATTTGTGTACCTATATACAGAATATATTTTTTCTATCTTGCCTCTACATACAAGCAAACATAAGCTATATAAAACGAAGGAAATATGTACATTTAGTCGGAAGATTATTTGACAGTTCAATGACACGGAAAGGGTAAGATAGAGTTAGAGAACTTCTTAGTTGTTGCCGAAATGGAAGTTAACGTGTAACTGTAGCTTCGTAATCAAGCGCGTTTCTATTATAAAAGGGAGAATGTGGATAGAAATTAGCTTAATGAGTTAAAACAACAATTTGTATAAGATATAGCCACGATTCAATATATAATATCGTGCAGAAAATAACGTTAACAAGAGTGGCCTAGTTGAGATAAATGGTGGCGTCACACAGTCGCGTTATTTGTTCACCAATTTAAGCCGATCGCAGGCGACGCTTCTAATGAAGTTCGCGTTCTACCTCCCCAATACAAACTACTGATAGTTTCGTGTAAGTTTTTTGTTACCATTTGTTAGAAACATCTTTAATAAAAACTTTTTTATTAATAATTTAATCAATGACTTTATCATTGTAACGTTCATCGCGAGGATGAACACTTTTTTAAAAGTTTTAATATGAATATGTTTTTCAGCAGCACATGCAATTTTTTTTTTATTATATAAGGTGAAGGCAGTAATTACTGACATTTTAAGGACATGATTAATTTTGCTATTCAAAATCAAATATGAATTATCATATAAACCTTATTTACATATTTTTTTAACTAAAGTTAGTAATAAATTTTTCATATAAAATCATTATTAGTCAATATATGTTAAATTTATATATCTATTTTTCTAAACATTGTCATAGCCACTAATAGATTACAGTCCAATACTAACAACAGACATTCATTTGCACTAATAGACGACGTAACTTTACATCACTTTAACGTATGTTTAACTAAAACAATTAAATAATTAGAATTGTGCCCACAGTGCGTCGCATAAACTGTCACAGTGACTCGCTTCGGCTTGTCACGTTTTGGGATCAGCTTGTGTAAGTTCAGTGATTCATATATCTACGTCAGAATTGATTCGGAGTTGCATTAGAGTTACTTCGGAAATGCGTCAGATGTAAAAGTCACGTCCAAAGTATCTTTGGGTTGTATGTGTTTTTCTATTTACATGTCATATATTCTTGTATTTGTCAATGCTTATGCTTGTCAATGGACTATTCTTGCTGCTGGCTAATAAATTTATTGTCACACCAATAGATGACACCTATTTCGGCTTTTAGGTTTCCATTAAATTTCTAGAACAATTATATGACACCACTTTAAAAAAATAATAAATCTTAGCAAAATAAGAAAGAAATGATGTCATAGTACAACAATAATCTTATTCTTTTCTAGAATACAAACCAAAAAGTAACATTAATCGTGAAACTATAAAAATAATTACAATTTCAAAATTAAGTCATTAGAAACGCGAGCTCGCTTGATATATACAGAACTAAATTACTACAATATGTTAAAGATAAATACTAACAAGTACGGTTCTGTATTTGCCAAGTGAGCTCTTACTACTTTACTGTTCTAGATAGTTTTTAAACTAAATGTTCTCATGTAAGTGATTTGTATCTTAATGATAATAAAATATTTGAACTGAAGTCTTCTTAAAAAAAAATATTGATAAACGAGTTTACTTTGTTTATTGTCGACTGATGACAATATGAATTTTCCTTAGGAAATTGTATGTAAGTTTTTGACCACGTATAATAGATGTCCTAGATGTCTTTTAAATCTATACTAATATTATAAAGCTGAAGAGTTTGTTTGTTTGTTTGTTTGTTTGAACGCGCTAATCTCAGGAACTACTGGTTCGAATTGAAAAATTCTTTTTGAGTTGAATAGACCATTTATCGAGGAAGGCTTTAGGCTATATAACATCACGATGCAATTATTAGGAGCAAAGAAATAATGGAAAATGTGAAAAAAACGGGCAAAATTATTAATCCTTGAGGGCTTCCATTGCGTGCGCTGCAAAAACGGTTCAAGATATCAAAAATATATGTAAGAAAGAATTATTCCTCTTGAAATGATCTAAAAAAATGTCCGCGACAGTATATGTCTATCTTTTAAGATTAAGTCACTAGAACCGTTTTTATGGTAAACAAATTTGGTCGAAATTAATGCATTATTTGTTAAGAGTTGTATCAACGTAATAATATTAATCTTTATCCAAATAAATGTGTTGTTGATTAAGAGTATTAATTGTGAACAAAACTGTCTTTGACATCACTTAATTTCAATGAACATCTTAGAAGATATTACAAAACCTTATATAGCAAAACAACGTTTGCCGGATCAGCTATGTGTTGATAAGCGCGAAACTCGAGAACGGCTGAACCGATTTGGCTGATTTCTTTTTTGTTGTGTCTGTTGAAGTCTAGGGAAGGTTATTACGGAGAGAAAAAATAAAAAAATGTCTGAAAAAGTCTAAAAACAACACTTTTCTATATTCTCATACAAAAAATTCTTAATAATATTTAAAAGTCAATTTGAACTTTAACACCATAAATTGTCAATTTTTATACATATAGCATTAAGGCCAGGTTCCTTCAAACTATTTTCAAAAAACAACCGACAGGCCAATAAGTTTTGGCAGAATGAAATCTGACGGGGAATCTATTAACATTAAAAAAACAATGTGACTTTGTTTTAGAGAAATAGGGCAGAACAAGGTCTGCCGGGACAGCTAGTCAATAATAAAGTTTCACTGATTTTTATTATTAATAGAAAAACTTTATATCTGAAAGTGTCATCATTTAGTTCATTTTCGAACATTTGTGTTTTTATATATTTTAAAAAATGTTCAGAATAACGAACAGCGTAACAGTAGCTGAAACAGATCAACTAAAAGAAAACCTTTAGAATTATGTCATTGATGAATTAAATCCCGTTTTCCCTTTCAATCTTACAACAATCTCGTCGAGTGGGACGGCAAGTAGGGTGGCAGTTACGTATTGTGCGATCTACTTATCGAGGGCGGGGTAGGTATGTACAGCGGAGAATGTGTATAGTAAAAGCAGGCAAGTCTGTCCGAGGTTAGGGAAAGAATGTTCGCACCATTAACTGTGGGGTAGCCGAGAACGGGGTGAATGCACTGTCGAACCCTCCGGCGACCTTGACTCACTGAGATTTATCACTTTTCCGGGGTAATCTGAATACAATTAGGCGATGGGCAACCGGCCGCGGGACGGCTCACACGCAACAGGTTCGAATTTTCTGTACAAAAATTATAACTACTTAAAAATATTATTTTTTATACTATGCCGGCAAATTGACCACAGTGCACCACCCGTCGTAATCCAAAAATGGACCACAACTACTGAAAAACTAGATAATATCGATAGCTGCCGTGATTATAGAGCTTTACTCAAATCTCTCTTCACGTTTCTTTTAAAGGCTTCAATATTATATAGAGGGAATACACTGCCTAGATTATTACCAAGGCTGATGACGCGGCAGAGGTGCAAAATAGAATACTAAATTTTAAATCTTATTCTTGTTGGTATCATAAATACCTACAGTAAATATTAACATAGTACAGCTGTAGTTAATGTGTGCAGTAGTTGTGTTTTTTTATCATTTATAAACGGGCTATTGACCTCAATCACACTCAATCACAACTCCATCACAGCGTCCGCGCAACAAATGATTACTCATTCTTCTTTCAAAAGCTCCCGAGTGATAAGTTCATAGAAATATGATGAATTAGAAGCGAATCTTTTCGTACTTTGTTTTGTATTACGCAGTAAGTAATTTTTGGCCTGTTATCCTCTGTTTCCACGTATAAGTACTCTATTATTGTTTATATTGACCAATAGTATAGAGTTTTTTTTTTTTTTGTTGAACATGGAGATACTGCTAGTCTGTTAGGACTTTAAATACATACATACACCGCACAAATGCCTCATAATTATTAAACATTACATAATGTAAGAAATGTAGTCAAGCATCAAACATTATGCTGTAAAGTCCCAAATCTGGCCTTGATTTTAATAAAATAAAATATTATTAGCAATTTTTAACCTTCCAGTCACGTATTTTGTAAATAATGTTAGAACAGGATTCACGTACAGAAAGCATACATAAAGATTAATCATAAGTAATAAGTGCTTGCCACAGACTGTACATTCCTGTTTTCCTCTTAAACAATGGACAATCTGTGACCTAAATACCGCTAATAACAGCATAAACGCAGGAACCAATCTGGTCAGTGAATGCCGCTGATTACACGTGTTTCCGCCCTTGCACACGGCTAGAGGTGCTTCGTCGAAGTAGATCGATCTAAGCACGCTTCGTGTAGGGTTACAAACACGTGTAACCATTAGCGGTCTTACAGACGAGTGTGGGTGAACTATCTGTCCATTAATCATTTACTAAACGGGATTTGACATGTAAACGGACATAATTATAACTATTTATACGACTGTTCAACATACTATCAGTTGTAAAAGGAAATAATTAAAGAAAATTGTAGGTACTATATTATTAGTATCTATATAAAAAATCCTAAAATGATTATACAAAACTGGTACAAAGTATGAAGACGGAAGAAATAAATCTATGTGTAAACAGGAAGAGTTTTACAGAAATAAGAAATTACTACAGCATCACCATTGAACATGGTGTGACAATACATAGCACAGATTATTTAGTACTTAAGGTATCATAAAAACGTTTGTCTTCATCTCGTCATTAGCAGCCCGATTCTGCCCACCGCTGGGTATAAACCTCCCTCACTATATGCCACCATGTTTGGTCCCGTACCAAGTTTACAACCCGCAAACTTCATCACATCGTCCACCCGTCTCGCAGCCGGTCGACCTACGCTTCGTTTTTGTTATCAGAACCACAACAATAGATAGGTCAGATAAACGGATTACTATAAAATGTTTCACAGAGTATACATATACAGAGTGAATTTATAGACGAGGGAGATGTTTCAGGACACAATAATATGTACATTCTTGCAACTAATAAAAATGTAAATAAACTATATTCCCTAACAAATCATTAAGACAATTTATTAACAAATAAGGGTTGATCCGTAAAAAGTGTGGATACCGTAGCGCGTATGGTGCATGATTAACTGGTAAGTAGATAAAGTTTCATTTACGTAATCTTAGGTGAATAGGTATTCACCTATTTCACTCGCTTTCCCTTCGCCTTGTATCTTGGCTTAGGACAGGCAAAATACCTACTTAATAATGAGTTGTTATTCATTCATTCATATGTGTAATTGTCTCTTAATATGTTGACTATAATATGCTTTGTTTTATTGGAAATATTAAGATATCACTATTGTTACAGATTTGCAATTAGAATTGAATACTGAGTATCCTCTCTGAATATCTCCCTCGTTTATAAAATCAGCCTGTATATTTATTAACTTATTATTACTTATTTATTTATTATATTTATTATTTATTTATTTAACTTCTAATATGGTAAAACAAATTATAACACATCGACAACATTCATTAAAAAACTATGAACATCCAATAAACATGGGTATATAAATAAATCGTCTGATTAAGTGAAAACAATGAAAATAAACTTTGTTTCCGCCAAGATTGGGACTAAAAGTGATATCCTTTTTTTATATCGAGAGCTGGTGAGGTCATTGACCCAGCCAAGGACGCGCTAACACGTGATTGCATACGAAGGAATTTCGAATGACGACACACCGAATTACGAACGTATGAAGACATTGTTTTTCCTGTTATTTAAACAAAATTACGTATTTTATGATCGTGCAAATAGTTCGGTTTATGTAATAGTATGTAAATTTTATTTAATTACTCAATTAAAATAAATAATAAAAATGTTAATTTTATTTCATTGGTTAATGAGCATAATTTTAGTAGTACAAAGAAAACATTTACAGACTGAAACTATAAGAACTTACGAAATAACTCCAAATGGAAACCATTGATTGAATCCGTACACTCGTAAATTTTTCTAGTTCAAAGAAACGCTCAAATATCACATTGTAACTGGTGAAAGAAACCTTTCTAAAAAAAACCCACATTGCTCTAACAAACCATAATAAGTTATGAAAATGTAAGAACGGCAACCTGGTGACGTTACGATACAGGTCATGTTAGACACAAGTATCGATGTATCTCTACTCAATCCGAAAGATATATAGCGTGATGGTAAATATGAAAGAAGCATTTTGATTCTGTAAAGAGACTAAGTATGTTTTTTGGCGGTCTACATTACCGGTAGTACGCTAACTTCGCCAAGACTACGTATTGTTTGAACTAAAACCGAGATAGAAACAAAGTTTATGTGAGCGACGCGTTTTAATAGAAACAAAAGTGACATATTGTAGTAGTATATAGGTCTCGAATGTCACGGAGAAACTGAAGATGCGTGCGTTCAAATCCAGTCCCGGGAGCGCGCCTTATCTCACAGTTGATGGCATTCCAGTGTTCGCGCAGCTCGCAGCAGATACGCACATCGAGAGACAACTGCGAAACGCTTTTAGCATCCGCATATACTAGGGATGCTATGGATCCGAAGCTGACGAATAACCTAGGTGATTCAATATGCATATCAGTATACGTATTTGATATATATGAATTGGATAATTACGAATCTTGCGCTTATGTCAAGGGCACATCCTACTTTTTTTAACTTTTCTAAATACTTTAGACAAGACGAAAGATATGTATTTATGTTTTGTAACCTTTTTTACTTATTACACAGATATTCTATTTTGAAGCAAATACTATGATATAATAAATAAAATTAGTGAAATACTTTTTATAGAATATTCTTAACCGAAATTAACTAATTCGCCTCAACCTCTATATTGCGTACCGCCAAGCAGTGGAATTCGGTACCAGCGTGTATAATTTCAGATTAACAATAGAATAAGGAGCCTTCAAGCAACAACTAAATCGGTTTTTAATTGGCGACAGGGCTTTATCACAGGTCTAATCATCTCTTCTCATCACGTGTAATTGTGGTCAAGCGTAAGCGTTTTTTGTAATAAAAAATATTGCATAATCCGGAAAAATCAGATCGATCCCAATATCCCCAGACTATACTTAACACTTAACAAATTAAAAACCCCACCAACGAAAAACCGACTCAAAATTTACCCTGCAAAGGTTTAAGAATCGCACAGTGAGACGGAACGGAGCGATCCGAACGAAACAAACCTTAGTCTTGGTAATTTAAAGTCGTTTTCGAAAGTCACGTCGTTGTATGCGGGCGTCAAACAATACGTAATTCACCTTCGAGCGCGTCGGGTTGCGGCGTTGCGGCTTCATTGTGTTCAAATGACGATGGAACTTTGACTGGAAACGGGCACAATGCGCTCGATAAACGCAATTTTATTTTGGTACAGACCAATCGATAAGTAACATTATGATCAATCATCGTGAAGATAATGCGCTCATTATTGTAAAACTCGGCTTTTTTAAGCCTTTACCTATACATATGTATAAAAGAAATAATGTAAGCTTTATTAAATATATTTTTATACTGGCAATAATCGTTAATATTTCATCAGAATAAAAGTTTGTGCAATTTGCGTTACATATAGTATATAATACAAAGTAACGCAAGTCATTTGCGTAAAATACTTTGAGTGTTTTTCCTCAAACGCTCGGTCTATAATTTTCTAACGCGCGACTTCACGTAGCCAGTCAATGTTTGCCGAGAGCCGAGAAGTCCAACGAGCCGAACAGTTGACGTCATGCACTATGTTAAGCTTCCACCACTTTTGAATGTGGTGACACACTAAACTCGTACAGCTGCGTCCATTGCTGGCGCATTTGCTCGATACGAAACCCTTGTATAGAGTATGAGGAGCGTTGGACGGCGACGCGTCGTTGTTCGATCGCAGTGATTAAGGTATGTAGTAAGAGTGTATTGCGGTCATATAACCGGTATTCGAGTGGCGCAGCAGTCGCCACAGCCGCTTGTCCGGTCTACAGAGCTCGATGTTTTGAGAAAGCCTCGTTCTGCGATCGTCCACTCAAACAAAATACGAGCTCTTTTGCGGTTGCCGTTCAATATAGCCGGTTTAAAGCAAAACGGCAAATTGCTTTTTACTGCTCAACAAAATGTACATATTATGAAACAAAATAAACGAACAGTCCACTAAACTAGTGCATATACTGCCCGATTAGGACTTATACTATACGTCAGTGCCATGCAAAAGTGAAGTCGAACTTTTTACGTTCGATTCAGCAGCATTGGTAAATGTTTTTTGATATGAAGTTACCACATACGGATGTTCTAACGTGTCTCTGTTGGATTTTTATGAGAGTCCTTTACCAATACAATAGTAATAAATGAATACCAAAGCAAATTGTTTCATATAACAGCACTTCAAGAATCCAGTAATATATTTTAGATATACAGTTAAAACCGTTTATGGCGAGATCGTTTAGAACAAAATAGGATTTAGTATCTCGAAAACATCACTGGTTGTTACGAATATCGGTTTTACGACTAAATATAAAGTAGTCCATTCGATGTCATTATAACAGATTTTGACTCTATATTATATCATAAACCTATAGTACCGGTAAGAGTTACAGCTTTACAATTTCAAAATAAATTAAAAACAACAAAGTCGGCTCGTTTATATGTCTACAATCTTCAACTGGCATGAAAGTAACAAAAACTGTGTATAATTATTTTGCGTCAAATTAAAATGGATTATCATTATGATCGCTCAATTAATCTCATTTTGGTTTGTTGATGGAATTACCTAGGAAGTTTTTACCAGCTCATTTAGCCTCCAACCTGCAGTTTTATTATATATTAAGAAACTGTTGAACTGGAAGTGCTTTAACAGTATCATCGTGCAAGAAGATACGATATTAGAATCAGAAATACTGAATACAATACTATCTCTTATTTATCTCATATCAATCTTAGTAAATCATGTATCTTAATGCTTCACATAATATTTTACTAACCCTTTCCAAGAGCAAACTCCCTAACGCTTTAAACTACCCTTTCAACTTTAACCCAAACGCTTTAAAACTTTTATTTACAATACTCATATAAATCTACATATTTTATTTGCTAAATCTTAAATATTTACATCGAATGCCGTCTTTTTTTTAGAGTAAAAAGAAGGCTAGCTGTTTATCACTACATGACACGCCATTCTAACTTAAAACTGAAAAGGGCAAAATGAAGTATTGGTATAACTATTTGCTGGTACATATTTATTTCCATTACGGCGGTCGGCAAGTCTTCATATTAAAACCGAGAGCGCATAATTTATTCAACGTTTCATGAATGGAGTTGTAGTGGCTCATCTTACTCCAGAATCAGATGAAAGGCAAAAGTACCCACCTCCTATGTACACATCTACCTATATTAGGCAAATCGTGACAGTGGGTGAGTAGGTACATAAGATGCGGGACCTCGGTGGGTGGATGTGTCAAGGTCAATCTTATGACATCCTTACTACTCTTATTAAAAATGATCGAAAGGTGAATTGTTATTCATTACTATTCCAACAATTGCCTATACTTCATATAAACATACCAAGTAACAGTAAGTACGTTGACTGGTATGGAATTTAATGTAATTCAATACCTATGCAAGTTCGTGACGATGGGTTTATTGCACAATAAATAATTACTTTAAAAGAGCTGACTTGTGTCATATGATGACTGTCAAATGAAATACTTATAAAGCATTTTGTCATCATTGTGTTAAAAAATTAAAAAAAAAATTAGTGACAAAACAATGAAGTAGCAATATTTTAATTTTTATTTAGAAAAATGTATATAAATTATTTACGTTCTGTGACTACATTTATTGGATAAAATATTTAGGGGGGTAAATGATTTGTGATTGATTGATGGTTGATACGTAAAGTGTAATTACGTTTGAATTGTTTAAATCTGTCGGTTGTCCATAGGTTGTTGCCGGCTGCCGAACGGCCGGCACATAAGAGCGTCTCGGCGGCCTCAGGGGTGGAAAAGGACCTGTTTTGCGTGCTCGCCGCGACCGACGGTGGGGGTAAGTTTTTCACGAGGCCCTATGTACCGCGACCACCCTGACTCGTACATAAGGTGGGTGGGCCGGGGTGGATCGCGCCCGCAAAAGGGGCAAAATACGGCGTACTCTGGGCGCCCGCTCTATGTGGGTCAATGTCGGGAAAGCCCGTGTCTACCGGTGACGGAATATGCACAACGAATCTGATCAACACACCCGTGACAAAACAATGCTCACCAGCCACCATGTCAAAACTAAGCACAACTCTTATTACCACGGAATAAGGTTCAAATTGCGCTCGAACCGCTTAACTGAACGTATCAGCATTAGAACGGTGTTAGATGTCCTTATCTTGTTGTGAAACAATATAAGAAAGATCAACGATATCAATTTTACAATTTCATATTTCAATTAATAATTGTCCACAAGGCCGGCAAAGCAAATGCCACTTTTAGTGTTACAGTTCTACATATAAGCAAGTCAGTGACTTGCTTCGGCTTGCCGAGTTTCTGAGACTGTCTGTGCATAGAGACCTTCTGCAATAGTATACGTGGGCCGACAAAGCGTTGTCAGCGGCCAACAAATTTTCGTCCTCTGGGGTTTGTTGCTGTTCTTGAACTATTCTGTACTTTCCATCAGGCGGAATATAGTAACTTTCCCAAACCAGTATAAAAATAAGGACAGTACCGCTGTCTACATTGAAGAAGACGTCAAATGATAGTTATTTCTGGTAACAAACACATCAATAAAATAGCATTTATTTAATGTCACATGCATTCACTCGGTTCCCTTTAACCAATTAAGGCCGAGATGATCAGAATTTTTACTAACTTTTCAACGTGTTTATTTATTATGTTATCGGATCAAAAAAATAATGCAATACCTCTATTTCTACGCGAAATTTGATGCTCTTTCAGAATCTCAAAATTTCGATTAGGCACCGAGAAAACAGAATGGCCGATTAAACCGAAAACGTGAAAATTAATAAAAAAATCACATTTTTTTTTCACAATGACACAGCAAAGGTATCAACTTTTTATTATGATTAGAGGTGCTCATGGCACTCGAACATAAAGTTTTTTTTTTCAGAAAAATTCATCGTCGCGTTTTTTTAAAATGGCGGCAAGAATTAAAAAATTGTATAAAAATCTAAACCACCTACTTATTTTCGCTTATAGTTAATTGGACTGAACAACATATAATTTTTTAACAACAGTGACGTTATCTTAGTTTCGTTTTATTATATGGCACAGCCAGTCTGAGGTAGTAATAACGGCTATTTTTCAATAATTCATAATTCTGTTATGTTGTTCACAAATAACAGTTTCTATAAACTTTGATTCATTAATATACTCTTTATTGCTTAAAACAAATAGCCACAATTTTAATTTACTGTTTTAAAAAATGTACAGTTCATACAATTTTTACAATTACAATGATAAATATAATTGCGCTGACAACATACATTCATTGCAAACGAACTGTCTGACAAATGGCATGTGAAGATGTTCTTGCGCTTGACAATATAATCGATGAATTATTAAGAATGACTTTTTAAAATATTAGGTCCTTACATATGAAATTGGCGTTTTTCGTACTGGCCACTTTAATCACAAATTTCTCCTCTTTGGTAAGAAATTCCAAATTCAAATTTGTACAGCTATAGACTCATGTATTTGTGCTTCGATGATCGTCATTCATTTGTTTTTTTCTTGTTTTTTCTGTTTGCGTCACTCATTTTACAAAATGGAAAACTTAAAATATCGCACTATTTACGAGTACGAGTTCCGCCGTGGCACTAGTGCTGCGGAAACAACTCGAAGGGTGAATGATGTGTATGGCGGTCATGTTGCAAAAGAAAACACAGTTCGTTTTTGGTTCCAACGTTTTCGTTCTGGAAATTTCGACCTGCAGAACAAGCCCCGTGGACGGCCTGAGACTCAAGTTGATAATGAAGAGTTGAAGGCTATTGTGGAAGCGGATCCATCGCAAACCACGTCCGAGTTAGCTGCAGGCTGCGATGATAGTGATAAAACTGTTTTAATTCACTTGAAGCAAATTGGGAAGATTAAAAAGCTTGAAAGGTGGGTACCTCACGAATTGACTGAAGCAAACCGGCAAACGCGCGTCGACTGCTGCGTTACATTACTAAACCGGCACAATAATGAAGGTATTTTAAACCGAATCATTACCTGTGATGAAAAATGGGTTCTTTACGATAATCGGAAGCGCTCAGCGCAATGGTTGGATCCTGGCCAGCCAGCCAAATCCTGCCCCAAGCGAAAATTAGCCCCAAAAAAGTTACTTGTAAGCGTTTGGTGGACTAGTGCCGGTATTGTTCATTACAGTTTTCTCAAATCTGGCCAGACTATTACGGCTGATGTCTATTGTCAGCAATTGCAAACCATGATGGAAAAGCTAGCGGCTAAACAACCTAGGCTGGTCAATCGCTCCACGCCACTGCTGCTTCACGACAACGCTAGACCACACATTGCGCAACAGACGGCTACTAAATTAGAAGAGCTTCAATTGGAAAGTCTAAGACATCCTCCGTACTCCCCAGACCTTGCTCCAACAGATTTCCATTTTTTTCGAAATTTGGATAACTTCTTGCAAGGGAAAAAATTCAACTCCGATGGGGCAGTCCAAATCGCCTTCAAAGATTTTATTGATTCCCGTCCGACTGGTTTTTTTAGTAAAGGGATCAATGAACTACCTATGAGATGGCAAAAGTGCATAGAAAATAATGGTTCATACTTTGATTAATTAAATATATTATATTAAAAAATATTCGACTTTTTGTTCCTCCCATACAAAACGCCAATTTCATATGTAAGGACCTAATATATGAATAATGCATTAAATAGTCATGTACGGTACTGACCGACAGCTGGTGACATGGAGCGAGAGCCGCTGGAGCCGGTGGGGCTTGGCGTCGGCCTCAGGTGTGGCGTCGTAGCGCGCCCTGCGCCTCCGCTGCCGCCCGAATCATTGCTATTCTGACCTGTCAGATCCTGAAACAATAAAAGCCCTCTGTCATTCTAATTCTTTAATGCACTTATATTACATGTTTACAATGTTATATCAGCTTGGAAAAATTACTACGGATTCGGATAGTCGCGGCTCTGCAGCGCTGTCAGGCGGCATGTTAAACTCATGAGCGTGCAGCCTACATTGGATGGCTTTACATATAACTGCATCAACAAATTAAATCTAGTTTAGATTTGTATAAAACACTACTTAATTAAAGCGGTTTAATTGGAACTCAATGTAGATTTCAATTTTACAGTTTTTAAAACTTGATGTTTCCGAGTAATACGATAAATAATTTAGTTTATCGCTAAGTAAAGTTTTATAAAAATTTAAACTACATTAAATATGTTGGTGCAAGTGGTCAATCGCTCGTGCGGTCCGTGGCCCTCTACGGGGCCCCAGTCTGGGGTCATAGGTTGCGCGTCCGCCGCTGCAGGCAGAAGTTACACAGCTTGCAGCGGTTGATGGCTATACGGATCGCACGCGGCTACAGAACCATCTCATATGAGGCGGCGACGATCTTGGCACGCTTTCTGCCCTTTAGTATTCAGGCGGAAGTGGACTCGGCAGTGTTCAACCGAGTCCGCGAATTCCGTCTGAGAGGCGAAAACGTGGCTCCCGTGGTGCTCGAGAGGCTGAAGGCAGAAGAACGCCGATCAGCCCTGAGAATTTGGCGCGTTCAGCTGGATGAGGTGCGGTGCATGCGCCAGCGCGTGGTCGGTGCCATTCTGCCGAACCTCGAAGCCTGGCTCAGTAGTCGAAATCACGTCACCTACCACCTGACACAGGTACTTACGGGACACGGATGTTTCCCTGAGTACTTGTGCAGGTTTGGACGAGAAGTAACGACCCAGTGCTACCACTGCTGTTCGGACCTGGATTCCGCCCAACATACGCTCGCACATTGCCCGGCGTGGGGCAATGAGCGGCGGGACCTGGTCCGAAGGATCGGACACGACCTCTCCCTGCCAGCAGTGGTGTCGGCAATGCTGGCAGGGTATGACAACTGGAGGGCCGTGGTCTCCTTCTGTGAAGATGTCATGTCCCAGAAGGAGGCCGCAGAGCGAGAACGGCAGAAGGCCGTTCGAAGGAGACACCAGGGTGCCGGCAACCGCCCTGGCACATCAGTCCCAGCCGACCGGTCGATCCACGACCAGTTGGCTGATGTCTTTGGGGTCGTGGCTGCTCAGGGTGGGGGCCCTGAGCAACTGGTTTAGCGGCCCTCGAGAAGTTGGCAGGGCATTGTGGCGTGCTCTGCCTAAATACAACGAACAGTATCGGTGAAGCATATCATCTTCCCCCGAGTTTGTGCCCATCGGGCGCGGCGCGACGGGGCTGTGGCGAATTGATTACAGGACCCACAGTCCCCGCCAATGCGCAGAAGTAGTCACCTTGGGGTTTTTAGTCGGTATAAGTCCGACACACCTCGGTCGCGCAACCCCCCTGTGCGGCTGAGACGGTCCTATGAGGATTTTCCCCAAGTAAAAAAAAAAAAAAAAAAAAAAAAAAGTGGTCAATCGCGAACGGGAGCAGCTGCTGCTGGGTCGCCACTTTCAAACTGCGACGGACAGATTTCCATTCGTACCCTTTGCATTAAACAATAACGATTTTGTTTCCTACCTTAGTTTACGGAATCCATATTAATTTTGTTGTCATTGACAAACTATTTAAAACAAATTTCTTATTTTTAGAAATAAAATAAAACTACCAAGGTTTGCTACTAATTACTTATAATCACGTTATCTAAATGAACAACAAACGCAGACTCATTCATATAATTCGATACATTGAAAGTTTGCACAATAGATATCGATTTTTAGTATCACGTTTTTAATGTATATAATATCTTGGTTTGCTATTGTAGCATAGTTACAACGGCCACATTCGTGACACCTTTGAAATGCTTCACATGCCCGGCGAACTCCAAATAAATGTCTTAAAGTGGAACGGGTATATTTCATGAAAGCAAAGTACTTCGGTACCTTTTCATTTTAAAGATAAAACACCAATGTCAACCCGAGAAGCACTGGATTGACATATTTGAGGGCATAAAAACTAATCGAGTCGCACATTATAAGATGTCGAGGGTGAAGTATAATGTAGATAGGCCAAAAGTGAACCGCGATAAAGTCCACTTACCTACATGATAGACCTAGATAAATGATCAAAATAATAAAAAATAATTATACAAGGACATCATAAAGCCGTGGTTGCAATAATCACTGAAATAAGTAAAAATAAAAGTGATAAATAATAACACTAATAAAATTTCGCAATGCTATGATTGCTAAGGTGGTAATGGACTAGGGATGTAACGGAGATTGTTTTATCGGAACCGAAGTCGGAGTCGGAGTTTTTAAATTTGATTCGGAGGCAATGTCAGTCACAAGTGACGGCAGAATAAAATAGTTTTATTAAGGGACAAATAAAAACATTATTCAGTGAAATTTTTTAACTAGAAAGTGATAAATTTACACATACACAGACAATGAAAATAAAAATTGCTGTTTCTTATTAACATTTTGCCATTAAGAATGCACAAATTAAATCAAATTTGCTCCAGGGTTGTTTTTGAGTTAATTTCTATTTAATTTAATTTAATGTAAATGTAAAATAAAAAAAACTTTTAGTAATAAATTAAAATTTACATTTAGTTCTAAATTTAATAATTTTAATCATATTTTTTAATCTAAATAAAAAAAAAAATGAGATCATTAAATTAAGTAGCACTGGTTGTTTAATTACACATAAAATTAAATCAAATAAATTGACTACAATAGTGGCGGTGACCTCCGATAAATACCTCCGATTAAAAAGTTTCGGAACCGAAGGTGTAATATCAATCGGAAGTTCCAACTTATCGGAGTCGGAGTCGAAGCTCCGTAACATCCCTGTAATGGACCATGCCTGCGAAACTGAAGCTTCTACGTATCCGTGTTTCGATATCAGCTAATTATTGAGAAATTAACTGAGCGCTTAGACAAAGTACCATTTGATGAGCGATCACGCTAATAGAAAGTTCAAAATATATAAGATTGACATAAGCTTTCGAAAAATCACATTGTGTCTATTCCATAGTCAAGTCAAGTCCATGTTGAAAAAATCGGTAACTTTCAGTAGACTTTGATATTACTCGTTTTATCAAATAATAGGTGAGCAGCTATTAGCTGATGTGCCTATATCTCAGCTGGGGTGTTCAACTATCGCATATTATTTGGCGCTGCTTTGAGCATACAGGCAAAGGCTTTGAGGCAATTTATTCCAAACTTGCAATATTCTGTTATTAAGTGGTAACCAATATAATTATAATTAAGCTATTAATGAAAGAGATAACTAACATAATCAAATAATGTAATTTGTAATGTTTGGGTAAAGTTTAAGCAAGATCAAAGTAGAGTTCTATAATTCTAAGCCATTGCTCCCAGAAGTTATTTTGTATGTTACGCTTTGCTTACTACCACTGGCGTGTGTAGGTTATCTTAAATAAAGATACGAGATTAAAAATCCAGTTTATTTCAAAACTTCAGTATTACGCACATCGAATTCAATTACAGTATGTAAATGTCATAAAACAACGCGGCTGTATAAAATGGCAAAGCTCATTTGCATACTCGCCGCAGATAGAGCATGTGCAGTGCTCGAGAGCTTGAGTGAGGCTGCCTTGACATTGCAACCTCGCCAGTAAACGTCTAAAGTGGCACGTTCCAGTTAATAGAGCACGGACACTTGCGGTTAACTAAACGATCCAACGGACGGACGGTTGATCATACGACATCGACAATAGTGTCTTCCCACTAAGCAATGGCGTACGTCCCATAAAAGCATAATCTTTCATTTAATAAATATAATGACTTCAAATCTGATATAAGAATATATAAGTATCAGAATCCAAGTTGGACAAAATTTTAAATCAATATATGTAATCGGCTATCAGCTGCGTTGGCGGTCACGTTGGCCACGACACATAAGCGCAGGGTAGAGCCATTCATAGATGGGCAAAATATAATCAGATTAATTAAATGATTAACGATTACATTTTACGTTTTTACCATTAATATGACTGCATTTTGCTCATTTATGTTTTAAACACTACTAAATCCCAGATCGTATACACATTTATGACTTCTTAATGTTTTAAATGGATTTAATCATGATTACAAAGCAAGAAAATTAAAATTACGACCATATTTTGTAATCGTTAATTACATTACATTTTGCCCATCTCTGGAGCCACTAACGTATCTCTGCTCTTCCCGATTGGGATACAGCGTGACGATATATTATTATTAATATATGTATTAAATGCCCAGGTATAATAGGATAATGCATTTTTGTTCTTTTATATGATGCACATCACTGCAACTTAAGGACTGATCACACTTAACGCCAGGGATCGCCTATATTTCCCTCAAAGCTATGATAGGAAGGAAGATCTTTAAAAGGGCAGTTGACAATGCTCTTCATCGTCTGCAACGCAATAACAACGCTGCTTGGTTACAGTTTTCTATAAACGACGGTAACCGCTTACTATTAGGTGGCCCGCAAGTCCGTTTACCAGCAAATAAGAATAAATCTTTTATTCGATCAGAAAAACCTTCATGTCAATTAAAATGTACGTTAAAAAAAGTAAGTAAAAAAGAAAATATTTAAATAATAAAAAGTAAATATATAATTATCATATACAAATATAAATATATATAAATAACATATCTATTTTTACGAAGAATACACATCATTCCAGACTAGAATTTTTTTTCTTTTAGTTTCTTTTAGTTTTCCAAAACTTTGATCAGTCGGAAAAGAAAAACCATGTAATGGATGGATCTGCAATTTCACAAGGCTAGGAGTACATTAAGATAGGATTATTTTTTTAAATCAATAAAAATCAATTAAATAAATAAAATATCAAAATGCCACGAAGATACAATCGATTTACCAAAACAACGAAAAAATGATGTTTTCAGCTTTATTCACATCGATTTTGAATGTGGATATATATATTTTTTTGTTTAATATCTCTATAGGAACTTATGAAAAATTTACTCCAGTTTTAGAAGCTCTCTTGAAGAACAGACATACAAAAACCATACACATGATACAACGAAAAGAAAATTGCAATTTTCTATGTAATCATTTTTTGTTGAGATATTAATAGTTTTTTTTTTTAATGTAAAGACAAAATGGTCCTTTTTCGCTGAATTTCGGATATCTCTGTGAAAATTGGGCGTAGCAAGTGTTTAAAAATAAAAACAAACTAAAGTTGAAAAAACAGTATATCTATTCCAAGAAGTTAACAAAAAAAATCATGCCCGTAGACCGAAAAGAAAAATACTCTAACTTTAGATTTTTTCTTCTTGTCTATTCCTTTAGACAGCACCAAACCAGCTCCATTTTTTTAAAATAATAATATGAGGTTTTGAAGTTTAAAAATCTTTTTTTAAATTAATAATATTATCATTTTTCACTGTGATACAGTCCGCGTAAACTGGGGAAAAATTTTGATTTTTCTTTTGCTCCCTTAATTGCTGAGAGTAGTTTAACAAACATTTTTGAATCTTCAAAAACAAAATACTCTACTATCGGGTCTGAAAGAAAAACTATATAGAAGTTGAAAAAGATGTGGTAGTTGTTTTTTCAAAATATTGTTCCATATGTACCTATGTGCAAATTGATTTGAATGCCCTGTGGGAAAAAATACATATTAAAAGTTCTTTAACAATTCTTATCAACCCTTATCAAGTTAACAATATTAACTTCTCACAACACGTAATACAAAAAACAAAATATTGTTTTATTAAAAAAAAAAAAACGTATTAATGGTTACGTACCGTTTCAAAAAGCAGCGAAACCCTCCCAAGCACGTAAATCAATCAAGGAGCCCTTTCGATTGCACCGTACAACAGTAAACACGATTAAGTCGATGGTACAATCGAAAAGAGTTGTCAAACGGACGCGGAATGCGGAGCTTTTCAGAGTGAAAAATCGAGCAATATTATACAAAGAGCCGGTACGAACGAAACAGCGTGCTCGAAACATACGAACGGTCCGATGAGGCAAGCGACGACCCCCCGTTGTCGAGGTTACTTCGCCTGCGAGAGGCTCCGCAACGCCGTCCGTTGCAGGGCAAGTGGGGTGGTGCGGCGCGGCGTGCGGGGCGGGCTACACGATAACCGCGCCGCTGTTTTTGCTGTGCTCGAGCTCACTACCAGCTCGGCGCGGCGCACCGGGCGCGTTCCATACAGAGTCCATTATCTCTAGCCGCGTCTCGCTCGCACCCGCTGCTCGTTTCGTCGCGCCTCGCCGCATCGGCCGCTGTTTTATTGCCAGCCGACTATTTTAACGTGCGCTCGCAACGTCCGCCAGAGCACAAAAGTTTTTATGGAAATTTCATTCCGAATCCGCTTCATTCGTTTGCTCGCTCGCTCAGGAACATCAATATAAAAGCACGATAACGAACGGACGAGTCAATTAATTATTATTGTTGGAAGCTGTCGGGACGTGCTGGGCGCCTCAATCTGCATGCTTTATCAATTATAGTATTTTCAGTCGCAACTTTGTTTATACAGTAACAAACAAATTTTATACGGCACAAATCATTATTCCTTCCCTTAAAAGCATAACCTAAGGGCTAGCAAGGTATCTTCGGACATATAAGTAAATTATAAGGATATTTAGAGAGAATGTGTTTGGCTTCTGACAACGATGATATTAAATCTCGACGACATCATGAACCCTTCTTGTTAAATATGCAAAACTATTAAATGATTTTACAAAGAAGTACCAAATTAAAGTTCTCTCAATGATCTTTCATTACTTTTAAAATGATAGTATCTAATCATTTTTGTAGCACATTACCTGTAAGACATTTCTTCATTATTTTGGTATCTGATAACTATTCAGTCAGTGTATGTGCGCCTAACATGGTTTATCAAAGTGTCTCACATTTTCTAAAATGTAAAACTTTTATCGTATTAACCGATCCCTCTTTATAATCTAACTTACTACATAATGGCACCGATTAGTTGTTTTAATGAAAAACGCATAAAACTTTTGTTTACAACTTAACATCTCCCATGGAATCGTTGTGGGATACACTATTCATACATCGAGACGCCGAGACATCAATAATAGTGCACGTTTCACGGATCCTAACCGCTACGCGTCTCTACTGGCCAACCGCACTTGGCCCAAATCCCGGCGCAAATAAACACAAAATTGTTCCTGTACGTACACCTACCTCCACAATACATGAATGCCGAAAGCAACGTAGTCAATAGAAAGCCTCGCTTCGAAACCATTCTATTCATTCGTAGAACTATGAGGGTAAAAGATAAGACTGCAGTGAAATGTGGGACCGACGTTCAAAAAAATCGTCATTTAAGTGAACACAAAACAAATATAAACTACAACCACATTGCAAATTGAATGATTTACCTCAAAGTTTATTGAGTAATAATCAAGTAAGAAAGTAAGAAGAAGCAAATAAACATGTTTTTGAAGTTATTCTATTCGAGGTAAATCCGAGTAGGCGAAACATTTGTGTATTTTCTTAATACATAGGTTTTTTTTTTCGGCAGGACTATGTTGACTGTCGGGATAGGCCTTCAGAACTAAACCGGGCGAGAGGGCGAACTCTGAGGTGCTTAGCCAGCAGTGACGTGCATAGGCTACTTGAGCAAGGTAGGCAAAACTCGCATTATTAATTTGAATATTATATTATGGTAGTAACTATTATAATCCTTTCATAGGAAAGATAGATGGCGTGAATATAGAATAGATATGAATATAAATGGTTCCTTTTTTTGTTTAACTTTAAACAATTTATTCCAGACTTATTTATCGTAAGGGCATGCAATGCTTGCATGCTTCTATGGAATGAACGCTACTGTTAGCCAGTAATACATAGGTACTTAGATTTGTACCAAGGACTTAAAAAACCGGTGAAAATAATACAGTTTCTGAAAATCAAAATAAGATACCATCTTAAAAAAATAAGTGCTCATTATATCAAATTAATAAATCTCAACTCTTTTACCCTATTTATGTTTTAATTTTATGTAGATTGTTTTATCTCTTGCAAAAATAAAATGTATTATAATTCATATTAAGTCATTGTAATAACAAAACGTGATGAGTTTGTTGCGATAGGTTGCGTTGGGTAAGATATATTGAGATCTGGTTAGCTAGGTCAGTGGCACGCGTGTTATGTTGATTACGTGAGCTTTAAATAGATTTCTCAGATCTTGTATTGAAGCTAGATAGATACGTATACAAAACGATAGTACTTGTTGTTACTATTATCAATGTAGTTCCTTTAGATACATATCTTCGGGTGAAAGGCTATTTGGTTTAAGCGACATTTTTTGGTGATATAGTATAATATATATATATTTTTGGAATCGGTAAAAAACGCTGATTCCTCAAATGTATATTACTATATCACCAAAAAATGTCGCTTAAACCAAATAGCCTTTCACCCGACGATATATTATTAAGAATAACAGAATTTCAATGTTTTCAAAGATTTTTATTCAGATAAAGGCAATAAATAGATATGAATTAAGCTTATATATGTCTAACATAATACTGTTAGTTCTAAACCAATTAATTAATATATAATGCGTTAGTAAGACAGGTAACCGAAAAATACTTTTCAGAGCGGTTTTAGGTGTTTGTAGTTTTACATGTCTTTAGGTAAAGAATTACATGAAATGCTAAATTATGGTAAACTGACTGACCAAAAGTCAATAAGCTGATAAAAAGATCTTTGTAATGTATCTTCTGAAGTACTTTTTTTGTATCTCGGGGGAAAATCCTGCATAGGACCATCAGGGCCGCTGTGAGGGCAGCGACCCCGGTGTGTCAGACCCCTACTGACTATAAACCCCCGGGATGTCCCTCTAATCGCCCCACCCGACCCTGGGAAACCAAATTCATCTTGACGGACGGAGAGCGATATACCTTGTCGAGGCTGCCTCTCTGGGAGGGGTAAGGGTAAAGAGCCCACCCTTCCAATACCTATCTCACAGGCGGCGCGCCGGACACTGCACACCGCCTCCCTCTTATCCGGACAGCAGACTCCCTCAAGTCCTGACAACAATTTATCCATATAATGTACAACCACTGTAGTAACTTGCTGCTTGGATTTATATAACATAGAGATAGCCTTGTTTGGAGTAGGCTCAAGAATTTGAGGAGACAGTGCAAGTAATAGAGGCGTGACTTTTCATTTTTCAAATATTCATTGCATCATACCAGTGTATAGTATAACATTAAACAGTGATCACATTGAAGGTACTACAATCTACGCTGTACACATTAGAGTTTAGACACTATAATACTTCAGAGAGTATTAGAAGCAACAGCGGAATTCACATATGTATGCCGTTGTAGTAATGTCATACGAACCATACCGAGATTAATTGGAGTAAATGCGTTCCAAGATCATTGAAGAGTTCATCGACCGGCGTGCGAAAATGTTGTCGTAAATAAATAATTCACAAGGCTAGTGTTCTGAGGCGGGCACGCGGTGAGCCGGCCGCGTGTACTAGCTGTAAACATTTACATTACATAACCGGCTCGTCATCGGCGACCGCGCGCTATTGAGAGCGAAATGCTGCGTGACTCTTGCGAATGTCTGCACCGTGATCGCTTAACGTACTTCGTTCAGAGAGGCGCACTTTCCCACTCGCCGCGCCCAGCAAGCAGCCTTGCCTCAAGTCTGTCGTAGCCAACTAGTTAAATCAGCCGTTCAATCGGTTTGCTAAGCTTTTCATTAAATGGCAGCATTCGATTTACTTCATCGATCGATCTATGAATGAACTATCGACCTTTCGAATTCGAAATCGAAAATATCGACATTCAAAACAAGTCAATCTCTGTAGACCACCTACTCTTAGGAACACAATCTTATGATTGTACATAGGATTAGATGATTTTTAATTGGGAAAATCCTCATAGGACCGTCTTAGCTGCACAGGAGGATATCGGCCGATGTGTGCCAGACTGCCCTATACCGGCTTAAAATCCCAAGGTGAAACTTCTACACAATAACGGGGATTGTGACTCCTGTAATCAATTCTCCACAGCCCCGTTATGCAGTGGTCTCAGTGCACAATCTCGGGAAGAAGACCGCCTCCCACTACACGGTGTATTATGGCAGAACGCGTCACAACGTTTTTTTGACATCTCAAGGGTTGTCAGCCGGTCGCTCACAACCCTCGTAAGGATTAGGTAATACTGAGGAAAACCGACAGTTTAAAGTCAAAAATCGAAACGTTTTTTTACTCTTTCACCAACCTTCAACACTTCGGCTTAGCATTTTACAACAAAAAGATTGAATTGCTAAAATGAATAAACTATCTAATCGAATAAACGAAGTTAATTTAACCAGTTGACTATGACAATGCATAATTTAGTGCATCACATACCCCGCGAAAGAAAAATATAGAATCATCTGAAGCAATATAATAAAAACGTAAGATTCTAATGACCAACTCTGTAGTCTCAAACCTATCATGTGCCCTCGATAAAGATTACTCTAACTGAAACTGAGTGTTACTCAGTTTCATATCTTATAGCGTAAATATATGATGTGCAGCCAATAAAAAAATTCAAAACAAAAAAAGTACATTTTACACTCTATGAAGTCTATATGAGGTCTACTCCTACGTACAAGCTATGCTGAGCATAAAAATAGCGTTGAAGAAATCGATTAAGTTTCATCCCTCAACGATAATAGAATTGACCGGAAGACGTAAACAAGATCAGTTCCGGTACGTGGGGCGGTAAATGAAACGTAAACAAGACGACCAAATTGTTTCTGACCAAAAAGGTGGCACACTGCTAGAACTTAAAACGGCCACTGACCTGTGAATAATAGGTATCCCAAGATGTTATAAAGTCGCTGGAGCTCCAGTAGAAATGTATGAATAACTCAAATCCACGGTAGGGAGGCACGAAAGGTCGTTACCCGCTCCCTCCCTTGGCACCTTTAATTCGTTCCAATTTTATCAACTTTACTAGATCAGAATCAATTTGTTGAAAGACGAGTAATTCAATTTTCAGTAGAGTTGTTTGTCTAAAACTTAAAAGGTAAAGTTACAAAAGATATTCTAAAATTTTTATAATACAAACTTAGCTACTAAAAGTGCCTACAAGATATTTCATTGCGCTTAATAAAGTAATTTACTTTTGTTAACGTACATGAAATCGCTGGCAGAAATTCGTTTGGAATTGTACTATGTACACACCAATGTATTTTATAAGTCAAAACAATTGAGGCTATGCATATCAAAACTAATCTAGTTTATTTTCGAGTAAATCAGTAAGTATTAGGAAGTATTTTAATTGAATTAATCAGGAACTGAACTCATAAGGCTTATTGTAAGACCAATGTCGTCCAATTAACATGTTTGTGAGAGATCTGTTTAAATTTTTCAAACAATCGAAATAGTTGCATCATCTAGAAGTGATAAGAAAACTGCCGTATTTTTTTTCATTATTATAAAATCGTATTTGGAATGTTTGTTGATACTTCTCACACAGAAATCATTGAAGCGATTTTCAAAGCTTTTTTACAGTTCACTTCTTTATATATTTCAAATCTTAGATATCTTTGCTTGATGGTCGGTTCAGCAGAGCCAGAGTTAATTAACATTTCCTTAGGAAAATCAACAGGAATAGATACCTGTAACTCGTGTAATAATTAAATTGTTTTACTATCTAAAAATATACAGATATTTTGAAGGCTAGCGCGATTCAAATATTTCAACGTTACTAACGTAGATAATGTCACGGGCTGAAGCTAGTAAAAACCAGTATGATAAAGATAGAGAGAGGTCTTACTAAAAAATTATATTGACTACACATTCGCTTGAAAATGGTCTCGCTCTGGGGGCGCTAGTGTGTGTACGTAATTGTGTAAAATAGAAGGTTCCGGAGGCAAGTGGTATAGCATAGTTTATTGAATGTCTTTATAGGCCACCTGTTACTCGGGTCGGTGCCGACGAAACAGCTGATCAGGCCCGAGGGAATTATTATTATTGTTGTCGGATGACGGCTCTGGCTTATTTATTTGTGACGAACAGGGCGGAGGGCGGTGCCAAAGCAATACCGAAAGCTCGACTTTCCCCGCAAACTTCTACTATCGTTCGATTGTGAATTGATGACGTTGTAACGAATTAATTTACGTCCATAAACACGCCATCGAGATACGCAACATCGTATACACTTGCTAATTTAAATATTATGGTAAAGGTATATGTTATATGACATTCTGATTACACTCTAGATAGTATACTATATCTGGATAAGATTAATTAGGACACAAGAAAATACTCATGTGTGAAAATTCAAATTTTTTGCATAGCTGATGTCAGAACATCAGTAAATAATATGCTTTTGCGATATCAGGGAAATTAGTACAGATTTAAAAATAGAGCTCTCATAACATTAAAAAATTGCAACTTCTGTACTACAAAACTATTATAATGCTTTTAGATGGAACTAGTTTCGTCATTGCTGCCACTCTCGGATCGGCTTCGCGCGTCACCAAAGCAGTTACTACCGTGACACTGTGTGCAGCATAGATGGGCAATATGTATTCAGATTAATAAAAATGATTAACGATTACATTTTATGTTTTTTACCATTAATATGACTGCATTTTGCTCATTTATGTTTTAAGCACTACAGAATCCCAGATTGTATACACATTTATCATTTCTTAATATTTTAAATGGATTTAATCATGATTACAGAGCAAGAAAATTAAAATGACGACTACATTTTGTAATCATTCATCATTAATCAGATTACATTTTGCCCATCTCTGGTGTGCAGTAACTTTAACAGATGGATAAGGCCAATGATATTAACTTCAA
Organism: Automeris io; assembly: GCA_036320925.1. Classification (NCBI taxonomy): domain Eukaryota; kingdom Metazoa; phylum Arthropoda; class Insecta; order Lepidoptera; family Saturniidae; genus Automeris; species Automeris io. The sequence continues at coordinate 1,403,144 of JAUDJH010000030.1, read as the reverse complement.
GACTAAATCTCGCATTCACTGTACTGTAAAGTTTACTTTGAGGCAATTTACTACTGACGATTGATTAAGCTTGCCCTCATTGCATCTGTTATAGGTAAAGGGTAAATGCGTTGCTTCCTGCCATGTACTATGAAAACAACTTCACAACAAGATATAAGTAATACGTACCTATACGTTGTAAATAAACAGGATTATGTATGTTAGACAGAAACCGATAGACTTGAAAGTTGAAAAATCATTTGAAGCAGCTAGATTATGAACATATGAAATTAAGAATGTAAGTTTGTTACAGTTGTCTTTAAATATATATCATAAGCCAAAGCGATTCAGCACTCCTCAAATATCATAGATTTTACAGTTGATACTGTAATAGAATTGTGATGTTTATGCATTACTAGACGACAGATAAGCGATTACAATTAAGTCATATCATTTATAACAACAACCTTTGAACTTTTGGTTTTTAGTCAAATTTAACCAAAGTTGAATTTTCTAAATAGTGTAAAGATGTTCATTGGCATATTCTTAGAGTACTTCCAAACTATTCGATCGATTTAGAGGAAGTTCTCATGATCCATCTTTTAGAAAAATCTTGAAAAGCTTCACTCGGGTATAACATTTTAAGCCAACTAACTACTTTCATATAAAATATAGAATTAGAAGAAATCATGATATTATTTTTACTTTCCTTGATAGATTTCTATACGGTTTTTTGAAGCTTCAATAGTAAAAAGCATTGTATAAATAAATGTACGATAGATAGTTTATCTCTATACATCGCAGACTAAATTAATGTAATAATGTCACGTTTTATAAGCAAGCATATCAATTGATTATGACGTTATAAAAACACGAGGGAACAATGTGAATGTCCAATTAAATGGATCTCGTACACGTCATCGAAAGGTGTTTCCCGAAGAACGCACACACACAGACAGGCAATCAGCTGACTGCTCCGATTTTAACCCACACCACTGAGCCGACTGTTAGAGAACATAAATAATGACGGCCCACCTACCTACCTATACATAACACACATCGTATAATTTGTATGAGCCACCGTCGGCGGAGGAATGTGCGATACGCGGCCGTTTTCTCCGGCACAATAGTTTTTACTACGACGCAAATAAAACTGATGATCGATTCGTCATGTGGCGGTCGGTTGAGACATTGTTCCACGGGCCGCGTGCTCCGTGAGATCGCATCAAATAATCACAAACTCATATGAATACAACAAACACGTACACACATTATTGATAACAGAGCTCTCCGTAATCACTACTCTCTACTAAAGCATTTTTTAAATCTAATTTTTAGTTTCCAATTTAAACGGTAAAGATGCAATCCATCGCACGCGTATGGCTATATATTAAACTTCCGTGCTACGTCAAGCAAAGCCGTTCTGACGGCATGCAGGTTTAAGCAGCTTTGCTACATGAAGAACCACCCTAAGATCAACAAGAAGATTTTTTCTATACAACGTTCTTACCTTATATTTATTTACGACAAGTACCACTTACGGTACTCCAGGGCGTACTGGAAATATTCTTTCAAATTATTGCTAATAATAACATAGAGATCGGTTATAATCGATATTCCTCAATGAATATTATAACGTAACTTTAAATGCAAACATACATTCCTAGGAATCTAAAGATCTTAAATCAACGATTTCCTTTGACCTTTACCAATAGTCTATATTCAACCATATTATAAGCCAAAACCTTACCAACCTTATCTATCTACTTATCGAAAATCTAAACTTCAATGAAAATATTAAAAAATTCAATAATTAATCAACTTGTGAATCCAGCACAAAAGATTACTAATAGTACTTAATGCACATGCTTAGACTGATTAGGAACACCATGAAAGCCAGTTACTGCTGAAAAATATAACGCGTCACCTCTCAGGATCAATGACCACACGGAAAAAGCTTAATTGGATCATAAAATAATAGATACAAACAAATTATTTTAACATAGGTAACAATATCACAAAACCAGATTTCATTTGAAATAATTATGTGGTAATGATAAAAACCGGGCCCAGTGCATATCAGACTCACAAAATAAAGGTTCCGTATTTTGTTAGTAAGAGTTTATAAAAACTGAAATGCTTCTAACTAAATTTCATGGCTCTTGATCAACGGTAAATACCATTTAGGTTATGATTCCCTTGAAAACGTCAAAATATACAGATCAAACGGCCATATCGTTTGATTGTATTTGTATTGACTTACGACTTTCATTTTTTCAGTCTCAAGGATCTGCAGAGTATTTGAAATTAATTGCAACTTGATACCGCCACGAGTATTTGAGCAAAAAGGTATCTTCACTTTACAGCTTTCCTTTCTCCTTTTGTGGCACAGAACCCTAAAACCAAGATCCCTTCAGATTGTAAACGCTACTTTATAATTTTTTTAAAATTTTTATTAAAAAAAAAAGAGAGTTTAAAATGCGTAGTTTTCAATTTCATATTATTTTCAAGAAGTTTGATACAATTTATAAGGACAATTGAAAGCATGTTATAACTTAGTACTAAATAACCTTAAAACGCGAATATGAACAAGGAATCTTAATATATCCTATAATATTTTAGTATTATTATAACAGGCCTGCTGAAAAAAAAAACTATTACTACATACACAGTAAATATTTATAATAATTAAAAAAACTGTTTTTTATCATGTGTATCTGCTTATTTTGAAAAGGGATATAGCGCGACGATATATTAATATGTTTAAATAAGGGATTTTGTATGTAATTGCCATTTAAATTTCACATTAAATATACCAATAATATTATAGAAGAATCAATGACAATATGACTCTCCGCCGCCGCTGCATTACCGACGGCAAGAAAGTCTATTGCCATAAATACTAACTCTTAATATTTCAAACAATTTATAATAAAATTAACATATACATGTTCCCGATTAAACTAGTTGTTTTTTTAACAACAATAATTTTAGATGAATATCATCATTTAGTTAATAGTTACAATGAAAGTATACATATAAAGAGATGTGCCGTAAAAGCAAATTCTCAAATTAAAATGAACTCGGTGCAGTCACTGGTCATATGATAATAAAAACAAACATCTAGCTTCGCCACAAAATAGAACTGAGTATTGAGCCAACGCACACCGAGGCACTGAGGCGGTCGGGTGTCACGCACACGAGGACACGCTTCATATCGACACGCCCACTCACACATCTGCAAGAGATAAGAATCGTCCTATTTTACATTGAGTCATGCGGCCGAGTGGCGACCACTCGATACTCACTGTGTTCACAGGCAGCCTTATGATGACAGCCGTCTTGAATACTTTCCGTAACGGCGACGGTACACAAATTAAGGCGAGCACATGCACTTAAAAACACACACAAGCGTACGCGTACAAAGTTGCCAAGGGTAGGAATTTGAATTGTGGCAAAAAGGTCAGGTCGGATCGAGCGGAACCGGGCCGAGGGCGACCGTGGCTGTTGCCGCAGGCGAGGAGCGAGGGCCCGTGTGGAATATAATACAATAAAATGGAGTGCGCTAGCAGTGCGCGCGTTTCAGTTGGCGCACGGCGACTGGCGCTGGGCGCAGGCGAGGCGGGCGGGCGAGCGAGCGAGCGATTTCACCGGGCTGATATTGCGACGGCACGCCGCGCCGCGCCGCGTTCGTTCCGACCCATATGTATAGCTACTAGCTAGTTAGGTAGGTAGGTAGGTAGGTATCCACGGACGGACGAGCGAGGGCACGCCACCGCGCCACAGCGCCGCCGAGCGAGCGGGGGGCCTCGTCGAGCTGCACGCACTCCAACTATCCAACTCGACGAGTTATTCATTCTCCACCAGAACATTACTTTGCATCAAACTATGCCCCGTATATAACATTCACTATTCCAACAAGTCACGTTACAATTTCTAGTTTATGGACGCACATATTACTACATATTTGTTCGTTTCCAAGAAATCGAAATTGTTTGCAGTTCACGATATGAGGAATTAAGAACAGGGAAAAATCTTTAAAATATATTCCCTAGCGTATAAATATAAATATAAACAAAAAATAACAAGATCATTAATATTAACAACTTGAATTGGCATTTATTATATAGACACATATCGTGACAACGGATATTACTTGGCCTGGTGTGCGCGTCTCCGTAAAAACTCACATGTACAATACAATATGGAGCTGTGAAGTCGATATTATAGGATAATGCAATGAAATGCATGAAATTTCGACTGAGCAAAATAATGCGCGCCCACAACCAGTTGGTTATATACTAATTAGACAATATCGATCGGTGTTATGTACCAAGCAATACCGATAACAATTAACCATTGCCCAGTATTATATATAATGTGTCTAGTGTGTCGCAGTGCCGACTCTGATGGCCTATTGAGGGATGCAGGTCAGTGCATATGCGCACTGTGTCCATTATGTTTATTATAAACACTAGCACCTGGCCGCGACTTTACGTGCGTTAAAAGTGATCAAATATCACCCTTCCATATCAAATAATACGTGTAGAAGTTATATTAACATCAGTCTGATAGAATTATACACAGCTTGAATTCTCTGTAGTTGTTAACAGCCTAGAGAGTCAAAAGAAATAGCAGTTTCAGTAACTAAATTTAGTTGAAATTATAAAATTTGATTGTACAATTTCATACTAGTATCACGTTACAAGATTATATTTTACTCAAACGCTTTGAGACTATATTAACTAATACTTACCTCTTATAAATTATTATATAATTCTGGATATATTATATTTATTTATTTGACTGATTCTACTATTGGAACACCGAGCATACTGTAGTTGAGTATTTTTAGAAATTTGTTAAGATTGAACTTTTATTATTATGTTTATTTTCGTTATAATTATTCTTTATCCTATTCACAATATTTTTCCATTTTAAAATATATACATAAAAATCATATATATTTTAAAAAGTAAAAACATGTAGACCAATGGGGGCGAGCTCAGAGTGAGGAACCTTCTAGCAATACAATTGTAATTTATTATTATATGTTTTCTATTTGTGTTTTGTGTCCTTTATTAGCTTGATTTTTATTTTGTATAGTGTTGGGGAATCTTTGCTAGCTTGTGTATTTGCTTTATGTATTATTTTTATATGCCTAATTATGAAAAAATTACAAGATATATACAGCTATAGCGAAACGGGCAAGTCAACAAACAAATTTGGTGTAATTTCAATTGATCTGACTACATGAAAGTCCGTAGCTCCTGAAAAGTTTCCTATTCAAAATATGCAGGATACAAAAATTTTAAAAGCCAAGCGAAATACGTACTCGTCAAAAAACAAGGTGAGCAAGCAAGAAACTAATGAGTCTTAATAAAGCGAGGCGGCACGATGGCGCCGACTCCGGCGATTCTATGGAGACGCCGAATGGTCTGCGCCTAGAGCATCAGCTCAATTATGTATTCAGATTAATTAAAATCGATTTATAATGTTATCTATTAATTGGCGCTCGACTTGATTGACACAGTGGCGATGCTTTTGCGCCACGGACTGCGATGTCGTGAGTTCGATACTCACACGGAATAAGTATTTGTGTGGCCTACAGGAAAATGTTTCATGTTTTTTTTTAACTGGCTCTTTATGGTGACTAAACCGCACCTGATGGAAAGTACAGCGCAATCCAAGAATAGCTGCGACCGACAAAGGCCTAGAGTCGATTGACAGTCACTCTTGCCATCCCACATATACCACATTAGGTCTCTTTAGGGTTTACGTGTGTTTTTAAATGCATCCACAACACAAAAGTTAAATCTCTAATATGAGACAAATTCTTCCTTAAATAATCTATAGATTCCGTTAAGCAAGAACCTGTCTTATCACGTTTAAGCTACAACTTGTTGTCGTGGTTGATACATGGTCTCATACCTTATATAGTGGCAACCCTACCCAGACTCCGAAGGTCCGAGCTCAAAAGCCGGCTAGGGGTAATATTTTCTTCGATAATTAAGATTAAATAATACATACAGTACAGATGTAAACATAGTTTGGAAGTAGGTTAAGATGTGTAAAGCTCATTTGCTCCTCCTCACTTACTCCATTTCCATTAAATAGGATCACTAAGATATAGCCCATAGTTATTATTAATGCAGCGTCACTTAATTAAATTCACTTCGTTATCGCTTCACTTAGTTAATACTCTGTAAAAGCAGGTAAAAAGTTAAGCAACACTTTTTCTATATTAATTACTTCATAGCTAATTAAAACATAATCGTGCATCCCCTTCCGGTCGTTCGGTTTTGTCTTTTTCATGTTCTCACGGTCAAAAATATATTTTTCTACAATTTCAATCTTTACATAAAGTTATTCATATATAAATACAGATAGATCCGCTATAGGTATAGATTCGCATATAAATTCACTTCTACATTCATCATGCGAACACCTAAGGAGTAGAACATAGTTCCAGCGACCATGATTTCCATGTTCTTAAAACTTGAAAGCTTTTAAGAGAAGAGTGTATAGGCATTAGTGGGCGGACGCGGTCCATCGTCGGTTTCATTTTCACCTTTCATCAAGTGTGATTGGGGGTCAAGAATTCACGTGTAACAATATTATAATAACCGTCTTAATTCAACCTTACTTTCCATTTTGTGATTATACTCGTATTGTGTAAATATCAACGCGAAAAGTAAACATTGTTAAAAAGTCAATAATAAATTGTTTATTTTCGTAATAGAAAATAAAAAAGGCTAATGTATTAAAGGTAAATTTGCCGAGCTGATGTAGGATATCTACCGAGGATTTATCATTAATTTTGATTAGGAAAACCAGTTCTGGAATAGTGGCGCGTCGGCAACGAACGCAGGCCGCGGCCGGCTCGCAAAATAAAAGAAATATGTTTTAGTGGGTTAGCGAGCGTGTTTATGATCGAATTCCAGGGCTGAGTATAGGATCACCCCTTCATTAGTTATATAAGCGACAGTAATTAGACCATATCTCTTACACTCCATGCCATTTCACAAGTATCACTTCAAGCCTTTATTTGTGGGAAAACTTCTTCGAGAGATTTAAGATTAATTTAAAGATGGATTTGAGTGCATAACATTGAGTTTTAGAAAAGATATTCATTGCAAGTACAAATTAATTAGTTATTAGTTTTTAAAAACGTCTTTATTCAAGAAGTGTTTCTGAAACTGGACGTAAAGCCACATGGATTTCAACACTTACAACAGAAATTGGAAAGGAAATAATGTTGCTTTATACGTAGAATAAATTGATAGTAATTTGTTTTTCTAATCGGATCTTTACAGGATCTTCCTGGTTACGTCAATGGTCAATTAATCTTGAATTTAAGGGTCCAGTCAGTAACTGCCTTTCGGTTGCCCACCATAAAAAGTCCAGACATAAATCCGACAGAAAACACAAGTCCCGGGTAAAGATGTCAAAGCTAAATAAATGTGAATCAAACATATAAAACTTTAAAGAAGTGTGAGAACAAAATTTAATATAGATTTGTAAGCAATTCGTCATTTTAATGCTAATTAGCTATCAGACTAATATTGGTGTTAAACATGCGATAATTTGATTGTTGATAGATTTACCAATTAATAAAATATGTTCAATATTTTCATGATAAATTTAATTTTGATATAAGCGGTATTTTATTACCGTTCAGTGTAACACTAACACCGAAGACAAATTAATAATAGACTAATGTTAAAATCGTCTATAAGAAAGGGGATTTTTGTAAATAGGTATAATTATTTAAGATTTGTACTACATTTTTCATTGTATAAAACGACCAAAACGAAAGAGAAAAAGGGTTTTTTTTTTCTTATTGTGGAATTCGCGCGCTACAATATTAGTATGATAAAATCAGAAACGCAGCAGTTTGATAATTTTATTATTGTTACAGGCGAGAGTTGGAAGAGCTCGATGGTACATTGTAACGCCATCTGTCGGTCGTTCGAAGCTACTCTGACCGGATGCTTAAACCAGTTTCGTCGTAGTGACATCGAACACCTGCAGCGACTGCACATCCGACACCGACGCTCGAACCGTGCACTTGTTTTGATGAAACTGCCGATATTACGATACATGCCTGTCTACCTAGCTACTCATGCATATTACCTAGAACGCTTGCCCGTAGCAAAGATAAATCACACTTTTCGCTGACATAATCTCACACTGAACTTTAATAAATAATTGAACTAATAATCACGTTAAGTAATGCTATATTCAAACTGTACTAGGTGGAAAATAACCTTTATGAGCACAATGTGGTGTGCAAAGAGGTTTTCTTTGGTCGAGATATACCACCTTAAGGACATATGACTTACTGACTGTGATAACTAAACCAGGTAAACAAAACTACCGAGGAAAACTCAACTTGCTGTGGTCGAGCGGCACTCTGAGCACAAAGGGACTCTGTGTAAAAGTTGAGAACAGGTAGCCAGCTGTATTTGTTGTTGGACAAATTTATTGGATTAAGACTAGACTCATCCGCCGATATGTTCATGTAATGATATTAGTGAATAAGTCGCACGTTAAGCTCACATTTACACGGAGCAAACCGTGAGACCCTACATTTAGTCTTTCCTATTAGACCAAGAGGTCTCAAACTGCCCATTGCGATCGACCAATCGATTGTGTAAGGTCTTGGCATATGTCGAGTGGCATATATCGGGCCATTCACAATAAGCTTATTCACAGTGAAGTTTGAGACTCCCTTATTAACCTTTTTAATATCGGAATAATAGCGATAGCGAAAGGCGGCTCTAGTAACTAACTACGTCATTATGTAAAACCAATAAAGACTTATTATTGGAAATGATTTTATTTACTCTCTTTTAGATGACTTATTTACCCTATGATAGCACTACCAACCTACACAACAATTCTGTTTCCCACATACTTATGGCATAACCTATCCTCGCCTATAGAGTCGATCGCTTATAATCTAATAATCTTGAAATGAATCGCCAGCAGTTCAAATCTCATCCTTCATCCTTGGGATAGACTAACTGGATAGTGGATATACTAAACTTCCAGCACGCGTGTATTCTTCTATTTGTGATCTTGAATCCTTTAAACGACTCACTATCATAGGAGGAAGAAAACTCATTTTCTGGAAGATCATTCCAAGGCCTGATGACGCGAAATAGGTATAGTTTATTCATAGCCGACAATAACCTTAACATATAAAGGAGCTTCAGTATAATCTAAGAATTCACAAACTCCAAGTTGAGAAAATGTACATAGTATGGCATTATTAAAAAAACATAATTTGTAGTGTTTAAGTAAACCATAAGCAAAGTTAAAGTAGCATCCATAAATCTCAGCCTAAGACTTGATGTTACAAGAAACTGAGTAAGATAAATATAGGCATACACACCCCAAGAGGTGAGGAGAAAATAGCTAGGCGAAATAAAGCGGCAAATTCAACGGGACAAGTAAAGGCAGAAAGCATTTATTTGCATCGCTGGCGAGGCGCTCGCTCACGCGTGAGACATTATTTATTTTTATGGTTGTTTGTGTACGTCCGTGGCGCGGATGCGTCGCATCCTCCGCGTCCTTGTTTAGCGAAACAATACGTTCTTGTTACGTAACCTTAAAGAGGCGTCAATGGCATCTCGACCCTGCTTCTGTTCTCGTCACTGACCCACATTACTCATTCGCTTCACGCAATAACAATAACGGTAAAGTCGTTACATCATTCCAACACTACACGTAATTGAGCTGGTATTCATAATTTCGATTTAAAAATAAACTGGATCACTACGTCATAGAAAGTAGAAAATGTATATTACTAACAATTAAAGGCCATCCGTTTTTTTAGAATTTTTACATTCTAATATTAAGAATTTACTTTTTTACTTAGGCTGAGATCTATGGATGTTACTTTCTTTGCTTAGATCATATTCTACTTAAATTTAGATCATACTAAAGTTTTATTATAAGTACAGTTTTTCGTCAAAGATGAACTTATTTCTTGACCAAAATCACAATAGCGTCTATAAATCTCAGAGCCAAAGTTACTTACTGATCAACTTATCTAGTAACCAAACTGAAGTGCCAACGTGTCTGTCACGTGGGACATCGAATTGACAACCGTCGAAGTAGATGACTTCTAGAGTTAAGATCGTGTTTACAGCAAAGCAACTTTAGACAGTCCAGATGCCAGGAGGAGTGGTAATTTAAGAAAGGCAGCCGGACGTTTTGACAAACATAATTGAAGAAAGAGATTGGTGATAAATCTTGTGCTCCCCGGCTTATGTTGCATGTAATATTCATTAGAGGAAAGATGTGTAGGGAAATGTATAAAAAAAGCATAAAGAACTAAACATTCTCAACTATTTTAAAAGTTTATTTTTAATAGCACAATTCTTCTGATTGACAAAAGCTTTAAAGTGAACACTAAACTGAGGTTATAATCCTGAAATTTATTTTAGTTTTTTTTTTTTCTAAATGAAAACAAACTTAACCGTCGCATGCTCACCTGTGAAGGAAAATATCGCGAGGAAACTCACTTTGTGACATTGTACTGCGAACGGTGATCAGCTGCATTACTAATCACATTGGATACGACAAATAAGCACATATTGGATACAGCCACTAATGTATCTCAGGTCGCCACGAAACGGATGTAGCGAGACGATAAATTAATATGGAGATATAAAGACTTTTTTAATTTGTGCTTCATTCGGTGTCACCGAACTATCATCTGAAGCCTCTTTTTCCCACTGAAATTATAAATAAACATTGTCATTTAAATAATAGGGGATCTAGAAGTATGTTGAGTAATGTTTAGTCATTTCAGTTCGCACCCTCGGCTCTTTTGTAAATCGAGCTCTTCGTCATCGAAACTGTTCCATACAAACACTTCAACGGTTCATGTGTCGACGGCGTGAGGGAGAATTTACGGGAGTAAAAAACAAAACGAAAAATTGAATGAAAACTGGTCTGTGCACTTAATTTTCGGAGAGCAAAACAAGGACGTATCAAGGCTGTTCTTTTAATCAACTGACTTTAATCTTACGATTGCCAATAAAGAAAAAGTACGGTTAACATGAAAAAAATGGCGTTAATTTATAGTCACTAGGTACAACTATTATTAACTACTATTCATAAGTTTTTAGTATTTATTTCGTTTCCTGTAACAATAATAACGAATAAATAGAGGTTAATAAAAGGATTTCATTAAATAAAAAATACTTATACATAGGTATAATGTAAATGATATTTTAGTCGCATCCAAATAAAAACTGCTTTTGCATAAATTATTGTCTATTCTTAAGACTCCGTCCGTAGTAACGCAGGTAGTAGGTACTATATAATCAAAACAGACATAAAAATATTTACATATCCTTATCGAAACGGTACGAATGCACGATGTCTAAAATAGTTGTGGAAACAAAACAATGCGAGCGATGAAACACGTGATCGCAAATAAACAATAAAGACCTTCGCCTTCGTTAATAAAAATGGTGATGATAAGCCGGAAAGTCAAGTTGGATGTATCAGTCAGTTTTATATACAGTGAAAAGAGCCGTAACGTTGAATGAACATTTCTTTTCGTGACGAGAGATGAGCATGTGTTGTGCGTGCCCCCGTGGGTGTCGATGTAGGCCACTGTCAAGGTCGAATGTTTAATATAAAGTCTGGCGCCGGGACATTAAAATGGTCGGGCCCTCCTCTGACCCCCTTGTTCCCGGGGACCGGCGGTCGCAATCGTTGCACTCGTTATTTATTGTCTGAAGGTATTCCCCGCCCCCAACCGAATCCGTCTTCGACGACTGTGGCTCATTTCTTGATTCCAAATAATAGGTATTTGGAACATATACGAACGAATGTAACGATAAATCTGAGAGTTTTGCAAGGTTAGGATATCGCGGCATTTGCATTTGTTTGCTAAAACTTTTAACTACCACACTACAATGCAAAATAGTAAGCAATATTTTATTTTTTGAAGGAAGGCAAAGGAATAGAATTACTTTTGGGCTCTTTCGAACAGCTGTCATGATAAGATTACCTCCCTGACCTATTCGATTATATGACGAAACTCTCGCCTAAATACTAACAATAGATAAAGCTTACATCGTAGGCGTTGTTGACGTAGAAATGTTTTATCAAAATACAAGGAAATACACATGGTATTGTGTACGTCACGGAAGTGTATCACAACTTATGTCATTCACAGGAATTATTGTAAATATAGACGGCGTCATCACACATGTAACCATTTATAAATATAACAATGAATGAAGTAGTGTTTTTCGAAGGCAATTTAAACAGTTGAAATAGTATAACAACAATTTATGGTGCATAACACCATCACATATCAAGTTAAATCGACACAAAAGACGATCGCACGTAAGCACTAACAACAGATTCCTAGACATAGAGACCGTGCAACTCCCCGGAAACTTGAAACTCTCACTTTCGAACAAGAAACGCTCGGTAGCTGTGGCTTTACAAGTAGGTAAGTATACTATATGAACACAAACAACACAAAACATTGACCGACGTGACATTCACCTACATCTATGAAATAAGTAAACGCTGAACATTGAAGCTGCTTGTATGAATGAATGCAAACACACACACACATAAACGTAGACATACATTAACCCACATAAAAGTCCATAATTATTAAATCGTCTGGTAAATACTGGGGATACCCCCGTTGGACCGCTGCCAACAGGAAGGGGCCATCTTTAAATTCCGAACAATGATGTGTTTAAAAATGTGTTAGATTGAAGGTTACCTTTAATATATGACACTTAGGAACTATAGCTAAACAGAACTATGATTTTTTGTAAAGATTTCCTGTTAAGCGTTTACGCATAATATGACATCAGCGATCGAAAAGTTCTTAAGCCCAAGCTAGTCCGAAGTAGTGTTTATGAGATTTCGGATATGAATTTACAGCAGAGAATTCGTATTTCTAATACGCATGCAAATAGTTTACAGAAAATGTTTTCATTTAAATATTTACAAGAAAGAATAGTATAGTTAGGTAAAAGCTACTAAGTGTTTACTTAGTAGCTTTTACTTACTAACTTAATAGGGGATATCTACAAACGTTTCGGAAAAATTCCGAAACTACCTCATTAATTTATATACGATGCCAATATTCACTTTAGTACAAAAGCATAGCTGGCAGTGATCTGTGTCGAAAAAGAAAAACAGCTCACTGTGAAAAATCTCAGCCGGCCCGGGGCAGGCTGCGCATGCATAAGTCGTTAGAGACTTGATCACGAATCGCCGGCTAAGGCCGAGACGTGCCCGCCCATTGCAATCAGATGACATCATTGCCCGGCTACATACGTATACCGATACCAACTTGCAAAACGGACGCACCGATTCCTCGATGCAACAGTGTTGTACCGCGCATAACAAATTGACCATTTCGAGAGTTGTAAAATGCAGATTATATTTAATATGACCAAATTATACGTTGTGTTTATTATAATTATGTAAATTAGCAGAGCTCAATGAAATTAGAATACACGTGTGTGTATTTACATAATAAAACAGTTGGTATAATAATTGTTTTGAATATCAAGTGATTACAGTTGATGCGTAACACGTTGCTTTCGCTTTTGGTCTCCGAGAATCCTAAGTCTCTCTGCGCACTGCTTTTAATCTGAATCCGAGAAATAACAAACAATATTTACACTAAATAACCTTGTTTATTATATTTATTAAAATTACGTTTTGAACAAGCCGTTTTTAGTATAAAGCAACGATCTACCAATGACATACACTAACAGAAAATCCAGAAAATATTGGATTTATGTAGCATGTGATATTTCTATAGCTTTTGTAAATCTCATACATTTTTTTGTTTTTCAACTAGCATTATCACTAACAGACCTATTTTACTTTGTATAGATTATCTGGTCAGAGTTTCATTAGTCCACACACAAAGATCTATAATTTTGTTCGCTAGTTTTCGTGCTTACAATAGTTTCTCGGATTCGGTTCGGTCGCAGTGCGTAAACCGTCTAAAGGTCGCGAAACGTCACAAAACGGCCCGTGATTGATGGTTGCGGTGACAGTGTCGCGTCACAGCATCGGGGTCGTGGGGTCAATGCCGTCACGATCACTTAAACCTACCTCGGTAACCGACTACCACATATTATAAACGTTATCTCAATGAACTTTATTTATTGTGTTTAATATTGTATTAATAAATGGGCAATAATTAATTTTACGGATGTCGTCTGTTTAATTAACTACCGATTGTAACTAGTAACGAAACTGTATAATATCACAATGACACTTATCAAAGTACCACTTACCTATACGGTTTTTTTTTTTGTGAATTAATTATTCTTCACTTTACATAACACTTTTTACGATCTTTACAGTGTTATAGTGGAATAAAATACAAATAATTAAGATTGCAACAAAGTGATATACAAATCAAATGCGTAAAAATATCTCCAAAAAATCTAAGTTTACGGAAAACTACACTATATTTTATTCTATTTGTACCTTTACATGTTTACCCTGCAAAACATTTGATGAAAGGTGAAGATGAGGCATGTGATGAAATATATAATACATCAGAAACTAAGCATGTTTCGGAGAAACACAAAAATGACATTAATCACAAAATCACTGTCTAGCCATATTACTTAATTTTAGTAGTTAGCAATTACTAAACAAACCGATCACTAGTTTCAAACAAATCTATAAATACTGTGAGAGTAATAAAGAAAAAGCTTCTCCTGGAAAAAATACGAATTGGCGCTTACGACGTTCTTTCGGAACACGCTTGATATTGTTGTGCTTAAACATAATTTGTTCTATTTTTGTAAATGCTATAAATATAAACAGTTTTACTTTTTAAACTTTGATAAATTATTGTAATCAAACCACAGGCGGTGGTGGGCGTTTCCTTATGAAATTTTGACTATTAACATTTTTTTAAATTTCATCACGCAAGTGAATAATGAAATTTAATGCGATGAAGCAGATCACAAGCTTAAGTGTTAATTTTTATTAGACGTTTTTCTCGAATTATTATTGTATTTCATATTATTAAAGGCACATTGCATGACGTTTAGTTACCCAAATGATACTATGGCAGCGCTGACTAAAAACTGCACACGGAAGGTCTCTGACGAAGACGCAGCAGTTTTCTAAAAAATGTTTGCAGCGTACTTTGGAATAGCGGAATGGGCTGCCAGGTCCCGTTATTCCCCAGAACTGTGCTATAATATTCTTCAAGGGAGCAGTGAACTACATTATCTGTCGTCTAAAACGCAACAACAACGCCCCTTGTGTTGCAGTTCTCCATAGGTGAATATAACCACTTGCCATCAATTTCATCGTCAACTTACCAACTTAAAAAATATTTAAAAATTATACTCTTAACTTATACTCAAGCCACTTAATAAAACTAAAAAAAAAAAATTAACTCGATCATACCTACAGATGTGTCAGCCGATTTCGATGGTTCGATGAATGTGAAATATTGAAATAATAAAAACATTATTTTAATATGACCACATATTCGCGAAAACGATAAGCTCCCGCACGTAATGAATTTTTGAGTGAATTTGTAAGATCTGTTTGTCAGAGGGCGGTCTGTAGATGTGTTATGAGTACCAAATAACATGAACCGAGTTTGGAAGACGATCCGAACCTCAATGCAACACGATTGCTTGTACCACATACATTAATAGCGTACGTTGGCGTATTGGAATAAAGAACCGTTCTTTAACTTACATTCCACCAGCGCAATTTACCACAAAACCACCAGACTACGTCTCGGTTACCATCCGTATGTGGTGAATGTTCCTTTTATCTGCATGGATGGATTTTCTACATTCATTATCTGAACAGTAAGGATCGGAATATGCTTCTAGAATCCATATTTTTGCGTTCTTACGACTTGGCAGTCTTTAAGTGAATATACATTTGTTGGACGGCTCTGCCCATCAGACACACCTTTACCTTCCACCAAGTTTGATTTGGGTCAAGCATCCGCCTGTAAACCGTTAAAACACAAGTGCTAAGTCCTATGTATTTGATTGAGCTATGATCCACACAGTGTATATGAATAATACATTAGGTTTGAAGCTCGTTATACTAAACCGCTAACAGTGTGTCGAATTTCGTCCAAAAAAGTGCAATCCGTCATCATTCAATGTTTATGTTTAAATATAAAAAGTAAATCCATAATATATTTTATGGATCTAATCAGCTTATGAACCCTGTATTCCTTCCTATACATATTACTTATTATCTTATAGCAGAGAATATTTTAACATTAAACATAATTTTAAAGTTATACAAGGTGATTTAATAGACGAGGAAGTTATTACAGGAGCATAATTTGTACCTTCTTGCAACGAATAAAAAATTAAATCACTATATTCCCTACAAAATCATAAATAAAAATTGATGAAAAATTAGAATTGATCCGAATAAAGTGTGGCCACCGTAAT
This sequence comes from Automeris io, assembly GCA_036320925.1. Classification (NCBI taxonomy): domain Eukaryota; kingdom Metazoa; phylum Arthropoda; class Insecta; order Lepidoptera; family Saturniidae; genus Automeris; species Automeris io. The sequence continues at coordinate 1,386,696 of JAUDJH010000030.1, read as the reverse complement.
TTTTTTTTTTATTTTTATTAATACAATCCTGTGACCATTTATTTCGTCACATCCTTACATTCTAGTGTACAATAATTAGATTGCTTATGCTGTATGCTTATTTTCTATCACATTATACAAATTGGTTTCACTTTGATTTCTTTTATTTTCTTTTACAATTCTTTCAATTAAAATAACGCCATACTCTAAAAATTTACCTCTGTATTCTTTATTGCTAATTAATACTTCCAAATTTTCCTCTTTTATTTCCTTCCCCAATGCTTGCTGTATGTTGTACCTAAGTACATTGTACTTATTGCATTTCGTTGGTACATGCAACGAGTTGTGATTGCTGGTGTTGTCGCATGAACATTTGGAATTTGTTAAAATGGCCACCGTAGCTTGTGTGGCATACAATTGATTGGTAAGCATATACAGTTCCTTTTACGTTATTGTAGGTAAACAGATATCGAAACGTTTTCCCTTCCTGGCTTTAGGACAGGCAAAATACCTACTCCATCATAAATTCTTATTCTCAACATAGACTATAATTTCCTTTGTTTAGAGGTTATTAATATTAATATATCACTATCTTTACATATTTGTAATAAGAATCGAATGTTGAATATCCTCCCTGAATATCGTCTGAATCGTCTATAAAATAACCTGTATATCTTGCCGTATCTATCTGTATACATGTAAACTGAACGATTTTGCCACAGCTGACATGAAGGAGGTATCGATCAAAAAGTATTCTATTATATTATAAATAAATAAACTTAGATGTAGTAGACTAATACTAGAAGAAGTAGATAGCAAGTATTATAATTCAAACAAACAACTGGCACAACAAGTGGACAGGTTTACAATGTGTTGTTTTAGCATGGACGATATCAAGCAGTCGTCCTTTTGGTTTTAGGGGTCCAGGCTGGTTTACGGCCTCGTTACCGGCGATCCAACGTTTTTATAGCGCGATTAAACCCCGCTCACCCTACACGGGAGACCCTGTTCGAGCAATTCTATTTTATTCTACCTACATCTACATTCAACTAGTACAATCTTTATACACTTTACAGATTTATTAAAAATGTTATCTGGTCACTCACTGCATATAGTTTAAAATTAATAAATGATAATGTATTGTATATAAAATAACCTAAAATAACATATATATTTCATAGTCCACTATTTTCACAAATATCCAGGCAAATATAAAAAAACAAAAAAATAAAAAAAAAATAAAAAAAATATAAAATTTAATATGTGTACTACGTTATTGGCATTCTAGATTTTTTATTTTTTGTTTCCTATTTTTTGTACATAATCTTATATATGCTGTGTAGTTACCGTTGAATAAATAAATAAATTATGAATGAATATTAATTACTCAAATTACCCGCTTATGACTTAGCTATACCTCAGTAACTACTTAATTAAAATATATTCATTAGGATAAACAAATTTTCCTTGACACTATACTAAATTGGTTATTTCTAGTGAAACATCGGATCGGACCGTTTGCGAAATAGGATAATTTGAAATATCGTATATTTTATTGTATACGTAAATTGAAATGATATATAAATTACAACTAATAATAAATAATATGATATATAAATAACAAAGCACGGGAAAACTAAAAATCCCAGGCCAATAAAGCCATAGATATAAGAAAATTGAAACAACACGGAAAGGCTCTACCAGTTCTGCGTGTCGTATAAATTATTAAAATTCAACAAAACGAGCGGCCGAGTGTCGACCGCATTTCGATCGCGACCGGCCTCGCGCCGCATTATCGAAATCGGACAGCGATAATTACATTCGAACCGAACACGGTCACTCCATTCCTCTGTCCGATCAAACTACTAAATAAAATCTACAGTTTGCAATGTAAATTTATCAATGAAAAATGTAGGTTTATTATTTATTTTGCTAATTACTGACGAATATTTAATTAACAACGGCATTTTGAAGAAAACCATTTTAATAACAAATTTTATTTGACTAACTAAATTAATATATTTATAAGATTAAGAAATGACTATAAAATAAAACTTATCCCAACTGTCTGTAATAGTGAGTGAGAAGAAAGAGTGGAAATCGCAGTCGGATTGGCATTATTACGAGTTTTTTACAATGAGGGTTATACTAAATCGATTATTGAATCGAATTCATCTTTGTTCTCCATTCGACATTAGATAAGAAATAGTTAAAACCGACCCTAATCAATAGCCATACACCTTTAGCTTTTATATTCAACACAATATATTAGAATCGCAATGAGAAAGCCAAAACTCAATTGCCCGCTTTGCACTCAATTGTTCGTAGGGCTCGTAGACTTGACGATAATTCTTCCACTGAGCCTCACTATCGAGCATCGACGTAAAGTCGTCTGCTTCGCAATCTTCAACTGGTTGCACAATGGGTAGTGTTTTCAAGAGCTATATTCTACCGGCCTCATTGCACTATAAAACCACCAGACGCCGTTCCATACATCATCCGTACGTGGTGGACGTTCCTTATTTCTGCACGAAAAAAATTGTTTCTACATTCATCATGCGAACAGCTTAGAAGTGGGATATGCTTCCAGTGACCATATTTTCACGTTCTTATGACTTGAGAGCTTTGAAGAGAAGAGAGAATAGGCATTTGTTGGGCGGACTTACTAACATATCATAAAAAACACAGGTACAATGGTCAGAAAACGAATGTAATAAGAGACTATAGAAATTAGGTCACCGAAGTGGGTCAACGCTATCAAATGATACAGCATTTTCGACTTGGTCGTTAGGGAAGAAAATCAGCGCATTTTCGACTTTGCCACTAATGCATACTTAATCTTATTTTCACAAGGCAAAAAAATACTTTTCATAATTACTCATTTACATAAATGCGCTGATAAAAAACCAATAATTAATTACATACTTCCTTTTTATTACAAAATAAATTAAACAAATATAAAACGCTCTTATATTAAATAAACGTTACATAATTTAAATATCATTATAGGCTGTTTATGGTTTTTTAAAACAAAAAAAAATATGATCTCATTTTGTATGTTCCTTTACGTATAATATATATTCATACAAATCGAACAGAGCGCATTAAAATATCTGCAAATCATAATTACAATTGCAATCATAATTGCAAAATGTATGCTTTGTGGCCGCATCGGCTTACTCATTAAAAGTCTTATGTAGGCTAAGAAAATTGCGTAATCATAGTAATGTGTCTTTTAATGATTAATAGATACTAAATTATATATGTACACTTAAAAAAGAAAATATATATATAAAAATCTATGTGTAAGAGTATAACATGTTTCTGAAACCGTAGACAACTTTTGGCGATAAAAGTATAAAATTGCAAATGCATGAGATTGTAATCATTGACATCTCCTATAATAAATCTTGTTTTCGACATCAGAAGAAGCACATTATGACTTGTTTTATGTTTAAGGTGGTGATGGCACATCTTTTAGATAAATAAATCCCTTTGAATAAATAAATACTTAAAAAACAATGTCACTTACTTTGATCATTAAAAAATAAATACATCGCCTATGAACACAACAAATCATGTTATTGTATGTCGCGTTAGTGTTGTATGTAAAACTTGATTAAAATTAATCTCGAGCAGAGTTGTTCGTGTCATAGTCAAATAATATTTGTTTTGTTTTTGCCCGTCGGCTGATTACGTCGCGCGTTGTTACCGTCATTCATTTGCGTCTACAGTAGAGATGTTCTAGATATCCGTATTTATAATTGGAAATTTAGGATATTAAAAATATAATAATTCATATCCATATTCAAAGAATTATTTCATGTAAATTAATCGAATAATTTTCGATCTCTTTATTCATTATAAATATTCTAGAAGCACCTATAAAACTCTTCATTATAAGTTTACTTAACTAAACTAGCACAACAACTAAATGAAAATGCTTTTAAAAAAAAAACAAGAGGATTCATTCACCCCAAATTATCAGTAGATCACAAAATGGCCATCTTCACATTCGTAGCCATAAGAATTAATTTTAAATTAAGCAACCTAGCAAAAATGCCCACAAATGTATTAATGTAATGTAACATGTCAACGATGGAAAGTGGTGATAATCGTCTATAGACAACCCGACAAAGCCGCTTTTTCCCTATTAATGATTCTGACACTATGCTATATCCTTATATATCTAAATAAATCTATATATAAACCTTGTTCTGAACATATAGTATGAATTGGGCTATGTTTATCAAACAAACAGTTTAGGAATGCAAACGCGACAAAATATCGTTCACATTTTACGTAATTTAAATATCCGTAACCGAAAATCCATATGCTTGACAACCCTAGTGTAGAGCACGCCATGGCCACCCCACTCAATCTCGTTTATTGCAAACGTAGAGCGGCCGAGCAGCCCTGCTTTTGAATGTTCATCGTGTGTTGCTTTTGCGCAGTTACCTCTAGCTTTTCTGCGAGCTGGCAATACTGCGCAACAACACTTTCGCTTCAATTCTTTAATGAAACTTTTATTAATTAGACTCTTTATGGCTCTTTCTTCGCATATTATATAAATTGACTTTAATATTAATTTATCGTGGTACAAAGTTATAACTGAAACAAAAGTTATACGTTATTAAGTAAAAACAAACATTTATGAAGTTCTAATTCTGAACTTATATTTTTAGAACTATCTCACCTACCTTAGTGAACCTATTATTAATGTTGCATAAAGGTTACTTTATTAAGCGTAACAGCTGAATCATTGTATAAGAACGAGTGTAAAGAAATCACGAGTTTATTTCGAAATTCGCAATAAAAAGCTCTAAAAAAGGTCGGGGTGCCGCTCGGCAGAACCGAACTTTGTCGGCGCAACAATTGACAGGGAGAGGAGCTTTGCGCGTTCCCCCAGTTTTGTACACGGTCGGTACATTCATTACAAAAAGCGTCACATCGCCGAACGGGCCCCAGTTTAATAATTCCACTCATTTCAGTTCCCCCGGGCGGGCCGGCGAGACAATGCTCGCTTTCCTAACGGTATCAATCAACATCACACAGCCCCGCTCTATCTAAGCGCAAGCCTTTAGGGTTGCACAGTATCTTTGATGGAATATTGTCTATGGAATATACATTTGTTTTTATTTTTCATCGTAAAATATTATTATTTTTTATCTTAGCTCGGTAAAGTAAAGATACTACACCTGATGCGAAACACAGCGTAGTCCTAAAACCAACCACGACTATTAAGAAATTGGATGTCCAAAACCTGCCAACCTGTCCAAAAGTGTTTTCGCGCTTCCTTCAGAGGGCCCAATATCAAAACAAAGAGGAAATATAATGACTGGAAGATCATTTCACGGCCCATTGTTACGGCAGAGGTACGATTACGGCATTTGGATATTCATAAGTGTGTTCTTAGTTTGCTGACGCTGTAACATAATTCTCGTTCTAAGATTGAATTTCCTTTGCTGTTAGTTGATGATACAATTGACTATGTAAGCATATGTTATTGTTAAATTACATCGTCACATTACTTTGCAAAACAAATTGCGGCGGCAAAATTCAATAACACAAATGCGCTTTATGAAAAGACGATTATTTTAATAGACAAGGCGCGTCCCAAGTTTCGCCGTCTGTTATGTTATTGCATAGGAAATTGCTTTCATTTTTCATTCGGAAACAATAGCGTACTGCAAATAACTTTTATTTACCCCACCGTTATACAAAACACATGTAGGTTTTCAGTCGAAACGCGCTTTCACAAACAGGCTTATTGCGCCGGGGCCGGTGTACTCTTAGGGTACTATCAAGTGCTAGATAGCGACAAGTGAATCAACCTAGGCAATGTCGCCCATTTGAATATTGTTTCATCATACTTCTTCATCCAAAATGACCACAAAAGAACATTAAAAATATTAAGTAATTTTACAAACAGTACAAATAAATTATTATTTACTATTTTCGATTATGTATAACAATACCAATTTATATATTGTAACCAGAGATGGGTAAAATCTAATTAATGATTAAAGATTACAAAATGTAGTCGTAATTTTAATTTTGTTGCTTTATAATCATAATTAAATCCCTTCAAAACATTAAGGAGTCATAAATGTATATGCAATTGATGATTCCGTAGTGTTTAAAAAGTAGACGAGCAAAACGCTGTCATATTAATGATGATAAACGTAAAATGTAATCGTAATCGTTTTTCATTAATCTGATTACATTTTGCCCATCTACATCTATGATTGTAACTAATCTTAGGAGATTTGTAACGGATTACTATCAAGTGAGCTGTCATAGTAGGTGTGGTGCCCTTTAATAAAAATAAACATAAAAATATTATCATTTAATATTTTCTTAATCCAAAACATTATAGTATTTATTAGTTACAAAATATCGTAACTTTATATTGTTTTGGACAACAATATAACAAACAATTCAAACAAAATGCTTTTGTATTTTAAAAACTGATACTTTAATTTCGTCTTCGATATTTAATCACTGCTATCGTTCATTATCTCATCGATACAAGAGCGGATGTTGCTTTTCCTTAATACGTATTATATGTCCGTAATAATATTAGGGTGTTATCATGTCGTAAAAATGAACCAACATTTCGGCTGTAGATATTAAGAGAACAGCTTCATTAGGTACGGAAACGAGCACGTTGTACTTTGTTCTTTACGTGACTAGCTGCCTACATTATTCAGCCATTAGTGTAAGGTACTTAGTACACGCTGAACCATGCTCTGCCATTTGCTCTTCCACATAAAAATGTAGCTTTATTAACAAACTCAATTTTAATGTTCTTTAGTAAATGATATCATACCTAATAAAGAATGTGATTTTTATAGTTAACGAATAGGTGTACAAATATTTTTAAAATTATAATAATTAATTACTACAAATCAATATAATAAATTTCTACTCAGTTTGTAGTACTGAAGACTTTATATAAAATAAAAAATACATTCATTTGTTGTTCTATAAAATAATGACGCAATATTCTATAGACACGTATGTTTTTATCCGTTTCATCAAATTTTAATTTCCGTAGACAAAATGTTTTTTTTTATATGGAAATAAACACATTAAAAAAGTACATGTAGGTACTAATTTGAATTTTAGATTTTTTTTTTACATTATTGCGTTTGTTTTTTATAATAATATTATATCGTCGCGCTATAACCCTGTCAGAGCAGATTATTCACAGAATCGCTGATTCTATCACAATATTATCCTGTGGCAGTAACTCCCAATTGCATAAAATGCAAATCCTTTAGCGGTTAGGTTTTTAATAATAATAAACATTGATTTCTACCCGCTTGCAATATCCCCACAGCCTTTAACATTTCACTTGCAGTCAAATGCCATCGCATCATAACGTAAGGAATGTGACATACCTCAATTTAGTCGAACTATATTTCAATTATTGTTAAAATGTTCAATTCCATACAATTAGTAAAGAAATCACATTTATAACAAATGTATTCGCTTTTAATTTTATAAAACGAAAAAAAAAAATAACAAAAGAATCGAAGTTTTCTTTAAAAGCAGCCCGTAACTAATCTCGAATAAAAAAAAAACGTTACGTATCTACCCACATTTGATAAGACATAATTTACCAATATAATTTTAAAAAATCTAATTAATACTTGTTTTGCTTAGAGGTTTTTATGTTTCTTTCATTACGTTTAAATTGCCGATAAATTCTTAGTAAATTGACGAAGCATAGGTAGCATCGTAAAAAAAAACTTGAATCCCAAAAATAGTTGTTAAACAAAAAGCCTAATAGAAAGAAATATTGAATAGGTGTACTTTCAGCGTCTTGCAACTAAAACTTTTAAAACAAATGATATGTTTATTACTTTTTAATTACATTACTTACAAACGTATCTGTTTATATAGCATACAATTAGTTAATTCTGGAAGCTAATTATGGCGCAATTGTTGTATCGAGTAAATAGCTTTTTAATTCATAGGCTCTCTACTCATCGGCCGCACGTCATAGTTGATTGATTATGCTGCCGTCTTATACGACGACTTTTAACTACCGTCAGTCCTTGTAAAGGATATTATTTCTGCAGTATATCATGCTGTTGTTGTTTCATGATTTGGCAGCTATATTCAGTTATTTATTACGATTTTTAATTATATTATCAGTGAATAATGTTACTAAAAATAAACTTTCTAGAGGCTCTCGGAGTTCTTTTAGGTAGATATAAATCATTCATATTAAATGCTACAAAATAATAAAAGCAGTATTTTTTTCAATTGATTCACTGAATAAATTGTATACTGATGAAATTCTAAGTTATCAGATTCTGTAATCATAGAAAAACGTGTATGCGTTAAATTGGTTTGACCAATTTATTTTGTTACTCACAGAATCTGGATCGTGTGCATTCGGCGTCGACGTTTGCGGCGGCCTTGGTGGTGGTGGGTAACCCTGAAACAAAACAAAAAGGAATTTTACTTTTCCGTAACACCGTCAAAAAAAAAAACTACCGGGCTCTTACTCTAATAATTTAACTTAAACTATTATCTATAGCTTAGATTATTATCAACTATGTGTATTTAATTAATTATAATTACTTCAATTTAAGTATTTCGCCAAAAATATCTTGTAACAACATAACATTGTAATTTAATTAATTTCAACATAAACGACGCACCGAAAACATCCCTAACTTATACTTAGTTTGACCTTGTCTGTTACCCATAAAAAATTATAATTTATTTAATACAAATTTTAATGAAGAGAAATACACAAAATAATTTAAAGATCAGAATCTATTCAAGTCAAGCTTTAGGCCAAATAACTTTGTTGCGGTTTCTATATCAGTAATACTTATAAAATTCTAAACAAGCTTATTTATACGCACGGCTAAACATGAATTTCTGCCATATAATAGGCAACTGAAGTCTAGTTCAAGCCGATGTATATGGAAAACGAAACGGCAATAAGAAATGTATTTTGTACACGAAGGCACAGTGTTTTTAGTGTTGCATTCATGAGCCCGGCACTTACAATGTATCGTTTTATATTTAGTTTCGAAGCAGGGAGGAGTTGCTTTGGTTAAACTAGCGCAATACGTATTAGAATATAGTATAGATCCTTATTCATCGACAACTTATTTCAAAATATTAATGTATATTCAATTGTATAAAATAATCAAAAACAAAAAAATAAATAAACACAAAGCCAATAAAAACCAAGCTAAACCACCGACTCGTACATGACTACCGTTACGAGTTCATAGCTGTTATTATACTATATTTTCAAATCAATATATTTTATCTGTATTATAAGGAATTTCTAACTCTTAACAACTTATGCATGTAAGCAATTTTAATGATGTGTTAATAACGTTATGTACCTACCAAACAGAATAAAAATGATCACGGTAATAATAACATACTTTGCTTTCCATTGGGAAAGAACAGTCACACTCAGTGTTAATATATCTTTGGAGAATATCACACGCACAGCCTACTTCAGCCTTGTTTTAATTAATAGTTTGATCATTCGACTGAAACACCGTTACAAATTGAATGGGACCAGGCAAGGACATTATCCGATACAAACATGATATGAAACATTACCGGACTGTTGACCCTGTCACGCAATACAATCGCTAATTGCAGCAAATTGTACCTAGGCATGTTTCACGATAAACGAGACTCGTGAGAAATGAATACCACGACAAGAGAAAAATCTAATGCCCAGCCGGTAAATTTCAGGTTACATATTATGATGGTGAAAAAAGGTTAAAAATACATTCTTTATTACGTAAGTCAATAAAAAAAGCCTCTATTATTTGTGAAACAAGAAAATAAATAAAAATGTTATAAACAACGACCGTGATTCACTAATATACTTTTTTATATTGATATATACTTATACCATTTTATGTGTTGATTAAATAAAATTAAAACGAAATATACAAGCATCATAAAAAACAGAATCGGTGAGCTGCAACAAGAATTAAATGGCTATTTAAAGATAGAAATGATGACAAAATAGCTTCAAGCTAGCTTCAAGTTCAAGTTAGTCTCGTGCGACACTATGCCGACGACTGTAATTTCACTACAAAACTCGAGAGATCTCGAAAGGATTAAGTCGTAAAAAGTATTGTCCTAGAAAACCTAAATAGCTATATTTTTAATTAAGATTACAAAAACATTTACTCAAAGTATATTATATGAAAAGCACGTGCCCAAAAGTAATCGATTAAAATGTTCAGCATATTTTTATGTAAAATTTTATTCATATACATTTTTAAACAGCCATTTCACTTCATGAACTTGAACTACTGACTTGAAAAGATTTCAATAATGAGGTGCTGACTACCTTTTAAACTTTTTAATACATCCAACTTGTTAATATAGATCGCAATAACCAAAGACAAATAGTGTCAGTTACTGTTCTTTGAACAATTGAATTGCATTATTTTGCGGAGAGTGCAAAAGGGGAGAACGCGCGGAACATAATTTATCCAAGTCGGCGATTCTCGACAGCCCTGCCGCGCCGTAGTGACTCCGCCAAAGTGGAGAATGTACGTCTCGCAGTCAGCGCTTTGGAGGTTTCAACCCAAGCGAAGGGTTGCCACACAAAAGTGATGAGAACTGTGATAAATTCGCAGTTATTACGGAAGTAAAGTCACACATTACCTAGAGCGTTATAGTGGAAGAAGTGAGCTCATATATCAAATACATTCTTGATTTATTGTAAATGCAATATTGATGCGTAAACAGCGCATCTAGAAGTTTAAGGTTTTTTTAATTGATAAAAGAATCACATGTTTTGAAATCAGATGATAACATAAATATATGTAATTTTTTTTATTACATATATAGAATCCAATCACTTAAAAATAACATCAAATAAAACGTCAATTTGTAGTCAGTCTATTTTCATATCGCACAGAAAAAAATAATCTCTGAACCTTTGGTAAATAGTGTTTTCTGTACAATAAAATATACTCTGTAGTGTTTTTAGCGAGCGTCGAGGTAGCGAGCAGGTAGAGCTGTCTCGTTCAACCGGCGCGCCTACTGGAGGGGAATATTAAACGAACCGTACCCTGTCATCTATTATATTATCTTACAGTTCAGTCCCGGTGCCAGGATCTAACGTATAATGCGATATTCCATAAAGCGACATTGCAAAAGTGTACAAGGACGTAGAGATACCCACATTCAATGCATCTATTAATATGTTTCGATATGTTATGTGTATCGATATTGAATACGTATCTACTCGATTTCGTAAGACCGTCCCGCCTGCCTCTCAGATAATTTTAATCATTTCTTCTCTATATTTTTATGATTTATCGTACAAACTAAGACATCGAGACTCAAAGGTTTTTTTACTGATTCGTTTAAATATTTGCACTGCATCGGATGGCAAAGGTCAAGAAAGGCGACCGTTACGAGAAATAAATACTACAGCAGAAGGTTATTTTAAGTAGGTAACAAAACACAAAATGTCGAAGCGAGTGATTATGAGGAATGATACCTAAATGTAGGTAGACATAATGTTTTTCTTAATTGTATATTTTCTCTAGCGAAGTCCAGTAAAGTATAATTAGTGATTGTTGATTAGTGGTCGGCCGGTGCCGGTGGCGCGATGCCGTGGCCCCTCTGGACGTTCGTGCGTCTGCAGGCTTATGGTTATTAATAACGTTGTCCCCCACGCCGCGGTCCCCCCGAGCCCCCACGCTCGCCGACTCTGCCGCACGTCTGACATTTTAATTCCGCAGCTACGACGATATAAGTCCATTGCATACCTTTTTCTATCGACAAAATTTATATCGACAATCGCGCGCACTTCTCTACTGCTTTCGTATGCAAATGAAACCTTCAGAAGTTGTCTTTGTTGCACTCAGCAGATTTGTTGCGTGCATGTTGCTTGATATTTAAAGATCTTGCGCTAATAAACATACTCTAACAGCCTCTAAACTAATTTCAGTAAAAAATTCAGCTATCTAGATATCATTATCAGTAAAATAAGACGATAAAAAGATTACAGTCATGAGTCATCGTATAATAATGATCTTGATTTATAAAGCATTCATGATTCGTGTGATCATTGACAGTTTACGTTCTAAGTTCAATAACATTTATTAATTCACATTCAATATATTAGATTATTATGAAGCAAGTCAACAAACAGTGTCGACTATTATAGGAGGAATTCATGATAATATATCGAACACATAGGGACGTCACTAGCTACTTGCACGAGTGGCACAATGGCGGTCGGGCGAGCGCAGGTCGAGCGCAACATGGCTGCCTGGTAGGCGGTTCGAGTGAAAGAGACTACCGATTCATCCACTATGCCGCTCTCGGTCGCACCCGGTCGCAACGTTCGCATCGATCTCCACTCTCTGTGCCCGCTCTGGCACCAGAAAGGCGGAACTAACAAAATTACAAAGCGCTTTCGAGCCGCTAATCATAAAATAAGATACGACGTTTCATTTCGAGCGTACGACTCTCGAGTGATCACGATGCTGGAATGGCCCTTGACTCTCAAAATTCTCCACTGACATCATATTGACCGACGCATCGTTGCCTGGGAGTTTTATCGACTCTTAAGCATAGTTTATATGTATGTTGTTCACGTTGATTGAAACTATAAAAGACTTTATAATATGGCTTTTCACAATAAAAAAAAAAAACAAAAAGGTTTTGTTATAGATTTTCATTTCTTGGTAATTGAAGCCCCTTTTGGACTACACCATACTTTTAATTAGATTCGATGTAGTCAATTTGTTGGATCAATATAAAAACTTAGGCTGAGATTTATAGACGCAACTTCAAGTTTGCATAAACTTTACTAAAACATTACAATTTATATTACTCAATGAATGTCAAAGGATTTGTTAAGTCACCGATTTTATCAACATGGACTTGAGTCTGCGAATACTATGGCTATAACTCAAGTTCCTATTACATATATATTAATTTTTTTGTCAAAACGAATTAATATTTTGAGAAGTCTACGAAGCAAAGTCGAAATAGTATAAAAGAACGGTGGGCAAATTATAATTTATAAACTAAATAAAGGCGTATGTGGAACTACACTTTACATTTAGCTTAACAGTACCAGTGACAGGTTTATTTGCGCATAAATTGTAGCCAAGCTTTTCAATGGAGCGGCGGGGACCTTTGTAACGTTTGAAAGAGTTTCAGGATCAATCATGTTAAACCGTTACTATTGCTAATGTGTTATAAAAACAATTACAATAAATAATAAGAATTGTTTCAATGATCATTAATTACAAATGATATAACAACAATTCAAATTATAACAAACAATCCAAAAATAGATGCCCAGTAATCTGAAGCTTCAATTTAGCGTCAATAGAAACGGAAATGTATTTATAGGTACGGATTATTTCGGCTTACGTCGAACGTTAGATATGTATCGCATCAGTCAATTAATTTTAATAATAATATAATAGTGATGCGATAAACAGAAACTTTAACGTAAGGTAAATAGATATAATATCTATATGGTGCGTAACTTTCAGAACATACTAATCAACTGCAAATATTGAATAGTGTGTTTTGGATCCTGTACAAGAAAACTAAATATGAGCGCCAGATAAAACATACGTTAATTTTTGTATCGTTCTATAAATGTGCAATGCTTTTTTTATTTATTTTTCCTTTATTTTTAACGGGACTTTTGTTCTTTTGAATATACCAGCCCCATCGTACCTTAATCTACAAATACAAAAAGACATGAAAAACTAACAAATAATAAAGAATTATGAACTATTTGTACATGTCCCACAACATTCCGGGGACACCAGAAGCTGGTTCCGCTAGAATGCTTTGAAACATGTCTACATCATAAAAAAATTAAGGTTCAACCTATTTACGACAGATCTTGCTAGTCACATTCCATCAGGAAGTGACGGACATCGTCAAATTTGCCACATGTTTCACAAAGTGGTAAGTCGACCAGTTTCATGAGATATCCAAACTTCCTTGATGGAATGTGACCTGATCATAGCCTAAATGCTGCAGTCGCACAGGATCTGCTCATATTACTATTGACAAACCAAGGAAAAGGTGGAGGCTGGCACTATGCTTCTTAATAAATTTACATTAAAATAAGGATTTCAACATGTTTTTATATTTACATATTTTGTGACAATAATAGTTTTAAACTACCGTAAAAAATCACTTAATACATACGACCACTTTTATAACGCTCTATAAATTTTGAGATGTTAACACTAAAAAATCATAAATCAAAAAGAGTTTTCTTTAAATTTAAGAAGAGTTTCTGATACTAGGCATTAGAATTGACATGCAAAAAATAATTCATCAAACAAATCGGAATCACTACAGTAAACAAATTAGACAAACACGAATCCCACATACATTATGTGCACAGAAGCGGCCATAAATGAATGGCACCCAGAGAACCAAACATAGAATAGAAATATGCTAATCGAGCAAAGGCCGGAAAGCGTGTAGATTCCAATCACTTCGCTGTGACGAACCGATCATTTACGTCATTGAATCACGAGTTACGTGCGAGAAGGCTTCAATTTCAGTTTATATTATACTTAATATGTTTACTGGGAGAATTTCAAAGATTTTTCTCGGAATGTCTTAACTTTAAAGTGTTGTTTGCCACAGTGAAATTATAATATCCATCAAGATATGAATATAACATTATTGCGAGTGGAAGTAAGAGCAGAAGTCGACCTAGGCTAGCCTCCGTAGAGCAAATGAAGAGATTTGATGAACGGTAAGGTAATTGAAATCGGCAAAAGTACTGGAAAGGATTAATGAATGTTGAATGAAGATAAAGATTATAAAAACAATATAATATTGGCATGAGTATACAAGACACAGATATCAAAATATTCTAACAGATGAGACAGGTACATCTCAATGTTATCAGATGTAAGAAAGATTTGAGGATAAATTCTAAGGCATAATTTAAAATACTTAAAGTTAGGACGAACCCAATACTTAAACAGCTATTCAAACATTAAAAATTATTAATGTATTATATTATTCTACATATAAAAAATAAATAAATAAAATCAAAGTAAAAAAAGAACCGAATGTAAGATAAACAAGTCAATATTCTTCAACGATTATTATAATAAGAGCACGTAAAATTAAAAGGGGGAAAAGAAACGAAACAATAAACATAACGAAAGTAAAAGTTGTCCATTAAGCGGGCCACGAGCATAGACGGTTTATTGAAATAGTTACGGTCGGAGGAGGTAATTTTTAAAAATTGCTACCAACCAGGCATTTCGTACATCGAGTAGCAGTTTAATGTGTTGCTATAACAGTAAAGTTCATAGCCAAAGTTTTATCCGTGGAGTATCATGGCTTATACTACGTTCTCTTATTATCGCGTAGTATAAACCTAACACATTATCTGAAATATCATTACTGCAAAACCGATTCACATTAATATCAATGTAAATTCATTTTATAGCATGATGAAAGTAAATATCTACAGTTGAAAATAACAGGAAACAAAAGAACCTTTTTAACAGATATAGTATGTATTTGTATGGTATTACTTCATATTTAATGCATCTAAAAGTTAACTAAACGTATAAACTTTAAACTATATTGGAAGTAAATGTTGCCTTTTTCACATTTCCTTTATAATAAGTGTATTGAACAATCCTACCAATATTCAGCCAAGTCTGAATTTTTGGATGTCCAAATTGACCGAACTATTTAAGTCAATAGAATAAACCTAATTTTCCCTCGGGTTACAAAAATATCAAACACAAGTAGTCAAATCAGTCAAAATTATCGAAAATTTCCACCACCGCCGCAACTCGAAGCGATACAGCCACGATAAACAAAATGCAAACATGAGGCGACACTGAGCCGTGAATCTTGAACGCGTAGATATTTTACGTAAATTTACGAAAATCAAAAAGTTTCAACCAACGAAAAACGCATCGCTGGTATTAAAATTCGTTTGAACACTGCACATTTTTTAAATTCCTTTTTCGTACAAAACAGTATATGCGTCGTTATAAATTGAGATGTATTTTTCATTGAAGAACTTTTCAGGTCATCATCACTTTAATTAATGAACACGAAAAAAAAACAGTCGATACTGTGACAAAAACCTTCGACGACTGTGAATTTTAAGTTGATCGAACGTGCATTTCCTCTATGAATAATGTAGTTTTTTCTTTATGTAACAGGTATCCACCCTATCATTTTCATCCCAAGCAATGTTTATTGCAAACAGATTTACCAGTTTGAAATGTGAATAAAGCGATTAAATGTATACGTTAACCTATTAAAAGCTGATAGTAACTATAATAGCATACTTTGTTCATTTGAGAACAAAATATGAAATTAAAATACACCAATAATTCACCAAACTTCATAAAATAACAATTATAAGATTTGAAAAAAAAATTATGTCAAAAAAGGATTTCTATTTTAAAAAGTTTGACAACACTGTCATTATTATTTAAATGCAATTATGCAAAAAAAAAATCACGCAAAGTAAAAAGCTCGTTTTGATTTTGTTTGCATTTATATTATACTAGCTGACCCGGTAAACATTCTGCCATATAAATTATTTCTAGTAAATATTTTAATATTTAGTTCAGTACTTTTTTAGATAACATTCGTATTCAAATTCATTTTTAAGGGAGATGGTGGTCTATACAACAATAATCATGATTTTTTAATAACTTTAGGAAACCGAGAAGTATGCTAAAGGTTTTGATATCCTTGTGAAAACGGCAAAGACTATAGAAAATATAAATAAATACATATCTTTAGATTGCGTAGTGTTAAAATTATGATTTTTCATAGCGCAAGGGACCGTAGACTGAGCATATATAATATTACACCTTGATACCTCCACGTGTTGCTGAGGAAAAAAAGGCTTTTGACAAAGACAACAAAGTGATCCTTTCTTTGATAATCGCTTCACCCAGCCAACCAAATTCGTCCAGTCGCCCGGGGACCGAATAGCCTTATTCAGGCTTCCACTCTGGGAGCGGTTGATGTAAAGAACCCACGCCTCCAAACCTTTATCATGGGCGGCGCGCCGGACACTGCGCACCGCCTCCCTCTCTTCCGGACAGCAGACTTCCCTCAAGTCTACTGCCCGGAACATAGTGATCCTAAAATAAAGTCTGCCACTGTAAAAGTCCAAAAATGCACTGGATTGATAATTTTTTTATATTTACTACTATGGTTAACGCTGAAAATAATAATGTTCCTTTGTTCATATGTAGATAAAGGACAAATTTTTGTGCCGAGTGGGGTCCTCGCGATTCTCTCCAGCATTCGTTATAAAACATTAACATTTTATTAATCTGAGTCTGACGCAGTTTATGACTGCATACTAGACATTCATTAGCTGGATCTGACCTGGAACGATCCGGTTTAGTCCCATTGAATCTGGCAAAAGTGGGATCAAAGCGCACGTTGGGGAGTGCACGCTCTGTGAAGCAGTCGAACCGGCATTTTTCTACAATCCTCAAAAGAGTCTCAGACTGGATCTACGATCAGCGAACCTTGACCGTGACCAATGTTCATTTGGACCGCCCGGAATTGACTCTTCAGCTATTGAAAGTCGCCGGCACCAATACCATCGCTGACAAGGTCCGTAATAGTGTAGTAAGAGAAAGTAAGTACCTGATGTTGCGGCGATGGTTGCACCCCGTGGGGCGGCAGGTGCGGTGCGTGTTGCGTGTCCTGTGTTGGAGACAGTGCGCCGGGCGCGTTCTGCGAAGCGCCGGGGCTCGGTGCGCCGCTAGGCAGGGAGGGAGGTTGCGGGGATCCGCCGCGCTCGTAGCCCTAGACAATATTTTATTACATTACTAGAAGTACCAACGTGAATCTTGTATACGGTAAAAATAATGAACAAATCCGTTAAGCCCCGTTTAAGAGAAAGTTGTTATTAGTCAAGCTTAAGTGAAAATGGACAGTGCCCGTTTCCACAATGCTTGTGTAAGTGTATAAGGAAACTGTCAAAGTCGAGACAAGGTTAAAACAAAAGACAACGAGAAGATCACTATTCAGTGGCTAGTTATAGCCCAAGACTTAGGTGTAGACAATTTTAAAGGAGTTCTAGATCCAAAGATGGGCACGCTGTAATTAAATAATTATGTAGTCGTATTAGGGCCATTATTTAGTATAGCGTAGTGCATAGTATAATGTAATTTATGATATGCAGCAATTTGTACATTTAAACCATTTTATTTAAACTCTTTAAAGTAAGATAATATCTACTACGAATATGTAAATCTGTATCTCTATTTCTATTTAACCCATAAAAACATTAAGATAAATTAGCATAAAGTACCTTCTACAAGTTTTTGTTCACAGCCTTATATTTTTGTGGCCTACAGATGATTTCTCAGTTTCAGTATTTGCAAACGTAGAATTTGTGCTTGTAAAGGCATCGATCATAAAAAACTAAATCCTACTGGGAAGTTTTTTTTTTTTTTTTTAATATACAAACTATGTTTGTAATCTTGTCAACGTTGGCATCTTAGTATTATATAAACGCTGGCAGACCGTACGTAATATGCCAAGAGAAGTGAGTTAGGTCGTTGAAAAACATTTTGATAAGAAAATTACAAAAGGTCGGTATCCTTGACCGTGACTCGAGTTCAGGACCGAACAACCTTAATCACGTTTTTAGGCCAAAAATACAAAGAAATATGTTTTCCACTTGAATACAAATCGCGTTTCGTGGATTAATTTACAGACTATTAACTTTTTTATTTTACAAACTAGTTTTCACTTACGCCAACGGCTGAATATTTTTTTTATTAACCAAGATTAAGAAACGATATCAAAATTTGTCATTTTAAGTAGATATGTAACCTTTAATCAGTTTCCTTTACAGATAAGAGAAGACCCTTTGGTTTTATGTTCAAAGTGGCTTGCAGAATACAGAAGTTAAACTGTTTCAATAGGTTCCCAACTATTTTAATGATCTCTTCTACTACATTAGAAATCATGTCAAATACATGTGCAAATGGAAAAGTATTCACGAATTCACATAAGAAATATGTAATTTTCTTTCAGGAGCCAGAAACAAACAACAATTAAGTAATGACTAAAACAACTTATCTATACCGAATCAAATTGGGGAATTTCTATTCAACTGTAGAAGCTAGTATATTTTAAAATAATTTTGAATTATAATTATGTATTTTATGTACCTATTAAATATGTACTAAAGCAAGCATCATTCATCAGTCTTTTTTTGAATACTATCTCGACAAAGTGAATACATTAAACTTGACGGAAAGTATCGTTGTAGTCTAAAACGGCAGAACAATTGCCACGAGACGAAAACCCGTACATAAACATTTCATTTGAAAAATATATACCCGGAACGAAATATTAAATTACCGATTACCAAATAAATTGAAGCACATTAAAATGCAGATATTGAATGTACGCAATGATTAGAAACAGTATTTAACGATCAAGCACGTGCCAGAACAGGTCATCGGACACAGTCGACCTTGACCGTGCATCCATTATGCACACCCGTTTACTTGCAAACGAGTGCACCACCGCAACGCATCTCCAGCCGCCGGTATTTGTGTGTGAATTTACAAGATCGTAACCGTTAGTGTACACTTATCGACTTGGTAATTATATAATGATTCTCTGTCATTATTCAAGTACACAAGAACTTTGGACTCAAGATATACGTAAAAGCGTAGATATTGTCACTAATGTTATAGACACAGGAACAGCCCAAGGGTAAATAATTCTTGATGTTCGATAGTAATGATGGAAACAATATAGATAGGCAAAGGTTCGCGCTATCATAACAAGCAAGTGCTGAACTGAACCTGTAAGTTTATCAACTATAATAAAGTAATATTAGAATATCATCAGCAGCAAGTCATACCACGGCGCAGCCCTGTTCAATGTCGGTACATGAAACAATTCCACGAGAATTACGATCAAGTTCATACAATCTTTCAAAGAGATCTCTAGCCATTCTCTGTATTAATTATTCAACGTGCGTTTCCTTTAAAAGACTACTTAAAAACTGAAGATAAAAAAAAACAACATGAATAATGTTAACATGAAAACAACGTAGTTCGGAACTAGATAGATAATTTATAATTAACCATATCGAGGGGTGAAAGGATATTTGGTTTAAGTGACATTTTTTTGGTGATGTAGTAATAATTACAAATAGCCTTTCACCCCTCAATATAAAATTGAAAGGTAAGCATAAGTTTTCAGTAAGAACTTTTACTGGAAACAAGCACAAATCATTAGGAGCTCACAAACAGCAATAATAATTGCGTCAGTCGTACTGTGCTTTCACTTAGCGGCACTCGCGGCGAGTTTCCGCATCACGTTTCAAGGCTGCAAGATAAGGCTGGCCTGATATATACTAATCCAGGTCAAGAGGAGTCATTCACATTTGTTTTCCCCCTACGGCGATAATTGAATAATCGTTGCGTCATAGGTTCACGGTCTCCCTATTACGTATTGTTCTTGATAACGTAATAATAACAAGTATATATTTACACATACAATTAATTGAATCGACCACCTGATTACGGTTTCATTTGTGTAAAGATAATTATTTTGTATAAGTTATTTTCTACTTGAATTTTAATGACACAAGTGCTCTTTGGACGATTATAACACATCATGCTTTAATAAATATACAGAAAACATTTAATGAGATATTACTTCAAGATTGTGGTTTTTTGTAAGCTCAAAAGTATGTAATATAGTTTGTTGTTTACAATAATCAACAAAACGACTTATTGAACTGATCTGATGGTGTGTATGTACCTTACAAAATAAGAAAAGATGCTAAATGTTATGAATACAATAATTTGTCACCAGATTGCATATAGATGAACTTATTAAGATAATAATATTTAAATAAAATTGAACAAATAAACTTTTGAAAATATTCAATTAAACTAGCTACAAAACTCGATACCCATTCAGTTTTACTTGATACCAGGATATCCTTTAAAATATTTAAATTTCATTATTCAAATGAGGAGTGTTCTAATCAGCTTAGAACGGCTCTAAAGTAACAGACTATGGCTAGAAGAGGGTCGGCTTCAGCCTTTCGAAGCCGTAATTGGATATGCTGCGCCTCATTTGTCTGCAAAGCCGAAACCTATTTAATACCTGACGATACGCAGCGGGCTATTATCGTTCCCATTAGCGACACGCTCACTACCGGGCTACTGGTGACGTAAATGCCATTATAAGTACAAAGGGTATTATGGTGAAAGACCAAAATTCGAAACTGTCCATTATGCCGACAAAATGACAGCGATTTTGTTTGATATCTATTATACTTATTTATGAAAATATCTTCATGCTGTCACTTTAACGAAATATTTTCATACGGAACGAGAGCAGGTCAGGTAGCCTTTGCCCAAAATAAAAGTATTGAGACCACTTTCCCTGAATAATAATTCCGTGGTAAAAGTTGTTAGGGTTCGCACGGCTGTGAAATCGAGACTATAGCCTGGAAGCTAGCGTACTTTGGTTGAGTTTCGAACATCCGCGTCGGTCGCCAACCAATCCATCAAAGGAGGGAGACGGAATCGGGTGTGAGTACAACTCCCCCCTTGTACCCACATAAATATTGCGGGTAGGTGAGTACAAACCCTTTGACCGAGTTCTGTTTACTTTCGTTTTCGCTCAGCTGACGGCGTTTGCCTCCCTGCCCGCATACACCTCCACTATTATGTTAATTAGAAACAAAGGTGCGCTTTCAACTGTAAGTCATTTAATTGGTTTAATAAACACAAGCGAATAGTTGTCGTAAAGAACAGGAATCTCTACATAACATTACTATGTCACTGATTGGACGTTAAAGGAAGACCCGTAGCTCAGAATTAATTGAACGTTGTGGACGGTAAGGTGCTTTTTTGCAGCGTCATTGGAGCCGCGAACGAGGTTATCCCGGGAGCACTCAAGGTTGCAACGAGTGCGGACGTGGCAGACAGGGTGTAGACGTGCATTATTAGGTGGGTGCCGGAACACCCGCGGGAGACGTGCCGAGGCGGAGGGGTGCGCGTACGTCATCACCTGAGGCGCGTCCTTGAAACCGTCGTCGCATTCATTGCACCCGGATGCGGCCCGTATCTCCGAGCCGCAATACGCTCGCTCAAGATACTACACCCATATCTTTAAAACCGCCACACCCTCCTGACATTGTTGAGATCACGAATTGCAAACACTAAGCCTCCATTCATCTTTTTGATTCATGAACGTGAATAACTAAACTTTTGTTCACGCAACTTTGAACATTCTAAAGATAGCTTTTCACTGTGGATGTTAAAACAAGCCAGCTCGAAGTAGCTAGGTTCGACTTAGCGAAGCTCAAAGTTTAGATGTACAGGCACTCCTCGTGGGGAAATTATAGATCAAGACGCCTAACCAAAATAACATTAAATCATCGATATCGCTAGTAAAAAATTACAAAACGTATAGGATTCAAATAAGCTTTCGAATTTTTTCTCAATTGCATATATCTGCACTTTTCCACTAGCGATATCAATAAACGAATTTTACTTTCTCTAGGCTCTCGGGTACAGCTCGTGGCTCGCCTTAACTTACTTTACTTATTAAGGGGCAACAACTCGCTAAAGGAACATACCAAATTAAATACCAGTCTTTTAGCCTAAAACTCAAGGCCTAAAGTGTTTAAAAAAAATTGCGTTTTATACGTTTTCAGAGAGTGCGTGTAAAAAGTAAAAGTAAAAGAGAGTTTAGTGTAAATTTATTTTTACTTAATTCTATCTTATATTAGCAAATATAGTTGATTACAAACGTTTACTTGCCTTTTTTTTTATTCAAAGACGATCAGTGTACAGATTACATGTCTTTAAAGAAGCAAGAGCCGCCACAACGCAAACATTGTAAACATTGGAGGGAACAATATACGTTGCGACACGACATAAAAATGTATCGGAAAAGACTGTACCACTCCGTCGTCGCAACCCTATCACATCACCCACCACGTCTCACGAAGCGCAAATCTGGTATGCGTGGGGTGCGGCACCTCAACGCACCCTGTGCGCACCATTGGTACTTGTATAAAAATCGACGGAGCGACAACGCTCCGGCACCGCGCCCTCACCGCAACGCACCGTGTATCCCCGGTGTAAGCACTATTTCATAGTATATCGAGAGTTGAGAAATATTAGGTTCTTACATATGAAATTGGCGTTTTTCGTACTGGCCACTTTAATCACAAATTTCTCCTCTTTGGTAAGGAAATCCAAATTCAAATTTGTACAGCTATAGACTCATGTATTTGTGCTTCGATGATCGTCATTAATTTGTTTTTTTCTTCTGTTTTTTTCTGTTTGCGTCACTCATTTTACAAAATGGAAAACTTAAAATATCGCATTATTTACGAGTACGAGTTCCGCCGTGGCACTAGTGCTGCGGAAACAATTCGAAGGGTGAATGATGTGTATGGCGGTCGTGTTGCAAAAGAAAACACAGTTCGTTTTTGGTTCCAACCTTTTCGTTCTGGAAATTTCGACCTCCAGAACAAGCCCCGTGGACGGCCTGAGACTCAAGTTGATAATGAAGAGTTGAAGGCTATTGTGGAAGCGGATCCATCGCAAACCACGTCCGAGTTAGCTGCAGGCTGCGATGTTAGTGATAAAACTGTTTTAATTCACTTGAAGCAAATTGGGAAGATTAAAAAGCTTGAAAGGTGGGTACCTCACGAATTGACTGAAGCAAACCGGCAAACGCGCGTCGACTGCTGCGTTACATTACTAAACCGGCACAATAATGAAGGTATTTTAAACCGAATCATTACCTGTGATGAAAAATGGGTTCTTTACGATAATCGGAAGCGCTCAGCGCAATGGTTGGATCCTGGCCAGCCAGCCAAATCCTGCCCCAAGCGAAAATTAACCCCAAAAAAGTTACTTGTAAGCGTTTGGTGGACTAGTGCCGGTATTGTTCATTACAGTTTTCTCAAATCTGGCCAGACTATTACGGCTGATGTCTATTGTCAGCAATTGCAAACCATGATGGAAAAGCTAGCGGCTAAACAACCTAGGCTGGTCAATCGCTCCACGCCACTGCTGCTTCACGACAACGCTAAACTACACACTGCGCAACAGACGGCTACTAAATTAGAAGAGCTTCAATTGGAAAGTCTAAGACATCCTCCGTACTCCCCGGACCTTGCTCCAACAGATTACCATTTTTTTCGAAATTTGGATAACTTCTTGCGAGGGAAAAAATTCAACTCCGATGGGGCAGTCCAAATCGCCTTCAAAGATTTTATTGATTCCCGTCCGACTGGTTTTTTTAGTAAAGGGATCAATGAACTACCTATGAGATGGCAAAAGTGCATAGAAAATAATGGTTCATACTTTGATTAATTAAATATATTATATTAAAAAATATTCGATTTTTTGTTCCTCCCATACAAAACGCCAATTTCATATGTAAGGACCTAATATAAATGAAATTTTGTAGTTTCAAAAGATTAGTAGCACTAATGTAATATTATAAACAGGACAAGTCTTATCATGAATTGAGTATATTTTGAATGAATGAAATTTTAATGAATTGAAAACGAATTAAAAGCATCTTACAATATGATGGCGAAACACTGTTTTAGTGCTTAAGTTCAAGTTTCGACTGATGTATTATTTTAATAAAAGTACGTTTTTCACTCACAATTGTTTATTTGACACTAAATTAAAGATATCATTGACATAACATAATGGACATCATTGATAAATTCACTCCCTACCTACATAAAAACATACAAATACGTCGAACACACACTATTATTACCTACCTTGCATTAATTTGTTTGTAAAAAGCAAATTCTGGATTTAAAAGCATCTCTTGGTATGTAATTACACACACAAACCTTATCCTTTTCTATTAAAACATTTTGTTTAGTTTAAAATTGGAAATTTATTTTATGAATATGAATTAAAGCTTAATCTCACAAGTTTTTGTTATTCACATAATTCATATAATAATTTTCACATTCTGCCCTCAAAGGCTTCTTCGTAATACAATAGATTAAGAACATATCTTTGCGCTACTCGTTACGAGATTATTGCTTGAATATTATATCATAACATTTCCTCGATATGATGTTACAATAAATTTAGACAAAATTTAAATTTTTATAATTAGTCATCTTAATTATAATATTAAACTGGTTTAATATCCCAATAAGTTACAAATTCATTCGTTCCAAAATAATTACGAGGAAAAAGTTTGCCCCTGAAATAAATAATTGTAATTTAAATACTAAATAATACCTCGTCCTAGTAGTTTGTGGCAATCGGAGACCTCGCGGCATTATTAGATAGTAACGACACGAAAAAAGGATTTTTTCGGAACCTTGTCCTTAACACTTAGCATCTTTGTACTAAGTCCGTTAACCGTTAATCCGTAAACGTATAAAAATAAATTTAAAACAGTACATCATTTCATGAAAATTTTCGTGAAGTATCTTTGTTACATTTATTATGTAATAAAAATGTTAAAACTTAATAAGATTTTTCTAAAAATTATTTGTTAGTAACGCCTACGCCTACGCTAGAAACGTAACTACTGTAAAGATTTTGAACTTTTAACACCAGCAATAGCGCCTGTACATTGATTAATATCTTGTATATAAATAGTTTAGAACCTTGTTTGAAATATATAACAAAAGATTGCTTATTTAGAAAATTGTATCCCTTGTATTGCTCATAACTTTGTTTTTTATAACCTTTGGCCAGTTTTTAGTGTATTGTTAAATTACAGAATATAAGCCAAAATCTAACATACGCATTAATTTAATACGATAAACCGTTTATATCTGTCATATTAACTATACTGTCATACCATAATATGCCGTGGTGGCTGCCGGCAGAATAGAATAGCACCCCCCTCTTCTTGCTGATGTGTCGTAAAAGGCGACTAAGGTATCTCTATAACACCGCAATTCAACCAGGTGTTCAGAGAAGGAAAACTCGACCAAACCTGCATCCTGCTCTCTCCCGATCGTACTGGTTCTCCATTCCATCGGGCCTGAGGGAGTTCGGACGAGAGAGTGCTTTTCTGGCAGCGCGTCCAGTTATGCACTGAAATATCTCCTGCGCAATTGACTGTTTCCGAAAACTGAACCTCGATTTTCTTAATCGGTGTTGAAACAGTCGCTGTGGCCGAATCCGGCTAGGAAATCATCATACTGTCATACAAACAGGCGAAATAGTTGTTTCTAGATCTAAAGACAAAATAGATCTACTACTACTATTTTGTTAGTTTATCAAATCGTCTGTTAATGACGTAGAAAAAAAAAACGCGTTTCAACTGGTCTTAAAATGTTCTTTGCAACGATACCCTATGTGGAATATTAAAAGCGAAAAAAAAATTTGCTCTCATTTAAATGTATGGGAGCCCCTTCAAATTTTTTTTACATTAAATATGATCATTGGTTTTGCGTCAAAGGTTTAATAAATATAGTATATCCTTTCAGATTGTCATTTAACTTGGTTTAAAAGTTAATAACCTTTGACAGACAGACAGACGGACAAAGTGGTAAACGCCCCAACAAGAGACAGTAAGACAGTAACCTCGCATTGGTCGGTCAATAAAATACATAGTTAGTTTGACTAGATTGTTGTTAAGGCCTTTGTAAATGATTGTAATTAAGTATTTATAGGTACTTTACGTATTGACACATACCAATAATAATCATTATTAAATTTTATTTGACGTTTATTCTGTAAATAAATTGGGATTTACTTAAAATATATCGAGACAATATAGAATAGTTTAAAAAACTTCTTAAGGCTGTTTATTTGAATTGGACATATTATCAACTTTTCATAGCAGGTTTATACAGAACTAGTTGATCCAGACTGGCTTTACCCAGGTGCGATTTACATTTAAAACTGGCGAATTTTCAAACAATCCTTCATCCTTTAGTTTACCCCATAGGGGATGGGGGGAAACAAAAAAATGGTGAAATAACCGCCCTTAGTGAGTGGCTATGTCATAAAAAGAACCCAATGTCCATATTTTATGTTTCTAGATTGTGTAATTTAGGATCTATGATAATGTCAAGACAAGTCTCTTTATATAGATAGAAGATACACCTTTAGTAACGTAGCATGGAATCATGACATTCACATATTGGACCTATCATTAACTTTTTTGCTTGTCCTCGACACTATCATCGTGCCTTTAAGCGTGGCAAAGGAATTATAAAAACTTCTGGGATTACGTTTCCTTACATGCCCTCCTGCAAAGAAGAATGTTCAGAAGTCAAAATTTTATAAAAAGAACAAGTTGTCGCAAATACGAAGGATTTGTCGAGTTCATATACGAACTGCTTGATATACATGGTTTTAAAACGGGCTTTTCCACCTAGGAATAATTTCTTAACACCGATTTCTACATGAGTTCGCTCCAAGAGCCCAGCTTCAAACGTACCTCGGGCTCCGTTGCACAACGAGCTTACGTCAGCGAGCGCGCAGAGAGGCTTACGTCATTTGAGCGTATCTTGATCCCCCCGAGCTAAGTTAGAACTTATTGCCTCAGTCTTTAAGGCGACGTTTGGCTGCAGAAGACTTAAGTATGATAGAACGTTTATGTTCACGTGAGTGGATGAGGCTCCGACGCGCCGCCGCCGGCTCAACGATTCTGAGAAATGTTCGAGTCGACTCTCTAGTTTCGGACTTGAATATGAATCGTGTAACATGACAACGATGCGAGGATTATTTCTCAGAAGACTAGCGTAGCGGGAATCAAATTCTCATCTATCAGAAGGCATCACAATAATTCGATACATCTATGGTAATAAAACGTTATCCCTATAAACTAAAACAACACGTTCATAGAAGAGTTTACTAGTTAAATAGGGGTACAATTAATGCGCGATATTTACATGTTCTCAATAGATGATATTAATAAAAAAAACTGACAAACGGGGCCAGGGTTACTAAGTGATTTTACTGTTATTCCTTTATTTACTGATTTGATCTTTCATATGTATTTTATTTATAAAATATTTTTGAAATGAACTTTTACTGAAATTGGTGGCAGATATTCTTTTTTGTGGCCAAACCTATTTGTTTTTTTTTTTAAGAAGTACTTTATATAAATGAAAAATGGTTAGCGCAATTACCAGGGTATTAAATACGGAAATATCTCGATTACTATTTAGCAGAATATATTATTAATCAGGTATGATATGATGACTGGTGAGTAACAAGGATACCTGTAGAGTGGAATTATAGATCCGTGGCAATTGATAATCTAGGCAAGCTGAGGTAATGTTATAGCGTTGTACAATAATCACTACATTGTAGATCAAAAATTGCTAGCTAATTATTAATCACGACTTAAGTGCAATTTATTTACGGCGAAACACTCTATTATCGCGTTATATTTTTTATTCTGTAACGACAAAAAAGCATAATTAATATACCTGTAACAAACCACCATTTAATAAACATAAAAAGACAGGTGTATCTTGTACGTTTACTCATTGTTCATTCGTATATTCATTCAATTAGAGCGAGCTAAAGATTGTTAACATAAATATATTTACAAATGTTTTCAGTTTTACTATCAGGGTCAAGGTTAACACTGTTGATAATTTATTAGATAACATCAAACAATTCATAACGCGTTTACACATAATGTATCCTTGAAAGCTATTATATTTTATTGCCATAGTTCAAAGCAGACTAATGTAGATAATACAAATGGTACAATATACCTACATGTATTCAGGTCAATGACCGATGAACGTGCAATCTTAGTATCGCGGTCATCAATTAGAATTAATCCCCGTACACATAATATCTACATAGTAATTTGCACAGCTATTAATAACGACAGAGATTACAGTATTTTCTCGAGACAATTGTATTACAGGCATCAAACAACCCACGCGTTTATAATAAACTTGGGTAAAAATAATATTCGATATTCTAAGATTGAGAATATTAAATCAGCAACCGATAGATGTCAACGGAAATAACAAACAACTTACGAAAATTTCTTATACAAATACCTACTCTGTTCAATTTATAGTTACATAAATTGGGTAGCTTCTTTAATAAGACAACGAAAATAGAATAAAACGGATGCTATACACAAACTTAACGTTTTTGATATTTAAAAGCGCTATTGTAACAATCACCTTGTCTTTTAATTACATTAATTGCAATTTGTTTAGTAAAATAAGAACTTAGCTCGTTTTTTCATTATTGATTTTTAGGGCAAAGAATAGCTTTTTAATATGGGTCATAAATATTAGTGTAAGGAGAATGTGAGACGGAGCCTCCAATAGGATTGACTTAGTTATTATACTCTTAGCTTCTTATATCACATAATATTGACTTAAAAGAATTGCTCTAGTGTCATCACAAACACACGCTCAGGTTGTCGTATAAATTTGAGTAATACGACAGCTTATGTAACAAATAGGCTTGTCTGTCTCGAGATCGTATCCGACGGACGCGACACTGTAGAGTATATAACTTATAGAACCAACGTAGAACTGGTCAACGTGAATATGTAACATCCTTAGGATTTTTAGTCTGTATAAGTCCCGCATATCTCAGCTAACACCCCCACGAGCAAACGAGACGGTGATTATATCAAGCAAAAAACGGAGTTCGGCCAAATTGATATACGTTAAAGCTTCAACCATCTTACTTTTATACAATATAGTTAATTCATTGTAGTGGGTAAATTTAAATATAGCCTAAAATGCCGAATTGTCGTAGACTCATATTGTAGCACATATGCAACACAGAATTTTTAATAACGTATGAAATACCTTTTTTTCGCTGGTGGAAGAAAGCATCGCGAGGAAACTTAAATGTCCTCTAATAAAATAGCATATGTATTGTGCTCTCAGACAGTTGCCCTGCCGATCCCGTTGGTTTGCATACATAAAACGTAACAAGCCATCAATGGCGGTCATCCCATAGAATCATAAAAGCGTTACCCTATTATATTTTGACATTTTAATAACAGCATACATAAGGTACTTGGTGTTTATTCTTTTATAGTATGAACGTCAGTGACAACCATGCATGAATCTCTGATCACCCCGAAAGGGATGTAATAATATTTTTATGAGTTACCTGATGTGGAGAGTATGGCGGCCGCGAGTTAGGAGCTCCTGGAGGGCCCGGCGGCGGCGGATAACGTTGAGGGTATGAGCCGGGAGGGCCGTACGCACCCGGGGGCTGCTGCGGACCGCCCGGGGCTCCGGCGCCGTATGGTGGGGCACCGTAGCCTCGCTGGGGCTGCAATCATAAATAAATATCTTTAGGAAAATACTCACATTTACATCATACCTATCAATTTTTTAGATGGACTAGAACTGTTGGCCCTAGACGTGCGTATACAGCTTCAGCGGACAAGACAGTGAGCGGTTATGGCGCTCAGCTAACGAATATGGATTTTGGTGGCAAAACACACACACTATCATATAGGTAAGGACCATAAGCTGCCACCAAGATTTTACCTGCCTCTAGCTATGTAATAACTTCAATTTAAGATAAACATCCAAATATAACACTGAAAGCACAAAAATTGAACGTCAAGACTGCTGTAAGTACAAATCAGTTTTTTATTTTCTTAAGTACTTATACAATAATATCTACATGTCGAAACAACACAGGCCCTAAATATTAAACGTGATAGATTGTTTTACAACAGCGCTGCCAAATGAATACGCTATACTTAATTGTAAATCTACAGTGTAGTATAAGTGTGGGAACGACTTCCACAGGACGAGAATTCATTTACAGACGCAACCTTTTTGCTAGTCTAAAGATATAACGACATAGTCAGATTCCAAGTTAGAGGGTATAGCAGTATGCTGTATTGTTTTAAGCGACATATGACCATTATGTTTTTCTATAAGAATACTCAACTGCGTGATTGACATAATAAGGAAGAAGTGGCCTAGACATGAATCTTTTGTGTTAGCATTCAGGAAAGACGATATCTTCAAAGTGTATGGGGGGATTGACATAATATTTCAAAATTTTACGTTGACACGTTATGTCGATTCCATACATTTAAACTATTCTACTAGCGTTATCTATTAACGAATATTACTTTGTCTATGGGCCCTGGTCATTCTAAAATATTGCCAGATACCATATAAATGTGGATGCTTTTAGAATGATTATATTATGTGCACATCCTTTTTATAAAATAAACACGTTCCAGCTACTATCTGTATTGGTTTAATGAAATTTTGATTAAATATTGTAACAATACATTTTCAATTAAACGTAAGTAAAGCATTAACAATAATATCATTAACACTTTTATTATAAAGTAAACAGGTAGAGTGAATGTCTAAATAATTGACGTCCAAAATAATTTGCTGCGCGAACAAAGTCGGCCCGTTTCAGTTTTCAACTCTCATTTAGTTCTCTGATGGAAATTCAATTATTCGTGCGAGGGTCGTTCGCTCGTCGAGGCAAGGCGGGCGGCCGGGGATCGGTATTACTCTTTGATCAATGTTTCACTGTCTCCAAACTGCGGCCTCGTTTTAAAGGTTTCCGAATGTAGTTTGGACTAGGAGTTCAGATCTAGTATCGGCCAATTAGAGTTACATTTTTACCAACATCGGGGAGTTTTATGGCGGTTCAATGATTTATGGGGGCGGCGTTGCGGGGTGCGGCACGGGCGATGGTCGGCGAGGGTAGCGCGGCGCGCGGGCGACGGGGGACAAGAGCGCGCCATTGGCCGACTCGGCATCGATCGCGCGACGAGCTCACTGCGACCCGCCCGCGCCAGCCAGCCTCCACCTACGTTAATAAGTAATCATCCAACCCTGCGATACCTCAGCGAGTTTTCCGGGTCAAGCTGAAGCATCGAAGACGAGCCTTGTATCTTCACTCAGTCGGAACAAAGAGCCATTGCATAGGATTGTCTACATATTGATTTGTGCAGTAATCGACCTGCGAGTAGGTGCTCGACACACGTTCAGCTTCCGTCCACGACCCAAACTTATATTTATGAATTCGCAGTCTATTACTGATGGCATATCACATTGCAAACAACATCACCTTTCAACCGTAGCAACAGGGTTTATTATGATAAATAGAGAAGAATAAGTAAGGTATATAGGTATAGTAGATGTTCAGGAGTAAATATTGTAGGCTGGTGAGGATAAAAACCTAAACAATAATAAATTACCACGGGATGTTGAGCACAATAAGGAATATGAATGCTCAAATTATCCATATCGTAGTTTTGCTGTACTGTAGCTAAACTACAGAAGAACAAAAGTAAAGAACAACAGGGATATAGTCCGTAGGTAAATCGTGACGAAATTGCTTGGTAATTGTAGAAATTGCTGCTTGAAACCACTGACAAGGTTAACGTAAACCTCAACGAAATGTACAGGTAACGATAAGGAATTTAATTTCACTAACGGAACGGTCTGAAAATTGTGGCATGAAAATGTGTCAAACAGTAGTAAAACAGAAGGTATATTTAGTATTATACGTAGTAGAACACAAACATTTTAAAATATTTATTCATTTTCATCTCTATTAGGAGGTTAACACTTGACCTTAATGTCACTTGATGGAAAATGATAACGACGACAATGATGGAACGCTCTCGCCCTACAAATGTCGATACACTCGTCGTAGCTTGAATACTACCACACTATAAAATGGTGAGAAGTAAATTTCACTTCGTGACGGTAGTACGCAGTAAATAGGAGGAATATCGAATTGTGCGAGAAGTTGGAATATCAACAGCATTATTATCTTACGATAAATATGAGAGGATAGAATTTCATAGATTATTAAATTCTGAAAAGGGGAAACAGCCCTAGTTTTTTCATAGTGTCAATTTAAATTATTCAATGACAAGTAATTCAAAATGAGATAACGCTTGAAGAAAAGTTGCCACTAGCAATTCCAAGCGTCACCATCTTTCAAGGTCTATAAAATTTTCTCGATGAAAACGAGTTACGCCAATTAGGAGTGTTAAAATGGCAGAGAAGAATTAATTTATCTCTTTAAGGGCTGATTTTTTTCACAAGGGATTGGATAAGCTGCCGAAATCTAATAAACAAGCATGATTGAAGAAAAAAAAATGTTTTGAGAAACCATAATTAGAGAGTTATGGGAATAAGCTTTAAATAAAAAAGAGTAATCATAGTTATTTTTATGTATGAGAGTAGAACAATTCTTTTCCCTTTTTAATAATTATAATTCAATAAATAAGCTAGCAATTAACAATAAATGGTTTAAGTTATAAAGAGTACAAAGGATCAATATAATGTAAAATATAATTTAAACAAAATAAACAACGGAATATACATTTATAATAATGAACAAACAAATCAATAAATAAATGGTTACGGGTATGAGAATTTACTTAAAACCACGTTTATAATAAATGATTCGTCATAATTACCGTACGTTTAAATTTATTTTTGTACATCAAATAAATATTACTTAAAGTTCTGACGCTATGAAAATATTATTTCCAGTGGTAATAAATAAAACGTGGGCTCGAAAATCTATTTAGGAAAAGGTAACGTAATAACCAAGTAAGGTTTCAGATATTTTTCGTTTTTAATCACTTTGCTCGCGCAGACGAGTGACTGTTGTCCGCAGAGGACAAAATAGTTTAATCGCATATACGACGGATTTTTATACCGAATATAAAAATTCTAGCGGAGACCTGACATGGACAACATCACGCTATATGTCTTTAAGGCAAGCAGAGATATATTAATTGTTGTATTCTGATTGCGCTTAGGGTAGGTGGTGGGTAAGAGTGCGCAATAGCATTAACCAATTACAGCAAACACATGCGTGTTCATATTTAGTTGTCAACTAATTTTTAAAACGTTGCTTGTGTGCCTACCAAAATAGTTCCGTTTTTACTGAATTTTGGAAGATTTATTTAACAAAAACGTTTTTTCCTTACTGTGATCTATTATCAGAAGAATTGGAAACTAGGATTGTGAAACATTTTCTTAAGTTACTTTTAGTTGTTGTCCACTACTTACTACAAGAGTGCGTTCTTACGCGTTCTTTACCTGGCATTTTTTTTTTCATTTATTTCTTTTCAGGTAATATTTGTTATTTTTTAATAGTTATTTTGTAGCTAGATATCTAAGAAGTAAATATAACTTCAACTTGATGTGTTTTACTTCATTTTTATAACATCAAATCGTAAAAGTGCGCACTCCTACACACCTTTACCCTGACAAATCGGATTGCACAAAGGTTTGTGAATATTTCAGATTAAATAAGGATTTCTCAGACTTGATAGCGAAGAAAATATGGCCTAAAATGCTCATGACATTTATACGTTATGTGTAATAGTCTGAGAATGACGATATTTTGCGTTACTTAGTTACATGAAACCTGACAAACAAATTCAATGTGGGTGCAATCAATAATGTACGTATGTATGGCTATGCCGAAAAACCATATTGTGTAGTTTTATTTAAAAAGAAAAAATAACAAGTAGACGAGCAAAACATCATTAAAGGACAAAATTGAGAAATTAAATGGTGACCAGTCAATTTCGTTCAAAATAAATGAGGTTTTTACAAATAATCTGTATTTATAACTATTAAATCAAAGGTCTTAATAATATAGATGTAGCTTCGATAAAAAAAGTCGTGTATTTTAAATAGTCGAAAAAGCATTTGGTACTAACTTTTTGCCTTTGTTTATCGATCTAAGCCCGAAGTAACGATTAATTTATTTCTATGTCCATAAAGTGTAGGACTTTTTTCACTCGTTTACCGAATAAAACAATTTGACGTTTTGACATTATGACTGCCTTATTGGGAGCTTTGATTCTGATTTGTTAATGTATAAAATTCAATTAACATTTAGGATCGAAACAGACTTTTACGCAAAACTTTTTTGAGATGTATTATATGGTGATATTTAAAGAAAGATTAAGACTAGATCAAGTGTCATTTAATACTACATCATAAATGACAAGTTAAGCAACGGTGACAAAAGAAAAGGCTCTACGGATATTGTTCTTCGATTTCTCCAATTTAATTAACGCTCTATTTTGAATCGAATGTTAGTGGAGTATATTGGAAGGTTCAAATTTATTTCGTCGCAGTTTAGATGAGGTCACCTCAGAGTTATAGCTGATTCAAGTCCGGTATATGAACAGATAAGCTATCATCCTCATGTAAGGCGACTGGAACATTATTATGACCATTTTTCTTAAGTAAAAAAAGATACGTAGTTACTAACCACACGACTGCAGTATATCAAAAAATGCTTTACATAAATCTTATAAACACATTTACATCTCACCCATGATATTCCCAAGAGAGAAGAACAGAATCTCTACAGCCAAAGGAACATAGTAATGCTGATTGCAAAATATGAGATACATGAAGACATGTCAAAATTATGGCATTCTTTATAGTGCCACTGCAAAATGTAAGATGATGGTAAACAAAGTAAAAAACAAGAATGGCGGCGACCAACAAGACATAAGAGTCTAAAGGTAAGCCTTGGTCATCAAGTCACCTTTAAAATACCACGACTAGACTAAGCATACCACTATGACAGTATTTATTATAATCTATTTTAGGAAATCACGCACCATATTAACAGTGGATTTACATTCATTCAACTATAAAAGGACGAGATAACTGATTGAGCGCTAAATAAAGAAAATATACAATTACGTATGTAGCCCACGGAGAGGCCGAAGGATAATGTAAATTGTGCGCGCATAAAACGTTTCGTAGTAAAATCAGCTGTTCAGTAGAATGTAAGTCACAGTTTATATAAAAGGAATGTTGATGTCATAAATATAATAATTTAACTTCATACCTAATGTTTGCAGTTACGTAGGCAGTCATATAATTACGTTTGATATACCTTACATTGAAAAGGTGAGGGTTCCCCCTCACGTTCAAGAATAATATTTCAACAACGGCGTATTTTCCTTCATTTTTGTAATGAATTAGAAAACATTATGCTGAAATAAATACATAAAGAATTCTGCCATACCCAGTCTACTCTACATTTTGGAACTTGACCAGTTTTCGGTATATTTGGCCTTAACTGCATTACTGATGTAAAGGTTTCATAGATGAATTATAACTTCGAAGGTTCAAAATTCTCGAAAATAGGTACTAAGAGAGCTATGGCGTGCATCCTATAAAAGCCTAAAATTTATTATATATATTTGGAATCGCTAAAAAACGCTGATTCCGAAAATATATATTACTATATCACTAAAAAATTTCACTTAAACCAAATAGCCATTCACCCGTCGATATTAATAGATGGAAACGGATAACGTAGTAAGTTCGCTGCACGGCTAACTGATCTCCATGATTTTCCATGAGCTATCCTATCAAAGCAATTTTCACTTTCAAAAAGTGGTTGCGATGGATATGGTTGTCCTGTCCTCTCAATTTCGAAGTGATAGGACTTTTCATTTTTGGATAATTGTATATTAAGATGACCAGTTAAAGTACCGCCGATTTGTTATAAATCCATTGATTGTTGAATACCACTTACTAATAAAATTAAAAACCTTTATAATGTAAGTTATACAAAGTAATACGAATAAGATCATGAATAAAATTAACTTATTCATTTTTTATCAAAACAAACTTTTCTCTCGATTTCGTTTTGTACACGAAGATTCTTAAATAGCACAGGTTATGACCGTATCAAAAGTTTAATGTTGTCACGTACACACTCAATAAAACATTATTTTTCCATGTTTTGCTGGTTTTTATGTAAGCAAATTCGATTTGAATCGGTGACATCGTTATATCTCTATATATATAAAATTCTCGTGTCACAATGTTAGTTACCTTACCCCTCCGAAAGGGCTTTAGCGATTTTTACCAAATTCTATATGTATATTCAGTAGGTCTGAGAATCGGCTACTATCTATTTTTCATACCCCTAAGTGATAAGGGTTGTTCACCCTTAACATTTTTTTTTTATTTTTGCACAACATTTTTTGTTTTTATTTTTCTATAATGAGGCATTAATAAATATATACAACCCTAATTTTTTACCCTTTTATCACCAAACCCCTATTTTTTAATAGCCATTTTAGTAATTTAATCTTTTTTCAGTCTGCTCGATAACTAATCAAGTATCACCTAGAAATAACTTATATGGCAAAACAACGTATGCCGGGTCAGCTAGTATTTTATATATATTAAAATATAATTTTACGGAAGACTTGAAATATTATTGTTTTCGTATTTTCTGGTAAAGCTTTTCTGTTTAGTCTGTACTAGTGATGAAAATGCCCGGGAATTTTCCCAAAGTGCCCAAAATTCCCGAGAACATTCCGTTAATTCCCGGGAATATTCCCATGGAACGTGTAAACAGAAATATACGTTTATTTCTTAAAGTTTCTTTCCGAAATAAAATAATGGCCTGTGGGTCGATTGTAAACATGGTTACATATGATATCAAAACGAGACTTTTATATTGCAGTTTATTTTCTTACTTAAAATTTAAATATAAATAATAAATAACCTTTGCTATTTCATTCCGGATGAAGTCATAACTATTTTGAAATAATCAAAAAACTTTTTATTTATACTTATTTAAGGGTGGTGTCTTTATTATATAGGAAAGTTACACGAGTGTAGTGTATAAATTGTGTGTGTATGACGAGGTCAAACTTTTCAAAATGATTTGAGACGTAATAAACCACAAAATATTTCAAAATAGATATATTTGTATATTATTATTTAAAATATTATTATTGTTGAACAATAAAAAAAAAATCATAATAAATACTAATATATCGTCACACTATAATCCGGGGTGAGCAGAGATACAGTAATAGTTTTATCCGAGACGGTGCACGGTGTTCGGCGCGCCGCCTGAGAGACAGGTTTTGGAGGGGTGGGCTTTACTCCTACCCCTCACAGAGAGGTAGCCTCAACAAGGCTTTCTGTACCCTGGACGTCTGGACGAATTTGGTTTCCCAGGCCCGGGTGGAGCAATCAGAGGGACACCCCGGCGGTTTTTAGTCAGTAGGAGTCTGACACATCGGGATCGCTGCCCTCACGGCGTCCCTGATGGTCCTATGCTGGATTTTCCTCGGGTTAAAAAAAGAAGTTTTATCCACTTAGCGCTTATATGTTGTGCCAAACGTGACGAGAAGTACAACAGATCGCCGATCTCAAGGCACTTACACATGATATTTCTATCAGATGCCATGTAGGTTGACGCGCGTTGTTTTCATTCGCCGGTGCACATGTAATGCCTAAATCCGTATTTAATCTGAAAAAACCCAGAAGTACGTACCGGGATTCGAGCCTACGACCATTCACACTGTAGCGCATAGAAACCGGTCCCTTATCAACTAGGCCACCACCGCTATACTACAAAATATTTTTGACGGATTTTATTCGTATTCTGCGATATGTTTACCAACTGTGGACCGACAAAGCGACAAGATGCGCGGAGGTAAACAACGCATGCGACGACATTATACAGATTGTGAGCGTGCGAGTGAGAGCGCAGCAAAACGTTCCCGCTGACACTTTTATGTCACCGCTCAAAAATGCCGCACAGATGCGAGTCTTAATAAATAATTAAAAAAAATATTTATTTTATTTTTGTGTACTTTTCTTTTAAGATCTTCATGAGTCTAGATGAACAGAAAATATCCTTTAAAATTTGATTCCTTTGTGAAAACGTCATAAACTGTAAAATATGCGACATAAAAGGGCAAATGTTTTGTTAGTATTATCTTAAAAGTAAAATTATTAATTAGGTACAAGGAATTGCTAATATCAGTATTTGATTTTAATTTCAGCTTAATACCTCTAGGCGTTTTTGAGAAAAAGTGTCAGACAGACAGACAAGGAATTGGTTCTATAAAGGTTCTCTTTTCCTTTTCAAATAACGACTTCTAAAAAGTAATGCAGTGGTCATGTGTAATTATATTTTTGTACCTACATATACATTATGTAAAAAGATACAGAAAATATTATTATAGCAGAGAGTGAATATAGCTCTGGTAAATAATCACTAAACGCCAGTCAAACATTTAAAGAACTACCTGAAACACCGCCATTAGGAGATTGTCACCTGCAGTGGATCTAAAAACTTCTACTCCGGATTTATTTATACTAAAAAATATTATAAAAATTATATATATAATAAATATCATTAAAAAATACACAAATCTGGAGTAATTCGTGTACATACATAAAAAACATTACACACTAGCTGTGTGTCCCGGCGTTGCTCGGGATGAAATAATTTACTCAATTCGCCATATGTTTTTCAAAAACGACGAAACACGTATTCTTTTATTTCTAACTAAAAAACTAAATATCAATTTTTATAGGGCTTACTTACGGACTAATTGACGGATTTTAAGCAAACAAACAAACTTTTCACCCTTATTTTATCTTCTTAGGGATTGATTTTCCAATAAGGTTGAAACATTTTTTTTTTCTAATTTCCAACCAATAGTGGAAATACTGGTTTTGATAGTGCTTACTTCAAAATTGGCAGATTTTTTAAACATTTTTCCAACCATAGTTTCAACACCCTCATAGCGATGGAATCACAAAAACTCTGCGTTTTGTGGATACCTACATCATACCAATTAGTAGAAAAAACCAATTTCCAAATTTCATGTTTCTGGCTGTTGTAGTTTGAGCTTAACGATGATAAGTATGTCATGAATGTTAAGACAAGTGATTTTATATACATATGTATATAGATTTTTGAAAATAGGTTAAAAGTAAATAAATATTATTTATTTAACTCATAAATAATATCGCCTTCCTTTATTTATAAAATTCATACGTGAAATTAAAAAAAACACATGGGTTCGGCTTGCCGGAAGGTACGAATGTCATAGTTTCCCTTTACCTTTACATTTAATCGCATAGTTAATAATAATTTCATTGTAATGTAATATATTACCGAGGTTTATTAGTACTAAGTTTAAATTACATCTTAAAAACAACCTCAAGAAAGCACGAATCGAGAAAATTATGATTGACAAAATTGATGAGATTTGGGAATTTTGGAAGCATTCAGGGAATATTCCCCAATTTTCCCGGGAATAAAGGGAAGATTTCCGGAAACTTTCCGAAACTTTCAGGCATTTTCATCTCTAGTCTGTACACCGACCCACCCAATCTTTCACGCAGAGACCAACTTATATTCCTCGAACCATATTTTTCAAACCATTTCTACTTAAACAAAACACATGTTATCTTCAAGTTGTACGCGTTTTAGTAATATAACCAACATCCCCTTTAGTGTGAACAGAGGGTCAGATTATTAGTGGCTGTATTCACTTTACGCTTGTACGTCATAACCAAATTCAGTTTACGGTACTTTTCGGTATTGCTAGCACTGTATGCACGGCCACGAGTGAATAAATGATTGCAGGCGAATTGTAAGTGCACCAAAGGCGACAGCGCAAGTGTGTGCCGTTAGGAATGTGACCGGATTCCTATGCAGTTCTCGTGGCAAGCGCATTCACCCACTTGCACCGCTATTATGTCATTACCAACGACCTAAACATTAACCCTGATACAAACACGTGATCAGAATTATATAAGCCAATCTAGTAAAAAAAATTCACACCAAAATTATATTGTTAGAGGATATTTTTAATAATGTTCATAGAATATCAATCTACGAAGCTCAAATGATTATTTTTATTTTTCTATTTCAAATGCAGAGAAATATTTTTTTTTATTTGTAATGATATATCGTCATGTTACATCCCTTACTGGGTGAGCAGAAATACATTTGTGAGTGTATACAAGTTACGCTTATATATGTGGTGCCCGATAGCGCAGCTGATCGCTGTTCTCAGAGCCCTTACACATTATATTTCTCTCAGATGACATGTGGGTTTCCTCACGATGTTTTCCGTGAGCATGTGGTGTCTAAGCCCGTACGTAATCAGAAAAACTCCAGAAGTACGTAGCGGTATTCGAAGTTACGACTATTCACGTTTGCCGCTCATGAACATGAAACAGGTCCCTTATCCACTAGGCCATCAGCCACGATGTGACACATTTTTAAAGTTAGAAACAAAATATGGTCGCGTATTAAACTGTTTACGTGTAATATTTATAAATAATAGTTTCTTAAATCAAAATATGCTAACGACTGCAATAAAAAATATCTACTTTGAATAGACATATTGCTTTATAATCAAACACAAATCCTGTTAAATCTTTATTAAAAAATGTACAAAGTCATGAAAACGAATCCACATAATATTTTAATGCAATTTTTTACACATGATGTGTAAATAAGTACGCTATTTTATTTGTTACTATACATTTACAAACAGATGTGTATATATATATATACATCGCCAAACTACTAATATAGCAATAACTAAATACCTATGTAAGTCAAATACTACGTATAGATAAAACTGTATCTATAGCAACGCATTCCCTCTATGTACATAAGTAATCACAAATAAACACTATTATATTATGTTTTTTTTTTAAAAAGGATAATATACATTAGTATTGGCAAAGTCCTGTAAAAGTTGATTCATTAACTATCGCGAAATTTATGATACAACCTTCATTCACATTATAATATTATTTGATAATAGTCTAATAATAGTCTAATAATAGTCTAAAGGCCGAATATACAATGGTCCTCGTATCTTTTTACAGGTTTTAATTTGTAAGTTAAAATATAGAAATTAACAATGTAGATCACATGTGTGTCAGGATGGGCTTCTGTTTTATATATAGTGATCGCACGTCATTACTTCATTTTAAAGTTCGCAGATTTAATCAAAATGCCCTACCACTTTGTGAATATTGATAACTTTTGATCTGGTATCCAGACATGAAAAATAAACTTTAAAACTATTAGGAGAAACATGAAACAGTTTAACTGTGATGTTAATGACCTGTGACTAAGCCGAGATGCCCGTAATGTATAACATTGGCATTCGTACAAACAGTGGCAGTCGGTTCGCGTCGACAGATACCCAACAAACATTACATAACTTTGATTGTGTTTGTAAAAAGTTGGGGATTCCCTCAACTACAAACGCATCTTTCACGGACGCCGTGCAAACGTGTGCGTGTATAACCTTGCCTTCCTTTACATATTAAACGCCGTCGGGCTATCCCTTTGCGTAGCTACACAAAAAACATTCATCCATAACTATACGTATTGTTAGTATATTATACTTATAATTTGAAGAGAATGAATGAAACCGAATGTTATTGGTATTATTATTCCGTCCATTTCATCGTAGTCTTGATAAAACGGTAAAGTTACACTGACCGGTTTCCTTTTTTTTTGTACGTCAATATTAACAATGGCACGTAAACTCTGTATTTATCAAATCATATGTTTAGCTGTTGTGCACGTGCTATGAATAATTCGTTACGTTAAACATTAACTAGTATTATAAATATATTATTATCATACACAATCTTGAGTAATTTAAAAGTATAGAGATGTGCCAACATAATTACCACATATTCGGTATCCTATTTAATCGATCAACATTATTGTGTATGATATGTACAATAGGCCTCAAAAGTTGCTGACCAAATGCAGGCTCCTTCTCCAAAACTCCTATACAGTGTAGCGTTCGTAAGTTGCTAAACCAAAACCAACCAAAACTAACAGAACATAGGTAAAACAAATTTGCCAATACACCGACTTGTCAAACAAAGCTGATCATTATAAGATTCAAAAACAACTTGGTACCACATGTTGCAAATTTAATTGAACATTATTAAATGTTTGTTCAACTATTTTATAAAATCTGTTTATTAATTAATCGGTTAAAGCAAAATATATGCTGTACATAAAAAAAAAATGGGTACACAGATACCGCCGTCATAAATATCTGCAAATCATCGTAGCCAATATCTATAAGAAAATATGAATAATTAATTAATAAATTGCCTTTTATTCCGAGTTATTTGTTAGATTTTTTACAGCTTTTTACTTAAATTCAATTGAGTATCGCGTTGGAGGCCTATCGGCACAGGTCTCCTCCAACTGCTACCATTGGGCTGAGTCAGCCGCAACTCTTGTCAAACAAGGTCCAAGGGTCAATTTAAAAAAATAAGAATCTCTGAAAAAATCGCTTAGGCTAAAATAATTTAGAAGATTTTATTTATAAAATTGGGTCATGCCTGACTAATTACAATCCGTGGTAATTCGTGGTAATACGCCACATATTCCAAATATGCGACTTTTCGGCAATGGTGCTCAGACATTCGGCTATATGAGTAATCGTTACATCTCTAATGTAAAGTGAAGAAATAATAAATTAATATGAAATCGCGAGACGGCTCAGATTGAATAAGCTTTATTGGCAAATGAACAGAACATAAAATGTACCGGGTTAAGAAATATTCATTAACGTCTGATGTAAACGCAATCGTGCTCGTTCACGTCTCAGGCCATAGCGTCATTGGACTAACGGAAGGTAAATACAAATGTCTGTGAATTTAATTATAAGATTCTATAAATAGAAAGAGCATTACGTCGTATTATGCGGTCGGTTACGGCGAGTTATTTCGGTCTGCGCCGTCACGAGCTCCCGTGAATGTCAAGCACGCGGAAACTAGGCGCCGCAGAGCGGTTAGGCAACAGGTGGCTTGCACTAGCATCTAAGGTGACAACTAAACATTTACATAAAATAATCAAAGTGTAAATTATGGTTTCACTTTGCACGATACTTCTCGCGATTTACATTAAATACGTATATTTTTAATCTTTGTCATATAA
Organism: Automeris io; assembly: GCA_036320925.1. NCBI lineage: Eukaryota > Metazoa > Arthropoda > Insecta > Lepidoptera > Saturniidae > Automeris > Automeris io. The sequence goes on along the minus strand of JAUDJH010000030.1, from coordinate 1,342,930 downwards.
TTTGTACTGTCTAAAAATATAATTTTATTAATTCTGTATATTTTATTATTTTTGCTTTGAAATTAAAAATCCATTAAAATCACAGAGGCCTTTCTACAACGAATCATCTCTCTCAATGAACTACTAGAACATTTTTTTTTAATAATTTATAGACGAACGCTTGACGTCAATCACACCTGGTGGAAATGCCTATTCACTCTTCTCTTAAAGACTCCCAGGTTATAAGATCGCGGAAATATTGCCGCTGGAAGCATATTCCACTCCTTAGCCGTTCGCATGATAAATGTAGAAGCGAATCTTTTCGTGCAAATATAAGGATCATCCACCACATACGAATGGTATCCGACACGATGTCTAGTGATTTTGTGGTGGAATGGGGCTAGTGGAATCAAAGAATGTAGTTCCTGAGAACACTCTCCACCGTGCAACCGGTAAAAGACCGAGAGGCAGGCAACTCTACGTCGATGCTCGATGCTGTGCATTCTAATTTTTGTCAAAGAGTCGTCACCTATAAGTCTACGAGCTCTACGATCAATCTAAGTCTAAAGTCGCCAACTGATATTTAGCGGATCCGTCCCAAAGATGACAACAGTACTCGACACCCGACCGCACCTGTGCCTGATACAGGTTAAAAGTTGGGAAGGTGAGAAGAATCGTCTGACCTTAAAAAGGATACCCAATTTTTTAGCAGCTGTTTTCGCTCTGAACTCTATCGACCGCCCAAAGTTCAAATCAGCCGACAGCTCCAAACCGAGGAGCACAAAACTATCATCAGTCATCGGCAAGGAAACACCCTGGAAGGTGGGGGGTCAGGTGAAAAGGACTCCGTTTGGCGGAAAAAAGACATGCCTGTGTTTTAGTGGCATTAAAACTAACCAGATTCGCATCGCCCCAATCAGAGACAAATTTAAGAGCCAAATCTGTTCGCTTCACCATAGCCTCTCTCTGCAGAGAGATCTCAACGGCATCCGCCCGTGGTCCAGATAAGTACCTATCAGTAACAGTGCTGTCATCCGCATACCCAAGGATACCGGGTTTAAGCAGATCGTTGATGTGCAGCAGAAACAATGTTGCTGAAAGTACTGATCCCTGAGGAATACCAGCATTAATTGCCAATCGGTCCGACGAACAGCCATCAACAACTACTCATATAGACCGTTCTCTCAGGAAATCACTGATACTGACTCTGAAACACTCCGGTAGCCCATAAGACTGGAGCTTGCTTAGAAGGCTTGCTTAGAAGGCTTGCGTGCCAGACCCTATCAAACGCTTTAGAGATGTCAAGAGAGACAGCGAGGGCCTCTTCATGCTTCTCGATGGCTTCACCCCAGTAATGGGTGGCACACACTAGGAAATCCCCAGTAGATCGGTTCTGACGAAAGCCAAATTGCCGATCACTGAGGATATCATTTTGCTCTAGGTATGCCAGCAATTGTCGGTTAATTATCCGCTCCATTACTTTCAAAAATAGCGAGACATCACATAGAGTTCAAACTGCCATTGTATTTAACTTATGTGAATTATTCCAAGGCGATTGATACACCCTGCCATATTTGAAGCACTTAAAGATCAAGAAATTCCACTTATATTCGGTTACCTCCAAACATATACACCATTAGTATAACTTCAATCTAAACAAAGAGAAAAATCAATTTAGATTCACCTGGATTATCTTTTCGAATTCAAAAAGGAGTTAAAAAGGAGATTCGCTAATTCCAAAACTGTTCATAGCTACCCAAGAAAAATATTTAAGAAGATGGCACCCGCCTGGGAGGAAAAGGAATTGTCCTCGGTGAAATAATGTTGACAAATCCCCGCTTTGCTGATGAAATTGTCCTTTTCCTTCGCAGCTGAGCTTAGCGTAGTAATGCTAATATATTTACGTCAATGCACACGGTCATAGGTTCGAATCCCGACACTTACCTCTGCCTCTGCTCTCTTACAGGGTTTTTCCAGACTACGTACGGATTTAAGCACCACATTGTCACCCGTGAAGGAAAACATTGAGGAAGCCCGCATGGCATCTCATATAAATGTCAATAGTAGTGCCTTGAGAATGGCAATCAGTTGCGCTACTGGTCTCGTTGGGCATGACATATAGGCGCCAAGTGGATACAGCCACAAATTTATCTCTGCTCACTCCGAAGGGGTTTTACCTTGACGATATATTATTATTGTTATATATTTACTTATTATGTATACTAGCATTTGATATAGCATCAAGAATATTACATATAAGATATAAGTCAATTTTTGTAATAAGTGACTTTTGCCACTATTTAACCCTACACTTAAGATTAAACGCGTTTTCTAATAAGGCCAATTCCTTGTGCTGAACTAAATCGTTAACATAGATAAATATGTCACAAAGATTAATTTCATAGGCTCGAGTTCCAAACGTATACCATGACGTCGCGTCGGCGGTCTGTCTACAGTGAAGACAACAGTTTGTTATAATAATTTTCAAATAGATAAAAGGAAAGATTAGGTAAACACGAGTCGGAACAGACTCACACAACGCTTACTTACATCAATACAATACACAACAAGTGTAAACAAACAAAACACGAGTGTTACTGACCTAATAAACCGACCCCTTTCCCACCCAAGACAGTTCAATAAAGAATTCCCTTTAGGTACATAGTGTCTGGAATAGGTAGGTACAGAGAGCAGCGGTCGTGACCTTTTAATATATACATACTCCATTGTATAGGCGGCCTCCCTTGTACATGATGACAAAACGTAGAATGAGAATTTCTTATTCATCTTTGGATAAGGCAACATTTAGTAATATATATTTTCGCATCTTTGGGGTTCATTGTGGCCTGCCTATCATAACTGTATCATGAAAGTACGAAAAATACATGAAATAACTCTCGTGCAAAAACTGTGTACTTGTTCGTGTGAACAATAAAAATACCTAGACTCTCTCCTCTAAAGGTACAATAATTAAATACCTTAAAAATATAATTTAAACAAAAAAAAATTCAACCGTTTTCAAAAATTAAATAATAATCCTAAACTTACCAATCAGTATTAAAAAATGACAAAAATCTGAATTGCTAGGACTAATATTTACTTTGTGTAGTCAGTTGCTTTTTTTATAAAAATGTAAAAACATTAACTATTTTCGTACTACCGTGGCATCAAATTCACGTTATTTAGCATGTGTGAGACAAAATCCCGATCAAACTTAGCCCAAACACGATAAATCTGCTGTGAAAGATCTTCACCACATTCAACCTCAGGCAATTTTGGAGTCATATCCTATCGAACAAAAAAAAACAATATCGTCCTACTTATAACAAATTCATAGAGATAAAACGATACATTTTGCTGTTGTCTATATCTTTTAAAGCCGTCATCTGAACCATATTAAAATTGAACTAACTTTATGCTATGACCAATAGTTTAATTTTTTAAATTTATATCGGTCCATAATATCACAGAGTTATGAGTGAATAGACAAAAAAAAACAGTCGAATACAAACGTCCTCCTTTTAAAAGTCTGTTAAAAATACAACTTAACTATTACAAAATCTCGAAACCTAAACCATAGGAAAGTGGTAGCTATGCAAAAATTTAAGTCACGTGCTTATCCCGTATATTTTATCGCTTTTGCTGTTTTCGCAAGGGAATCAAAACCTATAGGATACCTCACGTTGACCTATAATCACTTTGTTAAGAAACAACAGCTTATGCCATAAAGGAAAGAATTCAACAACCGTAAATTATTAATTACATAAGATTGGACACAGTCGTTTTCTTGTTCTGACTTGGCATATTGACTACGCAAACATATGATGGTAGTTGAGAGAAATAAATTACTACGGTTTTGTCAATAACTATAGTTACAGAATACAGACCATGTCAAAATCATCTATGTCGCTATCAAGGTCTAGGCAAAAACTATTTGACCGGCAAACATCTTCATGACTAAGAAAAAAGATTTTTTCAAAATGACGCACACCCTGAAGTTTTTGTACTGTACAACTATTATTTGATCGTATAGTCCTAAAGGGTTATTAGCAAGTTCTTATGAACAATTTTATTGCTAATGACAAAATTTAACAGCATAATGAGAATTTGAGATGCAAGATATAATATGTTTTGTATTGTTGAGTGACGTCACGTTGCGTATCGATGCGGTAACGTGCTTGACCTACACCGAGCTCCCTTATTATTAATCTGACGTTTTGATTTCAACCGGCGAAGGGAGCCGGCAATTACGTGACGTCACCACGGTTTAACGACCCCATTACAACATTCAACATATTGTATGAATGAATGCAGACCGCGTGACGAGTGACGTATTTGTTCGCCAATCCACAAGATCCGCAGTGATGTAAACACAGACCATAAAGAACAAGACACCGCATAAAACTCACATTTTACTAGCAACATACTCATTAAATAACATAGATGCAGTAGCGCTCATTCCATAGATGCATGCAAGCATTGCATGCCCTTATGAAAGATAAGTCTGGAATAAATTGCTTAAAGTTAAACAAAAAAAGGAACCATTTATACTTATATCTATTGTATATTCATCCCGTCTATATTTCCTATGAAAGCAATATAATATTTACTATCATAATATAATATTGAAATTAATTACGCGAATTCTGCCTACCCTGTCCAAATACCTTATGCACGTCACTGCATAAATGTAATGTCACACTTGCGCATGTCTCAACAATAATCTATCACTTTTGCGTCCATAGGTTTTCTTTTTATACTGGCTCGACAAAGTGACCACATTGAACCTAATGAAATGTAGTGTAATCCAAGAACTGCAACGACCACCAAGGGACGAAAATCCATTGCAGCCGCCATCGCTATGTCGGCCCACATATACCACGACGGAAGGTCTCTAGGTATATGAACAACTGGATATACACAAGCTGATCCCGAAACATGTCAGGACGAAACGAGTCACTATGACTGTCTTTACATCTGTGTATTGTGATCACGACCCAGTTTGGCCTATCGCCCTGCCACCTCGAAACTAGGTAACGAGGGGTTAAGACAAAATAACATTCAATCAGCGATACCGCTAGTAGAAAAGTGAAAAATGTATGGAATTTTTATGACGTGTATTCTTAATATTTCGAATGCATATACATCGATTCCATATTTTTGCACTCTTCTACCAGCGTTATCTCTTATCGAATTCTACTTTGTCTAGGCTCTCTGAATTAATCAACTTCAGTTTTCTACTAACAAAACCGATGTAACACATCAAATCATTTGACATATTCATCGCCCCGTTTAATTATGCAACTCGGGCAGTCTACTCATGTGTCTATGAATGTTCAGTATACCGCTTGAATAACTCAAGGATGTTGTAAACGACGATGACATCGCATACCTGCTTATCATTACACATTTATTGAAACAAGTGTTACTTTATAATAAGTCGCAATGGTGTTATTATCACAAATTAATGTATATAAACATGCCACACGTGAGTAGAAACAAATCAAACGCGAACAGCGGTTCTCTAGAACACTTTTGTCGTAAACTCTGAAACTGTGGAATCGGCGGCTGTCGGGTACCATTTTTTCCTAGAATTACGACATGGACATTCTTCAAGAAGGCAGTGAACAGCGTCCTTCTTGGTCACCAACGCAATAAAAATGCTCCTTGTGTAACAGCTCTCCATAGGCGACGGTATTCACTTAACATCAGGAGGACCGACAGACTATTAAAAAATTTAAAAGTAAAACAATCTCGTCAAGCAATGTGTATGTATTTATTGTTCGTATGAGCCGAGAAATGGTTAGCGCTGTCCGCACCACGCACGCCAGAGTTGGATATCAAATTGGCACATGGCAAGTGAAATTTTAATAGATGCCAGTTAAACGGTCGGCGACCCGATGCCCGATGCGGCAGACTATCGAGGCCGTGTCCATTATCCAAGCACAGCACAATGACACGATTATCGGGCGGCACGCGGCGAGGCGGCCCCGAGACGGCATTGATTTTACGAAATCCACATCATGGACTCAGAATGAACGCTCTCGGTCGAGCCATTCATCTCGTTTTCATGTACACATCGCAGCTATTGCGATGCGAAAGTGAGAGCGAAATTTACTCGGGCTCTATGTACTACGCACGACGATGCCGCGCTCTGTCTGACCTACATAAATGGGAACGAAATACATACACCTCGACTAGAACCGCACTTCGGTCTTAGACCGAGTTTTATATAATAGATGCTACTTTGACTTTGCTTACACTTAATAATGATAATATATCATCACGCGATATCCCTTAGGGGTAAGCAGAGATGCATTAGTGGCTGTATTCACTTTCCGCTTATATGTAGTGCCCAATGTGACCACTAGCGCAGCTGATCACCGTTCTCAGGACACTTACAGGACATTCCTATTAGATGCCATGCGGGTTTCCTTGCAATGTTTTCCTTCACCCATGAGCATGTGGTGCCTAAATCCGTATGTCATCTGGAAAAACCCAGAGGTACATGATGGGATTCTAACCTACGACTATTTGCGTTGCTGTGCGATATATTATCCGCTAAACCAGGCTGCTTAGACTTTATTCAAACATTACTATTATTTAATTAATATGAATGTATAAATCAAATTACCAGTTTTCTCAACATCGACTCTCAATCTCAGCCTTACAGATGCCATATTGATTTTGCTTAAGCTTTGCTCAGAAAAGAAAATAATCTTTGACAAAAAAGACTGAATATATAATAGTAACTTGAACATAAGCTAAGTATTCTTAAAATCAAGTCTGAGTTGATAAAATTGGTAACTTACCATATATTTTGACATTAATCAAATAACATAATTTCTAATGTTTGAGTAAAACTTAAGCAAAGTCAAAGTAGCGACTATAAATCTCAGCTTTAGACATTACACTTCACTCCCACAATGCTAATACAGCGTGTCTATATAACTTATATCGGGATTTAAGTAGCAACATGGGATTGGAAAAAGTAATAAAACTATTTTTCACTGTCTGGGGTGATGTAGCGATTATCCAAAATGGGTCGTGACCACAACACTCGAGTGCAACGACCGTCACCTACTCACTCCGGCTTGTCGCGCTTCGGGATCAGCTTGTGCACCTTCAATTGTTCATATGCTAAAGATCTTCAGTCGTGGTATAAGAGGGCAGGCATGACAACAGCGTTAGTCAATGGATTCTTATTCCGTGGTAGTCGTTGCCGTTCTAGCAATGTATAGCAAATATACGAAATTAACTATAATATGTGTTCTGTCGCAGGGCATGAGTATAAAAAAGGTACTTGACATCCCTTCCGTCTCCCTACATTCCATTACATTCCCATTCCACGCTCGGTCCTTAACGGTGATACATGTGTACGCACGGCGGTATCGCTACACTTATCATCGGCGGCGAACTCGGTCACACTACGGAATAGTCAGTTGCTTTGGACAATACGGCGAAACATCTAATTGATTGTATACGGTGAACGGTGCTGAGCTTTAGTAGCCTGTCCTCATCATCCAGTTTCCAGGTAAGTGCCTTTTGAATATTTCATTGTCACTGTGCATGAACGAACTCTTTGTTCCCTAATTCTATACGTGGAAATTCAGACCAGCGACGCTCTCCGGCGGCTACATAAAACTTTTTAATACCTTCGGTCTCCTTCGCTATCCTGCGCACACAATATGATTACGCTACATTCATTTTGTGGTTAACAGAGATAAATTAGTGGCTCTATATACAGAAACTGGTCACCTGTGTAGAAATATAAATTCTAAGTATGTATTATACTAATTGTATATATTATGTAAGGTCAACCATTTCTTTTTTGTGTCCCTGGGGAAAATCCTGCATAGGACCATCAGGGCCGCTGTGAGGGCAGCAACCCCCGTGTGTTAGACTCCTACTGACTAAAAAACCCCCGGGGTGTCCCTCTAATCACTCCACCCGGGTCTGGGAAACCAGATTCAGCCAGACGCCCGGAGAGCGAAATACCTTGTCGAGGCTGCCTCTCTGGGAGGGGTAGGGGTAAAGGGCCCACCCTTCCTACACCTATCTCACAGGCGGCGCGCCGGACATTGCACACCGCCTCCCTCTTATCAGGACAGCAGACTTCCTCAAGTCTACCAGGTGTAAGGTCAACCAAGGCTAATGTAAGACAAGTGTAAGAAATTGAAATAAATCTACTTATGCACGTGTTTTTATTTAAAAGATGTCTATTTAACATAGGATTTTTTATACTATTAACTGTATCAACTACACGGAATAAGCTTTTAACTTATAACATACATTTAAAAAACTTATCCACTAGTGAGTTGTTTTTGAAAATTCCATGATAGTCTTGTTTTTAATAAAATACAAGGTGAATCTAAGAACATAATAATAATACTATAAGTGTAATATATTTGAAGACTTTAAACACGTAAATAAAAAAAAAATGCACGAAACACTCGCCTTTTAGGTGACACAAGCTTGACAGTCTTCCACCTGCCTAAATTTTACGTAAATTATATTTGGGCATATCACTAACACAGACATAAGTATTTGATCAACGAAACGAGTGCTTCGTTTACATACGCCAAACCATGTTCCACATTGCCACTATCGCAGTGATCCTATCTCTTGATCGCATTTGGATTACAATTGTATTTATCAACACAATAATTCATTATATCATTAGATCTGGTTAATTATATAGATGATAAAAGACTGGCAGCTGATAAGGTGTGGTATAGAGTCTATAAATTATTAATATAAAGTAGTCAAATTGATCCTAAATTAAAAATTTCGTACAACCGCGACAATGCAACCGTCGCACCGTGCAATGTCCGTACAAGATTCTTGTCGCGAACTTTGGAGCTGTGATAAAGGCTGCTAGATACAGTTTTTCCCCATATGACATGACATGGATATGACATGTGGCTCTTCAAGAAGGCAGTGAATGTCATAATTGGCCAACAACGCAAAATCAACACTCTTTGTTAAATGCCCAAGTATAACAAGATCATAATTTTTTATGTTTCTACGGGATGTATGCCACTGTTTGAAACACGGCAGAACTCACGGGCAGAGATTAGTGATTGCGTAAAACGAGAACTTCGATTCGTTTCAATCGATAGTAACATACATAGCAGAACAGGAGTAGATAGTAGGTCCGCGGGATAACGGATGCAAGACAATCGAGTAGGCAGGCAGCGGAGACTCACACATCCACATGACACACAGCTAAATCTAAATATAGCGGGCGCCGATATCAGCGGCTCGCCCTTGAACCAGTCGCACGGAAACATTTTATTATTATTACCGAGCTGTCGGCGAGCACGAGTACGGCGGGTCGACGACCCCGGCGACCACGTGTCTCCTTATCGACAACTATCTAACATGATTGTGGGTAAACAACATGCCGAGATAAATGACTAATTCCACAATGCTCGCCCATTTGAGCCATTCATAAATAATCAACGTAACGTCACACCGATTCGATGACAATGCACACTGGTGTGTGCAAAGTGTTTACACTGCGACACATTTAATATCACAATGCTTACATTACTCTTTATGTTTAGGTTGCTGTTAAAAATGTCATTTTTGCTATCCTCACTTTCAATCATCTACAACCTGTGCAAGGATCTAAAGTTGAATATGTTGAAATTATTATCCATTAACAGACATTTAATGTCAAATATATTAAATCGAATGTGATTTTTCTTGCTTATTGGCCTGTTTTCAGGTTAATTTTAGTCATAAACATATTTTTGACTCAATAAACGTTATAATGCAGGGTAATCAAGCAATTCTCACACTAATGACATTTAAAATCTGTCAATATGAAAGACAGCTATCAAATTCCCATCCACCGACGTGGATTAAAAATGTCGTTATTTTCAACACCGTTGTAGCTCCATGAACGGTTTCACGCATAGTGACGGTTAGCACTAGTGATTAAATTTTTAATTTGGATGACGTCATAAACTACCGTGAACGGAGTTATTTTCAAATGTGAAAATATTTAGCAACGTGAACACGCCTTATATGTGCCTTAGGCTCCACTCGCTCAGTCGTAATGGAAAACAATGCGAAGAAACAAGCATGTCATCTGACAAAAATGTCTTGTTTAGCGTGCTCTGATCACAAGATTTAATTATTTGCGTTCTCGTCAGTGCCCTGAGAACGGTGATTAGCTGCATTAAAATCAAACTTATCAAGTGAAGTGCGATCATAATTTCGCTTCGCAGCCTCATTCTTAGCGATTTATGGTTATCAAGTTTAGGCCTATTACAAGGACTTTTAAATTGTTAATACAGCGAATCTACTATTGATCACTAATGGACACGTTGGGCAAGATATAGAAGCGTGAAGTGAATACAAACGCTAATGTATGTCTATTTATCTCGAAAGCAATATAATATGATGTATATTATTATGCTTTCCTAACTAAAAATACATACTTATTAAAAGTATTATTTGCACCAACATTAGACATACCTTTATATCACTTTAAATAAAGTTTAATCAAGACAAATCAGAAATGATATAGTATAATATCACGTTATTATTATTGAGTTGGTAAGGCTCCTGTACTGAATTGTGATCACAGTAAATCACAAAACCTGCCATAGTGACTTGCGTCGGCTTGTCACGTTTTGGATCAACTTGTGTAGGTTCTGTGATTCATATACCTACTTCAGAATTGTTTCAGAGTTGCATTAGACTTGCTTCGGAAATGCGTCAGATGTTATTAACATTTGCGTCAAAGTTGCCTTGGAGTGTATGTTTTTGTGCGTAAATTTCATATATTCGAGTATAAATATATGTGTTTGTTACCACAGATAGACTAGTCTCTTGCTGCTGCCTGTGAAAATTATTGTCACATCAGTAGATGACACCTATGTCGGTCTTTAAGTTTCCATTAAATTTCTACAACTACTAGTTGACATTATTTTAAATAATTAATTAATCTTACCAAAATATGGAAGAAATAGTGTGTGTGTGTGTGTTTGTAGTGTGAGTTACATCAGTAATCTGATTCATTTCTAGAATCGAAACTAATAAGTGACATTAACTATGAAATTGTAAAAATATATAAATGCAAAATGTAGTGTTCTTAAGAAAAAATTTAAGAATTACCGCTCACGTGTTTCAGTTTAGACTTTCACTTTGTTTACTGTCAACTGATGCCATTTTGAATTTTGCTTAGGAAAGTGTATGTACATTTTTGAGCCCGTATAATAGATATACTAAGGTGTCTTTTGAACCAATAGTTAAGTAATTTGACCAATTATTATAGTGGTTCGTGGTGATAGGCCGATTGTCCGAACTGCATCATGTCCACTGTACACGAGTGTAAAAACCGGCATAGTGATTCGCTTTGACCTATAACGTTTCAGAATCAGCTAATTGTCTATCGATATAACTACATAGAACTCGTATATTTAGAAACCGACATTGCGACGGAGACTCAATGGATTTTCGCCTTTTGATAGTTGCTTATATTTTTGGACTGTATAAACCATCAGGTACACTGTATTGCATATGTCGAGCAAATGTAAAAAAAAATTGATAGAAAAAATGTTTTTTCTGAAAGTGTCATCCCTTCGTTCACTGTCAAACATGTGCTTTTACCTTAATTACAATAATACCTCTTAAAATGTCCTTATCGATGTCTGGAATATTTGGCAATTATCCGGATATAAAAAAATATAAACATCTATATATCATTAACGGAAAACACAAAACTGTGTTATATATGCGTATCAATGTCCAAAATACAATATGCCCAACAATCTAAGCATTTGTATAACATCCAGTCGGGGGCAGTAATAATTTTGTCGAGCCAAAATTAAAAACATAAAAATAATATCGGACATGAGAGATCATAAATATTAATGCGTCGGCTCAGTAAGGTCATGTCGTTCGGAAGTCCACCGTGGGAAGTGGGACATTGTTACGTTACCGGTATTTGTACACCGCGCCGGTACCGGCCAGCCTACACGGGTAGGTACATCCTTACAAATGCGTACGACCTTGAATGTGAACTCGAAAGTGTAAACAGGCACGTGGCCGATGCATTGTTTTATGGCCGCCGGTCGTGGAACAGGCGCAACAACGAATCAACATTTCAAATTTCCTGAAGATTAACATACTACTGCCAATATACATCTTAGGCTGAGATTTATATTGTTTAGGCTTTACTCAAATATTATAATATAATTAATGTCAAAATATATGGTCAGGTGCCTATTTCGTAAACTTCAACTTGGCTCTGAAAATAGTTATGCTATACTCAAGTTCCTGTTATATATTCTGATTTTTGTTAAAGACAAACTTATTTTCTAAGCAAAATGATATAAAATTTGCTAGCAAGGCTTTTATTTGATTTTTTTTATTCTTTTTATATATGTATATTTTTTTATTAGCTGAGTTCACACCTGATTGAGAGCACACTGTAGTTCAAAAACAGCAATGACTACTAAGAGACGAGAATCCATTGACAATCGCCGTTTTCACACAAGCTCTCTCTCATATACTAAAACTGAGGGTTTTTAGGGCTAGGTAGGTAGAGATACAAAAACGCGAAAGGCCAAAGCGAGCCCCTGTCACGGATGACATTAGCATACTTAGATGCGATAAGAGTAAAACTGCAGAGTCAAATTGGAGCGCAACGTTTCTGTGTAAAAATTCTTATGTAAGTATCGACGGATATTAAGCACTTGAATAGAGAAATAAAAGACAACTATAGCTTTAAATGTTTTTTGCATAAACAGGTATACGTGATATATCTATACTTATAGATAAGAACGATTAGTTCAAAGTAGACCAAGGAGTGTCAACATATTAAAAAACCTAAAAAGTTACATTTATTTCTGTGTATGTGTATGCCTTTTTCTTTCAATACTTTCTGGTATCATTCTACTCAGTTATTTTTCCATATAACAAAAAAAAACGGTAGTAAACGTTTGCGAATTCGGATCTGAAACCCTTTCAAAGTAAACGTTAAACTAAAGAGAGCAAGCTAGCAGCTACACGTGTCAGATGTCACGATCCATTCAAGTTGATTCCGTCAAACGGGCGTGCCACTGCCGTCGACTGTACATAATGTATGCACATGCGGAGTAGGTGCGACAGAAAGCCGAGCAAAGCGGGCTCTTCTGTACATACAGCCCGTTTCGGAACTGAGAGGTGAACGCACAAATCTCCGGCTAAAATCGAGTTATATTTGCCTACACATCAAACTTTCACTATCGTTGTTCGCTTTCGTTTTTATATCTGTTAAAAGCGCTGGTGCGTTTTGTCGTTCCTTGCGTCTCCACAAGCGTCTCTGAAAGTATTTTACTAACGGATTTCTAAGGGCTTAAGCAAAGAAACATAACAACGTGATATATCGAAAGCTGATTTCGATTCCATAAATTTTGCACTTTCTACTGATGAAATGAATGAAGAAATATAACTTTATTCAAATAGACCTACTTCCAAGCACTTTTGAATCGTCAAAAAAAAAACAAAGTGAATCTACCACCAGTTCGGAAAGTAGAATCTACCGAGAAGAGCCGGCAAGAAACTCTGGATGTAATTACAACCCGAATGTCACTTAGTCTAAGATCTCAGGTCAAGTCTAAAAGGATTAGATTAGGCTAGTGCGTTCATAAACAACTGCAACACAACAAATATTGCAATTATACCTACTTATATACCTTAAAGAAATATGAAAGAACAATGCTGGAAAATACAGACTGAATCAAAAATACAGCCCGAATCAAAAATACAGACAAGATGAGCCAACGACAAGCAGGGCTTTATCAATAAACTATAGCAGCGATATAATTAGGCACAGATATATTACCAACACATTGCTGTTCTTTTAACACCATATAATGGGATTATATGTCAAAGGCATCGATAATGATTAATTTTCAAAAAATACGTAGTTGTTAGCAATTAGTTGTATAAAGAAACTAAATCATTTAAGAAATTCCTAACAGGAGTGTCCAATAACACTAATAAGACATACATGTGTTCAACTTTTTATGTTGATTGTGGTTACCAGGTCTCGCAGATCGAGAAGCGGTGCTCTATACTGATTTTTACTTTTTTGCGTTCACGATCACTATGTTGACACAAACAACATTATCTCTACACATCTACCAGTATTATTGTTTGTTTATCTAGTCTATTTCCCTACAAAATAGTTTTAGCAGTTGAATAAATTCTATAAACTTGTACAATGAAGCTTCTCCAATGAATGTTTCGTGTGTCTCAAAACATCTATGAATTTTTTCCTTTCTCATGTATTTGCCATTACTTTTCATTTTCTCGCAATCCATAATACCATCACTAGTTCACTAGTGCATGGACACATATGTTGTATACAATATTCAAAAATTTTTAAGGTAATATTGAAAAATTAGATTTTTTGAAATTTTAGAAATTCAAAACTTGTCTTTAAAAATTTTGAAAAAATGAGTGTTCTTTGACTGATTTTAAGACATTTTTGTTCCTAAATTTTTCGCTTAAGGTTTATAGTTTTTAAGAAAACGATAGATTAAGATTTTTATACATTCTTTTCATTCTCGCCGCCATTTTGAAAAAACGCGTGGATGAAATTTTCTGAAAAAAAATCCTTTTAATGATTGAGTGCCAAATAATTTTTTTTAAAATTTTTATGTTTTAATCGACAATTTTTTTTCTCGGTTTCGTATCGAAATTTTGAGCTCAGATTCTGAAAGAGCATCAAATTTCGCATAGGAATAGAGGTATTGCATTATTATTTTGGTCTGATAAAATAATTAATAAATACGATGTTAGTAAAAAGTTAGAAGTTAGTAAAAATTCTGATTATCTCAAAGTTAATGGGTTAAGAAAGACAATGTAATTGAACAAAAATTATTTATTCCATCTTGAGTACATAAATAATGTGCAATATTAATTACATATTTATGTATCATTTATAGAATGAAAAATTTATGAAGAATATAAAGACTTATTTCCCACTATTTTACTTTATGATGCTAAGCTACAATAACTAGTCATTTGTAACAAATCTTGCGATCTTGCGGCATTATTAGATTATAGTAAAACCTGAACTGATTTTTTGATACCTTGTCATTATCACTTTGCACTTGTATTTTTAAAGTAAAACTATTACTAAATAAAATTTAAAAAAAATTCTGAAGAAAGAAAATAAAAAAAGTGGCCACAATCATATCGAATTCACACACAGAGGGTTTCTTACAAATTTCTTCCATGCAAGCAGACATACAAGGAACTGAGCATTTGATATTAATTTTAGTTCAACAGTTCCACATGTTTTTGAGATGATAAATGGCTTTGGTAGACAAATAGACAGACAGATAATGAAGTGGTTCTCCAGGAGTTTCTTTTTTTCTCTCAAGTTACTGATCCTTAAAAACATAGTTTTGTTATTTATGGTCTGAAATTTTATGATATTTTAGGCAATATTTTAGGTTACATTTTGAAGACCCTGTATCAAATACTTTTCGTATTAGTATATTTAAGATTAGATTTATAAAATGATATACACTCATAATATTTCTGCAATTCAGTGAAAATTTCCATAAACATTTTGATAATCAAAATAAAAATTCGCATAATAAAACCTTGTATATATGTAACCCCATATAATGTTTATCACTGTGAGTTTACAATACTTTGTTTATGTATGCAAATCTCTCTACATCAAGTTTGTCTGCATAGAAGACAATTTTGATGAGTCAAATCAAAGCAGTTTCCTTGCTCTATGGTTAAAATTTATAATTTCAAGCAAATTTCTTAAAATGATGACATTCTCTTTAGAAAATTACCAACAATCAGAACATAATTTTAATATGTATTTACAAACATAAAGTAGATATTACAAAATTATATTTAAAAAATGGTTAAGAGGATGGATAACACAACTTTAGATACAACTACATAAATATTGTTTGTCCACATATAATACAGAAACTGAGACCAATCATACAGAAGTTTTCCAATTTTGAGGCCTATTTTTTCAAGAAAAAAGTCATTAACTAGTTGTGTCAACTGTATATAGAGCATAACCAAAAAATATTACAAATGAACATTGACTAGAATTATCAGTATAAACAGGGAAATGTTTCTAGTCTATGTTAGATGAAAATTAGTTCATGCTACTAACTTAACCTACAACAAGGAATTTAAATAAAGCAGTTATTCATTCTAAAAAAAAAACATGAACAAAAATTATTAAGTGATTTGGCTAAAATGAAATGATTTTTATAACACCCTTTTAATCTATGTTTGTAAAGTTTTTACATAATAGAGAAACATGGAAAAAATATATTCACATATAAAAGGGCCAAACCGGAAGAAGCCAAAACTTTTGGGAATTACACATTACTGTAAATCATCTCTTAAAAATATAATAAAGCCAGATTGATGTAACTTTACTTTTACTTTTGCTAACAATATAATAGAATATTTTAATATGTTTTTAAGGCATTATTACTAGACCAGAAGAAAATGAGGTAGACTATCCATTGAGATCAAGGCAATGGCAGGCATTTTGTGGCATACGACACCTATGAGTAGCATACTGTGGAGATGGTTGGCAGATGCCTTTACCAAAGCACAAATAGATACATAGCTCTGAAACAGTAGATTAAAGACATATACAAAGAATGTATATCTAATTAATAATCTAAGTATTGTTTCTAAACAAGTACACCCCATTTAATTTGGGTCTCTGTCATTTTGAAATCACTTGGGCCTATAAGGGCCTGATGGCTTCATATTGAGGTGTGAAAGACTGTTCATGTTCAGTAACATTTTTTTAGTGACATTGGCATATATATGTTTTATCATTTACAGGTATACGCCTGACCTTAATCACATCTGGTGGAAGATGAAAATGAATCCAATGATATACTGTATCCACCCAAAATTATATTAACCTATATAACTCAATATCTCCAATAATATTGCTTAAAGCATACAGCAATTGTCAGAATCCAAATCATACAGACCATTAGCTGAGTCTGTACTAAATTGAGTAAAAACTCTGTCATCCATGAATGTACTGTTCTATTATTTTTTTGTCACCTAGACTCCTATCACTGCTACTGTCAATCAATATGTTAAAGCATACTTTTACCTAGTTACCTGATAGTTCATAGCTATGACAGTATCTATTAGAAAAGACCAATTGATAGGGACAGAGATTTTCAATTTCGGTAAGTAGTTAATAAAATAATTTTTATGTTACACAGTAATTATCATTTCAGTTTAAGCGGAATCTCCATTTTATCTGATCAAACTAATTGCTGGTCTAAATTGGAAGGTATAAAAGGTAAATTAGAAAGGATAATCAAACTAAGTTCAGTATTTTCTGTAAGAAACGCAGACAAACAACTAATATTAGAAACATAGATATCTTTATGAAAATGCAAAGAAAAAACATTTACTTGAGTAAACGATTTTCCATTTTAATTATAGAAATTTCAAAACTGAATGGCACATGTGGAAAATGTTTAAAAACAAAAATAATATACTGTCACCCCATATCACATTCAAAGTGAACAGAGCTGCATTAGTGTGGCTGTATCCACTTTGCACTTATATATTGTGCCCAATGTGATCAGTAGCACCGCTCATCGCCTTTCTCAGGGCATTTAGACATGACTTTTCCATTAGATGCCACGTGGGTTTGCTCATTTTGTATTACTTCACCAGTGAGCATAAAGTGCCTAAGCCCGCACTTAATATGGATAAGCCAAAAGCATTATCTGAACCAGCATTAGAACATTACTATTCACATTGCCACATATGGGTATTAATCCCTTAGCTAGTACGTAATCACAGCTACTTTGAAAATGGTTCAAATGAAACCATGTTACATTTTAGATTTTGTTATATCTGTAAAAATATGGCTATGATAAAATTTAGCTTTGAAGGATGTTGATAACATTTAAATGACCATTGCTTTGTTTACAATATAGAAATTGGTCCTTAATCACATTTTATTACTATTACAATACCTGCTTATCATTATAATAGGTAAATTAAATATTATAAAAAAAGCTTACCGAAGTATTTCTATATGGGCTCCCTTGAGGATTGTATGGTGGCATAGGTCGAGGAGGCCAGCCGGGGCCCGGCCCAGGCCCGTAGCCTGCCGGCGGCTGTTCATAACTATTTGGGTATCGATGCGGAGGCGCCCCGCTTGACTGTAGCAGTGAATTAAGCGTTGGCGTGGGCCCGGGCGCTTGTGAAACCGCTTGTCCGGGGAAAAAGCGCGGTTGCTGCGGCGGTGGCCGCGGTTTCCCAGGAAATCCAGGCCGTGGAGCGTAATACGGGTCCCCACTCTCCGGATATCTATATTGGCCGTATTGGTCAGCAAGCGACCGTTCTCCTGGCCGATCGTGACCGGGCACCTCGCCACCGTCGCGTGGCTGGCCCGGTTCTGCTGACATAGGCGATTTGCTCTTTGTATTCACGACGCCATCAGGCGGAACGCGCCCGATGGATTTGTCGGTGCCGTTTTGTAACAGAGCGTTCCGAGATTCACTCAGCTGTTCTGTGTTCTGGTCAATGTTTGCTTCGCTACGCTGGGACTCTGCTTGCGTCGCAGCCATGTTCAGCTGGCAACGGCTGTCCCTGCTTACACTCGCTCTGGCGATCGACCGGCTCACTTACGTTACATCGAAATCGGGCGTCGGATTGCAAAACCGCGACGCGGACACTTCCATCACTAATGAACAGATCAACTACATTCAAATTGTAATGAGAAAGGGACGAAATATCGTTCATCAACGAACCCACATCGATCACATATCTACTTCATTGGCGTAAACGAGGTTAGGGAAAAAGGTTACATATCTAGCGGGCGCTTTTGTCACGTCATAACAGAACATTTCATATCACTAGCACATTATTTACACTCCGTATATGTTCACTTATGATAAAACTCATTCCTATACCCGTAAATGGGCTAAATAATTATAAACAGAACAATGGAATCACGAAACTACCAAAATTATTAACGTCCGCCATTACAGACTTGAAATTCTGTACCGCTTGACGACGCTTCTGACTAAGTTCACTTCAGTTCCAGAAAAACATTTATTACTTGAAAGTATTTATGAGCGTCGTGGTAGGTACTGAATATTCACAGATTGTTATAATATATTTTTTCTTTAATAAAACCTGAGGCTATTAAATCTTATATTGAGAAAGTAGACGAAATTATTATCTGTACATGTTTACATTTTTGTACTATCGCGACCACGTAGTTCGTGCAGTTGCTCCAACATAATAAAAAAAAACTCGCTTCCGCTGGCGCGAAGATTTCTCATGTTAAGACCAAATTATATTAATCTACTAAATGTAAAATAAAGTACAGCAAGAAAATCAATTTTAGTTTAAGTAAATCATTGCAAGACTTATAGTTAATAGTACTATTGTTAAATTAAAATAAGTCGTAAAAGTCTTACTGTTGACCTGATTTATACGGAAATACATGGCACCAATATTGCAACGAGAAAAGTTTGACAAAAAATACAGACTAAATAAAAACTTATGTAAACGCGAATATCATCCCAAATTACATTTTATAATAAAATAATGATTTTAAACCAAATAACTGTAAAGTTTTGCAGTAGCTGCCTATAATATTTTTAATTTATTTTTTAAATAATAATCGACTAAAATCATTATAGTAATGAAATTTCCATTACTGAACTATAGACTCCTGATATGAAATTAAAATCTGTAAAAATTGTGACAAACGTGCGTTATACTTTTTTTTTTACTGAAAAGAAATGAATCTTATGGATTTTTCATACTCAAATAAACCAGGAAACCCAGATAATTGTCAATGAGAGGAGAAAATTGAATTTAATAAATCTGTATTTTCATCTGTATTTTTTGTTTGTATTTTGAAAATTAAATTTACTATATAAATAATTTTTTTTTTGAGATGAATTTCCATCTTATTTTCGTTTACCTTATTGTTTTATAGTTTTTTTTTTATTCTAAATCGTTTGCATCATTATCAAATTTTCAAGACTGATTTAGGAAACTTGGGTTTACTGATTTTATGTCTACTTTCTGCACGTCTATCTTTTTACTTAGTTAATCTGGATTGACACATCTTAACTCCTCGAAAGTACTTTTAAAAGAAAAAAACGTATTTGTGAAGTCAGTGCCTACTTATTAGATTACAATACGGAATCATTTTTCTGTTTTATTTTAGTTCTACACTTTACAATTTAGGATAGCCCCCATATATTAGGAACCTAGTAAGCTACAGTTCTGCATATAATGAGCTACATCACAACGGTCGAATACCTTTTGAACTCGTGAGGATTACACAACTCCCAACTCAATACAAGAACTACCGTGGCAAACAATACCCTACCTCAGAAGTGGGATAGAAAGCGCCAGAGAATTGTTTGAAATTATGACAAGAAAAAAATCGGTCTAGACTAAGTTACATGTGTTAAGAAAATTATAATTTAAAAAGTTTTAAAAAATCAATTATGCTTATGCGGGAATACACACTTCCATATTGCTTAAATGTCACTTGATTACGAGGAAGGTTCATCTTCCCTGCATTTTAAAGGTTACTGCTCTCTATTCTTGTTTTACTGTAATTGTGATAGAAACACCAGGAATTGTAAAATAAAACAAATAAGGTATTTATTTAATTGATTTATTTTCATGTGGTTATACATGATTTGTTGACTCGTTGCAAAAATATTTCTGATCTCCACCAATAAACACATCACATAGATTTGTATTGTATGCATATCATTTAGTATTTAAAGATTTGTGAGGGGACTGCAAAAATTCATAGTTTTAAAATGTATATGATTTTAATGAAATTTTCTATAATTACATCTAATTAAAAAATATACAAACTTATTACGTGTCAATTTCTATTTTAAAACTATAAATAATTCATGTATGTTGCATTAATTAAACAATCATTTTTTTAAAAGACCCAATAAAAACATTTTGTACAGTCATCAATTTAAAATGTCCTCCTTGCGGTATCCCTCAAAGCTAATAGTTGCAAGTCCCTCTAAGAAAACTGCATATATCTTAAAATTATATGGATTTCATCGGTCAACTTTAGTGGATTTCGGCATATAGGGCACTTTCTGTTACGGTTACAATTGGATGTTCGAGGTTATTGCTGAATTTGATATAGATAGCCGGGCAGTAGACTTGAGGGAGTCTGCTGTCCGGATGAGAGGGTGGCGGTGTGCAGTGTCCGGCGCTCCGCCTGTGAGATAGGTATTGGAAGGGTGGGCTCTTTACTCCAACCCCTCCCAGAGAGGCAGCCTCGACAAGGCATTTCGCTCTCCGGGCGTCTGGATGAATTTGGTTTGCCAGGCTCGGGTGGAGCGATTAGAGGGACACCCCGGGGGTTTTTAGTCAGTAGGAGTCTGACACACCGGGGTTGCTGCCCTCACAGCGGCCCTGATGGTCCTATGCAGGATTTTCCCCCGAGACACAAAAAAAAAAGAAAAGCATTTGATGTAGATCACAAAAAAAAAAACCGGTAAAGAGAAATTCAACACATCATTTATTTCATAATAAATATATTCCTTTGATCTGCCTTAATTGGTTTGATTAAGACAGAGAACTAAGGTGACCAGTGTCAAGCCGAATAACCAAATTGAAGTAACATTGGGCTGGTCATATTTGTCAAACTGATTCTGGTAAACACTTTCTGGAGTAGAAACCGCGTCTCGGCAAGCACAGTGTGGCACTCGAAGAGGTTAAATGGATTGAGAACATGCGAAAGGAAGCTTGAAGTTTCTAGATGCGAACAACCATGGACAGAAATCACTACAGAGTCTTGTTAGATGCCTATTTTCAGCATTGCAACTGCTGATTGTAATGATGATGACGACGACATTCTTAATAACAAGCAGTATTTATACTGGAGTATTTAACAACTTCAAGTTCCAATTTGTTGACAAAACAAAAATCCAACTATATTAAATATGTTACAATTTCAAGCTTAACAACATAGCTATAAAGAACATTTTTGTATCCATATTATGAAGAGTTCTTTGCAAACCCAGATATCACTGCAATCTATAACTTAATCTACACTATTAATTACCATCAGTATTATGTATTAGCAAATGATAACGAGGTGGTACGAATTATATTCAGGTGGTTAACAAGTCGATAAAATAAAATAATTGTCAACAGAGGTCGATAACAATGCAAACTTTTTTTTATTTTTGCTAATTTTAATTGAGCGCAATATTAAATATAAATGCCAAATATATATATTGAATTTCTTAAACAGCAATAGTTCCATAAAAAACTATAAAAGTATAATATAAATTAATTATGGCATAAAAATTATATCTAACTTTAAATCTCAATTTTAAACTAATTTAAGTACAAAACAGGGCCGTTTTAGCTAAGGGAATATTTTTTAATCGTGTAAAAGACAGATCTGGGAAATTACAAGCTCGATTTGCGATTACAACTAGCGCAAGTTAATTATTTACATACGATCGGAATTAATAACCTATGTAATCTCCTCTCTCCGATTTTTTACTATAGACAAAGATAGCACGTCTCTTTTCAGACGCACATGTCAGAGAGAGAAAGATATAGTTGTCTATCTACCACTTAGTGTGATTATAAACGCCATTCTACGCCCGAGGTAGCGACGCGGTGTTGATACAGAGCAGGTGTCATTCTGTCGTAAGTATCAAATTAAAAGTACACAGTCGTTAAAACTAATATAACGATCGCAAAATAATTTTCCGTGTCGATATATCGTGACATTCTCCATAATAAAAGAAAAAACGACACTAAGCATAAAACTCTCAAAGACATCTGGTTATTTTTTTTTACTTATTTGGTATCAGCATGAAACCCTCTGCGAATGGTTTAGGTCAATTGCTTTATGGCTATTCTTAAGTCGTATCCATGTGTTAGTCTTTTGGGGCGTTACTTTGGAGTGTCGACTCGCCATCTATGTATTGATATATTCTTTTCCGCGTAAGTCTGACTGTATCTAAGGCAAGGGGACAAATCTAAACTAGAAAACGCGCCAAAATATCACTCTCATAATATCGCCCCGACCTAACAAAAAGAAAAACACAATGCCGTATGTATGTAGTATTTGTTCGTCGAAACGAAACGAAACGACACACAACGTAACGCAACAGATATTTTTTCCCGTTTAAATTTGATACTAACTTAAGGCACTGCAATGCCATTATAATCACACTATAAAGATAGACAGGTTACTATTTTCGTCCGATAGACTATCGTTGTGCTAAAATTTAATCGTCAGCGACGAAAAAGTCGTTGTTGTTTTTTATAACAGAGCTGTCCACTTTATTTACACTTTCATCAGCAGACGAAAACATCACTTTTTTTCTGTAACGCTTCCTTTACACGTCACGACCAGGGATGTGCGGACTACATGCGTCACTGACGCATTCTTTGTGGTCTTAACAGTTTTTTTACTCCTAACACAGCATCACTCGGTATCTGGTATTAAGTACTACGCAATCCAGGAATAGCTTACAGCTGTTAAAAGGGTGCATCTGTTGATACTCTTTAGAATCATGTCGGTCTGCATTAACATCTATTTGAAAGCTAATTTGAAGAAACGAATATCATAGAAGACAAAGATAACGAACTTGTTTAGAGAATATGATAAGATACAAGATATGATATAGGTAAAAGGTAAAGAAGTTATTAGTTCTTTTCCAAAATAAAATCAACTATCATATTGTGACAACGCTCAACTAAAAGCCAGTGGTGTTCATCCTACAGAAGCATTGAAAGCGTTACCTTTTTTAACCCTTTAAGGCCGCGCCACAAAATAACCACTTATAGTTGACACTCGAAAACCACACAGCACGGGTCGCGATCGCACCAAAGAAAGTGTCAAAAATATTTTTTTTCTACTAAGCCGAGTGAAGAGAAATTCCATAGAGCCACTTGGTTCTATAAAGCATACGTTGGTAAAGTTACCAATGACAAAAATAATCCATAAAGGTATAAAAATTACTAAATTATGAATAACGTGAATTTACGCCCGCGGGCGTCAAAGGGTTAACCTGATTCGGCAAAGTGACCACACCGCGATTGATGCAGTCCAAAAAATGTACTATAACTATTAACAGTAAGGAAAATCAATCGATAGACGCTGTCATTATACCGGCCTGCA
This sequence comes from Automeris io, assembly GCA_036320925.1. Lineage (NCBI taxonomy): Eukaryota > Metazoa > Arthropoda > Insecta > Lepidoptera > Saturniidae > Automeris > Automeris io. The sequence continues at coordinate 1,318,752 of JAUDJH010000030.1, read as the reverse complement.
CACATCTTTCCACGATTCGTTTAAAGGACTCAATACCATATAACGATGGGAACACGCCCGCCTGAAGATCATTCCGCAGCCCAGTTACTCAGCTGTAGTAACAGTTAGAGAATATTTTACTCCTTGCCGGGATGTGAGTTACCATATAGCTGTTACACCTTAAAACCGCGCGCGTGACTTTTTTTCTTTAGTCGCACATTCTCTTCGTGAAACCGGTACGTGTAAAGGCTGCATTAACTAATGTTTAACAAATTACACAATCCGTTATTGCTCGCTTAGATTTAAATCTTCCATATCTTTTTAATAGTTAATACTGACTAAGTCTATACGTTCACTGCGTTAATCTGATTGCTTTTTTTTTATTTATATAAGGCAATGTTTCTCAAACTTCAACATGGTCAATTTCTCATCAAAACAATCCGCACACTGGCAAGAAAAATGGCACAGCCTTGGCTCAACAGTGACATAGCTCAAAAAACTAAAACTGTGGAGATCAATATAACAAAATCGTTTAAAAATAAATATCCTGGTAGCTGAGCGTGAATTCCTGTTAATAATGATATCGAGGGGTGAACGGCTATTTGGTTTAAGCGACATTTTTTTGGTGATATAGTAATATATATATTTGGAATCGGTAAAAAACGCTGATTCCGAATATATATATATATATATTACTACATCATCCAAAATGTCGCTTAAACCAAATAGCCTTTCACCCCTCGATATAATGGTGTATGTCCCGTAATTTTACATTTAACAAAGTATTCCATAATTATAGTTTAAAATTGTGTTGTATGCCTGTTTAAAACAGATAATATAACATGTATTGGTAATCATGGTGCAGTGCTAAAAACGCCGGCTATCGACCGTTAAGAAAAACCCATCGGTAGTCGCAGCGTTCATGCCGGCCTGCACATATATCTCTTCACGTTACGCTTATGTTATCTTTTTTATAGTAAAAATGATCAACTCTGTACAATAAATATTTTCCAAAAAACATACACTCATTATCAGGCCATACACTTATAAAGCTTACATTAATCTCATTTTGCATGTTTTTTTTTTATTTTATAACAATATGTAACTTTCTTTTTACTGCTACTTTATTAGTATTAGCGACTTTTAAAAATATATGATGCAAGATGTGTTCTATTATATACTGGAATATACGAATAATGCCTTTGTAATTGTTTTTAATATTTATATGTACTTGTTGTTGGCGAATCGTATTTAAACGTAATTTTATGAGAATAAACTCTTTGAACTGAAACCAAAGTTGTTTTTTTTTCACATATCTGATATTTAAATTATACCGATAGTAGGCAGAATATTTTAACAAACTATTGTCATTATTCTTGCCAGTGTGCAATCACATTAATTTCACAATTATATTTAAAAGTGAATTTAATTACCTTCAGTGTTTTTAACACACAATTATTTCGTTATTTTAATATTTATTCGTAAACAGGGACGTGCGGTGAAAGTGACAAAGAGAATCCGCTTCGGTTTGACAGGCAGTCTAACGTAGAAGCTCAAATTAGAGCTGTAAATGTATTTTATAACTACCAGCGTCGTGAGACAACCATCCAAAAATGAAAGCCAATATAATCAAATACATATTATTTTTATACAGCCTGGAAGAAGTGACTACAGTGTACCTGATGGTAAGTACAGTGTAGTCCACAAACGAAAGCCACCATCGAAGGATGAAATTCCATTGATAGTCTCCGTCGTCATGTCGGCCCACATATACCGCGACTGAAGGTCTCTAGGTATATGAGCTACTGGATATACACAAGCTGATACCGAAACGAGACAGGCCGTAGTGAGTCACTACACTTGTATGGTCTTTACACTTGCGTACTGTGGTCACAACGCAGATCATGCGACCGCCGTACCTCCTTAAAAAAAGATATAAAAGTAAAGTTTGTAAAGTTAAAATGTTTACAAATTTTTCATACTTTTTATAATTTGTTATGCGGGCAACTTTTATTTTGGTAAACATGTTGCAGTACAAAACCGGTTATGATTATTGAGAGCAAAAAAAGTCTTTCCGCTTAGTTTCAAGGGCCGAGTAACATAGGCAGATAGGAATGCACTCTCCCAAGTGTACACCATAGTTCTATGACTTGGCAAAAGTAAGAGTTAGAGAAATTCTCAATTCATGCACGTATATGATTTTTTTTAAATTATAATCTGTCCTACGCTTGACTGCTAAGAATAATTCATTTCCACCCCACACCAAACCACATATTTGACTGTACTGACTTCTGTTTCAGATGTTCGCCGCACACGCATCAGCTACCTTTTAAACATTCACTGCACGCCCCTAGTCGCCGATACAAGATAACAGCCTATATGAAAGTTCATTATTATCTACAATCAAGAGGAACCGAACTCCATCATCCAGGACAGGTATTTCTGTATGTCCCCTTTGGAGACGGACTTGTTGCATTTCGCGAGCGCCTCCATGAAGTCCTGCTTCGTGACGGGCAGGTCGAGCTCCTCCTTGGCAAGCTGCTTGATCTGCTCCGGCTTCAGGCCGGCGATTTTTCTTCGCATCGACATCATTGACGCGTCCCTACAATGTTACACGAGAATGTTTAACTTAATTCTTTATTACTATATTTTTCTCTATACTTGCTTGTCATGATTTTCTAAGTTAATAGCAAACATGTGTTAAATTATTTAAAAAATCACAATTAGTAGAAAAACGCTACCCGAATTAATGAGGGGAACCCCACGGAATCTGGCAACACTGTTGAACACATTAATTTATATTTTAATTTTTCTTTTATGATAGATAAACGTATCAATTATAACTGAGTTTTGATTGTGTCTGTGGTATTGTCTGTGTCATGTTTATGTAATGTTTATGTCATTGTTTATAATATAGTCTATGATTTTTTCTCTATTAAATTGACTGCCGAACTGTGTGCATCGTTTGATTTCTGTCTCGTGTTTTACTCGCTATTTACGACTATTTTTACAAACACTAAAGCGAAAAACTGACAGGTGACAGGCTATTTTTGAGGTTTAATGTATGTGAGAAGATTTACTGTTAACAATATTATTTAAGAAAGTCTTGTGAATGTTAGCTGATAATATATTGAGAAACAATAAACACATGCAGATATATAGGAACAATAGCCAGAGTTGTGATCTTTACTGTTTTATGAAAGGCTCGACATTGTTAAAGAATAGAAAACATTTAATCAGCAGTGGCCAAACAAAAGTTACGCCATAATACGAATACATGACACGTGAATAAAAAGAAAAATTAGGAATAAAAAAAAAAACAATATATAAAAAGTCTAGGCTGCCGCCGATAAGGGCTCTGTTTCAGTGACATCACACACCTGATGGAAAGTGCGATGAGCGACAGCTACCGCCGAGGGGCGAGAATATATTAACAGTAGAACATTAACTGGAGGTATACAAGTTGATCTCGAAACGCGACAGACCAGAATACCCCAGGGGTTTTTCTAGAATATGTACGGATTTAGGCACCACATGCTAACCGGTAAATGAAACCGGTTTTGGGTGTCGAAGCTGCTCGCGTCCGTAGGCTTTACCCTAGTTTCCCTACACGTGACTCCTGGATGGTGCTACACGAGCAGCAGCGAGGTGGAAGGGCGTCAGTGCCCGTCTGGACCGCGACCACAGTGCATGGGTGTAAAGCCCGTCATAGTGACCAGTTTCGGCTTGTCGCGTTTAGGGATCAGCTTGTGTATATCCAGTAACTCATATTTATTTATTTATTTATTTATTTAACGGTAACTACACAGCATATTATAAGATTATGTACCAAAAATAGGAAATAAAAAAAAAATCTAGAATGCCAATAACGTAGTACACATATTAAATTTTGGTAAATGTTTGGGTCGCTCCCCGCATCGTATAGTGAGTGTTGTGTGCGTGATTTGTGAGTGTTGTGTGAGTGCATTTGTGTCCGTGTGTGTGCTCATATCGGTGTTGTATGAGATTCATCTAACTGCAGTCCAGAAATAATTGTCTTAATGACCTGATTACGGCTCAAGTAAAACATATCAATCTCTTTAAAATATTTATTGTACTGAGCGCAACATCTATAGATGACCGAGTTTTGGGCATAACAGTGCTTTGCAAGAGGTAAGGCGAATGATCAAGGATTTCGAGTTTGTTTTTTGAAAATTTTAAATTTTAATTTCCCGAGAAGTTCAGGACAATCCACTTTTGCGTTTAGGAGATCATAAAGCAGTTTCATATCATTTATAGTACGACGATGCTCCAGTGACAAAAACTTGTGCCTTTGTAAGCTGTCCACGTAATCGCAAGGATCCTTGTTACTTTTAGTATTAAGAAATCTTAAAAAATTTTTTTGAATTCTTTCCAAATTATTTTTATGCGTGATAAATGACGGTGACCAGATAGACGAAGCATACTCTAGACAACTTCTGACGTAAGAAAAGTAGAAAAAAATAGATATACCTAGAGACCTTCAGTCGTGGTATATGTGGGCCGACATGACGATGGAGACTATCAATAGATTTTCATCCTTTGATAGTTGCTTTCGTTTTTGGACTACACTGTACTTACCATCAGGTACTCTGTAGTCACTATGTCGAGACAGTGTAAAAAAAAAACTTCCTGAAGAAACGCGTACATCACCTAATAGAAATGTCATGTGTAAGTGCCCTGGGAACGGCGATCACCTGCGCTACAGGTGACATTAAGCGTGATATATACACACAAAGTGGATACAGCCGCATATGTACCTCGCCCAGAAAGAGATATTTTTTCGTAATTTGAACCCCGGGTCTCACCTGCAAACGTTAGTAATATCCGCGCCGGAATACCCGTCCAGTTTCTTGGCGATAGCGCGCAAGTCCACCTCGGAGTCAACCTTGACCTCCCTGAGATTGATGTGCAGCAGCGCTTCCCTGCCCTCCTGCGTCGGCAGAGGTATGTAGATGCGTTTCTCCAGCCTGCGTCGCAGGGCTTCATCTATGTCCCAGGGGAAATTCGTCGCCGCTAGCACCATAACGACCTGCAAGTTCATTAATTACAAAGTATACATTTTAAGCTTTCGCGTTTTATACTCATTATAAATATTCTAAGTTGTCCTATGCGCGAATCAGCTTACTTTTAATTATGGCTTAACGTTTTGACCTGGTTACCTAAAAAAAACCTTTATAGCATGTAGACGTAACCCGATACGCAGTTGTCGCCCTAAGGGTCGTTAGGGTGTTACGAGACGTGCGGGGTAAGAGGATGCGCGCGCGCACGGGACGCTTGGATGTTAGTCGACTACCGAGACCCAAGGCGGGAGTACGTGCGTGTACGTCGCAGTTCGGTGTGCCTTAAAGTGCAAATAAACTGTAAAACGCCAAATTCGTGTCTTCCTAAAACCACACCCACGACCACCGGTCATACCTTGTAATAATGTTGTGTCGCGACTATTCAAATTATCAAGAACAAAAGAGGGTACAGAAAGTAACTTCCCGCTCCCGTCGAAGACTCCGCGGCGCGGTGACAGTCTTTAAGAGATAGAAGAGTAAATGTAGAATAGTCTGTCATGATCCTGCACTCGTCCACATCGCCCTCATTGTCCACTTAACCTTGATTCTTCCTGTTACTTTAACAGCAACCTACCTGAGTAGGGAGGTGGTTAAGGGTTTTCCAAAATAGGTAAGGCTTTTCCCGGCTGTTCGCAATGGCGGGCGCTGGCCAAGCCCTCGGGTAGATAACCTGAGAGCTTAGCTGCCCCCTGCCACTTCTCACTACAGCATACCTTGGCGGGTTCGTCGGTTGCGGAGCCAAGGCCGTCCATCTGCACGAGCAGCTCCGACTTGACGCGCCGCGAGGCCTCGTGCTCGCTGTCGGAGCCGCGCCGCGAGCACAGCGAGTCGATCTCGTCTATGAATATCGTACTGGGCGCGTAGAACCGGGCCTGAAGACAAATATGCCGTATTAATAATGCGTCCCGTTTCATAAAACTTCTGCGTTTTGCGAAACATTTGCAGCGGACGCATTATTACACGGATCCCGTGTATTTACAATTTGTTTTCTCTTTCTCAGAATGTTTGGCGTACAACAGCCGAACATTTATCTATGGCGTGCGAAAAAGAGAAATAATAGATACGAGAAAGAAAATACAAGCAGATGTTTTGCAAAACACAAAATATTTGCTGCAGACGCATCAGTAATATGCGCGCGTTGTATATGTATGCCTCAGACACTACATATGAACAACTGAGGTATTGTTAGCATGAGACATACATTGTTTGTTTAAGAAGTTTCTCTTCTATCATGTGTACGCAATTTTGTAGAGCGAAATTTCTTTACGCGGCTTGTACTGCGAGATACCTACGAGAAGTCGGCACAACACAGGGTAACGAAGAACTCGATACAGCATCCAAAACGTGTAATTAAAATTAATTACGGTATTCCAAAGTTTATAAACTAGGCCCTCATTCATGCCTTGCGGCCGATGGTCAAATCCAACTTCGTGAAAATATTTTTTCCAATATTTTCTTTAAATATTTACATGTCACATTTGCTAAATTTGAATTTGTTATTGCTTTTGATTAGAATACATTATTATTTTTTGTTTATTGAAAGCTTAATCTAAATAAGGAAAATCATTTTGGACCAATTATTTGTTTAACACTAGAGTGTATACGCGTGGCCTACTATAGTAGACCAGGGTAACTCATTTTGCAATAACTTTTTAGTTTAGCGCGCTAAAATGTTGATTTTTAATCATTTCTTAATTATTTACTTAAATAGTATGGCTGTAAAACTAAGTAAAGTAAATACATTTTCTATTCCATTTGTTGTTTTAATCAGATAATTGGGAATAAACAAGTTATTGACATTTTGAAATGGCCTACCATAGTAGGCCACGCGAGTAATCAAGTAAAAAAATGGCGCGTGTACTGTAGTGTTAAGATATTTTTAATAAAAAGCTTATTTAACAGTTTTTTTATTTAATAAAATAAATAAATATAACAATGCTCTTATACATTATTGTCCAGTAACTGTCTGTGTTGTTGTGTAAAAATTATTTACCATTTCGAAGAGCAGCCGCACTAGCTTCTCCGACTCGCCCCTGTATTTGGAGGTGAGCGTGGATGATGAGACGTTGAAAAACGTGGTCCCGCACTCGGTGGCGACCGCCTTCGCGAGCATCGTCTTACCGGTGCCGGGCGGGCCCACCATCAGCACGCCCTTCCACGGCCTCCTGATGCCCTGTGCCGAAGACAAACACCCCTCCTTTATAATCTCTTTTCAGGGATACGTGAGAATATGAGAGTATCTATACAATATTCTAGCAGAGATGCAACGTTTTAATATGTATGGTGTTGTGCTTGTAAGTGTGGGCATGGTGGGAGTTCCCCCGCCTCAGACCCGCAGATGGAGGGGATAGTATTGTGTGAGTCGAAGGAGGGATCAGATGTCTCTACCTTTGACTACTGGTTTAAAGCGAGAGACATCAGAGCGCTCTCGAACGGTTGTATTGCAGTACAGTACAAATGAGATTGACGTAAGCTATCAAAATTTTACATGGTCTACGTTATGCCACTCATATACATTTATAGACTTCGTATTGGCATTAATGCTGATAAAATTTCTAAGACCTGAGGACAGTAAAACCAGAACGACATAAAAAAAAATCCGTTGAATTTATGACCCGATTCTATAATTTGTATTCATGAATGTATCATTTACCACCTTTGTTCAATAATATATCAGAGAATCCCCTCTGCATTGATCTGTAAGCGTATAAAACTACCAGATAGGAAAACATCGTTATTAAAAAACGGTTAATATCTAATTTTATTCAAATCTCACCGTTGTGTATGTCCTAAATGATAGTATTTCTATATAGCGAACCTCAAATGTGACGTTAAATTTAAATGCGACTGTAAATAAATCGAAAATAAAAATGAAAATATAATTTCAGAAATAAAGCAGCCTAAAAGTTGTCTGCCAAAAATTGTATGCTTCTCAGGTAATATTTCATCAATTTCATATATATTAGAGATTCTTATCAAGAATTCAAAGAAAGAAATGCTAGAGTATTAGTCTGATTTCCGTGACAATACCTTGAAGAAATCTGGCATCCACATTGGTAAAACCACTGCCTCCTCCAATAATCGTTTCGCTTCTGTAAGATCCGCTATATCGTCCCATCTTATGTTCGGATTCTTTTGTACTATGTCTCTTTCTGAAAATAAACCAATGTTCAGATTTTATGAGATATCTCTCTCGAAATATTTCACTTCAAAGTCCTTTGAATATAGAATTTTATACATATAGTGGATTTAGATATAAAAAAAGTTGTTGAGCTTGAGGTATAATTTCTCTATAGTATAACATAAGTAGTCTTGATAACATTTTCCAATGTTAACCCTAAAACGAATTCAATTAATACATAACAAATGAAATAAAGATATGATATGTAAACACCAACTTATTCGGATTTATTATAAGAACCTGTTTTAGAAATTTGAATTTGATATTAACGTAGTTTCACATTATTAGTTTGATTAGGAGAGTTACCAGATTACAAATTGTTTTTTATTTAATTAACTTTTTAGACATTAAAGTAAGATTAAAGATATTTTGGAAAAGATTTAATAAAGTTTAGAAAAATATATCGCATCTGCGTGGGCCTGGGACTAAGGTCGAAAAATCGATACTTTATGACAAATCATTAAAACAGAGGTCATAATAAAAGGTGCTAAAGATTTAGCTCCAAAAATGGTTAAGGTGGCGACACTGTATCACACTTGTTCATAGGAATTTTATCGGGTTAAGTCCACGCTAATGTGGGTTAGGGTTTTCGAGCTCCGATCCAGATCTTGCGCCAGCGCGGGTTTAGCATTGGAAACACCCTATGACAGCTGACGTATTGTTCTATCCAATGAGCGGAATGGCATGTCAACTTTGCGCGCGTGATTACAGCAGATTCACATATAGACCTACTGCGAAATTACTTCATACGAACCTCAGGTCGACCGTGTTCCCGATGTGCTTGATTCCTACTAGCAAAAAATCCTCGGGGTGTCCCGCAATTCGCTGCAAGCCAGGTCTGAAGATCCGTATTCCTTCTATGACCCACTGGGCGGACAGCTGCTGTCTCTGGGATAGGTGAGTGTAAAAGACACACCACAAAAGTCTTTTGGGAGTCGAAGCTGCTCACGTCCGTAGGCGTTACCCTAGTTTCCCTACACGTGACTCCTGGGTGGTGCTAAACGAGCAGCAGCGAGGTGGTAAGGCGTCGGTGCCCGTCTGGATCGCGACCACAGTACATGGGTGTAAAGCCCGTCATAGTGACCAGTTTCAGCTTGTCGCGTTTCGGGATCAGCTTGTGTATATCCAGTAGCTCATATACCTGGATACCTTCAGTCGTGGTAATTGTGGGCCGGCATGACGATGTAGACTATCAATGGATTTTCATCCTTTGATAGTCACTTTCGTTTTTGGACTACACTGTACTTACCATCAGGTACTCTGTAGTGACTATGTCGGGCCAGTGTAAAAAAAAACCATCTCCACTCCAGCACCTTAGCTGCTCTTTGTTAAACTAACCTAGCATATCAACGAGGTCGCCATCGGCTGCAGACGGCGGCTCGAATCGTCTCTCCTCCTCTTTGTGCTTCTCGTCATCCGTGTCCCCGTTGTTGTTGTCTCTGTCCTGCTTGTCCTTCCCGACGCCGGTGTTGTGGTCTTTGTTGCTCATGTCTTTTGTTTTTGCTGTAAACAACATAAGAATATAGTCTACATCAAAGATCTTCAAGACAAACCAAGGTCAGTATTTTATTCCGCCAGATTCAACTTTGGTTAAACACGATACCTACTTATAATTACATTCACATTTATTTTTAACTTTATTATTTACATTTATAGATCCCTCTAAAATGGTCAGAGTTTATTTGTAAAGTAAACGCAGCTCTGATCATACGATACAGTTAAACACGTACAGTCTTGTTAGAAAACTAGTTTTAACAGAAGCAAAAATTGAGGTTTGTTGGAGCAAGCGGGTTCTTGAGTGGAATTCACGAAACGGCAAACGTACCATGGGGCGCCTCCGGGCAAGGTGGAGCGAGGGCCTGCGTAAGGTCAGAAGTTTATGTCTAGCAGTGGACTAGGGTGGGCAAGGATGATGATGAAAGGTTTAAACAGTGGCAAAACTTAGGAAGTATTTTATTGCTAATATATAAACAAAACATACCACTGTGAGTTTTATTGTTGGCTATTTTCGGATTCCTGACGTCTGAAGTCTTTCTCTGCGAGGTGGTTGCATTGCGATGCGCTGGGGCCGACTTCTTGCTATCCGTTCGAGCGTTGCGGGGGTTGTTTCGAGCTGATTTCAACACAGGCGGACCTCTGTAAGGTCATATACACATTCTATATAAACGACTATGTATTTGTCTATTACGTACTAAAAAAAACCTATTAAACCTTTATTTCACTTTAAAGGTACGGTTTGTATTCTGACAGGCACTGTACGGCAGCGCTGGCAACGCTGCAGTCGTGCACATCGGACGGCTTTACATATAAATGAATACAGAATTGTATGTACATCGCGACTTAACAGCCGCTACCAGAAACCGAATAGAACCTTTAGGACTTTTGTACCTCAAATGGTAAAAAAAAAAAACTTTTACAGTATTAATTCGTTTTCGAATAACACAATTTAAACTTTCGTGTTTAAACTTTTGTACTAATTATAAATACTTTATCTCTGCTCACCCCAAAGAGATACAGTATGACCATATATTATTGTAATTATTTGTTTAATACATGATGTATCCTTGACCTTTAAACGAAAAATCATAACAAAATACTTGCTGTTTCCGGGTCGATTCAAACACCCTTCGGATTAGTCGATAGTATTATCAGGTAGTCAAATACCAAAGTGTACTTATTGTTATTAAAATAATATAAAATTTCCTGAACCTAACTGACTTGTGGTCGACATTGGTGGGCGAGGGCCAAGCGTTGGAATCTCGGTCAGGCGGCGGGGGCCAAATGTCGGGGTCTATCTCGTGTGGCGCCGGGCCCCACATATCCCTGGTCGGCAAATCCTCATAATCTGCAATAGAAGAAACCATATTAACACTTTATACAGCCTCTGCTTGCGGTCTCTGTCCCATGAAATTTCCGTTTAGCCTAAGAATGGCAAAATATACAGCTCAGTGATTCTCAACCACTGTGCCGCGGCACTATTGTATACCGCCAAATGTTAATATTATTAAATAATATGATTTAAAAAGAAAAATCTTTTTAACAGGAATAGATATTTAAATCCATAAAAATAAATTACCAAGATCAAGATCAAGATTGTTGAATGTAGAAGACAATGTGAGAGGAGCATTGTCTTTTTACGAGCAAATATAAATGAAATTATGAAAAAACATCAAACTCAAATTTCGCATTCAAAGTATTCTTTCTTCTTATTTACCTGTAACTAATCCCTTAATGAACGTATTATTATATATATTATTTCCCACATTTTATATTTATCCGTAAACTATTTTACGCAGTGTGTAAAGGAAAGTCAATAATTTTTAAGCTCATCTTTTTCTTTCTGTGCCGCCGAACTTTGAAATCGTTTAAAGTTGCCGCAACAAAAAAAAAAGGAAAAAAAAAATTGAGAATCATTGATATTGCTAATGCCCATACAAAAGAACCATCGTAAGTATTGGTGAATAAAATGTTAAGATGGGATTGAAAGTTTAAAATAGAAATTCCTGCTTACTAACAAATATCACCCCATACAATAACCGAAATACGAAAAAGGCAACAAATATATTGTGGGTGTTTGCTTGCACACACACATTGTTCTAAGTATCAAGTTTTGAAAAGATTTATTTACTCAAATTAGTTGTCATTACAAATATCTTTATATATTTAGTATATAGTTTTTATGGTTCCCGAGCGATATGGTAGAGACGTTGCTAAATTCTATAGATATAGAATATACATTTCCTAACCAAATAATCATAAAAGTGATCTAGAATTAAATTATTTTTATTGCTATTGCTTAGCCCATACAACGAAAGGTGTTATAATAAAACACTGACTCTATTGCACAGTATTACGCATTAATTAATTTCATAATTCCAAATATTCCTTTTAACATTTAACAATATAGTTGAAACAAAAATAACTGTAATATTTAATCGTAGTACTTGCATAATTCAGTAAACCTTGATTTTATTATAAAACAAAATAAATATCATGTGATATTATTAATTTTTTTTATACTAAATCAACACAGTGACTGCACCATGCATGATGGTAAGCATGATGCAGTCCAAAAAACGCCATCGACTATTGAAAGGTAATAAAAAACCCATCGGTAGTCGCAGCGATCACGCCGGCCTGCACAAATATCTCTTCACGCTACGCTTATCCTATATAGGATCCTATATCATAGGATGGTGGGAACACGCTCGCCGGAAGACCATTCCACAGCCCAACGACACGGCAAAAGAAGGAGTTAAAAAACTTCTTAGTCCAAGCCGGGATGTGAGATACCGTAAAGCTATGACACCGCAAACCCGCGCGCATGTTTCTATTCAGGAAGGAAGAGGGTGAAACCCCAAGAAGAAATGAGGTTTAAGGACCGATTGAGATCAATAACCAGATCTTCTCGATTCCTTAAGGTTTATTCCCGATCATAAGTGGGCTTGCTGCAATAACCCCCGTATATAGACATACATAGAGATCTTCAGTCGTGGTATATGTGGGCCAACATAACGACGGAGACTATCAGTGGATTTCCATCCTACGACGGTCGCTTTCGTTTTTGGACTACACTGTACTTACCATCAGGTGGATTGTAGTAACTATATCGAGCAGTGTAAAAAAAAATTGGAGGCGTTTAACAAAATTCGCATCCAAAGAAATAGACAATACCCGATGTGGTCGTGACCACATCGCCAGAAGTGTGCGACTAAGAGGACAATAACTTTTAAAATACAGAAATAAATCGGGTGACTTATTACATTAACATATAATTTAGAGCACGCTCACTGACCCCAGAGGCATAAACAGAAAGTTGTCCAGGCAACTATCAAATGTAACCTCCTTCCTTTAGCTTATGTCTATATTTATTTTAAACAAAGTCGCGCCTGTGAATTTATACCAGTCAACATTTGCTGTCTATTAACTTAAATCAAAAGTAGGGCATATTCTAAATGCTCAGTTTTGTAACACGTTCCCGCCGGCGGCTGAATTCGCTGTCTTCGGCATCTGACGGCTCTGTAAAATGAATTTGTCTCATCGGGCGGCGCCGTTTGCACGTAATCGCATATCTCTCATTAAGTGCTTCTGCCGACTATGCCTGCGTTCATTTGCAAACCACTTTCAGAGGAAAAAAACAAAGGACTAGTTTTTGAAACCTTTTTTCTTTATATTAGCAAAAAATACATATTATATTGATTTCTTTCATTGTACCATAAATGGTACACGCCGATCGATGGAACAGTCCTCAGTGTACCATTAATGGTACATGCCGGCGGGAAAGTGTTAAACCAAATTCATCTTCTTACTTTAGTTTACTTTACCATTTTTCTTATACAAAATCAAGCAATTTACTACACCGCACCTAATAAAAACTGTGTAACACAGAGCAGCCTAAGACCGGCAACGACCGCGATCATCATGTCGGCCCACGTACACGACTGAAGGTCTCTAGGTATATGTACAACTGGACGTACACAAACAAGGTGATCTCAAAACGCGCCCAGCCGATGCGAGTCACTATGACGGTTTTTTCACTTGTGTACTTACTGTGATCACACAACCCATTTTGAACAATCTACATACTATATCAAAGTATAAGCATTTTCATAACTTATGCAACAAAGCAACAAATATAATGTAAGTAAAAGTTTTTTTCAGATGTCATCGTAATATAAACATTTTTTTGTGTAACATTTTGTTGTAAGTACAGTGTAGTATAGAAACGAAAGCGACTATCAAAGCATGAAAATCCGTTGAAAGTCTCCGTCGTCATGTCGGCCCACAAATACCACGACTGAAAGTCTCCAGGTATATGAGTTACTGGAGCAGGAAATAAAGCTGGATAGGAGACCCTCTTGGTAGGTATATTGAAACAGGACTGCACGAGCTGATGCTACAATGCGATAGACTACGGCATGGTTACCCATGAGGTTCGCAACCTTGAGCTGCAGGTACCATCCAAAACGATATGTGTCGTATCGAGGGTGTCATACGCAAATTTTTGATACTAAACAACAACGAATCTAAAAATTATGAAACTGCGCAAGGAGAAACATTTGAGTAACGCCATTAAATAACGTTTAGTTGTACTGCTAGCCGTAAGAATGATAATATTTTATTTTAATAAATTATATTTAAGACAAAATGAGGCCTAGTGTATACTAAACATAATATAACATATTTCGTCATAAACCTAAGCTTTTTATCCTAAGAGTGCCTTTCTACATTGCGCGTTACAACAAGTCATTTCGGAGAATCATTTTGTGATCAAAAATTAAAAGTTTTAACGTTTAATAGAATCAGTAAGCATAATCGAGATCCTGCTCTTCTAAGTCCTGACCTAGACACAGACACACATATACGTATAGATATATAAGTATATATGATAAAAATACTTTCAATTTCTAAATGCCGATGTCACTTAAGTATGTTCATTTGCACAGTTGGCTTTCAAGTTTCAATTTCGGCCGAACGTAACGAGCAGATAAATCGAATACCTACAGAAATTGAAATTATCAATTATTATAATTCTGTTACTTCCGTGTTGTAGTTGTTAGTTATCTATGCTAATTGAATTCTTGCTGATAAATCTTGTTTACACGCATTACGAAACATGTTTTTAACTTTTTTTTTCTCTGCGTCAGCGGAGGGATGACATGTCATAACTATATATCTTCATTGTAAATAGAGCACAACCAATCAGAGGACAGAAAGGAATCCTCTTGCGGCTGGCATTTTTTCACACAAGCTGCGAGGTAAAGCTGGCTCATTTATTTTATTTACTTTTAATGAAGTCGCCAACAATACCTACAACTGCAATGGAAAGAGCTGCAGTAAATCTCCGGATATCAAGAAGTCTCGTGGAGATCAGGTCATGAGAACTATCAAGTATTGGTACAAGTATTACAACTAATAGTTTCACGAGTCGAAAACTAGATCAACACTAAGCGAAATGAGTGGGTAAACAAGAATGACTAGTTGTGTATACTAGATGTGGGCTTTATATTTTCAACAACAGTTTAATTTGCATCTATGTACTTTTGCAAAGCACTATAAAATCGTTAGAGCGGATTTTCACAGGGCTATCTTCACCTGTTTGCACTTATCCGCAGTTGTGAGCTCGCGTGAATACTAGTTAATTGTTGGAGATGGCGCGTGTTGTGCGTTAAACAGGCTCGAAGCTGTGCGGCTCACGATAAAACGCGTCGTGAAGAGGCAGCACTATTACGCTCACTACGGAACGGAATAAATGTCCTATTGTTCTCTATTAATTACTAATATTAATCGTGGCATATGAAGTGTGACATGAACTTCCTCGAGCGTCATTATTGTTATTAGGTCGTTTATGAAATGAATTTTCAATACCAAAAATTATATAGCATCCCGATTTATAATTTCGAGGGGAGATAATTTGTAATAAAAAAGACACAATTATATTGATTAGATAGTCCTTATGCACTAAAGGACAGCTTTCATTGCTTTAAAATTGCTTTATTGCCTTATTGATAAGGCATTTATATTCAAAATAAACACTGATAACATGTTTATTACAATAATGCATCCACGTAATGAGTACGTAAATCCCAAAACTTTTGAACAATAAAACATGAAATTATGATTTATTTCTTTAACGAATGTACTATACTGTTACAGAATTTCAATGGAAAAATAAAACAATAAAAACGCTAAGTTTATTACTATGTTAACAGTTCAAAGTAGTTTTTCTTCTGGTAATACAGTAACGTCGATAATTAATTAATTAATAGATTCATAATTTCCCTTTCAAGTAGTTTTCGCCATCATTAAGTTTATTCATCTACGCCAGTTTCCGCATTAGCATAAACTAAGTTTACAAATTGAGCCATCATTTCAACCATGTCGAGATATCATTACAATTAGATCGACAGATCGATCAAATTAATTATTTACGGGGAAAGTTTACTTTTTATCTGCCTGCCATGCATGATCGCCCACCACTCAGAGTAAAGTGTTCTCGAGGCTGTTTTGCGTTAACTGCCGTTTGTGATAAGGTTATTTGCCTTTGACATCACGTTGTTACATAATATGTTGTGTTGTTGTTTTGGGAGTCGAAGCTGCTCGCGTCCGTAGGCTTTACCCTAGTTTCCCTACACGTGACTCCTGGGTGGTGCTAAACGACCAGAAGCGAGGTGGTAGGGCGCCGGTGCCCGTCTGGATCGCCACCACAGTGCATGGGTGTAAAGCCTGTCATAGTGACCAGTTTCGGCTTGTCGCGTTTAGGGATCAGCTTGTGCATATCCAGTAGCTCATATACCTAGAGACCTTCAGTCGTGGTATATGTGGGCCGACATGACGATGTAGACTATCAATGGATTTTCATCCTTTAATAGTCGCTTTCGTTTTTGGACTACACTGTACTTACCATCAGGTAATCTGTAGTCACTATGTCGAGCCAGTGTAAAAAAAAATATTGATCCAATATAATCCATATAATCAAATTATTAAAAATTCCCCCGACTCATTTAGTATCTACGAGAATCTACTCGGTGAAATCATTACGAAGAGCCCAAGTACGATATTTCTGTTTTAAGTTAGTAACGAGTTGGATATCCTAGTAATTCCTCATGATGTTGCATCAAGTCAAGGTTAGCAAATTATTTTAATGTCACTAAAGTCACAATATATTACGAATACTAAATTTCAAGTCGATTTAATTACTTTTTTAAATCATTTTAACAACTAGAAAAGAGCTGATCACCTTTAAATGGTTGATCAGAGTTTCTTCAATCATAGCTAAAAACATTTAAATTAAAAAAAAAACAAAATCAATATTGGTTTACTATTACGAACACGATGGCTGTGGTAGCCTAGTGGATAGGGAACCGGTATGCATACGCGGCAACGCAAATGGTTATAGGTTCGTATCCCGGCAAGTACCTTTGTATTTTTCTAGATTAAGTACGAATTTAGGCAACATATACGCACCGGTGAATGAAATATCGTGAGAAAACCCACAAGGAATCTAATATAAATGTCATGTATAAGTGGCCTTAGAACGGCATTCACCTCCACCACTGGTCACGTTGGGTACGACATATAAGCGCAAAGTTGGTACAGCCACTAATGTATCTCTGCTCATCCCTAAAGGCATATAGGGTGATGATATATAATACATAGCAATGGTTCACCCGTTCAGGAGCTATGATACCACAGACAGACATAAATACACAGTTCTATTGATACACGCACTTAACTAATAATACCCCTTTTTACGTTAGGGGATAAAAAAGAAAACTACGATCAGATGGAATATAACATTTGAAGTCTCAACGGATATATATGAAAGGTTCAATTCAAAGGCAAAGAAGTTTCTTACATTCCTTCATTCTTTATTTTTTCATAAAAGAGTAGGCATCGCAATGACTTATAAATTGTTTCTAAATATACCTGTCGACCTAAAAGTTTAATAAAGCAAAACGATGAAAATATTAATTACACACCTATTGAAATATCTTTTTTTTTTTATTTATTTTTATTTAGGGGCTTTTATTCACGCGAATATATCAGCCCCATTGTACCCTAACCTATTTCCTTACATCCTAGGGGAGTCGCAGATGAGCAAGCGTCACCATCTGGCACAGCATTCTGACTTCACTGGACAAAGGATTGGCCAAAATGCCGTGCCATGCTCCAAAAAAATATCTTTGACACACCTTATTATTGTATTAAGAACTTATAATAATATCACCATAACATATTTACTATTTTTTAATTGATAATTTGTTTTTCATTTTGTTAAAAACATGCCATACTGAAACGTTACGTGGAAATCGTATAATTTTAAACAATGCTAGTACAATTAACTGAATGTTAATAACATAATTGTAATAGCTACAAGAGTCAAAAATTATAAACATTAAAGTAAACGGTTATAAAAGCAATATTCGCTTCAAAAGCGATGCTGTTTGGTCAAGTGATCACGAGATAAAAATATTAATTGTTCATAGAAAATTTTAACTTTCTTTTTATATCAACTGCCTTTTTTATTGTACACGCTCACGTTTAACCTAAATCTAATTCGATTGAAAGCACGACTAAAATGCCTAGTAATGTTAACAGTTCCGTAAGAAAAACTATCGTGGTGCACGAAGATGACACAGTATTCCGATCGCCTATAAATTTTGTCTAGAGACACACCGCATTTCCTATGAAACATTCTTTATTATTATAACCATATGACCATTAGTCTATATTAATAAAGATTTAAAATCAAATAAGAAATTGGATACTTGGTTTGTTCTGTAGACTTAAAATTTGTAAGAACTGCCCAAGAAAATGTAATTATTTAAATATAATTTTAGATGCATCTTTTATGCAATTTTCATTTCATGTAAAACATATTATAGAAGTAATTTGTAAACATTTCTGATTTTAATAATTTCATGTAACATTGAAAGATCACACGATAAATATAAACTGCGTCACGAATATAGGAACGCTCTTGAAATTATATGATAATAACTATATACTAATAGCCATAGATGGGCAAAATGTAATCAAATTAATGAAAATGATTAACGATTACATTTTACGTTTCTTACCATTAATATGACTGCATTTTGCTCATTTATGTTTTAAAGACTACAAAATCCCAGATTGTATACACATTTATGATTTCTCAATGTTTTAAATAGATTTAATCATGATTACAGAGCAACAAAATTAAAATTACGACTACATTTTGTAATCGTTCATCATTAATCAGATTACATTTTGCCCATCTCTGCTAATAGTAAACATACCCTATATTTGATCTATTTTTTTTTTTAGTTAACCCTGAGGGAGTCCCTAACGGACCGTCAGGGGAGTGGGTGAGGGCCAATCTCCCGGTGTGCCGGACTTGTACCGGCTAAAACCTATGGGGTGAGATGTTTTATTTAGTTTGCTAACTATACTGATAATTAGTTAATTAACTATACTGCCAGTTTCATATAATTATATCTTTTGTAGTGGGCACAGATTTCAATAGGAACAAACCATATTATAAAAACGTCTTTATTGGTAACAAAATCTTCAGTATAAACTTAGAGATGCCCAAGAGCATTCATAAAAGATACCACAATAGATGTGAAGAAAATGAAATGAATAACACATTAACCCATTTCGTCCCAAATGTCCAAAATTTTTACACAGTTTTCAACGCGATAACTTTTAACCTAAACGTCGCAAAAAAAAATTGAAAAGTACCAATGTCGATGGTTTGTGATGTCCTCTTTCGAAATCCGTGGTCTATTTTGGCCTTGGATTTTTCGATAAAAAGTTATGACCATTTTTTTGGAAAAAAACGCGATTTTTTCGATATTTTTCTCTAAAAATCGTATATTTTCACATCGAATAAAGTAGAATAGACCGTTGAAAATAATTGTAATCGAGGATTTTTTATATTTCCTTTTTCGTTGCGTTGGAATTTAAAAAAAAAAAAACAAAATGACGGCTCGAAGTCAATTTTTTCGTTTTTTTTCTCAAATATCGACTATTCCATCGTGATTTTTGGTAGAAAGTATAATAGGTCATATTCCTCATCGTCTGTTTCATCTCCGTCACTTTCATTGTCAAATTCAGATTCGAGATCTGAATTATCGTGTACTGGCAAAATCGATACCTGAATGTGATTATTCCGTTCCGACATGTCGCATGAGTCACTTTGCAAAATTCTTATTGCTGACTCGATGGAAGAACGTGTACGAATTCTTTTTCTCGAAGACATTTCGGAATTCGAATTGGCGTTCACTCATAACAAATAATAGAGCGTAATATATTTGGACAGATGGCAAGGAATGAAAAAAGTTTTAGTTTAGTTTAGACTTCGAGCCGCCATATAGGAGCCACCATTTTGTTTTTTTTCAAAAAATTCCAACGCAACGAAAAAGGAAATATAAAAAATCCTCGATTACAATTATTTTCAACGGTATATTCTACTTTATTCGATGTGAAAATATACGATTTTTAGAGAAAAATATCGAAAAAATCGCGTTTTTTTTCCAAAAATATGGTCATAACTTTTTATCGAAAAATCCAAGGCCAAAATAGACCACAGATTTCGAAAGAGGACATCACAAACCATCGACATTGGTACTTTTCAATTTTTTTTTCGATGTTTAGGTCAAAAGTTATCGCGTTGAAAACTGTGTAAAAATTTTGGA
The DNA here is from genome assembly GCA_036320925.1 of Automeris io. NCBI lineage: Eukaryota > Metazoa > Arthropoda > Insecta > Lepidoptera > Saturniidae > Automeris > Automeris io. Next base: position 1,298,326 of record JAUDJH010000030.1, on the reverse strand, counting down.
CATTTGGGACGAAATGGGTTAAATGGAAATTGTACTATTTGTAATAAGTAAACTAAAAGAAAATAGAATAATGGGATCCTTTCAGCGCAAGTTAAATATGAAAAGAACAAAGAACTAAATACTTTCAAATAAAATACAAAAATTCAATTACTTGTGAAATTTGTGTTTATTATTAACAAAGTCAAATCTCAAGTTAATGAACGTGGAATACAAAGTACAGTCATGAATGGTATGTACGTATAATCAAAGGCGTTAAATAATAATTTCTTAACGTAAGAACTAATGAAAAACCATTTCCTTTCGACGCATTGTACCATAACTATTCGTGACATAATGGATGACACGGACTCCATTATCAACTATAAACGAAGGTCAAAATCGATTAACATGTCTACAACACGGTTCGATGACGTACGTTGAACTTTTATAGTTTTACACGTCAAAAACGCACCTCAGCTTTGACACAAAAAGTTTTCTTTTCAAATGTTGTTGACTATAATATGCTATTGATACAGGGGTTAAAAAACGAGAAAGGTCATGAACTTACCAATCGTTAGATACCTCATATTTACCGATTCACTGGCTATTGAAAAGGCTACAATTACAATCAATTTTAATACACTATGATAATAAATAATGTGTTGGAGGTTTATTTATTATAGTACTTATTGAGTTGCCGTACCAAATTGCTTTAACCTTCCAGCATAGGGGCCCAGAATACAAAGGCTACGGTCTTCTTTGTGTTCTACTATATGTTATGTTCTTGCGATATGTTAAAAAGTTATGGATTCGCTTTGTATCAACTTTCCCTATTTTATTAATAACTTTCATGTCTTATAATTAATTTTCAACTTCGTAGACGGTATCAAAATACAGAGTTTAAAAAAAATTACAGCATGGGTGGGCTCTCTAGCATTGAAGTAACAGAAATATATGCAAACAATTTGCAAGGTTTACAATTTAGATGAAATATTTGCTAAAAATGTAAAAGAAAACTTCACTATTGTTCTGACATGATTTGCTGGTCATACATGCAATACCTGGATTTGCTGGTGACCTATCCTAACCTTAATCAAGTAATTACAAAAGAGCTACATAGTATACTCATCTAACGTAAATTTATACGTTCTAAATAATTCTCTGTAAGAGTGAAAGCAAACTGCTCGTAATGGAGTCTTAAATGAACCGCTTCCCATTTACATAACAGCTATAGAAACACCTCAGATCCGTTTGATGTTCAAGCAACACGATTACATCAAAATGTTTGCTCATTTATGTAATAGGCGATAATATCGACGTTTGAAGGGCATATACCCACAACACACACTTATAAAGTACTATCCAAAGCGCGTAGGTTTTCTATAAGAGCAATCTAAATCCAGTATTTATTTAAACATCAAACACACTTCTTTTCAATAAAATAATACTATATTTTATTATAATCCTCGGTATTTCACATTCATTTCTTAATAGGAATTGACCTATATAACCATATTTAAAAATAAATAGTCACTCAGAACGGAGCGAGTAACGTTGCCCTTGGCCGTGATATTCAAGACACAGTGTTTATTCTATCAGTTACCATTGACGTGTAAATAAGAAATAGGTAGGCACTGGTGCTAAGATTGTAATATTAACATTAGAACTTGTGAAGTATTTTGTATTTTTAAAACAAAGATTAAGTCGATTTAAATATTTTCCAACTACGTTTTAAAACATTTTTTTCTTGTTTGTTTTACACGTTATATTTACAATTCTGTATTTTTCAAAGATGGACAATAAGATTATAACAATCTACATACAGCCGAATACATCCTTTTGCAGTCTAATTTCTTCATTCTTTTTAGTTCCTGATCAACGTTCCCACTATTTTACTAATTTTTATAACTTACAACCACTGTTTTTTCTCCATCGATGTATTCACTTTGCCTTAGTATATTTGTTATCGTTTCACCGTACTTAGTATCTTCTTTAAAATCGTTGCCAGCATCGACCACCTGTTTGTTTTGCCACACGTATCTTAGAGTGTGGGATTTAGGCTGACATTTATAGACACGACTTTAAGTTTGCTTAGACTTTACTAAAACATTACAATTTATATTACTCAATGAATGTCAAAGGATTTGGTAAGTCACCGATTTAATCAACATGGACTTGGGTCTGCGAATACTGCGAGTTTCTATTATATATTCAGTTTTTTGTGAGACGAATTTATTTTTTCAAAACTTTTCTAAGCAAAGTCGAAATAGCGTTTAAAAATCTCAACCTTAATGTTTCTATATATAACAATTTCGAATGATCACTTACTGCCGGTGAGTGGAGTTATGGCTTTATCGCCCTCGTGTTGGAACATTTGAAGAGTGGCCACTGTCGCTTTTAACTGTTCGTATTCGCGCGCCATCTGCTTTTGTACCTGAAATCCAATATATACTATTGACCGATAATTTTTACGCTTAGCTTAATAAAGTCACCACTTTTCACAGAGGGGTTAAGATAAATATTTTGCTAACAGCGTTCACGACTCTCTGTTCAAAGGTTTGTCTAATCTTTGAACGTATATCATAAGCGGGTGAAAGTTGGAAACAAGAAACTTTCCTCTCTTATGATATATACCAGGGGAGCCGTTTGACTAACTAATCCTTTTATCTGTATATATATATGAAATATATAAACCATCAATTTCATGTAAAAATGTGTTGTTAATACCTGTGTGATTATCGAACATCAGTTCGTTTGGCCAATATTACAATTACGTGGCATGAAAAGAGCACGGTATTTGACGTTTGAATAGAATTAGGCCGACATTTATAAAGACAACTTTAAGTTTGCTTAGAATTTACTAATACATTACAATTTATATTTCTCAATGAATGTGAAAAGATTTGGTATGTCACAGATTTTGTTAACACGAACGTGGCTCTGCGAATACTATGGCTATACTCATGTTCGTATTATTTCTTCTGTTTTTTGTAAAAACGAATTTATTCTTTGAGAACTTTGCTAAGCAAAGTTCAAATAGCGTCTATAAACTTCAGCCTTAGAGAATTGTACGGACAAAGTTTAAACAAGAGTACAAAAATACGTATTATACTATATTATCATTACAAGGCATATCAATTTAATCATGGATTACCAACAGTGATTAATCAACGAAAGTATTTCTAAATGTCAACTATTTAGAATGCCAGTATGCGTTTAGAATCATCCATCTTTGATTTTTATTACATTATTGACTAGACAGGTTACAATTTGTCGACATAAACCATAATTTATTTAATTTATTGTTATTACCGGTAAAGGGTAACATCGACAGAAAACCCGCAGCGCATCTAATAAAAATGTCATGTGTACACTTAAACTGAAAACAGAGATCAGCCGCGCTACTGGTCACATAGGGCACGATATACAAGCGCTAAGTGGACAGAGCCAGTAATTAGTGACGTGCATACTGCATAAGGTATTTGGACAAGAAAGAAGAAGTAAGTAAGTTTGGTTTGAAGGTAGGTAGAATTCGAGTAATTATATAATATTATATTATTATAGTAAACATTATATTGCGTTCATGGGAAAGATAAATGGCTTGAAAATAGAATATAGATATTAATATAAATAATTCCTTTCTTCGGTTTAACTTTAAGCAATTTATTGCAGATTTATTTATCGTAAGAGCATGCAATGCTTTTATGCATCTATGGAATGACCGCTACTGCCACTAATGTATGTCTTCTCACCCCGAATGGGATTTAGCGTAACGTTATTATTATAGCTAAAATTAGTTTTAATTATGTTAATTTTAATCGGGAATCCGAGAATTCTGCTTTCGTCAGAATATTTTCCGCAAATGTAAATTTATTATCAATAATACACAATATAATATTTAATGTATTACCCTGCATTATAAACGGCACAGTGTAAACGACATATCTACTGCAATTATTATTTAGATAATAAAGATTATGTATACGGAAAATTTCATTTGACATTGCAATCTGCACTACAAAATCGGTATTCTTTGCAAAGAGGCAAAAAGCCACGCGCTCTAGATAATTTTAATAATAGTAATATCTGATATTACGTCATAGACACGTACACGAACAATTCTTCTTTACGACAGCACAATAGAGAAATTCCCGTCTCACAGAGTGATTATCACACAATAATCCTCAGTTGTTTCACAATAAAAATATGTTAAACACTTCCCACACGAGTGTCCCAATGGTTAAATAATATCCGACCACCGGTTTCTGGCGCCCTAGCACGATAATTTTCACCTGATTACCAAACGAGTGCCTTGACCGGATTACCTTAAATCGTTTAATTACTCGAAGGCCGTCTTGTAAATGGGACGGTAATTCAAACTACCCGAATTAAAGAAATCCAGTTTCCGAACGCGTCCACGTGAGCCTTATTCGACAGAGCACTTAGTTTGTGCATATTTTACAATATTATTGAGTGGGTAGTGGTATGAAATGATTTGATAGATCGCGGGCAACTTACACTGTCGACTGTACAGAATTGAGCACCCCAGGTGCGTCACCATGAGACCGATATACCGTATTCAGGGGTTCAACGACCCTTCAGTGGACTGACAGGCCGAAAGGCGACACAACACATGCATGACAATATAAAACGACCATGGGGAACGGACTCGACAATAGAACAAATGTTTGGCGTATATCCAGCCACTGAATTAGACTAGGTGACCTAAACACTCTTCAAAGGCATACCCGCAAATCAAATGATATTTAATAACCCCAATCAATAAATAAACTTAGCTTTCATAAATCGATTTGTTTCTAGAGTAATCTGAATTAGACAAACAAAAACAACCTACATAACTGGAAGGCCTGACAGCGCAGTTTGTAGTGACCCTACTTACGATGCAAAGGTCCTGAGTTCGAGTTCTGGTAGTAAAAAACTTTTCTGTGATGAACATGTTAACTTGTCACGAGACATGGTTGTATATGTGTATTTAAGTATGTATATATATTTGTCTAGTGCCTAGAGTACAAGGGCAAGCTTAATTTTGAATTGTTAAATTGGTTAGTAAATATATAAAGGGTTGAAAGGCTATATGTAGGCAATAAATGCCACTTAAAGCAAATACCCTTTCACCCCTTGATATATAAAGCGATTAATATTGTCATATTGTATTGTGATAATGGATTAACGGATTCTATAATTCAAGCAGCAATAAGATACTATGAAGAAATGCCATACTTATTTTAAATGGTTCTGATTATATGGCACAAAATTATAACTTTAACACAATCCACAGACTATAGAACGCTGATAGACTACAATTCATTGTTATTGCCCGAAAAGATGTAAAAAATTCGGACACTGAATAAGCGCGTGACGTATTAGATTACTTACTTATTTTTAACGTACCCACACAAGTAGGAAGTAATTAGATATTTACATATTGTATTGATTTATAATTGCTTATAAATTAGTATGCCACAGCCCATTCCGATTTAAATACGGTTCCGGGATAGTTCATTATGGGACGCACGCACTGATTTCAAACCTCATTAGTACTTTATTAGTGCGAGCGAGTTGGTTGTGTTTACGCACAGTTTAGCACCACAATATTTACGATCTGGATTACTCATGAGTATAATAGGGTATAAGATGGAGATAATTCACGTTCTCAATCTACTTTGAGATAGTGAATAAGATTAAAAGCAAGCGAATTAATAATCTTACAAATATTAAAGTGAAATTTTCTAAGAAATCATGAGCTAACTTATTTTATCTAAAAATTTTATTCTACTATGAATATTCACAACTTTCTTTATAAAATCTTCCATTAATCTTTATGAAAGTTAATATTTGGTTATTGCCTGCAGTGATAACTGTAAAAGTATTTAGATTTAAATATAAATGCGAATATGAATTGTTAGGATGAATCCTAACTGTCCTATTTAAGTTAACATAATATGGCTTGCATAGAAGACTAAAAACAGAGAAATAGACTATTAAAACGAATTCTCAACCGCAATTTATAGAAATAGCTATACTTAAACCAAATTAAATGTAACCCGCGACAGTTCGGAATAGAATTTTAAACAATTTTTAAATGGTCCTCTACGTTATGTGTTTTTGAAAGAAAGTATTTTATTCTCAAAGTTTAACGCGACTGTTAAATGTATTTAAAATAGACTTCGTTTCTATTCCTTATTTATCGTGTAGATAAACATTAAAACTCCATGTCCATTCATCTTGAAAAATTATATTATTTAAACATATAAATTAATCTTTCAAGCAACAAAACGTACAGTGAGACACTCAGAGCCACTACTTTCAAATATAAAATCCTGATTTTATCAATAATTACACACTCCGAAGACTGACGTATCCAGCTAAAGATAATTATTGTCATTAACAGATTTTTATAATAAACGTATTTAATTAGAGAAATTCGATAGTAACAATGTATGTTTCCTCCATTAAATCACGTGTATTTATAATAACATGCAAAGTAATTGCACAAAAACGCAACACACCACATGGAACGCTACCAGCAAAAGTGTAACAATTTAATTATACGTCATTTAATCAAGCCAATGATTTACGTTCCGATTGGTTAAGCACAGTGTACTTGTGTATTTAGAGAATAGGACGTAGGATTTTTTAAAGAATTATGATCTCTGAAGGCTTAAATGAAATATAATTCTATTATTGATTCATCTAGTAGCAGGAACAATTAAATTTAGTAATAATCTATACTAATATTATAAAGCTGAAGAGTTTGTTTGTTTGAACGCGCTAATCTCAGGAACTACTGGTTCGAATTGAAAAATTCTTTTTGAGTGGAATAGACCATTTATCGAGGAAGGCTTTAGGCTATATAACATCACGATGCAATTATTAGGAGCGAAGAAATAATGGAAAATGTGAAAAAAACGGGCAAAATTATTCATCCTTGAGGGCTTCCATTGCGTGCGCTGCAAAAACGGTTCAAGATACCAAAAATATATGTATGAAAGAATTATTCCTCTTGAAATGATCTAAAAAAATGTCCGCGACAGTATATGTCTATCTTTTAAGATTAAGTCACTAGAACCGTTTTTATGGTAAACAAATTTCGTCGAAATTAATGCATTATTTGTTAAGAGTTGTATCAACGTAATAATATTAATCTTTATCCAAATAAATGTGTTGTTGATTAAGAGTATTTAATTGTGAACAAAATTGTCTTTGACATCACTTAATTTCAATGAACATCTTAGAAGATATTACAAAACCTTGCATAGCAAAACAACGTTTGCCGGATCAGCTATAGTGTCTTGATAACCGCGAAACTCGAGAACGGCTGAACCGATTTGACTGATTTCTTTTTTGTTGTGTTTGTTGAAGTCTGGGGAAGGTTATAACAGAGAGTAGATTTTAAAAAATTATCTGAAGAAGTCTAAAAACAACACTTTTCTATATTCTCATACAAAAGATTTGTTATAAGTCAATTTGAACTTTAACACCATAGCATAAAGTTTAAATGTTAGTGGACGGGTTCCGGGAAGGCAAAACAATTATTGAGTGACGTATAAATATTAATGTCAATATTTGTCAAATTTTATACATATAGCATTAAGGCCAGGTTCCTTCAAACAATTTTCAAAAAAAAGCCGACAGGCCAATAGCCATTAACATTAAAAAAACAATGTGCCTTTGTTTTAGAGAAATAGGGCAGAACAAGGTCTGCCGGGACAGCTAGTTAATAGATAAGGCAAATCCATGAACTGAAAAGTTAAACAGCATTATTTCTTTAAAACTTCTCAATTTGATGATATGACTATAGATTTAGTAACTATAATTCGGAATAGGAATTCCGTATAATTATGATAGAACTTCGATCAAGGTATAATTAATCTAAGTGATTGAACTCCACTCAAAGTAAGTTCGTTGAACCATGTATTTCGCAGTTCCCTAAAAAGAAGTTAAAATTTTCCAACAATTTGTTCAGTTCAATACTCTATACATTAGTTTATAACCATATTATCAGCTGTATGATGTCTAATGCTGGATATGTCTCCCCTAATATTTTCCAGAACGAATGGTTGGAAGCACCTTGAATACAGCAACGTCCTGCGATCTAGAACTAGGTCGGCTGTCGTCCATATTCTCCGTTCGAGAAATTTCCTGCCTCATACATTATACATAATTTTCATATAATGTTAACCAAATGTGTTTGCCGGTGACTATAAATATTATATGTATTGTATTACTATATGTATGTCAATTCAACTGATTGCAGATGACTAAAACTCAACGAAGTAAAGTTTCATACTTAAAAGCACGTCCAGAGCTACTATAAATGCTAGATAATGAGACCTTGACACAAAAGTACAATACTAAATACAAAAAGAAATAAAACTTCTTAGTAATTTACTGAGTAACTGTGTGAAAAAAATATAAAATATTTATGTATTCATAAAATAATTTTATTGTTAACGTCTTAACAGCCTCCTTTGCTTTTAGTTTTATTGTTTGAAAGTGATTCTTAATCACAAATTAATGCAAAATCTTTTATTATGTCTGTAAAAGTATGTCATTCTCAAATTTGGCCCGAATGATACGAAAAACGTCTCTAGTTTAGTGTATTTATTTGGACGTGCGTAGGATAATCATACCATTGTATCTCCTTTATACATTTACATATTATTGCGAAAGAAATGGACCGCGACGGTAATAATATTATACGACTAAATCCAGTGTATACTACGATATTGGATTATTTAAATGAAGCTTGAAGATATATTTGTGTAGGCTGACATGTTCACGGTAATTCTCGACAGGTAGTTGTCTCGATAATCGTACTCGGTTTTTAAATTGCATTATACTTTCCATCAAGGTGCAAACTGTGTCGAGACTGAATTAAAAAAAAAGATTACAATTTTTTTTTTTATTCAATCGGCACGGTGACTAAACCTTACCCGGCATAGTGCCGACCAAAAAACAGGCTACATCATCGAGCGCAAAGGAAAATCTATTGATAGTCGTTGTGATCATGCAGCCATGCACAAATATCTCTTGACGCTTCGCTTAAAAGACTCAACATCTGACGGAAGAACTCACCGGGAGACTATACAACTTAAAATCTCCGCAAAAGTAAGAATTATAGATTTTAGTAAGCATAACTAAATAGAGCTCAATAAATGGAAGACAAATCCAAAATTTAAACTGATTTTTCAAATATTTCTAGTTAGGTTTCAGCATAGAAAATAATTCCAATTATTCAGTAGTAGTAGTTGGGAGTCGAAGCTGCTCGCGTCCGTAGGCTTTACCCTAGCTTCCCTACACGTGACTCCTGGGTGGTGCTAAACGAGCAGCGGCGAGGTGGTAGGGCGTCGGTGCCCGTCTGGATCGCGACCACAGTACATGGGTGTAAAGCCCGTCATAGTGACCAGTTTCGGCTTGTCGCGTTTCGGGATCAGCTTGTGTATATCCAGTAGCTCATATACCTAGAGACCTTCAGTCGTGGTATATGTGGGCCGACATGACGATGGAGACTATCAATGGATTTTCATCCTTTGATAGTCGCTTTCGTTTTTGGACTACACTGTACTTGCCATCAGGAACTCTGTAGTCACTATATCGAGCCAGTGTAAAAAAAAAATAAGCAATTCGACTTTGAATAAAATTACTTTTATAGCATCCATGTCATTTCAACGGCGTCCTTTTAGCTTCCGAAGCCAAACAACAGGTACGTGTCTGCTAAAATTTCTGCTAATGCACAAATACTGAATCACACTGAATAAGGGATAATCACTTTGAAGAAACAGCTTATAAACCAAATGCGTGTGTCATCAATCTCTTTAATTTTTTCTTTATTTCATAAACGGACTTTTATTGTTGATTGAACTTTAATAATTTCACTTTACCTTTTTTTAATTGTTATTGATAAAGAAGGTTACTATTTTTAAATGATTACTTAGCTGATAATTATGCGTGGCTATAGTATGTTAATTTTACTCACAGGACATTCAATTTAATTTGTGTCTACGTAATTATTCCAAAGAACGACTACCACTTTCTTGCCGACTCTTCTGTGTAAATCCTCTGCTTTATGAACTTCAGAACTTTGATTTAAAAGTAATATGTTGAGTTTTGATCTGTTTGTAATTTAAGATATTAAACAAACGAAAATAGATAAGAAATTTTAGTCGTGCTTAATTTTACTTATCTTATCTTGGTATTTATTTAACCCTGGTGACATGCGTTATGACTTATTAGGGAGTATTCCTTCTTCTAGTAAACGTTAGGCTGACTAGTTAGCCAAGTCGATCACGGTCTGAGGATATTACGATAAGTACGCGTCGGTATATGTTTTGTATATTTCGCATTACGTCTTGATTTTTGGTTTTGCACAGGTTAGATCAGTGTTTTGTACTACTGACGGTGATCACCACAACTGACATTTTTTCAAATATTTTATCGTATAATTATGTGAATTTATAAGTTAAAAAAAAGTGCAATGTAAAAGTAAAGTTTCAACGTGATTCTGCTAAGATAACTCTAAAAAAAATTGCGAATTTAATATTCTATTTTCAGTGGCATGAGATAAACATTACAAAAGGGAGCTGTACAGTCAGATATTGAACTTGTATTCGTAATTTTGGTTTTTTGCCTGATTGCAATGTAAACTATAGAAGGTTCAGCTTTCAGAGTTATAAAGATCCATTCGTCTTTGTAAATTGTAGTCTATAAAATATTAATTTGACAAATATACAGAGTAGGATTGTATATACTTCTCTTGTAATGTTGACCACACACTAGTGTCTGTTTCTTTACAACAATTAGCCTATCGAAGGCCGATCCACATTACTAGTGTCCGGAACATCGAAATACATTGCGTCATTGCATTAAATAAACGCGATTATATACAAAAAGCCTTTGTCGGGTTTCACATTAACAAAAACCGTGGCCTATCGATCGGCGAGGACACCGACACGAGTACGTGTTTCGTTTTACATTGTCAGGACGATTTTTTCATATGCCGACATCGACAAAAATTACTGTCACCGATAATACGACTGAGAAGATAGTGCTGATTGGGAGCACTGGTTTATCAGTCTAGAGATCGAAATGTCGTGTCCCGATGTTTGCCAGTTTCAGGCCGGTTTTAAAAAAGTAATGATGTAGTAGGTAAAACATTGTCAATGTGTAGTTTTTCATAAATACAAACTATCTTTTTTACGTATATCTGGATGGTAATCCCGTATTTTCATTAAACGATAACGATGATGATTACTGTCATCGCTAAAAGTTTTCTGCTTAGACAAGATGTTTCAATACAGCACACAGGCTTAACAAAGTCACTACAGCGTGCCCTGTTGGAAATTTGGGTGTAGTAGAAGGTTGGCAACGATTACTAATGGAAGAGAATAAATTGATTGTCATTGTCGTCATGCCAGCTCACATGTAGATAAACTGACCGCAACACCCGACAAACCGAAATGAGTTACTATGACGGTTTTTGCACATATGCACTGTGATCAAGAGACATTTCAGACATTGTTCCTACCACCTCAATATTTTTCTCAGAGATATGCGTGAAAAGGATGTGGTATGCATTGGTATAATCGTAAACTAAACACAATGGTTCTTATAGGAGTGAATATGACCAGCAATAGATACAAAAGGGTTTACGATTATGATCACAATAATTATTGCTATAACAACAGACGTCATACAAGGTTTAGATTAACTTATATCGGTGTCGGTTAATTAAAAAACCGACATAAGGCGTCCACAACACGAACGGCCCTGGTTCGGCTGCGATAAAATGTGTTTTTATGCACTATGCAAAAATAAATTTCCTTGTATGAGAATATGGTGACAAGGCCGTCTATTGCCGCTACAACGCGTGAGGTCGTCGAGAAGGAACGAGTTAATTACCTACAGATATGGTATTTACTGATCCATTAATTTTAGTTATTAAAATCTATTCAAGTCTATCATATGGCGGATGTGAAGACTTGAGGTTAAGCGACCGGTATTGATGCACGTTAAAATAAAAGTTTGTAAGTTCAAATCTCAGCACATATTTCTGGGTTTTCCAGATTAAGTATCTCATGCTCACCGATGAAGAAAAACATCGTGAGGAGCTCCGCATGGCATCTAATAGGACAGCCAGGTATAAGCGCCTGGAAAACGGTGATCAGATGCGGTTCTTGCCACATTGGGCACGATATATAAGCGCGAAGTGGATATAGCCACTAATGTATCTCTGCTCAAACCTAATAAACAAAATGTAATCTAATACCGAAGAGTGAGGAGGATTTTGAGAAGACTGGGATATTTAGCAGTGACTATCGACGAATTTTATCTAGTTTTTCGAATATGATAATGGGTTTTGAACTACATTGTGCTTTACATGACAAGCAGTGTAGTCACTTTGCGGAAATAACACAAACAATAGCTTAGACTATAATATATTGATTGAAAAAAAGGGTGACTAGGATCGAATAATTTTGAGGCTACTGAAAACAAAATAATCGTTTTAGGACATTTTGTTTGTTTGCATAGACGTAACGAATGTAAACAAACTATGGTTGACTATGCCAGCTTTCTATTTAGATGTTCACCTGAAGCTAAAATAAATTAAGAAAGTCGCTTTATTATATTACCAATCAGAGCTAACGTAATTAGTATCGAGTATATTATGATGTGAGGAACATTAAGACCCAAACATTTAATTTCTTTTTTTCGTGACAGACATAATTATTTATAGTAACCTTAAATAGTTATGAAAAAAAATGAGTAAATATTATTATTAGTAGTAGTCGTAGTATTATTATGTTTACAAATGGAGACAAGTTTTTCTAGTCAAAAAACCCGTATAAAATAATTTCTTAAGATTTGTTATTTGTGGTCATTTGTCGACGCTTCGTTTAAAAGTATTAAATATTTCAAGCAGCACTTAATAAGGATGTAATTGAGTTGTAAACAGTTCACCATGGATCAAACCAATTAAAGGTACCTTCGACTCAACGACGAGACGGGTGGAATGCTCGGTAGCCATACCCGCAGCGAGAGAAACACGTTTGGATTTCTTTGTAAAATGCGGTTCTAGATTGCCGAGGCAACCTTGCAACTTGCCTTGGTAAGATCATTTTGCGTAGGGATAACGCTATTTAGCATACGGATATTCAAACTAGAAAATTCTTTATGTATATTTTTTTGTTTCATTTATAAAGGGAAACAAACGGTAACATAAAATCAATAAAATTATACATAAAAAGGATACACAAGGCAGCAAAATTTACAAAAAAATTAGATATGTAGTTACTTTCGTATATTCTGATGATAATTACCTATATAAATATTTTTGTAGATATATTTCCATATTAATTTAAAAGAATATTATAGCTAATTGCTAAGTAATAGGAAATAATTAAATTAAGGTTATTTTTAGATTTTCCTAGAACATCTACGACTAATCGAAAAATACGACATTAACCGACTTATTTATATTATATCGAATATGGCTATGAACCAATGAAGGGATATTTATTCATCCCTATTATAGATTTCTATATAAAACGCGGTTCCAGTACCTTGCATCACGCCTTAGGAAGATCATCTTGCGGATTCATTCACCTTTAAAAGTACAATACTAGTTGATACTTTCACTGATTTCTTACCTACTGATAATACAATAATATGGGATTGATGGAGATGACCTTTAATATTATTTTCAATAGCACAACTAAATCGAAACGAGTCTAATACGCATGGGAATCTGTGTACCCGCAAACTTTACGATTCCAATAAATAACTAGAGAGCATTTGTTTTTTTTTTTAATGAAAGAAAGGCATCATGCGAACATTCCACCTGAAGGTAAGCGGTTACTGTCACTTATGGATAATGACTAGAAGAGTTTACGCTATCGACATAGAAGAGCATACTTCACTCCTTTATTGAAGAGTTCCATGTCACAATCCTGCGGAAATGCTGCATCTTCCACAATTTTATAATGTGGGACAACAAGGTTCCAGAGTTTCAACTTCGGTCTGTTGTTTGTAACAATTCAAAAATATCATTATAAGTGGATATAGGAAAGATTGAAATACTAATTTCCCGCAGGTTCCCCGCCAAGTTCATGACAAAAGGCGCGCGTTGAATGAAAAAAAAAAACATAGAATGTAGATCTTTTAGTAACAGGATAATTTTTGATTGCCCTCGTACGTTAACATATAGCGCAATGACTTTTAACAGCTTAATTCAATTCTACAATCAGCAGCTTCATCATACTCATTCTAAACACAGCATAAAATTTAAAATTAGACCAGTGGTGACGTGTAGGTGTTGGCGAATGATTCAGTGCAAGTAACGTTGACCTGGAGTTAGAAATGCTGGGAACTATATTAATTTAGTACATATGTATTTGCACCGAGGCAAACACGCTTAATAATTTGACTTTTTTTAACTTTCGTTGGCAAATTGGCAGACGACCCGCCTGATAGTAAGTGGTTAACGTCGGCTACTGACACTGCATCACAAGACCTGTATAATTCTTGTACACGTGGCTGTATTTATAACGAGTACAAAACGCAAAAGTTACAAATGTGTTAAATATGTAAATTATATAATTATTTTCCCCCTGTCTTTAGATACATAGCGACTGGAGTGTTTACCGATTGTGCGAAAAGAATTGTTTATACAGATGCATTTCATATAATATCTTTTCTTACAATTGATTTTATAATACTTACTTGGAATCATGAATGTAAACTTGAATCGTCTTATATCCACCCAAGAAAAAATAAACCAAATTATAAACTTCGTGAACTTATTAGATGTATTTCTCTTTTTGTATTAAATAATGCGGTGCACTATTTTAAATAGAAAAGGCTATTGTAATTTTTTTACAAGCTTGGAATCAATGTATTTTTTACAAGATGGGTTTTTTTAGTCTGGAGGGGGAATTACAAATTTATTGGGCGAAAAGGGCCAAGGCAAAGCAAATCATATTATGAAAGCCTGACTAAAAGCGAAAGTTTTCAATTACATCGTTCTACCTGTTAGAAATAAAAACCGGGAGGACAAGTGCGTCTCGTATTCTTATAGAATAGGTAAGAAGGTGGCTAAAAAAGTTAACGGCCCACCTTACGGTAAATAGCCACTGTCATCTATAATATGTTAGAATATAACACTAAAATTGTCATCACCTTGCTACCGATCCTGAAGAAGAGAAAATAAGTTGAAAGTACACGGAAAAGGCACTGTAATGATCTTTGTGAAGTTTGACTTTTGGGATTCGGTATAAATAAAAAAAATAGGGTGCAATCAGCAAGGCCCGTCCGATCACTTTGGCCTTCGCCATAACAATGTCTATTTCAAATATCATTATTTGGCATTTATTGTTATACATTCGTGTCAAACATACAGATACAGTTAAGTCTATACGCAATATAAGTACCTATACTATGATCGCGATCCAGATGGGTACTGACGTCTTACTACCACCCGCCACTCACGTTTAGGGCCACCCGAGAGAACTGTGACATTTCAAAGGACAGTGGCAGCATTATTCCATAATAGCGTTTCTGTACAAAATAAGGCTTATGACGAAGGTATGACGCTTTATCGTTTTCTTTCAATATAATCGTCAGACGGTTGAACAGAGCGGATGTTTTGACATTTTTATGAATGTAACACAGTGTGTCACATTTCTATTAGTAAATAAAACGCGTTTCCATATGAGGTAGCGACGAATCGGTTTGGTTCTTTGTTAGTTGAGTCATTACGATTATGGTTTCAGCTCATTAATTCTATGGATGATCGTCATCTAAGATTATAACCACGAAATGATATATCTATTTGCCCGGATCGAAGAATCGAGAGTTTTATTGCTACTGCCATTTTTTAACGAGGTGATAGTGTGTCATTTTCCTACAGATTCAATAGCACAGCATCGCAGGCTGCAGATAACTCTTACGCTGAGATTTATATACGCTATGTTCACTTTGCTTAGCAAAATTCTCAAAAGATAAATTCGTTTTGACAAAAAACTGAATATATAATAGGAACTGGAGTATAGCCATAGTATTCGCAGAGCCAAGTCCATGTTGACAAATTGGTGTCTTACCAGATCATTTGACATTCATTGAGTAAAATAAATTGTAATGTTTCAGTAAAATCTAAGCAAACTTACAAGTTGCGTCTATAAATCACAGCCTTAAGCTGAGGGTAATTTGAGCTCTGTGACGTATCGCACAGTAGCCTATTTTGACCCTGTTAGCGTGTTTCAATTTGTACAAGACTGACTCCTACATTTACGCACAGAGCTTAAAAGATATGCTTCGTAATCTAATGCAAAGCCAGTCGTAGTTACTCAATTTGACTAGTCACATTTCAGGATACGCTATCGAAATATCACGTCATCAACGGTCAATGATATACGTCTTTGTTATTTCTACTAGGGTTATTGATAACAATGTTAGTTTGTCTGTACATCTAGAGACTTTCCATCGTGGTAATTTAATACGACATGATATAATGAAATACGTGCAACCTTTGCGAAGACCCTGTGAGCAGTGGCCAATTACTTAATTGTGCTACTCACTAATGTTTGCTGTGGACACACACATTGACCAAAGTAGCTGTCACCAAAACATATTTGGTTATGTGAATGTGGTAGTGTCAATGACCTTATTATAATTATACAATTTTAAATGAATTGATACATATTTGTGCAATCAATTCATTAGTAACTTGTTATATTTTTGTATTAATTTAAATATTGTTTTTATTTTTCCGTAATTTACATAGATTTCTTTTATAGTTATCACGTAAACGTATAATTTCAATCAAACCTGTCAGAACGTGAAGATGATTCTATTATGAAACACATTAGCATTCCACTCCTAGTTGTTCCACTCCTTCGCTGTTCACATTAGGAATGAAGAAACGACTTCTTTAATGTGGGTATAGGGAGTATCCATAATGTAAATGTGGTAATCATGCATGACGTCAGTGGTTTTGTGGTGAAAATGAATAATAGAAAAGAGAATGAAGGTCTTGTGTAAACTCCCCAAAGTGTGAGCGTAAAAGACTGCGAGCCAGGCGGCTTTACGTCGACGTTCGAAGATCTGCATTTTGGCTTAGAAGATTCATTGCCAAAAAGTCTGCAAGCCCTATGATTATCAAGGAAACTGAAAGTTATGAACCAGTCCAAACAATACTTCACTGTAAGGCGTAAGGCATTGGCTTGTACTGAATAAGGCACAAGTACGTTCACATATGGAGTATTATTCTCACATTTGGGCAGGTTCTCTTGCGTATCAGCTCAATCCTTTCGAGTTAATGTAAAGGTGTGCTATTTGTATTATAATGATTCCACATTAACTTGTGGCTTTGCAGAAAAATGTGTTCTCTCTGCTTATTTTACCATATATACAATGTGGAGTATTCTGAAGAATTGTTTGATATGGTGCTGTCATGACCATTCTTGGGATGCACTCTGCACAGTTGGCTATCAGCTCAATCTCTCACTTTAAAGGCTCAATAGCTCTCAACAATAATGCAATTAACTAAAATCTTCTAGTGAAAGGGGTTTCAGGCAAAGTATTTCCTTGATTAGTATATAGGACTCTTTAAAAAGGAGTGAATACACTTGTTAGGATTGTCAACACAATGGTAACATTTCTTGTTTTGCAGTAGTTCATAGGCAATAATGACTGCTTACTATCAAATTGAATGTTCACCTGTTTATCTCCCTTTCACACAAAAAAAAACCAGCACCTAATGTAGATTAAGAAGCGGCAATAGAGTGGAGTATTGAAAAAGGACATCTAATTTTTTTGTGACTGATTTTGCCCCTAACTCAACTGACTGACCAAAGTTCAGGTTTGTAGTCAGCTGCACACCTAACAGCTTGAGAGCATTCAATTTGTGACCATTGTGCGAGTATACTTTAAAAATTATTCACTATTTACACTCACTTAAACTGTATAACGTGTTTGGTATAAGAATTATTCATGCACCTGTATAATACATATTTTATCTAAGGCAAAGTTAGGTAAACATTCTTATCTTTTACACTATAAATGGTATGTAATAACAATAAAGAAATCCTTGTTCAAGTACATTGTACTAAAAGTATGTTGATTCTTTTGTATAAAAATATTATATTTCAGATAATAATGTTTGGAGAGCAGCTCTCTGAGGGCCCCATTGTTTGCTTTAATTATCATGTTTTTTTTTATTAGGACCATATGGAATAATCCTAAATTATAAGAGATAAAACAGTATGATCTTAAAAGTTTTGGCTCTTTGTATTGTTAAAAATAAAACAGGCATTATTGAAATGTTTGGTCAAGTGTGTGTATAACTTTAGTCAAAAAGTTAGGATTTTTTTTAATTAACACCATTTATGCTAGTTTCATTATCTTGTATGGCATGAGAAAAAAATCTAAACAGCTGAAGTTAGCCAAAAGATCGAAAACTTCCTAAGACTGCTTTGTCATATCTCTTGTAGTTTAAAAGTCCTCCATACTAACCCATTTAAAACAAGGAATAAAATATACACTCTATTTTTTATAAACACACTTAAAAACTAATGTATCTTAAAATTGTATCTTACTTGTTATTTACAAGTAAATGGTTCCAGTTAAAGGAAAAAGTTGCTCTTGTATGGTAGTTGTCTTACTTCATTGGTATTTATATGTGACCAAATGATTTATTCTGATAATTACAAAAGTAACTTTGGCTTTGATAGAATAACTCTCAATAAAGATATTAAATTATTCATGTGGATAATGACACCTTTTGAAGCTGACCTAGTAATATACACAATATTTTCATGATAATATTTAGCATGAAATTATATTACAATGGTACAGCTGAGATAAATAAATTAATAGGTATTTTTCATACCTCAAGTATTTTTTCTTTCCTGGATTGTTAATATCAAACATCTTAGTTATTTGCTTATATATATTTTAATATTAATAAAAGAAAAAAGATAAAAAGACAAACGTTAAATTATCCTTTGTACAAAAATATTAAAACAGGTTATAAAAAATTATCTTAATAACAAAAAAAATAGACAAAAATCTTCTTGGAAAAGTATTCAATTTATAGTTCAAGAAGTTGATTGTTTATAAGTTACCAAACATATGTACTATTGTTACAATTTTTTGTGCCAACAATTAAATATCCATACTTGATTAAGAGCTTCAACTCATAAGTAAAAAAGAATACCTGTTGCAATAATGTTGATATAATTTATTTCAGGCATGCGATCACTATTAATGTTTAGATACCCTTTTATTTTATTGTATCAATAAACCTAGCCTAAGGAACCTGTTAACAACAACTACAACTAAATATGGTATGTATACAAACAACCCAACCAAGAAAAACCTTCAAATGCGTTCCGCCTTTTCTTATTACAAAGATTTAACATCTATGGAGATATTCAAGGTGAATTACTACATTTGGAAATTGTTTATCAGATAATGGTACTTACCAACTGCCACTTTGACTTGCGTGTGGGATCAGCTATAGTAATAAGCAGTCTGTGGATCATCTGTATAGTTCCTTCGTAGTACACCAGCGCGGATTCGTAGTTGCCCATCAGAGCCATTTCCCTCGCTAACTTGGTGTTCTCGCAAATTTCGCCAACAGAAACTGCCATTATTGTCATTCCCGCTGCGTACATGTAACGTATCCACGGTCGAAAATGTTACGGTTCCTCAGAGAGACCTCTCCGGAGATTTTTATCGCGTGTGACAACCAGTCGTCTGATCGTTACACTTCGCATTTTCACAATATAACCCACACGTTTCCCATCACCTTTGTGTAGTGAATGATATACTGTTACAATTTATTTTTATATTAGACAATTTATCTCATTGTAAATAGAAATTTACAAAATTAAAATAATATTTTGAGACAGAACAATACTTGTCAATTTCATTCCACACTCGACGGTTCTCACTTTACAATCATCAATGTTGACATTGTCAATATTTGAAATACCCCAGCAATTCATCAACATGAAATTTTTAGAGAGGAAAATCATAATTTCCACAATGTAATTTTAAAATAAAATAACAATAATCATTTATCTCTAGATCCTACTATACTAATCTTAGGTACCACCATATTACATATTTTCCGGTAATTGAGAACATTATTAGATTATAATGTCATTTCATAATAGTAATAGTTTGTGGCAAACTGAGGAACCGCAGCATGATTAAATTGTAACGATATATTATTTAGCCTCGTTATATAGATTTTTGACATATAACGATAATTTATTTGTGGGTACCTTCTCTGCGTGCCAGTATGTAATAGATAAAATGTTATTTAAAATATTGTTTAATGTTAGTACATGGTTGTGATGACCTAGTGGGATAAGGCACCAGTATCAAAGCACGGCAATGCAAATAGTCGCAGATTTGAATTCCGGCAAGTACATATAGTTTTTCCAAAATAAGTATGAATTTAGGCACCACATGCTCACCGGTGAAGGAAAACTTTGTGAGGAAACCCGCATGGCATCTAATAGAATTATCATATAGCAGTGCTATGAGAACGGCGATCAGCGGGGCTACTGATCTTGTTGGGCATGACATATAATCGCAAAGTAGATACAATCACTAATGTATCTCTGCTGACCCTGAAAGGGAAATAGAGTAACGCTATATAATTATTATTTAAAAATACTCAAATTTAAGCCTCATTCATACAGCGATGCAGTAAGTTTATATTAATGATTTTTACTCATAAAGTAATTAATTACATCACGAGTGAATAGCAATCAAACCTTCACAAACTAAAACAACAAACAAACTTCATTCTAACGTTTCTACCAATAAATATTATTGTGTATTATGTATGTTAAGTATTATTTTCAATGATTCATAAGCGCACTTTTGTTACTTTTTAATCAGTAACAGAAATAATTTTAGATTTATTATAAAATTTCAACATTTTCTTTATATCTTGATATACCCCAATTAACGAAAATTTCCACAAAATTGAGGAATTTTGCACATGTTACCAGCACAGACAATCACTATACAACTACCAACAGAACAATACAAATTCAATGGACCAATCATGAAGCTCCGACATATTTCTGTATGTTGGTATTTAGTTAAAAGTGATTTCTCAGTTGCAAATTAATACAAATAACTTATATTCAACTAAAAGAAAAAAAATGAACGAATTAGCTATCCTGATCTGTTTTCGTAAATTCATAATATAATTATGGATGGGTATCTGAATTTTCAGTAGGTGAGTTTTTGTACGATTAAATAATAATAAGATATAGTAACTACAGAAAATCGTTGAAAGAAAAATAAAACTAAAGTTAACAATAAATATTATATTCAGAGTTCATAATATTATACAATGCTCTAAAGATAAATACGATTTTGATTATACAGACATATGTATTTACATTATAATTACATTTCCCATTAATAAGCCGAAAATAACATCTACTTTTTTCTATTAGACAGACTAGCGCTTGACATCAATTTCCCCTGATAGACAATGATGATGGTAGTCGACAATGTAGCAAAACCATATTTTTTTCAATTTATTGGAAGCTACTTAAGTTATAATATAAACTTAGTTGTTTTACAAATCAGACTGGTATGAGAAAATTAATGATATTGACTTGAAACAATTCTATCAAAGGACCAGTGTTTAAGTAATGTTTTATGAATCTTTTAATATATAAACAAAAATATTTTGGCTTTCGCTAGTACAGTATCAATTATAGCCTATTTACTATGCATTTTTACAGACAATATGAACATCTAGGTACAAAAAGATATTGGTGTATATATTTTAATATATTAACAATTGTGTAAAGGTATGGTTAGCCTATAACTCTAATAAAATTATTAAATAAATAGTTTTTAATGAGATATTTCATACATCTGTAATATTAAGAATAAATTGTAAAGCTGGTAGATTTTATCATTAGTATGTAAAATATGAACTCCCTTATTCATTAGTTTAAAGTATAGCAAGCTAGATATAGGAAGTCAGATGCTGACGTATTGTGCATTAATGAATTTTGGGCCTACTGTCGTCAGTTATGACACGCTTGAAACGAATTTGCTCTTTCGATCAGAGATGAACATAAAGTCCTTGAACTCTTATTTAGTAAAATTATTAAAATAATATACTGTGGTTCACTTGCTTATATTTTGTAAAATATGTTACTATATATTGCTTTACAATTGCACAATGTTATTATTATATAGGTGCTCATATACAAAAAACTGAACTTCTACAATAATGGAACAAAAGAGAATGCACATAAATTAAAATATGTTATGATAACATAAGTATTTTATTTTTACAAAAATCAACTTAATTGTTTAATTCATAATTATAATTAATATTAACAGAAATCATACACAAAATATACATGTGTTACAGAAGCATGGCATACTACATAAGGATATGCTTGTGTACCACGAATCAAATTGTGAGCATATTTTAATCCTTTCGTATTAATTTGCCTTATGATATATATCCATATCTTCACCCTTTTGTAACATAGGGTATATTAATGTTAACAATATTTACACAATTTAAATTGAATGAAAATATAAAACGGAATTATGCAGTTAATACAATAATAATTAAAGAAATGTAATCTTAGCACCGAACAGTATGTACAACTTAATGCAAAAGTCTAAGAATAGACAAGATAGAGACTAGGTGAATATCATAAATTCGTTGTAGCGTAATAAATATGGCGTACTAAGTGGAAAAAAAATTGATATGCTACTGAGCCCTTGTCATGGCATTATTGACTCGTCAATAAAACAATAACAATTTATTATAATCTACTTTTCGGATAAAAATAGGAATAAGAAAAAAACAAAGAACATCTATATAACTGCAAATATTATATTTTGAGAATATTGCCAACAAAATAAAATTATTCTTCCCATTTTTATTTTTTTCCAACTCAGAAAAACTTTTAAAAACAATATAATTTCAGATATATTCTGCTTCATTACAAAATACATTTTATCTTTAGTTCAGCTTAAACAGTGGATAAATTTTGTAATATAAAGATTATTTCTCAAATAAAAATTTTGTTTGAATTTTAAAACTATGCCAAGTTTTGATTGCCATTTTGAAAAATATATGATAAAAAATCTTCGTCACTTCTTAGGGATTTTACTACTAGGTTATTTATTACTTTTTTTAACACTTACGACAAAAAGCTGAAAACCTTTTTGCTCACAAAACATACAATTTATCTTATATAGCATACAAACCATAGACAATACGTTTACTGAATATATAATATTATGTTTAAACATTTTCAGTCTGAAACAATTGTATGTACAGTTTACTTGAGCTGTTACTTGATAACTTCTTTATTTTTGGGTAGGTAACGAATACAAAACACTTGAACCCAAAAAAACCATATGTAGTAAGGTTGTTATGGATATTTTATTAAGTAGATGTAGTGTGTACAAGTGATGGGATACACGGGTAGTGTGAAGAGGGTATTTCGTTGTGAGCTACAGCTGGGTGCGGATTTGTCTACCTCTGACTACTGGATGATAATCAGTGACATCCGAAGGCTCTTGAATGGTTAGCATAGCGTAAAGTATAGTAGACATTATATATTTAACATAAATTTATGTTATTTCAAGTTATCAAGTATTACAAGCAGTGAAAGACTAACAAATTGTATTACATTTTGTATTGAATTTTATTGATAATTCATAAGTTTTTTTTATAAGATTCTATTTAATTGATCACTGAAATATTTTCATTTTTGTAGATATAAGAAACGTTTATATAATTTGGTGTATACTCTAGACATATAAATCATATGATTTATCAGTTATCACATGTATGGTGGTCCTATAATTTAATGATTATTCATTGCAATTTTATTCTATTACAGAAAATATAATTTCTATATTTATATTTCATACGTTGAATGACTGGAAAATAATGAAATTAATATCAGGCATAAGAAACTGTTTGACATTAAAGGATTATACTTTACAGTTCATTTCTATTGTAAATATGATCATTTCTATTGTAGATATTTCTATTGTAAATCTGTTTATGCCAGATATCTTAACACACACACACATGGGCCACATTTTCAACAATATATTAGTTATTTGATACTAATTGAGATTCCGTATAAAACGAATAGATATTGCAGTAAGCCTGTATCAGTGGTGTGCATAACAAAAAAGCATAACTGCCTTATACTTGGGTATTTAAATTATATATTGATTAAATCTGGTAATTACTTGATTCTGAGTTTCAGAGTCAATCAGACTAGATTTTACGTCAATATATTTATTAAATGTTCAAGTATAACATGATAATGCTTTTTATGCTTCTATGGGATGCACGCCACTGATCTATATATTGATTATTACGCAACATATCTTTTTATTGACACGTTTCTTTTTTGTCTTCTATATGCTATTTGTAATCGTTATTTATTTACACTATAAGTGTTTTATTGTTTTATTGAGGATTGTTTTTATAAAAATATTACTCAAGATGACCCACATATGAAAATTAATAGAAAATAACACACAAGACTTAAAATTATCGAACATTAAAATTGAGCTTCATTTAAATTTGGAAAGTTGAACGATATATGGACGAATTATTTGCTTTTTGTCTTATTTCATATATTTGACAGCCAAAATTTATTTAATGAGTATTTTTAACCCTTTATATATTTAAATTTAAGATTACCAGAGTATGTCTTCTTCCGTGTCAGCTAAAAATGAAACAATATCAAATATCTCATCATATCTTTTTATAATGGTTATTGGAAGCTGGTAGTAAACGTCAAAAAGCCGAAACACTATATTTGAGGTCTTTTAAATGTTCAATTATTAATGAATTTTATGTATTCACGAAAATCCGGTAGGGGCGCTGTCTAAAACCTCAATAAAATAGTTGTTGTGACCATTCGAATTATTAAGGGTTATTTTTTTGGGCGGGACAAAATGCTATTAGCCTCAGAGGGCCTTTACAACATCACCGGGCGAGAGGAGCGAGTACGAACTGTTCTCACCCAGCGAATTTTATGGGTTAGGTGGCAACGTAAGGGCGCTCCTGTGAGCACGAAACTAGGCTTGGGCCGCCTACTAGTAAAATAATCTACTAGTATTTCGGAAGCGACTATCTTGAGAAAAAACGCCGAAAGAAACTCAAGGCAACATCGAAATTGGTATTAATAGTAAAAGCGGGTAGATAAAATTGTTTTCTGACCCTGAGGCTCCTATCTACTCGTGTCCATTGCCTGTACGCCGTGTATTCTATTTGAGTAAGGACCTCAGACACCCCAACTAAATTATTATTATTTAGAAGTTTACAATTAAACAAATATAACTTTATGCTTAAAATTTTTTTTTTCCGTAAATTAATTCGCAGTTGAGTTCATTTATTTCAAAGATAATGCGTACTTAATGTTTAGGGCGTACGGTTCAATTTACTTTGACAAAAGTAATCTAACAATTTAGAAAGTATGTATTATTGACATATATTACCTATATTGAAAATAGTTGTAATGGGTTTAGCTAGCGATTCTAAACAAACAACTTTCCGGAACTTAATTACTATTCACGTTGTATAAACAAACAGAAATGTAGAGCTAAAATTAATGTAAGATATAAAGTATCCAAAATATACAAAATGGAAGTGTTTAACTTATATTCTAACACGCATGAAAAACTTGGCGAATTCTTATATCTACCGTGTAAGAAGTGCGAAGACACCTTTGAGCAGGCCGGCATGATCAAGGCAACGGTCCACGAACAGTCTCCAGTTTGTAATATTGTACTTCCATAAAAAAAAAAACTAATTTGAAAACGGTAAAACTAATTCGAGAAGAAAATCTTTTAAAACCTCAAACTTGTCTTATGCGCAGACCTCATATTGGTTTTTTAACGTCCACTACACGCTTCTATCAGGAACACTTACACTTTTATATTCAAAGGGGTATAGTCTCGAGATTTTCCTTAGGCATCGGCGGTAGCACATGCACCTGTTTCGCTTTTCCCGCATGGTATACTTGCCCAGGACTAAACGGTTCCAGACGTGGGTGAATCGATATATCCTTTTTCGGATCTGCAATTACAAATGCTTCTAATTTGACAGTGTAAATACATTTTCTTAATTAAATTATTTCTGCTGGACAGGGTTATACAGGCTGATTTCATAGACGAGGAAGATATTCAAGGAGGATAATCAGCATTCGATTCTAATTGCAATTATATAGGAATAGTGATATCTTAATATTTCCATTAAAACAAAGTAAGTTAGTCACCATATTAAGAGGAAATTACACACATAATAGAATAAATGACAATTAATCATTAAGAAGGTATTTAAGCCAGGACAAAGTACTAAAGGGTAACCAGTCAATTACCTAAAATCACGTAAAAGGAAATTTACCTACATGCCATTCAATCTTGCACCACACGCGCTGCGGTGTCCAAACTTTTTACGGATCAATTCTCATTTGTTTATCAATGTTTCTTTATGATTTGTTAGGGAATTTTGTTATTTACATTTTTATTAGTTATAAGAAGGTACAGATTATTGTATTCTGAAATATCTCCTACGTCTATAAAACCACCCTGTATAATGCACAGTAGCGATGGGCGAATATTTCGGAGTAAAAAATGAAATGAACCATCCATCATACATAACGATTCGATGGTCGATGTCATTCGTTGATACGTATTGAATGGAGAGTACCATTGGTGATTTTAACACCGATGGAAATTATAGTTCAGCGCGAGATCGATAATCATTCGAATGAATCTAACACAGGTCTGCCTGATGCGGTAATTATTTATTGTGTCCATGATTATCAAATACACACATGTAAACACAGTATATAAGTGTAAAAACCGTCGTAGTGACTCTCTTTGGTCTGTCGCGATTCGGGATCAGCTTGTGTATATCCAGTTACTCGTATACATAGAGACCTTCAGTCGTGGTATATGTGGGCCGACATGACAATGGAGACTATCAACGGATTTTCATCCCCTGATGGTCGCTTTTGTTTTTGGACTACATTGTACTTACTATCAGGTGTATTGTAGTCACTTTGTGGAGTCAGTGTAAAAAAAATCACCGTAAGTCATAAAACAAAAGTTGTTAGTCTTAATGTACCTATGACATCTTTCAAAGATTGTGCGTTAAGTTACCAAATAACCTTTTATAGTAAGATATCAGAGTTAGTACGAACCTTTGGTGTTGGCAGCTATATATTTAGACAAGCGCACTGTGGGTAGTGGTAGATAGCCAGCAACTAGAGGCATCACATCGAGGGTCACACACTGAGGCTCTGTTGAATTAGACTCCATTGTAATCACACCTGAAAGTTATACAATATTATATTACTGCATTAATGACATTATTATGTACGGTGATATGAAATTAATTTTGACAGTTTTTTTTTCATAATAAAGCATCACTAACATTAAAATGAAGCATAAATATAGTTTTATTTTTATTTCAATGAGAAAATTACTTCAGTATTCAGTATTATATCAAACTTATTTTCTAGGAAAAGTCTAAGCAAAGTCAAAGTAGCGTCCGTAAATCACAGCCTTAGAACTTCCACAAGTCACGTAAACATAGATTTGAAGTTTCAGCGTGTTATGCGTACAACCAATAAAAAATACAAATCTAAAAATATTTGAATCGTGTTCAGACGCCTGCATCGTCATTCCAGCTCATGTTTTAATAACTATAAATATCAGAATTTGATCCTGAGCAATTCTGTAATAATAGTAAATAGAAGATAAGAGGAGTTTACCTGCAGTGCGTCCTAAAACCGCCCACATGGTCTGGTCCGCTAGAACTTCGTACATCAGCGATGTGAATTCCGTTTCGTTCACCTGTTAATATCAAAATAACAGAAAACGATGCTTGAAAAGATGAAGAATTGATTATTAGTATATTCACACTTATTTTAAAGGAGCCAATATCATAGTATAAAGTATTCACTGAGTGGAAGATCATTCTATAGGCCCATGGTAAGGTAGAACCACGAATAAGAAAATTAATAGAACCAAGTAAAAAAGACAGAAATAAAGAAAATTTAATTTACTGAAATAATTTCAATAAGGCACTCACCCGTGAAACGCTTAATTGAAGGCAACAGACTTGCGAAGCCCTACAGAAGTCCGAGCCTTTACTCGGTTCTAACCTCGTCCTGATCACGAACAGCGTCGTATAGTCTTGTATATCGAACGGACAGACAAACGTTCGAGCCGGCTCCTTGCTGTGAGTCGCTTGGTATTGCACTGAGAACGTTGCTTTCATCGGACCTGCTTTCACTAGTGGATCTTTTAGCAGCTCCCACATGAACGAAGCTGTTGTTCCGTCTGATGCTACCATCTGACATAAAAGGAATGAGAAATAAGTTAAAAAAAAATTGAATTATGACAAAGCATAAATGGTCCTCTTCCATAACCAGATATACGCCGGGCGGCGCGCTGGCGGGATCGTGCCCCTGGATCCAGGTGTGAGCGGTGTGCTATATGTTCCCACAAATCGCTCTAGTGACAATTGAAAGGGATGAGGGGAGGGTGGCACTTTAAACTACCCTTCTCGCCAATGTGTTAGATGGGTGCGGGAAGTGGCGACTATTGAACCACTCCCCGCCAAAAAGGCGGTGTCTGAAAAAGGCTATGTTAGGGATTTCCCCCGGGTTAAAAAAAGGCACATTTCAGATTCTAGCAGTTGTTTTGCTTTGTGTACGTGTAAAATATTGCGAAAAAGAGAACAGTATTCGTAAATACACAAGAAAGAAAAAAAGACAAGCAGATATTTAGTAAACCAATATTTGAAACCTTTGCTCCGGACACACCATTATGGATCTTTTTAAAAGCTAATAAAATCATTAATGGAACAAGTGCTAGGCGCTCGAATTTTCTTAGAAATATTTAGACACAGAATACAAATGGTTACATATTCTTACCATTCTATCTCCCTTCTTGGGATTCAAGTCTGCTACATTGTTGTTGCCGTCGCATTCCAACTTCGGTTCGGACATTACGAACTGCACTAGATGTGCGACCGTCGACTTCAGGGTGACGTGTAAGAACTTGCGTGTATTCGATGTCAGCAGACGCCACGTGGCTATCATTGGCGGGGAGAAATCTAGGGGCACTTCTGTTACTGCGTCCCACCACGGGCAAGTTAGCCAGACCTGAAATATTTTACTTAACCTGACTCCCGCATCTGATGATGGTGCTATAGTCTGTATATATAGAGCGCAGCACTAGGCTGCCGCCATTAATGTTTTTATAATCTAAGACGGTTCGTCTCGGCTGTCAGTTTCGTGATGTCAAAATAAATAGTTAAAAAGTAATGAGTGCTTTTATTAATTAATTAAAAACACCAGACAATTAGTTATAACAATGGTTTAGTTCAAAAACCGGTTACGACTTTCGTGAAAAATAAATTTGTCGAGTCTTCACGATCATATTAATATAGAAACATATACTGAATTATACTGCCCTTAATGCCCTTAAGCCTTTACGCGGGCCGGGATAAATATTAACTTATGCCATTGCACAAATGCACCCTCGTAGGCGGGATGATTTTATAAAATAAAGAATTGCGATATTTGAGACAATTAGAAAAGTGCTTACTGGTTGGCCGCGATATTTAGGTACTTTACAAACCATTCATTGTGTATGTGTTTGATGGCGTATGTGGAGTATGGTGTTTGTGAGGATTTGCAATGTGTATAGCGAGTTTGAATTAATTTTAAGATGCGATTGTGAAGGAAAAGAATCCGATGCGATGTTTGAGTTTAAAAAAAGAATGCGATGCGATGTTTGTCGTTTGAAAGCGAGAACGTAAAGTTATAAGTGAATGTACGCCAGATGGCGTTTGGGTTTAGGTGCGTTTACATTATTGTTTTTCATGTTCAGGGGTTGCGCCTTTTGGCGTGACTAGCCTTGATGTATTTATAATCGGAGAGGGTGATGATTTTTTTTATTTGGTTCACAAATCAGACATCACACAACCAGTGGCGCTCATCCTATATATGCACAAATAAAGACACACTATCCAAAATACACTTATTGTAAGGTATACAATGCATACCTTACAAAAAGTAAGTTTTGGATAAATTACTAAAATAATACATAAAGTATGTAAAAATAGCGTGTTTCAGGCAAAATCAGATTGAAATTATCCTAAAAATGATATATCTGCTGTATCAAAGATGATGATCTTTTTTTAAGATTGATATGGTGAAGTCCTGATGATGATCAGATTGTCCGCTGTCCCAAAAAATCATGGACATTAATCAACATACGACGGATATATAGCGGGAAACCATAGATATTGCTGTTGTTGATTCAAGGGTTAAGGCCTATATTTCCGAAGACCTGCATCAGAACTGCACCATATTAAAACGTGGATAGCTTTATGGTATACCCAATAGCTTAAAAAGTTAATTACCCAAAATGGTCTATAACTGGCGGAGTTATGGAAGAACATATACAAAAAAAACGTACAATTGCGTACAGAACCTCATCCTCTTTGAAGTCGGTTAAAAATTCTCAATGTATCAATAAGAACACTTACAGTATGTTCAACAGTCTTCTCTCTCCGTGGCAGTAGACTAGCAAAAAGTGTCAGCGGTACCCGGGTTGTTTCAAACGGATCACAGGCGGGAATTCTCACTGATACTTCTCTGGACAAAACTGATGGATCTTCTGCCAAGCGAATAAGAAGACCCGAGGATGTTTTAAGGTGTATCGACGCATTCTGGAGTATATTAAAATTTATTGAATACTACATATTGACGAAGTGTTAGTTCCCTTTAAGCTCATTAAGATCATCACTTGAGGCAGAACGTATCGTACAAAATAATCTATACATCATACCAGTGACGGGCATAGGGTATTTGGACAAGTATTAGCGTAACTAATTTGAATATTATATTATTATGGTAAATATTATATTGTGCTCAAGGGAAAGATAAATGGCGTGAAAATAGAATAGATATTAATGTATAAATAAATGTTTTTTTTTGTTTAAATTTATTGCAGAATTATTTATCGTAAGGGCATGCAATACTTTCATACATCTATGGAATGACCGCTACTGCATCATACATATTCATACGATCCATTCTACAATAATTCTCATATATATTTGTAATTCTAAAATTAATATTTTCAAACACTTTTAGAGTTAAATGTTAAACTATTTACTCATGCAATTTAGTTTAAATTCGATACACTTACATTTTCAATAGCTGAGCTGCCACTAGTAACAACTAACTCCATCGCATGTTCCAAACCTGCGACCAAATCTTTCTTCGGTTCAACTTTATTCAAATAAACATTGACCCCCTGAGCAACCACTCGAAATCCCAATTTCCCAGTAACCAAACAATTCGATAAAAATTCCAATTTCTCTTCAACAACTAACGATACTTGTCCCATTTTGAATGAACCACAATTTTTACTGACGAACTCCAGTACAATTTCATTCATTCCAGGGTTTAAAGTGAAACTTTCTTTTGCTAAACAACTTTGATAATTATTCCTTATTGTCATTGAGGGTTTTCTGTATTTGCTACTGTCTGATCTTCTTAATGTTACTTTGGGATTTTGACATTCAATTGTAGCTTTCTGTAATGTCTTATCTTCTTTGTAATGTAGCTGTGATGTTATTTGCAAAGGGTTTAATGTAGTATTTTTTATTACTTCTTCAAATTTTATACTGCAATTTGTAAAAAACCTTTATGCACGTTAACTTCTAAAATCTATATACAATTACTTGTTTCACTAAAATCGTGGATTGACATATCATCACAGAGCCTAAACCACAGAAACTAAGAACATGAAATTTCGACATTGGGTTCTATGTATCACGTAGCACCCACTAAGGTCGGATTTTTTTTGTTCTACCACAAAGGTGGTTAATCAGGGTATCGAAAATGATTTGAAAATCCGTCAAATGTGATTATTATTATTGACATGGCAAATAGTATTGATTAGATATTTAAATATAAGTGTTTCGAAGTTTTTGGAAAATCTACCGGGGCAAGGGGGTAAAATAGAGGTTGAAAGTTTGTTAAAAAATTCATTAATTCTGAAATAAGCACTAATAAAACTGATATTTATGTTTTCGATTAAAAACAAAAAATTACATGTTTAGGTAGACGTTTTTGGAAAATTATTTCAATCTGGACAAAACCTGGTCAACAGCTATACTTATATTTGTGTATTCGTATATATGTCTGAAACTTCAAAATATTCTCTAAGGGTGTATATGTATAATTAATTCCCTCGGCAGTTTTGTGTGCGTTGACATATCAAATGGGTGTCAGCTGACTTTAGCGCATCATTATAATAACTTTCGCCGGGTGCCGAGGAAGATGGTACGGCCTTGCCCTTGGCCCCGGCAGACGGTTAGGAGGAACTCCCCGGGGGTTTTAGTCTGTGCGAGTCCGACAGACCGGGGAGCGGCCCTCACTGCCTCCTGACAGCCCATAATGGATTTCCCCCGGGTTACAAAAAAAAGGTATTAACCTTTGCTATTTTCTACCTCGATTAACTTATCCTTCTGTGTTGCATGCTTTGTTATGTGCGAAATACATTATCATTCTTTCGGTATTATGAAATATACTTTGATACAGTATAAGTTATTTAAATATTTTTGAGGTAATTATTGATTTTTATATTTTCTACTTACCTAGTAACTAAACTATTCGATTCACTATCACCATCAGCATTGACTGCTTTTCTTGGTGAATTAGTTTGAGCACCTACGTTATTCAAATCAGTCTTATGTTTAACCGGAGTTCGTATCTCCGTTTTGTCATCTTTAATAGTCTCTATACTTATTGCAGCTCTTGTACATAGAACATCTTTGGGTAGATAGCATTCGACTTTCATCCGACATTGCACTTTATTATCTGTGATGTAAACACCTCTTTCAGACGGCAATAATTGCACAGAAACAATTTTAAAACATTCATTCAACTCTGACAAAACCGTTTCTTGTTTTGTACATAATTCAGTTTTTATTGTGTTCATCATTTCTTCAAAATAAAAGTTTCTGACTAGTATCTCTAACTCAAATGTAGATGCTATGGTTGCAGAGAGCTTTGTATATCTGGAAAAATATTAAAAACTTTACTTTTACGATTTCTGGATGTGACATATACATATGTATATGCCAATGTTATTGTTACATAAACAATAATAAACGTAAGGCTACAGCACGTCCAGTGTGGATGTATCTATAAAGGATAGGATGGCGATCCAGCGTGTGTACTGTTTTCACTCTATTAAATTGTTATATTTATATTAATTTTAGTTCGTCCAAGGCGAGACTAAGTTTAACACAACTTAAGCTTTACTCAACGAAGGTGATAAAAAGGTTAAGCATTCCGCCCTCTATTTGTTCTCGGATGAATTTATAATCAATATACTTAGTAACAGCATGTGATAACAGATGGCGACACAATGAACTGTTAAATAGAATTTTACGTTGTCTTCGGTAAAAAATACCATTTTATTTTGTATGTTGTGGTTGCTTCCATAGGCTCAATGCACTAGTGATTCTATTAACGTATGTGATACAATTTTGATTATAAACATGTAAAGACCACGGGCGATTAATGTGATAAAATAAAAATATTGGTGTCCATTTCTTTCTTTCTTACGGCCTTTTATGTAGTGTGTGAAACATACTCTCCTAAGATGAATTATTGAAAATAACAAAAATGAAATAAACATATTAATTAACTTCCGAAATTATAATAATAGATAAATATTGATCAGTAGACTCAATCCATGTTCAGTAGTATTTACCCAAATAGGTGCCCTTGCATTGCTATAATACTCTTCCAGGCCTATATCGAAAAATAGTTTACAAATTCTTTAAAACATTAAATGCTTAGATAAAATATCATTTGATTAGCAATAACGTTAATAGAAAAGTCCAAAATATATGCATTTGACAAAACATAAAGACATGATATTTGGCACTTTTCTATCGGCGTTGTCGCTGATCGAATGATTGTTTATCTAGGCCCTCTAAATTACAATGATGCTATAATATTAATTAAATTAACTATATTACCTGTCCATATCTCCCATTTTTTTAGCAGCAGCAACTAGCTCGAGCCTGGTCTGTGCGGCCAGCTGCTTCCAACCCTGTTCTTCATATGAACGTAGCGCGTCCGTCAGAAAAACAACAGCTTTACTGGTTTCTCCTAATTCTGAATAAAATGCCGCTAACTCGCGTCCTATCAAACGAGCGAACCTAAAACAATCTTGAAACTTCAATTTTTGACACTAGATAAAAATGTTTTCGTTTGCCTATTTTCATTAATTACTTCGCAATTCCAAATTACAGTTAATATAATTTCAATAATTTATATATCTAAAAATACAATTGTAAGAATAATCATAAATGAAATTCAGTCATTTACTTAGAGTCAACGAAATGAAACGATTAATACTTATTTATTACATGGCACCTTCACGTAGTTTTAGGTCTACAAACCGATTTTATTTTCGAATAATTATATAACAGGTACTATGTCTTGAGCAGAGATGGGCAATATGTAATCTGATTAATGATGAACGATTACAAAATGTAGTCGTAATTTTAATTTTCTTACTCTGTAATCATGATTTAATCCATTTAAAATATTAAGAAATCATAAATGTGTATACGATCTGGGATTTTGTAGTGTTTAAAACATAAATGAGCAAAATGCAGTCATATTAATAGTATAAAACGTAAAATGTAATCGTTAATCATTTTCATTAATCTGATTACATTTTGCCCATCTATGGTCTTGAGCATACCGATGCGAACTGTTGTGAAAGTGAGTTTCACAAATATAATATCATCATGCTATATCCCTTTCGGGGTGAGCAGAGATACATTAGTGGTTCTATCCACTTTGCACTTAATGTCGTGCACAACGTCAGTAGCGCAGCTGATCGCTTTCAGATATATTATAACACAGAGATGGGCAAAATGTAATCAGATTAATGATGAACGATTACAAAATGTAGTCGTAATTTTTATTTTCTTGCTCTGTAATCATGATTAAATCCATTTAAAACTTTAAGAAATGATAAATGTGTATACAATCTGGGATTTTGTAGTGTTTAAAACATAAATGAGCAAAATGCAGTCATATTTATGGTAAAAAACGTAAAATGTAATCGTTAATCATTTTTATTAATCTGATTACATTTTGCCCATCTATGTTTTAACACATAATTATAACAGTATTAAAACATACGCTGGGATTACATATGATCAGATCAGATGAAATGTATGTAAAGTGCAACATAGTGTGTTGTGAAAGTTTTTGTCAAGCTCTACACATTTTTTAGTAACATGGCTAATAGGATACCGTACATTGTGTCGTGATTTTTGTGGACAATACCGACTCCACATAGAAATCACGTTATATTTAACGAGACAGTACTTTTTACACACGTCTCGACCCGGCCTTATCGTCAACATATGCTGTATCTACCTGCCACTGTAACTTCAGTCGGTATGATCAAAGTTCCTTTAATTACCTTAACCGTCCTATATGCTTGTAAGTTCCCATCGCGAGCTCGGCCAGCTCAAGGTAATACTCCTGGAAGCTGCTCGCGCTGCACAGTGCCTCCTTAAGGCGATCGGTGGGCGTGGGCCGTTGGTTATTGGGTTCACTGTCCCCCATGCCAGCAGATAGCATTACAACTAAGTGCAGCTGCTCAGAACTGGGAGGACTACACCCGGGTAAAAGGCCGCATAGCTTGCCTAACTCGTGCAGCTGTGAAATCGGTTTTTTTTTTAAATAATTAGTACTTATTTTAGTTACAGAATGTTCTCCGGTTTGGTAGGATGAAATAACAGTGCGCTAGTCGAATATGTTGAATACTATGGGTTCTAGAGTGGAGACTACGAATCAGAAAACGTAGAGTGAATGATGTCCGGCTTGTCGAGTAGCTGCAGATAAATCTCAATGACTATTATTAGGAGAACCCTTTTTTTTCTTTTTTTTAACCCGGGGGAAATCCGTAACGGACCTCAGTGGGCGATGTGGGTTGCCCCCCGGTGTGCTGGACTTGCACCGACTAAAACCCCCGGGTTGTTCCTTCTCCCGCCTGCCGAGTGCCAAGGGCAAGGCTGAGCCATCTTCCTCGGCTCCCGGCGATGTCTGGCCTTCTGCAGGCCCCGCCTACTTGGCAGGGATTATTAGGAGAACCCTATATTCAACAGTAGAATAATATAGACCGATGATGATAAGTGACTTCTTACATGAAGTAATTTCTCGGGTATCAGAATGTTTTCACTGGGATAAATTTACGTCTTGTGGTCATGAGTAGTGGTGAAAATGCCCGGGAATTTTCCCAAAGTGCCCAAAACTTCAGAGAACATTTCGTAAATTCCCGGGAATATTCCCAAGGAAGTTTTTGGGCACTTTGGGAAATTCCCGGGCATTTTCATCACTAGTCATGAGTCACATAGTATTTCTGTTATATACGTTTTACCTTACTTGACCCGTATACATACGAGTCGCCTTTAGAGTGAATATATACTAGTAAGTAAAGTAGATGGTAAAGATAAGGGGGCGAGGACCTCTTGTCAAGTACTCTTTCCTCGAGTAGTAGAGATTTGAGGGGCTGTAGGGTCAGGACAGGGAGGAAAGTGTATAAACTTTTATAAGCCTTAGCTCTTAGTGGCCATATTTATTCATATTGGCTTAGCAAAACTATGCCTTAATTTTTTTATTTATTTACTGTACAAACAAGCGCTATTCCTCAATTTAACCTGGTTAAAAGAAGATTAGGAGATGGTGACACCCGTTTAGGCAACTGATACCAACTTACTTTTAAAACTGCCAAAATAAAGTATATGAAAAAATTACGCTGGAAACGTATACCATTCTTTCACTGTGAAAATAGAAATTAATCAGTACTTGACCTGCCCTTCGTCATTCGAGTGACATTATTCGTTCCACAACCTCTCAAATTTTTAGTTTAATAAAATATTGTCTATTATCATAGTTTCTTGCCTTATCTTTAGCGTGGTGCAACAAAGGCGCCTGCGCGGCGGTGCACATCTCTAACGCATTGTTGGAAGCGGCGAGTTTGTCGCACGCACGCAACGTCTCCGCGCACGCCAGATGCGCCCAGCACGCACTCGCTCCTTCCACTGCAGTTGCGCCGAGAAGGGACAACTCTACTATAGTGTTGTGCACAGTGGAGAGACAGCGTGAGGCTATCTAAAACATAATCAACGAATTAATGTAATGCTGGGACTTTTCCCGTGGCAAACATTTATAAACCAAACTGAAAAGAAAAATGTCACTCTTGTATGTTGCTAATTTTAACGTATGGTTGCTATAAAGCCTCTGCCTCGGACATTTATTGTAGCTAAAAATAACAAGTTACTTAGATGCCCGCGTTACACGCAGCTGAGAATGTCAGAGGTAAAACAGTCATAAAAGCAAATACCGAAATCAGACAAGGAACCCATTTTATTGGTTTATTGTCAGTGTGTTATGTTGTTCTAGATCTTATTATAAGATCTAGGAATCTGAAATGAAGATGGACTAAAAGTATTTCAAAATAATATTATTATATAAACTATAAAACCCGTTTTCATATTATAATATCAAAGAAAAGTTTGGATTTCACTTTTGAATTGTAATAATAATTTTACTTTTTATAATTGAGTACGCATTTTAAACCACAAAGGCAATCGTGTGTCGTTTAACCGCATGTTACAAATAGTAGGTAATTTACTTCACAGATGGTTGACCATGAGGAAAATATTGGATTACAATCTCAAGTCGTTTATCAAATAGTCACTATAGATAGCGAATCGCTAAACCATCATTAAATTGAGATAAATTAATTAGTTTGGCAGTGTAAAACTTAGTCTAATTTTCACAAATAATTATCATTTATAACAGACTTATTTCATTTAGGTATTTGTTAATAAATAAAAAAGGGATGATTGAATATTGTTTTTATAATTGTTTTAATGTGTCATGTTCTGGCTTTAAAGATTGCGTCCTATGAATGCTATTTTTGTTTAACTCGAGGTGGTTTGGAGTTATTATTATAGGAGTTTATTTTAAGTACAATTAACAATTTCTTTTGGCATAAATTAATTAATATATTTTTTTTAACTGTAACAGTTACGCACATCATAAGATTGACAAATATTAAGTAGGCAATAAATATTTCACAATATTTATGCACTCTCATAAATTATATTTTTACTTTCAAATATTACTGCAAGTTCATTAATATTATGAAAGCAACAAATATTTAGAATATTTTTGTATAATGTTAGGTAATAACGACTGTTCTTTTATTGTGGGCTGGTACTCTTCGCGTCTGCTGGTTTTATTGCCAATACATATACAATATATGTGGTGGTGATAAAGGAATGAATATTGCTGTGTTTAGTGCCTATCTAGATCACGACCACAATACACGATTACAGACCCCTTTAGTGACTTGCTCTGGGTTGTCGCATTTCGGAATTAGCATGCGCTCGAAAAAATTACCATATACCTTGAGTCTTCCATAGTGGTATAGTTAAGTCAGTATGAAGACGACAGTTGTTGAGAACTCCCGTAATAGAAGATCACTGCCATTTTTAAAGTGCATAGTACTTACAATCTGATTTATGTAGCCAGTTTTTTATATAATGAAATTAAAAAAAAAAAAAAACGGAATAATTTAACCCATGTGACACATGGGGTATTTACTGGTTAATAACAATTTAATTGGCGATAATGAGAAGCATCCGCATAACGAAACTCGCGTGTATATTAAACTTTTACATCGTCAAAAAATGCACCTAATTTTTAATATTGCATATAATTTATATTGAGATTTTATTGCCTTATCATCTATTAGATCTATATATTTAAACTGAACTTTTAAAATATGTTTGTATGAATCGAAACTATGAACAAGGTTGTGAATTTATCAACTTAATGGAAAATTAAGATAAATCTTTAAAAATATATCCAAACAATCAAGTCAACACATTAACACTAGAAAGACTGAATATAGGCATAGCACATACGTATATAGGGAATACGTATAAAGAGAGGGAGGAGGTAAGTACATATTTAGTTGTTAATATATATAAACAATATGTAATAATTGTTATAATGATATGTATATTTATAAAAATAAATAATAATATATCTTCATGCTATATTCCTTTTGGGTTGAGCAGAGATACAATAATGTAATGTATATTTCAATAATATTAGATTTAAATCTAACAATTTCAATAATTGAAATATGTATATTACAACTGTTTGTGAGTGCCTTTGGTCTGAACAGACTTGACATCGGGATGTTTAACAAAATCTTAACAGAACTATTATCTGATGAGGCATCTGGCCTGGTCAGATCAATGGCACCATATGTAATATGTCAGGTATTTCTGTATTAGGGTATGATGGAGCTGACATACGTTCACACGTAAAAGCCCCTTAAGTAAATAGAATAAAAAAAGATATCCAAAAAAATATGACTATTTATGAAGATGAGATGTTTTCTCAACCTCAGCCTCTGTGGAAAAATAGTACAGATTATATATATAAAAAAATTACATACCTCCCAAGGCTTAAATGTAAGCAATAACATGGCACTTTGTCTTTGGAACAGATAGCTCCTAAAATCCAATAAAGAAGCTTTCTTTTTTATTATCAATTCTCGTAAATGTTGTGGTACCAATGCCGTAAGTCTAACAGCTTGCCACGTCGTTACTGGCTGTCTGAAAGTGTCCAGCCATCTTGGACTCTCTGCTACATTAGAATTCAGAACAAATTGCGAGAAAAGAGCATCTAGCTCATCATACTGAACTAAAGCTTCATCATACAAACCTAGCATTTCTAATACAAATGCTAGCTGTTCCTGAAACAAAAAAAAAAAATATAAATTAAACTGCCATCTTAAATTTATTTCTAATTGCATTATAATAGAGTTATTTTTTCTTCATTTTTTCCTTCACTACGGAAAAAACAATTGCAAAGCCTTAGGTGCTGCAGTTATTTATATGCCACCACAGACACTTTTATCAGGTGGATTTTTAAACTGATTGCCACTTTTTGGAATAAAAAAAAAATGCAAAATAGAAAACAAAAATGTTTTTATTTTTATTTATTAATATCATAAAGGTCTACACAAACACGTCTTCAAGCTGCAATGAAAAATTTCAGTAACACAATAGGATAAGTATATGTTCTCTGGAAGATTATTCCACAGTTAAACAGCACAACATTGATAAGATATGCAGAAATGATTAATCCTTGCCTAATCATAAGGTATTGTGCAGCTTTGGACATTAGCATTGAGTACAACATATAAGTGATATAGATATGGTGCTCAATGTATCTTTGCTAACTCTAGAAAAAATTATAGCATGCTATTTATTTTTAATTGTCATATTTATATTTAAGAGTACCTGCAAAATAAAATATTTACAAAAATCCCACTCTGGATCATTTCTTTTTTCCCTCTGTTCTCTCATATGCTCCTCAAACTTTATCAATGCCTTGTTATATGCTACTAGAATGAAATGTCTGATTTTAGCCACCAAAGCTCTCCATGACTCGGCACTCCTGGCTTCCGATTTAATTGGATTTATCACAGAGATGAATCTGTCTTCCGTTTGCTTGGCTGCAAAATCACCCTTAATTTTATCTAAAACTGTGGTTCTCGGTAAGAGTTTATTAGCTTTCCTTATGTCATAAGTTTCTACTTGAACAATCATCCAATCTGTTATTGTTGCTTTCTCTAATTGCTTTAGCCATATCTCTATATCTTCTCTGAGTGTAGTCTTATAATATTCCACATCCTGAAAGAGTAATATATTTTATATGTAGAAAAAATGTTAAGAAGAACTTATCTTATTGACTGTGGTGATCTAGAGGGTAAGAAACTGATATTCATGAGCTATTGCAGCTCATGAATATCAGCAAATGTACGTCTATTCATATAATCAGAGCATTATATGTGTACATTTAATCTGAATATTTTCAGATTAAAAACAGATTTAGGCACCACACACTCGTGGGTGAAGCACATTGTGAAGAAAACTAATATAAATGTCATCTGTAAATGCCCTGAGAACGGCAATTAGCTGTGCTACTGGTCACATTGGGCTCAATATATAAGCTCTAATTGGATAGTCTCTAATGTATCTCTGGTCATCCCTAAAGTAATATAGTGTGATGGCAAATTGTTATTATTTATGTCAAAACATTAACACAACCTATAAGGCCTACAACCGTTTCTAAGTAAAAATATTGTACTAGTTGCATCTATGTTAAATACATGTTTTGTGTGGGAATAGGATAATATAAAGTCAATGTCTACCAGATGACATTTCCTAAATATGAATGAAAAATTTTCATCAGCAGAAATATCTTTGTGCTAAAAATGGCAGGCCACTTGATGGAGTATAATTACTGTCTCCTAACACTGCAACACTAGAAGCATCACTGTTATGTTGTTAACATTCAATTAAATTTTTCACTCCTTTTACAAAGAGCCTTATATCATAGCTCCAGGAAGAAACAACCAAAACACCACACAATATTCATTTTTGAAAATTAGCTCCTACATCAAAATTTACAAAACCTTTTTATAATAATAACTTCTGTCATCTTTTTTCTTGCTATATCAAAACAAAATCAATCTCAATCTCAAAGCATCAATCAATATGCATTATGATTTATAAATATTTTAATACTAGACATAGAAATAGTAGGAAACTAAAGGATATCTGAAAATATTAAGATTATTCAAAAGTCATACCACACAATCAGTCCAATAAATATGAAGTATTGGTCGCTTTAATAAATTTAAATCAGATTGCACCTTGTCCTTATTATGCTTAACAAATGATGCTTCTAAATAAACAGGCTTTGTGGCACGTCCATAAGAACGTCTCCACTCGCAGGAATCTTGTGGAATCGCCGCCACCAGCGGCGCTTCTAAAGTACAAAATAAGTTCCAATCTCCCGCGCCTGTAATAAAACTTATTTTGTTTTAGCTTATATTTGCAATATTATCTGTAACATATGTAAAGATGACCACTTACATGTTATTATAGGTTTGTTTGTCATCCCTTCTCGATTCACCGGAGAATTATCGACACCTTTCATTTCTTATACAATTTTTATCATCATCAGCGAAA
Organism: Automeris io; assembly: GCA_036320925.1. Taxonomy (NCBI): domain Eukaryota; kingdom Metazoa; phylum Arthropoda; class Insecta; order Lepidoptera; family Saturniidae; genus Automeris; species Automeris io. The sequence continues at coordinate 1,256,091 of JAUDJH010000030.1, read as the reverse complement.
TTCTTCGATTTTGCGGGCATGACACAAATAACATTCCAATTTATGCGTATGGAAACCACCCACTTTGAACGTAAGCACTAATTACGTTTTATACACAAGCTCTATTTTTATTGCGTCTGTTGATACTTATTTAATATATGCATTTCTATGATTTTATGTATTATTTTTAACTTTTTTTATTTTTCTGATAAATTATTTTATGAGAATTTGTCAAACCGTTGTCATTACCCAACTCGACAGCTCCTGTGGTTAGTTGTCATCTCGTAGCAAAAAATTCCCTAAATACACTTAAAAAATATATGACAACATAAATAGACAATATATAATTGTCCGTATTATGAAATGACTCAAGGCGTATGATTTTTTTTTCTAACTGTACCAGGTATCTGCTAATATAAAATATTTAAAAGTTTTTGCTCTCTAAAATTCACAATACCATTTTAAAACCACTAAGTTAAGGGGAAAAACTTATATGCTTACTTGATCTATAAGTATTCCATTTTTGTATGAAACTTAAATACGTATGTGAATAGAGATTTTATTTCCTACAACGTTATGGCAAAACTAAATTGAATTTTGGTGATAAATTAACACAATAATTATTTTATCCTGTTATTAGAAGAGGGTATTTATTATAATGACTGTACCAGAAAGGATACATTTTTTTAAATTCTGTAATCAAAATTAATATCGTAAGGAAAACCCGCATGGCATCTAATAGAAATCTTATGTTTAAGTGCTTTGAGCATGGCGATAAACTGTGCTACTGGTTACTTTGGGCACCACGTATAAATGTAGAATATATATATACAACGACTAATGTATATCTCTTGTCACCTCGAAAGGGATATAGCGTAACGATATATTATTATCATTATGTAATTAAAACTTGAAAATATATTGCTTCAACAATAGTTATGCCAACTTATGTCTTACCCTTAAATTTAGGGTATTTTATATTGAAATATGGGGATTTTGTGGTAGGTTTTCTTAAATGTTCTAACAGACATAAATATTTTAATTAAGAGAAACCCTAATACAAAATAAGACGCAAAAATAGAATGTTAAACATATTACCTGAAATGAATACACTGCTCATTATGAAGACAAAGATATTATCAATCTAAATAAATATTTTTTACATTTTCAATTATAAAAATTACAAAGTTAATTTTTTCCTCCTTGGAACTAATAAAGATGTATATGATATAATTAGTACAGACTATATTGCATCTAAGTATTTTTCTAATTTTGAATTCATGGTAGGTATTTTTAACGATGTCTTTGAAAGAGTAAAATAATACAATCATTGTCTATGATCATCAGCCAAAATGTCGCTCTCTGTTTTGGTATCATCTCGTAATAGAACAAATTAAATTTATACAATTTACTAAAGGATTTGCTAACCTATGTAGTGCTATTTGTTCTTAAAACATTAATATAATATACATACGATTGACAGGTAAAATCATGTTCATTCATCGTTGAATTAGAATTAGTTTTATTAAAAGTACCTGTATTTTATTTTGTTATTTTGTTGCATATTTTGTGCTTATTTATTAATGCACGTCCCGCTACCATGTTTATTTAATATTAGTATCATGGTTACTTTCTGTGGGCCCAATTCAATATTCGTGTGATAAATAATGCTTACACAAATGCAAATCTTGAGATTTCTATCTCATATAATATAACATAATTTATTTATTTTCAATTGTTTTGGCACGTGAATTGATTTTTCATATTTATATTAGTTGCTATGTTTTTATTGAAAATATTTAGATATTATGTATACAAAATTATTGTATATTAAGATTAGATTTTTCTTTTTATGTAAAATAATTTTCTTTAAAAGAAAATAACAACCTGTCTAAAAAAATAATTGTCTTCAATTTTTCTTTATGCACTTTTAAAATACACAGAATTTCATTAAAATGCCACATTTGCTTGTTAGATAAATTCAGGCTGTAATTATTTTGGGAACTATTATTGTTTGTTGATTTAATCTGAAAAAACAGACCATCTTTTATATATCTAACCACCATAATCTGTGCTTCTAAATATCTGTTTAAATTTTTCTAAAATGTATATGTATTTTGTAACTTTTGTCTTCTGATATGGCCAGTAAACCTTCTGTTCTTTGGACTGTTCTCAAATTTATAAAACTAGTATATATATTCCCTGCCAATCTAATTTATAAAACATGTAAATAAACAAAAATAAAGTCACTTGAATGATATGAGGTTGTGGCACAATTCATAGGAATCAATATATTTTCAATAATTATTTTGCTTTTTTTGGACAGATATAGTTTTCTTTTTACTTAGGAAATATTCTAATTTGACTCTCATGACTACTCACAGGGTTAGTGTAACGGGGACATGCTAGAATTTTACCAGCTAAATATTCTAGGACTACATGTCTAGAACAACGGCTTTATTTATTTATTTTTATATAGTTTTCTATATAAATTACAAAGTACAATTGGCATAAAGATACAATCAAGTTATGTTAGGTTTTTTTTTTATTACATACAGGCTTGCGCTTGACCTCAATCTCACCTGCTGGAAAGTGATGATGAGGCCGACGATGGACCGCGCTCACCCAGCAAATACCGATTCACTCGACGTTTGAAGATTCCCATGTCATAAGATGCCGGAAACACTGACGCAGGAAGTGAGTTCCACTCCTTCGCGGTACGCAGCAAAAAGGAGGAGGCAAATCGCTTAATCACTATGTTAGGTGCAGACTCAGTCACCTCATGCTTACTGACGAAGAAAAATATGAGGACCTTAAGATATCTAACAAATATGTCATGTATTAAAATTAAGTGCTTAAATTATGGAATATAACAAGATAATTATTTGTTATGTTCTATGGGATGCTGCTGCTGGTTTCTCACGAATAATCAATACAAGCAGTGCATCTCATAGAGACTAAAAAAAAAATTACCTTATTACTTCTGGACATTTAATAATAAACATATTTAATTTAATATTCAAATATTAAAAATTAATAAAATTAAATATGTAATTTTAATAATAAAATAGTCCAATTTGGATTTTGAACCTCATATTTTGTTAATTACTAGATTTTACGTCAATATATTTATCAAATGTCCAAGTATGACAAGGTATTGCTTTTTTTTGCCGTGTATGATTCCTACCACTGAATACAAGTAAGTTGTATCACTATACAACTATATATATAGTATTACTGTATATAGTATTGAGTCAGAACTATGTCAGCTACTAAAACATTCATGAAACTGATTGTTTTCTTAAACGTAATATTATTATAAGAAACTGTTTTAGCAATGAACACAACAGCCCCAACATCGGCAGACGCCTGCCTCAGCATTGTTCACTCCTTGATGTGCCACAGGCAGGGTGGAGAGAGTGAGGGATTTTCGAAAAGGGCCATAGAGTCACTTGTCAAGAAACTAAAGGAGAAGAGAGATGAGCTTGACTCTCTGATTACAGCTATTACTACAAACGGTGCTCATCCAAGTAAATGTGTTACTATACAGAGGACCCTAGATGGTCGACTTCAAGTAAGTGCCATTTTCAGTTTAAATTTTTTTTTATATAAACTTATACCACATGTGTATGCACTATACAGCAATGTAACTGCACAACAAAAACTATATTTTAAAATATGCCACAGTAACTATGCTGCACCTAATCAAAAGTTTACTTAATTAAACTCAAACACACTTTATTTAGGCCCATTACAAGCACTTTTAAATCTTCAATATAATACATCTACCACTAGTGTGGAGAGCAGGATCTATTGAGAAGAGACGTCAAGAAATTCTGGTAGTCACTCTTTCCAAAAGATTGTTCCCTAGATACAAATCTAATTGAATTAAATGTCCTATGAGAAACCTAACACACTGTAGCTGCCATCCTTGTCAGCCAAAAAAATAAGCTTAAATAAGCTTTTATCATTGAATTTTTAAATTAAGTTTACGTCCAAGAATAATATCCACTGTCATGGGATGATAGTCCAATAACCATTATACTTATTGTGTAGGTCTATATAATGTTATGTAGGTCTAAATATACCATGACTGAAGTTCCCTAGATATATGGATAACTTGATATGTCTAAGCTGATTCTGAAATGAGACAGGTATTTGTAAGTCACTAAGACTATTTTATATGGGATCTTTTAAACGTAGCGTGAAGAGATATTTGTGCAGGCTGGCATGATCGCTGCGACTACCGATGGGTTTTTTGTTACCTTTCGATAGTCGTTGGCGTTTTTTGGACTGTACCATGCTTATCATCAGGTATGGTGCAGTCACTGTGTCGAGTCGGTACAAAAAAAAAGGATTTGCCATTCTTGAACTGCAATGTATTTAAAAATATCTGTTGGTGTGATGTAGCAGTTGGTCTTCACTTTACCATATAACTTTAAAAAATATTATCAGTGTAAAGTTCTGTTAATGTTAAAGATTGATGTTCAAGTAAAATTATTATGTTCTTGATGCAGGTCGCAGGACGCAAGGGATTTCCACATGTAATCTACGCACGCATATGGCGATGGCCTGATTTACACAAAAATGAACTAAAACATGTGAAGTTCTGTCAATTTGCTTTCGATTTGAAATGTGACTCGGTCTGTGTGAATCCCTACCATTACGAAAGGGTAGTGTCTCCAGGTATTGGTGAGTATTTAATAATATTGTTTTATTTTATTTATTAATTTTTATCAGAAAATTGTAATTATAATATATTAGCTGACTTTGCAAACTTCTTTCCCCTTAACAGTCAATGAATGTTGTGTTACCTTCTAGCTAAACCTACTCCACTTTCTTACTCCTGTCTCCTTCCTTTTCTCAAATATAATCCAAATCACTTTAGCCATTTTGATGTAAAAACGAAACATACACACTTTAGAATTTATAATATTAGTAGGGTTTTATTGGATTTAATTATATCTAGGATTTATCTTCATATAATGGCTATGTTTACAGAAAATATGTTATAAGTATTGTACTGTTCATAGATCAGTCTTCATATTAAATATTAATTATTGTGCAAGCTGTAATATTGCCCAAGTGTATAATTGTGGGGACATTTGTACGCTTCATTTTATGTACCTCCATTCTTTATTTTCTTTCTCAATATCACCCATGTTGGGTACCCAATTATATAAATAAAATTATATATACTTTTATTTACTAATTTTTCTAGATGCTCAATATATTTAAATTTAGTTACAGGAAAGGTTATTCTGTATCTTAATGTAAAGTTTTAATGTAATGATTAGCATCACCAGGCCATTTCTTTTAAATATGACACATTGTATTGCGGTTTGGCCAACATCCAAGGAATAATAAAACACCAAACAATTTGTTATTTTAACTCATATGAATTGTTTAATTTTGTTGAAACTCAAACTCCTGTCTCAGAACCTCGACAGTATATTAAGTCTCATGTGATTAGGTACATTTGTCTTTGTTACATGCTTTTGTTATTGTATCATAATTATGTATTTGCATAATTAAGATATTCATTGCCAATAGCCCTTTTTGTTTCCTGTGTGGTGTATTGTTTAACTAGTTATGTAGTCTACATACTTATTCAGTTACTCTAATTATATGTAAAATAGTCACTCAGTCTTATCTAGTCTGCTGTTGAGTTTTTTCATTTAACGTTCTTCTTTGGAGTTTCCAAATAGCTTTTCTTTGTTGTGTTACTATTTACTTCTGAATATATGTATTAAAAAAAACGCTGCTATTTATATTTAATTTTTATAAGTTTTATAAATGTTATTACTTTAATGAATATTTTTTTTATAATTATTCTACATTATAATTCATTGTTATTATAAAAAAATAAACAATAGTTATTTATATACAGGTTGTCCATATGATCCTAACTTTGGGGCCCAGCCTGTTCATATAATATTTAAAAAAAATAGAGATAGGAACTAAATTAATGATATTTTTATTAGATATAATAATTTATTTTTATAAAATCTTAATTTGGATGTTTGTCCATACAGAATGGTCTGTATTTGTGTCGTCGTCCGTTTTTTCGCTGAGATACAGCTTGTCCTCTCCACAATACAAATTTTTCTATCGTAAATATATCCAGTAAAATCGTTATTACTTAATAAAATTTTATTATTGTTTTACTGATTTATAGTACATTTTTATGTTCATGTAACTTGATGGTGGTCAAGCATTTGACAGTAAATAATTAAAAAAACTGAATCTGGGGTATTGCATTATTGCAACAATAGTCACTGTCAGAACACAAAATATATAAAAAATTGTTTTTTCAGATTTATCAGGTTTGTCACTTCAACCAGGGTCCAGTAGGCTAGTGAAAGACGAATACACAGCTGGTTTGGGTGGGAACGGTATGGATATGGACACTGGGGAATTAGTCACCATCCAACATCATGCCACCAGTCCGAGACACCATCACACAACAATACCACACCACCATCAACAGTTTCAGACTACTAACATTATTATTAATCAGGGGCAAAGTGAGTTTTTTCTTAATATTATCAGTTTCCTGTCATATTTTATGGGTGTCTAAGAATATTAAATACAATGAGATTGATTTTAATGTTTATTTTCAAATACTTTAAGTTCTGCAGCTGTACCACTTACAGCAGTATTGTTTCCTTGATACGTTTTTTATTTCAAGCTAGCTGGACGAAGAGTAAAAGTGACAGCGTTATTTAAGAATTATACTATATTTATTTTATTTATTATTTATTTAATATACCATCGATATATACACGAAATAATTAAAAAAATACATATATATAAGTACTAAGTACCGCGTGTTACATTTTTACAGGTATATCTAACTGCATACAGCACAAGTATAAACCAAATAAAAAAAAAAAAAGTTATTAGTTAGTTATTTTTATTCAAACAAACTTACTAAGCAATTTTTAGCTGCTTAAGCTTATATAAGCAACCTTATATATTTTGTAAAGGTGATTTCAAATCAATCTATGTCAGCTACTACTACGGAGATTGTATGCTATGAACGATGTCAACTACCTATTTAAACAAATTAATAACAGAATTTTTAGGAACTATGTTGGTAGGAAAAAATGGGGAATTTTATAAACAACATAAATAGGAAGAGATTCTTTATGTTTTCTGCTGTATCTGTTTTTTATGTATGTTAATTTTTATTATATCTGTGCATTGTGTTCTGGCGCTTTATATTTCATAGTATCCCTTATAGTATATACACAAGTTCTGGCCTTATATTATTTAATATTAGTACTCTTTGGAGACAAAGTCTTGGGATAAAGGTCTTACAGTGAATACTGTGTTTTACATTTATTCTTAGACACCTCTTAAATACTAAAAAGAAGTTAAATTTTCAGAGTGAATTTGTGTTTTTATTTTGCAAGGCATGTCAACTTTTATTTCGCATTTTTCCGTTTCGCTAGCGCCAGACGGCGTACCAAACTTGTTCTCTCCGACGCACGGCCAGCGACCACAGATACGACCGCCTGGCGCTCTGCCCCCACTAGTACCACAACCTCAGATGGGACACTCCCCAAGCGCGCAGCAAATGATGCAAAACCACGTCGGCCAAATGCCTACACCACAGATGGTTACGGGCGGTCAGCTGCGCTCGGGCACGCCTCAAATGGGCCCAGTGACACCGCAACTGGGACCGGGAACACCTCAAATGGGCCCTGGAACGCCACAGATGGGCCCGGGAGCCCCGCAAATGGGACCGGGAACGCCTCAAATGGGAACTAACGTGCCCCAGATGGCGTCTCCCAGAATGGCCTCCGCTCCGACACAGATGTCACCTGGAACGCCTCAGATGCCTTCTATAAGTCAAGGAATGTCCATTCCGAGTCCCCAGCAAATGGTTATGGCGCAACAAAGGGCGATCGCTCCGAAATTGGAACCTCCCGATACAATGGACGCTCGGGCGATGTGGCTGCCAAAAAGAATGAATCATTGTAAGCTTTTATCATTTATTTTGCACCAATTTTTTTTATAATCACGTTTATTTTATTTTGTGCTAAGTGTTTGTGTATTTTATTTTCGTTTGTACAAGTCGGTGCGGAGGTTTTAAAGTAATACGGGATGTATTGCAGCCGTGATGCCAGTTAGTATGTCACCCGGAGCTACTACGCCCCTCATTGACGGTGCAAATACGGCGTTCTTCACTACAGAACAAACCACAACCGATACCCAGATGACACAAACTTTGCCTGGTGAGTTATATTTTTTAGCCAAAAATAATAATATTAGTACTAATTTAGTTTTTTATGAATACAAATACTAAAATGTCTATTTTATTTGTTATAGGAATTATTGGATTTTAATGATGAATAATTGGAATAAAATTGAGTGTGTTATGTAGCAAATTGTTTTAGATTCAATTATTTTGTTTAGGCCACACATAATCGCTCATTCTGTTATGTCATTTTAATGTTTGAATTTGTAATTTTCCCAGCAAAATTCATTTAAATTCATTCTCCAGTACTTCGTTCTATGGTTCTTTTAGTATTAGGTCTTTTAATAACAGCCTGACTGAATATTTTTCCGAAATAATCTAAATAAGTAGAATATTTTTAAAGGATCTATGCTACAAAGTTACACTAAATTCACAAAAACAGGTTTAAGGAGTCTTAGCTATACGGTTATTCACATCCCGGCCAGGACTATGAAGTTCTCTAATTCTTTTGCCGTGTTGTTGGGCTGTGGAATGGTCTTTCGGCGAGCGTGTTTCCACCGTCTTATAATAAGGGGTCCTTTAAGCGTAGAGGAAAGAGATATTTGTGCAGGCCGGCATGATCAGTGCGACAACCGATGGGTTTTTCTTACCTGTCGATAGTCGTTGGCATTTTTTGGATTGCACCATGCTTACCATCAGATGTGGTGCGGTCACTGTGTCGAGTCAGAATAAAAAACGGTTGTAGTGCATGTTAATTAAATCGTTTATTTGTACAAAAAAATTAAAATTTTGCAATTACTTATAAATATTACTTACTAATCTCCGACAAAGTTGCGAGAAAAATTCAAGCTTTAGTTTTGAGTGCAGTCTATAATAATTAAAAAATTGTAATGGAAGTTTTTTTATTATTTATAGACGGATGCTTACCCTCAATCACACCTGGTGGAAGGTGGACATGAGCCCGTTGATGAACCGCGTCCGCCCAACAAATGCCTATTCACTCTTCTCTTAAATACTCCCAAGTCATAAGATCGTGGGAATATGCTCCCTGGAAGCATATTTCATTCCTTAGTTGTTCGCATAATTAATGTCGTGTTCTGAAATAAGCTTGTGTCGCCCAATTGTTTAGTGGGTCGACAAGACGACGGCGGTCGATAAGCGATTCTACCTAGGCCAGAGGTCGGCAACTTTTTGAGTCGGAAGAGTCAAAAATTACAACTTACAAAATTTCAAAGTATATAAAGATTCACAATTTTTTTTCTTGTCTACAGTGAATAGTTCTTGCATAAATAAAGTTTTTTTTTTAATTTAAAAACCATATCTATTTGCTCATCGATTCAGAATGATTTTCAAATGTTTTTTTTAAATTTATTTATGGCCGCAGCTTGATGTCCAAAGAGTCGCATGTGTTTCGCAAGCTGCAGGTTGCCGACCTAGGCGTATGCTACTGTTTTCGTTCTACACTACACTTTCTTTAAAGTTTTGGTGTGTTACAACTCCGAGCCTATATTAAAAAAAAACATGTTATTGTAGTGGGTGCGGTATCTCCGATTTCTGGTGAAGGATCGCAACAGAATGGTTTCGCCACGACCAGTCCCGCTCCCCAGCTCAGTCCGTTACAGCACCAGCACCAAAACCCGCAGCAGCAACAGCAACAGCAGCAGCAGCAAGTACAACAACAACAACAACAGCAGCAGCAGCAACAACAACAACAGGGTACTTCATTCGTAATTTTTATATAACAACAGGCTCCCGCATGATTGCTATCGTTCGGTGTGAAGTTGAGGAAACCCCGAAAATGAATAAAATACATTTTTTCATTACACGTCTCTCTCCCCTAACTCTGTTATTTTAATTTTATTTATATACTATTGAAGTTTATTCCAATATGTTTGTTTTATATATTTTTTGGGAGTCGAAGCTGCTCGCGTCCGTAGGCTTTACCCTAGTTTCCCTACTCGTGACTCCTGGGTGGTGCTAAACGAGCAGCAGCGAGGTGATAGGGCGTCGGTGCCCGTCTGGATCGCGACCACAGTGCATGGGTGTAAAGCCCGTCACAGTGACCAGTTTCGGCTTGTCGCGTTTCGGGATCAGCTTGTGTATATCCAGTAACTCATATACCTAGAGACCTTCAGTCGTGGTATATGTGGGCCGACATGACGATGTAGACTATCAATAGATTTTCATCCTTTGATAGTCGCTTTCGTTTTTGGACTACACTGTACTTACCATCAGGTCCTCTGTAGTCACTATGTCGAGCCAATGTAAAAAAAAATGCCTAATTAATTAGCATGGGGTGGATATTGACAAAGTTATTGTAATTCCCCAGGCACTTGGACCGGCAACAACACTTTGACTTATACGCAGAGTCTAGCGCTACCCCCCGCCGCACCGCCGGTACCGCTTGATGCGCCCGCACATCATCATCATTACTGTAAGATTATCTTTCTGTCATCAAGTAATAGTTCATAATGCCGTCTTGATTGTAGAAATAGTCAAGTACACAATACATACATATAACTCCTATTATGAATCTAAAATATTTTCTGTCAACGTCTGAGACTTTACAGTCGCGAGGTGAATTGATGTCGAATTGAGATGGTATAAAGAAAGACAAATAATTATATAATAGAGTGAGTTATGTGGTTGATTTTCCAACTGCTCCTTTGAGGAAATTCGCCTCCTGTCTACAGCTGTGAACCGCCAAAGAGAGGAATTCGCTTCTTGCGTGTTTTTCCAGCATGAGAATCTTCAAACAACGTGTATTCACTCTCTTATTGAAGTTATGGTTTTGTAGTTAACGGCAATCCTGGGGGTCTGCTGTCCAGCCAACCAGCGCCGGAATACTGGTGTTCCGTAGCGTACTTTGAATTGGATACGCAAGTCGGAGAAACTTTCAAAGTCCCATCTAGTCGACCTAACGTTACAGTGAGTACTTTTCATAAAGATATATATAATATAATATTATATAATTGTATCTTATAAGTAACTAGCTGTCCCGGCAGACCTTGTTCTGCCCTATTTCTCTAAAACAAAGTCACATTGTTTCCCCGTCAGATTTTATTCTGCCAAAACCTATTGGCCTGTCGGCTGTTTTTTGAAAATTGTTTGAAGAAACCTGGCCTTAATGCTATATGTATAAAAATTGACAAATATTGACATTAATATTTATACGTCACTCGATTGTTTTGCCTTCCCGGAACCCGTACACTAACATTTAAACTTTATGGTATGGTATTAAAGTTCAAATTGACTTAAATATTATTACGAATTTTTTGTATGAGAATACAGAAAAGTGTTATTTTTAGACAGTTGCAGGGAATTTTTAAAAATTTTCTCTCCGTAATAACCTTCCTCAGACTTCATCAGACACAAGAAAAAAAAAATCAGCCAAATCGGTTCAGCCGTTCTCGAGTTTCGCGCTTATCAAGACATTTGGCGATTCATTTTTATATTATAGATTTTATTTATAAACTAAGGACGGGAACAGTTTTTTTTTTTAATTTATAGCTGAACGCTTGACCTTAATCACACCTGGTGGAAGGTGAAGATGAGTTCGATGATGAGACGCGATCGCCCAACAAATGCCTATTCAATCTTCTCTTAAAGACTCCCAGGTCATAAGATCGCGGAAATATGGCCGCTGGAATTTTTAATATTGGCCGCGAAAACAGTAAAATAATACTTTTGATGCTTAAATTTTATATTATATCGGGTTTTACGCAACCGAATTTATTGTAAATTCGATTATTCTCACATCTGAAGACTCGATAGGTTCTGTGACTGACGTTCGCGGATTCCATTCTCACATCTATACTTAATATTATAAAGCTGAAGAGTTTGTTTGTTTGTTTATTTGTTTGTTTGTTTGAATGTGCTAATCTCAGGAACTACTGGTTCGAATTGAAAAATTCTTTTTGAGTTGAATAGACCATTTATCGAGGAAGGCTTTAGGCTATATAACATCACGATGCAACTATTAGGAGCGAAGAAATAATGGAAAATGTGAAAAAGGGGGAAAATTATTCATTCTTGAGGGCTTCCATTGCGTGCGCTGCAAAAACGGTTCAAGATACCAAAAATATATGTATGAAAGAATTATTTCTCTTGAAATGATCTAAAAAAATGTCCGCGACAGTGTATGTCTATCTTTTAAGATTAAGTCACTAGAACCGTTTTTATGGTAAACAAATTTGGTCGAAATTAATGCATTATTTGTTAAGAGTTGTATCAACGTAATAATATTAATCTTTATCCAAATAAATGTGTTGTTGATTAAGAGTATTTAATTGTGAACAAAATTGTCTCTGTCATCACTTAATTTCAATGAACATCTTAGAAGATATTACAAAACCTTATATAGCAAAACAACGTTTGCCGGATCAGCTAGTGGTATATAAATATAATATGTACGGCCTAGAGATTGTTGTTTTGGGTTTGGTTGTTTGTATATTGTATATATTGAATAATAGTGTACATACTCAAGGGGCAGGAGTACGCTTTTTGAAGTAAAGGGGAATTAACGTAAATTTTCTAGGTGGATGGTTACGTAGATCCGTCCGGAGGGAATCGATTCTGTCTCGGCGCGCTGAGCAACGTCCACAGAACAGAACAGAGCGAACGGGCTAGGTAAGTCGATTAGGTAAGCTAAGTAGAAGTAGACGGAAAGTTAAAACAATTGAATGTTATCCAATAAATTGTTTTCTTTTTACATGCAGAGTTTTTTTTTTATAGAATTGAAATGTACAATTGAAGTATGTTTTTATTATGCCTGATGCTGACAAAACGTTACAAACCAGAAGAAGAATTTTCTTGTTTGTAACAAGCGTGTTCCTGAAAAAACGTCTAAGCGGATGTATCTAGCATAGGTCTAACTGGGTCGTGATCACAATACTTAAGTGTGAAGACCGTCGTGATGCCTCGCTATCGCATTTCGAGGCCTGCTTGTGTACGTCTATTTTATCACATACCTAGAAGACATCGGTGGTGGTGAGAGCAACTGTCAATGCATTTTAGTCCTTTAATAGACGCTGTCGTTCTTCGACTGCACAGTATTTCCCATCAGGTGGCTGTAGACATTTTTTTGAACTATTATAAAAGACGCACATTAGCTCTTTTTGCGGTGAACCAGGGAATGGCCGTTATGGAAGCCTTGAATTCGGTGGCACTGATGCACTAGACTCCTGTTGGCTGAAAACCTCGTGAAGTTCCTTAACCCATTAACTGCCAGCTACGAGATATCTAGTATTAAGCGTATGTATCAAAACTGCCAGCTACGAGACATCTCGTAGTGCGTGCTGCAATTTTAGATTGGCCAGACAAATGGCCATTTCAGATTTTTTTTTCAATAAAAATTATTGCAAATGCTATTACAATGTTATATCAGTAACTTAATATAATTATATTTTGTAAACTTTCATGTATTTTTCAGAATAAAACTTTAGCACCCAGAGCAAGACGCTCTAAATATGTCTGGCAGTCAATGGGTTAACTCGCTGCCAGCTGAGCTTAGGATACCATATTCCTCCAATGATCTAGCAAGCGAATAGCCTTCTCAGGCTCTATCTTTGTTAGAAGAGCCCATCCCTCAGGATTTCTATTAGAATGCGAGTAGAGCACCTAAGCTCAGCCTAGGTCTACCTGGGCGAGCTGACCTCCCCATGTCTATCGACTGAGTCAAAGGTAAGAGATACTCTAGCCAGCGCTGTTTGTATCCCAGATTGCACATTGGCAAAGGGGTGCAGCTGGACCTGCGCGGCGAAGGTGACGTGTGGCTCCGGTGTCTCTCGGACCACTCGGTGTTCGTGCAGTCTTACTACCTGGACCGGGAGGCGGGCCGCGCGCCCGGCGATGCAGTCCACAAGATATACCCCTCTGCCTGCATAAAGGTATTGCCAGAAACCCATTGCGCTTGCTGTATTTTCGGCCCTTGCTCAAACCCTTATGACTTTTGACGGTTTCAAACAAATATTTATTAAAATTATCCTTAACACCATAATATTTAAAAGAATATCTTATGAGTTAACGTATAATAAAAAATTAACGCGCGCGAAAATAATTCAAACGCGGATCTTACACTGATAACGGCACTAGGGAGGGAGAAGTGTTTGAAAAAATAACGCGACATTCTGACTATAAGAGTTACTTTTCATACTGAAGTTAAAACTGTTTATGACAACATTGTTTAGAACAACATACCGGTTATATTTAATTGGAATAAAGGTCCCTGAAAAAAAAAAATAGGTCTTCGTATCTTGAAAACATCACCGGTTTTTACGACTAAATATGAGTAGTCTCTTAGATGTTTTTATAACAGTTGTTAACTGTAATATTTTTTCGATGTCAAGTACTTGAGTGGTTCCTCTCTATGCCCGTTTTTACAGATTATATTTGCTGACGACGACGAAAGGACGTCTAAATACATTTGATGTAGACGCGGCCGCCCCACACCGCGAGAGGCTAATGTATGCTCGTTGCAGGTGTTCGACCTGCGACAGTGCCACCGGCAGATGCAGTCTCAGGCGGCCACAGCGCAGGCGGCAGCAGCAGCCCAGGCTGCCGCTGTCGCCGGCCACATACAACCGCAGCATCCCTCACTTAATAAGTGTACGTAATTCTGGCTTAAGGCACGCGATATACCGTCCTTTGGTTAGTTACATGTAAAGACATGCGGTGTAGCCCATACGGCTTGACACACCGCCTGTCAGCGCCGCACGACGCATTCAGATTAGTACATCGAGGTTTGACAGCCGTTACGAGGTCCCCAATGCTGAGCTACAATTATTAGAATTCGACCTGTACTTTTAGTGTTTTATCTCCAAAAGCTTCAATGTGAATGATACATAGAGTTATTTTATATTACATGAAAAATACCGAACGGTTATAAGTTTTTTCTTGAAACCCATGGCAGTGTCTTTTCTCCCGTCTGCCGGGGTTAAGGGTACGACCTAGCCAACTCCCTCGGCCCCCGGTGACATTCGGCATAATTCAGGCCTCGCCAAAAGCGGCTATAAACATGACATCATATTATATGAATTTTAATATTTAATTACATTTCACGTGCACACAAATTATTATTTTACTCTTGGATATAAAATAAATGCTGTCCAGGTTTGACAGCAGCCGCAGGCATCGGCGTGGACGATCTGCGGCGGCTGTGCATCGTGCGGCTGTCGTTCGTGAAGGGCTGGGGCCCGGACTACCCGCGAACCTCCATCAAGGAGACGCCCTGCTGGGTTGAAGTTCACCTACACAGGTTTGTTGTAAAGTTGTAAGGATGCGCGTGATCTCTTCACCGGTAACAATTAGTTTATTTTCCGCCTAAATGATCATTATCTGATATCTCGAGCCAAAGAATTAAAAATCATAAATGTATCAAGGACCTTAACACTTTAACGTAATGTTATTTCTTTATCAGCAAAAATACATTTAATATCTCCAGACTGTTTTAACGAAAAAAGTCAAAGACCATTCTAGCAATGGTTTCGATTGTACTTTAATCTATACTAATATTATAAGGCTGAAGAGTTTGTTTGTTTGTTTGTTTGAACGCGCTAATCTCAGGAACTACTGATTCGAATTGAAAAATTCTTTTTGAGTTGAATAGACCATTTATCGAGGAAGGCTTTAGGCTATATAACATCACGATGCAATTATTAGGAGCGAAGAAATAATGGAAAATGTGAAAAAAACGGGGACAATTATTCATCCTTGAGGGCTTCCATTGCGTGCGCTGCATAAACGGTTCAAGATACCAAAAATATATGTATGAAATAATTATTCCTCTTGAAATGATCTAAAAAAATGTCCGGAACAGTATATGTCTATCTTTTAAGATTAAGTCACTAGAACCGTTTTTATGGTAAACAAATTTAGTCGAAATTAATGCAGTATTTGTTAAGAGTTGTATCAACGTAATAATATTAATCTTTATCCAAATAAATGTGTTGTTGATTAAGAGTATTTAATTGTGAACAAAATTGTCTTTGACATCACTTAATTTCAATGAACATCTTAGAAGATATTACAAAACCTTATATAGCAAAACAACGTTTGCCGGATCAGCTAGTATTAAATATTCGCAAGGAAATGAAATGTAACTGTTCAAATAAACCTTATGACCCAGCATTTATTCATAGGCAAAAATAAACGAATCATCCACCGGCTTCGGAAGCAGAATCTGCCGATAAGTGCCAATAGTGGTCTAGTTTATATTAATGTGTTATGGATCCTGCCTAGTGCAGAGGGCGTTTACAATGTATCTCTAGTTCGACCTGTCTTGCCCGCCACGTTTCATCTCGCGTCAGTCCGTCCAATGTTGCTCGATTCTGTCAAGACCGTGCGTCTCCAGGTTTGTGCGCGACTGCCATGTTTTTACCTGCCCTGGGTACTCCAATCTAGAGCTTATATAAATGGCCCAGTAGTTCAAATGTTAATACACAGTATCTTTTCAGGGCTTTGCAGTTGCTGGACGAGGTTCTGCACACGATGCCCATCGACGGTCCCCGGACGACCATCGAGTAGGAATTGATCGGCTTCTTTTGAGGCCTTCGAGCGACGCCATGTGCTTGTTTGTTTCCGGACGACCAGTGTCGCTCTATGCAGTGCTTGACTATACACGTTTATATGTGTCAATGTGTTGTGTCCATTCGTCTGGAGTACTGGGAATACGTTAGCGGTGTCCATCGCCAGTACAAAACATCTATGTGTCTTTTTCATTCTCGTGTATTTACAATCATTTTACTCTTTCTCGTAATCGTTTCCGATGTGTACGCAAAACATTTGTTTGGGTCGTTCGAATACTAGTGCTTCGAGTTTGGGCTTTGGAGCCTCCAACCAGAGAAGTCCGTTGAAAAAAAGAAGTACAAAAAAGCGCCCAAGCGTGTGTCGGATTCACGCTAAGAGGGTTACGTACAAATTACTGGATATGTAGAGGGAATCATTGGCTGATTTTTTAATATTGATTTTATAATATTTTAGAATGGATGTTATTATACTACCCTAGTAATGATTAAAAAAAAGAAAAGTTATATGTTGATTTTGAACGGCAATCATCAATACCGGGCCTCGAGATATTTTCGTCCCAGGCCTCATTTGCTGTAAGAACGTCATTTCGTGCGATAACTAATATAATAATTATAACTATACGAGAAAGAAATAGAAAGATACATGTTTTGTTCTATTGTTTTTGTATGAAAAACATGAAACATTTGTGGTGGACAACCCATTACATTGTTCTATGTTCGATATATCACTCACGGCAAACGCGGAATAGTTGGTTATAGAGATTGAAAAAAAAGTGAAATTACTGGTGAATTAACATCTACAAACGCAAATCACTCGGATTGGGTTAACACTATGACAAAACTACGCGTGCGAAAGAGATAAAAGTAATAGCAGGTACGCCCCCTGTTATAATTCGACCCAGGTATATAGCAGTAGTGCTATCGATAATTTTCACAGTGTTGTAATAGTGTAAGTTGTTTCGATTTGCTCGCTATTATGCACAGATATAATTTTTATAATTTGTGACGTTTACATCGGTCATAATCTATAATATAAAAATGAATCGCAAAATGTCTTGATAAGCGCGAAACTCGAGAACGGCTGAACCAATTTGGCTGATTTTTTTTTTGTTGTGTTTGATGAAGTCTAAGGACGGTAATTACGGAGAGAAAAATTTTAAAAATTCCCTGCAACTGTCTAAAAATAACATTTTTCTGTATTCTCATACAAAAAATTCGTTATAAGTCATTTTGAACTTTAATACCATACCATAAAGTTAAATGTTAGTGGACGGGTTCCGGGAAGGCAAAACAATCGAGTGACGTATAAATATTAATGTCAGTATTTGTCAATTTTTATACATATAGCATTAAGGCCAGGTTCCTTCAAACAATTTAGATTAAAATTAACAATTAACATTAAAAAAAAATGTGTCTTTTTTTTAGAGAAATAGGCCAGAACAAGGTCTGCCGGGACAGCTAGTCTATAATATAAAAATTAATCGCAAAATGTCTTGATAAGCGCGAAACTCGAGAACGGCTGAACCGATTTGGCTGATTTCGTTTTTGTTGTGTTTGTTGATGTCTGGGGAAGGTT
This sequence comes from Automeris io, assembly GCA_036320925.1. Classification (NCBI taxonomy): domain Eukaryota; kingdom Metazoa; phylum Arthropoda; class Insecta; order Lepidoptera; family Saturniidae; genus Automeris; species Automeris io. Next base: position 1,237,805 of record JAUDJH010000030.1, on the reverse strand, counting down.
ATTACGGAGAGACAATTTAAAAAAAGTCTAAGAACACCACTTTTTTATATTCTCATACAAAAGATTTGTTATAAGTCAATTTGAACTTTAACACTATACTATAAAGTTTAAATGTTAGTGGACGGGTTCCGGGTAGGCAAAACAATTATTGAGTGACATATAAATATTAATGTCAATATTTGTCAATTTGTATACATATAGCATTAAGGTCAGGTTCCTTCAAACAATTTTCAAAAAAATCTGACGGGGAAGCTATTAACATTAAAAAAAACTATGTGACTTTGTTTTAGAGAAATAGGGCAGAACAAGGTCTGCCGGGACAGCTAGTTAATAATAAATCTAAATGGTTTAAATCTCAGCTGAATGGTTATAACTATACTCGAGACGTTGATTTTGCTGTGAGTTATATATCCCATATTCTGGATTGTTTAAATTTTATTTGTCAACTGTCATAAACTTGCATTTATTTTATTTGTCACTGTTCTTTTCGCCTTCAGTCTTCCAAAATTATTACATTGTAATTATAAATTATATATATTTTATTTTTTGTTGACATTAAGATTTATTTTTAACCACATATCTATTTAAATGAAGTCAATTCTGAGAGTATTAAATAGCGCCATCTTTTTTTCCCAAACTAGTTACGCAGTAACTAAACGCCCCATGCATTTCAAAATGCTTAAAAAAGGTTGTGCATATTGGCATTAGAAAAAATTAGAATAACAGATGGGCTTTGATATAGTTAAGATTTTTCTATAAAAGTTCTCTCATAATTGAACCTCATATTGATGTTTTTATATGACGCCCCAGTACGGTGTGAATTCGATTTGTACGAAACAAACATGGCACGTTTCTATGGAAAAGTGCATCGCTCGCGTTATAAGTAAAAGGTGAACCTATAATTTATGTCTTGCGAGTTATTTACGGTAAAAATAAGTAATACAGTTGCGGGGTCTATCATGAAAGTTAAATTTATCGAATGTTGTATCTACTATTGTTACAATACTCTTTCGAAATTATTTATGAGCGTGTGCGATTATTCTGGTATTTGAGTTTATAAAATTTGTCGTGTGCAATCTAATGCCGAATGGCCATTAGGCGTCCCGGTATCGCCTTGCCTTCCAATCGATTTAATTAAAATAATAATAATAATAGGGAAGCAGCGACGTCCAAGCCATTTTAACTAACGAGATTCTGTGGTGCGGTGGTGCTGAGGTATCTAATGGACGCACAACATTAATTGGCTCAACTATTAGATAAACCAGTGTGAAAAGATCTCTCCACTTATCAGCAATATTAATACATGAATTTTACTTTGTCTACACGTAGAGTACAATATATATCGAAAAATATCGATTTTACGTTTCCTGGAGTGTATATTTTCGTTGTTACTTTTCGATAGATAAATTGTTTATGTTTTAATACGGATATTTTTCATGTTCCTCCATTGCTTGTTAGTATTTTTTACTTAAAATATTTCACAAGAAAACGTTTCCTTTGGTACTAAAAATAATCGCACATGACTTTGTTAAACGTGACTTGTCAATCAAAGTACAAATAGTACAAACTACAAATATTAGGAATAAAGTTTTATAGTTATTTTTCTACCAGTACGAAACACATTAAATATATTGTTATTAATACAGCTCAGATAATGTTGGCCCCGAACTGTAAGTAAATATAAATAAATAATTATGTGTAACAGTATTGAAATTGAATAAATTAATAATAATACATGCGAAGATCTCAGTAATTTATATAAAAATCAAATACAAAGGGAATGTAATGTTTATAATTAATTATTTAAGATGTTAATATTTATGAATGTTAGATTATCGACAAACTGGTTCGCTGTGGATATACAAATATGGGTTGTTATCATAAAAAAATGGATAATATTTTTTACTAAGTCAAGTATTTAGTCAATGAAGAAGTTCGAAGTATGGAAGATCACGCGTAGAAATAAGGAAGTTACGTTATTTGCTGCCCTTAGGATACTGTAATACGTTGTAATGACGTTGTAATGACGTTGTGTTTACAAAATATATACCACTTTGAATAACATTAGATGTCATTGAATGTCAGTGACAAACTTATATTTATGCAAACAGATAGGTCAAGGCAGTCGATATGCGGAATTATACGTGCCCATATAATTACAGTCTACACAGCATGCTAACATTCTGTGTAGAAGCGAGATCAGAATGACGTACCATTCAATGCTTTTTTTTTGTTTTTCATACTATAGGCACACTTTGATGCCTTTTTTAATGATCAAATGTTGCAAAAGAACAAAAAAAATGAAGCATTGCGAATCGATGTTTGTCCTCGGTGTCGATTATTTGTTCATTTGCGTCGAACCATGTTTGTTGATATGTTTTTTTCTATATATAAAAAAGGATATACGAATTTCAACTACAGCTATACCAAAATAAGGCATTTCTTATATATGTAGGTGTAGATTAAATAGGACAAGACATAATTATGGTTCAACTTGAAAGAAGCCAAATGGGAAATAGCTTTTGCTGTAGCCGTAAGTTAACTTAAGTATTTAGTTTGTAACGAAAGATAGTTTGTAAGTTTCGACAGAATTGATTTGGAATTTAGATATCGGAACGCGTGGTATGACGTAGGTTGTTCTTTTGTAAGTGTGATGTGCCTAATTAGTGGAATCGTATGAACTAAAGGACACTCACTCAATCATAGTAATGAAAAGCATGAAAAGTCAAAATTAGCAATTTTAATAAATTGCTAATCAAATATCAAATTAAAGTAAAAAAAAAAATGTTGTACATGCCTTAATATTTCGACTGTCGTCGCTACAGGAGCGACGACAGCGTGGGGATATTATCGAGATATGTAAAATATTAACAGAGAAATATAACAGCTCCAAGCTATGCAATATTTTTCAAGACAACAGTTGTCTCGGTGCTCGTGCGAATGTTGTGCAGTTGGTCGTTGGAGCTCGAAAACGAATATTGGTTATCACTAACTCAATAACAGAATAATTAAATAGAGACTAACGTTAGAGAATAACGAACGAAACGAAGAGAATAACGTTAAATTGCCTTAGGACATTGTTGACGCACCATCAACGAACAGTTTCAAAGTTAGGCTGGACAGATGGCTCCCATCTCAATCAGATTTTAATGTATGCTCAACGCAGCGCTAAATAATATGCGATAGTTGAACACACCAGCTGAGACATAGGCACATCAGCTAATGGCTACTCGCCTATTATTTGATAATAATAATATTTTATTCCTTATTAAGTCGGAGCTTGGTTCTGGTTTTTTATTTTTAATGAAAAAAAAAAGATGTTTCTGGTTTCCATTTTAAAAGAGTCTAGACCAGGGGTGGCTAGCCTGCGGCTTGCGAGCCACATGTTTGAAGGATTATTTTTGGCTGTCGATAAATGTACCATTTTCAATTTTGTGCTATTATATATTTTAAATTAAAAAAAAACCTTAATAAATGTTTTGCATACCTTTTAAATACGTATTTAATTGCGCCTCGAAGAATTTTCAAATTTTAAAAATGGCTTCAACTTACTTTGAGCTCCGATCTGAACCTGTGAGGGAGGCGTTTGTGAGTGCCTTTGCTCTGAGCAGACTTGACATCGGGATGTTTAACAAAATCTTAACAGAACTATTATCTGATGAGGCGTCTGGCTTTTTCAGATCAATGGCCCCATATGTAATATGTTAGGTATTTCTGTATTAGGGTACGATGGGGCTGACATACGTACACACGTAAAAGCCCCTAAAATAAATAGAATAAAAAAAAAACTTACTTTGAGCTTGGCCACCCTTGGTCTAAAGTCTAGACTATTATATAATTTAGGCAGTCAAGAATCCAGATTAAAAGGTTGTACCGTTCGCTAAAAAAATTTCAAGATAATGAAATGATGCTAACACTCTGTATATTAAATTATGATACTATAAAAGTTCATGCGATTTCTCTATATTATTTAATAGATGATCTGTGATGTGCTAATGAGACGTGTTTACTACGTAAGGCAGGCGCGAACTCCAAGTTTGGCTAACTTAAAGTTTTCTTATCGATAAGTGTTTAGGAAATCTTCATTAAATATGAAGTATAGATTTAGATTATTTAAGAATGAAATGACATATTTTGTGTACGAAATAAACGTATATAGGGTTATAGAGATTGGTTGGGGTGTTTATGAAACTTGAATGAGATTTTTTCTTGTCGTTTGCTTAATATTTTTGCTTTAATTTTTATTACTGGGCAAATTTGATAATTATCTTGTGTTGATTTTATACAGTTAATGTTAGTTACAGTAATTTTTTTTACTTTAAAAAGGTGTTGATTGACTTGTGTCTTTAATTTCCTACATTATATTTTGTTACCAATTCGAATACGTAATATCCAGACGACACATACAGGATGTCTTATATTATGCACTTTAGAAACTATCTACAAATTGTGGACCCTAAGTAAATGTTTGTTAACTTTAGATTGAGAGATACAAGTCATTCAGCATCTGAAAAGAACGAGCTTTTGTCTATGACAAATAGTTTTATAAAAGTTTAGGGATTTTATTCTAAGCATAGAGTACTATGAGTTTTTACTAAGAATAGATCCTTTCGTGTTACGTATTAAATATTGATTTTTGAATATCTTTGGATGCAAAATAATGGCACACATTGTAAGGATTTGATGAGAATTCCACCGTTGAAAGAGATCATTTTTATTGTATTTCTCAAAGTGTTTTCCTATAATTATCTTATTTTTACGTTGTTAGTATTTCAACGACGATATCCGTTTTCTATACTAAAAATGTAAAAATAAAATAAAATACTGGCTCGGTAAAGTGACTATATTACCCGTGATGGAAAGTGCAGTGTTGTCCAATAACGGCAACGACCGCCAAGCGATGCAAATCCGTTGGAGGTCACCATCGGCATATCGGGCCCGTATATACCATTACGGAAGGTCTCTACGTACGTATACGGACACCTGATATAAAGGGAAACCTTGATTGTTCTGTTTAAAAAATATAGTAGAGTTAATTTTGTATCCAAAGAGAGCGAAATTAATTTATATATCAGTGATTTATCATACTAAGATATATTATTGCACTTTGGTTATTTACGTGTATATATATATACTAGTGTGGTTATAGCTTTATTTATATCTTATATATAAAAATGAATCGCAAAATGTCTTGATAAGCGCGAAACTCGAGAACGGGTGAACCGATTTGGCTGATTTCTTTTTTGTTGTGTTTGTTGAAGTCTGGGGAAGGTTATTACGGAGAGAAAAATTTAAAAAATTGTCTGAAATGTCTAAAAACAACACTTTTCTATATTCTCATACAAATAATTCGTAATAATATTTAAAAGTCAATTTGAACTTTAACACCATACCATAAAGCTTAAATGTTAGTGGACGGGTTCCGGGAAGGCAAAACAATTATTGAGTGACGTATAAATATTAATGTCAATATTTGTCAATTTTTATACATATAGCATTAAGGCCAGGTTCCTTCAAACAATTTTCAAAAAAAACTGACGGGGAAGCTATTAACATTAAAAAAAAACAATGTGACTTTGTTTTAGAGAAATAGGGCAGAACAAGGTCTGCCGGGACAGCTAGTAAATGAATAAAATTAACAATACATTTTTAGTATTTCAATTGAATAATTTTTCCGCAAATGTAATCTCTATTCTTAGTTAAAACACAGTACTCACAGATTATAATGATTTGTAGATTTTATTCAATTATTTTATATGATTATTTTGTTTTTGTTTTTTTAATACTAATTGAGAAGCTGTCATCACAAAATATTTTTCTTTGTTGTTGCTTAAATAATTTTAGTTACGCGATTTGAATTTTACCATTATAATTTAATAATTCGTTCTTTTAAAATGAGTAAAAGAAAATTTGTAAATAGTATAATAAATTGAACGATATTTTTTTATTATTAAAGTGGAATGAATGTGTATGTAATATACGTATATCGAAAAACAGTACTTAGAAAATAATAATATGCATAAAAATTCTTAGAAACGCCTTGACATAAACGAAATGTATCAAAATACCTCTTTATGGTGATTACATGGATTCAAAGGGTCTTAGATGATATAAAAAAATGTAATAAGTGGTAGTTTACTCGTATTAAAATGATGTTGAAGTTTTTAAAGGATGAAATATTTGTAAAAGTCTACATGCCACAGTTATTAGCGTTTTGAAAATCTCGTACAATTTTATTGTAAACCTTTAACTTGGGCGAATACTGAGACTAATAGAATATTAAGGAGAAACAATTACAAAGCGAGGCAATTGTAATTATAAGTATGATATAAATGATGGCTGTTACATGAGTTGCCGGTAATAATTTAGCTTTTAGATATCTTTAATTGTTTTTGATTTATTTGTTTTTTGGATGACACAACAAAAATGAATTAAAAATTCATGGTATTTATTAGAATGATGTTAATTTTGATTTTTTTTTCGAAAACAGCAATTTTATCATTTGTGGGATATTGAGAAAAACCGTCAAACATCAGGTCAATCCTTAAAGATAATGTTTTTTTTATCTTATCAAATTAAAAATAATGCCATTTTTTTACTTCATATTTCAAAAGTAGTTAAGTACGGCAATATTTAGAAAGTTGATTAAGTGATTTTCAATATTACACTAAATAAGATTTAAGAACTCAAAAATATGTAAGATAATATTACATTGGTCTCGGTATTAGCTGACAGTTGTTATTGGAGTTATACCGAAGTTATCCAAAGTTGATGAATGATGAATGTTCGTTGTTAACATTATTGAACATTAAAAGTTATTATTAACGCTTGTGTAAATACGCATCGCGAGTGATTTTTTGAAAAAAGTTATGTTTTTTATATCGACGATATGCACTTCACTCTTCTATAAAAAAATATTTAGATTTTGCAAAACGAAAGGCGATAGGTGCCTTTTACAAGCTTAAACCACGGAATCTCTTTTAAATTCGCTTGAGGTTGTCTTTTTATCAGATTTAGTGTAAGTTTTTTTAAGCTTTTTTATCAAGTTGGATTAACTACACAATTAGAGCTTTTATATAAGGCACATGAAATACTACAATTTCAAAATTAACTTAATAATCAATATTTGTGAAATCTGCAAAATATGCAACAATAAAATGCTGGATTTAAAATATTAACCGTCTTTGAATAATAACAAAACTTTTTTTTATAAAATTGCGCCAAAATTCTACACCTCCCACGCATTTTAGTCTTATTTTAAAATATAATATTCCAGTAGGGTAACTTTTGTAAAGTTCGTATATGCGGGAATTTCAGAATATTACGACAACGTACAACATGATTATGAAAAACAAAGTATTTACGTTTTTTTTTTAAATTAAAGTTTTCGGGATTATTGTTAAACTTTCATTTGTATATAAGCATAGATGGGGAAAATGTGATCAGATCAATGAATTACGAGTACATTTTGTAAGCCTTAATCATTAATATGATTGCATAGAGTTAAAATACTAATGAATTCTCAATTGCTTACAAAGTTTATGATTCATAAATTATTTCAAGTGTTTTAATCATGATTACAGATTAACGAAATTAAAGTTGTGATTACATTTTACCCATCTATGTAATTAGGACGCTTAAATACATCGAGATCTAACGTAAAACAATTTTGGATATTCATGTGTAAAGATAAAATATTTTTATGCGATTATCCAAGGTTGCGTTTCTGAGTTAAGTCTTTTTAACTTTAAGCGCGCAATATGATTTATAAAACGGTTTTTCTGTAAATGGCTTATGTCCTTTTGCGTTGGAGGTGTGGAAACATATTTCGTGTCTCGATTTTTTATTTTGTACGTAGAAATCTCCGTTTTGAATTAGTTTTTCGTAAGTAGATATGTCGTTGAATGCCTATTTGTTTGTGTTTTAACAAAGCCCTCGCATCGGTTTCGTGAACGGAACAGGCCATGTTTATGTATTCTGTTGTTTTTTTTTTATAATTATTTTAGCGGACACATTGTCGTAATTATTAAAACAACGTTGAAGGAATTTAGAGCACTGCACGCAGTGTAAAAAAGCCCTGATCGCATAGTTAAGAGTGAAATTATGAAAGAAATGAATATAAAGGTTATTCCTCTAACTTTGGTTTTATTTGAAATCACATTTTTAACCATTAACATGGTCGATTTCCACCTGTACGAAAATATCTACCAGACTACTGCATTGTGCTATAAATGAAGAAGAATGTGCAGTAATTGGGTTTTCCTCTTCCGATTCAGCAGTAATGTAAAAACATTTATTTTGTAATCAGTTTTAGGCGACAGAAGTTACTGTCCATCAGGTGGGCTGTCATATTATATATTCAAACTGTCGTATATAAAATCTTATATACGTTATGTCGTATCAATAGTACTAAGGATACCTAACGTTACAAAAAACTAAGCTAAAATAATGGCATTAGACTATTTGGATTAAATGAAGTCTAGTCTGGCCGATTATGTTAAAAAAATGAAACACTTTAAGGAAAATAAGAGGTAGAAAATTCATTCTGAGCTGGTTATTTCAGTACTTTACGAATTAGGTTTTTTTTTAGAAAAATTACAGTCATTATTATTCACAAATGGTCTCTATTTTTAGCACATTTTAAAGTTTGCTGGCTTTAGGCACCGTGTTAAGAGATGACAGCGAGTTTTAATGCAAATTTAATTGCCCTTGTCCATAAGTGACGTCTAATTTACTAATGATTGTCCGATCAGGGACGGGGAGAGCCTTGCAATAACTCATGGTGACAAAATTGAAGACGGCAGCATGATGAGAGAAATTCTATAAAAGTTAGCATTTAACTTACAAGTGCTAGAAAAAGCGTGAAAATCTAATTTTGTAGGTAAAGTAAAAAAGATTTTAATATTATATAAAAGGAGAAAAATGATTTATTTGTGAATGTTATAATTATTGTGTTTCATATTAGAATTTAATTTTAAAAAAATCCAGTACAGAATATCTGAACCCACTAGCTTCGACAGTATTAAAATTTCCCGTTGTTACTCTTTCATTTTCTTACTTTCGGCCTAGCTCGTCGAGTCAATGGGCAGGACGGATGCTCGATGCAAGCGATCGAGAGTTTTCAACAATATTATCTCGGCTTCAAAAAAATTACTATATTTTTAAAGTCGATTAAAAATTGAATCTCGGGGATATCAATTAAGAGTAGGGGAAATGAACTATCAAGGAAAGAAAAAGAGCGAATTAACGCATCAGAGATACAACACCATTTTATCCAACGTCGAGTCATTATTAGAACTAAGTTAATTCGCGCACAAGACCTGTTATTTACATTTACAAATATTTATAATATGCAGTAGAGATATGGTGTTTGAGACTGATTTTTCGCATATCGAGGACCCAAATGTTTCTATTCGTGATGAACCCATTATATTACGCATTAAGTGCAGTATGACTCGTTATTCTAGGATAGTCAATGCTAGAATCCTACATTACTTGGAACATATGAGACGCCATAATGATGTCGTGAAACGCCTGCTTGTACAGGGAGGAATGGGTGGAGTCAGATATCGTGGATGGTATCCGCTATGTTGGGTCGAACAAATGAAAGCTTTGACGAACGCGACGGTAAAGGAAAATGCCCGGCAAGTATTGATTTGGGATAAATGAAGAGCTTTAATGCTGTCCGCTTCCAAACATGCTAGAGCGTAATTGCTTTGTCAAGAGTACAATTGAGAAGATATATAGAATATCATCGTAAAGGGTGGCAAGTTTACTTTTGCCAATAGCGGCGAAGTAGCTAATGATAATGGATGTGGAATAAATATTGTCGGTGTACTGTTAATAATTTTACTTAGACCATACCGCATCCTTGGTCACGTCACTATAAATACTTCGCGACTCACAGATCGGCACCATTCCAATCGACCGAGAACACAAATATTCGCTTTCCGACTGCACTAAAATATCACACTGTGCCCTTCTTATTCATACACATGAAGTAAAATATAGCTTTTTAGAAATAGCACAGTTTTTTGTGTCGGTAAATGGAAACGAATTGGTACTTAGTTATTTTTGTGAACCAACTGTGTTGGACGCTGGCCCCTACATTTTATTGGAATGACCATCGTAGTATTTATTGCAAAAGAGTTTACTTTTTGTAGCTATTTACTTAACTTCTGAAGTGTTGCTCGCTTGTTTGTCAATGATGATGAAAGAAAACATTGAATCCGTTAAAATCCGTTTAAATCGAAGCTACGTTAAGCGAGAGTTTTTCTAGGGTGATTGCCCGAACTGGGTCATGACCACAGTACACGAGTGTAAATACCGTCTTAGTGACTCTTTTTGGCTTGACGCGCTTCGGGATCCGCTTGTGTATATTCAGTTACTCATATACCTAGAGACCTTCAGTCGTGGTATATATAGGCCGACATGACAACGAAGACTATTTGAAGTCACTTTGTCCAGCCATTGTTATAGTAAAAAAAGCAGATTGTTAGGTTTAATAAATTTTGTTCGGAGAAAACCGTTTCACTCGATCTTTCCAGTGTTGATTGACGAGTACTAAGGAGAGTTAACGTTGGATCTTATTTTCTATGCAACCAATATTGATTTTCTTATTACATTACATACTACAATTCAATTTAATTTTAAGGATTTTTTTTAATAGTGAAATACTAGAGTATCCTCCCGAATCAGAGTTAAATCCCTGTTATTGACGATTCAAAACTACTTGTAATAGGGCTATTTAAATAATGTTTGTGTAACCTTCCTTCAGCTGTGTCATCAGGCTGCGGGATGACCTTTCAGCCAGTCTATTCCCTCCCTCTTAACACGTTCAGGTCGAGGCGAATATCTACTTTTTTCCGCGTGAGGCGGACTGTCTTGTTACACGGTGAGTCACACCACCCCAAGAACAGTTAAATGTGACCCATTGGTGGGTCACGCCGGCGTGAACATGTTAAGACACCCTTTGGATTTTCACTGTCACGTCATTGCAATCGCTGCTTTCTCGTATCTGCCGAGCAACGGCTGCCACAATACGAACGGTATTGGATTATCTAAAAGAAATGTGAAGATATTCGTGACGATTATAAACGGACTGTATCCCGTTTCTCGACAGTTGCGGTCGGTTTTTGGACTAAGCTATGTAAAACATAAAGTGTAGTGTGGTCTATGCGAGCTAATATGAAAGGATACGTTTTTAAGATTTACGCAATCCACTTTTACCCTATTGCATACAAATCCGTCAGCCTCAATGGAGAGAAGCGACGAAATATTTAAATATACGTATACAGGAGTGGATTTCAGCAAAGATTTGCCGATTGCACGAACGTTAAATATTTATAAGTATGCCAGCCTAAAGAGTGGAGCACTCTGGGAATATTCCGAAATATTATGCGGTATTTTTAGCGACCGAGGCCGACCCTGTTTACATGTTTTTACTTCACGAGTGTGCTAATTTACATCACGAACGATTTTCTTCGGGCTCATTTGTGTGTAAAATTACTTATTTTAAAGAATGCTTAAAACCATACACTTATCATTTGCTAGGGAATATTTTTAGGGGAAAATCTTAAAGCACAAAACTATTTATAATCTCCTAAATTACTAAGTATACTATATTTTTTGCATTAAATATATGTATATATATATTTAAACTTAATGTAAACTAACTCATTTTAATCAATTTAGAGAATGGTTTTTAAAATAAGTTACTTAAACCATGAATATTGGCTATTTTTGAAAAAAGATCATGTATAAGATGTAAACAAGGTCAGGGTGCAGTGTCTATATGTTTATAGACGGGTAAGTCTTACTTTTTTTTGGCAGGGCTATATGCTGTTGGTCTGGGAGGGCCTTACAACTTTACCGAGTGAGAGAGGCGAGCAGTTAGGGTGCTCAGCTAGCGAAGTTATGGGTTAGGTGGCAATACAAGGGCAATACTATGATTACGAACCTCGAGTTGAGCGGCCAAAATTTTATAGCCATCCTAATACTGTTATAGGTAATAGCATTTACTTCCTGTCAAGTGGACTCACACAATTCGGTCAATGAATTGTTTGCAACCTTTTTGATGTAAAAATGTTACTGTATTTCGGCACATAGCACTGTGTTTTACCAGATCAAGTACGGGTTTGGACACTATATGCTCATCGGAGATGGAAAACATCATGAGGAAATCTGCTTGATTCAAGATTCATGAGTAAATGCCCAGAGAATGATGATCAGCTGTGCTACTGCTCACGTTGGGTAAAGTGGATACATCATAATAACTAATGTACTTCTACTCACCCCGAAAAAGATATAGCGTGACGATATATTATTATTATAGTAAGTGAATCGTTATTCATAATGAATGCATAAGTATAAAAGAAGATGGTGTAGGTTATGGTTTAATGCTAATTAACTAAAAAATGGGTTGAATGAAATTTAGTGCTTATCCTAAGGACTGTACCAGGAAATAACTAGACTTTATGGTTATTATAAGGTTCTGAAGATTAACGAGGAAGTCCAGTTTTGATATTCGACGAATAAACAAAGGCACTGACAATAGTTGTAGAAAATGGTCATGAAACTGGTTTCGTATGAATCATGGTCTGGTACAAAGCAATTTGTTGGGTTAAAGCACGGTGGGCATTTCCGTTGTTAATCTTATTATGCAAATTAAGTTATTAATTCAATATTATTGGGTTATCTCGAATTCTGATTACAAGTACGAATTGCTCCTCTGTTATATTTTTTTTAAATAAAATGTTTATACATCCCACTCATATAAAGATTTTCATCATTTTTGTTCGTTCCTTTTCAAATACATATTTACATTTTGCAATCCCTGCACATTTGTTGCGATTTTTTGCGCTCAACAAAGTGACTCCACCGTATCCTGTAGAAAGTACAGTGTAGTCCAAAAATGGCGCTTATCAAGGGACGGAAATTCATTAACAGTCGTCGTCGTCATGTCGGCCCATATATACTATCATAAAGAAGGGCTCTAGCTATATGAACACCTGTATGCATAAAATTTGATTCCGAAACGCGACAGGCCGAAGCGAGGTACTATGACGGTGTTTTCGCTTAGGTACTGTATGAATGAGTCATCAGTTCAAGTAGATACTATAATTAATTATATCGAAGGATGAAAGGCTATATATATATATATATTAGGGCGTTTATAAAAAAAAAAAATATTTTACCTCGGAACCACGCTCAAAAGTTTCGTTTTAATGCCAAAATAGGCCTCTGAAAATATGAGCCCTTAATATTAATATTTAGGTTGTCCGCATCGCACTTTTCGATTTCCCATACAAATAACACAGGACAAAAGTTTTTTTTTTCTTTTGATATCTATAACTAATGGACGATATATCGTATTGCAATATCCATTCATTATTTTTGTAGAGAATTTAACGCTCTACAAACAAGGTCTGAAGTAAATTTTTGATAAATCAACTCAGTCAAAAGTTATTCAATATAATAGCCTTTCACCCCTCGATATGATTGTATACCCTTTACACGCAGGATTATTATGTATTTTACCCCTGTATCGCATAGCATTTTTAAGGCTTAATAAAACTAATAAGTTAAGCTAGGTTGGAAATCCTGTTATTAAATAAATACCGTACTAAGACGGGCGTGAACGTAAGATAAACTTGGAGTGACTATTACGGCACAGCTGGTTGGATCTGGAGAGCCATAGATGCTTGAACAAACCGTTTTACTGGTGTAAAGATTCCGTGACAGGCAAGTTTCAAATAACTAGATCTCGTGTAAAGGCGGTATGTCGAATCATCATGACATTGCTTTGTTTACTTGTGGTATAGCCTCATATACTCCAAGGCACGCCGGATCAACGCAACCGGAATGAGCTAGACTTGTACCGACTCTTTACGCCGTTTATTATTAATTTACATTTATTTCTTATTTTATATTTTAATATATGTATATATTTTATACCCCTACCTTCCTCATCCGTGTCCTTTCTGGGTTCGAACGCTTCGTATAAACGCGCTCGATTCGAAATCTCTTTAAAACGCTACAACTCTGTGCTGTACAATTGGTGAAAATTCGAACGCTCTGCTTAACCCACAACGCGTGAAATTGTGGTGTGTGACGCATAAACTAGTGCCGTGGACTGATATACCAGTAAGTTCGTTGCCGGATTTGCTTCTGTTTCCTCTTCAAGTCATATGCACCACCGAGTAAATACATCAAGGTGACAACATCTGTACATTTATGGAGATTATGGATCACGTAATTAATTATCCACAGGCCCGCCTTGGTTCTATTCATGAAGGGAGAGGTTACTAGGGAAAGAATAAGGTTAATAACTTTTCAGAATACTCGTTATTAGTGTTATTAATGTGTATATATTTATTTAGACTGGCTCGACATAGTGACTACAGGGCACCTGATGCTAACTACAGTGTAGACCAAAAGCCAAAGCGATCATCAAAGAATGAAAATTCATTGTTAGTCTCTGACGTCATGGCGGCCCACATATACCACGACTGAAGGTCTCTAGGTATATGATTTAGTGGATATTCACAAGCTGATCTCGAAAGGCGACAGGTCAAAGGAAGTCATTATGACGGTATTCACACTTGTATTCTATAGTCATGCGCCAGTTCGGGCAATTGCCTTACCACCAAAAAACATAAAGTGGAATATACAATAGAGTACAGAACCTTATCGTTGTTTGAAACGGGATATATAGTATTACGAGTATATGCTAAGTAGCATACGATTTGAACTAACGGAAAATGAATATCCAAGAAAACTGTGGGTGATGATTTCTTGAAACACGTCGTTAGGTGTTGCTTGCAAAGCAATAGAGCAGCAATCCGCAACTCTCGATTCGAGATAAAATAAAACTTTTAGACGAATAGTGTTGTTTAAATATTGATATGTCGATAAATGTTGTAATTTTTACTGTTTAATTTATAGAATATCATATTTGTTCATCGTCATAATAATACACAAGCATAATTGTTATTATAAAACTAAAAAAGTCTCAAAATATTTTTCTTTTGTATATTTTACATACAATGTAGCGTGAAGAGATATTTGTGCAGGTCGGCTTGATCGCCGTGACTAGCGATGGGTTTTTCTTGCCTGTCGATAGTCGTTGGCGTTTTTTGGACTGCATCATGCTTACCATCAGGTATGGTGCAGTCACTGTGTCGTGTCGGTATAAAAAATAAGAAAAAAACAGCCCTTTTTTTTTTGTTAACCCGGTGGAAATCCCTACGGACCGTCAGGGGAAGTGGTGAGGGCCACTTCCCCCGGTGTGTCGGACCTGCCCCGACTAAAACCACCGGGGTGCCAGCACTGCCCTCTCTTCGCCTTCGCCGAGCCTGGGAATCCGAATACTTCCGACGGCTCGGCGGGCGTTGGCCTTTGGGCAGGCCTCCTCTCGTGGAGGGGGATTTAAACCCCTCGCCTCCTCTCTGTACTGGACGGGGACGCCCTCAACGTCACCCGCCCAGCCTGTGTCAGGAGGGGAGCTCGTCGCGCTGGGAGTCCTGCGCGAACTGCTCCCTTCTCCCGAACCGCCTTGTTCTGCGGCGGCGCCGAGGGTTGCGGGGATTGGTGATATGCCTCTCCCTCTCCGCCGCTTCAAAAAAAAAAAACAGCCCTTAATTACTATAAATAATAATTATTATTAATATATTTCTGCTCATCTCGAAAGGAATATAGCCTGACTTTATATTATTATTAATTTTTAATTTGAGTAAAGTCCAAATAGCGTCTATAAAGTTCATTAAGCCTTGGGTCATCTGAATTTGTAAGATATATTATTTTGAAGTTAATACTCTACTTACTTGGATTCTGTACCTCATTATAAATATTATATGTATCAGTTCTTATTATGAGCGAAAATACCACCATATGAAGCTGATATCTAATATGGTATCTAGTGGCTCTGTGCTGAAAAGGCAATAAGGATACGGTATTTCATAAAACAAATTACTTAAAAATGTATTTTATTGAAATTTAAATAAATATACATATTAGCAACCTTCTTACAGGCCTTATTACCAAATTAAATTAATTTTGATTTGCCGTTTCAAATAAGCATTGCTCAAGTTATGCTTTTGGTTTGCTCATGAAAAATACTTGATACGGTATTTGTAACGCGGTTGTATTTTGTTTCAATTGTGTATATCGATATGTTTGTCGGGCACATCTCTAGCGATCCCGTGGCTCCCGTCCCGCATGCCTCGTGCAGCGCATCGCTACTGCCCGGGCGCCCGGCAGCGCATCCGAACGAACGAAACGCTCCACACCCGCACTGTTCGCTTCACGCGGCCGTGTTTACGAACGCAACCTTCACTTGTATCTTTTCATACTTTTGGAGTTTTCCTATAGTGCTGTGTATTTTGGATATTGCTTGTGATATTTTAATTTTACAAGGTAAGTCCGTAACAAGATTTTACTAGATTTTTTTTTCTTAACTTACGGACCGCGTAAGATAAACCATACTGTGCTCAAAGACGCAGATAGTTGACGTATCTTCAAAAGCTGCCACTCTTAAATAGGACAGGGCTGGTCATGACAGCCGCATGTCACATGAGTTGTGCGCTAAAATAACCAACTAATAGCTCCCAAAAAAAAAGAAACGATATCACGGCCAGTCCAGATAGTGATGCCCAGACAAATTGGATACCTATTTAAAGGATGGGGTTTAAAAAACAGAAAACACAAAAAAGAGAAAAAAATAAAGGGCCTTTTAACTGCAGCGGGAGGTGGCTAATAAATAATAAACTGGGTTAAAATTCTGCATGGGACCGTCAGGGCTGTAGTGAGGATGGCAGCCGCATTATGTCAAATTCTTACTCATCTTGAGTGCTTATTTGTTTCATCGATAAACAGTAAATTTTATAGTTGATGCTATTTTTCCGTTTTAAATACACATCTTTATTTATGTGCATTATTGCTATGAATGTCAAATATCTTAATATTCATTGATGATGGATAAATAAGGGATTCATATTTCTCATACAACCAGGCGAATGAATAGCCTTATTCGGACTTCATATCTGGGAGGGATTGCTGTAAGGAACCTTTCTATCAGGCGTTGCGTAGGAGATAATCGCAGCGACTCTGCCTCATTTGGGAAGCAAACTATACTAAGGTAAATTCACCTTATCCCGAAAATTCGAAAACCGATATTATACACAGTATAGTGTCAGCCCTTGAGTGTAAAGACAGTTATGGTAGTCCACTCTAACGCGGCCTTGAGTTTCTTTCGGCGTTTCTTCTCAAGGCAGTCGCTTCCGAAACGCTAGTACATTACCGTTAGGTTTCGTATTTTGGCTGGCGGCCCAAGTTGAGGTTCGTACCCACAGGGGTGCCCTTGCATTGCCACCCAACACATAAATTTGTAGGCTGAGCACCTCAGTGTTCGCCTTCTCGCTCAGTTTAGTTCTGAAGGTCTATTAAAAAAAAAGTCATGGAAATTCGCTTCGACTATTATCGTTTCATGATCAGTTATTGTATGTTTAGCTACTTTCCCTCATGTTCAAGGTCGTCAGCACGACCATGGCAAAATCTCTGACGTTGCACTCAGCTGTGTGACAGTAGTCGCTTTCTATCAGGTAATCAGTAGGTAAGAATGGGAGCCACGTCTTGAAACGAATTACCTGATTGCTCAGCCAGTGGCTCAATAAAACGTCGATTCGAAGTATAAAGAAATGTCGCGCGACATTTTCAGTGTTATATTTGAATCCGCCTAATACAAATTAATGTTGGTACGAGTATATCAGTGCCGTCGATGTTGCCGCAAATGTCATCACTGTCTGCAGCTGCCGTTTGCCGTGTTGTGGCGTATGTCATCTTAACAGATGTGAATAGAAATGAGAACGTATTTATAATCTCTACATTAATAACAGTTTTATTAAAATTGGTGGGCTAGATCTAAATCTATCTCAAAATATACAACCGAAACTGTACGTAGTGGTCAATATAGGTACTGCAGTAGTAAGGTCACGATCGGTAGATACATTTGTGGGCAAAATCTCAAGTAATTTAATATATATATATATATTGTATTTCTTTTAATCCTGATACGACACAGTGACAGCATCACACCTGACGGTAAGCACGGTGCAGTCCAAGAAAGGACAACGACTATCGACAGGTAAGAAAAACCCATCGGTAGTCTCAGCGATTATACTGGCCTGCACAAATATCTCTGCACGCTACGCTTAACGGATACCATATCATAGGACGGTGGGAACACGCCGCCGGAAGACCATTCCACAGCCTAATGCCTCGGTAAAAGTAAGAGTATGCAGGTTGTTGTTATCGGCCTAGGTATAGTATTTGTGCGTCTGAAATGTATATTCGTTAACGTCCCCCTGACACAGGAGTAGATCTCAATGAAGTCAACGTTGAAAAAATTAAAGACGACATTTTTAATTATCCTCATTTTACATATTTGTCTATTATTTTTAAACCTTTTCGCTATCCCTTTCGGGGTAAACAGAGATCTGTTAGCGGCCGTATTCACTTTGCCGAACGTGACTAGTTGTGCAGCCGATCATCATTCTCTGGGTAGGCTACATTACATTTCTGTTAGATGCTAAGTAGGTTCCCTCAGGCTGTTTTCCTTCATCGCTGAGCTGTGGTGTCTAAACTCTTAGTTAATCTAGACAAACCTTTTTTTGGTAACCCGAGGGTAAATCCTGCATGGGACCATCAGGGTCGCTGTGAGGGTCGGTGTGTCAGACTCCTACTGACTAAAAACCCCCGGGCTGTCAATAATCACTCCACCCAGGCCTGGAGAATCAAATTCATCCAGTCGCGAACAGTCCCAAAGGCGAACAGTCCCAAAGGCGAACGGCCTTATTCAAGCTACCTCTCTGGGAGTGGTGGGTATAAAGAGCCCACGCTTCCAATATCTCTCTCAAGCGGCGCGCCGGACACTGCGCACCACCTCCCTCTCACCTGGGTAGCAGACTCCCTCAAGTCTACTGCTTGGATCTAGACAAACCTGGGATTTGCCTTTAATAATACACGTATTCACGCGTAGATACCGGCTCCTTATCCACTAAATTCAAGTCTTCATAAATTATTAAACATTTTTTTAAATTATTAAAATGCAGTAATACGTATAATGTATTATTACGCACGCATCATACCACGTAAGCCGGTGAGTAATGGAGGCGGGGCTGACTCAAAGATCGCATTTAGATGCGCCTGCGCAACCTTCCTGACGGATTCCGGATCGTAAACATTCATTTGAGGTTCTCTGGTACTGATTGACCTAATATATAAAAATAATTAAACACAACTGCCTTTAAGGAAAGGACAAACAAGTTTTACTAGGTGTTGTGGGTTTGGATAAAGACAAGCTGCCCAGATGACAAAATGCCGAGGGGAGTTGGTGATTTTTCTGATGGGATAGGGTAGAATGTGCCTCGTTTTTTGACTTCAATCATATAATACTGAATAGTATAAATAGATACATACGACGAGCGTAAAAGGGCCTTGTGCCCTGAGCCGTAAAACTATAAAACTGCAACAAAAACATAAAAAAGTATAAAATAAAAAAGTATAATATAAAGAAAGAAGTAAATATATTTCTTATGATTTATAGGCTAGCCCTTAAACTCAATCAAGGCTGATGGTAGCTGAAGATGAGGCCGATGATGTCCCGCGATCGCTCAAAAAAAACCTATTCAACCTTCTCTTAAATCTCCGAGATCGCAAGATGCAGGAAGCGTATTCCACTCCAAATGATTAAAAGCTAAAGTGCCTTTGAAAAATTTTAAACATTGTAATTGTTGTAGAATTATCTGTTCTGACTATAATTTTTCCCTCAGAAGTAACAGAACTTGCATATAATATTTAACGTTTTTTTAACCCTCATAGGATCAGCATATATTATTATTGCTTCCACTTTTAAAAAACATATGTTTTTTTCTAATTCGATAGCTTAATAATTTCATTTGTTTTATGTTTAGTAATGTAAAAGTCAAGATATATCAATAAAATATTTTAGCTTAATACGAATAAATGAAAATCTGATTTAAGATAAGTTAAAATATCTGTAACCTACGAAACAGTTATCCTTATACAAAAAACTTTTTCATACATTTTGAAAATACTTCTGAAGATAGTCAGTGTGCACAACAATTTAAGAATAATATCAATTGTTCGAATATACGAAAAACCTTGAAATTTATTGTTTTAAATGTAGCATTAGTGAGTAAAGGTCTTAAAAATGTGTATAATTACAATTACCAACATATACATATAAAGTATTCACAAAAACGTAAAGGTCGGACGTTGCTCCGCATTATAGAGTACGTAATGACATTTTACCGGTGTCTAAATAACTTACATTTCTTGATCGTTGTATTTTTTTCTGTAAATACATATTGTAAGTTTTAACTTTGATAATTAACAATTTATTTCTAACTTGAATATTACAGCTATAATGTGTGAGACAATTGGATTTCGATCTGAAAAGGCCTATTTTGACTTATAAGTATGATGTCATGTTAAATATGTAAATATTTTTTGCTCATAGCAACCTACCTACGATGAAATATTGTTTCTCCTAATAGCTTTGAAGATTTTTTTCTTTGTAAAGTTAAAACATTTTATAAATTGACGCTATGGCTATCGACAGTAAAGTTATAAAATATTATTTTCACTTTTAATTATACAAGACAATACATGACAATACGCAGTAGTTACACGACAGCGCTTCTATTCAAAGAAAAAAACAAGATAATATTATACCATTAAATAATTATCTTGACTTATGTCTAATAAGAGATCTAGTTTCGTTTTGTTTTAATAGGATCATAATATTTAGGAAACGAATTACAAAAAAAAGTCCCAAGACATTTTAAAAGTAATTATTTTGTTTACCATTCATTGTGCTATTTAACATGCTTGGAGTAAAGCAAAAGGTCGGATTGGTGACTAAACAATAAGTTATAATTAATTTAGTTGTTTCCTTACAATGTTAAAGTAAATAGAGGTCGCTATCAACACTTTTTTTAACAAAAGTTAATCGTTGGTTTTCATAAGTCTAATATACACATAATTTTTCAACGATTTGTATTATCAGAAAATATTAGGTCCTTACATATGAAATTGGCGTTTTGTATGGGAGGAACAAAAAGTCGAATATTTTTTAATATAATATATTTCATTAATCAAAGTATGAACCATTATTTTCTATGCACTTTTGCCATCTCATAGGTAGTTCATTGATCCCTTTACTAAAAAAACCAGTCGGACGGGAATCAATAAAATCTTTGAAGGCGATTTGGACTGCCCCATCGGAGTTGAATTTTTCCCTTGCAAGAAGTTATCCAAATTTCGAAAAAAATGGTAATCTGTTGGAGCAAGGTCCGGGGAGTACGGAGGATGTCGTAGACTTTCCAATTGAAGCTCTTCTAATTTAGTAGCCGTCTGTTGCGCAGTGTGTGGTCTAGCGTTGTCGTGAAGCAGCAGTGGCGTGGAGCGATTGACAAGCCTAGGTTGTTTAGCCGCTAGCTTTTCCATCATGGTTTGCAATTGCTGACAATAGACATCAGCCGTAATAGTCTGGCCAGATTTGAGAAAACTGTAATGAACAATACCGGCACTAGTCCACCAAACGCTTACAAGTAACTTTTTTGGGGTTAATTTTCGCTTGGGGGAGGATTTGGCTGGCTGGCCAGGATCCAACCATTGCGCTGAGCGCTTCCGATTATCGTAAAGAACCCATTTTTCATCACAGGTAATGATTCGGTTTAAAATACCTTCATTATTGTGCCGGTTTAGTAATGTAACGCAGCAGTCGACGCGCGTTTGCCGGTTTGATTCAGTCAATTCGTGAGGTACCCACCTTTCAAGCTTTTTAATCTTCCCAATTTGCTTCAAGTGAATTAAAACAGTTTTATCACTAACATCGCAGCCTGCAGCTAACTCGGACGTGGTTTGCGATGGATCCGCTTCCACAATAGCCTTCAACTCTTCATTATCAACTTGAGTCTCAGGCCGTCCACGGGGCTTGTTCTGCAGGTCGAAATTTCCAGAACGAAAACGTTGGAACCAAAAACGAACTGTGTTTTCTTTTGCAACACGACCGCCATACACATCATTCACCCTTCGAGTTGTTTCCGCAGCACTAGTGCCACGGCGGAACTCGTACTCGTAAATAATGCGATATTTTAAGTTTTCCGTTTTGTAAAATGAGTGACGCAAACAGAAAAAAACAGAAGAAAAAAACAAATGAATGACGATCATCGAAGCACAAATACATGAGTCTATAGCTGTACAAATTTGAATTTGGAATTCCTTACCAAAGAGGAGAAATTTGTGATTAAAGTGGCCAGTACGAAAAACGCCAATTTCATATGTAAGGACCTAATATTATTTGCAGTAAATATTTAATTGAAATAAGCCAGGTTATTTAGTTTGTTTGGATACTTGGCACTGTGTTTATCTGGCTGTTGAGGGCTCTAACTTGTAATCTAAGATGACCTTGTAATGAGATAAGGGCTAAATATTTTCATATATTTAAGTGAACCTATGGCAGAATGGTGAAAATAAGAAATAATTTAAACTTAATTCTAAAATTATAAAAGTGAGTTGTTATTGCAATTTTTGAGAATTTCATGATGATTTCATGTAGACGTGTTTTTAAAAGGATACATGATGAGTTTAAGAACATAATAATAATACTGTAAGTGTTTTGAGACTTCGAATCCGCAAACAAAAATTCAGGATTTTGTGACTCTTGCCTTAGGTAAGATGAGCGTAATAGTCGCCTATGTCCATTAGTTGTACTTATATTATCGTTCGCGTGGAAGAAGTACTTTTGCTATTATAATAAATATTTCAAGCTGATATTTTTGTATAAATCATATATGTAAATGCCATCGATTATTTCTTTGCTTTAATTACAAATAGACTTGCACTTTACCTCAATCTCAATCGATGGAAAGTGATAACCAGTCGAACTTTGTATCGCGATCAATTCATTTTATTTTACAGATTAGCTGAACTTAATTTAATAAATAAATATTTTGATTATAAACGCACCACACATTAATATTTGACAACCAATATGTACATATATCAATCCTTTTTCATTACTGACATTATTCAACATTTTTAAAATCTATAATACGCCATTATCCGAATATTGTGGATGTATCTTGTCGATTCGAAATCTTTATTAAAATGTATTCTTTAATTTGAGGGGAGAGTTTACCACATCGACGGGATGAACATTAAACGTATGCCAGTTACGAAACCCATGAATATTTTGTATAGGAAAATGTTTTTTCTTTAATTTATCTGATTCGTCAATTTTCCAATGTCAAAAAGACACTCTCGCCACTCGGGACGGTGACAAATACAACAAATCAAAAAGCATGAAAATCGGTCCAGCCGTTTTCGAGTTATAAGTGTTCGAAAAAATCGACTTTGTTTTATATACATATATATCGAGGGGTGAAAGGCTATTTGGTTTAAGCGAAATTTTTTGTTGATATAGTAATATATATATATATCTGTATATATATTTGGAATCGAAAAAAAACGCTAATTCCGAAAATATATAGTATATATTACTATATCACAAAAAAAGTCACTTAAACCAAATAGCCTTTCACCCCTCGATATATTTTCTTTGATTAACGGCTTGTGAATTTGATTAACGAAACAACCACAAAAAAAATCATTTATTTTTATTAAATTATTCAGTAATTACATTAATAAGTTAAAGTATGACCCGAACAGCAGCCAGTATTGGTGGCTACGCCCAAGTCGTTAGCAATGTTTATTCTGCTGTTACTCTGAATATGTTGGTTCGGAATATATACAAGAGCAGCGTCATTCTGTGCTATATTTTGTACATTCCTACGCACACCTGGTTTTAGTTCGCCGCGTCCTAATTACAGTCTAACAATAGAATCCCTATAACACGTGTTGTTTTCTTCGGACATGGATTTAAAGGAGTTTGTGAAGTGATTGTGACACTAATAAGGTATAAAATAAGTCGTGTATTCAGCAGAATAATTTATTTCTTTAACAGAGGCTTAATAATCTCTAAACATATACATACAAAAAGTGAGATAAACAGAGTGCCAGGAGATTACCAAAGCCAGAGTGGACTTAAGTGAAAATTTTGTGTTTAATGATAAACAAAAAATTAATATGATAAACAAAAAAAACAAAATATCAATTTTTTGTGTCTATAATAGTTTAATAATTTTTCTATTACTCGTATTATGTAATATACAGTGGTTGTAATTTGTTTCTTCAAAGAATAATAAATTGGCCAAGTGCGAGTTAGATTGGCGCCCCGAGGGTTTATTGCTTTAATGAAAAAAAAAAAAAAAACAGATTTAGTGACAAAGTTAATGTTGCCGTTGGCAAACGGCTATCTCCATATATCGATGGAAATCGCGGTTTATTTACTTCTAGCAAATACATTAATTACTGGTAAAAATATTTTTTATAATTTAATACAAATTTTGGGCCATAAAAGTTTTACCTAATGTTTCTTTTTTTGTTGAAGGACGCTAGTCGGTCTTCTAACACACAGATCACTATTATAAACCATAATGTATAAACATGTTTCGTTGAAAAATTGCATACTGCAGATGTGCGCATGATTTACAATCTTAATAGAGGAGTTCTATCGCTCACATAGGTAGGCATGAGGCGCAGTTGCCTAAATATAACCCTGGCTTTAAGCCATTGACTATAATAATTATAAAGAGAGTGCCAAAATTCTATACCAATTATTATTTACGGTCTCTTGAATTATTTAGTTACATTTCGGGAGAAATGACTAATTGTTGTGTGTTTTAATTTTAAATCAAGGGCAGATGTATATAATTAGGTAACATAAGGAAACCACATACACTCACTAAAAGTGTAGGTAGTAATAACTTGTTTTTAATAAGAATAATATGAAATTTTTATCGACATTTAGTAAGTTGACGTTGTGATTTCTTAATTGAATTACATTATTCCGTTTTTGTGTTACTTGTTTGGTGGTAAGACGATTGCCCGAACTGGGTCATGACCACAGTACACAAGTGTAAAGACCGTCATAGTGACTCACTTTGGCCTGTCGCGTTTCGGGATCAGCTTGTGTACATCCAGTAACTCATATACCTAGAGACCTTCAGTCGTGGTATATGTGGGCTGACATGACGACGGAGACTATCAATGGATTTTCATCTTTTGATGGTCGCTTTCGTCTTTGGACTACACTGTACTTACCATCAGGTGCACTGTAGTCACTATTTCGAGCCAGTGTAAAAAAAAAGAAATGCTAGGGTTAAAAGACAAACTATGATAAAATATAAAGAAATTAAATGATGTATGTGCTTATGAAATCATAGAAAATCGCACATCGTTCCATATTTTTTGTAATTCCATGGGGAGATATTTGTTGCAAGCTATACAGTATCTCATATCCATAGAATTTAGTACGAGTATCTTTTGGGGTATTGTATCAGTGGAGTGGCTTCCAAAATGCTAGGAAATCACTGTCACTTTTCTTCTCGGTGACCTCTTAAGCCGATGTTGGTATCATCAGTGATGCCTTTGTGATTCCAATAAAAATTCATCTATTACCGTGCTGACCGCCTCATCGTTCATTCGCTTATTCGGTTAGGTTTTAAAGGCTAACAGATCGTCAACAGCATAGGTTTGAAGCGTTCAACCCCACAATACTGAAATCCCTGTATTACAAGATCCCGTGTCATTTTCCAGTCCTGTCTCCTGCGCGTTGCGAGATCAAGGGCTGAAATTTTTCAGTACCACAAATTGAGGACTGATTTCGGGATTGAAAGCCCTAGGTTTATTGTTTAACGAAAAAAGAAGCACGGTCTTGTCTGTGTGTTTTGACGATACGGAAATAATCAAATAAATAGTGTTTAAATGTATGTAATATTTTTAATAGATATTAGTTTCTGTTATTAATAATTTTCCTTTTCATTGATTAGTTATTAAAGGTTACCGTGAAAGGACAGATTATGTACGAAACAGCAATATTATGCAGTTTCGTCAACATACCATCTTAAAAATGATATTTTAAAACACACGTATGGTGTTTTATATCTGGTAGGTGCGTTCAGAAGCACGATATCCCTTCAGGTAAATATAAACAGCTAGACCTGGAATAAACTGACAATCGAGGCTGGAAAATAATCGTCTGAATGATTAAATGATAACTTGTTAGCACAGCTTATATTAACCCTACCTGTGACGCTGAAGGTCCCGGGTTCGAGTCTTGATAGCGGTATAATTTTCTGTGATGAAAATAAGTTTTTGAGAGTTGTGTCTTTGTATGTTTTTGTCTAGTACCCCTGGTACAAGTGCAAGGTTAGTTTGGGGCTATGTTAATTACATGTAAATATTACATCATATCTTCACGCTACTTCCATTTCGGGGTTAGCGGAGATACATTAGTAGCTATATCCACTTTGCGCTTATACCTCACGATCCACATTACTAGTAGCGCAGCTGATCGCCTTTCTCAGGGCACTTTTTTCATGTTTTTCTTCACCGGTGAGCATCTAATGCTAAAATCCGTACGTAATCTGGAAAAACTTAGAGGCATGTGCGGGATTCGAACCTACGACCATTCGAGTTGCCGCGCCTGGGATACCGGTCCATTAACCGCTAGGTCAGCACAACCACATCACGTTATATATAATATATTGTTTTTAATTACTTTATGACACGACAAAAAGCATACATTACAATCAATTATTGTATTAATTCGCTAGAACTCAAAGTTCACTTGGGAAATATCACTGTACAAGTTTTTATTTGTTCTTTTACCACTTAATAAACCAGACATTTAGATAGGAAAGAAACAAAGGTCAGTCCATCAGTATCTATTGCGGGCAGTCTTTCAATAACACTTATTTCGACGCAGAAAACGTTAAAATGTGTTAACGTTAAAATTTTCAACAATATTCTTGCTGGTGATCGTCTGACCTACACATACTGGTGTCCGCAAATAGATTTCACCCAGCAGTCGACCTTCAGAAACTGAGCGCATGGAGTAAATCTTGCGCCCGAGTTCCCGAAAGCACGTGTTTACTAATCGATGATCTAATTCCTCAGAATTGACCGACTCGCACCGGCTGCCGAATTGATGGGCTGTTGATTTGTTTGGGAGGAACACTTCGATAATGGCGGAGAACGGGTAAGGAAAACTTACATTATTATAGAAATAAATATAGTTTGATGTGTTACGCATCATATTACACAAATAAGTATTGCAAATAAAATTGCTTTGAAAAGGTCATGAGATTTAAAAATATCGAAATTCTCATTGAATTAACAATAATACTCAATGCGGCACGCGTTGCTAGGAGATTCCTCACTCTGTGCTCTTAACTACGGGTGGCTTGGGCCTCAGGTCTCGCTCTCGTAGTTCTATATATTTTTTATTTTCAGATTTATGTTTTTTATGACTATTTACTTACAAAATTTAATTAATATATGTAATTATTTTTATGTTAAGTAAAGAAAAATAATAATATATCGTTACGCTATATCCCTTTCGGTATGAACCCAGATGTATTAGTCTATGTATCGTTGTTATAAACTCCGCTGAACCTGACTATGATTTTTGAATATGAACAGGCATACGCTTGTCGTCAAATAAGACATATATAATTGATCTTTGTCTCATTTGATGAAAAATGATGTTGACGGCGATGATTTTAGTCAGCAGGAGTTTGACACGGCGGGGTCGCTACCCTCACAGCGGCCTTGGAGGTTCTATGAAAGATTTTTCCCCGGGGCACCAAAAAAAGTTAATGAAGGTTTTAATATTAGGAATTTGTCGCAGCTTTTATAAGAATTTCACAATGTCTACATTTCTTAAAAGCTAAATATCATATTAATATATAAATATATTTATTACCAAAAAGATTTTAATACATGTTCATTTAGGTTAGAAAATCTTTCATATCGTTTTTTCTTAATCTAAAAATATTATCAAAGTACATAACCTATTTCAAATAAGATATTTTTCTAAATTGTTATGTGTTTCAACTGTATCCTTACGACAATGGTGCCTATGTATTAACCGAAATCGCAACCGCAATGTCACTAGTGAGGGTATAGCTTTATTTTTTTAGTATAATATTTTTTCTAACGCTGTTTTGAAATTTAAATAACTTCTGAAAATTCTTAATTTATTTTTGTTAAAAAAATAGCGACACTTTCATTTATTAAATGACATTTTAGATTTTGGAGTGATTTTTGATTTTGTCATTTTGTTTCATGGGAGCCGTGGTATGACAGCTGAGTTAATCTTTATATAACAAATATGAAAATGAAATAGAGTCCATTTTAGAAACGCGAAAGTAGAATAGGCCAACAATTTAGTTTTGAGTGGACACAGCGTGCAAGTGGCGTCGTCCACACAGTCAGTTGCGAAAATAACCTGATCATTGGCCGCTTTCCAGGTATGCCTCCGGCCCAGTGGCTGGATACGTCGGCAGGATTCCCAACTTCGGCAAAACCAACGTAAATGTAAGTTTTCTTTGTAATTATATGCATAGAAAATTCACTCAAACAATGAGAACTAAAGCAATTATCTGCAAATTTAATTTAAAAGGAAAATTAATTTATAATAAAATATATATAAATATTAGGTACAAAAACTTAGGTAATTTAAAATTATTTTTTACAATGGCTCGACAAAGTGACTGCAATGCACCTGATGGTAAGTATAGCTTAGTCCAAAAACAAAAGCGACCATCAAAGGATGAAAATCCATTGTATAATCTCCGTAGTCATGTCGGCCCACATATACCGTGACTAAATGTTTCTAAGTACATACATGTGTTACTATATGTGTTATACTAAAGCTGATCCCGAAACGCGCAGGCCAAAGCGTGTCACTATGATCTTTACACTTGTGTACTGTGGTCTTGACCCAGATCGGGCAATCGCCCTACCACCAAAAAACATTTCACACTAAAGCTTTTCTTCTTTATAGTTAAAAATCATGATACGAAATAATGGTGTCTCCTTAAAATCACAAGTTTATGTCTAATACAAAGTATAATTAATTAGTCTATGATGGTCTGATGTCTTATTATTTCAATTTCAGCCAATGGGATCAGTTGAGCCACCAGCATGCATTCAAAACGCTATGATGACGAAGGATAAAAAGCCTTTTACATACACTCCGGGTGGCTTAGATCTATCACAAATCCGAACGCCAAGTATGGCGAGAAGAATGGCTAGGCAACGGTCACTGGAAGAACACGATCAACAGAATAATGTAGGCTATCACCCACAAGGTGGTCCTCATGGAGGAATATCACAAGGAAGTGGTCCACAAGGAGGGGTTCCACCCCCGCCACCACCGCCAAAGGCTCCCTTACCTCCCCCACCTCCACCGCCTATAGTTATACAAGCCCCTAATTCTAAATCACCAAAACCAGCAGCGTTAGGAGAAAGACCTGAAATAGTTATTCCTGAAAATCCTATCGGAATGTTGAGGAAGACCAATAGTCCGTATCACTGGGAGGCAGAAAAAGCGGAACTTCAGAAGTTGGGACAAGTGCCGAAATATGTTGAAAAGGTACCAAATCCGTTGACTGTAAAGATGCCACCATCGACATTTACTCAACACCAGCCACAAAATTATTCATCGCCTGGACAAAATAACTTTCAACGTACTTTTAGTAACCAAAATCATCCTGAAAGCCCTATTCACAGACCTGAAGCTCAGTACGCGCATCAAAAGTCTGGTTCTCCCAATGTCAATGGTTCTCCACCGACAAGAGAATTGTTGCAAAGACAAGACTCACAATTCAACAAAAGTCCTCAACCGTTTGCAACTCAATCACCTCTTTCTAATAATTCTCCTTATTCCCCGACTCCTAACAATAACTGGAGGCAACCAGAAAGGAAAGATTCACCCGCTCGAATAACTAATATACAACAATCGCCACAAACAAACCGTGGTCCGTTTTCGCCTAACGCGCAACAATATTCACCAAATTTCCAAAACCAAAGTCCGTCTACTAATTCCGGGCCAGCTTTTCACACTCTTCCTAGAGTTGGTCAAAGGAATCAAGAAAATATTAACAATACAATTTACAATAACACGCAGGAGGTAAAACCCCAGACTCCCCAAATGGACTCTACCTCGGCGCCTTGGAGAACGAACACATTGAACAGATATTCTCGAGGACCAGATAGCCAGCAACAAAGTATCAATAACCAGAATACAAACGGACAAGCTTACAGTCCACCTTGGAAACAAAATGATGCTAATAATAATAATGAAAGTACGTATGTTCCACCGTGGAAACAAGATAGATCACAGCAGCAGCAACAACAACAGCAGCAGCAGCAATACAGTCCTCCATGGGTAAATATTCATGATAACAATAATAATAAAGTTCAAGAAACTCCTACTACATGGCGATCACAAGAAGTCGAACGATTTCCAGGATCCAAAAATGAACAACCGCGTTACCAGTCAACAATGTCAATTCCTGTGACACCAAGAAAACAGAATACGCAGCCGGAATATAACGCTCCTCAAAAAGAAGCGGTGTATGTTAACCAAGAGCCTGTCTATTATTGCCCCGAAAGCCCGAAATCAATACCACCTTGGGTGAAAACACAGAAAGAAAAAACCAAAACTCCCCCACCTGTATGGTGTCAAAGAACCTCTGATGCAAGCAAAAACGTACCAAGAGAATTGGCGACACCACCTAGAGAAAATTATTCGGAACCAGAATGGGTGAAGAAAAGCAACGACAATCAAAGAACTGCACGCGACATTGTTAGCCCACCTAAGTTCCAACAACAAGCACAGCCAACATGGTCGACAAAACCATCAGAAAACAGAAAGAGTTTACCGAAAGATAATATACCAAATACCCCAGGAAGTAGAGTTATTCCTATACAAATGGAAGTTACCACAACTGAAACGAGAGATGCTAGAAGACCAGGAGGCAATCAACAGCCTCAGTTAAGAATCACCATCGGTATGAACCCGAATTCCAATGACCAGACAGGTGTGCCCTTTTCTCCTCCAACCCAGCGTATAATGAGAGTGCTGTCTCCACAACTAGTAAGACTAGACGATGGAGAGACGCAGCATGACTTACCTACTTTGAATAGGAGTTTTCAAAACCACGACACTCAGCCGAAAACAAGAATAATACCGATACAGATAGAAGGTGGAAATAGTGGAACTAGCAAGAGGTAAGATATTGTATACTATTGTATTTGTAATCCAATAACTTTGCACCTTTACAGATCGGTATTTTTATGGTACTTTAAAGATCACAAGGAGAAGAATATGATTAAAAATTACTGCAGATGTTACAAAAACAATTCTATAATGTAATCAATAAGTAAGAATCGAAGCCAGAAAGCTTATTCAAAATATAAATACGAGAAATCACGTAATTTCTTGCCTCGCATCTTCTTGTATTTCCATCAATATGTCATTATATCACTAGTGTTTATTTAAAAGGATAGATGTTAAAGCTAAAACATCATTTCAGTTTCGGTGGACGGTACTAAGGGAGTTGTTAGCTGTTGATAAGTAAACACTACATTTTATTGCACCGCTTCGTGTTCGGGGATGAGTCAGTGTATCGCTTGCTTTATATTTAGCGCCACTTCGCTTTTTAAACATGCTCTAATTTTGTTTATTTAACTAATCAAATTATTTTTCGCTTCGTTGATTTGGTGTTGATGCGTTACATTAATTGGTGATTCGCAAGTTAGTCACGATCTTCGACATTCCGAGATCTCATTTTCATTACTTCTAAGAATCTTAACTTAATTGTACTTAATCATTTCTTGTCTTGTAGATATATTTTCAGATTTAAAGTGTTTTTGTCCGTAGTATGTTTGTTAATCTGTCTAACGTGTCTAGTATGTACTTTCGTGACCAATAATTAAAATATCTAAGTGTATGGAGTGATAATCAATTATTTATTGTCATTTTTAACCGACTTCAAAAAGGAGGAAGGTATACAATTCGTGTGAAAGTTGTTTTATTTATATAACATGTAATGTTATAAAAAAAATATATATTAAAAAAGAAATTCATAAGTCTAAAAGTAGCTGCCTTTACATATAAAATGTCTACAGAGCGGTACATCGCAGTTTGACCCATTGTTTATTAATCTGACGGAAATCCACGTGGACTCTCAGGATGGCGGTTAAGGCCGCTGCACCAGTGTACCGGATTAATGTTACTAAAACCACCGAGGTGGCAGCACTGCCTAGTCTTCGCCTTCGCCGAGTCTGCGGATCCTTATACTTTCTACGTCCCGGCGAGAGATTGTTTTTAAATAGGCCTCTATTCTGTGATGGGTATGGGATAATAGCCTCTTCACCTTCTCTCGAATGTGCAGCGTGTGGGCACACATACGCTAACCACCATTCTGCCGGACGGTCAGATCCACCGCTTGGTCTAATTGCAACCTGACCACCGTTGTTAGGACGTAGTTGCCAAATTGTGACTGCCGGATTCAAACAATTGCTTTTATAACAATGAAGACTCTTTTTTATCACTTTCGTATTGTTGGTATTCCTGCCAAACTTAACAGATAAATTAAGTGTTTCATAGTACATTCTTTATCAATAATTAGCTATAGAAATGTTATATAAAATTTGTTAGCTTTACAACAATCAAGTAACAAAGAAAATGTTTTCTAATTACATTAAATACTGTAATATAAATCATATATTTATTACAATTTTACAGAGTATACTACCACAAGTTCCTGCAAGAAGGCACTCCGCGACAATCGAACGCTTTCAAAGTGTTACAAATAATAACAAACACTCAAGATTTAGAAGGCATTCAATGCATGGAACAAAAACATGGCTACACAGACTTATAGAATTCATTAAAATATAAATACTAACAAGTTGTATAACTTGAAAACAAATCGAAACAAGATTTCGAACTTTGATTATATGCTGAAATAATT
Organism: Automeris io; assembly: GCA_036320925.1. Lineage (NCBI taxonomy): Eukaryota > Metazoa > Arthropoda > Insecta > Lepidoptera > Saturniidae > Automeris > Automeris io. The sequence goes on along the minus strand of JAUDJH010000030.1, from coordinate 1,204,830 downwards.
AAAATGGTTTGAACAAATCATTTTAACAGAAACAAAATTAATACTCGATAATAATAATTAAATAGACAATTTTTAATTTAAATAGTATATTTTTATATTTAACGAAACTAACGAACGGGAGTTGTAGCAAATATTTAAATCGAAGTAGTTTTTAAAAATATTTTATAGTTATGCTATATGATAATGAGAATAATTGTGTATAAAAATTTATATTTAAATATATTTTTATAGGTATACATATAAATTAATGCATCTATTGGATAGTGCTTTTATATGGTGATTATACTAATGCTCATCGATACGGCTAGCTTACCAAAGAATTTATAATATTATAGCCTATATTTATTGTTGTAGCATAGTTTTATTTATACATAGCTCGGTAAATATATACTTGAAAAAAAAACATAACTTGGTATAATAGTAAAGGTTCGTCTATTTATACTGTATTTACGATCAGGAACAGTGTAGTCATTTTGCAAAGTCAGAACAATAATATAGTTATAAAATAACAATTATATTTAATATCTAAAGGCGAGCGTCGGATCCCACTACTTACGACTCAGCAGCTGCTAGGTTGCAATGTATTGACCTGTATGCATTTATATTGTTACGAGCGCGGGGTAATAAAACGCCGGTTTTGACGGACAATCGATTTATTGATCGATTAGAATGTACAATATCGGAACTTGCCGTAGAAATATCTCGAAGCGCAACCGTGGGCTGATCCCGATGTCAAATCGTCGAAGGTTCCAGAAATCAATCGATGAATGCTCTCGAAGTTCGAGCGTCAAAAGTCCAATCGCGGAAAGTTCTCGAAGTCCAGTCGCAAAAATCAGTCGAAATATTCGCATTAGATTCACTATACAGTCGCAGTACTTTTCGATCACTTGAGTGAGCTATCGCTAAATTAGACGCCATCCCTTTGACTTTTTACCGACGTCGAACAATTGTTGCCGATCCAGTTGGAAGGTACCTTATTCGCAGCAGTACTTCAAGACAATCTATGCGTTTTAAAACAGTGGTCGTGTGATGCCTAGAAGCCTAGAAATCTAGGGTAAAAGTGTGACCCTAGTTCCGTCGTAACAATATGTAAGTGACAGCGTTGCACGGTCGCTATACAGATTAGTATAAAAGATCTGACAGTTTCTGCTGAGTCGCAACTGCCGGGTCGTGACTAGCGGAATCCTACAGCTACCTTAACAGTAAGTAGTATGGTTTTACTCCTTCCTTTACAGTAAATTCGGATTGGACACATATTTTCCGTGTCGGATGTTGTTTGAACTTCGCAAAATGATAAATAAAGATAAATATGCATTCAAGCTTTGGAGGAACTGGCAACTATAACTTAAAATTGTAATCTTGTACATAAGTAAAAATAGGAAGGGTGACATTTTTAAGAAGTTGCAATATGCGTTTTAATTTGAAAAGAACTTTTTAAACACTTATTTTCAGTAATTTTATTTTAAAAGTAATAAATTGGGAATTAATTTTTAAAATGATCATTAATATGTTAAATGTATTTTTGCAACTAGTATAAGTTTTTTTAATAAACAATTTAAAATATAATACAATACAGAATTTTGAATTTAAATTTAATAAACTGTATTGTTTTATTATTTAAAAATCATTGCAATTAACCCTAATATAAAAGTGTAATGCCATAAACATAAGAAATTTGAATTGTGATCGTTTTTACCGATCTCTGCTACATTTTAGTAACAACTTTTATAACATTCAATTTATTCATAAGTAAAAACGTTTTCGGCAATATATTACAAGTAATGTTAATTCTCTAACTTTTTAATGTTTTTGCACCTTCGTTGTTTTTTTTTAATAACTTATATTCTCGGGACGGTGAAATTAGTCGCAAGTTAGAAAGGTTAAAGAATTTCCCTTTTATGATGGTATAACTAATTTATATATTATTTTATTAATTACATTTGATGTATATATTGATGTTTATTTATTAATTTTATAATAATATTTACTGTATTAATCTCCTTTATTATTTAGAATATGTATGTGTATTTAGATAGTTATCAGTTTTAAACTTACGACAGACTAACAAAATTTCAATTAATTTTAGCTAAATTTAACGATATTTTCCTGAAATCCGGATTGATAATTGTGATTAACTAAAACTTATTTTATTATCAGTAGTGGTATGGACGTTTTATCGATAATAACTCTATTCAAAATATGATATTACCAAGGAATTATTAACATATCAATAAATATTTTTAATTGTATTCTTCATTGTTATAAATAAAACTAAACATTAAAACAACTTATTAGGTGTACTTTTGACGTAGTAGAGGGATTTTTTTTTGTATCCTGCATAAGATCATTAGGGAAGCTGTGAGGGCAGAGACCCCGGTGTTTCAGACTCCTACTGACTAAAAACCCTCGCGGTTTCCCTCTACTCGCTCCACCTGGGCCTGGGAAGCCAAATACATCCAGATACCCAAGGAAGAAGAAGCCTTGTTGAGGCTACCTCTCTGGGAGGGGAAGGAGTAAAGCCCGCCCCTCCAAAACCTCTCTCCCAGGCGATGCGCCGGACACCGTGCATCGCCTCCCCTCATCCGGGCAGCAGACTCCCTCAAGTCTACTGCCAAGTAGAGGGATTGCCCAAACTGGGTCTCATCCATAATACACAAGTGTCAAGAACATATTGGACCAAACGCTTTGGTCTATCGCATTTCTGGGTAAATTTGTGTGTATCCAACTTTTGATATACATAGAGACCTTCCGTCATGGTATATGTGGGCCGACATAGCAATGGTGACTGTCAATGTATATATATATATATATATATATAACTATATCACCAAAAAATGTCGCATAAACCAAATAGCATTTCACTCCTCGATTTATGATTTTAAAACTATATTTAAAATTAAATAAAAGTTATTTACTCAGATATAATTGTTATGGTAATATCTCTTGCAGGACAAATAATACTAAGCGGGCGGTTAAAAAAAAAGAAGAAAATCTAACGCTCTTATAAATAAAGGGACCTTTATTTATAGCATTAGCAACTGAGGTCGCTCTTTTAGAATCAAACAAGATTCTACGACTCCTAGATTTTTTTAGTAAATGCAAATTTGGTACTATTCTTCCTGAAAGGGACGGTACTTTAAATGTAACTCAAATTTTAATTGTTATTTTAGTTTGTGTCTTGTGAATATTATCCCTATACGAATTAGAAATATTGTTATACAATTCCATACCACTACGATTAAAATTCATTTTAAGCAGACAAGGGGTGTGGCAATCTAGTCAGTGTGATTTTTTCTAAGTATTTCATACTTATATATGTAAGTTATATACAATATAAATTATAATACTATAGATTTTATATTTTGTTTTAAACATTACCTGGTAAGTGTCAATTTATTTTTAAATAAAACTAATGAAATTCAATGGTTTTTACAATTTTACCCACCTTTTACGTCCACATAATTTGCTATCAACTACATGGACAATAGTCCATTAATTATATATTGTATATGTATGTTATGTATTGTTTATGTATATGGCGGGCAGTAGACTTGAGGGAGTCTGCTGCCCAGATAAGAGGGAGGCGGTGCGCAGTGTCCGGCGCGCCGCCTTAGAGATAGGTGTTGGAAGGGTGGGCTCTTTACTCCTACCCCTCCCAGAGAGGCAGCCTCGACAAGGCATTTCGCTCTCCGGGCGTCTGGATGAATTTGGTTTGCCAGGCTCGGACGAAGCGATTAGAGGGACAACCCGGGTTTTTTAGTCAGTAGGAGTCTGACACACCGGAGTCGCTGCCATCTCAGCAGCCCTGATGGTCCAATGTAGTATTTTCCCCAGGGAAACAAAAAAAAAAATGTATGTATATTGCTAAATAGTCTTATGTATTAGGATAGCATTAAACTGGTTTAGTAGTCATAATGAAATTCATTATATACTAATTTACCTGACCTGTTTGATGGAAATCAAACTCTCGTCAATTTAACACTCACTGCAAAATGTAGCCAGACTTTCCCAGGGCACGGATCCGCCGCCGGTAACCATAACATTTCTGGTGGGCCAGATCACAAAACGTAAAATTATAACAGCAAGCCTCGGGGTCCGCCGCGCCGCCGGGGTACAGAAGATTTTTTTTTGGAGGCCCTGGGGTCTTCTATACATAGATGGGCAAAATGTAATCAGATTAATAAAAATGATTACGATTACATATTACGTTTTTTACCATTAATATGACTGCATTTTGCTCATCAATATTTTAAACATTACAGAATCCCAGACTGCATACACATTTATGATTACTTAATGTTTTAAATGGATCTAATCATGATTACAGAGCAAGTAAATTAAAATTACGACTACGTTTTGTAATCGTTAATCATTAATCAGATTACATTTTGCCCATCTCTACTTCTATATAAATCTGCTAATTAAATTATAATATTATTGTGAATGTGTCACAAACACTAAATTTTTACTATTATAATATAGGTCCGTCAACTGTCGCTTAAATAACGCAGTTTCACTCCGACGCAGCCTTGAGTTTCTTCTCAAGGCAGTCGATTCCGAAACGCTGGTAGATCACCGTTAGGTTAGTTTTTCAACTGGCCGGCCGCCCAAGTCGAGGTCCGTACCCACAGGGGTGCCCTTGCGTAGCCGCCCAACCCATAAATTTCGCTGGCTGAGCGCCCTCTGCGTTCGCCCACCAAGCCCAGTTTTGTTGTAAAGATCTTTCCCAAACCACCAAAGTAGGACATGCCGAAAAAAAAAACTATTATAATTATAAAAGACGCAAGTGAAATTCAGATCTCTGTACAACAGCTTTATTATAAAAATGCTTACGTCAGGCTTCAATCTCAGTTGATGGAAAGTGAAGATGGACAACCATATAGCGCGGTCACGTGTTAAATACATTTTAGTTATTTTTCGCATTGTTTATTTACTAGCCCATTTATATATTATTAATTGCCACTTACGAAATATAACGTTAAGAAGATATATCATAAATATAGTTCAGATACAATTCCCCTCAACGATAAATAATTGGACGTAAACATATTGATAGTAATAAAGTTTTTGTGATAGCTCAAGTCTTTATTAGCTACTAATACCGCCATCTATCGCTAAGTAGAAGAAACTTCGAGTGTGTTCACGGTAGTTAAGCAGTAAAACTTGGTAATAAAAGTTCTTTCTGTACTTGTTGGTGTAACAAACATCTTTTACGACTCCTAAGTATCTAGTCCGCAAATTTAACGAAGTATATATTTATTTTCCTTCCACTATGAATGACATGCTCTATTTTGCTAAAGACTTCTTTTTTGGTGGCCAGGTGATAATCCTAAAACCACTGGTATGTTCCACTTCCCGTCTGCCAAGTGCTGAGGGAAAGTCGGAGTCAGTTTTCTCCGATTGTGCCAAAGACTGGGCATGGAATAATGCTACGTATCACTATTCTTTTAAAGGCTAGCAAATCGTGAAAACGTTGAAAAATTGACGCATGAGTGCATTTTACAAACCAAAGTTTTAATCCGTACTAAAAATAAAATCGGGTTCGTAATAAAATCAATCTAGGTTGACGTAAGTATTTTATTTGCGGAGCTATCGTTGATGACGTCTTCGATGTGACGACAGTTACATGAATTCCACAAAACGTTCTTCTATACTGTCAACTATTATAATCACTAGAAGTGAATTAAATAAACCACCTATCTGCAAACAGACTGACGGCCCACATGATTGTAAGTGGTGTCGTAGCCAGTGTACAACTGCAATAAAAGGAGTACGTTTATTGTATTGCCCACCTAAACTTATATTATTGACGGCGCATTAGAAAAACCTTTTATCATAAATCTAGGTTAATACTGCCTTTTTGATTATTCCATAGCTTTAAAATGCGCAACAAGAACATTATTGACGTTCTAGAACATTTCTAGACCATGAAAACTACACTCTTTGAAGGCTTTCAATTTCGCAGTCTTTTACCGGTTGCACAGTGGCGAGTATTCTCAAGAACTACTTTCTCTCCTTCCACCAGTCCCATTCCATCACAAAACCACTAGACATCGTGTCAGATACCATCTGTATGTGGAGGATGTTGCTTATATCCGGAAGAAAAGATTCGCTTCTACGTTCATCATGCAAACTGCTGCGGAGTGGAATGCGCTTCCAGCGACCATATTTTCGCGATCTTATGAACTGGTAGTCTTCTAGGCTGAGATTTATAGACTCTATTTTCATTTTGCTTAGCAAAGTTTTCAAAAAATAAATTCGTTTTGACAAAAACACATGTGGACATTATCCATGAGAGCTGCGTGTCCTTCAGGAAAAAGGTAGTCGAGGCTATCGGGCCGTTTTCGGACAAGGACAGTTAATATACAGATTTATACACACACACTAAGTCACATACACAAAGTACACAATCACGCTACACATTTCATATATAACTTTCATATTATCTATACTATAATATTATAAAGCTGAAGAGTTTGTTTGTTTGTTTGTTTGAACGCGCTAATCTCAGGAACTACTGGTTCGAATTGAAAAATTCTTTTTGAGTTGAATAGACCATTTATCGAGGAAGGCTTTAGGAAGAAGGAAGAAGAAGGAAGAAATAATGGAAAATGTGAAAAAAACGGGGTAAATTATTCATCCTTGAGGGCTTCCATTGCGTGCGCTGCAAAAACGGTTCAAGATACCAAAAATATATGTAAGAAAGAATTATTCCTCTTGAAATGATTTAACAAAATGTCTGCAACAGTATATGTCTATCGTTTAAGATTAAGTCACTAGAATCGTTTTTATGGTAAACAAATTTGGTCGAAATTAATGCATTATTTGTTAAGAGTTGTATCAACGTAGGTTAGGTTAGGTTGAGACGGGCTCGTTCTCCGCAACACGACGTCTAAGTGCGCCTATTTTGCGTGAGGCCAGGTTGGGATGATTTCAATCATCCCAGCCCAGCTCCTCCAGGAAATCCGCCAGCCGCCTGATGTTGCTGGTTGCTTCCTGAAGGGACCTCGGTGAACCGAGGTGTTGTGCCCGGTATGCTGCCAGTGCATTGCATTCCATAATCACATGCCTGGCTGTCTCCTCTTCTCCCATGCATGCTCTGCACAGAGTAGTTTCTGTGACACCTAAATAAAAGAGATGTCTATTATAATAGCCGTGTCCTGTTATGGCGCCGGTGACTCTACGTATCTGTAATTTGCTGAGACGCAGAACAGCCTTAGAGATCCTTGGATTCGCTCGAGGCAATGCCTCTCTAGCCTGTCTGCATTCTACCAGGTTGTTCCAATCCGAGTCCCTCAGATGTCTTATTCTTTGACGTATCTCAGATTTGAACCAGCTGAAGGGGAGTGGAATAATCGGCTCAGGTCCGAACACTCTCGTTTCTGATCCTCTTCTTGCGAGTTCGTCTGCAGCATCATTTCCGCGTGATCCGCTGTGTCCTTTAATCCATTGTAGGGTTGTAATGTTATTGTTTAAGCATACCTGAGTTAGGGCTTAGCTGAATATAGGTCAAGCTAGGGCTCACTTGTATCAACGTAATAATATTAATCTTTATCCAAATAAATGTGTTGTTGATTAAGAGTATTTAATTGTGAACAAAATTGTCTTTGACATCACTTAATTTCAATGAATATCTTAGAAAATATTACAAAACCTTATATAGCAAAACAACGTTTGCCGGATCAGCTAGTTATTTTATAACAATTATTTGAATCGCATTTATATATTTTTTTTTACACTGGCACGACATAGTGACTATAGAGTACCTGATGTATATCTAATAAATACATAAATAAATAAAAAACTGGATTTATAATAGGAACTTGAGTATAGCCATAGTATTCACAGAGCCAAGTCCATGTTGATAAAATCAGTGACTTGCCAAATCCTTTGAAATTCATTAAGTGATATAAATTCAAATGTTTTAATAAAGTGTCAGCAAACGGAAACTTGCGTTTATAAATCTCTAAGAAAAGAGTGAATAGATATTTGTTGGGCGGACGCGGTTTATCATCATCTCATCTTAACCTTCCACCAGGTGTAATTGAAGTCAAACGTCTGCCTATAAATTATAAAAAAAATCGCAAACCTTATCATCAATAAACATGAAATTATCTATTCTAGAAGTTCTAATTCCTCAACTTTGGAAACTCTTGCCAACAGAATGCTGACGCAAATTCTTATTGTTTTTTATCTGTGAATGTCCCGCGACCGCGATCCAGCCTCGTAATAATAATGAATAATGAGCTGTTTATTACCAACATAGATAGATGTTAACATTGCTTTATTTTTAATTCTCTCATTATTTTATATTAAAGTTTAGAAATGAGTTATTTTGCGGTTGTCCTTATTTTGTGTAATTACTATTGTGTTATGCCTACCCCTGTATGGAATCACCATGATATGAGATAAGTAGATAACCTTCACAATTTCCAGCTTATCTGGGTGCACTCCATCAATACTCTACCCAATCTGGGAGTACCCAGGCACTGTAAATTTATAAATTTCTAAGGATTTATAAGAAGCTAACTAAAATGAAATGTATGTTATATTTTATGTTATGGGACCGACGTGACCTTTTAACCAAAGTGTTTCAGAATAAAAAAATAAACTTCCAACGTAGGTTACTTTGTTATGAAATAGTTTAAATCTAAAATCAAACTTTACTGAGTATAAAATTAAACCAATTTTATTATAAATCGTGCAATTAAGATGGATAATAAAATACAGTAATACAATCTGTAAACAATAACCGTACTTACTATGGAGCCCTTTTGTCTGTTAATTAACAATTTCATGATAGAACTCACCACGGGATTACCACGCTCGACAGGACATTACCTGCGTTGATAGCAAATAGATCCTCATAAAGACGATGTGGACGTAACATCCTGCTTCGGACTAGCCGTTACTCTTGTAATTACTTATTTAATCTGTGGGTTAATGGAATTGTTACTTGCTATATTATTGTTTATATTGTCAATAAAATCTTGGCAAGGCTCTATATTTTTGACGACATCTGAGGACCAAATTTAATGTTTTCTTAGATTGTACTTTTCGAGGTTTTCTTTTTATTTGTATAGCGTTTTGAAATTATCTTTAATATATATATATGATATATACAATCTTTATTCTTCTTCTTTTCTTTATATTTCTGCACAAAATGATAAGAATATTATTACCTCTGTACATTATAAACTGGATCTATACTTTCATATAAGGCACCGCAGCCTCAAAGTTACAGATTGAATTTAAAATTACTTACATCATTCGGGTGTGAAAGATTCCTACATTATTTCTGTTTAAAGCCTCTATATAACTGATACCTCATTTTACCAGAAGATGTATATTAGATTGGGAACTAACTCCATAGAGTGTGTGTGACATTTAAGAATGTAATTTCAAGATTACGTAAAAACTCAGATGAGCCTGCTGTACTAGGAATTGAGCGTTTTATTCAAAAAGTTTCTACTAGACATCCTGTAATCTGGTTATTAATATATAAGACAATTGTATCTCGTTTTAGGATCCGAAAAAGGTTTTCTATATCGAATTTTTTTCATCGAACCGATTCCCAGTTTGATAACATCGAGTTAAATATAAAAAACGATCTATTTTGTGAATAAATAACGTATCTGTTGATAAATTGAAATTTTAAGCTCACCAGAGTAATAGGATTGGTCTTTTATTGAAAATTAAAATACCTGTAGAAACAAATCGGATCTGCGGGCCTAGTTTTTATCTAATTTTAACTTTCATTGAATTCGAATAGGAGAAATTATTATAGTTTTGTTAATAATAATATATATCGTCACGGTATAACCCTGGCGGGGTGAGCAGTGATACATTAGTAACTGTATCCACTATTGCGCTTTATTGCGCTTACTTACACATGACATTTCTATTATATGCGGGTTTCCTCACGATATTTTCCTTGATTGGAGATTATGTAGTGCTTAAATCTACACTTAATTTGGAAAAAACCAGGAGTACATGCGGGGTACGAACCTACGACCATTTGCATTGCCACGCATAGATACCGGTCAGTTATCCACTATGCCACTACAACTACAGAATTGACATATGCTTTCAAAATATCAGTTTGACTCGTTATGTATCTATGTATTTCTTATAATATAAAAATGAATCGCTAAATGTGTTGATAAGCGCGAAACTCGAGAACGGCTGAACCGATTTGGCTGATTTCTTTTTTATTGTGTTTATTGAAGTGTGGCGAAGGTTATTATGGAGAGAAAAATTAAAAAAAATTGTCTGAAAAAGTCTAAAAACAACTATTTTCGTTTCCCATACAAAACCACTCTGTCTCCAGCTGTCAAACATATGTTGTCAATCAAAACAAAACAAAGGTGCATTGGTATTGTCTTTGGTATGCCTTCAAGTTGATTACAGGTTGTATGTCATTAATGAAAATTATAATTTATACGCCAAGTAATCAAACAAAAAATAACGTGTCTTATAAGGCATTATAATAAAAATATCAATGCCTTAGATATGACTTAAGTCTTTGAATGCAATTTTATTTCTTTTAGACTGCGACAGGCCTATAACTTTTGCCAGAATGAAATCTGACGGGGCACCTATTAACATAAAAAAAAACAATGTAACTTTGTTTTAGAGAAATAGGACCGAACAAAGTCTATCGGGACAGCTAGTTTTATATACATATATTTTCTACTAGAGTAATCGCTAATCGAACGTTCCTTTGTCGAAGTTTTAGTGTCTACAAACCGTCCGTATGTGGTCGATGTTCCTTATATTCGCACGAAAAGATTCAGTTCTACATTCATCACGCGAACAGTTAAGGAGTGGAATATGCTTTCAGCGACCCTATTTCCACGATCGATCTGGGAGTATTTAAGAGAAAAGTGAATAGGTATTTGTCGGGCGGTCGTTGTTCACTGTCGGACTCAATTTCACCTTCCACCAGGAGGGATTGAACTCTAGCGTCCCCCTATAAATCATTAAAAAAAAGTAATGATTATCAGTTTAAACTTTGCATCTTTAGTGCGCTTAAGAATTTCTATACATTTTGGATATTACCACAGATTAAAGTCGCATTAAGAATTTAAATTTAAATTTGCCGTATCCAAAACGGCATACGTGTGTATACAGAGTGATTTTATAGACGAGGGAGATATTTCAGAATACAATAATTTGTACCTTCTTATAACTAATAAAAATGTAAATAACAAATCATAAAGAAACATTGATCAACAAATGAGAATTGATCCGTAAAAAGTTTGGACACCGCAGCGCGTGTGGTGCACGATTAAATGGCATGTAGATAAAATTCCTTTTACATAATTTTAGGTAAACAGGTAATTGACTCGTTACCCTTTGGTACTTTATCCTGGCTTAGGAGAGACAAAATACCTACTTAATAATTAATTGTTATTTATTCTATCATGTGTATAATTGCCCCTTAATATGATGACCATAAATCATTTTGTTTTAATGGAGATATTAAGATATCTCTATTCCTATATATTAGGAATTAGAATCGAATGCTGAATATCCTCCATGAATATCTCCCTCGTCTATAAAATCAGCCTGTATAGACCATCTGTGTCTTATACTATTATCAAAGCATGGTATGAACGTATTCCTAGAATCGTTAAACCCGTTATGAAGTCGCGACCTTGCATCTCCCGGCAATATTCCTTCACTGTATTTACGAAAACATATATCATATAGTGAAACACTACATATGCTAGGTAGTGTGGAATTCATTACTAGCTAACCAATATATTTTCAATGAAATGAATAACAAACAGAAGTTTTATTCTCTAATCTTTATTATTATAAATTTGTAGCAGACTAATACCATTATTTCGTAATTCGACTATTTAAGAGGTTTCTGAATGCGAATGATTTATTTTAAAAAATCTCTGTTAGTATCAAATTGCAACTACTTTTTTTTTGGTTATCCGGGGGAATATCCCACATATTACCACCAGGGACGCTGTGAGGGCAGCGACCCCGGTGTGTCAGACTCCTACTGATTGAAAACCCCCGGAGTGTGAAGGCATGGGAAACCGAATCTGTTCAGTCGTCCGGGGATCGCATAGCTTTATTCAGGCTTCATCTCTGGGAGGCGTAAGTGTAAAGAGCCCATCCCTCCAAATCATTCTACCGGTTAGGGCGCCGGATACTGCGCGCCGCCTCCCTCTTCTCCGGGCAGCAGACTTCCTCAATTCTACTGCCCGGTAAGTTGAAACTACTGCACCATTCTTAAAAAATAAATCTTGAGTTATCAGTAGCCCGAGTTTATTTTTTTTCGACTTTAAACTTCACTGTTCTTAATTTATTTATTTAATAAAAGATATATAAATGTATAAAGTCATAGTATACAGATCCCTTCTAATAAATTAGTAATATATATTTTTTCTTTTAACATTCATACATAAGTAAATAAAATATTTGAAATATGCGTAAGTTCCTGGAAATATCTGTAAAGATTTTATTAAATTTTAATTCTGAATGTCTTTCAACTATACTTGAAAAGTCCAAAAACACTACGTCCCTGCTTACAACTACTCTTCATAATTTTCACAGATCTTATTATATTGGGGTCCTAGATATTTCCCAAATTCCTAGCCATTCATTATTCACAAAGATGAAATTCTTACCATCAAAGCAGCTTTAAGATTTCCTTAGATTGCAAATTCCAACACTGTAATCTAGTTTAAAGTTTTTAACGTGAAGGCTACATTGACTAAGGCTGGCTGGCAAAAGGTAGAATAATGTACATTTTAGTTATAATTTCATAAATTTACTTATTTGACGTAGCATTTGTAATCGAATTTAGGGAAAAGAATTGCTGATGTTATGGAAAGGTGGATGAGGATTTTTAGAATATTTTTTTTCTGATTTGGCGTAGTGATCTATTCTACCTGATTGAAAGTACAGTTTTTGCTATATAATATCGAGGGGTGAAGGGCGAGGATATATAGTAATATATATATTTACGGAATCAGCGTGTTTTACCGATTCCAAAAATATATACATATATTACTGTATCACCAAAAAATGTCGCTTAAATCAAATAGCCTTTCACCCCTCGATATAGTGACTTTAAACAAATAAACAAGTAAATATAAACAAACTTAGAGATATTTTTGTTCGATTTAGGCGTTCTGTGAACTAGATGACATGATGTTATGGTGGGAATCGAGAGAGGGTATAAAATACGAGTAAATCAAAAACCGTGCGCTGTAAACGTGAAAGCCTTTCTGAGTGTACTTCGGAATGCTCTTTCTAAGTCAGCAAGTTTATGATGCTATATCCAACGGCGCTCGCTTCATTAGTGCGATTTTATGAACACACCGTGGAATTATGAAACACATGGAAAGCTAATCTAGGACATAACGCTCGATAAAATTGAAGCAACATAATTTCTGTGTTTTCGTTATGCTTTTTATTTCTATTGTGTTTTTTCCTTAAACCTTATGCAGGTCTGATATAGGTGAGACCATATATAATTAAGGCCAGCTTTTCCTTCATTTTGAAAACAAAGACAAAATTATATTCGATCAGCGATCACGCTTGGAGGTAATTACAAAATGTATGGTATTAAATTAGCGTTAGAACGTGATATTCCGAACGTTGAATGTGTATCCTTTTCGAGATGAGCAGGTATTTATTAGTGGCTGTATGCATTTTGCGTTTGTGTCGTGCCCAATGTAACCAGTAGTGCAGATGATGCGCTTTCCAGTTGATCATGCACTATTATTATTACGTCTATTCCATGCATTTTGCATTTTTTCCCTAGCGTCATTGCCGATCGATTGTTACTTTCTCTAGGCTATTCATTAGAAAAGTTCATCGGAAGACGAGGAAGTTGGTGTGGCCGTACTCTTGGCGAATATAGCAGGATAACATGGTGATTTGAGTCGGTAAGAGCACACACACACACAGGGGCCGCTGCCCTCATGGTGGCACTGACGATCTATTAGGGTTTCCACCGGGTCAGTAAAAAGGCAATTAGAAGGATGATATTTATTTATAAAAGACTGAAGAAAAACATTACTTAATCTTTCAGATATACCGGAGAATGTAAAATCTTAAAACGTTTTTTAAATATTCTGTCAACATGTCACATCAAACAGTGGGAATATAGTCGCTAATTAGTAGGTTGAAAAATACAACTTCCCACTGGGAAATAGGGTAACCATGTGACGCAATGTCAAAACGGGATTTTCCGGGCTTTAGGAAACTGTGAATAGAAACAGTGACGGGTGGTTGACAGGGAACTAAGCTTCTTTTCTCCAACCAAGGCTATTGTAGACTATTTACGATGTAAAAATGGAAATATCGAATACATTTTAAATTTATTTACCAACTTTCAGCTGGCAACCAAGCTGACAACCTGTTTAATGGCATGTGGTTATGGGAAATTTACACAAAGTTCTAATAATTTATTTGCCTTCGGTAGCGTGCAGTGAATGTTCAAAAGGGAAGTTGACTTTCTAGTCTGACATAATTTAAAAAATATTAATATACGAGTATATTAACAAAAATAATAATAAAATATAGACTTTACGTGCGTACTCTGCAAGATTCTCTGTAATGACTTCCCTTTTGGATATTCACCGCACACTACGGCTTGCCATTTCTGTATCATTGTAAATATACATTATATTTCATTGCATATATACATATTTACAGCCATTCCTAAAAGATTCATTTGTAAAGTATAAAAAATGGTCAGAAATTGACTTTATTTACTTTGTTGTAATGAATGTGTCTACAGTGAGAATGTTTTGTTAAAGTAAACTATGTAAAATTATACAATTTTATATAAATCTACACTAGATTTATACTAGACTAGACTAAGTTGCAACACATCACTACATTAAAACAAATAGATGGAGGCAATAAATTAACTACATTTATTATAATCAAAACAATAGATCTAGGGCACAAGTTAAATTATTAGACTGGCCTTCAATTGTAAAAACACTTGCCAAAACAAATAATAATTAAAATCACTCATTATAAATGTATCGTTTCAAAAGAAGACAACATTAAAGTCGTAGATATGCAATTATTACTCAATCCCATTGAAATCACTTGCACTGAACGGTCTATTTCGTACAATAATATACAACGAATAAAAATTGAGTTACCTTGTACTGTCTTAAACATTGGACAGAGTCGATAAAAACTGCGACGTTTTGGAGTTAATTCTTTGTAATAAACTGAAGAAAGCTATTAAAATGTAACTATAAACTTAAATAAAATCAGTTGTCTATCTAATCTAGAAACATTAAATGTTTATATAGGGTTCATTTTATTACGTAGTTACTGAATAAGGGTGAATATTAATATTGCATTTCTAAAAGGGTTTAATAGTGATTGAAGGTTTATTTGAAAATCTGTCAGTTTTGAAGTGAGCATTATGACAGCTGATAGTTCATTATAAATAAAAAACCTGTTTGTGAAGTTTTGGAAGGTCAACCCTCATGAGGGTAAAATAAAGGATACAGCTAGTGACTGGTAAAATGAAATATGATTCCATTTATGACTGTTTATTTTTGTCACGGGATATTCATTCCTTGGTGTGATAATCTGTACTTTTTTTTTGTTAACCCAGGGGAAAATCCTACATAGAACCATCAGCCGCTGTGAGGGCAGCTATTCTGGTGTGTAAAACACCTACTGACTAAAAACCATCGGGGTGCCCTTCAAATCTCTTTACCCGGGCCTAGGAAACCTAATTCTTCAAGTAGCTCGGGGAGCGGACAGGCAGTTTAGACTCCTTTTCTGGGAGAGGTGTAAAGAGCCCACTTCTTCGGATTTTTCTATCAGGCGGCGGTCGAGCATTGCACACCAACTCCATCTCATCCAGGACGTTGCAATAAAATACAGCAATGGTAAAAGAAGTAAAAAAATCCATCTCATTCGGGAAGCAAGTTCCTCTAGTCTTCTGCTCAGCTATTGTGACGGATGGGTATCGCATTCGTCGCGAGCTTACTTATCAATTAACATTAATATGATATAATATAATATAGTATGATATAATATAGTATAATGTAATATGATATAGTATGATATAATATAATATAGTATAAATAAACAGGCCACTCTGACGTATGTTGTGGATGCCTTAATAGGAACTGTATATTTTTGATTGTAACTGTGTATACGTATTGTGTAAATGAGTTATTGTACCGGGCCACTGGCAACCCTGTAAAAAGTAAATAAATACTAAATTTCTTGAGGTGGATTTCTCTCTGTCCCTTTCAGCGGCCGCCTTTTGCTTGATAACCGTTCTGCAGAAGGATGAGACACTGCACCATGCACACTCATTGATAAACATAACTTTGATGATCACTGGCAGTGAGAGGTCGTTGCTAATGTGGTCGCGAGGACCTCACGCTCTTCGTGGTAACAACAACTCTACAATTAGTAGAAAAGAGCAATTATTACAGCTTTTTGCCGGCTCTGCTCGATAGATTCATCTATTTCATTCTTGTTTAATTGACAGAATCTACATTTTATTTTAAAATTATACGATTTTATTCTGCAAGAATATTTATTTGAAGCCTATTAGAAAACTACGTATAGAGACCGACGTTGCTCGTTAGAAATATTTTATTTTACCCAATTTAGGTGTTAATTACCTTAAACGTCAGAACATGTATTTTAAATTTCTGACCTTAAAGCTATTCAGGTTTCGTAGTATTTATTTCAAAATTAACAGATTTTCATACAAATTTCAATCCCTATTTAACTCCCTTAGTAATGGAATATAAAAAAATAATCCGCTGTTTTTGGTTGCTCACGATATAAAAATAACCCAATGTAAAAAATCCTGTTTCAAGCTTTAGCAGTTTAAGCTCTACGACGGTATATCAATCAGGACAAGTCATTTTACACATAAATACCATTGTAGGTTTTGCTTCAAACTGGAGTCATAGGACATTATTATATGACACAGTCTCGTTTCATTAGAATGTGTGTCAACCACAAAAGAAATGAACGTTTGTGGTGAGTTGCGCAATTTGTTCTGTAAATATCGTCCGTTGGTCGAGTCCGCACATTGGCCTTGATGACGGCACTGATAGATTGTGCACAGCTTTCATTCTAAGCCCACGGTACATTTAAACTAGGCATGGAAATTATTGCTACATTTTTCATAAGTCTGAAGATATGAAATTATTTTTTATCACTGTTATATAGCAGATGAAAAATCAATGTCCATATTTTTTACGACAGTAGCAAATTTAAGGAGTGATATTTATGTGGTGCTCTATTTAATACTGTACAGTCTCACACAAAATTTAAACATTTATGGGCGCGCCTTTCTTCGACAGAGATTAATATTGGTTGCAGAAATGGGATTATTTCACAAATCACTAGTTTTTAAACAGTGATATAAAACCCTGCGGGTTGTGTTGGGCTGGTGGACGTTTCCGTGGGACCTAGACTCCCGAGCCCTCACGTCACTCTTTACATGGCGTGAGGAGCGAAGGGTCAAGGGACAGCGGACGGCCCCGGCCGAGTTGCGAGCCAAACGGCGCCTATTGGACGCTGAATCAGTAGAGGCGTGGAAGACCAGGCTGGAGCGACCAAGCGCCGGCCTGCGAACCGTCGGGGCAATCCGTCCCGCACTCAAGGAGTGGCTATATCGTAGCCATGGCACGGTGTCCTACCGGTTGACGCAGATTCTAACGGGGCATGGATGCTTCGGGAGATATCTGCACAGGTCAGCCGGTAGTGAACCAACAC
Source organism: Automeris io (assembly GCA_036320925.1). Taxonomy (NCBI): domain Eukaryota; kingdom Metazoa; phylum Arthropoda; class Insecta; order Lepidoptera; family Saturniidae; genus Automeris; species Automeris io. The sequence continues at coordinate 1,187,076 of JAUDJH010000030.1, read as the reverse complement.
CGAAATGCCACCACTGTGACGGATGCCCCGACGAGGCGGCTGAGCACACGCTCCAGATATGCCCAGCCTGGGCTTCGGAGCGGGCCGAGCTGGAGAGAGTGGTGGGTGGAGACCTTTCGCTGCCGACATTGGTTTCTCTAATGGTCGGCAGCGAAGATGTATGGCGGGCGGTCCTGCGGTTCGCCGAGGACGTGCTAGCCAGGAAGGAGGCGGCGGAGCGGGTCCGGGAGGCGCTGGCTACAACATCTTTGGCAGCGCAGTCCCCACCTGCCCGCCGGCCTATAAGAACAGGGCGCCGCAGAGCGGCGTTTCTCAGGAACGTCCGACTCTAGCGGCGACACCGGGCGGCACGCTTGAGGGAGTGTGTCGTCCAACAAGGGTGCGAGCGGCGCGCGATGTGTTCCCGCGTGCCGCTCTACAACACAGAGGCAAGAGAGGGGTAGCTCTATACACTACCCCTCCCTAAACGAGTAGAGGCCCATTCACGGCCGCACGCCCAGCCGGTCATTAAGGATGAGACCCCAGTCGTGCCCTCGATGCCGGTAGGCGGAAGGTGGAACATCCCGGGGGTTTTAGTCGGTAAAAGTCCGGCATACCGGGGGAGTGGCCCTCACCACTCCCCTGACGATCCTATGAGGATTTCCCCCGGGTAACAAAAAAAAAAAAAAAAAAAGGGCTGGTGGACGTGATATTTAAAAAATATTTTAAATTCTTATAACAGGTGACGCATGTGGTTTAATTTTGTCGCTATTTTATAACATGAAATGTCCCATAGCCAATAAACAAAAGACTTTAAAACGTATCTGAGGGGTTGACGAAAACAACCAATTATTGTACAATTAGACGGACAAAATAAGTTTTTAAATAGATGAGACTATTTGGCTCTACCGCCATTTCTGAATGTAATATTGTTGATTTGGAAATATATATTTTATATTTTTTTTTTATTTTTGATTTATTGTAATTAATAATAATATATTTGTTGACAATAACTGAAAAGGACTGCACTTGTGTTATGGATACATCATGGGACAAAGATGGTAAAATACATCTTTAACTTGTCACATACGAATCCGTTCGTTATAGCAAGTTTGCCGGTATAGGGACGTGATCTCATGGCCTTTAGCGATACAAGCTTGAGTAACTGCCGTTATGCTATGAAGCAAGTGTAAATTTTGTTTTTTGGGAATATTATTGATTTTAATTAAAAAAAAAAAGAAATTACTATAAATTAATAAGGATGTGTAAGCACATAAATTAAGAACGAAATATTTTCTTGATATGGATTAACGACTATGATTTCACTCGATATATTGATACAATAAAATAATAAACACAATTTGATGATAAACTAAAAGATAAAAAGCCATTGTCATGTCTACAATTAGCGTGTTATATTTATATTCTTTGACAGTGTTGTTGGGCTTGCGTATTACCACGTATTTACCTTATCCTACGTCAGCTGCAGGATTCCGCCGCATCGGAACCAGCGAGGCATATAATATATCTGACGACGACATTGCTTTTAAGGTGAGCTGTTTTGCGTCTCTTCTGTTTAAATTCTATTTAGCAATCTGCATTAACACTAAACATACCATAGCATGTCAAATGTTTTACACTGGCTCGACATAGTGACTACAGAGTACCTGATGGTAAGTACAGTGTAGTCCAAAAACGAAAGCGACTATCAAAGGATGAAAATTCATTGATAGTCTACATCGTCATGTCGGCCCACATGTACCACGACTGAAGGTCACTAGGTATATGAGCTACTGGATATGCACAAGCTGATCCCGAAACGCGACAAGTCGAAACTGGTCACTATGACGGGCTTTACACCCATGCACTGTGGTCGCGATCCAGACGGGCACCGGCGCCCTACCACCTCGCGGCTGCTCGTTTAGCACCACCCAGGAGTCACGTGTAGGGAAACTTGGGTAAAGCCTACGGACGCGAGCAGCTTCAACTCCCAAAAACTAATTAACCTACAGTTAATTTAGTATTATTTTGTTTTATTTATTTTGAGTAATACTTGAACTTGGCGCCGATTTTCGAGAAGTCCCTGAACAACCAAAAGAAAACAAATACGAAAGAATCGTTGCCTTAGTCTCCTACAGATGCTTATAAACGTAAGAAGTGTCAAATAGGATAATGTAAAGAAAATAAAACCAACAAAATTTGCTCTAAATTTAAAAAATATGTTTTGCGGAAAATTTACAATGGACACACTTATATGTAAAAAATGCGATGAGCAATAATTAAAAATTATTATTTTTACTTTTGTAATAGAAATGGTCAATATACAGTTTTTTTAATATAATAAAATTTATTATTATGTTTATATGTAGAGCACAAAATTTTCTGAAAATTGTGCAGTAAATATCTTTTATGGGGTTAATCCATATAATTGGGAAATAAGGGTAAAAGAACAGAGGCTGGGGCGGCGGGCAGAGGATTTTGCTCCGCTTCGAAAAATTTCAAGATCCGGACTGCTTATTACTGTTAATGAGAAATTTCGGTGTGCCATTTGGTTTATTCAGTAAAGCTAGGATTTGATTAAATATACTAATTGTACTTGTAGCACGTTATAATAATAATAAGATATCGTCACGCTATATCCATTTCGGATTAAGCAGAGATACATTATACCTTGTTCATTTTAGGAATTCCCTTATAGCAATTGTTTGAACGTAAATTTAAATATTTAGTATAAATAGTGAAAATAAATATTTACCGATTGAGGTACTAAAACTCTATTAAAACTAACTAGAATAAAAATAAAACATTGAATAACGGTTTCACAAACAAAACTAACTTATTATTTATTTGCCATGGGGGACTTCGTAAAATGAACAAGATGTAGTGGATATATCTAATTTGTGTTTTATGCCGTGATTACCGTTCTCAGAGCACTTGCTCATCACATTTTATGAGACGCCACGCAGGTTTCCTCACCATGTTTTCGTTCACAGATAAGCATGTGATCCTAAATCGATACTTAATTTGAAAAGGAAAACCCAGAGATAGCTTTACTGGCCTAGTTTATAAGGGACCGGTATATATGCGCGGCGACGTGGGTGTTCATAGGTTTGTATGCCAGCACCTACCTCTGGGGTTTTCCAGGTTAAATACAGATTAAGGCACCATACGTGCTCTTTTTTTTGATAACCCGGTGGAAATCCCTTCGGACCGTCAGGGGAGTGGTGAGGGCTCCTCCCCCGGTGTGTCGGACTTGCACCGGCTAAATCCACCGGGGCGCCAGCACTGCTTACTCTTCACCTTCGCCGGGCCTGGGGATCCAGATACTTCCGAGATCACACATGCTCACCGGTGAAGGAAAAATATCGTGAGGAAGCCCGCATGGCGTCTCATAGAAATGTCATGATTAAGTACCCTGAGAATGGCGAACAGCTGCGTCACTAATCACTTTGGACAAGATATATCGATTTCGGGAGTCGAAGCTGCTCGCGTCCGTAGTTTTTACCCTAGTTTCCCTACACGTGACTCCCGGGTGGTGCTAAACGAGCAGCAGCGAGGTGGTAGGGCGTCGGTGCCCGTCTGGATCGCGACCACAGTACATGGGTGTAAAGCCCGTCATAGTGACCAGTTTCGGCTTGTCGCGTTTCGGGATCAGCTTGTGTATATCCAGTAGCTCATATACCTAGAGACCTTCAGTCATAGTATATGTGGGCCGACATGACAATGTAGACTATCAATGGATTTTCATATTTTGACAGTCGCTTTCGTTTTTAACTACACTGTACTTACCATCAGGTACTCTGTAGTCACTATATCCAGCCAGTGTAAAAAAAAAATATCAGTGCAAAGTGGATACAGCCCGTAATGTATCTTAGTTCACCTCGAAAGGGATATAGCGTGATTTATATATATTAATATTATTAACCCAGAGGCGTGTACTTTGGTGTGAACTAGGGATGTAACGGAGGCAGTTTTATCGGAACCGAAGTCGGAGTCGGAGTTTTTAAATTTGATTTATCGGAGTCGGAACCGAAGTCGGAATCGGAGTCCGAGGCAATGTCAGTCACAAGTGACGGCAGAATAAAATAGTTTTATTAAGGTACAAATAAAAACATTAATCAGTGAACCCTTTTAATTAGAAAGTGATAAATTTACAAATACACTGACAATAAAAATTGCTGTGTTTCTTATTAAAATTTTCCCATTAACAGTGAACAAATTAAATCAAATTTGCTCCAGGGTTGTTTTTGTGTTAATCTCTATTTTACTTAATAAAATGTAAAATAAAAAAAAAACCTTTTAGTAATAAATTTAAATGTACATTTAGTTTTTAATTTAATAATTTTAATCATATTTTTTTAATCTATAAATAAATTTTTAAAAATGTCTTCTACAAATTAAGTAGCACTGATTGTTTGGTTAATTGATATTATGTTTCAACAACATATAAAATGAAATCAAATGAATTGACTACAACAGTGGTGGTGACCTCCGATGAATACCTCCGATTAAAAAGTTTCGGAAACGAAGTCGGAACCGGAGGTGTAATATCAATCGGAAGTTCCGACTTATCGGAGTCGGAGTCGAAGCTCCGTAACATCTCTGGTGTGAACCTATGATTATACACATGATCATACTTACACTGGACATGTGTGATGAAGTTATGTTTATATTCATCCTTACATTAGGCTTAATTTTCAAGTAACAAATGCTTTTTTTAAATTATTTATAGGCGAACGCTTGACCTCAATCACACCTGGAGGGAGATGAAGATGAGTCCAAAGATGAACTGCGTCCGCCCGACAAATGCCTATTCCCTCTTCTCTTAAAGACTCCCAGGTCATAAGATCGCGAAAGTATGGCAGCTGGAAGCATATTTCACTCCTTAGCCGTTCGCATGATGAATGTAGAAGCGAATTTTTTTGTGCGGATATAAGGAACATCCACCACATACGGGTGGTATCCGACACGTTGCTGTCTGAATAGGAATGCACAGTGTAGTCCAAAAATGGCAGCGACTACTAAGAAACGATAATCTATTAACGGACATCATAGCCATGGCATCTCACATAAACCACGACAACAGGCCTCAAGGTATATGATTAACTGAACGTAGACAAGCTGATTCCGAAACGCGAGAATTCGAAGCGAATCACCACGAGGGTCTCTGCACTTGTGTACTTTTAACGACGATCGATAACCAGATCATCATGCAGGTACAATATACGTGGTAATATATAATATGCACCTGGTACATATTATTGTAGAAAACTGAAGTCAGGAGAAACCGTAGCAGATTCATAACTAACTTATGAAACTGTTGCATTATGCGAAGTTGTGCGAACATTATAAGGCTTCTAGCTTGGAATTAAGAAATACACGGAAAAGTAATCAGGTATAACACACGGGGATAAAATTGAATAAATCATCTTAAAAAAAAATGTCACAGGGTGATAAGTCTTACCAAGTAATAAGTAAGTAATTCTGGTGGTAGGGCGATTGTTTGACCTGGATCATGACCACAGAATACAAATGTAAAGACCGTCGTAGTGACTCGCTTTGGCCTGTCGCGTTTCGTGATCAGCTTGTGTATATCCAATCACTCATATACCTAGAGACCTTCAGTCGTTGTATATGTGGGCCGACATGACGACGGAGACTGTCAATGGATTTTCATCCTTTGATGGTCGCTTTCGTTTTTAGACTACACTGTACTTACCATCAGGTTCACTGTAAAAAAGTAAGTACAACTTGTATCCGGTGAGACTCGAACTACCGTTCTGATTTATGAAAACAATTCCATATACTCGTATTATATACAAAGATTTATAGAAAATTTATTGTATGTATATATGGGAGAAAGTAGTGTGTGTCTCTTTTTCTCTATGTGTGCATACACGAGGTGTGATGTATCATATTTCCTATTTTCGTAACCGCGTTTTGTGATATTGTGTTAAAGGCTATAGCATTTTTTAATAGCCTTCCTGTATCATTCTACTACAAGGTTTGTTGCGGCCTGTTGCGCTACGGAACTAATTAATATGCGTCCAGTTGTTAATTTAACTGGTGAGCTTCAATCGTGCTATTTCAGGGTCGATATGTGAACGGTGATTGTTAATGAATTCTCGTTCAGAGGCAGTATTAAAATATCTTAATTACATATTGTTCTGTTTAAGAACATTGGCTTAATGTGTGTAAGTGGTTTCTTCTGTTTATTAATTCTATGGCTCTATGCATCGTGTCAAGCTAAGTAAATCGATACGATGCGAGAGTTCGTGGTTCTACGTCGCGTCGGTACTGAGTGTACTCTTTCATTATAGTGTTGTGTTACCTATTTAGGAATACGAGAAGTTAACCAGCGCTGCTTCACATATTAACGATGTTTAGTTCCGTTAAACCAGCATGAGTACGTAATAATCTACCCAATACCAACGTATTATCTACCCTGTTATTAATTAAATTTCTTTTATTTTTCAAATGTTTGTAGTTCACAAAGTAGCATGGGTTAATAATATTTTTACATTCATAAGAGGGATGGCTATTTGTCATTTTTGGGGATATTTAGTTACATCGGGTTGAGTTTTTATGCTACTGTCACTGGGCGGTGCGCTTGAGGGAGCGTGCCACCCAACTTATCCAGGCGAGAGCGGTGTGTGACGTGTTTCCACACACCGCTCCAAGATATTGAGGTGTGCGAGGGGTGGCTCCTTACACCACTCCTCGCAGTGCAAAGATACGGCCTTAGAAAAGGCCAGACGTTGCTGACAGTCGAAGAAGAGGACAACACTGTACCTCCGGCCCTGGTGAGACGGAAAGAAGGAACACCCCGGGGGTTTTAGTCGGTACAAGTTCGACACATTGGGGGGCAGCCCTCACAGCCCCCTGGGGTCCGTCGGGTATTTACCCTGGATTACCAAAAATAATATATGCTATTATCACGCCGGGCAGACTTGAGGGAGTCTGTCGCCCGGATGAGAAGGAGGCGGTGCGCAGTGTCCGATGAGCCACCTGAGAGAGGTTTAAGAGGAATGGGCTCTTTATTCCTATCTCTCCCGGAGAGGTAGCCTCAACAATGCTTTTCGCTCCCCGGGCGTCTGGACGAATTTGGTTTCCGAGGCCCGGGTGGAGCGATTGGATTGTCTTATTAGCGAGCGATTAGGTTATCTATCATACCTTTTAGGTGGAAGTCACACATTGCGTTTGCCAGTACGTAATCTCCACTTGAATACTTTTCTGCCCGATCCGCCATTCGCTTTCCGAGTGGTGTCTTGCCTTGTACAGATAGACCTGTGCTATATCTATTCGAAGTTTTTATTTATGAGTGTTTTTTTTATTTTAAGGTATAGTCTACTATTATTTAAGATATAATCACTAAGTAAAGCTACAGATATGCTATTACGCATTCAGTAACAAAACTATTGTTAAAATAACTTTCTCACATCTTGCACGTAAGTCGTACAATGTTATTTTAGCGACTGTACATCCGATACGTTGGTATCCGACAATTATTATTAGCGTAATGTTCCCGACAAACCGTCTTGGCTCAGAGCAATAAAGCAGGCGATAAAATTATATAAAACGCGAAGGTCGCTTCAGTTTCTCAGGGATAACAAACATGCCTACAATGAGTGCGGTATTTGCTGCTACCAACATGATGTAAAGGGTTTTTAAAATCCATATTTATTGTTTACCAACAAAGGTTACGTTTATATGCATTTGATGTTTCATATTCCGTAGAATAAAAATCATAATTTGGGAGCCTTTAGGAGAAAATTTAATAAATATTTATTGGGCAAGCACGTTCCATTATCGATGTCATAATCAGATTTCACCAAGTGTGATTGAAGTCAAACTTTGTCTAATATATATTAAAAAATGTATATGTCCGTCATATAAAGTAATATTTTCTAATGATTTATGGATATAGTGAAGATGTAACTATTGAGGTACAGCATTTACCCAACAAACACCTTTTAATTCTTTTTTAAAGGCTCTCTTACCATAAAAACCTAGAAAAATAACGGGGAGAGTGTGTGCGACTCCGTCGCTTTCATTTAATCAATGGGAAATTATAGTAATGATAACAATACGAGAGTAGAATAATAGTAATGATTTCAAAACAGCTGTGTCTGAAAGAGTATCATGTTATTTTGTTTTGGTTGTGCTAATATTAGCAAACCGAGGGCTTAGACAAAGCAACATGTCATCAGCTATAACGCTAGTAGAAAAGTCCAACATACGTGGCATTCATACGTGACGACAAGATATTCCGAAATCTTATGTCAATCTTATATATTTTGCACTATGCTACAAGCTTTTCCGCTGATTGAATATTATTTTGTCTAAATCCTCTCTTTGCTATTGTATTATAAGTAATACAAAATTACTTAATAATTTTTTCGGACGATCCCTATCTGAACGAATCAATGATAAAGCGATATCCTATCGTCCAAATTTATAAGGACTTTAACCACAAACGAAATTTACTTTTGTAGCGCATAAAAGATGCTGTGTCAAGTAAGCTATGATAACACAGATCTATAAGGTTTTGTTGTTGACCAACTGAGGATTATTTAAGAAGTAATTTTTTGCGTAGAATCCAAATCAGTGGAATAGAATCCAAGTCAGAATTACTCTATCACGTCTTTAATCTTATCTTATCTCTTTTTAAATGTCTTAACCTGAAATGATCCTCAATTGGTCAACAACAATCGCAACCCATTTTTTTACAGATTTGTAATTTATCCTATGTTATTTAAATCTGGACTGAATCAATCTTTGTTAGAAAATCATTGAATTAGAAGTTATAATGTTTGGCTCCAATAGAAAATGTTTTCCGTTTTGATGTGGTCTTGACATTGACGTAAGTAATGAGATTGGCAACAAATACAGAATGCATTAGTGTAGCAATTTACAAAATATGTTTCCATAATATTATTTCAGTATGCGTTACAGATGTATGGAAACTATGATGCTAATTTGGTGCAAAATTGTTTTGTTTGCCACAAATACTAACTTCGTAGTGCTAATTGCCAATTTGTCACGTGAGTTCAGTTTGACCGTGAAATTCAGGGCTACAAGAGAGTATTTAAAACTTTTATAACTCGGAGAAAGTTTGAGGTGAATTACAGTGAAATCAAATTATATTAAGATTATAAGGTATAATACAGTTAGATGTTGTTTCGAATTAATGTTTATATTTAATTTGGAAAGAGTTCTAGTTATGGGCCTTGGGGATTTTTAAACTGTTCATGATATTAAAATTGCGGATATTAATAATGTTTTCCAGCTATGTAATTTAATATATTTAATTAATTAATAAAGGCAACAGTATGTCTTGGGCATTTTTATTTTGATAAAACATAGCAAAGCCCATTTTTGTTGACCTGGGAAAATCTACAAAGACAGCTCTGCACCCTTACGAGGCCAGAACAGTGCCGGATACTTACCGATTAAGCTCCTCGGGATTCTACCTGTTATGCCGTGGCTCCACCAGGCTTGAAGGGGTCCAGATTCTTCATATGGTTGGCGCTGAATCCTATCTGAGCTCTGTCTAGGAAGGTATCGTAGCGTAAAAAACTGGAAAGTTTAATGACTTTTGTATCATTGTTTTTAAGGGGGTTCTCTGTATTTTGCAATGAACGCTATAGTTAATTATATTTGCATTAGTAGCTTTGTGTGATCTTGATTTCTATAAATCTTTAAGATATCCTCTTTATTAATGCAGCGATTTTTTATAACAAAGTTTCGTGTTATAGATGTTTCGACAAACCTTAATGATAAACTTCAGATGATCAAAGATGACTTTCATTTGCTTGTTTACCAGCTGATCCTAATTTCTATAGAAACAGAGGTCGATGATTTGGATCCTCTTCAAGTCTTATTTTAATTGAATCGAATTGTGACGCTGGAACTGCTCAGATTAGGGAATAAGAGAATTGCCCTGGAAACATTCTGGCATTAGAAGTGTTTCGCCCGCCGAGCGAACTCGTCGCTTGGGTTTTCGCTCAAACAATAAAATTATAAGCGATTCGGTTATAAATAGACGCCGGAGCTGGCGGCGACGGCGTTCGTGAAAACTAGATAGTGCCAGTCTGGAACTTTGGAGGCGTGCGGTGCTCCGGCGCTGCGTCAACCGACTGCTCCCAGGTTTGTACACCTGTCTCACCTACCGCAATGTCATTATCACTATAATCATAATGTTGATAACAAAGCTCCATTCACCGGACGGCAAACGGCTAAACCGCGGTCGCTCCTCGGCGCCTACACGCGAAAAATCTTCGTTACAGTTAATTTCGGACTTTTACTAAGGACGTACGTTCAGGAAGTAATTATCTATCGGGAGGTGTGCTAACGACTGGGATGTGACGTGTTAAACTTTCAAACGATGCTTTGTGATTATTTATAATTTTAGGTGAATTGTCATACAGTTATTTCATGTACTTACTTCGCGTTTCGCATGTATATTTTTTCACAGTAAATTGAATTAAATTGAAACCTATGGAACAAAATTATGAAAAGAATATCTATCAAGGTATCTTGCTGGAAATTCTCAGTAGATTCTGCATACCAAAGTTGTGCTACATTTATTTTATTGACATTCTTCAAGGCTTAGGTTTAGATAAAATTATTATATTTGAGTTTTCTACAGTATAAAGTTCATAATTTAATTTTCTTATATAGAGTAAAGAGATACGATGTCTTCAATTTGTATAATTAGAATGCGAGATGATTTCGTATATGTAACATTAATATATGAGACTTTAGAAATATCTTAAAATATCGTAAGATATTAATAAGATACTATAATTTACAAATGGCCAGTTACTTTTAATATTCCAGCTACAAACAATTTTTTATTAATATATTTAATGAAGATTGTTTCTTAAAACCACACAAAGTAATTGCAAAGCTGTGTTTTAAATGACATTAACAAAACTGATTGGCTATTTTTATTAGAAAGCGTGGGTGAAGCAATTTTGTAATAATTTTCTAGAATTTTCTGGCATTCTGCAATATCAAAGATCTATTTTCGCCGAGGACATAAATCGTAATGCCACGATGAACCGGTAAATAATTGTGCGTTCGATTTTAATAAATCAGTGTGATGGACGTCAGATGAATTGCTTACATCTTCAGTTCTTTTAAGTCGAGTATGTAAACTTTTTTATATACTCTGTTTACTTCTTGGTAATTTTAATGCAACATTGTACGCAATCCGAGAATAACACTCTGGCTCAAACGCGCTCTTTAATATTTTATACGATTTTACACATTAATGGATCATCAATTGAATACAAATAAATAACTCAAGTGTTTAAAAACTTTTTAAAATTCAAGTTTTCTAAAATTAGACCTTAGGCCTTAGACCTGAAACGAAAGTCAAGTCTCACTCTACTTTTATTTTACACTTTAAAATTTATACTTTGATAAAACATTGAAAATTGTATTATTCAACGAATGTATAAAGCTGAGATTTATTGACGCTATTTCGACTTTGCTTTTCAAAGTCCTCAAAACATAAATTCGTTTTGACAAAAAACTGAATATATAATAGGAACTTCAATATATCCAAAGTATTCGCAGAGTCAGGTTAATGTTGACAAAATCGGTGACTTATCAAATCCTTTGACATTCATTGAGTAATATAAATTGTAATATTTTAGTAAAGTCTAAGCAAATTTAAAGTTGCGTCTACAAATATGAGCCTAAGTTAACTCATAACACTAAAGTAATTCATGGCTCTGCGAATACTGAGGCTATATTCTAGTATCAGTTTTTTTTAAGACCTATTTTGGGAGCACAGTGTAAGCAAGTTCATGGCAGGGACAATAAATTTAAGCGTTATATCCGGAACATTTAAACATACATATATATTTTAGAAATTGAAGATTTGTATTGTTAGATATTTCTAAAAACGAATAATAATTTCTAGAAGAATTCATAATGCATAGTACTATAAGAAACTTGTGTGCGTTTGATCTTGTAGAGCTCTTCCTTATTTCAATAAAATAGTTATAATCAATTTATATTCTATATTTTTCAACAATATTCTAACAATTAGATACTATTTCTCCTTTATTTATCTAAATAATAATCTTTATTTTCTATTAATCGAAATTCAACATTTCTTTTCTAAAGCCCAAGACGCAATCTCTTAGAAGAAACGAAATCCTTCTAATTTTCAATTTCGACCGATCTTCATTTTTATATAATTCTCTTTCATAAAACATTTTATTTTTTACTAAATGGCCAACACATATTTACGTCACAGATATCTAACCTAATTTTAGAACCTTCTTACACACAATCACTGCAGTACAATAGTTATTTTAATTCATGCACCGTATTCAAGAGTTTCTACGATTGTGTGAATACAGAGGTATTAAGAGAATTCAATCAACTCGCGAATTAATGCCAAGAATTGAGAATGGCATGTTGAGAGGCATGAGCAAACGTCTGATAATGCGATGATTGGCATACGTAGATAAATACGTCACCAAGGTGCAATACGACAGACAGGTGCTCAGCCGGAGAGCGTGTGGAGTTGCCAGGTTCATGAGAAATAATTCGGGTAATATAATATACATACAGAGATGGGCAAATTATAATCTGATTAATGATGAACGATTACAAAATGTAGTCGTAATTTTAATTTTCTTGCTCTGTAATCATGATTAAATCCATTTAAAACATTAGAAAATAATAAATGTGTATACAATCTGGGATTCTGTAGTGTTTAAAACATAGATGAGCGAAATGCAGTCGTCATATTAATGGTAAAAAACGTAAAATATAATCGTAGTCATTTTTTTTAATCTGATTACATTTTGCCCATCTATGTATACATATATTTACGCTGTTTCTAATGGGGTGAGCCGAGAGACACAATGGACGTTTCCACTTTTGAATAATTATTAATTTAAAATCATCTGTCTAAGTAAATATTGATTCAACGTTTTTTTTTAATTAGCTGAATAAAGTAAGTGCATTTCACCTGATGGGAAATACAGTATAGTCCAAGGTCGGCAACGACCACCAAGGGACGAAAACCAGTTGGAAGTCGCCATAACCATGTCGGCCCACATATACCACGACGAAAGGTCTTCAAGCTAGTTTAATTTGTGAATTATTTAACTGATAAGGCTAATAGCGTTTTAAAAATATATAAAGGTTCAACAATTATTTTTTGCGTCAAGTATAATACGTCAATGTTATTGGGGTTTTATTACAGTTGAATATACGAGTACTAAACACTAATCTATACAACTTTTTACTTTTATGCGTAAATTTGTATACCTCGGGCATCGAAACAATTATGCGTTAATAATAAATTCGAGGGGTGAAAGGTTATTTGGTTTAAGCGACTTTTTTTGGTGAAATAGTGATATATATATTTTCGGAATCAGCGTTTTTTAGCGATTTCACCTCTTGAATTATTTACAACATTATCAACGTATATTAATAGTCAGCCCCGAATCTTGAAATTTTTCAAGGCAGGGCAGGCACTACTATCTGACCGCTTTACCCTGCTTGTTCTTTTACCATTTTTTCTCAAGTATATGGAATTATTCATTAAAGCATTATTGTTTATAGCATATTTCTTAGAGATTTTGTGCTCTACAACTTTGTAAAAATAAAAGTCGAAATATTTAGAAAAAAGATCTTCGGCCTCGCATAACTTTAGTAAAACTTGATAAATATATCATATGAGAATTTTAGGTTAACTTTTAAAACGTCAAAACAAAGGCTTGTACTTTTCAGATAATGTTTTATGAGGAGGCTGTCTCCCTTTTATATATATATATAAATATATATATACATATATGTTATTCAGCAGGTACGCTTAGTGATGCGTTCAATTGTCGCCCCTAGAATTTAGTGACCGGGACGTGGGTCTCGGCTTATACCTCTCCCCCTCCATTTAGATCCGGGGCTGTTACTAGTACAAATTTATACTCACAAAAGATGATCCAGGTATCTCTCTGTGGCCAATCTTGTTTCATTATTCTACTATAGCTTATCTATATGAATTACGTAAAAAAATATTACATGCATTTTTATGTAGTTTTAAAAGAATTTTAACCTTCATTGGATGCTTCTAGTTCATTCCTTAAAATGTAGGGTCACAGTCAAACCAATACAAATTGAACCTTGATAATGAGATTTTTGTGAATAAATTTTTACTATAAGTGAGATAATGTTATGACTATATTATTAAATCCTACAAAGCAATAATTACTATAAGCATTATAAAGACGTACATATTTACAGGTAGGTTTATAATTGATTGTATATGTATACAAGCCACGTACGATCTGTATACTCAAACAGAAAATTGTTGGAAATAACGGACATTTTCGGATAATATCCCAAAGTTATTTATAACGTCATTCGGGACGGCACTAAATCTTTTTTATATTTATAAACCCTATTTCCTGCGCCAAATTCCTATGAAATTTATGTATATAATAAAAAATCTAAGTTTTCCATATTCTTTGTGTTAGACAATTCAATAAATAAGGGTTGTTTGGGTTTAACATATTGCAGTCACTTTGGGAATACAAACAGTACAATATGAAGGTAGTAAAATTATAAGAAAATTAAACAAATACAGTGTAACCTCCATATAACGTCACTCAATTTAACGACAAACTCCCTAAACTGTCGATATAACTCGGCTTTGGTTGGTTTAGCTTGTTTCCCATACAATGATACACTCTATATAGCATTACACCCACTCTCAATAACGACGGCAATTTAATAATATAGAGTACGTTTTAAGCTAAGATGACTTTTTAAGTTGCCAAAATTAGTAAAAACTGCGCTGCTGTGTACGTTCTTTTGTCGCTTTACTATCCTAGCCCGTAATAAACTCGACTGTCGGCATTACACATACCGAACTTTCTAAGAAATCTGTTCTTTTGTTTACAAATTGAGATTGCTTGCACGTTTTTTTTTTTTTTTCGGCGTGTCCTACGTTGGTGGCCTGGGAAAGACCTTCACAACAAAACCGGGCTTGGTGGGCGAACGCAGAGGGCGCTCAGCCAGCGAAATTTATAGGTTGGGCGGCTACGCAAGGGCACCCCTGTGGGTACGGACCTCGACTTGGGCGGCCGGCCAGTTGAAAAAGGAACCTAACGGTGATCTACTAGCGTTTCGGAAGCGACTACCTTGAGAAGAAACGCCGAAAGAAACTCAAGGCTGCGTCGGGGTGAAACTGCGTTATTTAAACAACAATTGACGGACCTATCCTTAATCGTCGTCGTCGGCGCCGCCGGCGACGCTGGTGTCTCGGAATGTGACGAGTGCTTGTGTGTACCTCGTTGTTGATAGGATCGGCGGTCGCAAGGGCCGCGGTAATTGAATCGACGGGATCCAATAGGACATGACGCGGGCGGCGTAGTTTGCGCGCGATGCCGCTTTTCGGTGTGTAATCGCAGGCACTGCGGACTAAAGGATTAGGGTGATGCTGCACCTTGTCGAAATATCGACGAGATGCATTTTGCATGAAACTGGAGAGCGTTTCCAGCTTAAGGTCGTCATGGAGATCTATGTTGCGCATGTACAGCGGGGCACCCACTGCTTTACGCAAGAATTTATTTTGGATGACCTGAAGGGAATCCAGAGAAGCGGACTGGTTCTGGGCGAATACTACGCTAGCGTAGGTCATCACCGGTCTTATTACGGTTTTGTAAAGAGTCAACTTATTTCTAAGCGACAGTTTACTACGTTTGCACAGCATAGGATGCAAACGACCGAGAATGAAGGCGGCGCGGTCGCGCACAACCTTAACATGTGGTCCGAAGGTCAAGTGACGGTCGAGAGTGACTCCTAAGTACTTGACCTCATCGACCCAAGGGATGGACTTGTCGTGGAGGAGGACGTTTCGCTTAGGAAAATCGGGTTGACGTCAATTCGCCATTTGCGAAACCAGTCTCCTAAGTCTCGCACTCCTTCCTGCAGGCGTAGACGTATGATATCTCGACGGAAATTTGAGACGTAGAGTGCGGTGTCATCCGCATAAAGAGCTAGCTCTACGTCTGGGTGTTTCGGGATGTCATTGGTGTACAGACTGCATAAGAGCGGGGCGAGGATTGAACCCTGCGGAACCCCCGCTCGAATCGGACGCGGACTGGAGAGATCGCCCTCGACGCGATACTGAAAGTGTCGATTCGACAGATAGTCTCGCAGGATAAGCACGAGCCTATTTGGCACTTCATAAGTATGTAGCTTGTATATCAAGCCGTTATGCCAGACTCTATCGAAGGCTTTCGCCACGTCGAGGAAAATAGCTCCTGTGTAGGCTCCTTTCCTAGAAAGAGAGAATTGCTTAAGGACGTGCTCCGTGATGCGGTGCACTTGGTTTACACATGAGTGTTTGGCGCGAAAACCAAACTGCTCGTCTATGAGAATCTTATTTGTCGTAACAAAATCTTGAAGACGGTTGAGGAGCAACCGCTCGTCTTGCACGTGTTGACTGTTGTTAGTAGGAGTCATGAATTATCTATACGTTATCATATTCTTAGTTGCTCACAAACTTTCAGACTGTAAACATGGCAAGTAAGAGTTTAAAACTTTTTCTTTTTTTAATACAGATTTTTCTTCTTTCCTTTTAACGACAACTCTCTATAACGTCAAAATATGTACAGTCCCTTGAGGGTCGTTATATAGAGTTTGCACTGTATATATAAATAATTACTTTCTCTATGTAACGGTTCATCCTTTTAAATTAAAATTCAAGAAATAATAATAATACTTACCAACAATTACACACGTTGACCTAGTCCCAAATTAAGCTTTAGCTTGTACTATGGGATTAGACAAAGATGTATATAAATAAATATACGCAACCCTGACTGGTGATAAATTAATCTGCTCATCACAGAAAAGTTTACCACTACTAGGCCCGAGAAATATAATATATTTGATAACCAAAACGAAGTTGTTTTTATTAAGCAGTAAGATCTTGATCTATTAAAATATTTTGATATCGAAAGCATAACTTACAAATATTTGAATACACTTTAAACGTTATTAGCCTCTTCCATTAGCTTTATGATATTACAAACAGTAATCAAAATCAAAATTTTTTTGGAGATTTAAAAAGCTTTTCTGACAATGAAAACGACTTTCATAATTCCTGCACCACTAGCTCACGGTGCCTAGGCTTAATACCATGATACATATTATTTAATAAATTGCAGGCACACATCTGACCTCCATCATATTTGATATGGGGACGCCTTGATCAAATAAATGGCTTAATAGCTCTGTTTAT
This sequence comes from Automeris io, assembly GCA_036320925.1. Classification (NCBI taxonomy): domain Eukaryota; kingdom Metazoa; phylum Arthropoda; class Insecta; order Lepidoptera; family Saturniidae; genus Automeris; species Automeris io. The sequence continues at coordinate 1,169,816 of JAUDJH010000030.1, read as the reverse complement.
AAAAACTTCAAATTGTAGGAATCTTGGAAAACGTTTCATCTATTGCAACAGGGCTTACTTCATCGACGAATTTAAGAATCTACCAAGGCTTGCCATTTATCTCTATGTAGGTTTGTACACAACCAGAAATATCATGTTGCTTTTTGCAAGTCTCTGGTCTATCGCCAATCTTGGCGTCGTATATTTAGCTCACCGAAACGTGGTCTCCACTCTTGAATTCGTCTACTCCAACGATTGTCTATTCTGCGACAAATATGATCAGCCCATTGACAATAAATAATGCTTATTCGTTTTTTTATATCAGTTACTTTACACCACTCTCCCCGCCAAATGTGTTAGGTGTACGCAGGGGGTGGCGACTGTTTAGCCACCCCCTGCCAAGAAGGCGAGTCCTGCAGAAGGCTAGACGCTGCCGGGTGCCGAGGAAGATGGCTCTGCCTTGCCCTTGGCACTCGGCAGGCGGGAGAAGGAACACCCCTAGGGTTTTAGTCGGTGCAAGTCCGACACACCGGGGGGCAACACTCATCGCCCCCTGAGGTTCGTTAGGGATTTCCCCCCATGTCACAAAAAAATATATATATCAGTTATTTTGATTCTTTGCTTAAATGTCTCATTGTAAATTAGATCGCGCAGAAAGACTTCGAGCATACCTTATTTCATATTTTGCCGTATGGTCTTCAATTTGTGGATTAGCATTATGTCACTGTTCATGCTGCGTCACTGTGTGTCATAACGGGTAGTATGTACAGAAATAATGGATATGGAGAGCAAATTCTGCCCACTTGCAGTTTGTATCATGATTGAGGATGCGAATATTTTTGAGCAGATAGTTGTAAACCATATATACTTGGTAACAAGTTAAACATATCGTAATCATATGTTAAAATTGAGGTTGTTGTATAAAATAATGAACTATAAATGGATATGTACTGGAATGTAGCCCATTATAGATTTGAAACTAGGATCCCCGCCCTTAAATCAATGATCATTGTCACACGTGGCTCTTAACATGTTTGTATCTGTATGTTATCTACTTCCCTCTAGCTTTATCCACTACGTTTAGTCATAGCGTAGTATGTCAATTTTCGATGCAAAACGTAAGCCTAAGGTGTACGCACTCTTAAGTTCATTAACACTTGGCAATGTTTATAGATATCACCTGCAACACCATCCGGAGTTCACGGTGATTCTGGACTCGTGCCAGGGCCCGCAGAGCCATTTCCCATTCAATTGGACCATCTATTATATGTAGCGTTGCCCAAAATAGTTTTGGTATTATCAAATACATAGGTAAAAAGAACTACATACCAAAACAAGATTAAGGCTCCAAGATCGTTTCAAATCTTGCTTTATGTCCGAACATAATCTAAAGCTAATGGAATTTAATATTAGGCTGACGAGGGCTTGAGATTACTCAAGAAACTCAGATCTACTTTATTGCAAATGATCATATTATGGTTATCTTGATACGAGTAATGATAAAATAGACGCTGGACAGAGCTGAAATGTAGAAATCTCTAAAGATTAGAGTAATTTAGAGAATTTCTTAGTACAGAAAGGAAAATAACTTATAGCAAAAGGTATATAAATCAGAACATATGATTCTATTGTGCAATTGAAAGAGTGGAATAAAATTAAACTGCTCCTCAGAATATTCACCATGGTCTTAACATGGGAATACATTGAGGCAATATCGCTACGCAGCAGCAATCGTTTCGATTTGTAATTATTGGCCTAATTCATTTAAATTTTAATCAGTTAGTTAATAATAGTTAGTTATTGGTGGTAGGGCGATTGCCCGAACTTGATCATGATCATAGTACACAAGTGTAAAGACCGTCATAGTGACTCGCTTTGTTCTGTCGCGTTTCGATATCAGCTTGTGTATATACAGTAACTCATATACCTAGAGACTTTCAATCGTAGTTTCACTCCGACGCAGCCTTGAGTTTCTTTCGGCGTTTCTTCTCAAGGTGGTCGTTTCCGAAACGCTGGTTCCGCTGGAACCGTTAGGTTCGTTTCTAACTGGCCAGCCGCCCAAGTCGAGGTTTACCCACAGGAGTGCCCTTGCGTAGCCGCCCAACCCATAAAATTCGCTGGCTGAGCGCCTTCTGCGTTCGCCCACTAAGCCCGGTTTAGTTGTGAAGGCCTTTCCAGCCGCGCAACACGGTCACTAAAGAAAAACTTCAGTCGTGGTATATGTGGGCCGACATGACGACGGAGACTGTCGTGGTCGGTTTTATTTTTGAACTACACTGTACTTACACAGGAGCCATGTACTCACTTTGTCGAGGTTTTGTAAAAAACAATAATAAGACACTTTTGTAATATGATTTTATACAATTTTATAGTAGGGTTATAAATAATAGAGTGGAATATTCGTAAGGAAAATTTAGTTAAAACGTTATATTTAAGTTTTATTTCATCACCATCATCATCAACCCACCCTAGCTAACTGCTGTATATAGATTATCTTAATTAATCACTGTGTTCGGTTTTCAGCTCTTTTCATCCAATTTTTACCACTTTTCGCAACCCGTCGTTCCACGTTAGCGATGGGCGTCTCAGGCTACGTTTATTGAAGTTCTATTTAAAAGGATATTAGTATGAATAACGACGTATCTATATGATTAACAAAAACAAAGTTCGTCACAGGTTTGAGTAAAAGCGTATTATAGACTACTTTAATTCAGGATGTAAGTTATAGAAAAACAGTATCGTCATCAACGAATCGGTTGTTGCTATCCGACCTATGGCTCTCTGGCGCCTTGCCAGACGCTTGGCAATTCTTCATTCAATGGTAATATAATATACGGATATAAATTGAATGCAATCGTAATGCGTTGTGATTGATTATGCTTTTATGAATTTGTGATAATAACGTCCGATAAAACTGTTACATATTCTCATATAGACATTCTTGTGAGGTTTTATTGTCTACTACTCTACGTCTATCTCTTGTAGTATAAAATATTGCTGTTTCTCTAGTAGGAAATCTTATTTTCAATAACAAATCTAGAGAGTAGTACGTGAGTTTTATATGCGAATAGATTTGCGAACAGCAAAGGATTGGAATATTCTCCCAGTGTCCGACCGTACTCCGTGTTCTAATGATTTGGGACCCTTTAAAATCAACAGAGACTGGAGGCAAACGTAGTTTGTAGATATTTAAAACAAAATTTGAAATATGACAACTTTAGAAGTCTTCTTACTTAGGTTTCATGTTTTATTTTTGGAAACTTTTATCAAATATTTTCTTGTTTTTTTTTTGTAAAAAATTAAAATAAAAGAAAATACTTTTTTTTACAAAAAAAAACATACAAAAACTGCTTCCAGGAGGAAATTCAATTGCACTATGTGCATAATGTGGTTTGATTTACCAATTCAAAGGTTATAAAACTTGAAATACTCTTTTGAAAGTTGTTTCTTTTATAATATATCTGTTGTATTATAATCGTCGATTATATAATCATTATCAGTTAAATAAGTCTTACAGATGTATTAATATGGAATTACTTTTGTAAAATTATACAAGCAAAATCCTTAGCAATACGCTTAGCAGCTATTTCTACGACATTTCTTATTATTTGGAATATTTTTACTTAAAATTTACTAAGGGATGTAAAATGATTAGCTTCTCACTTTCTATAATATATTTCACGTAGTGCTATGTGAAACTATTGTCACATCTTTTATCCCAACAGTAGTAATTATTAGCCATTTATTTTTATTGCTTATAACCTCAATTAGAATAATCAGCATTTACATTTCTGTTACTAGTTTAAATAGAGTGACAGTAACAAATATTTCTGAAACATCTATATTTACATTGTAAAGGATTGAAAATAGCTAGGAATGCTATGCTTTCGCTAAATTTATGTCAAATTTTATGAACATTCGTCCCCAGAGACGAAAGTAGGCTTAGTGTTAGAGCATTTGGAACATCGCGCCAGTCATGGCTGCAGGCCAAGCTTTAAAATGATTCGTGCACACAATAACACATTAAATTTCTTTAATGCCGTCGCTAGTGATGTGCTAGGTCGAGTTAAAACTGTCGGTGAAACGGTTACAGCTTTAATATATGTAGATGTTTGGACAATGAGCTTCGGCCTCAATTTTGCTTTTCGTTTCAATAAACAAATTATACGAACACGAAGGCGATTTTTTAACGGTTGAATATATAGATGAACACCGTATATGAAGATTAGTTCGTGTGGTAAAAATAATGTATAAGTTGTCGCAAAGAGGCAAAGCAGGAATTAAAGGCTTATTTCTTTTTTATCAGTCCTTTTTTATTTTGAGTATTTTTTACTATTTTATCAAAACTCTAAATATAAAACTTAAAAAAAAAAACAATTTAAAAAGAAAGTCTAATAAATATTTTATTTTCTTCTTTTGAATAATTATGACTGATTTAAAAATAATATTATGTGTCTCTAATGTAATATAATGTATCATTAATGTATCTCTGCTTACCCCGAAAAGGATTTAGCGTAAAGGTATATTGTTAAAATAAAAAATAATTCATTCTGAGGGTTAAAAAATACGGGCGTATACGGCGTATAATAATTGAAAATTTAACTTAGTTCGTCTCTTAGGTGTTGAAAATTCATAACAAAAAAATATAAGATGAAGACGATCTAAATATTTTTAATTTACGACATCCATTTGCGTCACACATAGATTTTACTAAAACACTTGAAAATTAGAAATATCGGAATTTTGACATTGAATAAAATGTAAAGTAGGTCATAATGACAGTTTTTATTCATATCAAAGTTTATTTAGAGCGGCTAGATTATAATTTATCTTTGTTATTTGGAGATTTCAGGGTCATAAATATTCAACGTAAAACTGTAATGTTTTTGAAAAGGTTTACGTTTATAAAAGTTAAAAATGTGTCCTTTGAAATTTATATTACTTTATCCTGACACTACACAGTGACCACACCACTGGCTTTTGGAGGTAGGTCGAACTAGGTCATGGCCATAGTATACAGGTGTTTAATACCGTCATAGTGACTCGCTTTGGCCTGTCGCGTTTCGGAATCTGCTTGTGTATATCCAGTAACTCATATACCTAGAGACCTTCAGTCGTGGTATATGTGGGCCGACATGATAACGGAGACTATCAATAGATTTTCATCCTTTGTTGGTCGCTTTCGTTTTTGGACTACACTGTACTTACCGTCAGGTACTCTGTAGTCACTATGTCAAGCCAGTGTAAAAAAAAACACGCCTGATGGTTAGCATGGTGCTGTCCAAAAATGACAACGACTATCGATAGTTGCAGCGATCATGCCGGCCTGCACAAATATCTCTTCACATTATGATAAAAAATATTTGGAATACTCAATAAAAATAATACGTATAAAGCCAGTTGAAACTAAAATATGTTTGCTCTTGACTTGACTATAAGGCGGTAAAGTGGATCGTGGTCACAGCTCACAAGTGCAAAGACCGTCATAGTGACTTGCTTCAGTCTGTTGGGCACAAGGATCAATCAGCTTGTACATCTAGTCATTCATATATCGAGGGGTGAAAGGCCATTTGCTATAAGCGACTTTTTTGGTGATCTAGATTACTAGATAGATATATTAATATATATTTTCGTAATCAGCGTTTTTTACTTATTCCGAATAGATACTGATACTTTTAGATACTTTTTTGATACTTTTTTTGATACTTTTTTTTACTTTTTTTTTCTTTTTTTAGTATCAGTAAAAAGTAATTCACCAAAAAATGTCGCTTAAGCCAAATAGCCTTTCACCTCTCAATATATAGAAGCTTTTTGTCATGGTATATGAAGGTTGGCATGACAAATCGAGTGTCAATTGATTCTGGCCTTTGGCGGTGGCTGGCATTATTGGGCTTAAGGTATACACTCCATCAGCTACGATGTAGTCACTCTAACAAGCCAATGTATAATACAATTTCACCTGATGGAAAGTGATGAAGCGAATGATGGAGAGCGCCTATCCAATAATAAACTCGTTGCTCGCTTATTCTTAAAGTAATAAATTCATGGAAGAGATTATCTAGCCATTTACTTTAAGTGAATTACTAAACATTTAGGTTTTTTAGAGCAAGCTTTTAGGCCGACCATTTTTCTGACTGCTGATAATTCGAGCAACCAACCGCTAAATGGGGCCAAATCCATTAGGCAAGCTTTGTTTATTAGGTCAATAACATCATGTAGAAAGTACTTGCTATACTCCTATGGTTGAATCCTTCTAGGTTTTCTCCTAAATTACCTTCATAAAGTCCATTGTTTTAGCCTCACTCGGCAAAGTGACAACACCACCCTTAACGGTCATGCAAAGAGGAACAATCGATATTCGCAGTGACATTGCTGGCCTGTATAAATAACATATCTCTTCCCGCTTTGTTAAGAGGGCCCAATATCAGAGGACAGTAGAAACACACTCGCCGGAAGACCATTCTACAACTCAGCCACTCGACAAAAGTAAGAGTTAGAGAACTTCTTAGTCCTAGCCGGGACATGAGATACTGTATCCCATATCTGTGACTCCGAACCCACGTACATGGTTCTTTTATAGAATGGAGAGGGTGGACGGAGGTTAAATAACTCTTCAGAATACTCGTCGTGTTATAGACGTGTTTTTGCAGCGGCCGATGTCTTACAATAGGCTGAAATTGATTTCTAGTTTTTTTTTAACGTTTCTTCAGTGCATTTGTATTTGCCGCGTTTCGCCGCTCTAGACACGATGGTTTATATCGGCGTTGTTCATTAGTTTCAAAGTGACAGTTGTCACTAATGTCAATGTGAAAAAACCAAGGAAGCCTATTAAAATAGCGCACTCTTAAGGAAGCAACAATAATTTTTTACTTTAATAGTTCTTTCTTTGTTTACAAAGAATCTCAACTGTTATTATTTGCAGAACCTATAGAATGCTTGCTAAATTTCGATTCTTTTTAATATCGTAATCTGTCTACAAAAGTAGAATAACATAGAAAACGAATACAAACTGGTTTGGAATGTAAACAATTAGTGTCATCTCCAACATTTCTATTACATTTGACAATGTTCCAAGGCATTGTTTCCCATTTATTCACATGCAGCACTAATGAATATGTTGCAAACTGGGCTTTGAAACAATAATGTTAAACTGGTTGTACAATTTATAATAGATTATTGCTTTCTTGTTTGTATGCAGTAGATTTACGAACCAAAGAATTACTATGTGATATAATTATAATATTTAAGAGATGGAACAAATATTAAAATAAATCGACATTTAACCTTGTTCCACTCTCTCCTTTCCTGAATAGAACCACGCGCGCGGGTTTGTGATGTCACAGCTATACGGTATCTCACATCCTGGCTAGGACTAAGAAGTTCTCTAACTCCTTCTTTTGCCGCGTCGTTGGGCTGTGGATGGTCTTCCGGCGAGCGTGTTTTCACCATCCTATGATATGGAATCCTTTAAGCGTATCGTGAACAGATATTTGTGCATGCCGGCATGATCACTGCGACTACCGATGGGTTTTTTCTTACCTTTCGATAGTCGGCGTTTTTTGGACTGCACCATGCTTACCATCAGGTATGGTGCAGTCACTGTGTCGACACAGTTTACAAAAAAAAATCCCCATTGCAATACCCATTCATTATTTTTGTAGAGAATTTAACGCTCTACAAAAAAGGTTTAACGATTGATGTTAATTTTCAACAACCAGAATTTTCAAATGTCGGGTTAACTGTCAATGATAATTCGTTTTAAGTACCTTGTCCACATTTACTATAAAGCAGGAAATAAAGGTTAACAGTTTTCAGAAGTCTAATTTATATTTTGTAAAATGTTTTGGTTACAATTTTTCTAAAAACATAATATTTTGCCAAATCAGTCAATAAAACAGCTGAATAGAGGGTAAGGTAAACTTCGATCTTGAATAACTTTTGACTGAGTTGATTTATCAAAAATTGACTTCATACCTTTTTAGAGCGATTATTTTTGTAGAGCATTAAATTCTCTACAAAAATAATGTCTGGGTATTGCAATACGATATATCGTTCATTAGTTATAGAAATCAAAAGAAAAAAAAACTTTTGTCCTGTGTTATTTGTATGGGAAATCGAAAAGTGCGATGCGGACAACCTAAATATTAATATTAAGAGCTCATATTTTCAGAGGTCTATTTTGGCATTAAAACGAAACTTTTGAGCGTGGTTCCGAGGAAAAATATTTTTTTTTTTTTTGATACGCCCTAATATATGTTATATATACATAGATTATAGTTACACATAAAATAACGTAATAAAGTGATATATTTATCTTTATAGCACAGTCCATTAACACAATAAATGATTGTGATTAGTCTTTGCATGTCGGAAATATAGATTTAGGTGTGATTTTTTACTGTCTAGCAGTTTATGCCTTTATCTAGTTTAATATCTTTATATAAATTTATTGAACTTACTTCCGCTATAGTGACTCGTTTCAGCCTGTCGCAACTTGAGATCAGCTTGTGTGTGTTAGGTTACTGATATACCTAGAGACCTACCGCCGAGGTATATGTAGGCCGACATTACGACGGCTATTGTTAACGAATGTTCGTTCCCTGGCAGTCGCTTCCGTTATCCGTTATTCCGTTATCGTTCCGTACTTTTCATGAAGTGCAGGGTAGTCAGTTACCCGAGTCAGTATAAAAAAAATGAAAAAAAAAAATAACCTACAGTCCAAATTTATCAACGCCTTATGGGGTATAGAGGGATTGATAGCCTTCTCCATTTTTTAAATTGCCTAAAGACATTGAAGTAAGCGAGAGCCGTCGCAGTTATAAACTAGTACAAAATGTTATTTACGTAATAAAATATGGTCGAATGAATACCAATCAAGAACTTTTGACATCGTCCGTCCTTATCCACAGATAACCTGGAGAAAACACGAAAACTTTCTTATTAAGATTTAGAGGAAAAGTTTTAAAAGTATATTACTTTTTTAAATAATGTTTCGCTTGGTCTATGAAAAAATATATCATAACAAAACACAGCCTTGGCAGCAGTCGGGATGTTTCATACGTTGTTAGTTTATTACTTCAGGCATATATTGTTTACGATATATTGAAATATCTGGAATTATTTATATTTCATATTCTAGCTGGGGTTTTATCCGTATTTTACATCATTACTTATTTTAGATAGGTTTGCTATAAGAAAATATTTGTACTCTTATTTCTGCTACAAGTTAAAGGTAACGTTATTTTATGTAACATTATATGTATATAATTAAATTTACAGTGTAGTTGGAATCGAATATTAACTATTGGATGAAATTTAATGATTTCAGCAAATTGGGATGATTAAAACGATTTTTTTATCATTTATCATATACCGCGATAAGTCAGACTTACCTATTTATGAATAAAAAATCTATTAAAATACTATAAATTCTAGTGAAATACAATACTTTATTGCACTTAGCTAATTAAATGTATATTTGAAAACGTTTATCCTTGAAAAAGAAATTAGGTAAAAAAAATAGCAAATAATAGTAATTTATTTATATATTTTTATTTCTTTTTATAATCAAATAGGATGATTTTTAAAACAAATGTTCTTGAGTTGAGTTCTTAAAGTTTTTGCTAAAATAAAGCTCGATGCAATAAATGTTTAACTTCCTCGAAGATCGTGTTTGTTTTAACCGAACAAACGTAATAAATCAGCTACAAGAAACTCGTTTTTGCATCGTCTGGGATAAATATTTACTGAAAATGCATTTGAGCTCAAGGGATCTCGTTATTTGTATATTATTTTGCCTTGTCATGAAACAATTCTGAAAAAAGAAAAAAGCCTAGTTAAATTATTTAAAAAAATATGGAGTGTTTGTTTTAAAAGATATTGGGATGTAATATATAACGGTTATAACATGTTTTTTAACGTTAAAGATCTCTATAAATATTATAAAAAATTTATTAACAGGCTTTAGACATGACTTCTATATTAATTTGACACCATTTTGGCGATAGTAACATCTGTGTTATTGGATTTCTTCCCTATTTCGTTCATCGGATAGTTTCTGATTATCGTTGTTGTTGGGTATCGGAACAGCAGTAAGATGCCCGAATGGCAAAATTCTGAGGGAATTTGTGAACTTTCTTATAGTGTTGGGGCGGAGTGCACGTCGCTTGGGTCGTTAGTTTTGTCGTCAATCAGACAATACTAAATATTAAAAATATTAACCAACTTTCTCAAAATCACTTCTATATATAACTGTAAAATATTATAAACTAGCTGTCCCGGCAGACCTTGTTCTGCCCTATTTCTCTAAAACAAAGTCACATTGTTTTTTTTAATGTTAATAGTTTCCCAGTCATATTTTTTTGAAAATTGATTGAAGCAACCTGGTCTTAATGGTATATGTTTAAAAATTGACAAATATTGACATTAATATTTATACGTCACTCAATAATTGTTTTCCCTTCCCGAAACCCGTCCACTAACATTTAAATTTTATGGTATGGTGTTAAAGTTCAAATTGACTTATAACAAATCTTTTGTATGAGTATATAGAAAAGTGGTGTTTTTAGACTTTTTCAGACATTTTTTTTTATTTTTCTCGTAACCAGCTTCCCCAGACTTCAACAAACACAACAAAAAAGAAATCAGCCAAATCGGTTCAGCCGTTCTCGAGTTTCGCGCTTATCAAGACATTTAGCGATTCATTTTTATATTATAGATAGATAAGCAATAACGCAACTGTTTATAGACCACAACTGGTGGGTTGTTAGCTAGCTTACTGTTATTTAGTACAAAAAAAACGTAACATTATTTAATCAATATTATCTCATACTTCCTTAATGTTTCATTTTGAATATGTCAAAAGTAACGAGAAATATGGTTACATTTTTCTACTTTGGTGGTATTTTTTAGCCGCGAAGGGTTGTCAAACAGCAACGTAAAACCACGAGGATTCATCTAAAATTACAATAAGCGTAAAAAAAAGGTTGGCATTCCAAACATCCACATTACGTCTATAATTCACGGTTAACGTGACAAGAGCTCTCATCTATCAACAGCCTGAAAGCGTCAACACTCGTAATTATAACCTATAAATATAAATCTTTACGTTTATTGAATCATGAAGGGGTTGAAAACAATTTTAAGGTTTTTACATACTATTTATCCTCAAACTTCTATTTCGTCTAGATGGCCTGATAGCGTAGTTTGTAGTAACCCAACATGAAACAAGAAGGTCCCGGGTTCGAATCCCAGTACTGGCAAACTGTGATGAGCAGATTAATTTGTCGCGAGTCAAGGATTGTTATTTGGATGAAAAAATATGAACATACTTTCTATATTATCCGCCCAATTAAAGGTGACTATATTCTGAATTCAACAGCCAAAGTAAAATTGTGAATGTTAGCCGTTAAATTTTTATAATATTATAGAAACAAAACTGTGACTATGAGAATATGCTGGATAAAATTCGATCGTATTATGCAAAGACTGTCGCTTCAAATGATATCCAGCTACGAACCTATCTCATGGAGCAAAATTTGCCTTTCATGTTTCAGCTGATATTTTTCCGCAAGTCAAGAAGCTTGCGTACAAACTGCTGCGACAAACAATCGGGAAATTCTCGTTAATTAGTTGTAACTTTTTCAACTCCTAGATTGAAATATCTTTTTGTTATAAGATATAATTTAATGTTGCTCAGCGTGCTATGCCGTGGTCGTAGTTTTATTATTATTAAAATAAATAAAGTAGTTTATGACGGGGCTGTAGAGAACTGATTACAGGACTCACGGTTCCTGTCTATATGCAGAAGTATGCACCTTTGGGGTTTTTAGTCGGTACAAGTCCAATACACCTTGACCGCGGTTCCTTCGCTTGCGGCCGGGACATTCCAATGAGGATTTACTCCAAGTAAAAAAAAAGGTCCTGAAGTTTGGGCTGTCCAATGATATGTTTCTCAGAACAAGTATTTATATGTATTCAGAGAAAAAGAAAAGTATTGCATTGTAGGATAGCTACGAAACTATATAATAAACAAGAATCTTTTAGATTAGCCATTTTATTTATTAGATTTGCCATTAGCCATCTTTTAGGCTTAGCCATCGACAAGCGCAGAATATACATATTTTGTCAAACGAGTATAATAAAAAAGAAAAACAAATAAATAAATTTATAGCAACTTTATTCCCCATCCTGCAACGCCTTTGGCACGTATATTGGATAATTAAAACCTAATTTAGCTAGTAACAGCGTATTAACGAGTTATTGTGCGGTTGTAAATGAAACTGACGGCCCATGCCTTGTGTGGGATGGAGCCTGTTTATAACTGGGCTCATTCGAAGCGGTATTATTGTTTATTTCGCTCGTGAATTTAGAATTATATGTGCATAAGGGCTGTTTCGAATCATAAATGCTCTATAATATGTACAATTTATTATCCAGTTTCCCTATAATATTATAAGCTGCATTATAATCGTTATTTAGACTATGGTGGGTAACTTAGGTAATGGATTTTTAATTTATAGATTTCATACAATATCTTATACAATGATATTATCATTTCTTTGACCACAGTATACAAGTGTGAAGGCTGTCATAGTGACTCGCCTCGGCCTGTCGCATTTTGGGATTAATTTAAGTATATCTTCTTGTTCGTATACCTAGAGACTTTCCATCGTGGTTTATGTGGGCCAACATAGCAATGGTGACTGTCAACGGGTTTTCATTCTTTGGCAGTATTTGTAGTTCTGCTCGCCGAGCCGTCGGAAATATCTGGATTCCCTGGCTCGGCGAAGGCGAAGAGAGGGCAGTGCTGGCACCCCGGTGGTTTTAGTCGGGGCAGGTCCGATACACCGAGGGGAGTGGCCCTCACCACTTCCTCTGACGGTCCGTGGATATTCACGGGGTTAACAAAAAAAAAAGTATTTGCAGTTCTTGGACTACTGTGTACTTTCATTTAGCCGCAATGTAAACACTTTGTCTAGCCAGTATAAAAAAACACCATAATAAACCTATTGTTGGATCCGGGATATAGACCTCTCCTAAGGTTGCCCACTAAACCAGATCTTCGTCTCTTCTCATCCAACTATTGCCTCTTTTCTTGCGCAAATCGTCGCACCACCTAGCCTGAGGGCGTCTTGTTTATCGACCCACAAACTTGACTCGAAAAATCACAAAGAGTATCGGTTTTTTGGCGAATATCCACCACTATTTCAACTTGCAGAAACTTTGAGCTGTATCAATAGCTTTAGTTTTCTGACGAATCACTTTATACTCGATTCGATCCTTCAAAGTAACACCGAACAAAGCGCGCTGAGCGACGTTAAATTTTTGGACTAGCCGTACCGTTAGCGTTTACTAAGCTGATTTTTCTCCTTCACCAAAACACATGATATTTAAAAACGTTATATCCTATATAAAGGCTTTTTTTTTCTTTACTGAGAGTATTTTCCTCTGTGAGTAAATCTCTCCGTTTTTTATGGCCATTGGGGTAAAAAACAACTTAAATATAAGTATGAATACATTTTTTTTTAAAGTCATTCATTTGTTTTTATTCCAGGCAAATTATAACTTTCCATAAGGGACAATATTAATCGAAATGTAAATGCATAATTAATGAATATACTTTTATTTTCTACTTACTGCCATTTTTAACCGTAAGACAACTGTTTTAACTTGAAGTCAAATGTTTATTAGTGCAAAATCTATACTAATATTATAAAGCTGAAGAGTTTGTTTGTTTGTTTGTTTGAACGCGCTAATCTCTGGAACTACTGGTTCGAATTGAAAAATTATTTTTGTGTTGAATAGACTATTTATCGAGGAAGGCTTTAGGCTATATAACATCACGATGCAACTATTAGGAGCGAAGAAATAATGGAAAATGTGAAAAAACGGGGAAAATTATTCATCCTTGAGGGCTTCCATTGCGTGCGCTGCAAAAACGGTTCAAGATACCAAAAATATATGTAAGAAAGAATTATACCTCTTCGAATGATCTAAAAAAATGTCCGTGATAGTATATGTCTATCTTTTAAGATTAAGTCACTAGAACCGTTTTTATGGTAAACAAATTTGGTTGAAATTAATGCATTATCTGTTAAGAGTTGTATCAACGTAATAATATTAATCTTTATCCAAATAAATGTGTTGTTGATTAAGAGTATTTAATTGTAAACAAAATTGTCTTTGATATCACTTAATTTCAATGAACATCTTAGAAGATATTACAATAACTTATATAGCAAAACAACGTTTGCCGGATCAGCTAGTATTGTATAACCTTACATATATTTTGATGAGAGTTCGCTATAGAGAATATTCATCGTCGCTTCAAGTGTTAATTTATACGATACATAATAAATAATTTGATATTAACTGCTAAGTAGGGTGATTAATAATTTGTATTTACAATTAAATGGAAGTGTATCAAAACTAAGTGCTGTAGAACTATATATGAGTAGACATGGGTCTTTTAATCGTATCGAAATTGCTACGTTCAGTGCAACATGAGGTCGTATTGACCCAAAAAGAGTTATCATACGGTGGCAGACCAAATATAATATTATCTATTGTGTAGTGAATATAACCATTACAACGTACTAGGCTGATTTATAGACTCAACTTTAAGTTTGCTTAGACTTTAGTAAAACATTACAATTTATATTACTCAATCAATGTTGATTTGGTAAGTCATAGAATTTGTCCACATGGACTTGGCTTTGTAAATACTATGGCTATACTCAAGTTCCTATTATATATTCAGGTTTTTGTCAAATCGAATTAATTTTTTTAGAAATTCGCCAAGCACAGTCGAAATAGCTTTTATAAATCTCAGCCTTAGATGAAGGTATTGACTAAAAGGTGCCGCAGCGAACGTGATTACAAATGATTTTTCTAATATTTTTAAATGTAATTCTAATTATTATAGACAAACTACACTGAATAAATTTGCTAAACGTTGGTGTAAACCCCATTAAGATGTATTACGTAATTTACTAAGATAAGCAAATACACGGCCAAACTGATATAATAAAAATTACAATCGAGACTACAATTTATACCATCTAAAGATCAAGTTTAACTGATGCATTGACAATCATTATATTTACTTATTATATTTTATTATTTTTGCAAATATAGAAATTAAGTCTTTGTAAACAATATTCGTTTATAATCTTGTTAAAATTCGAGTGTATTCTTCAACGTTCCTTTTACTTTGTACTTTTGAGATAAATTAATATAATAAAGATATTAAAATACATCCACGCTGCATTCTTATCGAAATAAACTAACTTTATTATATATTTGTTTGTAAATATATTTTGTTTTATTTTCAGAATGTCTTCCAAAGTGGATTCAGTACAAGTTGACGTCAAAGTGAGTAGTTTTTATTTAAAAAATTACTTTAAATTATTCTAAATAATGGGAAGTTATTAATATTATATAAATTAATGTATTGTTACTTATAGTAACCACTTACATTTAGCATCTTTAAGCATGTTGATAATTTATATATAAATAGTACAAAATATTTTATATTAATACCAAGTAATATTTTTATATTAAAATATGTTTTCTTTGAATGAAATGGCTTTTGATATATAATATTCTCTTCGAAGCTAGAATATTCTTATAAATTATGGAAGTCTTATTCAGTAGTCTAGATGAGACGCTGAAACTAGCTGTTGATTTAATTTTTCTCCCGTGGCATAGAAAATTTTGTAGATTAAATAAATAACTTTATAAGATATGAATATGGATTCACAACAATATGGGTTCATACTTGTATGGTTAAGTGTATGTTGTTGTATTATTTGGAATTAGAGATGGGCAAAATGTAATCTGATTAATGATTACAAAATGTAGCCGTAATTTTAATTTTCTTGCTCTCTAATCATGATTAAATCCATTTAAAACATTAAGAAATCATAAATGTGTATGCAATCTGGGATTATTTAGTGTTTAAAATATAGATGAGCAAAATGTAGTCATATTAATGGTAAACAACGTAAAATTTAATAGTAATCAGTTTTATTAATCTGATTAAATTTTGCCCATCTATGTTTGGAATTAAAATTGGAGCTTTATTATTTTATCTGAGTAATGCGGGGGTTATTTGAGCGGGATTCGAAAAACAAATAAGAACAATCTATGAAAAATAAACTAATGTAATCCTGCCTAATGTGGCTGTGATATTTTAGTAGATATGGGACCGGTTTCTATATGCGGCAAAGCGGATGGTTGTAGCTTCGGATCCCTGTACGCATCTTTGCGTTTTTACAGAGTACGTACTATTGTTATACCCACGTTATGTTCCCAGAAGTGCACACCTACTCCTAACGCAGCAGATTCTTCATTTTTGGTGGCATACCTGCCATGATTACTGGCCTTAACATTCCGTTCCTGACAAACATTCTCTCCATCCATCCTCAGTCTACACAAGTATTCTAATCCGACCAGTTCACTCTAAAAATTGTATCCAGGTCTATATTAAATCCTTTTTTCTTTTTTTTTAAACCGCATACCATTTTCCGTTATAACAGTACGTATTTAGGCATCACATGCCCATCGGTGAAAGAAAATATCGTGAAGAAACCCACATGCGATCTAATAGTAATTTCATAAGTGTTGAGAACGTCGATATATTATTTTACCTCTTTTCTTGTTCATTTTATGTTGTTTTATATCATAGAATTTAACGACTTGTCACTTAAAACAACTTTATTGTCAACCGCAGATAATAAAACTTTTAGAATTCACGGGCTTATTTTGAGTCGGTTGTGTCATGCGTGTAATTACTGGTTCCATTTTATGACCATAGAGTGCGCTACTTAAGCAGATATGTCATACAACTCATGTTTATCAAACTAGTATGCTTTTTAGGGTTTGCTTGCATTTTGAGATACTTAAAAAATATGATATCTTTATCAAAAATATTATAGAGAAATAGTTAACTAAAAGGTATTTATAATAGATTGATAGCGTAATTTGTAATGGTCCTACTTGTGACGTTGAAAGTCACGCGTTCAAGTCCCGGTATCGGAAAGGTATTCTTTGATGAGCAGATTATCTGTTACCCATAAAGCTAACGTAAGCTTTGTTTGAGGTTAGGACTTTCTTTTCGAACTGGACAATATAAATGATGGTTAGGATACCTGGGATGACCTTCACAACTGAACCGGTCAAGAGGGCGAACACTCAGTTGCTCAGCCGGCAAATTTATGGGTTGGATGGCAACGCAGGGGAACCCTTATGGGTACGACCTGGACTTGGGTCGCCATATGAAACCTAACGGTGATCTACTAGCGTTTCGGAAGCGACTACCTTCAGAAGAAACGCCGAAAGAAACACAAGGCTGCGTCTGAGTGGGAGGTTAGGTCCAATGTGCATAATATTTTTCAAAAAGTTTCATCAACACAACATTTTATATTTTTAAAGTTATTACTATATTAACGTAATTGCTTTTTATTATTGTTTATTTGTGATTATATTGTTTTGAAATTGTATAGTTATAACTTTCAATGATTAATTTAATTTTATTTAAATAGCAAAAATATCTTCAGTTGTAAATAAATTTTATTTATGGTCACAGAATACATTTTATGCAGTAGCGTTCATTCCATAGATGCATCCAAGCATTGCACGCCCTTATGATAAATCAATCTGGAATAAATTGCTTAAAGTTAAATAAAACAGGAACCATATATATTCATATATATTCTATATTCACGCTGTCTATCTTCCCTATGAAAGCAATATAATACTTACTATCATAATATAATATTCAAATAATTACGTGAATTCTGCCTACTCTTTCGAAGTACCCTATGCACGTCACTGATTTTATGTTTACTATATATAATTTAAACAGTTTTAAGAAAACATTTTAGCAAAATTATATCACAAAACAAAAGTACTTATGAATTAATTAATGAACGTGTTATATTTAATTTTGTTCCTAGCAGCTGTAATTCCAATTATAATTAATTATATATTTTACAACAAACAAATGAAATTTATATATCCTTGTAGAAGAAATTGCTGTCATACAGAAATAGACAGAAAATGATTTTTACATTTAATATCTCTGAATCTATACATAGTAAAAGTATTGCAATAAAGTGATGCGTATCTTTGTATTTTTTTATTTTCATGAAATGTAGCTTTTAGGTAGGTATCACGTCGCTTAGCAAGTCAAACCAAATGTAGCATTAGAAAAAAGAGAAATATGCTTAAAAGCGAATGCATTTGTAAGAAGACATGATTCGTGGTGATGTCACCGCATAAACCCAATCCAGAAACGTATGAGAGCAATGTCGGATCGTAGAGTTTTGGTGTGGAGCCAACATTAACAGCAGGCTGATATTTCGACGAGCACACGCTGTCGGTTGTAAATCTTTGGATAAAGCTGCATTTAAATAACATGTTTTACATGGACATTAAAACGAGCAATACGTTTTATTCTACAGTGTACTCTGAAGTATGAAAACATAACTTAATATTTTATCTTCAGACACGTCATTATTTTAACAGAGCCTAATAAGTCATTAGGAGATTTCAATGCTACGGAAGAAAGAAAAAAAATGTATATAGAGCTAATCAACTGTTTCTACGCTATACCTTGAGAATGAAGATTAGCTTCGGTACTAACCATATTGGGCATGCCATGAAAACGAGCGCCAAGTGCATACAACCATTAATAAATCTATGGTCACATCAAAAGGAATACAGCGTGATTATATAATTCATCCTACTTCTAGAATTCAGCTATTTTTTGTCATTTATTGACAAGTTTACTGGTATGAAATAAATATTAATACATATGAATGAAATATATTTTCTTAATACTGTGGATTGGGTTTATAGAAAAAATTTGAATAACAGTTTGTAGGATAATACTGCAAGGACAGAACTGTTTACTCGACTTCAAAATATGAACACTTGTGTCTATAAGACGCTCTTTAATTTTAAGGAATAATATGATATTGCTAACAAGTGCATTATAATTTTTAACGATATTTGTGACGATTTCGATTGTATTGGAAATTGTAAGAAACAACGAAGTGATTCTGTAACGGTTCCTGGTTTCTTTTGAGATCTGGAAGCCTAAAAATTAGCTTACACCGCTCTATTTACAATAAGTACATCAAAACGTTAAAGGTATTCTATTCAATTAGCTAAATTATAGAGTATTTTTTTAAAAGATGGATCTTTTCTTCCGTTGCTAATGAAATTGATACAATAAATTATGATACATACGAGCATAGCAGTATTTATGAATGGAAGCGTCTATACAATAAATAATACGTGCAAAATTGACGGAAGTACGGCTGATGTTGTTTTGACGATTTGCCCAAGACAAATAGTAGACGAGGCGCCCGTTAGTATTGGGGTCGGTACCGAAATACATAGTAGCGAGTCTGCGGACGGCAGTAGGAGGCGGGCGGCGCACGCGCCTACCGCGCGCTACATCTCCCGGATTCAAATGTACCCGATCATTTACGACACACGCGCTATATTTATCCGCTGCGACCAGATTAATCTGCATGTTCCGTTCAAAAATAAGTGATTCTTGCCTAAAAACAAGTGATGTGAAAATTGATCTACGAGTGTCGCTCCAGTGTAAGTTATAAATGTGATCGCTGGATAAACAAACTCGGCTGAGAGCGAAAATCTTTTTCGCAGGAAGTATATAAAATATCTAGCGTTGAGCAGGCAACCCTGTGAGTATTCAACAAAATCTATTTTTCACTATTTTGACAATTTGCCAGAATCCATTTGATGGTTAATAATATTCGTAGTTTTGCTATATCTAACGGAATAAACTTCGTTTCAGCATCATGAATCCGCCTTCAGCTATACACAACGCGATGAGCCGGGATCGCAAACCATTCACATACACCCCGGGTGGACTTGATCTTTCGGAGATCAAATCAGAACGTATGGCAAAAAGGATAATGAGAAATGCAATGAATCCAGGACTACCGGAAATGCCCGCAAACTCAATACAATCTCCACCTATGCCGTCTTCACCTGTCATTGTTCCTAACTTCAACTGTCTGCCAGTACAAGTATTTCCGACGTTCAATTTACCAGCAAACCCTAAATCTTTGTTAAGAACTCGCAGTATCCCAGATCAACCAAGAGAAGCGCGAGGACAGAGAGCCGCATTATCTCAGTTTGATGATTCCAGTAAAGCTAACGTAGGAAACTCTGAAACAACTAATAATGGTGTATCGTCATATCATCAAGTAAACAAAAATAATAGACCAGCATCTATGTACGAATATAGTTCGCTTCCCATTAATTATTTTTCAGAACCAACCACAAATTGCAGTAATGCTGATCATAAAGAACTAAGACTTCCAGAAATCAGTTATGACGCAGAATATTTGACAATGCCACCAAAAATAAATCAGGCTGTTATTATCGATAAAAACCAAAACCCTGAAACCATTCAAAATAATGAAAAACAATTACGGAAAAATATTAACACTATTATAGATGTACCTGTTACACTACTTTCAGATACAAGATTAAATAATTCACATCCGATAAAGCAGCCCCTTGAGGACGAAACGGGGAATATTAAACAGGTTCAATTAAAATTACTGTATACATACTATATTTATATCTATGTGTGTGTTTATGCTCTATGTTATATGTATTTATTATACAACATTAAAGAACTATAGACAATTACTAATGTTCCTTGCCTTGTGAGTTGTAATTTTTGTTATTATTGTATCTAAAATAAAATACTATATTATACTATAGATTAACAAATAAATCTATCTGTTATACATGTAGTTTCTTGTAGTCTTTAATAAGATATAACTTAAGTTATGATGATATTACTAATGGAAAATGAAATAATTTATGTTTTGTTATTTTTCAGAGAGAAGAAAAAGTAAAGAAAACGGTTAAGAAAGAACAAAGAACAGAGCAGCATAATGGAAACATTGAAGCTGAATTAACTGTAAAATTGCCGACGAAAAAGATAGGCCCAAAGATAGAAACTAAAGTGGAAGTGGAAAGGAAAATACTGCCAGATGGTAAAGTTGAAGAAGTTAAAACAACGACAACAACTACAACGATTGATGGAAAAGCGGACGTTAAAACTGAAAAAGAAACAAGGATCCTGTCAGATGAAGAAGCTGCATTGGTAGTGGAAGTGGTAGAAGAAGAGGAAGAAGAAGAAGAGGAACAAGAAGAAGAAATTATAGAAGAAGCTGAAGACAAAAATAAAAATAAACAAACTGTAAAACAACAAGGAAAAGATGTTAAAAAATCTAACGAAGTTGCAACAGTTAAAGAAAACACCCGTAAAGAAAATGTTACTAGAACCCAAGAAAGATCAGAAACCACAACAACTACTTCTAAAAAGGTAGTAGTTGTGCAATCAGATGATGAAGAAGTAGATGAAGAAATAGAAGAAGAGGAGATAGTAGAAGAAGAAGAAGTTGAAGAAACTGAACCTGTTACGACGGTGAGTATAAAGAAATCAGAAAAGCTTTCTACGCCTCCTCCAGATGTTACAGAAAACAAAGTTGGTGACGATGAGGCGGAAGTAGGAGAAGAAGAGACTCCTCATGTAGATGAAGACACTGTGAGCACTAAAGAGGAAGAAATAGTGGAAATAAAAGTAAATTTGAAGGATGAGGATGTTGTTGAGGAAGAGTTGGAAAAGCAAGAGGAATCGGCAACTATGGAGCAAGAAGAACCTAGCACAGAAAAACAAGAAGACGAGGACAAGGAACAATTTGAAGAAGCATTAGAAGCTGGGGTAGAAAAAGACAAAAATTTAGAAAATGAAACTGAGAAACAAGAGGAAGAAAATTATATTAAAAATGAAACAAAAGAAGTTTCTGATAAAGATATGGTTTCAGAAGCTAAAATAGTTGATAAGGAAGATACAGCTGAAAAAGTTGTAGAACAAATACCGGAGTCTAAAAATGACGAAATAAACGTTCTAAAAGATGAACCTGAAAAAGTACCTGTCACAGAAACAAAGATACCTCTAAGAGAACCTTCAATTCCACTAGATAAAATAGATGACATAGAAATTAAACCTATCGGACCCGCTGGCGTTATAACGAAAACTCATACAGAGAAAACAGAAATAGTTACTAGTTCAATTGATCAGCCTCCTGGCGTTCATAGTACGCAAACAGAGTATAATAGGATAGAAAATATTGTTACAGTTAACCGCACAACCAAAACATTAGACCATGCCTACGATAATTTGCCACAACAAGAGATACCTACAGTTAAAACATATTTCACACCAAGTAGAGTTTTATCTTCTCCTATGCCATCATCACCTTACCAACCCGTTTATACTCCAGTGTCCACAGAAAGGCGACACAGCCTATTATTGGACAGGTTAAGTATAGATAGACAAATGCCTTCAGAAATTTACCAAAACCAGGGTTATGAACAACAAAGGCAGATGTCACAGGAGCCACAATCTGAAGTTCTTACGATAAGCAATGTTAAGCCTAGTAAAATTACAAACCAACAGTGGTACCAGCAGTCAAAAGAAACTGTACACAGTAGTACGACACCCATTGCCGCAGAAAACCAAACGTGGAGTCAGCCAGAATCGAAAGTTCAACCTCAGCCTACCTATAAACCTCAACCAAAATATCCTCCATCACAATCCTACCAGCCTCCACAATCTTACCAATCACAACAACAACCTTACCAGTCTCAACCATCTTACCAACCTCAACAAACTTATCAGCCTCAACAATCATACCAACCTCAGCAAACCTACCCGTCACAACAAAATTATCCATCTCAACCTACTCCTCAACCCCAATTCCAACCATCTTACATAGAACCGGTACAAACAAACAAATATTCTACATTTACACCTAAATCGGTGAATCGAGTTAGTAACCTCGACACTACGGCAAGTTCCAACATATCATCGAATCTTTACAGTTTTAATAAAGATGCCTCTGAAACATATCATCAATCAACACAGCAATATAGTTCGTCTTACGTACCTCCTCCATGGGAACAAGATTCTTCTTATATAGCAGACTATAATCAGAACTATTATCCACCTGCAACAGGTACATTAAATCCTACATCAACACCAGCACAAAGCTGGAAACCCACCCCACCGAAAGGTAAATTTTCTAAGCCTCCTCCAACAGCCTACATACCACCTGCTCCGAACCAGTCCTTCGTAAAATCAGTAAGTAACAGTGAGCCTCCTAAGCAATTAGGTCGTAAGACTTATTACAGTGAATACGAAAGACGTTACATCACCGTACCGGAGTCTACTTACATACCACATGATACCAAATTCCAACCCCAACCTGATCCCTCTCCTAAATACTATTATGACAATAATGAAACAAATGAAACTGTGGAGCATCAATGGCGTAAAGAACTTCGCGAGTTTACCGAAAAGACTTCTCAGCCTCAGACACAGACGGAGCAAGCTTCTGTTAAGCCTCCTTGGGAATCTGATCCTAAATATGCAAAAACGGACTTGACTTACACATCAACGCCTACGTGGAGCCAGACAGTGCGGCCGAGATCGTGGCGCGAGAGAAGTTTCGAATCTGAATACGTAGGTTCGCAAGAATGGCCGAAAACCAATACATTGGGAAGAGGTCGACCTTTGACATCTTACAGCAAGAATGAGCCGATCCTTGAAAGAACTAGAGGTGTGTCTGTGGATAGATACAACCCAAATAGTTATCAACCACCAACCACCTTGGAACATCCTCCAGTGCAAACGCACACATTACCAACCCCAGCTCCTCATGGCACTTATCACAACCCAAATGTACCTGCTTACCATTCTCGTGCCTCAGACGAATTGAGGTGAGTTCATACGTATGATATTTTAACAATTTTCACTGTAAGATATGAGTTGTTTTTTGAACTAATATTGATTTGGTGGTTGGAGCAGATAAAAAAGGTAATATTTTAAATTTAGGTTTCGCTCCTTAGGACAGTAAAAGTCCTTTGTTAAATCCCCAATGTTTTGCTCCTACTAGATACATTAATTGTATAATAATTCTGTGTAAAAGAATATTTCTTTTCTATACTGATTTACTTATATACAAATGTTATACACAGCCTTTTTCAAATGATACATTTTTTTTTTACACTGGTTCGACATAGTGACTACAGAGTACCTGATGGTAAGTACAGTGTAGTCCAAAAACGAAAGCGACTATCAAAGGATGAAAATCCATTGATAGTCTACATCGTCATGTCGGCCCTCGTATACCACGACTGAAGGTCTCTAGGTATATGAGCTACTGGATATGCACAAGCTGATCCCGAAACGCGACAAGCCGAAACTGGCCACTATGACGGGCTTTACACCCATGTACTGTGGTCGCGATCCAGACGGGCACCGGCGCCCTACCACCTCGCTGCTGCTCGTTTAGCACCACCCAGAAGTCACGTGTAGGGAAGCTAGGGTAAAGCCTACGGACGCGAGCAGCATCGACTCCCAAAACATACATTATATATAATATTATTTAAGGGCTCTATTTTTTATTTCAGAGAACAACAACAACCAAGCTACAAACAACCTCGCGTTATTAGAGAACAGCGCGCGAGTCCTTTTCAATCAAGATCCTTTAAATATCTTCAATGGATCACCGGCACAGAAGATTAAAAACATAAGCGTATTTATAACATAAGTGTTTATCTATTTTTAAACATTTTTACTCATTGCCGTGTAAATCAGATAAGATTTCTCTTTAAAAACGTAAAAAAAGAATGATTATAAGTGAAAGGCTTTTTTATTATGTAAATTTGGTATAAAATGTTAAAATCTAATTGGTATTTAAATTTATAAATATGTACAGATATTATGGAAATTTTATATCACAATTTTGTATTATTTATATTTTAACGAAATTTCTTCATGACTTGAGAATTTTATAATTTATAATGGGCACTAAAGAACATCTCTATATGTCGAAAGACAAAATATAATCTATTATTTCGAAAAATAATTGAAATTCAATAAATTACTTTCGTAATCCTACAATTCTTTAAATCGAATTATATGTGATTATTTGAAGGAAAAAGAAAACAATTATATGTATAACAATTAACTATAAATGTATATATTTGTACTTTTTAGTTATATTCGAATGGAACGAATGGCATTGATAAATTATTTAACTCTCGTTATGTTGTCCCAGTTTTTAGTATCTGTGCTATGTTGATTTGTTAAAATTTATACACTTTTCTTATTGGATCTTTCTATAAAATCTCACACGACGTTAACTTACAAAACTCCTTAAATTATGTATTCTCACTATAATAACCAAGTATTAATCAAATTTAATTAACGAATAAGAATTACTATACAAAGAAATAATTAAATTACATTGTTTATATATTAATACTTTGTTAATATTGTAATAACAATTGATTTTATAATTAATTGTTTTGTTTTATCAATTAATTATCGGAGTTTTGATACAGACATAAATATTAAGGATTTTATTAAGAGATAATACGCCAAAAATATTAAATTACTTTGCATTGTACTAGTCACTAAAGGTGTTTTGTTTTCGTATCATTTTTAACAAATATAGTCATCAATTGCCTTTACGATATTTGTAAACACTTCAATCATAAATTAGTTTAAGGAATTTAATGAATGTTTATTTGCATTTTATAATAAAACATGGCTTAGTTTTAAATCTATTATAAGTAAAAGATTTAATTAATGTTGTTAGTAACACGAATGTTTAGTTAGTTGGTGTACCATTGATTCATTGCGAATTTTGTACAAAAAATACGTTATATGATCAGTAGTCAGTACACAAGTGTTGCTTAATTTATTTAACAATTAATAATTTATTTATTCACAGTTCAGGTAACAGCAGCCAAAGAAATTATTTATTAAAACGAATTCTCTTTCATTACGTTATAACATTTTCCTATTTTATATTGTGAAGTTATTGTTGAGTTTTATGTAATAAAATGTTTAAATGAGCTGATTATTCATTTGCTATATAAACAACGCATTGTAATATCTTTTTTATTTTTAATTAATTGATAGTATTTTTAATAAAGACACCATAGCGCTGTCTGTAGAATTGAAATTGTAGAAAACCAAATACTCACGGAAAATTTAAGCCAAAAATATTATTTCGTCATGGTATATCCCTGACGGGGTGAGCAGAGATACATTACTGCTTGTATCCACTTTGTACTTATATGTCGTGGCTAACGTGACCAGTAGCGCAGCTGGTCGTAGTCCTCGGGGAACTTACAAATGACATTTCTATCAGATGTCATACGGGTTTTCTTACGAAGTTTTCCTTTACCAGTGAGCATGTAGTGCCTAAATCCGTAGGTACTCTGGAAAGACCCACTAAATTCTATATACTTTAATATTAATTAAATGATGCACTTCGTAATGTTTGAGTAAAACTAAGTAAAGGCAAAGTAGCGTCTATAAATCTTAATTTTAGTTTATGATGTTCAAAATTCTTAAAATACTCGGACCTAGTTCGGATATTATATACTAGCTGATCCGGCAAACGTAGTTTTGCTATATAAGTTATTGTAATATCTTCTATGATGTTCATTGAAATTAAGTGATGTCAAAGACAATTTTGTTCATAATTAAATACTCTTCATTAACAACACATTTATTTGGATAAAGATTAATATTATTACGTTGAAACAACTCTTAACAAATAATGCATTAATTTCGACCAAATTCGATTACCATAGAAACGGTTCTAGTAAGTTAATCTTAAAAGATAGACATATACTGTCGGGGACATTTTTTTAGATCATTTTAAGATGAATAATTCTTTCATACATATATTTTTGGTATCTTGAACCATTTTCACAGCGCACGCAATGGAAGCCCTCAAGGATGAATAATTTTCCCCGTTTTTTTCACATTTTCCATTATTTCTTCGCTCCTAATAGTTGCATCGTGATGTTATATAGCCTAAAGCCTTCCTCGATAAATAGTCTATTCAACACAAAAAGAATTTTTCAATTGGAACCAGTAGTTCCAGAGATTAGCGCGTTCAAACAAACAAACAAACAAACAAACAAACAAACAAACAAACAAACAAACTCTTCAGCTTTATAATATTAGTATAGATTCGCACTGCCATTGATCCGGATCCGTGAAAATATGAATCTTCATTAGAATTACTATAAAAGGATATGTCAATACGACAGGAAATTCTATATAAGTTCAAACACGGTTCCAGTGCCATATACGAAGATTTATGAAATAATATCTATTTTGGTCTGACAATATACTAATACCAATTGGAGATTTACGGATAACGGATAGAATTCGGATGATGGATGTAGTGTGTAAATTATCAAACAAATAGTTCTATTTAGGAAAGTCTTTTCACGGATTTAGATCGGACTCAACGTAACCGCCCTTAGAAAAATAAATATATTCGATAGATTATGAAACGATGTTTAACCGAATTTCCCCATGATTTTTCCAGTCTTAGTTAAAATGCAGGGTTGTAGTCACGTCCGCGAACAAATAAGGATATATGTGTTCCCGTCTCGATTACCTCCAACGCTCCAAGAAATCGTAAAAACTTCCTCTTTACGGTTGGTACAGGGAAAACCTCTTCCTGCCGCCAAACTATCTGAGCTTACGCCATGTACGAGTTAACGCGTAATGCGCTCGATTTAAAATGCACAGCTTTAAAGGAAAATTCAGTCGTATTGAAATAATACTGTGGTACTGTATTTCTCATATTATAATCGAATTATTATTTTATTTTTTTGTTTGGGATATACATACGAACATGCATGGACAACGCCATCTGTTGAAAGGTGAAGAAGGGTAGAATAATGGACCGCATCCGCCCAACAAATGCATGTTCACACTTCTCTTAAGAGCTCTAAAGGTATATCCATTATTAGATAATATTTAAATCCTTATCCAGATATTTGGTTAAAGTGATATACGAGTAATATATTTTAAGAAATCATTATATTTAGATACATGTTATAATAGCAACTACATCGAATTAAGAAATATCTTCTTGAAAGAATAATCTGTTAGGTATAAAATGCGTGACTATAAGTAAAGCGATATATTTTCTATGTTTTCATAAGTTTATTCATGCTCAAAGTGTCCTATCAGCCATTTCTATCAGATCAGAGTCCGAGAAGATATCCAATTAAAATCTGTAGCATTACTGGCGAGAAGCCCTCATAGAAAATAATAATAATAATAATAATAAAACATTTATTTGGCACACAACACAACAAACAACACAGCAAAATAGGTTATTAAAGATAGAAAACAAAAACAGTAAACACCCTATGTTGTGATGATGCGCCAAAGGGAGGTCAGCTCAGCAAATGCTAAGTGACCAGCCGAGCCACCCAGCGCTGATTTTCAGCTGACACCCATTTATTGAATCGACGCGCAGAAAACAGCAAGGAAGGGATCAATGGAGTACAGATACACAAAATTTAAAGTATCATAGATAATAATATGAAAATACACATATACAAGAACAGAAATATAAGACCAACAGATAAAATATTTAACACCCATTAAAAAATTATAATATAAAATATTAGTAAACACTGTATAATAAAGCCTCTATAATAGAATTTTAAATTAATAAAGAGTTTAAACATTATTGCAGAACAGACCGATTGCATATAATAAAGCAAAAAAGTCCAAGAGATAGTAACTGTAAATAATATCGAATACAGTCAAAAGATAAACAAGACAATTAAAAAATTAAAACTATATGATAATTTCAATGATAAAGCACACACATTATATGGCGTATTGATCGAAATTATATATTTAAATAATATGCACAATACTATAAAAATAGGTAAAGTGTATAGAGCGCAAAAAAGTTAAATAATCTAATACCAATAAAATGTTTTTATAGAATACCTAATATCAATATAATATATATATATATATATATATATATATATATATATATATATATATATATATATATATATATATATATACATATATATATATATATATACACACACACACACATACACATACATATACATATACATTTGAGATTAGCAGTGCATCACAACACAGGGCAACTGGAAAATAATTTATACAATGAACAAAAGACATTAAAATTGTATATAGATAAAACAAAGAACACCCTGAACACCGACCAATTTAATTGGCCCCAAAAATTTTCTTAATATCTAAATCTGTACGTATACGATGAACTCTTTCAGCATCATCTTGTCTACTAAACAACTGACCATTCTTTGTCCAAACGTATTTCCAATTGAGCCTACGCGCGTTCTCCCGCGCTCTAGCGAGCAATTTCCTGTTTATTTTAGTAAGGCGCTCATTTATATAGAAACGTATTCCGAGTTCCCCGATGCCCAATTCAGAAGTAGTGAGATTCCGCCGCACTCTTGCTGCGTGCAAGAAGTCATCACGTTGTGTTCGGCGAATAAACCTTACCACAATGCTCCGAGGTCTTTGTGAATCAAATGACGTCTCTCCACCCGGACGATTACGCCTCAACATGCCGACCCGCTCCGCCATCACAGTATCCGCTGAGTCAAACTTAAGCCCCAAATTATTAGCTACCGTGCTAATAATATGCATCGTAGACTCATCTCTCTTTTCTGGGATTCCAGTGATCTCGATGTCATTCCTAAGTAACTCCTGTTCGCGGTCATTTAGCTGCGTTTGAAGATTAATAATTATATTCTCGTCATTAGAATGATCTGCAGGCGACTTGTCGAAAATTTTCTTCTCAAGAGTACTCACTCTATTATCTAATGTTGTAGTAAGAGCACAATTACTTGGAAGATCCAGTTTCTCCATGGCAGTTACTCTCTGCTCTAAGTTTTGCAAAGCGCCACGGAAGGCTGCCAGGTCCGCTCTGAGGTTACCGAACTCCTCACGGCACTCTCTCATCTCAACTCTAACTGCAGATAGCTCAGCTAAGAATCTCTTAAGCTCCAGTAGCATACCCGTCTCTGGGTTACTATAGTTATGCAAAAGGTCGCAGGATCCTGAACCAATATCGCTACTTGTAGGACTGCTAATAATCTCTGCAGGCTCCAAACCAGACGACTGCTTACCCTTACAAACAGTATTATTCTCAACTGATGAGTGAGTACTGCCACCAGCATGTTTTTTTATTTTACATACAGAGCAATTCCAAGTAGTTCCCACCTTGAACCCCGCAGGCAATGACGCGCAAGCCGGATGAAAGACACCCTGGCAACGTGCGCACCGTATAATTTCGGTCGTTGCAGCATACTTCCCACAACCATTGCACTTCGATTTCCCCATTATGAATTAAAAATATTATGTAATTATTTTATCTCTCACTGTATAACGATAGAAGCACGCAGCTAGAACAATACCAACACAATAGTTAGGAAGTCTTTGTATTGGTCAAAAAAAGCAGCAGTCCAAACCCTTTATAACAGTGCACAAAAATTTATATGGCACATCTGTAAAGGCAATTACGAAACAAATCACTATGTATACACACAACCGACTAGGCGGGTAGTTGAAAAACTGACGGTGCAGTAAACGTAAACGTAAAAACGTGTTATCCGTGCTGCGGTCTGCGCGCGACTCAACAAACAAACAAACAAACGCGACATCAAAGCTGGAAGTAGACCTGATTGGTTGCACGCTCCGTAAGGATGACGCTCACATATCCAAACAAGCTTTAAATTGGAGTGCCCAGGGTGCGAGAAAATGTGGCTGTCCAGACAAACCTAGAGTCGCACGGTTCTAACGGAATTGAAGGAGTTTTGGGAGACGTGATGCAAAGTAAAGGGGAGACGCATTGTGAACATCCTCTGCGAAAGACGCTGCTATAGGACATTATCATTTTTGTATAAAATAAAATAGTAGCGTATTTAAAACTGGAGATTTTTTTAACTTATACTTATGATTTGATCCAGCCTTATTTTATAATTTGCCGTTAACGTAATCGTCGAATATATGTATATGAAAATATTGCTTTGCTTAAATATTCCGAGGGCATTTCGTCACCGCAGCACAACCTATTTCTCCCAATTTGGCAGCGCTCGCGGCTAGCGGTCTGAAAGCGTTTTGATACGACGTGACAGTTTTGCTATTTGAGTCCTTTGTGGGCTCGATCTGTAGCGCACACGTGTACCTGTCAACGGGTCGCATTCTGTAGCCGTACTACGGTCTCTCACAATAATATTGTTTCAATCTTACTTTCATACTCCGTAAGACGTTGTAAAGGTAAGTACAGTTTAGCATAGCATTGGATCCTAATCCGTGAAAATAATTTTAGATATAAGTGTAGAACTGTTTATAGGATAATTACTCACTGAGTCTTATATTCATCATCCTTTTTTCACTGTAGTTCGTAAACTTTCAGTTTGGATCAGAATATTGACGAAACAAAGTAACACTAGTATTATGTTATGAATACATATCCACTGCGTGTGAATTGTTTCTAAATTATCCAGAATTTACTGTCGGGTTTAAAGAAAAGAATAAACTTTTATTGAGAAAAAAGGAACAAACCTCAATACACATATTTAGTTAAAACAATGAAAGAATAATATATAATATCACATCATATATTCTGTGTTTTGTCACCAATCTCAAAATGCACTCGGAATAGTGTATGATGGGTGGCACTGTCACGCGCCATTTCGCGTTGATTTCCAGCCGACGTTTAATGGAACTAATTACGTATGTATCACGTATTTACGTAATATTGGTAATGATTGTAAAGAGCTCATAGATTCATATTTTCACGGATACAGGTGATAGGCAGAGCGTAATGCAATATCCGAATTCAGTCCAAACTTTCTACGTTCGTTCTTTCAAGGATTTGGTTTGGATTGCATAACTATGCAACTCAACTCAATCAACTGATCTTCATGATTATTTACAAATATGGTTTGACAAATTCGCTCAATTATTATAGTTTAATATCAATCAAAGGGGTGTAAAAGTACGGCGCTGTTCAAAATTTATTCTCTATCTCTTTCGTGTAATTTAATGCGTAAGACATCTGTCCATTTGACCGCCTAAAAGAGCAGTTTGTAGTGATCCTGTCTGTGACGTTTAATGTCCTGGGTTCGAGTCCCGGTATCGGCATACTTTTTTGTAATGAGGGGACATTTTTTTCGCAAATCATGGATATGTATACGAATTTAAGTATGAATTTTCTGTCTAATACTCTTAGTACAAGCTTAAGCTGAGTTTGGAGTTAGGTCAATGTATATTGTCTTTAAATAAGGCTAAAGTAACACTGAAGCAATCATATTTTGTATTGATCGTGGTATAGATATTAAATATTAGGTCTGGTAAAAAAGGTTGGTGGCGTTTTTTCCGATGAATAGCGTTGGTCGCATATAACTAAAGAAACATAAATTACAGCAACACCAAAGAGTGCACCTTTAAAGGTGACCTTTTGAACGTTAGTTAAATGTAAGAAACATTGCAATCAGTATAGTGATTTGAAAGTATTTCGTACTCGAACATGGAGCTGAATAATGAAAAAATTCGGTGTATTCTACAATATCGTTATGACAACGGGAACAACGCTGCGCAGGCTTACGAAAAAAAAATGCTGTATACAGTGAAGGTACTTTATCAAATTCTGCTGTGTGGAAATGGTTCGCTCGCTTTCATTCCGGTAACTTTAATGTGAAAGATGAGTCGTGCTGCGGTCGTCCAATCACTGAAAAAGCTGATGAAATACATGAAAAAGTCCAACAAGATAAGCATATCAGCAGTCTCATTATTGGTATGGAGCTACGCATTGACCATAAAAATGTTTTGAATCATTTACACAAAACTGTTTATAAAAAAAGCTTGAAGAATGGATCTCGTGAGTTGAGCGCGAAAAATATTATGGACTGATTAAACATCTGCGATACGCTGCTGAAACGGAATAAAATCGAGCCATTCCTAAAACGTCTAATAATCAGAGATGAAAAATGGATTATGTACGACAACTGGAAGCATAAAATATTGTGAACTAACAAGTGGAAACTAACATCGACGCCAGAAGAAGTGATGTTGTGTGTGTGGTGGAAC
This sequence comes from Automeris io, assembly GCA_036320925.1. NCBI lineage: Eukaryota > Metazoa > Arthropoda > Insecta > Lepidoptera > Saturniidae > Automeris > Automeris io. The sequence goes on along the minus strand of JAUDJH010000030.1, from coordinate 1,136,776 downwards.
TGGATGGTTATCGTCCACCACGAGCTACTCGCGACTGGTGAGACGATTGATTATCAACTCTACTGTGGTTGACTAGAAAGATTAGGCTTGGCGAATGAGAGGAAAACGCCCAAATTGATAAATAAGAAAGGTATTATCTATAATCGTGACAACGCCCGACCACACTCTTCTTTGATGGCCCGTCAAAAATTTAGAGAGTTCGGTTGGGAAGTTTTGTTGCATCCACCTTACAGTCCGGATATAGCACCCTCTGATTATCATCTATTCTGATCTCTGCAGAGCTCTCTTCATGGAATTAACTTGGTTTCAAAAGAAGCCTATGAAAACTACTTGATCCTGTTTTTTAACCAGAAACCACAGAAGGTCTTCACCAATGGGATCATGGATCTACCTAAAAAATGCCGAAACATTGTCGATAATAATGGAATATATTTGGTTCAAATAAATTCATTCAAGCGCTTAAGGAGACCAGTCGAATTTTACTGAAAAAACGCCACGAACTTTTTCCCAGGCCCAATATTAAATAATATTGAAACAATACTGTTAAAGGAGATCGTAGTACGGCCGCTTGTTTACGATTCCAAAGCCGTGTTTTACACGTGGACATTAAATAAACATATGGTTTTTAGTGTGGCTTGCATAGCAGCTGTTCAAAAGAAAAATGACGTTTGAAGATTTTTTCAAATAAATATGTTATTTACAAAACTTGTGCTAGTTATTTAGAATTTATACATAATAATATATCGAAGATTTCGGAGTATGCAGTAAGTAGTTGTATATTATTTACTGGTAGTTGTATTAAGTATGGCTGTAATTTGTTTGTAGCTGTTTATATTTGTTTGAAAATATAGTTATATTAAGGGCAACTTTTTCCATCAAATTAAATCTAGTTTAGACTTGTGTAAAACGCTATATAATAGAAGCGGTTTAATTTGATCTCAGTTGTGAATTAAAATTAACAGTTGTTAAAACTACATAATGTTTCCGACCCTGACAGTAAGTACAGTTTGAAGCCTAATAGCGGTTTATAAAAGTTTAAACAAGATTTAATTAGTTGGTGCCAGCCGCTCTTACGGAAAGTAATTATAAACCCACATAAAATTACTTGTTAAAACGTAAGTTAATATTAACATGATTTTTAAATACAAAATACATTAATGTATGTAAGAATTGAATAGTTTCGAACTTAAGTTATTTTTACTACATTATATGTAAAAAATAATTATTAGGTATGACATGTGCATCGTTGTAATATTCTAAAGTTACTGTGGACATATATAATTCAAATTCGTAAAATGGATTACTTGTGATTAATTTGAAAAACAAAATAATAAGTGAAAACCAATAAAAGAACTCTCCCAAAGCTATTTGCTAAGAACATAAATAAAACAAACCGACTTCATTTGGACAAAGGGCGATCCCTGTGGACGGCGAATTCTCTTCTCTGGGCTATTACTCGCCTAATGTTTTTTATCGATAAAAAAGGTAATACGCACCTCAACAATTTCCAGGACGGATCTCCCGTGGCGGTTCGTTATCTCACGCCGAGGGAAGCCCATTATCATTGAGAGAAGAAATATCGGATATTGCTCTAATTTGCACGAAACACCTGAAAGTATTCTGTTCGGACCTTTGTTATTCCAATATTTTTTCTATGTTTTACAGACTAACCCATGAACTCAACTCCACCTAGTGGTAGGTGATGAGGCCGGTGATGGATAGCGTTCGTCAATAAATGATTCACTCTTCTTTAAAGTTCTCACATTGAAAGATCAATGAAAAACAGACACAGGGAAAGTATTTATTTCTCTCTTTACTGCTCGTATTTTAAAATGATAAACTCAGCCTTTCAGGCTGGATTCAAGGAATTCCACCGCAATACTGGGTACTTTTCTATGTAGAAGATACAATTTCTTTCTCAGTCGTACACTCTTGACAGAGGGTTCTGGTTTCATGGTAATGGCGTTTATCCTTAATAATTCTGCACTCATGATACGACCCCATTTGTTACGGTTATCAGTGTCGCGAAAACATTGGATTATGTAGATGATGTTTATGTAGCAACCTTTTTTTGATCCGGAGGAATATCCTGCATGGGACTATCAGGATTGCTGTGAGGGCAGGCATCTACTGACTATAAACCACCAGAGTGCCCTAATCGCTCCACCTGGGTCTGGGAATCTCAATTTGTCCGGAAGTCTGGGGAACGTACAGTCTTTTTATGGTTTTTTCGCTGGAAGGGGGGGGGGGATGAAAGGATCCACTGCTCCGCAACCCTCTCCCTCTTATCCGGACACCGGACTCCCTCAAGTCTACTGCCCGGCTTATGTAGCAACCACAATCAAGTTAATCCAACGCGTAGTTGATCGACCACGTTACCGTTCACCTACCACCTGCCTCTGGACAACCAGTCGTTCCATGCAGTATTGTTTTTTTTTTTACACTGGCTCGACATAGTGACTACAGAGTACCTTATGGTAAGCACAGTGTAGTCCAAAAACGAAAGCGACTATCAAAGGATGAAAATCCAATGATAGTCTACATCGTCATGTCAGCCCACATATACCACGACTGAAGGTCGCTCGGTATATGAGCTACTGGATATACACAAGCTGATCCCGAAACGCGACAAGCCGAAACTGGTCACTATGACGGGCTTTACACCCATGCAAATTCATTCCATTGGTTTCTAGCAATGTGTCTAAAATATTTGAGAATTCTTATTTGCACAGTTAAAGATAATCTGTCTTTAATTTAAAGTTATGAAGATGTATAACTCGAACTCCAAAAACATTGGTTCACATTTTGTTTAATAATTCCTGTAAGTATAATCCGTTGAAGTTATTAACAGTATATTTTAGCGGATTAATTATAAATCCACTCTAATTCCTCGACGTTAGTACATCAAAATCAAAGCCTTGCTAATAAAATTACCCACTTTACAGCTATTAATAAGTATCTTAATAATTGAAAACAGCCGCCGACACATGCTTCCTCGTTATTAACTAAGTGCGGTTTGAACTAGCTACGAGGGAGTCTTGACATGCAGCCTTTGGGAAATCTTTACAGCGGAATCCAATTAAGAACGAAAATCGACTGCCGCACTATTCGATGTCGATTTGGAAAACTCTTAGTACTGTGGAAAAAACCCTTCAACTCCCTAAGGCCTGAGCGCGAATATTTATGTGAATCAAATGATAGGGCTTCGTACCTTTTCCTCATGACTTGGGATACACATGTTGAAGAGATGTCAAGTTATCGAGGCTCATACAATATCGACAAATATTAAATTATATTAGCAATCAGTGAATAGATGTAAAACATACTATTACAAAACAGCTTATGGATATTACAAATTTTTATCTTAAAATTAACAACAAGACGTTTGATATTACTCGTTTTTTTTATTACTACGTCCTTATTACGTACGTATTACTTCTATAATTATATGTACATAAAAACAGTGTACACAATACACTATTTAAAGTAATCTTACACTAAAATGAGTATAAGAAATCATATGTGACACAGGTGGCGTAAAAAGTAAAAAAAAAACATCAGTATTGATTTCATACGCTTAAAATGGCGGATTACGAAACGTACTATTTTCATACATTTATTAGACACCAACAACACAAAGATGAACAATGATTTTGATACAATGATATAAGCATAATTAAAAAAAAATGTGTTTGTAAGTAATGAAACAATTTATAGTTAATCTAAAGATAATCTAATAATTTTAGATCTTATAGCATGTAGACGCCGTCGGATACGTAATTGTATTACACGCCCTAAGGATCGTTAGGGTGTTACGAGACGTACGGGGTAAGAGGATGTGCGCGCGCACGGGATGCTTGCTAAGTCAGTCGACTACCGAGACCGAAGGCTAGAGTACGTGCGTGTGCTTTGCAGTTCGGTGTGCCTTAATGTGCAAATAAATAGTAAAACGCCAAAATCCGTATCATTCTACCACCACACCCACGACCACCGGTCATAATCTCAATTATTAATTCTCGTCTTAAGAATTTATGTTAGTCAAATTAGCTCGATAGATATCCATTTTTTTAATCTAAGCTTCTTTGAACTATATCAATTTTATAAATTAAGTTTTTTTTTTAAACTTAGGGTTTATTCTCATTGGACCGTTTCGACAGTACATAGGGGATGGCGGCCGAGGTGCGTCGAACTTGTATTGGATAAAAACCCCAACTACTTCTACACATAGACGGCTATTGTGGGTCTGGTAAACAATTTCCCACGCCACCATGCTCTGACGATATCTCAAGAATTATTAGCAAGGCTCCCACTCTAGCGGCTTCCTCCAAGCGACAACCCCAAAAACATCAGCTAAACGGTTGTGGAGTAACCGATCAAATATTATATCATCTTTGGCTATCCTCACCTTATATAGATACTTCCATAATATCGACCAACAACTTAAAAAAGAAAAAATCAACAAATAATTACTCGTAATCGATACACCATGCTTTATACAGGCCCATCACTATTGTTAAAGTAAGTGACGTTATCTAAATTGTTGCCAATATTGTATTTTATCAAGATTTTTGTTTTAACCATTTTTCTCCAAGGTTTTGCGTTCTAAATAATAATGTACTATAATGTTTACAAGGAAATGAAGCAAGTCAATTAAAAAGCAATCTTCTTATGTTAAACATATAAGTACATGGCATTAATATTTTGACTTTAAGCTATTAACCAAGTTACGAAAGCTTAATTTAAACATTAAAATTCAATTGGTAATTAAAATAAATGCAAGTCAAAATTAAATTTCACTGTAAAGTATTAAACTATGATATTGGTTGTCCTATACAGAGGCAAGTCGTAAGGCACTTCGACAGAAGTTACAAGCAATACCGTAGTGCACATAAAATTGAATGGTATGTGCAGTTTTCTGTTCGCAGAAAGTTTCAAACTAGATCCGAGCAATTGTCTGATTTCTAGAAGCACTTTCGATGATACCAATTTCCGACCCAGCAGTGAATTGCTTTTGATTAAACTTTGTGTTTATTTCTTCTTAAAATATAATCTGCTGACTCGTATTTATTTTTCGAGTTAAGATAATTTGATGTCAAAAATTAAATTGGCTTGGATAAGTTTTATTTATATATATATACCTATATATATTTTTATCGCTTGTAAGATTAACTTTTTTGTTCATAAGGCAAATGGCAAAGAGATTGATATTACTTTCTTCCCTTAGTTTACAAATTAATGTATATTTAAACATCTTTGAGAAATTTAGTCACGTTCTATATTGGACTTTATATTTACCTGTCCACATTTTTTATTATAATTATTCATGGGACTTTTAATTGTGTACGTATGTGAGCCCCATCGTTCTCTTATATAAGAATACCTAACATATACCATATAGTATCATTGATTTGAACAGACCTGAAGGCTCATCAGATAATAGTTCTTTTAAGGTTTTGTTTAACATAACGACGTCTAGTCTTTTCAGAACAAAGACACTCAAACCACCTCTTTCACACATTCAGATCAGATACATTCCAACAACAAAACCTGCCCACATGTTTTTTATGCAGATTCGACACAGTGACTACATCACACGTGATGATAAGCATGGTGCAGTCCAAAAAACGACAACGTCTATGGACAGTTACGAAAAACCCATCGCTAGTCGCAGCGAACACAAAATCTCTTAAGGCTACGCTTAAAGGATAGCATATCATAGGACGGTGGGAACACGCTTGCTGGAATACTATTCCAAAGGACAACGACATGGCAAAAGTAAAATTTAGAGAACTTATATATGTTTTTGATAATTGAATTGTAGGAAATACCTTCTAAAGTGAAGCAACAATTTGTGAAAGGATGTTAGCAATGATTGAATGAGAAGAGCTAAACACAAAGAGCTCTACGGCGCTCATTACGAAAAGCATAAAATGTTTAGCAACAAAGTAGGTTGATGGATATAACCATAAAAAATTGAAAATAAATGGCATTATTTAAGTAGAGTTAAATTGCTGTTTGCTAGGAAGTGATAGGAACTAAACAGTGAACACATTACAGCAGCAGTCGTAAAATGAAATGTACACTCATACCTGGAAACTTTCAGACAGATTCCAGTTATCGCATTTACCCTAACTCTCATTATTGTATTATTGCTTTCTGTATTATTATTGCCTCATTCATGGTCTGCTGAGAATTGTAATTAGTAAGAATAGGTTTTATTGTATTTTCTTCTAATTTTTTTCGATTGAATGAATTTTATCGGTCAAAACTTCATTGGCTGATAGGTGCGAGTGATTGGGGCACTCAGCCAGCGAATTTTATGAGGTTTGGTGTCAACATAAGGGCACTCCTTTAGGTACTGACCTCGGTTTAGGCAGCTACCACGAAAACGATTGTTAGAAATCTACTAGCGTCTTGGAAGCGGCTAGCTTGAGAAGAAATGCCGTAAGATTTTTTTTATTTACTTATATAATTAGAGAAACACACCATAACAATAAAATAATGCATAAAGAAGATACTTGAGCTTTAAAGTTTCTACAAAATATTAAACAAAATTAGGCTAAGGTACACAAAACGCGTTTTTTTTAATTATTATAAATTGGTGATCACACAGGAAATACAAAATAAAAGTTAAAGTATAATAATAATACAAAAGGTAGTTCCTTAAACAGTAAACACAAAAAAACAAAAGAAATAACACCATGAAAAATAAATTAAATTTATACGAAAAAGGAAATACATTGTATATTTAATTAATAGCTAGTAACTTTGCTTTAAAAATTGTATGTTTAACTGAGGGTAAGGAAGAGTAAAAATAGTGTCAAAAAGTTTACAAAGGCTTTTATAATTATAAAAAAATATATGAAAAGGGCAGTACTGGCCAACATTTCTTTTGAATAGAAAAAGTCTTACAATTAGAAAGTCTACTATCTTGACTCAAAAATTCTCCTAGATACAATAAAAAACTTCTTCTGAGTTCTTTTGACTTTGCTGATGCGTTTACAATTATAAAAAGTTCGGTATTCGGTAAAAAATATTTTGTAATACTAGGTCGAAGTAATTTTTAATGGTGTTTGCCCACACTCAGTCAAGCCCCATGAAGTTGTATAAACTAAACAGCATTCAGTCCAGTTGAAACAAATCCATGTATGAAATGAACGAAAAAAACGCAGAATTAATGAAAAGAAAGGAATTAGGTTGAGTCGTGTAGCCGTTGTTGTAACTTGCAAAAATTCACAACCGTCGGACACAAAAAATGGTTAACAGAATTAAGCAGTCCGTGAGTGGAATCCGGACCGGGTTTTAATGAACCGAGTCTCCGCTGAGGGGTGTTAAGGGGTGAAATATATCTCACTTAAAAATAACCATGTTTTCTACAATTGTGTGTGAAGATTAAATCTTTTACATAGAGTTTTTTGCATTTCTTTACAATTCGCGTTTAAATTACTGCAGAGGCTATATGGTTGACTTCTGTTGTAGGGGTTCTCAAATCCATTCCCACGTGGAACAAATATTTATAAGACTGGTAGTTGTTTCTGTTAATTATTACTGGGAAGGTTGACGCAAGATATCCAAGAAGTTTATACTCCTTAAGACGGACTGATCAAATACGTGACACTCTCATTAAAAATTACACGATGCTAAGAAGAGAGATGAGTGACGTACCATCATACAACGAACGATATTCTAGTGTGATTCACGGGGCTGTGCCCTTAGACCCGGCAGATGAGTAAGAGGAACACCTCAGTGGTTTTACTCGGTAAGAGTCTGACACACTGGAATTGCTGCCCTCACAGTGGCCCTGAAGGTTCAAAAGGATTTCCACCGGGTCAAAAAAGTTGATTCTCTACCCACAACTTTGAGGAAAAGGAGGAGTATAAAAAGATTTGTGTGGGTGTTTGTGAATGCGAAATCTGTATTTATAAACGGACTTACAGTATAAGAGTAATCTATTATATAAAAATAAGTCCGGTTTTCCTTCCTGACGCTATAACACCAGAACGCACGAACCGACTTCCACGGTTTTGCATTCGTTGGAAAGATCTCGGGCTCCGTGAGGTTTATAGCAAACAAAATTCAGGAAAAATTTCAACAGAAAAGCAGGAAAACGGGGAAAAATCATTTTTCACATACAGCGCCATCTCTGATACATAGCATGTACTACAAACCAATATGGTTTTGCATGGTGATCGCACCAGTATTTTAAGTAGATGATGCCGGTGCGTTATACATTGTTTGACAGCTACTCGTTGTACTCTGCTCAGTTAATTTCATGTGACATTTATTATGCGCATGTTCTTTCAAACGCTAACTAAAAACCAAAACGAAGCCATCTGGTGGCGAAACGAAGTTCGCCGGGTTTGCTAGTTTCTAATATAGGGCTACGTTTGAAAAATATGATACTATATAAATCATATGATATAAATTAAATAGTTTCATTTTCGTATTTGATTTTCTGTTATAGCGTGTCTAAAAATTAACGCGCACCTTTACGGCACGCGCTGTACTTATATTTGTAAACAAAAGCGGTCATTATTTCTAACTGATTAAATGACAAAGTCGTTTATTTATTAAGAATGTATTGTATTTATTTTTTGATATGATCCTTATTGTATATTTTTGACGTTTAGTTTTTAGTACTTTTTACAAAGCTAATCAAAATGGCTATTAGTAATATGAAAGTCCGTTGAGAGGGTTATTCAACATGTACATTGCTTTGTTACTATCGCAATGCGTATATAAATAAATATCACTGACTCGATTGAATAAAATACGATAGGACACGAGTTGTAAAAAAATACGATCTGCCATCACAATCATGGAATCTGTTTGTGCAATGGCGACTACTTTTTGAAATTCGAATTGCGCAGCTGTCCAATAGGAAGTGACACGTCACAGTGGCGCTCAATAAAGCGCTCCATTCGATATTTAAAGTAAAATAGGATTTGCTTTGTTTCTGTCACTGGCGAGGTTTTTTTTTGTTGTGACGTTCTTGTTAAGTTATTATATTTTTGGCACAGCGGGTTTGTTTTTTTTTTCTATTTTTATATATTTTTTTCTCTAATATTGTGATATTATAAGGCGAAAATGGGATAGTATATGTAATGTCACGTTTACTCATTTCACTTTGACTCAAATCAACGAAATTACAAATAATTATGTACTATTTTATAAAATCTGTAAATTGTGGGTCGATTAATAAAAATGTCTCTAATACAACAAATATTATTTAACTGTAATAATGCTATCATAAAGGAAAAGTAAGTTGAAGTGGCGCGGGGATATAACTACTCCAAGCTATGCAATATTTTTCAAATCAATAGTTATCCCGTGCTCTTTGTGTGAATGGTGTGCAGCTGGTTGGTTGGAACATGAAAACGAATATTAGTTACCACTCACTTAATAATAGTATATTACAAATTTGGAATAAATTGCCCCAAGACATTGTTGACGCACCATTAACGAATAGTTTCAAAGTTAGGCTGGACAGATGGCTCTCATCTCAATTAGATTTTAATGTATGCTCAACGCAGCGCTAAATAATATGCGATAGTTGAATACACCAGCTGAGACATAGGCAGATCAACTAATGGCTTCTCGCCTATTATTTGATAATAATAGTAATACATTAGGACTTAACACTAAATAGGTCGATTTGACATGTGCCCAAAATGACCTATCGAATTGTTATAGATAATAATTATCGAAGCATAGGGTACAATTATTGTCATCTTATTTCATTATTCGATATGTTAGTCTATTGTTCAATTTTCAGACAGACTAAAGCTGTGTAATTAATTTGAGATTGACAAATACAACACTAAACTTTCATAAGATTCGAAGTCAAATGGATCGTTTGTTGCTTGCTATCGAATCGGCTAAACAATACAAGAACTAATCGTAACTTTTAGTTACTTTGGCAAACTCGCAGAAATCAGCAGAACTGCCGCTTAGGGCGCAACTTTTGATTAGTAATAAGTCACAGTACAAATGTTATCAGTGTCTTCAAGACACATATTTAAGCCACTGATAGATACACTACAAAATACTTGCAAATTTTTTGTGATATAATTACAAATTTACGGTTTTCTAATTTATTCTTTTTAATAATACCTTGCTTTTAGTTAAATTTTATAAATCTAAGTCAACGAGAAGTACTCAGCAGGTTTTAATTCTGTTGCGAAAACGGCATAAACGATAAAAAATACCACACAAACAAATGTGCTTTTTTATTACGTTGACTTTTTAGTTTTTTTTTTCAACAGAATTGTATGGAAATGTACACATGACTATTTGATATTGATTGCAACTTAATCCATAACGCGTTCCTGAGAAAAAGGATTTTGACAAACAGACAGACGGACTACAAAGTGGTCCTATAAGGGCTTCTTTTTCCTTTTGAGAGGGAACTCTCAAAATTGATACTTCTTTCCTATAAATTAACATTGATCTACATGGATGAAGATAATTTAATGTCGATCTTTGTACGGATATTCAATATTAAGCTTGGGTTGACATAATACTGATATTTATTTTTTGAACTTCTTCATTTTATAAAAAATAAATAAAGAACAAATAATAACTAAAACTATCCTTTGTGCGCAATACAAAAAAAGAAGTTCGCAACATTAAAAACGAACGGAAGAATTACGTCTCCAAAACTAGCTTACTGGTATTTTTTTTACTGTGACGCAAGTCACTCTACGACCTTCAAGTGATCTTATACGTGTTTGTACCTTTGTTTATCGGTGTTCAGTGTTAAACACAGTAGATTTGCACAACTCAATTAAGTTTGCCAATCAGAATCGACCCGTTAAGGATAAATTAACCTTTTTTCCTCGCTTTACTGATTTTATTGCTCTCTTTATACAAAAATCGATGGGATCACGTACGTTGTCTTTAGTTAGGAAACAAGAATTACTAAAAGTAATTATTTTATTATTAAAGTGTTTGTTTAGGATCACTGTGATTTGAAACTTGATCAAAGGGAAACGTTACATTAAAAAGAGACAAACATAAATCTATAGGTTTAAGCGTGTGAGAGAATGAGACAGAATACATTAAACAGTTTCACTTGTACCGCCTGTGACCTGCTTAGGTCATATACTTAGACTAAAGTTTACAGACGCAATTTCGACATTGCTTAGCAGAATTATCAAAAAAAAAAAATTTGTTCTGTCAAAAAACGTATATTATTCGCAGCGCCAAGTCCATTTTGACAAAATCGATAACTTATCAAATCCTTTGATATTCATTGAGTAATATAAATTGTAATGTTTTAGTAAAGTCTAAGCAAACTTAAAGTTGCGTCTATAAATCTCAGCTTTAGAAGTTAATTTCCAAGGTTGTCCAATCTAGTGATATTGTGACCTGTAAGGCTATAAGATCTACTTTGATTACTCCTTAAATTCTTCGTCTAGTACATTCTATTATGTCTAAGCTTTGACCTTTTTTTTTTGGACTTATCAGGTACGTCATGAAATAATGCTATTGCTATTGCTGCATAATTGTGTAGCTGCGTAAGTTAGTGATACGAGCAGTAGCGTTCATTCCATAGATTTATGAAAGCATTGCATGCCCTTACGATAAATAAGTCAGCAATAAATTGCTTTAATTTAAACAAACAAAGGAACTCTTTATATTCATAATTATCCTATTTTCACGCTATCTCTCTTCCTTATGAAAGTAATATAGTATTTATTATCATAATATATTATTCACATTAATTATATGAATTTGCCTATCCTGTCGAAATACCCTATGCACGTCACTGGATACGAGTATAAGCAAGCGCTCCGTGCCTGACCCTATACGGTCTAGGTCGGCAACGGAACGGTCTAATGGCCGTACTTCCAAATAATTTTTTGCCTGATATTTTTATAGTACGCTTATTGTAGATATGGTATAGTAGGTCAAATGTTTTATCTAAAGCTCTTTTGTCTTGTTGCATAATTTAAGCATTCTCTAGAACTTTACTGTCTGCGACGAATTTTCTCTCGGTGTGCATCGCATAGATGTCTAGAATATAATATTACCATAGTATTACTAAATAATATTCGTCACGAGGTGTGTACATGTTCTATTTGAATACGAAATCGTTTATATTCATACGACATTACTGAATTGAATTAATAATAGTGCATAATACTAAGAAAAAGTGGAATCAATAAGAAATTTACCTCTCCGGTGATATTTTACGAGAGATAGCCAACATAGATCCATCGCAAACTGAGCGGCCTTAAACTGGTGGACTAGCCCAACCGTTAGTAATCACGTTTCTGCTCCGTAGGTCATAACTGGTAGGACGCATTGGTTGAAAACTGGAGGATTCGGACATTGTGGAAAAGAAAACGAAAAGACTTGACGTTTATTTTTATTTATTTTAGTATACAAAATTGGATGCCCAACATAGGTGACATAGAGTAAAAAATCAAAAACATCATGGTACCAAAATAGAACATATAAATGCCCCTACAATTATAGGGCGCCACAGAATGCAAACGCACGCACGTTAAAACCTAACACTAGATAAATGGAAAGAAACAATTGTGACTTTGTAAAAAAAATAATGCATTGCAATCTTTGTTTGTACCTCTATTTGTAATGACAGATATAAACGTACGTACGGTACGTATTTACAGTAAGTAAGTAACACGACCGGGGCCCTTCACGAAAACCAGCGCTGCAGACTTCCTCTGTGGCTAAGCTGATGGAGGGCATATTTTCGCCATGTTTGTATGTTTTTGTATTTTATTTTGTTTATGTATACTGTTTGTGTTACTGTATTTAAATTATTAGTTTTATGTAAGCTATGGTGAAATAAATACATTTCATTTAATTTAATTTCTTTTAATCCATTTCCCAAACCTTATTTGTATTTCAAAGTAGAAACGGTAAGCGTAATTTTAACTGATCCTCAAATGGACAAGTGTATCGAACAAAGGATAGCCTGAACCAAGCCTCGACCGCTCTTAATCTCGTCAATCAACCATGTGCTTAGTCTTCCGAAATAAATAGCATCATTCTATCTGACGGACAAAAGTACTGGGGCTAATCTATTGGCTTATTTTGTACAGTTTATTTGCTCCAACGTGAACCAAAAGAAAATTAACACTAGATCTACCGACAAACAATTTATATCTATTGTAGAAATAAAGATTACATGGTTTATTTTGCTTTGTTATAATAAAATTCCATTACATCTATCAATAGCTTGTATTAGTAAGAGACATGTTATATTTCAGAATGAAAAAATATTAGTGAATAAAAAGTTTTAAAACTAATAAAGACCAGTAATTTTGACTGGTTTGGTGAATTTTGTGTTAATTATTGTCTAACTATAGAGTCAATAATACGTTTTAAACTTTCGCGTTATGTACTCATTGTAAATACGATAAGGGGCCCTATGTCGAATTGACTAGGACCTCATTTACTGTTGCTTTGTAAAAATGCTGACATTGAGTGTGTTGTGTCAGGACTATTCAAGTTATTAGGAATAAAAGAGAGTAGAGGACGTAGCTTCTCGCCTTCGACAAAAACTCCGCAGCACGTCGGCCTGCTCGTGACCATGACTTTGTAACCAGGTCGGAAACATCGAGCCTTAATTAAAAGTAAGTTAATTCGCGCATAAGTCTCGTTAAAGTGTTTATAATAAAGAGTCCATGAATATTTACCCTAGAATTTCACTTATGATAAGGTTTGATCATATTTAAATTTCTACTGTGTATTTAAATGATAGAATAGCTGGAGGAAATTCCAGTTAAAGTCTCCTGCTGACATAATCTATAATATAAAAATGAATCGCAAAATCTCTTGATAAGCGCGAAACTCGAGAACGGCTGAACCGATTTGACTGTTTTTTTTTTGTGTTTGATGAAGTCTGAGGAAGGTTATTACGGAGAGAAAAATTTTAAAAATTTCCTGCAACTGTCGTAAAATAACACTTTTCTGTATTCTCATACAAAAAATTCGTAATAATATTTAAAGGTCAATTTGAACTTTAACACCATACCATAAAGTTTAAATGTTAGTGGATGGGTTCCGGGAAGGCAAAACAATTCAGTGACGTATAAATATTAATGTCAATATTTGTCAATTTATATACATATAGCATTAAAGCCAGGTTCCTTCAACCAATTTTTAAAAAACAGCCGACAGGTCAGTAGATTTTGGCAGAATAAAATCTGACGGGGAAGCTATTAACATTAAAAAAACAATGTGACTTTGTTTTAGAGAAATAGGGCAGAACAAGGTCTGCCGGGACAGCTAGTTCATAAATAAAAACTTAAAGCAATGATTTGAATAATTTACAGGTCAACTCATTACATTCACACCGGATGGTTGCTGAAGATAAAGCCGAGGGTGGACTGCTTTCGTCCCAAAAATACCTATAAATACATAAAATAATGATTCCCATATCATGGAAAAACAGGCGTTAGGAGCATATTTCACTCCTTTGCTGTACGCACTACAAATTTTGAAACGTTTTTTTTTTGTACAAATATAGGGAATATCCCTCACGTAAGGATGGTGTGTTAATTTTGACAATATACATACATACTGATACATTGTTAATTAAAGGAACCTCTAATTCAGAATGTATACCCTGCAGAAATGAATCTTCAAGAATCTGTACTAGACCATCTTTATTTTATTTTTAAAATAAACTAAAGGTTTTGGTTAATTTCAAAGGTGCTTACAGCAAGCAATGACTTAATCACATATCAAGAATAATTTAGATTTCTTTGTAAAAATAGTAAATATTCATAAAATCGGTTTTTATTTAATATCTGCGAAGATTTAGTAATTGGTTAATCTCATCAACAACAAAAAAATATAAATGCGATCCCAATATTTTTCCAATAATCGGTCTGTACCAACTGTAAATAAAAGCGATTTTTTATTTTAATTTCATTGGAACGTTAAATTTTATTTAGGGAGTGTAATTTATTAGAAAAGATGTAATATTCAGCGACCCTTCGGTATGATAAGCCTTAATGATGAAATAAAGTAAACATCCCCTAGGGTTGTTATTACGATATTGCACAGCGATATATCATTGAATAGTATTTAGACCTTAAAATATTTTTTGTAAATATCCTACAAATGTATGCTACATATCATGTCATATATTAGTGTTTATTTATTTATCATATTTATTACATATTTGCGTTACATTTCTTGAAAGCAGACTTTTAACTAGAAAAATGTTAATAATTCTATATAGATTTTAATTTGTTGTAAATTGGGTTAAAGAAAGGTTACAAAACTCTTTCAAATTACTCCATTAATGTAATTTGTAATTAATAAAAATAAATAATAATAAAAAATTAATGTATTTGTAATAGTTTTCTGCTTACTGCAATGAAATCTTCCTAAAAAATAGTTAATTATTTGTAGAATGTGAAATTTCAAAGAATTCTTAGGTTTATTACTGTTATCGCCCTTCCACGAGCGTAGTTTACATCATTGGTTAAAAGTACATCCTAAACAATAAGGATACAACAAACAACATAAATTTTACGATTTAAAAAAACAATTCTGTGACGTGTCTCATAAAACACAGCATAAAATACCGACAAACATAATTTTCGTGTAATAATTTGGAAATATACCTAAAAACAAAATTATTCGTCTATCAATACCGTAATTTCGAATAACTTATTAATGGCCTAATCATTTGTCACGTCACCCTATGCCAGTGGCTCTCAATCTTTTTATGACCAGGAAGCATATTTTGTTGCTCGGAAGGTCTAACTAGCTTCAGTATAAAAATACATTATTTTTTAATCAACACTTCTCATGAAATATATTTAGTAACTTTTAAATAATGGGTTCTTGCTGCTCGTTATTTTGAAATTCAATTAACTCTTCTTGAATTTCTTTTGCAGCCTCGTTATCAGAAGAGTTTTAAAACAGTTTACTTTACCTTCTATTTAGCTATCTTCTGGAAAGAAATAATTTAACTCGTTAGCCAAAGTATGAAGAAGACATTGCATGTTATAGGTTTTAATTTTTTAGAATTTGTTTACCCTTTTTTTTTACGAAGTGGGCAATACTTTGATGTCCGGGATAGACCTTCACAACTAAACCGGGTGAGAGTGCGAACACTGAGGTGCTCAGCCGGCAAATTTATGGGTTAGGTGGCAACGCAAGGACACCTCTATGGATATGAGCCTGGATTGAGCCGCCAGCCAAAATACGAAACCTAACGGTGATCTACTAGCGTTTCGGAAGCGACTACCTTGAGAAGAAACGCCGAAAGAAACTCAAGGCTGCGTCGGAGAGTTAACGAACCATATTTTAGATCTTTCTGACTACTGGTTGGGAATCACTGGCCAGTATAAATGACTTTGTTTACACCCACGAGAAATCACATTTCGAATACGGGCACGTGAATAGCTATCCCTAGGGATACCTGGTTATTAGATCGTACATCGATGACTAATCGAACGGAACTATCCCCGGGAATTCAGCGGAAAATTGCTATTCAATGGATGGACGCAGAAATTGAGAAATAGTTCTAAAGGTGGCTTGTACTAACAAATTAAACATTAAAGAAACAAGTATTATAATATAAAACGTTAAATAACGTTAAAGTGTTGTCATAGTTTTCCATGAATACAGTATCCAGCTATAAAAGTATCAAATTTAAATCAACGTTGTGAGGTGGAATTAATTCGTTAAACTTTCAATTCTAATCTTATCTGTCTTACAACATTTGTTGATCTAATTATAATTCTCGTATATTACTATCTGTGATTATTTTTAACAAAAATCACCACTATTTTGGTAGGGAATAGAACTTTTAAATTCCGAGTTAAATAAATGCTCGTCTCCATTTCACACACTGTCTGCCCTAATAAACATTAAAGGCACTTGATACGTTCGCATTAAATCCAGCGTATCAATATTTCTAAATGCATTAAATATGTAGTAATAAAAACATATGTTTTTAAAATTTCATGACAAAAATCTCAGTTTTACAATAATATACTTATATATTTTGTATATTATTTACAACGAAACTTAAAAAACAATTGTTTATGATAATTATCGAATGAGAAATGAATGAAACTCTATAACTGAAGGTGAGGAATTTTGCAACGTCGAAATGCTTATTAAGCATTAAGAAGTAATTAAATTTAATTTTAACCGACTTTACTGCATTATCTAGTTTATCTATACTAATATTATAAAGCTGAAGAGTTTGTTTGTTTGTTTGTTTGAACGCGCTAATCTCAGGAACTACTGGTTCGAATTGAAAAATTCTTTTTGTATTGAATAAACCATTTATCGAAGAAGGCTTTAGGCTATATAACATCACGATGCAACTATTAGGAGCGAAGAAATAATGGAAAATGTGAAAAAAAACGGGGAAAATTATTCATCCTTGAGGACTTCCATTGCGTGCGCTGCGAAAACGGTTCAAGATACCAAAAATATATGTATGAAAGAATTATTTCTCTTGAAATTATCCAAAAAAAAGGTCCGTGACAGTATATGTCTATCTTTTAAGATTAACTCACTAGAACCGTGTTTATGGTAGTCAAATTTGGTCGAAATGAATGTATTATTTGTTAAGAGTTGTATCAACGTAATAATATTAATCTTTATCCAAATGAATGTATTGTTGATTAAGAGTATTTAATTGTGAACAAAATTGTCTTTGACATCACTTAATTTCAATAAACATCTTAAAAGATATTACAATAACTTATATAGCAAAACAACGTTTGCCGGATCAGCTAGTGTTAAATATACTTTTTACGTTCTTTACTACAAGTCGCCCGAAGTGTTTACTTTTCACTGAAATCCACGGGCTCA
This sequence comes from Automeris io, assembly GCA_036320925.1. Lineage (NCBI taxonomy): Eukaryota > Metazoa > Arthropoda > Insecta > Lepidoptera > Saturniidae > Automeris > Automeris io. The sequence continues at coordinate 1,118,950 of JAUDJH010000030.1, read as the reverse complement.
AACGGTTTATTGGCAATTGGCGATGTGTCCGTGCGAGGCACGGTCGAAGGTGATCAGGGCTGTAAAAATCTTTACGACAAATAAAACTATGGTAGCGCGTAAGGGCTGAGTGTGATTAGGATGTAGTTTGTAAAACTCATAGACATATAATCGTCGCGTGTAACCTTTGTGTATTTTTTGAAAGATATTAAATATGGCGTCAATCTTGGACTTAGGATGGTTCCGTTAAAATACGTTCCGAAGTAACGGTAGAATTATTTATGTGGTGGTTTACGCATTATATTTGTCATCCGTTAATTCCGAATCTCCGATTCAGATCCCAATATTGTTAGTGCGATATCTATATATATATATCTTAATATATATAAATCTCCTGTCACGATGTTTGTCCGCGATTGACTCCTAAACTACTAAACCGATTTTAATAAAATTTACACACCACGTGAAGTTTGATCTAATTTAAAAGATAGGATAGTTTTCATCTCAATTCATAGTCGCAATATTATTTTATTGCAAATTATTTGTTTATTATTTAGCAGTCATAATTTACAGTTAGCTCCAACCGATTCTAAAAGATGGCGCTATCCGTTGACTGGATTGAGTAATTATTCAAAAACCAGTCACAGCAAAGCGTGGCTGGTCTGCTATAATTTATATGGCAGAACAACGTTTGCCGAGTCAGCTAGTATATATATATATATAAATGGATCGCAAAATGTGTTACTAAGCGCATAACTCGAGGACGGCTGAATCAATCTGGGTGATATCTTTTTTAATGTGTTTGATGAAGTCTGGAAAAGGTTCTTATGGAGAAAAAACGTAAAAAATACGTGGAAAATATTAAAACAACAATTTTCGTTTCCCATACAAACCACTCTGTCCCCAGCTATCAAACATATGATGTCAATCAAAACAAAACAAAGGTGCGTTAGGATTGTCTTTGCTATGCCTTCAAGTTGAGTAGAGGTTGCATGTCATTAATGAAAATTATAATTTAGACGCCAAGTAATCGAACAAAAAGTAACGTGTCCCATAAGGCATTATAATAAAAATATCATTACATTAGATATGACTTAAGTCTTTCAATGCAATTTCATTTCTAGTAGACAACAATAACTTTTGGCAGAATGAACTTTGTTAGATATAGAGAAATAGGGCAGAACAAGGTCTGCCGGGACAATTAGTAGCTAATAATAATAGTGGCTATGGTGGACTAGCAGATAATGGACCGGCTTCCATGCGCGGCAACGCGAATGGTCACAGATTCAAATCCCGAAACGTACACCTGGATTTTTCCAGATTACGTACGGATTTTGGCATCACATGGTCATAGTGAACAGTTTCGGCTTGTCGCGTTTCGGGATCAGCTTGTGTATATCCAGTAGCTCATATACCTAGAGACCTTCAGTCGTGGTATATGCGGGCCGACATGACGATGTAGACTATCAATGGATTTTCATCCTTTGATAGTCGCTTTCGTTTTTTGACTACACTGTACTTACCATCAGGTACTCTGTAGACACTATGACGAGCCAGTGTAAAAAAAAATTAAAAGAAAAATTGCCTTACATTTGCTTTTTTTAGTGTTCTATGGTACAACTGCATTGGGGTTTCGGTCGTAGCTCGCACCTACATCTGCGAGTTTATGGCCGTTTCTGTATTCCGTCTACGCTGAAGGGCCTTAATACCTCGAGGTTGTTAAATCAGTGACGCTAATAAACCTGTAAAGGCTTTTATTCGTTGCCTTTTATTTGCTTGTTTGTTAGAGTTGTCGCTGCTAACTAGTTCGCAATATTTCCTGTTACATTTTATGTCACCAATATGAATCTACATATGTTTATAATATTAACATAAGTATCCAACATTCGACCGGTGACTATCGTATGCTAGTATGGATAATGTTGGAAATTATGATACTATAACAATATGAAAAGTGGAGTCTATTATATACATGCAGTGCCCGCGACTTCGGAAGAAGTACTTTCATTATGAAAATAATTATTTTAAGCTAAAATTTATGTATAAATGATATATATGCCATCCATTGTTTCTTTTTATTACAGATAGGCTTACGCTAAACCTCAATCCCGCCTTGTATATAATTTATAGCTGACCCGTCGAACTTAGTACCTACTGTCTAAAAATCAATGAATATCGTCTTACAGAACTTCATTTATAATATGATTTTATGTAAGTAATACAATGAATACAAAATAAATATTTTGATATATTTACTTTAGTTCACAGAAAATTAAATTTCTTAACACATGCATAAATATTTGACAACTAATAAATATACCATTCCTTTATTTTACTGACGTTATTCTACATTTTAAACATTTAAAATACGCTATTATCCGAATATTGTGAATATATCTCGCCTATTCGAAACCTTTATTTAAATATGTTTTTTTATTTGAGGGGAGAGTTTAGAAATATATTCTTTAATTAGAGGGTCGTAAGCAAAGTACTATAAGAGAGTTTCGCTCGTGTGTTGATGTGGTCGATGTAGAATGTGGCGTGGAGCTCTTGCTCGCTTCAAATAAAATACTTCTTTCCCAATGTATATTTTGCTTACTAATTATTACATTTAAATATTAACTATTTTATACTAGTTTTTATACAAACATTCTTCTCCATAGTTCAAGACGCAAACTCTATAATAAATGAAAATCTATTCAACTTTAAATTCAAAAGCCAATCTTCCTTTTTCTTTTAGTTATTTTTTACATAACTTATTTTTTACTAAATCGCCAACTCTAATAATAATCTAATAATGCCATAAACATGTAACCTATTTTCAAAACACTTTTTACACACAATCATTACAGTACACAAATGCGAAGACCATGGTGAGTTTATTCAGCCTGGAAAGTTTCAAGATCAACTAGTGTACGCCCTGTTGTCCACATGCCTTAAGACCTTTAGTCGTTGCGGCAAATTGATTACAGGACCCGCAGTTCCCACTAATTCGCAGAAGTAGTCACCTTGGGGTTTTTAGCTGGTAAAAGTCCGGCACACCCCGGCTGCTACCATCGCGGCCGGGAAGGTCCTATGAGGATTTTCCCCAAATTAAAAAAAAGACCTTTAGTCGTAATATATGAGAGTTGGCCTGATGGCGGCGACTGTTAATAATTTCTCGTTCCTTGGTTTCTTGGTGGTCACTAGCATTGAACTACATCGTACTTTCCATCAGATACTTAAAATTCAAATTTCAAATTCGAATTTCACACCACTCACATTCTACTACCTTTCATACTTCATTCTTTCATCCGTCCGCTGAAAAGGGTTGAGTGGTGTCCTTTATTGCTCAAAAATTTACAATATAATCTTAAACCTAACTTAAGTCTACATTATAAATTTAAAAACAAAACTAAACAGACTAGAACCTTAACTAGCTTACGAATAGAAACTAACTTAAGCCTTAAAATATAAAAAACACAACAAGAGAGGAAGATTTATTTTACAATTAAAACTTAACCTAGTACAAAGTATGTAGGGGACTGTGAGGGGGAAGCCGTATCTTGGTTGGCGGTTAAGAGAAATTAAAATTAGGTCAAAAACGAGTATTAAGGAAACTTATCACTCCATAAATCGCAACTGATATACCAGAATGTCTGAATCACTAACCTGTAGGTCTGCAGCTCGTCCAGTATATGCTACAGCACGGTAAGGTTCCAGGAGTCCGGTAGAGGCCACGGGCACAGTAAGTTTCCTCTTGCACAATTACACCTTATTTCTCTTCTTAATAGCAACGTCGTGTGGCGGTTTTATTATATTAATAAGGCGGTTTAAATATATTTTTAAAATAAGATCGGAGATAGCACGACGTCGCGGCAGTTGCATACAATTGTTATAGTAGTAATGTAAGAATGACGTTTTTGTGACGTCAAACAGAGCGGTTGTAGTAAGGCGACATCTATCGGTTTCACTACTGATTAAGGATGCAGATTATCCTTATATCATTCGCAAGTAACTTATGGAGTGATAGAAGGATTTTGGTATGAAGCGGAAGTATCTTAATCGCTTCACCAGCGGCGTTCTTCTCCGTCTGCGACGACAGACGGGTCACTGGTCGAAGGTAGCTCGCGCGTCCTTCTTGGTGGAAGTCTACGGAGTCCGTTTGGGTGTTTCTTCTCTGGGATCGGGATGATGAGGGTGTGCGAATCTGTCGCACATCCGCCTAGTACTCTCCAGCGCGCCCTCTCCGGGTCGGGCGCAGTCTAGGTAAGGACTAGATCGCGGGCTTTAGGCTTTTTCTTTTTAAGATATCTAATAATCTTAATAAGATACTTAAAGTAATTTTATCTAGTCAGTATAATAAAAAAACATGCGGAGAAGCCGCGGGTAAAGTTTGTTAAATAACAAAATAACGTCCCCATTTATCAACCACTGTTCAAATCCATTCAAAAACATTTCGAAAATTGTACACAAAAACTTTGTTTTTCCGTTTCATTTAACAAAAACAACGCTATTTAAAGATCAGTGACAAACTTTTATCCGTAGTTATTTCAGTGGAAAAGCGATCCCGTATTACTATTATTTGCGAGCGTTCGTTTGGAATGTTTTAATCTAGCCTATAGTTGCTTTTTTTGGTAACCCGGGGAAAATCCTACTTAGAATCATCAGGGCCGTTGTGAGGGCAGCGACCCCGGTGTGTCAGACTCCTACTGACTAAAAACCCCCGGGGTGTCTCTAATCGCTCCACCCAGGCCTGGGAAACCAAATTCATCCAGTCGCCCAGGGAGCGAATAGCCTGATTCAGGCTTTTTTAGATAAACTATTTAAAATATTATGCTAAAATGAATTAGGTTAGTCTAAATTATTTCGTTGTTTAGAAATGATCTTAGGGGCGATTTTTAATAAAAGGCTAAGAAGATTAGGTAAGAAGTTGTCTAACTTTTACTTTTGCTGACTCTTTGGCATGTGAAATGGTCTTCCAGCAAGCGTATTCACATCGTCCTATGATATGGAGTATGGGGCGCCCTTAAAAAAGGCGTGAAGAGATATTTGAGAGGACTGGAATGATCTGGAATCCGGAATGGATCGGATGATGATGTCATTTTTGGACTGCCTCATCCATGGGTGGTGTGGTCAACGAGCCGAGTCAAATTTAAAAAAATCTCGAGGCGAATCTTATAACTAAGTCAAACTAGTCATAGAGAATAGCGATCTTTAAAAGATGATTAATTATTTATATAAGACTGGGAAAAACAATGTAAAATTATCCGATGGCCCGCTCGAAGCGGGCACAAAAACTTCTTCCAATAAATCCGATTTTATCAACAAGTCACCCATTTCATCCTTAATCTTCAAACGCCTACAAAAATATTTATTTTTTCTTTGTTGTTTGCTACGTATTTCTTTTAGCATAACAAAGAATGGATGGTCAGCATTGCGGAAACATTTTACCAAAGAAGTAACCGACTTTGTGACCGGAATTTTTTGGTCGTATACTTATAATAATTTCTTAAAATAATATTGGGATTATCTTGAGGCCAAACCGTGGATTTTATCTTAACTGTTATAAATAAAACCTATTGAAGTGATAGGTCGATTGTCCGAACTTTGTCCTGACCACAATATACAAGTTCAAATAGGTTATAGTCATAGATGGGCAAAATGTAATCAGATTAATAAAAATGATTAACGATTACATTTTACGTTTTTTACCATTAACATGCCTGCAATTTGCTCATTTATGTTTTAAACACTACAAAATCCCAGATTGTATACACATTTATGATTTCTTATTGTTTTAAATGGATTTAATCATGATTACAGAGCAAGAAAATTAAAATTACGACTACATTTTGTAATCGTTGATCATTAATCAGATTACATTTTGTCCATCTCTGGTTATAGTGACTCACTTCGCGTTTCGGGATTAGCACATCTGTCGAGTTATTCATATACTTAAAGACTTTCCGTTGTGATTTTGCGGGCAACTATCAATGGTTTCTTGTCCAATAACAGTCTTCTTAGACTACACTGTAATTTCTACCAGGTGTGATGTAGTTCTTTATCGAATAAGTAATTTTTTTTAAACAGTCCAAGTGTATAATACTATGTATATGTTCCTAATGTAATAAAAATGTTTCGGTTAATTTTTTTATTTAAAGATATCTCAAAAAACCTAATTTAGATTAGCTAATAATTAATTGCAACTTTGCACATGCATTTTTTTTGTTAGTTTCCCTTTTTTATGTACGGATATCTCTAAAAACGAATTAACCCCTTTTATAGGCTTTTAGCAGTTTTAATACATTTTTCTACTTTAATCATTTGATAATATTGGTATGGAGCGACCTCTATTGTCTAGTTGATGAACTACCGTTAGTATTACCATCTTGTGGTGAATGGCATAACTACAGCTGCTAGTGGTGTCATCTATTGGAGAATATAAAAATATTTCTAGAAACGTCGATGCAGCCTATCGTGAACGCTGGAATATAGGAGATCGTTTAAGAATCTTCTATGCTTCGATAGGATCTGCCGCTCCGCGATAAATACGCGGTAGGGTCAAATGCGAAAGCGAATTGATTAGAAATCTAAGAGAAACTAAAGTGAAGTAAAGTGTTTAGTGCGACATTCACTGTAGTTTTGTGAGCGAATTAACGTTTTAATTTGTTTTTGAGTAAATCAAGCGTAGTAATACCGGTGTAGTTTAATTGAAGACCCCGAACTCGCAACTTTATGTTAGATCCTTATTGATTAGTTACACCCGAGATAAAACTTTTAACTCATACATAATATGAGATGATTATTCATCAGGTTTATAACAATGAGGTCGAGTTCACGCTGTCTAAGAATATTACGAAGGTTTATCCTGAAAAGCAGCAGCTCATAAATATAGTAAACACGTGTCAATGGTGCGCTCGAAGTTGAATGCCTTATGTGTTTGAAATTTCAATGAGGTGATTGTGTGGGCGATAGGAACGTTATTGTATCTGTCATATTCAGTTCTGAGAAAAGCAAACTAACAGGAAAAGACGATTGTCTTAAGCTCCTACGATATCCTCAAAATATGTACTAAAATGTTATAAAAACATTTTGCTTTTATCATGAGTTTTATACCACTTTTCGAAAGATTCTTTTGTCAACTAAGTAGCTATAAGTTATATGCCGAGTAAATATTAGATAAATTGTCGTACACGGCCAAAATAAGTACTAAACGTTAATTAAATATTATTACTCGAATTTTGTACTTAACAAACAAGCTACAACATAAAATCAACAAACTATTACTTCAAAATATACGTAAGTCAACAAAGTATCCACAAAAAATATTAAACAAAAAAAAAACAACTGAAAACACAAAACAAAAAACAAATAGAAAATCGGCAATAACAAAATAGGACATTAATGCGATAATAACAAACTTAAATTGATATTGTTTTTCTCATCAATCTCCAAACAAACTCCAGACAAATCAAGTCTATAACTGGGGGTATGTTACAAACTATATCATTCAACTGTATAGTATATTTTGTATAAACTACAGATGATGTTAATTAAATAATAGTTATATGATAACCGATTGGTAAGTTAAGAGTTGATGTTGCTTGCGTTTGTACATTTTATCTTTAATATACTATACGTGACTTTTGGGTGGTGTTAAACGAGCTATAGTGAGGTGGTAGGGTATCAGTTCACGACTGGAACAGAGGAAAAGGTTTGAACCAGGGTAAAGAGGAACAAGATATAAAAACAAACTTGTCACGAGCTAGGATAACTGTTACAAAGAATATTTCATAATATTGTGGCGCAGAAATCTTCCCCAAAACATTTCCAGTATGATCTGTACTTTACTTCATCGTCATCATCATAATTTGCCTAGCTTAGTCCACTGCTAAAGATACGTTTTTACTAATAATTGCCACTGAGTCTTGTCTTAGACTCTTCACATTTAATCCTTTCCGACCACCTTTGTAACTTGTTGCTCTACCTTGTCGATTCGCATTCTCTAACTCAATAACCTGCCTGCTCCAACGATCATCGGTTCTTCAGACATCTGGCCAGACTTATGTGGATAGCTTTGGTTCTCTGCCAGGTAACATCAATTCAAATTTTATCTTTCAAAGAGATGCTCAAAATAGCTCTTTCTATCGCACGATGATGACATTAAACTGGTGGATTAGTTTAACTGTGAGTGTCCACGTCTCAGATCCGTATGCCATGACTAGTAGAATGTATTGGTGAAAAACTAGTAAATGTTTCCAATTTTTCTCGATTCTGCCTTGATCACACGTTTCCACGTTTATCTGAGATGTCTACACTAGAACATTTGCCAAAATGATATTTCATTGAAACGTAGACACAGCGTAGAGAGATATATCTTGTGCAACATTGTGGGATCTCAAAGTTGGAATGTGGTCGAAACTAAACATAGAGACTGACAAAGGATTTATCTAGATAAAGCAACATAGTAATCGACACTTTTGGGGTCAGGATTTACGATCATATCCAATTTCGCACGAAAAATGCAATATCAACCCGATATATCCCTTCCGGAGTGAGCAGGGGTGAATTAGTGTCAGCTATTTATCCACTTTGTAGAAATCTTGTTATTGACGTCATTTTTTTTATTCGTGTATAAATATTGATATCTCGGTGACATTTTTCTTTATTATCAGCGCGTCGGAAAGCTATATCGAAACAAAATAATGTAAGACGAGTTTATATTAGGTTCCAAGCTAGTATTTTTAAACGAATGCTATTTTATATCGCCCGCCGATGAAGGAAAACATCGCGAGGAAAGCCATATAGCATCTAATAGAAAGTTCATGTTTAAGTGCCCTGAGAACGGTCAGCTGTGTTGTGCACGATATATAAGCGTAAAGTGGATACAACCACTAATGTCTCTTTTCACCTCGAAAGGGATAAAGCGTGACTAATTATTATAATTATTTTATAATGAGTGATATAGAGAAGTATAAAATAATACTTACGTAAGTATATGTACCATAAGACGAATTATTTGTGAATGTGTTATTGCTCAAAGCTGTGATTTTATTTCCGTGTTATCAACAAAAATGCACAGGTGTTTATAAGATCAAATTATGGCTTTCAGTAATAAGTTTTTCACAATTACTTTGTTGTATATGGTATATCAGTACAAATTTGAATATTTTTTTGGGATATAATTATTATCAAAAACAATTATCTTGTTGTAATATAATAAATAAGTAATTGAGCTGGTAGGGAGGCTATTCTTGAGTCGTGAGTTCGTGACCACAGTTCACAAGTTTAAAGACCGTCATACTGACTCACTCTTACCTGTCGCGTTTCGGGATAAATATGTGTATATCCAGTTGTTAATATATACCTAGAGACTTTTCATCGTGGCATATGTGGGCCGACATGACGACGGAGACTATCTAATGGAATTTCGTCTTTTGATAGTTGATGTCGCTTTTTGGCCCACACTGCACTTTGCAGAATCAGTATAAGAAAGTATCTATAACCTTGTAAACATAATAATCGAATTCCAGTCTGCAACCTGCAGTTTCCATTTTGTTAGACTAATAACTACTTACAGCTAACAGTACTGTTATGTCTTCTGGGAATATCGCCGGTCGTTCCACGAGAGCCAATACCAACTTGTTATTGCTTTTTCCAACTCAATGAGTTTGTTGAAGTTATATATTAGTTCCGTATGGATATTTACATAAAATTATATTGGAAAACAAAGTTTTCTTTAAGCCAGACGGTCAATGTTGATAATTTAAAATCTTTTAGAATCTAGGCGCGATCAAAAATGACTTTATTGGTGAGGTAGCAAGACAATTGCCGAACTGTAAGCAAGTAAAAAGATTGTCATTGTAACTCCCTTCGGGTCGTCGCGCTTCGGGATCAATTTGTATATCGTTAGTTTATATACGTAGAGACCTACAGTCATGGTATATGTGGGTCGACATAGCGATGGTGTCTATCATCGGATTTTCATCTCTTGGCGGTCATTGCCTATTACACTAAACTGTACTGTCCATCAGATGCAATGTAGTTATTTTATCGTGACAGCATAAAACTGGAAAAACTGAAACTATTAAACAAAATTTTGTTTTGTCATTTCAGACTGCTATGTATACACAAATAAAGAGATGTGGAGGTGTGTGAATAAATATAGTAATGCTATGTCTTCATCGGGGTGAGTAGAGATACATTAGTGGGTGCATCCACTTTACGCTTATATGTCGTGCCTTACGTGACCAATAGCGCAGCTATTCGCCGTCATCATTTTATTTTATTTTACATAATAGGGTGCCCAACATGGGTAACATTAGACAAGAAAACAAAAGGATCATGGTGCCAAAATACAACATATAAATGCCCCCACAATTATAGGGCACCACAGCATGCACACTGATTAATAATATAATGCTAGTGCTAATCATGGATGGTACTAGCATATGATATTCCTATTACATTCCATGCTGGTTTCCTGACGATATTTTCCTTCACCGGCGAGCATGTGGCGACTAAATCTGTACTTAATCTGGAAAACACAGAAACACGTGCCGAGATTCGAACTAACGACCGTTCACGTTTACGCGTATGGATATCTGGCCATTATGCACTGGACCACTGCAACCTTATTAATGTAAGGCTCAGAATTATCGACATAGCTTTGACTTTTACGCTTAGCTTAAACATTACAAATTATATTATTAAATTGATGTCAAAGTATATATATCTCACCGATTTTTTCAACTTGGACTTGGCTCTGCGAATAAAAAAGCTATACTGAACTTCTTATTATAAATTCAGTTCTTGGCCATAGATAAACTTATTTTCGGAGCAAAGTAAAAGTCTAGCCTAAACAGCGTCTTTTCAGGGAAATGATTTTAAAATATATGCACGTAAGTAGGAAAAAATTGCGTGTAAAATTGACTTGATGCTATATCTCTAGTAATAAATCGTATAGTAGAAAGCTACTTTCAAATATGTCCGCCACTGTTTCAAAGGATACATAGAATTCTGTATGCCAAATATATAAATACATATTTAGATTAAATCGTTATGGTTACACCGCCCATTTAATTATTACGAAGCCTTTCGGGACGTGCCCTTCATCCCAAATAATTTGTTTCGAATTACAACGAACTGGGACGATAAAATTCTCGCGACATGCCGACAAAAAAAATTAAAAAGTTTAAACATATTTCGCTGTCATTAAAATATGTCGGTTTAACGTAAAGGGATTTTACTTTTAATGGCTGTGCTGAAGTTTAATTCACCTCGTGCGTCGATTAAAACTTTCTCTTAGTTACGATTGCTTTGCGGATATATATTCCGTTTACGTATACGCCTACGTAGTTTATATATACGCCAGAGATCGAAAATGCTCACATAGCGAAAAATTAACTCACAACGTGAGTTTTCTTCATCGCCACGTATGACAAATTAGTTTACCTTTTGTCCCTTAAATTTCAAATCCCTGATAACAAACAATAGAAATATTGTTTGTTCTATATTATTCTTATAGATATTTTTATTCTTATCAGCCGGCCACTCATTCACACAATACGTAAACTAAATGTATTATTCAGCCTCGTTTCGCGCATATCTATGGTAGTAATCTAATATATTTATAAAAGGGAAAGGCACCTGAATGTTTTAGAATGCGAATAGCCCAGAACGAGACAAATGGCGAGCCTTTGAGAAGGCATATATTCTTCAACAGTGGACTGATGTGGGCTGTGATGGTGATGATAATAAAATATAGAATATTTTTAGAGGTTTTAGGGGTAGCCAAAATTATTTTAAGGTGTTTTTCTAGTTCGAGTACTACCATACTGTTGTCAGGAAGAAATTAAATGAATTCCACTTTTAATTGACCCACTTTAATAAATTCTTTTACACTTATTTCTCGCATAGGAGCTAGCAGACGAATTGCCGTCTGATTCGCGTAAGCTATAACCTCAAGATGAACAATAGTGTTGCCATATTAATAATTGAGCTAACACTATCGATCCAATGTGCTTACACTCGAATAGACTTTTGAATAGGAAATCGAGCGTTTGCTCTTCAATACGAGGCTCTATACATCACACAGAGCGTAATACCACACGTTCCAAAACATACTCCCAAAGACAAACGTCTTTAAAGACAATAGAAGCGCATTCAGTTGGATGCGAGCAGCTTTATCAATCACGAGACAGCGAATGTCGGTACGTTATTGTTCGCATCTGTTACGTCATTTGTTCTGATTTCGCCCATGAGAATTGCACTGTCTTGCTAAACGATTTGCTATCTTGGAATCACTGTGCATTTTGGAATAATGAATTTTGATACTTTTGTTCAGATTTTAATATTGCTATGGCAACCTTTTTGTTTTATTATTACCTTAATTATTTTTATATATTTGATCATTATTACATATCGACAGAGAGTGCAATGTTTTAAATTTTGGTTTCACATAATAATAATAATAACAATAATGCCCTTTTTATACTGGCTCGACGACAGTACTGAACAGTATAGTGTTGTCCGAGACCGGTAACAACCATGAAGGGATGAAAATCCATTGACATCCGCCATGTCTATATCATGACGGTATCATATTATATTTTGTGAGGTGTATATAACATCTCTATTTTTTGAATTCAAAAGATGTCTATTTGCAAGCTTTTGATTCGTCTCAAAGCCTCAAGGTTTTCATCCTTGCATTATACAAGCGTCGAAGAAATTTGATACAAAGGCGAAATTTAGTGAACTTAATCGGAGTTCCGCTTTGGAATTTGTTCAGTATCGGAACAGTTTTAATTTATGTAAATATTTAATCAAAAATTCCGGAATGAATAAATTGTTTAGAAACATGCTTAAATACTTTTGGATATAATCCGTTTCCAACAAGATTTTCGTCAAAATTTGTTTACGAATGCGATAATTTAGGGTTCGATAAGATTTATTTGATGAAGTAAACATTGTCTTTTCCTATATACTATTATAGATCATTTGTGAGTTCTAACAAAAAGAAAGTGTATGTTTATGGTGACTTTGTGGATAAGGAACGAATATTCATGGTCCTAGGATCGAATCCCGCCAGTGTCTCTCTGGATTTTTCTAAATTAAGTAAGAGCTTAGCGACCTCATGCTCACTGATGAAGGAAAACATCGTGAGGTAACCCGCATGGCAACTAATAGAAATGTCATGTGTAAGTGCCCTGAGAACGGCGACCAGCCGCGGTACTGTTCACGTTCGGCACGACATATAAGCGATACAGCTACTAATATATATCTACTCACTCCGAAAGGGATATAGCGTGATGATACTATTATAAGAAATTAGCTTCAAGTAATAAATTAACTTTTTCTGTAATAAGAAAACTAAAAAAAATTGTGCACTATTAGGATAAAAAATTCCGCTCGGCGCAATTGAGAGAGTGCGTTGTCCAAATCCAGGCGTCAGCGGTGTGTGATGTGTTTCCACAAACCGCTTTAATACAAGAAAGGAGCGAGGGATGGCTCTTCACACCACCATTCTCAATGTAGAAATGAAGCCTGCAGGATGCCAGACGTCGTCCAGTGCTAGGGAGGTTGTTTTTTTTCCAAATGACTAGAGTTTATTGACCGGGAAATATTTTGACAACTAAACCAGGCAGACGGGCGAACACTCAAGGTGCTCAGCCAACAAAGGGAGGTTGGCAAAGCCGTATCCTTGGCCCCTGCACACGGGTGGTTGGAACTCCCCTGTCCTTTTAGTCGGCTAGCGTATGACACATCGGAGTTGCTGCCTTCACAGCGGCCCTAACCCTTTAACCGGGTTAAGAAAAAAAAGGTTAAAAATATTTAGCAACATATAGAAAAATAAACAGTGATATTCATTCACAAGCCTCAATTGTATGCCCCGAAATAAGCCGAGGTATATTATTTGTGGCTGTAATGTATTTTTCCATTTCCACTAATGATATCTTTATCAAACCTACAAAGTCACTAGTGAAAACTTAGACGAATAAAATTAAATTAACCTTTACACAATTTGTGACCTTAACACAACGGTTTAAAATTCAAAATAAGTTTGCTTGGGTCAAGATCTTGTATATTGGAAAATTATTTCCTTACATAATGTAGTATGAGGACTACGATTTTAGGCTACCGAATGGATTTTCTGGCCTCGGCTAGGCATTACTGTAATGTAATAATCTCCCGCTGGTCACACTATATTCTAGTAGAATCCGTTCTAATCCCTATTTAAAATAAAAAGTGAACCTTTAATGAATTCATTTATTCAATACATTCAGTTTCTTGTTCATTTTATTTGACTAGGAGTAGTGACCTGGCATTGTGCAGTAGAAATCTCTTATTTCACTCCCTTGAAGCTTGTTCTTGCAAAAACATGGAAACTCGGGTTTTCCATTTCTAACCAATAAGTTAAATACCAATTTTTTTTCGCCTTACTTCAAAAGTGACGAATTTTCAAATAAACTTTCAACCCTTATTTCATCCTCTTAGGGGTGGTATATCACAAATCAGTCCTCAGTGAGTGCCTATGTTCAAAGAACTAGTTTGACGCACTTACACCTTTTTATGTAGGTAGGGAACGAATGTATGAATGGTGTTTATGTATTCTTTGAGTGCTAAATAAACAACTATAATTGTACATGTATTTTATTCTTTTTTATCCTAACTCGGCATAGTGACCACACATGGTGCAATCCAAAAAAAAACAACTACGACTAACAACAGTAAAGAAAAACTCATTGGTAGTCGCAGCGATCATGCCAGCCTGCATAAATATTTCTTCACGCTACGCTTAAAGGATCCCACATCATAGGACGACGGGGAACACGCTCGCCGGAAGACCATTCCACGGGATTAACGTCACTGGAGAAGTAAGAGATAGTGAACTTCTTAATCCTATCCAGGATGTGAGTTACCGCAAAGCTGTGACTTCGTAAACCTGCAAATTATACAACAAATGAAAACTTGGCCCTAACCCCTCCAACAGAATCCAATATAATATAATGTTTCTAGCTTCAGAAGTTTTGGATTTTGCGATGCTATGGCAGTGAGGAGAAGTTTCGTCAATACATATATTATAGAACAATTATTTTGATTTATACACTATTTGAAGATTCTCCAGAATCTATGAGCATTGAACATGGACTTTTTTTCTTAGAAAAGGTTTTCTTTAGTATTATTTTCTGTCAACAATATATAGATGGCAATGTTAAAGAAAATTTATATATTTACAAAATGGTTTACATATCAAATTGAACAGGGATGCGAATTGAATCAAATTAAATAAAGATACCATAGTTTAGATGATAACTTAATAAATAATACTGACAACTAAGTACTAAAAGTTTGAAATAATACTCATAAATCAAAGCAGATATTGAAGAAGCATAATTGTAGCCACTTATCCACTATCTCAGAGCTAACCGACCAAACTTCGTATTCCGTTCTTTAATATAATTAATAGCAAAACAGAAGGCTTTCGAGCCACCGGTTCAAAGTTATAGCAACGTGAAACCACAATTAATTGAGAGCTGCTTCCAGGAATTGCAAGCGCAGACTGAAGTCTGTAGACGTAATATTTTAACGGATATCCCTTGCGCAAAACAATATCTCATCCGGTTGCCTTTTGCTACTATTGCTAATTGAATTGATTTATCTAATGCATATTTTTATACATATTAAAAGATAATGTTATAAATTTATAGACGTATAGATTAAATCAGATCGATTCTAGACTGGATAGTTTGTAGAAGAGAAAACGTAGTTGCTCCAAATAAACCTGGATGCGTTGGAACATGGCTTAGTTGAGGGAAAGGCTTAAGAAAAAAAAAACACCATGCGCAGAAAAGGAAACAATTGAGACATACCGTGGATCCCTCTACACCAGACGAAAGCCAAAGAACATCATTATTATGTTTAAATAACTGTAAAAACAAATATAGACAGTTCAGCTCCGGTACATTAAGCAGCACTTTATAATATTATGAAATTGAAGAGGTGGTAGATTAGACACAGACACACACATACATACGCGCACGTTATTGTAGAACAGATGACCAATGGATTAATAATAATAATAGATATTAATAGATTAATATGTCCAGGGATACTCAATCACAATTTAGATTATTACTTAGCTCTCGAAATTAAACACAGCGTACGGCATTACATTTATTTCACAAGTGACTTAAAACTACCGACGTCATAATTTTATGACGTCGTACATACATTACACCCTACTACTTAATCACTAAATAGTTCTAAAACGAAAACTTAAATACTAACAATACATAATGAATAATCTACGAGTAAATGTATTACTAAAAACATACAGGATTGCCATATCGAATTACAGGTTTAATTGTACGTCGGGGCCGGGTGGAATCTAGCAAATGTTTCTCGAAGTATTTTAATTACTGCTGTGGCATTTGTTTTTGTCATTTGGAATGCTTCTATCCATTTTGATGACGCATCTACTAATATTAAAAAGGTTTTCCCGTACAGTGGTCCTAAGAAGTCTATATGTACCCGACTCCATGGCTCTACTGGATATATCCATGGTTGAGGTGGGTGTCGTGGTGGGGGTGGTGCTACTTGGGCGCAAATTTCACATTCTTTACTTAGTTTCTCAATGTCTGCGTCAATTCCTGGCCACCATACGTAACTTCGTGCTATTGCTTTCATCTTGACTATCCCCATATGGCCTACATGTAATTCTTGTAAGATTTGGGCACGTAATGACTCTGGCATTACCATTCTGTAGCCCCACATGATGCATCCGCTGTCTAAGTACAGTTCGTCTTTCCTCGTATAATATGGTCGTAACTCTATGTTTTCACATTGTTTTGGCCAACCTGATTGCAAAAACATTGTCACTTTTCTTAAAATTGGGTTTCGTTCTATTTCCTCCTGGACTTTTATGTGTATTATTGGTAAGAAGTTATAAGCAAAGTTAACATAAGTTACTTCCGAATTCTCTTTTGACGTTTCTTCCGTCGGCAGGCGTGATAACGCGTCTGCACTATTCTTATCTGTTTTAATGTACTGTATGTCGTAAGAGTATCCTGACAATATAACGGCCCATCTTTGCATGCGCGATGCGGCCATGGTCGGTATACCTTTCTTTGGCCCAAATATAGCCACTAATGGTTTATGGTCAGTTCGTAACAGAAATTTTTGACCATATAAATACTGGTGAAACTTTTTTACACCATATATGATTGCTAACGCTTTTTTATCTATTTGCGAGTATCCTTGTTCTGCTGCGTTCAAAACTCGCGAAGCGTAGGCAATCGGGCGCTCCGTGCCGTCCGGGATCACGTGTGATATTACTGCGCCAACTCCTATGCTGCTGGCGTCCGTTGTTAATATTATTGGCAATTCTGGATTATAAAAAACTAAAATTTCGCTAGACGTTAATAAGTCTTTTACATTATTAAAAGCTCTTTCACATTCTTCAGACCATATATATTTAACTCCCTTTTTTAATAAAGTGTACAGCGGTGATAGGATCATACTAATATTTTTCACAAATTTACCATAGTACATAATCATTCCCAAAAATGCTCGAAGTTCATTGACTGTGGTTGGCTTAGGTACGTTTTTAATTGCGTTTACTTTCTCGGGATTCGTTTTTATTCCCTGCGCGTCAATGACATACCCTAAATATGTAACTGATTCTGCGAAAAACGAGCATTTTTCTTTTTTTACTTTTAACCCATTATTTTGTAATCTAGTTAAAACTTGATTTAATGTCTCTAAATGTTTTTGTGTCGTTTCTCCTGTCAGTATCAAGTCATCTAGAAATATTCCGACATTTGGCATGTCAGCGAACATTTGCTCCAAAATTCTTTGAAAAATTCCTGGGCTAGATGAGACGCCGTAAATTAATCTATTATATTGGAAAAGTCCACGATGTGTATTGATAACCGTATAAGGTCTATAACTTTCGGCCAAAACGATTTGTGCATATGCTTGTGATAGATCAATTTTTGTATAACGTTGACCACCTTTTAATTTTACTAATAAATCATCAATTCTCGGTAAAGGGAAACGGTCTACTTCTAAATATTTATTAAGTGTTAATTTATAGTCTCCGCAAATTCTTACCGTCCCGTCCGGCTTGAGAACGGGAACTATTGGCGTTGCCCAGTCCGAGAAGTGCACGGGCGCGATAACGCCGTCCGCCAGCAACTGATCGAGCGCGCGCTCGACCGGCTGGCGCAGCGCGTATGCCAACGGTCGCGCGCGCAGGAACACCGGCTTCGAGTCCGGACGTAACCGTAAACTCACTTCGCCTCCCGTGTATCGACCGAGCCCCTCCGAGAACACGTCACTGAATCTGGAACTGAGATTTTTTATTGTTAATTGCGTGGACATACAAATCATATTACAATCACTTTCTTTTAATTGAAACTCAAGTTCATTCAACCATATTACATAAATTGAACTGTTACGGTTAACATTCCCCTGGCTAGACTACTTTCTCCTGTATAATAGCACATACGAATATCTGCTTTCCTTAGTGACATTCTTGAAAAATATTTTAAATATAAATTTGTACTAATACAAGAAATAGCACACCCCATATCGGCTTCGAAGTCTATTAATTGATCTTCCACTAAAGCCGAAATAATAATAGGTTTACTTTGACTAATATTATTATCAGTAAATACATCAATTACCTGGTTAGAATTGTCAATGTCCACAGCAGATATTCCTTGTACTTCGCTATTCAGGTTATTGTAGTTAGTAATACTCCGTAACCTGGGACACATTTTTTTAAGATGACCAGTATTACAAGCTTTACAAACGTAGTATTTAAATTTACAATTGGTTATGTCGTGGTTCCTACCACATACGTTACATCGTGTGTACGCCATCTGATTTCCTGCTGTCGTCTTTGGGTTTGAATACCGCCAGTGCGGCTCGAGAGCGTTGTGTGCGTGCCGTATCGGCCTGCCCTGCTCCGCTGTGTGCTCTGCCACGGATGTGCCGCCTCTGCCTCCTGGCTTCCGCGCACCCCTTGATACCATAAAACATTCTGCTTCTCTGGATGTTTTTGAGCCAATGGAACGAGATTGGCCCTCACCATCAACCATGGCTGCGTTCCTTTCTGCTGCCTCCATAGTCGTTGCTAGTTCCACGGCTCGCTCGCAAGATAGTTCTTCCTCCGTGAACAAGCGCTGCCGTATAGTGTCGCTGTGCAGTCCACACACGAGCTGGTCACGCATATTTTCCTGTAGGTTCTCACCAAACCCACATCCCATGGACAGCTTCCTCAGTTCTGCCACATATGGCCGCATACGCCTGATTCTTCTACGCCTTGTTTTCTTCTCCGAAAGTAATACCGTTCAGCCAAAATACTGGGTTTCGGTTGTAAGTGACTGCCCATAATTTTAACCAAGTCATAAAATTTTTTTGTTGCTGGTTTTTCAGGGGTACACAATGTCACCAACAGTTCGTAACCCTTTCCTCCCATAACAGTAATTAATGTAGGCACTTTACACTCCTCTTTGATACTGTTCACAATAAAATACTGTTCCAGACGGTCGATGTACAAAGTCCAATTATCATTTTGTACACTAAACGGTTCAATCTTACCTATTGACATTATGTTTATTGTCCAAAATACACACGCATACACACTTTGTTCGAACTCGTCGCCAGTTAATATGTCCAGGGATACTCAATCACAATTTAGATTATTACTTAGCTCTCGAAATTAAACACAGCGTACGGCATTACATTTATTTCACAAGTGACTTAAAACTACCGACGTCATAATTTTATGACGTCGTACATACATTACAAAAATTCTTCAGCGGATACCACATAACGGTAAGCAAAGAATAGGATTAAAAATTGGAATGACAACCTAATCAAATCACAAGCAGACTTTGAAGATTTAGACTCGTTTTCAAAGTATTTAAAAAAAAGGTGGCGTGTAAGATGAAACCTACTTCAATAAACTGAAATACTTGTTCCATAGCTATTATTGTTAAATAGGGAAATACAATACTAGAGATGTACCAGAGAAACGCAAATGGCAAAGAAAAGCTGTGGCAGTGCACACATGTAAATCATAATTGAATCAAGTAGTCACTCTACAACTTTATTGCTGCTGATTTAGCACCAGTCCCATGTGTCTCAGATGTGCAATCTACGGACGTCAATAGCATCTATTTCAAAATCAACCCTCGGTGATAATGCTCCAATGGCTTAAAATCCAATTTCAAATATGATTCCTCTAGAACTCAAGACGCTCTAGTAATGTCGTTAAGCTGAATGTAAATCAAATTTAATTGACTGTACTGGTCTAGTAATAATGCACAAAAATTGCAATTGTATAACAATATGAATGAAAAAAAATATTATATTGATAGAAAAAATAAGGCTGTAAGATATGTTTCTGTAGTAATATGTTCAAGCACATCACCTAGATCATTTTAGGTCTGGTCTCGTATTTTAGACAGGATTGTCAGCCATTAGGGCTATTGGCGACGCGCTCAGTTATTCTTAGATATAATAACTTAAGTATAAAATAATATATACGTGTAAGTGTTCTCGAATGTTTAGAGGCGGAGCGTACGCGCCGCGGCCTGCAGTGGCACTCATTGTTTCAGACAGTCCGGTTAAGGTCCCCAACAGGGTGGGTCGCGTCGCGTGCGTACAGCCTTTACAAATAATTTGTCCCTATATTGTGCCTTTCCTAGCAATATACGTGTGTTGTGAAACGTGCATCTTTTATTTTTGACCTGATTACACGTCCCCATCGGCTACAAGGGCATTATCATTACGAATCGCATATTTAACATTTCTGTTGTTTCCGTATCATGCAATCGTATATCTTACTCAAAGCAAATAGACCTATCTGACGGATGATATCAATTCAGATTAATCTTGAAGGTGTTCGTACACGATGACAATGACGAATGTCTGTCGTACTCCGCGTTCACTATAATCTGTCTAAGATGCGGCTTATGGCTTAGGGACCAAGTAGCGTGCTTCACGCTGTAAGTGATAATCAGGCCATAAAATCAGCGGTTTCGAAGGATGATTTAAATTGTAACTCTAAGACACAGTTTTAAAAGAAAACATATTAAAGGAATTCAATTTCTTCGTGCCTTAACCTATCATCGTATAATTTCAGAGATATTCAGAGAAATAAGTCGGAGTTTGTTGCAAGCTTTTTTTTTTGTATCCCGGGGGCAAATCCTGCAAAAGACCATCAGGGCCCCTGTGAGGGCAGCGAACCCGGTGTATCAGACTCATACTGACTAAAAAACCCCCGGGGTGTCCCTGTAATTGCTCCACCCGGGCCTGCGGAACCAAATTCATTCAGACGCCCGGGAAGCAAAAAGCTTTGTTGAGGCTAACTCTCCAAAACCTCTCACTCAGGCGGTGCGCTAGACACTGTGCACTGCCTCCTTCTCATCCGGGCAGCAGACTCCTTCAAGTCTACTGCCCGGCTGTTGTCACCTTACTTGTTATCCTCAAATTGTCTCATTTTCTCTTTTTACTATTGTTCAGTGGTATGATTTTCATTGACACTAGATTTACCAGTGAAAATTTTTACCTATTTCAGAAATTGATTTGTTATAAATATAATTAAATTCATAATATTTATCACTATCTAGTATTAGTAAATAACATGTTAATTTTCGGAATAAAAATATTACGAAAGAAAAAATTCTAAGACAAACATAAAGACCGGCCAATTTGACCGGTTCGGTAAATCTAGTGTTAATCGACTCCAGAATTTTTTTTAATTATGTGATTCATCTATGTGTTACATAAATCCCAGGAATAAAATTCCTTGTTATATAAAAATATATAAGTTTCTTTAACGTAAAATGTGTAAAATAAAAGTTAATTGCACCCGGAAATAAAAAAAAATTGAATAAAACATCGATACAGTAAAAAGTTTTTTTAATCATTTATAGGCGGACCCTTGGCTTCAATAACACCTGGTGGAAGGTGAAGATGAGTCCGATGATGAACCGCGCCCGCCCAACGAATGCCTATTCACTCTACTCTTAAAGACTCCTAGGTCGTAAGATGGAAATATGGCCGCTGGAAGCACATTCCACTCCTTAGCTGTTCGCATGATGAATGTAGAAGCGAATCTTTTCGTGCGGATATAAGGAACATTCACTAGATACGGATGTTATCCGACACGGTATCTAGTGGTTTTATGATGATTGGCTATGTCAATTTATTTTTGTAAATAAAAAAAATCACTGATATATATGTTATGTTGTTGTAATTATCCAAAATTAAAATATTATAATAGTTAAATATGTACGTAAGTGAAATAACTCGCTTATTTTGTGGCCATGACCTCGTGGGGCGCTAAAGGGAATCATCTTGCAAATGTATATGCTTTTAAATCCACCCAGCCCACCTTTACTATCATTTTATTGTTTTTCTTTTTATTTATATTACATTTGTGTGTTCGGAACATGGTCCAATGTGAATATATTTATATCTAAATAGAAAAATAATTCTTTTAGAATGTTTTATGAATTCAAATCGAAAGCTTACGTGCTTTTTGTCAATGTTAATACGTAATTGAAACAGGCCTAAAGCGCGATTTAACTCAAATGAAATATTTAAAGTTGTAATATTCCATCAAAAATGCAATACATACACGATCAATTTCAGACATATTTATGACTTCTTATTGTTTAAAAGTGTTTTAAAATTTAAAGTGTCTCAGGATGGATAATATTATAGTAAAACTGCGTTTAATTAAAACCCGTAAAGCAGAAGATAAGACATTCATATTTACCTCTTGGATGTATAAAAAAAAAGCTTTTATAGCAGAATAACTTTTTGCTTATTGAATTTCGTAAATGATATGCAAGAATGTGATTGAATATAAATGAGGTAGAGAGATCAATTGTTTGTACCGAGCTGTAAAGAAAACGCGCAATTTCCTAAAGAAAACAACAAAGCCCTTTTTATAATCGCATGAAGAAATTTGATGACACGGTACCTCATCGGGAATATATCAAACATCTTGCGAATTTCAAAGGCGTTTGTGCGAGAAATAATCGTGCCGTAGTACAATCAACGCGGTACAAACGAAGCGTTTTCGACGTTTTCGCATCGACGACAAATACAGCTCAGGGTCAGACTTAGGTAATCATTCTATAAGGGGATCACATAAAAAAGTAAATAAATAATATACTTACCTGGGTTAACTGTGTAAGTTTGTGTTGTGGTAATTTTGGTTAATAATAAAAGGGTGAACTATTTCTTAAAAATATTCCTCATTTCAATCTTAAGCTTAAGATATTTTTACAACAATCATCGTTGTGTATTTATTTAGTAGCATAATGCCAAAAGACAGCCCGAGTGTTTTCTCTATTCGTACATGTACCTTTTTTACATTTTCCATTGAAAACAGAAAACAATCTTGTTTTAGTTTATTTATTTATTTATTTATTTAACGGTAACTACACAGCATATTATAAGATTATGTACCAAAAATAGGAAACAAAAAATAAAAAAAATCTATAATGCCAATAACGTAGTACACATATTAAATTTTGGTAAATGTTTGGGTCGCTCCCCGCATCATATAGTGAGTCTTGTGTGCGTGATTTGTGAGTGTTGTGTGAGTGCATTTGTGTGCGTGCGTGCGCTCATATCGGTGTTGTATGAGATTCATCTAACTGCAGTCCAGAAATAATTGTCTTAATGACCAAATTACGGCTTAAGTAAAACATATCGATCTCTTTAAAATATTTATTGTACTGAGCGCAACATCTATAGATGACCGAGTTTTGGGCATAACAGTGCTTTACAAGAGGTAAGGCGAATGAGCAAGGATTTCGAGTTCGTTTTTTGAAAATTTTAATTTCCCGAGAAGTTCAGGACAATCCACTTTTGCGTTTAGGAGATCATAAAGCAGTTTCATATCATTTATAGTACGACGATGCTCCAGTGACAAAAACTTGTGCCTTTGTAAGCTGTCCACGTAATCGCAAGGATCCTTGTTACTTTTAGTATTAAGAAATCTTAAAAATTTTTTTTGAATTCTTTCCAAATTATTTTTATGCGTGATAAATGACGGTGACCAGATAGACGAAGCATACTCTAGACAACTTCTGACGTAAGAAAAGTAAAGAATTTTAATAGAATCAACATTATTAAAGGGCTTAGTTACTCTAAAAATGAATCCTAACATTTTTAGGGACTTTTGAATAATAAAATCGTAATGACTAGTAAAAAGTAATTTTGAATCCATCAATATTCCTAAATCTTTAATATAATTCACCTTTTGAATGGGTTGCTGATTAAGCGTATAACAAAAATTAATTTGATGGTGCTTTCTTGTAAAAGTTATTACATTGCACTTTTTTATATTTAGGTCTAATTTGTTCATTCTACAGTAATCATTAAGCCGATTCAAGTCTGCTTGAAGCAAGTGACAATCATCGTTATTACGAATAGTCATAAAGATTTTAGTATCATCCGCATACATAAGGTGTTTAGCGTAGTGAAAACATTCAGATATATCATGGACATATATGTTGAAAAGTAAAGGACCCAGGTGGGATCCCTGAGGGATGCCCGAAGGTATTTTTTCAAAACGAGAGACGCATGTCCCTATGCGTACTGCCTGATGTCTATTAGCTACATAAGAAGCAAACCACCTCAAAAGATCACCGTGGACACCAACGTCCAATAGCTTTTTTATGAGGATGTTGTGATTAATTCTATCAAAGCATTTAGAATAGTCAGTGTACACGGCATCCACTTGATAACCTTGATCCATTCCTGCAGATATAAAATCAGTATATATAGCTAAGTTAGTCTGAGTAGACCTGAGCTTCATAAATCCATGCTGTGTAGGAGGAATGGACACAGACACAAGATTATATATCTAGTCGTGAACAAGTAATTCAAATAATTTACTGAATACAGAAAGCAAGGAAACTGGACGATAATTTTCTATGTTAGTTCTGGATCCAGATTTATGAATAGGCACAATGAACGCAGCCTTCCACTTTGTAGGAAACATGCCGGAGGACAAAGATTTGTTAAACAGAATGGTCAGAGGTAGTACCAAGGCGCTCATACAGTTTCTCACAAACATTGGAGGAATATTGTCCGGTCCTGCTCCTTTATTGCTATCAATCAATTTAATGTACTTGTTGACTAATGTTTGGGATAAACGTAGGGATCCTATGTTGTGGACTGAGATACTTTCAGATTGGGAGTTGATCGAGCATCCAGACGAGTTAAGCTAAAGAAATAACAAAAAAGTACAATTTAAAGTAATTCACGATAAAAATGGTAAATTTCCGGCAACGCGATAGCGCCCGTCGCTTTCTTCAAATGCAGTTACAATAACGTAAAATTCTGTTTGAATGAACTTAGAATAGCCTTTATATCCCTGAGAGGGAGGCGGTGCGCAGTGTCCGGCGCACCACATGAGAGAGAGGTTTTGGAGGCGGTGGGCTCTACTCCCAGAGAGGCAGCCACAATAAGGCCTTTTGCTCCCCGGACGCCTGGTTGAATGTGGTTTCTCTGGGCTAGGTGGAGCAATTAGAGAGACACCCTGGAGGTTTTTAGTTAGTAGGAGTCTGACGCACCGAGATCACTGACCTCACAGTGTCCCTGATGCACTTAAGAAGGATTCTCCCCCGGGTTACAAAAAAAATATTTATATCCAAGTCTGTAAACTTTGTAATCGTTCCAATAATCTAAAATTACTGGTGTCAAATTCTATTCTGATAGAGCGCTTATGATACAGGTAGTTATCATAAGAAATCTATAATATCATTCTGTTAGACTAGACTACGTACTGAGTTGGACACCGAGCGCGATGACGTTAAAGCTCGTCTGTTAGGGTCATATACATACAATTATGTTGACGGCGTGCTCATGTGCTCGTATTAGTCTCAATCAGGGAATTAAGATAAGTGAGTCACTTGAGGGCACATAAACGTCGTCAAAAACAAAGTTAAAGCTGTCGCCATAGATGAAACCAGCTGGACGATGATGATAATGTGTTCAGACATAACACTGTCTTCATAAAAAAAAAAAACGTTTGTTGAGAAAATAGAAACAACACACACACATTTATTTATTTAATTATGGGCATTCAACAGTACCACTGCATGTTACATTAACAATAAAATCACATGCACAAGCTAAATGTCGACAATGGACATAATTATGAATCATCATAATTAATGTTTAGATAAAAGAATAATACATCATATATCCTGTGTGCTGTCACCAATTTAAAAAAAAGCATAACACTTTATAAACCCTCGCCTTTTGTTTTCATTATAAATATTGAACAGGTCTTTAAAGTAAATTAATTCTCGTATAAAAAAAGTAAACTTATTCACAATACTCCATTCATAGATATGAATGAATATGATTATCTTTGTATAAGAATATAGTGCCTAAATTCGGGACTCACGACCCCCAATGCCTCTTATTACGACTCTGTATACCCGCAAGTTCGTTCCTAAATGATTCCAGACCATTTTCCCACCGCCGTCTCGGAATTGCTACATAATAACATAACAACATTCCTAAAGAATCAGATAATGCATCGACACAATGGGTATTGTAACGTGAAATGTATTGATGCTCGAAATGTTTGCCATTAATTCCGTTTTACTGGCGTTTTTCACGTCAAACCTGTTGGACTCTGGAAAGATAATTAATATTATATTATTATCGTGTATTGTGTAAAAATGAATATAATTTTGTACATTTATATTCACAGCAGTGGGGCTTTGGAGTATTAATTACAAGCCCCTCGGTTCCCGCCAAAGTGCACAAGTTCACATTGAGGGATTTTAGACGGTATAAAACAAACACACCTCGACCTCCAACCGCCCAATATGCTGCTTGACGTTCCTATGAGGATTTACTCCAAGTAAAAAAGCTTCCTAAATATATTTCCATAAATCAATATCATAGTTTCTTATAATAATATTGTTTTAATCTTACTTTGATAGTGAGAGCGCCAGTGTTGACGAACAATCGATTTATTAAATCGGAGAGGGAGTACAAGGTTAGCACGATATTGCAAAAATGTCTCGAACCCAGTAGTTGAAGAGTCTCGAGGCCGTGTCGTCGAAAGATCCCGAAGTTCAGACGTAGAAAGTTCTCGAAGTTCAGTCATAGAAGTTTCTCGAAGATTATCCGTAGTAGTTTTTATCTGGTAATACCGCCAAAACCATTTATTCGGTTCAAATCGGCGTTTAGAGATGTTATTACTATATTTATCACAATTTACGACTGGCCTTTTCACAGATAAGACCGACAATAGAATACAACTTAAAAATCAAATCGACGAAAGTACAAATAAATAATTATTAAATTATTTCATTAATATTCTTTAATATTCTTAAGGTATATGATACGACAAAAGAATAGTACTATTTTTTAGGCAAATTGCTATACATAATGCAATTTCTAAATAACTAGGACATGTTTCAAAAGCAAATAAATGTAATCATATTAATAAAAATGATTAACGATTACATTTTACGTTTTTTACCATTAATATGACTGCATTTTGCTCATTTATATTTTAAACACTACAGAATTCCAGATTACATACACATTTATGATTTTTCAATGTTTTCAATGGATTTAATTACAGAACAAGAAAGTTAAAATTACGTCTACATTTTGTAATCGTTCATAATTAATCAGATAACATTTTGCCCATCTCTGCCTATAGTGGGTGCCTATGTAATAGAAAGACATGAATGTAAAAATTTAATATTTCTAGTTTCATTAGGTTTATACTAAGTATTGTAGGAAAGTAATATATATGTTGTATTTAAGAAAATTGGTTGACAGGACCTTTTCGTTACTTGAAGATTCACGTCCCATGGGTGATTGTTTCCTGCGGCAAAATAATTTAAGGTTACAAATTTAATAGCTATTTTGTTATCAAAGAGTTATCAAAGGAACTCGCTTGGGTCGCAATATCGTATAATCTTGACAGACGATGTCTCATTTAGGTTTTAGATAAATATTTCGATATTTATAAAATAAAATATAATTACTTTTCAGAATAACAACTTAGGCTGAGATTTATAGTCGCTACTTTGACTTTGCTTTGCCTTAATTTTATTAATTAATAATAAATAATGGCCAAGTATATGGTATGACACCGGTTTCGTCAGTTTGCACTTGGCTCTGGGAATACTTATTCTTATTGAACATTCAGTTATTTTTTGTTAAAATCGAACCTATTTCCTAAGCAAAGTCTTTTTTTTTGTAACCTGGGGAATCCCTGACGGACCTCAGGGGGTGGTGAGTGCTGCCCCCCGGTGTGTCGGATTTGCACCGACTAAAACCCCTGGGTCGTTCCTTCTTCCCGTCTGACCGGGGCCGGAGGTACAGTGTTATCCTCTTCTCCGTTCCTAAGCAAAGTCTTAGTAAAGTAAAAGTAGCGTCTATTAATTCTCAGCCTTAGTTTAGTTTGCAAAATGAAAAATTAAGATGAAAGTTTTTTATTCTGGCTTGACATAGTCATGCATACATCATAGCACGTCGGATGACATAGTGCACTCCAAAAAAGAAACTTCAACAACTATACGGAGCAAAAAACCTATTTATAGTCGCGGGATCATGCCAACCTGCACAAATATATTTTCACACTCCATTCAAAGGACCCAATATGAAAGTGCTTGACAGTGACACAAATACATTAAGAGGTATTAATGATTAACTGATTAAAAATGAATTAATTAAAAATGAAAAACAATTCTAAAGATACAAAGAAATTGTGTTTATTTTGTTTTGACTAATGCTGTAAAAGAATTACAATACTAAACACTTTTAGCAAGTTTTATACTTCAACAGTGGATTTACTTTAAAAGCGATTTCTTCCAGGCGAAATTGGGTAAGGACATGACAGCTGATTAAAGGATTTTTACTAATTAGTTATGGTTCAAAAAGATTAAGAAAATAACTATTATTTTAGAGTTTATTAACAATATTATTTTAGATAAAAAGTATATAATACTGATAATATCGTTTTATGTAAGTAGTATCTTATCACAAATATTTAGTTTAAATATAGTTGCAATATAACAATTTTATCATATTTTTTATAAAAATATTATTATAATGGAAGCAGAATCAAATTTTCAGCCGAACTCGCACAGCCGAAATAGCTCAGTTGGGAGAGCGTTAGACTGAAGATCTAAAGGTCCCTGGTTCGATCCCGGGT
The DNA here is from genome assembly GCA_036320925.1 of Automeris io. NCBI lineage: Eukaryota > Metazoa > Arthropoda > Insecta > Lepidoptera > Saturniidae > Automeris > Automeris io. The sequence continues at coordinate 1,089,756 of JAUDJH010000030.1, read as the reverse complement.
TTCGGCAAGCTTTTTAAAAATGTTTTTAGTATTTTGCTTTTATATATTGATTTATTTTTTAATTATAAATAACAAAATCAGATTTTTGTTGTGAATAATTACGATTTTTCCGTTTTCTAATCCAATGTACCTAAAATCTATAACTGATATGTATTTTAAAAATAGAAAAGTAACAATTTTGTTTGTAATACAAACAACAATTTATGTTAAATAATTACAAGTAATCAAAAATTAATATATTAAAGATTACAGTAGGTACCTTTATATTACAATATCTAATTTAAATTAGTGTAATTAATTTCCAAACCTTGAAGCTTGACAGTAAAGTGACTAACACATCATTTACCGATTGACACAGGTGACACACTGGGTTCAGATGTTTCCCTGAGTGTCTTCGGCGGTTTATTGCTTGTACTTGTACTTTTTTTTTAATATAAATGTACTATTTATATGTAACATATATATGTATGTATATTTGATTGATTTTCTTTTATTGTTATTTAATAGCTTGATTTTTTTTGTACTAATTTTTGTGGAAACTTTGCTGGCTTATATAACATTTTTTGTGTATATTGTTATCATTTTTATATTGCTGTATGTTTCCCTTTAAAATAAATAAATTAATTAATTTTAATTAATTATTTATTGCTATTATCTTTTGCGGGTGAATACATGAACAGGAACTAGTATCGCAATAAATATTAAAAAAAGCTAAAGAAAATCGCATAAAAGAACAGCGAAAATTCATTCAAAAAGACAACAACAAAACGGCTAAATAATGAAGCTATAACAACCTAATAATCTATGAGAGAGACAGGAAAAATTTCCGAGTGGATTTAAACGAGATCTTGTGAAATCCTTTATCTTATTTCTACAAAGTGGTTTTGCTAGCGAGATGAGAGGAATTATCGTTACTCAGAACTCTCTTGCGTAACCTTTCGGGATAGTTTGACAGGGATCATGTATAACTAGATATGATCTTAAAAAGAAAATATGAGTCATCGGTCAAACTCTTTAAAGAAAATAATATACTAAAGGAATGAAGTATGCTCCCTTGGTTTCAGATTTTTATGATTTCGGGGTCATTAAATGTCATTAAATGCATTGGGGTCACCCGACACCTCAATGCTGTAACTGTTGCCCTCAAGCATTTTTTTTTATATTTACGGAACCTAAGGCAAAGCCTCGTAATAAAAATTATAGATATATTTTTTATATAGCCCGTCAATTTTCAAAGGTTTTTAAGAATAATTTTTTGTGGTGACATTTAAGGTGTCAAAGAAGATTGCATAGATTATATCCAACCACACCCTCACGCGCATAAAAATACACCATCAATAAGGCACCAATAATAAACAAGGACAAACAAACATCAAATACAACAAACAATACTACAGAAAACAAAACATAGACTAAAAAATACCGCAAACAAGTTCCATCGTAGGCCTAAACTGCTCTTTTCACCAGGTGTGCTTGAAGTCAAGCCTGTGGATCGTAAAAAAAACTATATTTTAATTGACCATTACTATGTGATATACCTGTAACCATAGATGGGCAAAATGTAAACAGATTAATAAAAATGATTAAAGGACTACATTTTACGTTTTTTACCATTAATATGCCTGCATTTTGCTCATCTATATTTTAAACACTACGGAATCCCAAATTGCATACACATTTATGACTTCTTAATGTTTTAAATGGATTTAATCATGATTACAGAGCAAGAAAATTAAAATTACGACTACATTTTGAAATCGTTAATCATTAATCAGATTACATTTTGCCCATCTCTGCTTGTAACTAACTAGCAAGGATGGTTACAAAGCATTTCTTCAATCAAGTGAAAATATTCACTTTTAGCAAATAATAACTTCTCCATGCTTTGGCTTGCCGTCGCTCCTTCTGATTCTTAGAAATTGAATTTGCAATATTTTCCGAGTCAAACTCTAGTCGTCAAATTTAAAAATAAAATCAAGGTTTCGTACCGAAGTATTCGGTCTAAGTCTCATGGGATTTGTTACGTATCATCAAGGACTTTGTGAAACGTAAAGTTTTGGAAACTGATAAATATTTGCTACATGTTATCTCTAAACATAGATGGGCAAAATGTAATCAGATTAATGAAAATGATTAACGATTACAATTTACGTTTTTTACCATTAATATGACTGCATTTAGCTCATTTATGTTTTAAACATCACAGATTCCCAGATTGTATACATATTTATGATTTCTTAATGTTTTAAATGGATTTAATCATGATTACAGAGCAAGAAAATTAAAATTACGTTTACATTTTGTAATCTTTCATCATTAATCAGATTACATTTTGCCCATCTGTCTCTAAATAAGATTGATTTATACGCTATATTCAGTACCAAAGGGTTATTTATTACTGCTTAGTAAAAGGTCAGCATCGTAGCTTATGGGAGAAAAAATTTAAGAATTTATTTATATTTTATATAACTTTGTACGAGTACTTAGTATATAGATATATGGATGTGTCATCAATATTTAGTAGTTATAAGTATTTGACTTTGAGAAAAATACTTTATGTTTTTCAGTTAACAGCCAAAATACCGTTTCCTACCTTAGAAGATTCGGTTTATACATGAAGACTTCGAGATTATCTTAATTTGAATAACAAATACGAGTAGACACGGAAGCGTTTCGCGAGCAGATTTGCGTGAAGAAATGCGTCGAGTTTCTTTCAATTTTCATTCCTTCCGACTCATTGGTTCGTTCCTCCATCGGAATTACGGATTTTGATGCATTAAAAATGTTTGTGTTTTTATATGAGAGTGGAATAAGATTATGTACATTTCATAATGGATCAGAAGATAAGCTAAATGGAGCAATATTTATTTAAGCAAACTGGCTATATAAACGAATCATCTGTATAAACTTAATATACGTAATATAGATACTTAAAGAGACCTTTTTTAAGTCCTAATTAACATTCTCTTACCTCGTAATCAGGTAATTGATTAAATAATTAATTGTTGTCGTTATAATTTAAGCACGTTTTCACTAGTGTAAAGATCGTCATAGTGACTCGCATTGGCCTGTCACGTTTCGGTATCAGCTTGTGTATGTCCAGTAACTCCTATATCTAGAGACCTTTAGTCGTGGTATATGTGGGCCGACATTACGACAAAGTCTCAATAGATTTTCGTCCTTTACTAGTTGCTTTTTAGTTTTGTTTTTAGACTACACTATACTTACCATCAGGTGCGCTGTAATCACTTTATCGAGCCAGTGTAAAAAAAAAGTAGTTTTAAGGACTGCAACTAAAATTAGTTTAGTACACTAGTGGAAAAATTACGGGATCAAGAATAAAATTACATATTTTTAGAGGTTTTTCAATAGTTGTATTTTTATTAATAATGGTCATATAGGAATATAAAAAAAGCATCTTAAAGCTTGAAGTTTCTAGTTTCGAGATTCTGCGATAAAAACAAAAATTCTAAGCAACTTGTACCGTTCAATCCTAAGAAATACCCCAACACTTTGTTTTGTAATAGGTGTAAAGCTTTAAGATACAATGTCAATTGCGTTAATGTTAGGTTTTTTGAGTACTGAGAATATTACGAATGTCTTCAAGGTTTAATTTGCCGGTTGTTGTATTTATTAGTATTTATAAATATACCAATACCTCGCTTTGCGTCGTTTCGTTTTGCGTTTTTTTCGAAGTTGCGTCGCTGCTTAATTTTTACTGATTTTCACTGTGTGTCGTTAGATTTTCGAAGTTGCGTTGTTTTGGATTCGAGTCTTAATAATTTTTATTTTTTTCCTAAAATATGGCAACACCTGTGTTTTTAATTGCGCCATGCCATCAAAATTTGGGGATTCCCTTTCTAATTAAAAATCAACGTAAATTTAATACAATTTTATACTTACTTTATACCAACTTAATATCAATTGCTACAAGGAAATTTATCTTACGTTGAAAAAAACAAGAAGTTCAACAAACATTGGACCAATTTTTTGTGAAAGAAAGCCGACCTACGACAACAGCCACTATGGACTCATCAGACAGTGATTAATTTTAATTTTAACTTTCATAAATTAAATGAATATGTAGTTTATTTTGTTTAATTACGTTAATACGTTTTTTGTATATTATTTTTGTTTGAAAATTTTTACTTTGTTCAATTTTATTTTTAAAAGGTAGTATTTTCGTAAGCCTGGAACCTCTCTTCGATCATTAAATGGTTTGCTATAGAAAATCTATTTTCACTTTGCGTCGTTTCAATTTGCGTCGTGTTTTTTTTGGAACGTAACCCCGACGCAAAGCGAGGTATCGGTGTACTAATAAATGTTCTTATAAATAAAGATGATTTTTAAAAGTAAATGATTTACTGATGTGAGAATGTAATTATTGGTTAAGGATTACCAAGATGTAGGCCTCCGGTTTCGTGAACCTGGATGATTTCTGATGGAGGCAGAGAATCAATTGAAACTAAATAGAGTCCGGTAATGGAGTACTCCCATAGGCACGCAATCAAGTGATACGAATTAGATTTTGAGCACTCCGACTGATCACTTGGGAAGGCGCATGATGGAGGAATTCTACTATACATCGGTTTATGTTGATAGTATCTGAGATTATACATTGAGTTCAAATACATTACCTTAGGGCATTATTCTCCCAAATATTAATCTCAACTGTTTTTAATTTACTGCCAAAAAAAATATAATTTACTGAACACCTTTCTTGGAGAAAATTCTCATAGGACGATCCTGGTCGCTCGTAGAGAAGATGGTAATTGAGCTTAGCTGTACTTATCCTGGTTAAAATCCTCAGATGACTACTTCTGTAATCAATTTTCTACAGCCGCGTCACGCCGCACCTTCCAGGCAAGATCTTAGAAGAAGAGACCGCTGCCTTTAAAAAAATACTAAAGATGCAAATAAAAGAGATGCACTAATGACTCGCCCTAATTGAGTTTAACTTTTTTTTATGTGGACTTATATTGATGGCTGGGATAGACCTTTACAACTCCATCGGGCATGAGGGACGAGCATAGAATGTGCTTAGCCAGCGAATTTATGGATTAGATGGCAACGCAAGAGCACCCCTGTGGAACATCGACTTGAGAAATCAGCCAAGGAAAGAACCCACAGTGATCTACTAGCGTTTCGGAAGTGAATACCTTGAGAAAAAAACGCCGCATGAAACTCAAGACTGCGTCAGAGTGGATTGAGCTAAACACCTGGATTTTGCCTTAAATGTTATTTAACGGTCTATCCAAAAAATAAGGTGAACTTTTTAGGATAATTTTGTATAACGCACGTAGATACAAATTAATCTGCTCATAATGGAAAAGTTTCACCAGTCCCGGGACTCGAACTCAGTACGTTCTGACAACAATTCTGACAAAAATTCTGACAACTTTATCATTGGTTGCCCAAATGCTACATTGTCTAGGTCTTCAGATATGGCAACAGAGTCACCATAATTCTTATCCCCATGAGGGGCACCTTAAGACTTTTATCTAGTAAAATTCCCTGGTCAAGCGCGAGAATATTATCAATAAGTTTTGAATACACAAATGCATTTGTAATAATTAATAATATCGTAACACTATATCCTAGCTGTGGTGAGCAGAGGTACATTAGAGGCTGGATCCACTTTACGCTTTTTAGTGCTCAATGTTCACTTGCAGCTGATCGTCATTCTTAGCATATGATATAATATTTTATTATTAGACATTTGATTCCAATTTTTATATTTAACTGCATTAATATAAAGGTTATATACGGGAAAAGTTGGTGCGGACAGACGTCAAGCCTCATTACCATGTACGGAGCACCGCGCCGGTCGTGGCACCTCGCACCGAAGTTACCAGACCCAAAAGTTTAGTCAATTTCCTCACTCTATTGTTTTGTGTTTTACGTTCGCCTGGAAATAATTTACTTATTGCGTACATTCATTTTGGCACTGAAATTGTTTATTTTTCCTTTACGACGATTTGATAAACACGTTAGCAAGGTGACCATTACAAGCTTAATGGTAATTTATTTAGAGGCAAGATCTTCATCGTGTCAGCCACAGAACATCTTCTACTGGATAATAGGTCTGTAGTAAGAAAGCAACTCATTTGTTTGACGGGAGCTGCTTAAATTGTAAAATAAACAAAACGTTTTTCTTCAAAATTATTTCATGTCTATTATTTAATATTGATACAATAGGTAAATGTTATTCATTTTTTTTACATTGGGTTGACATATTGACTACAGTACACCTGATGGTAAGTACAGTGTAATCCCAAAATGAAAGTGACGATCAAAGGATGAAAATCCATAGATAGTCTCCGTCGTCATGTCGGCCCACATATACCACGACTGAAGGTCTCTAGGTATATGAGTTACTGGATATATACAAGCTGATCCCGAAATGCGACAGGCCAAAGTGAGTCTCTATGACGGGCTTTACACTCATGTACTGTGGTCGCGATCCAGGCGGGCACCGACGCCCTACCACCTCGTTGCTGCTCGTTTAGCACCACCCAGGAGTCACGTGTAGGGAAACTAGGGTAAAACCTACGGACGCGAGCAGCTTCGACTCCCAATCGTCGTAATATTGAGCCAGGATTAAAAGTAAGTTAATTATCATTCCAATATAATAGGAATTATTTATATGAAAAATGTAATAATTTCTGTCAAAAGTAGAAAAAATTCTAGTCTCGTAAAAACTAATTTACACGTACAAAGTTTTTCATAAATAAAATTCCTTTACAGCTTTCAATTTGCATTTAAAAAGTTTCTTCTCCGAAAAATATAAAGGATAATGAAAAGGCGTCAAACTGTTGTAACCGGGATTCCACATCAGCAAGTAAACGCGACCCGTTGTAACATAAATCTTTTATGCCTATCGAATGAATCAAGTCAGAGTTAGGACCAGAGATATTACAGACCAAAAACATTGAATCAATAGACTACTGGTGTGTCCATGAATGGAACAAAAAATAACGTCATTGAACTTTAAATTTACAAAATATCTAATATTTATCATACAATTTACAATAATGTTTAACTTTAGATGCAATTACCGAGTCACCCAATTGTGACACATGTGGAAAGATTGAAGATGTGCATCACTTGCTGATGGAGTGTGCCCGGAACGAGACACAAAGGGAGTCGCTGATGAGCAAGTTGAAAGTTAACAGACAAAATATTGGAGCATGGCACGGCATTTTAGCCAATCCTTTGTCCAGTGAAGTCAGAATGCCTGTGCCAGATGGTGACGCTTGCTCATCCGCGACTCTCCTAGGATGTAAGGACGTAGGTTAGGGCACAATGGGGCTGATATATTCACCTGAATAAAAGCCCCTAAACAAAAATAAATTAAATTAAAAAAAGATGCAATTAATCCCGTAAGTATCTCAGTATCATATCAACAAATTGACGCTATTCCATTGATACTTTACTAAAAAAATCTATATTAATTTCAACGTCTTGTACCTGAGTCGCCTACAATTAGGACTAGCAATAAAATAACTGGGACAACAGTCTCCAAACTGAATTATTCGAAAGGATTTCTCTATACTCTTTGTTTTTCATTTTGCGGACCGGATGTCAAAATAGACGGAGACAAATACTCTTCGTAGTTAATGAGTTTAGAGCTCTTACGACATGAATACTGTTTGCTTTTAGTTTTTACAGATTTGTCAGCCCATTTTTGCTTGAGGAAATCTATTAAAGAGCTTTTTGGCAGCAATAACAAGAGTCTTAGAATGTATCACACTCCTACTGTGGCTTGGTGCCCCGGATCTTACAATATTTTTTCGAGGCGGGGCAAAATCTAGTATCTGACCCCCTCAGTCCTATTACCTTTGTTTCTCAATTGTATGGGTTAATAATCTAATAAAAAATGCCTGCAGCGCAATTTTTAGAGATTTTATGCTTTAAAAATCCTTCTTTGAAGGTTTAAAAATCCTAAAGAAATCAGTTGAAGATTAGTTTGGTTATAATATAATGATTTCAAGAATTTTTAATTTAAATGCTTATGTTCATTACATGCATATATACTTCTAAACATTATTAAAATTACCTTACATGATATACAGGTGGAAGAAGAGAGTGGGTAATGGAAGCCGTAACCGAATCGTTGGTCAGACACTATTTAACAATAATGGCGAACATGTGCCATTTTCATATCCATAAAATAGATTAGAGCCCTTTATATTTTAGCATTCAAATTACTCTATAATCATTAAATGCTTTTAGTGGGCCTATTCCGAAAATTGGCTCCAGAATTAAATGGAAAAAATATTCTAAAAACATGACTAACATATTACTTTTGTACGTTTCATTTACGTTTTACTATATTGTGGTCGAAACGGGTGAACGTAGAGGTTAAAAACTAAGGTTTGAAGGGCGATTTCGGATATGTATATTTGATATATTTCGGATATCTGAATAATTTCAGAAAATTTGGTTAAAAAAATATTCCATTATGAGTTGTATGTTTTTTATACTTATAACAAAGATATATTTTTATTTCTTGTTTCTAGTTCGCCACCGAGAAGACCAAGAACTAATTAAAATATGTTTCTTTTTAAAAACAGATTAGAGTCTGTCTGTCAGTTAAATATACGTTGGGTTGTAAAGCTTTCTATCCACTACACTGTATTATTCGACCGTAACAGGAATGTATCAGGCAAAAATTATTTGTTTAGAATTGTATGAAACTATACACACTAGATTGTTCCATCGACCAAGACTTTTGGATTTTGTGCATGGAGCCCTTGTTTGTGCCGTTGCGATCTGAGAATGGCGACATTAACAATCCGGTTTGTTTGTGCCGTTACGATCCGGGAATTTCGACATTGTCAATTATGTACGCGCATGGACCTAGATAGCGACATGATATGCACGCGGATGATGCGCGGATACTACGTAAATTCTACGGTTATCGAACCCATTATAAACAGGTATGAAACAAGGATAATACATTCTTGCGAGTAGAATAGACCAGGGCATTTTGAGCCGTGCCTGACACTACAGTAGGGATGCTCCTACTAAAATATACGAACTGAACAGATCAAAATTCACAATTCAAAGAATTTACTTGTTGCACACACATACAATACATCTTTTCTTTCTCATTGTTTTTTATTCCATGTAAACAACGGTTTCAACGGTAACTAATGATATAAATATTTTAAAATATAAGTTGACGAATGACATTAAAAATTATTCTGTTTACGTATTCTTGGGTAAATACGTCAGTAAAGTCCAATTAAAAACTCTATAACAATAGCTATACAAAAATTAAACAGAAACTTGTACTTTTAAATAATAATACATCACACGATATAATGCGTAAAAGAAAAAATGTAGTAATAATGGTTTATTCATCTGTGGTAACAATATAACTGTTTAAAAATAAACAATAGACGAAACGGTACGTACCGTCGTACCGCACCACGATGAGAAACGAAAAATTGGTAGAAAGCTGAGAGTTTCCCCATCTAGATGAAATATTATTTACTCTGCAGATACGTAAATAGCACGGTTATGGTATATGATACTATGTAGTGAGCAGAACTTCGTAATAGTTCAGAAAAACCGAATTATTTGCAATGTTGTATCGGATATAGATGCGTGCTCCCACAACATCACTACTGAAAACACTTTAGTATTTTCGCAAATATCACTTTGTGTGCGAACCCCATCCCCCTAAATCAAGTTTGTTGTTTGTGATGAAGAAATAAGAAAAAAATCTGCTCATTTTCAGGTAAGAGTTATTTTTCGTTGGAGCAAACATTTACTTTAGGTACATTTGAGGATTGAGGTAACCAGTGGATTTTATCACCTTTATCTTTATGTCTAATAACCAGTTTCAAAAACACTCGTCATCTTTTAAGATGCTTTTGAGTACTAAAAACAATATATTTGTATGCAATTAACGATTAATTAGTGTTTAAAAGCATTATTAAATTTAACCGGCGTTTCTAAAACTGGTCATCAGTTGTACCATAGGCAAAGAAAGAGTAATATCGCGGTATACATATGTCATAATAGATTAGCTAATTTAACTATCGATTGAACACAACTTGTCTATGAAATACATGACAACTACAAAGCGGTCTATGAATAGCGATGACTTCATACATGAATTCATTATCAGTCATTGTTTACGTACGGAAAGTGCCTAAGGGATTAGACATTTTCATGTACAATATAACCGATCCGCTCTAAGCTTGGCTTTCTTCGATGGTTTGCGGGACGAGGAGTGAGCGATGTGGACGGCTATACACGAAATAAATGATCGACAAATCATAATGAATTTATCTTAAACTTACATATCCTAGGCTTTAAGTGAATTAAGTCTATAAATAAAGTCTTAGTTAAGAAATGTAATTTAGAATTGCTAGTTTTTTTTGGTGTCTCGAGGAAAAATCCTGCATAGGACCATCATGGCCGCTGTGAGGGCAGCGACCCCGGTGTGTCAGATTCCTACTGACTAAAAACCCCCAGGGTGCCCCTCTAATTGATCCACCTGGGCCTGGGAAACCAAATTCATCCAGACACCCGGAGAGCGAAATGCCTTGTCGAGGCTGCCTCTCTGGGAGGGGTAGGGGTAAAGAGCCCACCCTTCCAATACCTATCTCACAGGCGGCGCGCCGGACACTGCGCACCGCCTCCCTCTTATCCGGACAGCAGACTCCCTCAAGTCTACTGCCCGGCTATTGTCATCGGGGGATGTCGCGCTCGCCCTGAGCGAACGCATCCCTCCAGCGACGGTGAGATTTGTTCGTTTACTTTATTGAATATTAAGTAACTTTATATAATTTACCATTCATTCCGCTAATAATGTAACAGTTGGTATGTTTTTAAAACAAAGCAAAATTTATTATATCAATTTTAAGGAAAACATATTAAAATAAGTGCTCTATGTAATAGTTTCTCTATGTAAGTAATAATAATACATAATATAATAAAAAATGAGGCAGTTAATAGTAATTTATAAAGAATTTATTACCCACTGAAATTAGTACACAAAATACACAACATAGACAATAAAATAAATCATTTTTTTAAGACGTGAAGGCGGCTGATTATTTATATTTTAAGAGAGTGTATCAAGATAATATAGTGTTGCCTTTGCAATGAAAATAACACGCTTAATTTCATCTTTTACGTTAGACCCTGTCGGCAGACAAAGTCAGACTAGTTGATTGGTCTATTTAGTGTAGCGAATCCCCGTCCCGCGTCCCGCGAATCATCGAGGAAGGCCAAGCTTATGACGGTTTAGTTATAGCTTCCCTGAAGAACTTCGTACGGCCTAATGGTCAATTAATATCATATTAACTTTTAGCTAAGCCTTCTCCCCCGCTCCCTTATTTCTTTTAATTTTATGCCTAAAACTTTCTTATGAATAGCTCTATTGATGAGAAACCGCATAGAAATCTATTGAGTAGTGTTTAAATTTACCATGAACAGATTGATAGACAGCCGCGGCGGGGGAGTTTACATTATAATGTGTAGTGATTTTCTTATTGGATTTATCCAATATTTTTTATTTTGGCTGTACAAAGTGACAACACCGCATATGATGTAAAGTACAGTGAACTCATCGTACCGACCGTCAGATATTCTGTAGATAGTTTACCGAACCAGTATAAAAAGAAACTTATTCTAAATTAACACTTGATAATTTAATTTAATAAGTAATTTTAATCGAATACCCGAACTGGCTCGGCACTTAGTACATAAGTGTAAAAACCATCATAGTGAGTCGCTTCGATCTGTCGCATTTCGGGATCTGCTTGCGTAGTTCGGTTCAGTTCGGATGTAATTAAATGTGAGTTGGCATGACGACGGCTAATTTCAATGAATTCTTGTTTCTACACTGTACTTTTTATTAGGTGCAATGTAGTCTCTTATTCAAGCCAAAATAATAAAATGCACGGACAATTCCCAGTAATTTAAAACAGAAATATTAGTATTACCTATTTATGTAACTTTTGGGTCGCCAATAGGGAGTAACTTCAGATACGGGGTCGCGTTAATTGGTGCTATATCCCGAGGTAGTTAAACTTTCTAGTTTCCATATATGATTGTTTGAAGATCATTACCCACTAATCTAAAGTTTCCCCGTTATTTGCTAGTAATTTACACACGATTTGCTGTATAGGTCTGCGTATAGTGGTTTATTTATTAAGAAATAATAAAACAACTGAAATTAAGTAAAAACTAGAATCGGAAACGAAGAAAACCGTAGACGACCCAGAGTCACCGGCATAGCCCAGCGAATCAGCAAATTGAAGTGGCAGCGAGCACATAATTCACAGAGCGGAAGGTCGATGAGGCAGGAAAGTTCTCAAAGAGAGACCATGAACTGGCAAGCGCAGAGTAGGACGTACTCATACAAAGTGGACAGCTAATCCAATTCAAATCGGAAGACAATGATTTATTTTCTGAAAAAAAAAAAAAAAAACTATTTTAAGTGGTAATCAAACTATTCAACATATCTGGAATGAAGACTAATAAATTAAGTAATGGTACAAATTATAACTTTTGACATATTGAATGAGGTTTTTTATTTAATTATAGTGTGATATTTTTGTTATTTTTTAACTTTTTATTTCCATTGATCTTAAAGATTAAGAAGAATTACTTAAATTTTATACCAGAACTCCCCTATACCTATGGTTGCGTTTAAGTTACTCAGTGACTAAATACATCTATTTACATTAATAAGATGAAGAAGAAAATGTTCCTACGAAATATAAACATTATTACTAGCCAGTTTCGTCTCATTGCAGGGTAAAGGACTTTTTTTCCTTTTTCCACTATATTTGTAAAATCTAAAAGTAGATGTTTGGAAATTTAATCCATCACGCTTGTCCAATGCGGGTTGCGGGTGTGTGCTATGTATAGAGAAGGTGTATGCAGTAGCTTAGATGCTAACAATCTGCATGTAATTCGACAGACTGTATGCTTTAGTCGGTTTTTAGAAAACCACGGTATGATGAAGAGGGAGGTAAACCCCACAGAAATATTAACATTATATAAACATGACTTTTTTTATACTGATTAGGTATAGCCACCACAATACTCCTGGTGGTATGCATGGTGCTCCCCGAAAAATCAGGTATGATTATCGAGAGTAAAGAAAAATGTATCAACATTCGATTGCAGCGAAAATACCAGAATTTTTTTTTGAACTGGACAATACGTTGATGGCCGGGATAAACCTTCACAACTAAATCGGATGAGAGGGCGAACACTGAAGTACTCAGCCGGCCGATAATGATACAGAAACAGCTTCACGTTTCGTTTAAAGAACCCAATGCGATGGAAATACGCTCGCCGGGAGACTTCCACAGACGACTCAAGTTCCTATTATATATTCAGTTTTTTTGTTAAAACGAATTTTTTTTTGAGAACTTTGCTAAGAAAACTCAAAATAGCGTCTATAAATCTTAGCCTTAGAGAACTCTTTATTTAAATATAGCATATGAGAGCTGGTTTGTTTTATGTTAAAACAACTATTCAAATATATAATTTATAATAAAAATAAAGCGTAAATATGTGAGATTAAGCACATATGAAATGAATATCGCATTATGATAAATAGGTAAGTTTGCAGGATCCTCTCGCACACAGTCTATTTTGGAATATGCGAATAAATACAAGCATACAAAGGAAATATTGCTACAGAATGTGGGCATATTACTTCCAAGACATTACCTTACGTGAAGGACCCTAACCCACCTTATCCTGTTTACATTTCCCGTTAACTATGTATGAAGACTTAGAAATCTTATGACCACAGGATGAACTCAAAATACGTATAATTTCCTAAGTTTTTTTTTTGTGTTTCTATCGCAATTGTTTCTGAATAAAAATTGAGTTAGTTTATTTCTAGTATGTATTGTTTTTTTAGTAATTTATTATTTCTTATTATTATTGTTTGTAGTGACCCTACTTACAATGCTAAGGTCTTAGGTTCGAGTCTTGGTAGTGGTAAGTTTTTCTGTGATGAGCAGATGAGTTTGTCACGAGTCATGGTTGTATGTATGTACTAGGGATGTAACGCAGGCAGTTTTATCGGAACCGAAGTCGGAGTCGGAGTTTTTAAATTTGATTTATCGGAGTCGGATTCGGAGTCGGAGGCAATGTCAGTCACAAGTGACGGCAGAATAAAATAGTTTTATTAAGGGACAAATAAAAACATTATTCAGTGAACCTTTTTAATTAGAAAGTGATCAATTTACAAATACACAGACAATAAAAATTGCTGTTTCTTATTAACATTTTCATAGTACTGTGAGAAAGCAATTACCTGAGCTACTGGTCGCGTAGTCCACGACATTTAAGCGCAAAGTGGATAAAACCACTATTGTATGTCTGCTCACATAGCGTGATAGCGTAAAGATATGTTATTTATTATATCTTAAATTTGATCCCATTTTAATATGGTGCAGGATTGATACATGTCTTCGAAAGTATAAGCCAGAACTTTTGAATTGACAACAGCATAATCCATTTCCCTCTACATCTCCCTCGTGTGTAGACAGATGTTGAGGATCGAGACTGTTTCCAAGCGTATATCAGGTTTTTTTTTTTGATAGCCCGGGGGATATTGTTAACGGACCTCAGGGAGCATTTTGGTTGTCGGACTTACACTGACTAAAACCCCCGGGGTCACACAGCGCTCTCGCCTGGATAAGTTGGGCGGCACACTCCCTCAAGCGCATCGCCGGCGTATATCAAGTTGGGTCAACACAACCCAACACAACACAACACAACACAACCGAACAGGACCGAACAGGACCGAACAGGACCGAACACGACCGAACACGACCGAACACGACCGAACACGACCGAACACGACCGAACACGACCGAACAGGACCGAACACGACCGAACACGACCGAACACGACAGAACATGACCAAACTCGACCGAACACGACCGAACACGACCGAACACGACCGAACACAACCGAACACGACCGAACACGACCGAACACGACCGAACACGACCGAACACGACCGAACACGACCGAACACGACCGAACACGACCGAACACGACCGAACACGACCGAACACGACCAAACTCGACAGAACATGACCAAACTCGACCGAACACGACCGAACACGACCGAACACGACCGAACACGACCGAACACGACCGAACACAACACGACCGAACACAACACGACCGAACACGACACGACCAAACACGACCGAACACGACCGAACACGACCGAACACGACCGAACACAACACAACACAACACAACCGAACAGGACCGAACACGACCGAACACGACCGAACAAGACCGAACACGACCGAACACGACCGAACATGACCGAACACGACCGAACACAACCCAACCCAACGCAACGCAACACAACCGAACAAGACCGAACAGGACCGAACACGACCGAACACGACCGAACACGACCGAACACGACCGAACACGACCGAACACGACCGAACACGACCGAACAGGACCGAACAGGACCGAACACGACCGAACACGACCGAACACGACAGAACATGACCAAACTCGACCGAACACGACCGAACACGACCGAACACGACCGAACACGACCGAACACGACCGAACATGACCGAACAGGACCGAACACGACCGAACACGACCGAACACGACCGAACACGACCGAACATGACCGAACTCGACCGAACACGACCGAACACGACCGAACACGACCGAACACGACCGAACACGACCGAACACGACCGAACACGACCGAACACGACCGAACTCGACCGAACATGACCGAACATGACCGAACAGGACCGAACACGACCGAACACGACCGAACACAACACAACACAACACAACCGAACACAACACAACACAACCGAACAGGACCGAACACGACCGAACACGACCGAACATGACCGAACACGACCGAACACAACCCAACGCAACCCAACCCAACGCAACGCAACGCAACACAACACAACACAACACAACACAACACAACACAACCCAACACAACCCAACACAACACAACACACAACACAACACAACACAACACAACACAACCCAACACAACACAACACAACCCAACACAACACACAACACAACACAACACAACACAACACAACCTAACACAACACAACCTAACTTGGGCAAATAAAAGCTGTTGTTCACAAAGTGTTGGATATATTAGGTCCTTACATATGAAATTGGCGTTTTGTATGGGAGGAACAAAAAGTCGAATATTTTTTAATATAATATATTTAATTAATCAAAGTATGAACCATTATTTTCTATGCACTTTTGCCATCTCATAGGTAGTTCATTGATCCCTTTACTAAAAAAACCAGTCGGACGGGAATCAATAAAATCTTTGAAGGCGATTTGGACTGCCCCATCGGAGTTGAATTTTTTCCCTTGCAAGAAGTTATCCAAATTTCGAAAAAAATGGTAATCTGTTGGAGCAAGGTCCGGGGAGTACGGAGGATGTCTTAGACTTTCCAATTGAAGCTCTTCTAATTTAGTAGCCGTCTGTTGCGCAGTGTGTGGTCTAGCGTTGTCGTGAAGCAGCAGTGGCGTGGAGCGATTGACCAGCCTAGGTTGCTTAGCCGCTAGCTTTTCCATCATGGTTTGCAATTGCTGACAATAGACATCAGCCGTAATAGTCTGGCCAGATTTGAGAAAACTGTAACGAACAATACCAACACTAGTCCACCAAACGCTTACAAGTAACTTTTTTGGGGTTAATTTTCGCTTGGGGCAGGATTTGGCTGGCTGGCCAGGATCCAACCATTGCGCTGAGCGCTTTCGATTATCGTAAAGAACCCATTTTTCATCACAGGTAATGATTCGGTTTAAAATACCTTCATTATTGTGCCGGTTTAGTAATGTAACGCAGCAGTCGACGCGCGGTTTCCGGTTTGCTACAGTCAATTCGTGAGGTACCCACCTTTCAACCTTTTTAATCTTCCCAATTTGCTTCAAGTGAATTAAAACAGTTTTATCACTAACATCGCAGCCTGCAGCTAACTCGGACGTGGTTTGCGATAAATCCGCTTCCACAATAGCCTTCAACTCTTCATTATCAACTTGAGTCTCAGGCCGTCCACGGGGCTTGTTCTGCAGGTCGAAATTTCCAGAACGAAAACGTTGGAACCAAAAACGAACTGTGTTTTCTTTTGCAACACGACCGCCATACACATCATTCACCCTTCGAGTTGTTTCCGCAGCACTAGTGCCACGGCGGAACTCGTACTCGTAAATAATGCGATATTTTAAGTTTTCCATTTTGTAAAATGAGTGACGCAAACAGAAAAAAACAGAAGAAAAAAACAAATGAATGACGATCATCGAAGCACAAATACATGAGTCTATAGCTGTACAAATTTGAATTTGGAATTCCTTACCAAAGAAGAGAAATTTGTGATTAAAGTGGCCAGTACGAAAAACGCCAATTTCATATGTAAGGACCTAATATTAGAAACCGTTATCCACCAGTGAACATTGTCCAGTGAACAAATTAAATCAAATTTGCTGCAGGGTTGTTTTTGTGTTAATTTCTATTTTACTTAATTTAATGTAAATCTAAAATAAAAAAACCTTTTAGTAATAAATTTAAATGTACATTTAGTTTTAAATTTAATAATTTAATCATATTTTTTTTATCTAAATTTAAAAAAAATGTCTTCTACAAATTAAGTAGCACTGATTGTTTGATTAATTGATATTATGTTTCAACAACATATAAAGTAAAATCAAATGAATTGACTACAACAGTGGTGGTGACCTCCGATGA
Source organism: Automeris io (assembly GCA_036320925.1). Taxonomy (NCBI): domain Eukaryota; kingdom Metazoa; phylum Arthropoda; class Insecta; order Lepidoptera; family Saturniidae; genus Automeris; species Automeris io. The sequence goes on along the minus strand of JAUDJH010000030.1, from coordinate 1,071,983 downwards.
ATACCTCCGATTAAAAAGTTTCGGAACCGAAGTCGGAACCGAAGGTGTAATAACGATCGGAAGTTCCGACTTATCGGAGTCGGAGTCGAAGCTCCGTAACATCCCTGGTATGTACTTAAGTATGTATATCTTTTTCTAGTACCCATAGTACAAGCGCAAGCTTAATTCGAGACTAGGTCAATGTGTGTTATTGTTAGTAAATATTATATTATTAATAGATTTTTTTTAATATATGAAAGTTTCACGAATGTTGTGAACTAGTGGATAAGGAAACGGTATAGTGGGTTTGAGTCCCGGTCCATATCTCCGGGTCTTTCTAGAACAAGTACAGATTTAGGCATCAAATATTCATCGATGAAGAAAAACATCGCTAGGAAACCCACATGGCTTTTAATAGAAGTGTCATGTGTAAGTGGCCTGAGAACCACGATTAGCTGCGTAACTGGTTACGATGGGCACGTTATATAAGCGGAAAGTAGATACAGCCACTAATATATCTCTGCTCATCTTCTGTCTTAATGGAGAACTCAATTCTTTATTGGAGAAATCAGAATCACTTTTGTGTAAAATACATGTATTTACATTACATATATGTATTTGAGTACATATACGAGTATATAGTTAAATGTTAGTAAGAGTTAATATTCAGTACAAAATAACAAATTTAATAACCCTGCGACACTTATATAGTCTCCACTAGACAACATTACCATATTATGCGGTACATTAAACATTTTAATATCAGGTTCACGATGCTTTGTAAACTTTAGGACTTCTACATGAAGAGACTTAATGCCTAAGTCATTTATTTTACGACCACAAGCCTGGCTGGTATATAAAAACTTGCACTTTAAAACCGTCGTAGTGCCTTACTTCGATCAGTCTTGTTATGGGATCAGATTGTGTCCATCCAGTTGTTTATATAACTAGAGAGCTTTAATAAAATAGTATATGTGAGCCGGCATGAAGACGGTAATGCAATTTTTGCAATTTCACTCGCCACACATTCCACTGCCTTCCAATCAAGCTTACATACATCACGCAATCGTCCATCCGCTGAAAAGGGTTTGTGCCAAGTTATTTATTTAGGAAAATTGCTTACAAATATATACATTCTAACTTATAAACTAACTTAAAATCTATACATTCGAAACACTAATCTAAACTAAACTATGACACAAACTTAATCTAGGGACGGACAAATCTTACGTGCTTTATTTACAATATTTAATATAGAGATAAAAATGGGCAAAGCCTTTATTTACAAGTATAAAAAATATTATATAATATACAAATGTATTAAGGGACGGTTTGAGGGGATGTGGGGAAACCGTTTCAAGCCGGAGCATGAAGACGGTGACCTTTATTGAATTGTCGTTGCTTAGTAATCAATACCATTCTTGAACTAAATGCACTTTTCACCAGATATTGATGCTTACTTTTTCAAGTCAGTATAAAAAACCAACTGAACATTGTTACGTACATATTTTTAAAAATTACTAGGTTCTCTGATGGAAGCGCACCTGAGGGAAAATATAGTATAGTTCTAGAAGGGTAGCGATGGCTAAGGAACGAAAATCCATTGACATTCGTCGACGTTATGGTGCCCCACATATACAACGACTGCAGTTCACTGGTATATGATCAAATAGACGTAATGAAGCTGGTTCCGAAATGCGACAAGCTGAAGCAAGGCAATATATGGTCTTTGTGCTTGTATGCTGTTCTTTAGCCGTGGTGGCTGCCGGCAGAATAGAATAGCACCCCACTCTTCTTGCTGAGGTGCCGTAAAAGGCGACTAAGGTATCTCTTTAACACCGCAATTCAACCAGGTGTTCAGAGAAGGAAAACTCGACCACACCTGCATCCTGCTCCCTCCCGATCGTACTGGTTCTCCATTCCATCGGGCCCGAGGGAACTCGGTCGAGAGGGTGCTTTTCTGGCAGCGCGTCCAGTTATGCAATTAAATCTCTCCTGCGCAATTGACTGTTTCCGAAAACTGGGCCTTGATTTTCTTAATCGGCGTTAAAACAGTCACCGTGGTCGAATCCGGCTAGGACATCATCATCATCATGCTGTTCTTACGACCGAGTTCGGATAATCGCTATACCTCCACAAATCTATTTATATATATAAAAATGAATCGCAACATGTGTTGCTAAGCGCATAACTCGAGAACTGCTGAATCAATTTGGCTGAATTTTTTTTTGTTGTGTTTATTTAATAAAGTCTGGAGAAGGTTATTATGGAGTGAAACAATATAAAAAATACAAGGAAAATATTAAAAACAACAATTTTCTTTTCCCATACAAAACACTCTGTCCCCAGCTGTCAAACATTTAATGTCAATCAACATAAAACAAAGGTGCGTTAACATTGTCTTTAGTATGCCTTCAAATTGATTAAAGGTTGCATGTCATTAATGAAGATTATAATTTATACGCCAAGTAATCAAACAAAAAAAACGTGTCCCATAAGGCATTACCTTAGATATGACTTAAGTCTTTCAATGTTATTTTATTTCTATTACACCACGACAGATCAATAATTTTTGGCAGAATGAAATCTGACGGGGCAGCTACTAACAAAAAAAAAAAATTTGTTTTAGAGAAATAGAGCAGAACAAGGTCTGCCGGGACCGCTAGTCAATTATAAACAAATAAATACTAACATCACTGTGTATGATTTTAAATACTTTTACAACGAGATTTAACCTTTACCGGTTAATTACTCCCTTGACTTATAACCGAAAAGAGCGGTCTCATAATAATTAATTCGATAAGTATTGATTTCCGATAACAATAATAGGGTGCAATTAAGGAAAACATTCGTAGAATATCACTTGGGAAGGCAACGCCGCGCGATATTGGGTCCAATTAACAAACAAGCTTCCTCTTAATTCGACTGTTTAAAATATTTGCTCTGTGAACTATTTAGCAGTAATTAAATTAAAATCAGGGTTTACAATGTTGTAAATTAGAATACAAATGACTCTTTGTATAAAGGATCAAATGATAATGGCTTTAACTTTAAGATTAGCTTTATTTTGACTATACATTTCGTCTTACAACTGTATAAATCGTATGTTTCTATTAAGAAAAATACGAATTGCAAAGAACTAATTAAATCTTGATTATTACTAATATAAGACTCCTTATAGCATTTTCAATTGTATATTACGGTGTATCTTTTTGAGAAAGATACACAATATATTGCCGATATCCGTTTTTCTTTTTAGATATACCATATTATTAGATAGTTTAAGGTCACTCAGCGTGCTGTTAGAACGAGCTATGTCACACTCATGGATAAAATCCGCAATTTTTTTTATTCTGACACGAAACTGTGATCCCATCACGTTGATGGTAAGTTTGTTGCTGTCCAAAACCGACAATGACTTCCAACAGCAAAAAAAAAACCATCGATAGCCGTAGCGATCATGTCGGCTGCACAAATATCTCTTCACGCTTCGCTTAAAAGACGAATAATGGAAGGGAGAGGGTGGAACAAGGTTAAATAGCTCTTCAGAACACTCGCCATGATACAGACGGTAGATAACGCTCAATGAGGCAATGACCGTAAACCAGATTTATCAACAAAATTCTTCGAATTAGCAAACTGTAGTGGTGGCTTTAAGAAAAACTAGGAAATTGTTTCAAATTTAACAGAGAATAATTAGAATCAGTTTCTTAAAGAGCTATTCCAAGGAAACTAAAATAACAGAGGCAGTTATGAATGTAACTGATTTAATGGCTCTAGACGTAACTGAATACAAATGAAGTAGTACTAAAATTTGTAGTAACGCTTCAAGAGACTTTTGTAATATGATCCCGCAGTCATGAGAAGCAGTTATTTTAATAAGCTCAACGTGAAATAATAATCCAAGAAGATGAATCTATAACGCAATTCAAATTTATTCACTTCAAATACATAACAGAATGAAATTCAAAGCAGACGGAAGATGAGATCTGAATATTCATCGAAACAAACATTTCCAAACGGCAACAAAAATAGTCAGAGCTAGAAAGCTAAAATGTTTTTGAATAATCTCCTAATAATTTGGAATTTAGATCAATAAGAAATTAATATAATTACTTCTTTATCATTCTTTTGAATTTCTCCCGCCCGGTTAAGTTGTGAAGAACTTTCTCGGTCAACAAACACGCGTAAATTTGAAAAAAAAAAATTGAATTTCTATCGTTTTACCTTCATAATATTAATACCATTCACAAAGTTATGCTATCTCATTTAGTAGTTTATATTTTGATGTTATATATCTTTTGTCATGTTCTTATTTTTCTTGTTTCTTTAATTTTTATCCTTTATTATATCATTTTTCGCGATACACTTAATCTTATTCATAGTAGAGATTGCTTACCTCTATACTTATTATTTTATTTAGTCTTTTGCATTTTCTAATAACCTGCATTTCATATTCTTTGGTCCGGTAGTTTTCTAATATCTTCTCAACGGTGTCCAGCCAACGCTATCTAGATTATTCAATGATTCCTGGAATATCAAGTACCATCGAGTTATCGAATTCAGAGCCTTATGAAACAGTTATACCAGTAACATATAAATTACTGCCTGCTTTGTTTCACTTGTCATATTCTTTGCTATAGTAACATGATGATTTTAAAGAAATGTTTGCCTATTAGCAATCGTATCTGTTCTTGGATTATACGAAAGTGTTACAATTACCACCGGGTTCACTTCATTTATTTTGTCAGATATGATTAAACCAGTATCTTGAACTGCCAGTAAATAACATTTATTAATTTCTACTATCCGCTCGTATGCCCAAAAAATCACCGGCTTTTAAGATTGTCTCGCCGCTAGATATTATTGTATCCATTGATTTTGAATTGTACTCACTAGTGCCTCTTTCAGCATATATCGTTTACTCAGAGTTAAGACAACATACCACCGTGTATAACATAATTAAACTGGTTTATGAATGATTAAGTTGATGGATCGAAGCGTTTTATGGAAGCAGTAATGTTGTATGGTGTTTGCCTCTTGATTAAATCCGGCTTAATGTTGTCATAACGTCAGAATGGTTTCATTAAGAATGCACGTATTACGGCTTCGATGTTCGATCGTAAATATGTGATGTGTTGATGATTTTTTGAAGGATTTACCTAGGCCGGGTTTTTGCTTTACCCGCGTTGTTCATTTAAAATATAAATGTCAACATAATTTTTCGTTTCCATCACCAACATGTCACCATCCTTTTGCAATTAATAGTGTCTATATCTTAATGGCCAAGTACTTATAACCAGAGCCATACAGTAGCGTTCATTCCATAGATGCACGAAAGTATTGCGTGCCCTTACGATAAATAAGTCTGGAATAAAATGCTTTAATTTAAACAAAAAAAAAAGAAACCTTTTATATTCATATCTATTCTATTTTCACGCCATCTATATTCCCTATGAAAGTAATATAATATTTATTATCATTATATAATATTTACATTAATTATGTGAATCTGCCTACCCTGTCTAAATACCCTATGCACGTCACTGGACCCATACATACACAAAGCGGTCACCGTTGGTCACCGGATGATGATGACAACAATATTCTCACTTTCCACATTTACATGATTAATTTGTGCTTGTCTTATTGATCCTCTTTTTTAATTCAAATTATAGTTTGATTGAGTTTATTTAAAAGAGACATTCCATCTTGCTTTATTTTGTTTCACAATGGTTGCGACTATGTGTAAGTCCCAGCGGATAAGGGACCGAAGCCCATGCGAGCAGCGCGAGGAATCGTAGATTCCTATCCTGGATTGTATTTCTAGATTAATTACCGATTTAGGCACCACTCTCCGGTGAAAGAAAACATCGTATCTAAGATATATGAGTCGTGAGTGTTCTGAGAACGGCTATCAGAAGCGTTACTGGTCACATTGGGCGTGGTATATAAATGCCAAGTGGATACCACCACTAATGTATCTCTGCTTATCCCGATAGGGATATAGCGGGACGATATATCATAATTTTATTATTATTATAAATATTATTTGACGCTTTTTATGATAGAAGAATACAAAAATAACAAAAAATGCTTCTGGCAGGGAATTAATTATACAAAGCTTGCAGTGGACTCTGTGCCGCATACGCAAATTTTGATTATTAAAAAGCTTTACCATCTAAACTGTGAGAAGAGGCTGTTCTTGATATAGATAGTGCCCGAGGGGACAAAGAACGAAATGAACAAACTTTCCTTGGTCCGAGTATAGAGAAATTAGAGTTTTCTTTAATTTTCTAAACAGAAACACTTAAGGATATATATTTAAACAGCTGCAGCAGACAATAGGAGCATAATTACTGCTCAGCAGCAAGCAATATCATTGGTTTCTTTAAATTTGTTTCAAGTTTATCCTGATGAAACACCACTACTGCCGACAACATGTTTTACTTTGGATATCAGGCGCGCTGTTTTTAGTTTACTATTGCTAACGATTCTGGGTGCAGTTTCACTCCAACGGATCCTCGAGTTTCTTCTTGTGTTTTTGATTAAATTGGGTGACAAGCTGAGTTTCGTATCCATAGTTGCCACCAACTTATAAAATTCGAGGACAAAATGCCTTGGGACACTCGTCCCAATCGCCCCGTGAAGTTGTAACAGTCCAGCAAGGCCAAAAGCATTTACACCCATTTGAAAAGTGCACTATAGTCACTTTGTCGAACCAATATGAAAATAATAAAATAGTCTTTATACCCGCTGTTTCATACACGGTGACCGTAGCCTAAATAGGTGGTATGCCAAACACAACAGTTAGCGCATTGTGCAAGTTACCTCTCACTGCACTCTGACTTCCGCGCGCTTGAATATTTAAATTCCGCAACTTTACAAATTCGACCCAGCGCCGGCTGAGACAACAACTCAGTTTTAAATGCAACGGAAAAGTTCCTAACAAAAATAACCTCATATTCCGTCATATGCAATATGCAAAGTTCTCGAGATCTAAATAAATATTATCATCATCAGTTAGCCCAGCCTATTCCACTGCTGGAGATAGGACTCTCCTAACCAGAGCCACCGAGCCCGGATTTCCGGCCACCTTTCGCAAGAACCCCCTGCTCCACCGATCATCGGTTTTTCAGCATATATGGCCTGCTCACTGCCACTTCAGCTTGCTTATACGGAGAACTATGTCGACAATTTTGGTTCTGTGTTGGATAACCTTAGAAAAATCGAAATAATACACTAAAAATAACGACATGAAAAAGGTCTACTAGTGGGATCTGAAATAGTTGAAAGATTAAAGAATAAATATAGCAGCAGTAAGGTTTAGAAAACATGACACGTCCAATCACTCTGCCGTCTGCCATAGTAACGTCCTCTCGACCATAGATGGGCAAAATGTAATCAGATTAATGAAAATGATTAACGATTACATTTTACGTTTTTTACCATTAATATGACTGTGTTTTTCTCATTTATGTTTTAAACACTACATAATCCCAGATTGTATACACATTTATGATTTATTAATTTATTTATTTTTACCCTGGCTCAACATAGTGACTACAGAGTACCTGATGGTAAGTACAGTGTAGTCCAAAAACAAAAGCGACTGTCAAAGGATGAAAATCCATTGATAGTCTCCATCGTCATGTCGGCCCACATATACCACGACTGTAAGTCTCTAGGTATATGAGCTACTGAATATACACAAGCTGATCCCAAAACGCGACAAGCCGAAACTGGTCACTATGACGGGCTTTACACCCATGTACTGTGGTCGCGATCCAGGCGGACACCGACGCCCTACCACCTCGCTGCTGCTCGTTTAGCACCACCCAGGAGTCACGTGTAGGGAAACTAGGGTAAAGCCTACGGACGCGAGCAACTTCGACTCCCAAAATCTTTAATGTTTTAAATGGATTTAATCATGATTACAGAGGAAGAAAATTAAAATTACAACTACATTTTGTAATCATTAATCAGATTACATTTTGCCCATCTCTGCTCTCGACCATTCTTGTGTGTTGTTATTAGTATATAGTTCCAAATGTTGAGCCTTATAAAAAAATCATGTAAGCTGATAATTAGGTAACACTATTGACAAATAGCTATCGACTTTATGAATACAAGCTCCATATCGGACTATGTCTTCTTTTCTTTTTAATTATTTCTGCAGATTTGTATTCGTCACCGTCACGCTTATTCGGTTAGTTCTATGTGAAAAATGCTTTGTATTACTTACGATATATGAATAAAAGCCGAAATAGCTCAGTTGGGAGAGCGTTAGACTGAAGATCTAAAGGTCCCTGGTTCGATCCCGGGTTTCGGCATCTACGTTTTTTTGTAATTATTTGGAAAATATGTATTTAGTTTTTTTATTATTTGAATAAGATATAGTTTTCTTTGTCGTAATTATTTTGGTTTGGTATTAGGTAGGCATTGCAGAAGATTTAGAATATTTAGACATCAGAGTAAAATTAAAAAAAAAAGGAATAGAATTCATAACAATTATATCGAGGTGTGAAAGTCTATTTGGTTTAAGCGACATTTTTTGATTATATAGTGATATATATATATTTTTGGAATCAGCGTTTTTTACCGATTCCAAATATATATCGTCGGGTGAAAGGCTATTTGGTTTAAGCGACATTTTTTGGTGAATTATTAATATATATTTGGAATTCCAAATATATATATATATATTACTATATCACCAAAAAATGTCGCTAAACTAAATAGCCGTTCACCCCTCGATATAAATAATTTTTACAGACAAATTTTAGCTGCATCCGATATTCAATATTTCACGGTAATGTAAACCAATAAAAGGATACGCCAGTTATTTCTTAAAACGTACAGTCAGAAAGTTTAATTTTACCTCACAGTTTATTATTTTTAATATCGTTTTGAACGTACTTGACTCGCTCGTTGAAAATTCTCTGGAAAATGAAACAGTGGCTGCGAAACGGCGCTCCATCCCTCGTAGTCTAAAGCTTTACTCATATTATATTTCACTCAATTTTCTCTAAGTTCTTCGACAGTTTGCGGAAAGCATGTTTGATATACTTTGACTTTTATTAACTTTACCGGACCACTACCCTCTGCTCACGGTTTTGTTTGTGCTAGCAATGATAAAATATCTCTGTTAAACTTAAATTTAATGAACACATTTAGTTGATAAAACTACTTTTCCTATACCACTAAAGCAGCGTTTGTAAGAAACGCGTGTGCTCGACTGTTTTTTCGTCGGTTTACTTTATAAAATAGGTTTCTACAAAAAAACTGTTTATATAAATGTCGGTAATTTCGAAAATTACTTCTTATATTAAAACTTACAAATATAATACAAACTTTATCTCCTTATTATATTAATTTAGTGTAGAAACCTACAGGATGATAATAAGTGCAACACAGAAAATTCCATCAGCGTCTAGTAACCTATTTTATAATTTTATATTCTCATATTTTGAACATACTGTAAAGTATTTAATGTTAGTCAGTCAAAGACATAAAAAACTTTTCTATACTTGCTTGACATAAGGGACTTACTCCGTCACAGCCGATGGAAAGCACAGTTTGGTTCGAGAAATACAGAGACCGTTAAGGGTCGAGAATACATTGATAATTGCCATCGTAATACTTGTCCACCAAAGGATTTTAGGATCAGTAGGAATCTGAGATAGCTTGCCATGATAAGGTGGCCAGAACCTATTTACTGTATTCCCTGGGCTTAAAAAATGGTTGACGTTTGAGATATCATACCTTCATTTTTATTTTGGTAGCCCGGGGATAGATCCCGCACACGACCAGCAGGAGTACAGTAAAGGCAGCGACCCTGGTGTTTCAGACTCCTACTGACGAAACCCCCCGGGGTCTCGCTCAAATCACTCAATCCGGCCTGGGAATCCATCATAACTATAGAAAATTGTTCTTGAAATCATCGCAAACATTGTATTGTGTCTAGTTTCACTGACTATTAAGATGATATTGTCCTCGAGTCAAAAGCATTATACTCAAATAGCGACAGAAATTTAATTATTGTAAACTATGAAATAAGCAATATTATCAGATTCCAATAGAGAATAGAACATGTATTTGATGATAACAAATTTGAATAGCTTCAAGATAGATTTGTAAACGATAATGTAACTCGACATTTATCTGTCTAGACGACTGTAATTTAGATTTAGTACATGCGCTGTGACCTTATCTAAAAACGGACATATCTTTGTGTCATGGATAGAAATATATTCCTATTAGAAATATTATAATGAAATGTTGATTACATGTTTTTATGATCTAAAAAGAAACGCGTAACCTCAGTCACGCCTGGTGGAAGATAAAGTTGTGGCCGATCATGAAAGGCGTTGGCTCCTCAAATGCCTCCACAAATCCCACTCTTCTTTTAAACTTCCAAATTATAATAAGAAGATGAAAAAACGGACGTAGAGATCATATTCCATTTGCACGCTATTGGTAGATTGATAATTTTTAAAAAGTACCATAAAATCACAACTGATATTTAATTTGATATGTTACTTGGAAAAAGTTCTAGGTATAAAATTACCTTATTTAGAAATTAGTATTAAATTTCAAGGTATTTTCAGGGGATCGGATTCGACCTCTCTTTGCTAACTGTGGTATCGGACATGCTGGCAGCGCACGAAAATTGGAGGGCCTTGGGCTACTTTTATGAGGATGTCATGTCCCAGAAGGAGACCGCTGAGTGTGATTGGAAGAGGGCCAATCCCACTTCAAGAAGAAGACATCGGAGCGTCGACAACGACCCCGGCGTATCAGTTCTAGCTGACCTATCGGTTCACGATAGGTTGGTTCATGCTTTTGGGTTCAAGGCCGCTCAGGGTAGCAGCCCTGCGTGACCGGTTAACGACTCTCGAGAAGTCGGTAGAGCGGGGTGACGCGCTCTGCTGTAAAACGTAGTGAAATATTGGCAAGGCAAATATTGCCAATTGGAAGGCAATGGTTACCTCTAAAGGTCGTGCCCACTATGTTGTAGCATGGTGAGGCTGTGGAGTATTGATTACAGGACCCATAGTCTTCGTTAAAGTGCAGAAAAAGTTACCTTGAGGCTTTTAGCCGACACAAGTCCGGCACGCCCTAGCCGAGAATGTGCGGCAGCAAAGGTCCTATGAGGATTTTCCCTAAGTTAAAAAAGGTAACAGATTCTAATTGAATCTAAACTGTCCATTATATATATATTTTTTTTTATTTAGTTGTGTATCTTACATTGAACAGCTTCGAGTAGCTTAGGTTTAAGATTGGTAATAGTTAGGATTAAGGCAATAGAAATTTATTTTAGTACAAATGATATAAAGGCTATAAATTGTTATAAAGGTCAATTTGTGTCTACGTGACTAGGATCTAACAATAGATGTATTGTTTGATAAACGTGAAACTTACAATTTATATTGAAGTTGTATGTTTCATCCTCAATATTAATTCTCGTTAGTTTACTACTAGACATACACATATTCTAGAAAGTGCTATTGAGCGAAGGGTGCCCTACACTGTTGATCGAAGCCTCACGTATGTATGTCTAACTACAAGAATCATTTCCAAAGTTACAGGTGTAACTAATATCGATAATCCTAATTATAGCAATTCTTTGGATAACTCATCTAATGGAATGTGACCACTGACGTAAACTGACTGAGTAATACTAAAAGTTGCTGTTATGCTGTTGATATTGAATAAAAAATAATGAGAAACTGCAGAAATAAGATGATCCTAAAACACTAACTGATCTTTTTGGAGTCACTTTTACTAGGAAGCTATGAAAGCGTACAAAATGCTGCTTTTATAAAAAGTGTTGTAAGTTTAATAAAGGAAATGTAACATTTTGGTAGTGAGATATAATTAATAAAATGTTTTCTTATAATCCTTTTAACCCTTCCTCAGGTTTGGGTATTGGAAATTATGAAAGAAGACGAACATTTAGCAAGATTACAAACAAAGGGATTGTCCGATCAACTCATCGTCCCAGCCGGTTTATCTAACAAAGAGCTTAACTTTTAATTGGACCCTAAACCTGAGATATTCGAAAATGAGAGGGCTTTTGTTTCCGCCTTCGTTAATTCCTGCTCACCTGCTCCTCGCCGTTTCTTAAAGAAAAATCTTTCAATAGTGCCCGGATTTGTGAAGTTTCGGAATTTACACGAAATTGTTTACAATGTTGGATTATCTGGTCGTAACATCCCTTGTTCTGATGTAGAATTGTTTTGAAATTTAAAAAATTCCGTAAATAAAAGCTAACATTCTAATAATCTTTTATGGTGTTTTAAATCTGTTATAGTATGTACTTTTATTCAAAGAAGATTATAGCGTTATTGTCCGTCTACATTTGCTTGCTATCATTTAGGAATTCTTCTATATACGCTGTACCCTGCTTCTGAATACTTCCAATTTACATCAGATCAACTTTCTTTTTACTATTTCGTATCTATTGGTAATTCTGAATTATTTTATATTGTTCTCCTTGCATATCATATCTTAATAATCTTCTTTTTTATCTTAAGTATATGCCTAAAACAATACAATGCTTGCATAAACGGATTTTAGTTATGCTAAATAATGTAAGTAAACTATTTTTATTAATGAACATTCCTCAGTAGATTTCTTGGAAATATTTAGAAATCTTAACTTAAAGTAATAACTCATATATTATAATATTCGTAAAAGATTTTATGTCTTTCTATAAAAACAAAAATAAAATGATTATACATAAATACCCTTATAAGTCATAAATTACGACGTTAAATCACAAAATTAATCATTCAATTTAGTTATAAACTCCAAGCTAAAGAATCGATATAACATTATTGGAGGTACAGTGAAATAGGCCTTGAAATATCAAACATTTAACTTCGTTTACTCTATTTGACAATTCACAATCAAATTGTATGTGCACGCGTTATCTCGAATGACAGCCAAATCACTGGCAGATATACCAAGTTACGAGATGTAGCGATTTTGTTCTGATTGCGTATTTCCACCATTCATTTAACCGAAATCGTTTTATTTTATCAATGCATTTTTCAGATATATTTTTAATTACTGATTTAAATTCATTGCTTTCAATTCAGTTGTAAATATCAAAAATAAATAAATGGGATAAAGGAATTAAATTTCTGATCCCCGGCAAAAGAGTTACTGATAGGGAGTTCCTTAAGGATGCGCTCTCTACGCTAATTCCTTCCAAACAGGAAACCTGAGAAAGGCTATTCGCTTGCGGGGTCGTTGGAGGAATAATGGTGCCTAGGCGCTATGCCTGGCTAGTAGTGAGTCGAGGGACACCCACGATAGTTTTAAGCCAGTAGAAATTGGACCCAATGGGGTTGTCATCTTCACGGCTGCCGAACGGTTCTATGCAGGATTTTATCTCAGGTTGTAAAAATAAATGGTAATACATGCTATTTTCGGGCAGCTAGCGCTAAACTCAACCCTGGCAGATATGTTATAATCTAAATTAATATTAGCATTGATTAATGAGGAAGTTTATTCAGGTGCTGATATTTCAAACAACGCTGATAGGCGTGATACCGTTCCTTGTACAGATATAGGCATTTTATTTAATACGTGTCTCGTATATAGACAAAAACAAGCATAATACATTCACTGCCTATGGTGTATTAAACTGAGCAATGATTTTATAACATAATTCGTTTGGTTATATTGATTGAAAACTATACATTGACTTATGTAGTTATCTATATGCTAACAATAAATTATCGGTTGTGGTAAAGAGTAGACATGAGATTACATTAGTTTTTTTCCATTGACACATCAATCATTCATTACATGGTAATACATTACCAGAAATATTTATATCAGGCACATTTTACGAAAGACAAAGTGCTTACACCATAAATACTACGCAAAGATCGCTCGAAGCTTTCTAATTGGCTCTTATTTTTGGACCCCGAGTTTTGCGTTATGGATATCATGTGTCCCCGCGGGACCGGTGACTAATTTGCCCACAACACTGTACAATACGATCGAAATCGGCAAACCAGAACGAGAATTATCCGATTTGACACGAGACATATGGTATATCTATATTTTCAGACTGAATATTTTAACCTTTTGATCCTAAATGACTTTAATTAAATATTAAAAGAACATTATTGGATCCTATAGCAAAAGAAAAAAAAAATATCTTGACAATTGTCAAAAAAAAATAACGATTCAAAACAAGAGTGAGTTTTTTGCGCAAGCTATCCCTTGATGTTCTTACTTACTTCATATAAAACCCCAGCGGCTTTATTAATATAGAAGACGATTATAATTTAACTTTAGGTTTGTAGCAAAACATAAGTATTTATTATAAAAACATATGTTTTCTAATACTAAGCATTTGATATAATACTGAAATTTTTATATAGGAAAAAAGCAAATTTTTGTATCAACTTTTACCGCTGTATAAATTCGCTTAATTTAAAACCTGTAAAGTAGTAAAGTTATATGGGACTAAAATTTGTTAAAACATATTTTTTATCTTTGTACTCTGTTAGTCATTTTAAAGTTCTCGACGGATTTTGCTGGGATTTTCTTCATACTTCAGAAAAAAATTCTCATTTAAGCTACACCATTATTAAAGCGTAGTTTTTATTTTAGGTTTTTTTATGATATCTATAGTAAAACTAATGTTAAGTCGCCATTTTTATTTTGTGTTACTAGGAAAACTTCTACTATACGACGTCTTTATACGAACGGTCTGTGCACATTTATTAATAAATAGATTTCATAGGGAGCTTGTGAGGACGAATTCAATTTCTGGTCTCGGAATAGAGTTTAAAATGGCGGTGTCACGTACAAAGAAAATCGTATTTGCCCGGCAAACACGTGCACAATAAACTGTTAACTCCGATACATCGAAGTTATTCTGTGGCTAAAATTGTTACGTACCAATCATTATTCTCCTTCAAATTGAAAATTTTTGCAGACAATCTGCTTCGGTAACTGTTATATAAATTGTTACAGTAATTATTCTTTTCATTACTGTGTGGAGCTAGTGGATAAGGGATCGATATGTTTGAGCGGCATGTGGATGGTCGTAGATTCGAATCTCGACACATACCTCTGTATTTTTTCAGATAAAGTACAAATTTAGACATCACATGTTCACGGTTCAAGTAAAACATCGTGAGGAAACAAACATGGCGTCTTTCCAGTGCTTATTACCCCTAACAAACAATTTGTATGTTTGATCAAAGTCAATATAAAAATACAAAAATAGGTCCCAAATTATACCATCCATAAATCAATATTAATGTTTTTGAAAACATAGGGCATTGATAATGAAAAGTGTATATATGTATATGTCTTTGAAGTATAATTTTATATTTACAGTAGAGAAGAAAAACAGTCTGCTATAAAATTTATCATCGGTATTTTGAATAAATATGCACTAAGAAGACGAAATGCTTATTCACTCTTCTCTAAAGACTGAAATCATTACGTTTTGTAATTAAATTTGGATGCTAGAATTAGAAAATAAGTTTCTTAAAATAATAATAATAAAAATAATAAAATCATTTATTTGGCACACAACACAACATACAACACTTCAGAATAGGTAAATAAAAACAGAAAAAAACAAAAGCATATACTATGTGTTGTGATGATGCGCCAAAGGGAAGTCAGCTCAGCAAATGCTATGTGACCAGCCGAGCCACCCAGCACTTTCTATTACATACTCTTCAGAGCGCGGCAGTTATGAAAAATAAAAAGAAACTTTTGGCTAGCTTTTTTATTATGATTCGACACAGTGACTGCACCACGCCTGATGGTAAGTATGGTGCAGTCCAAACAACGGCAACGACTGTCAATTCTATAATATAAAAATGAATCGTTAAATGTGTATAAGCGCGAAACTCGAGAACGGCTGAACCGATTTGGCTGATTTCTTTTTTGTTGTGTTTGTTGAAGTCTGGGGAAGGTTATTACCGAGAGAAAAATTAAAAAAAATGTCTGATAAAGTCTAAAAACAACACTTTTCTATATTCTCATACAAAAACATCGTAATAATATTTAAAAGTCAATTTGAACTTTAACACCATACCATAAAGTTTAAATTTTTGTGGACGGGTTCCGGGAAGGCAAAACAAATGAGTGACGTATAAATATTAATGTCGATATTTGTCAATTTTTATACATATAGCATTAAGGCCAGGTTTCTTCAAACAATTTTCAAAAAAAAATCTGACGGGAAGCTATTAACATTAAAAAACACAATGTGATTTTGTTTTAGAGTAATAGAGCAGAACAAGGTCTGCCGGGACAGCTAGTAGTAAATAAAAACCTATCAGTAGTCGCAATTAACATACCGGCCTGCACAAATATCTCTTCACGCTACACTTAAAGGATCTCATATCATAGGACGGTGAGAAAACGCTCGTCGGAAAACCATGTCACAGCATAACGATACGGCAAAAGGAAGAATAAAAGAAGAACTCTTATTTTATTATTTATTTATTCACTGGCATTTAACAGCACATACAAATATATTACATACGGTACAGTTTTACATGCTGTGCCAATTACACAATGATAATATTTAAAAACTAACAAAGAAAAAGGAAGTCGAAGTTGCTCGCGTCCGTAGGCTTTACCCTAGTTTCCCTACACGTGACTCCTGGGTGGTGCTAAACGAGCAGCAGCGAGGTGGTACGGCGTCGGTGCCCGTCTGGATCGCGACCACAGTACATGAGTGTAAAGCCCGTCATAGTGACCAGTTTCGGCTTGTCGCGTTTCGGGATCAGCTTGTGTATATCCAGTAGCTCATATACCTAGAGACCTTCAGTCGTGGTATATGTGGGCCGATATGACGATGTAGACTATCAATGGATTTTCATCCTTTGATAGTCGCTTTCGTTTTTGGACTTCATTGTACTTACCATCAGGTACTCTGTAGGCACTATGTCGAGCCAGTGTAAAAAAAAAAGAAAAGAAAAATGAAATAATAGGCAATTCGCATGATATAAGAAATAGCTGTTAGTGTTTGTTTGTGACAATAATATACAATATTTATTAACAATTTCATACAATAACCTAGTCCCAAATTAAGCTTGCGCTTATACTGTGGGTACTAGACAAAGATGTACATACTTATATACATATATACAACCATTACTCGAGACAAAGTCATATGTTCATCTCAAAAAGTTCACCACTACCGGGACTCGAACCCAGGACCTTAGCATCGCAAGTTAGGTTATCTACAAACTGCGCTATCAGGCCGTCAATGTTGAGTGTATTTGTGTATGTTGATTGGCTATACATAAAAAAACTCGGTATAATTTGATTTGAACATTTCGTCATTTTTACTGCAGACGGTGTTACGGAAGCTAGCTACAATTAATACTGGAAGGAGTTGAATGACGTAAAACAATTATGTCCCAGCTGCAAGGAGACAGTACAAATTTGTCAGATGCACCGGCGCCTCACACAGACGGGTCCGATGAAGCGGTCTACCGACGTTACCAGACCGCTTAGCAATGAGTACTTATTCTGTCGACAAATATAGCTATTCGAAGCTATCTGTTATTCTTATTGGTTTTAAAATAATTGTAGATCTATAGTAATAATACATTATCACACTATATCCGTTTCGGAGTGAGCAGAGATATATAAGTGGCTGTGTTCACTGTGCACTTATATTAGGTCCTTACATATGAAATTGGCGTTTTTCGTACTGGCCACTTTAATCACAAATTTCTCCTCTTTGGTAAGGAATTCCAAATTCAAATTTGTACAGCTATAGACTCATGTATTTGTGCTTCGATGATCGTCATTCATTTGTTTTTTTCTTCTGATTTTTTTTCTGTTTGCGTCACTCATTTTACAAAATGGAAAACTTAAAATATCGCATTATTTACGAGTACGAGTTCCGCCATGGCACTAGTGCTGCGGAAACAACTCGAAGGGTGAATGATGTGTATGGCGGTCGTGTTGCAAAAGAAAACACAGTTCGTTTTTGGTTCCAACGTTTTCGTTCTGGAAATTTCGACCTGCAGAACAAGCCCCGTGGACGGCCTGAGACTCAAGTTGATAATGAAGAGTTGAAGGCTATTGTGGAAGGGGATCCATCGCAAACCACGTCCGAGTTAGCTGCAGGCTGCGATGTTAGTGATAAAACTGTTTTAATTCACTTGAAGCAAATTGGGAAGATTAAAAAGCTTGAAAGGTGGGTACCTCACGAATTGACTGAAGCAAACCGGCAAACGCGCGTCGACTGCTGCGTTACATTACTAAACCGGCACAATAATGAAGGTATTTTAAACCGAATCATTACCTGTGATGAAAAATGGGTTCTTTACGATAATCGGAAGCGCTCAGCGCAATGGTTGGATCCTGGCCAGCCAGCCAAATCCTGCCCCAAGCGAAAATTAACCCCAAAAAAATTACTTGTAAGCGTTTGATGGACTAGTGCCGGTATTGTTCATTACAGTTTTCTCAAATCTGGCCAGACTATTACGGCTGATGTCTATTGTCAGCAATTGCAAACCATGATGGAAAAGCTAGCGGCTAAACAACCTAGGCTGGTCAATCGCTCCACGCCACTGCTGCTTCACGACAACGCTAGACCACACACTGCGCAACAGACGGCTACTAAATTAGAAGAGCTTCAATTGGAAAGTCTAAGACATCCTCCGTACTCCCCGGACCTTGCTCGAACAGATTACCATTTTTTTCGAAATTTGGATAACTTCTTGCAAGGGAAAAAATTCAACTCCGATGGGGCAGTCCAAATCGCCTTCAAAGATTTTATTGATTCCCGTCCGACTGGTTTTTTTAGTAAAGGGATCAATGAACTACCTATGAGATGGCAAAAGTGCATAGAAAATAATGGTTCATACTTTGATTAATTAAATATATTATATTAAAAAATATTCGACTTTTTGTTCCTCCCATACAAAACGCCAATTTCATATGTAAGGACCTAATATATCGCATCCAATATGACCAGTAGTGCAGCTGATCGCCCTTCTCAGATCTTTTATACGTGACATTTTTATTAGATGTCATGTGGGGTTCCTCACGATGCATTTTTTCACCAGTCATTATATGGTGTTTAAGGCCATATTTAATCTGGAAAAACTTAGAGGTCCGTGCCGGGACTCGAAATTGTGGCTGGTGGGTGAAATCGCGGTGCGCATTTTTGGAATTTTCTAGATTAAATATGGATTTAGGCTCTACATTCTATATCATAAAAATGGCATGTATAAGTGCCCTGAGAAAGGCGATTAGATGCGCTTCTGGTCACTTTGAGCGCGATACATAAGCGCAAAGTTAATAATTATCTGTATTGAAACTTATTTGTCTCTGCTCACCTCGAAAGGAATATAGCGTTACTATATATTATAATCATTAAAATCTTAGTTAGATCCTATGTGCTATATGCTATGCTATGTGCTATAAATATGAGTTCAATTTTTGTATTAAAAATTAAATACATATCTTTTGTAAAAACGGTGTTTCGCAATAGTTTACTTAAATACTTTGCTTAAATGAAAATCTTTCTTCTAATAAAACCGAATATTATGTTTGACTGTTAGCTTTTGAACTTTGTCATCAAATAACAAGGTCTTAAAGTGCGGTTAAGATTTTGGCAGATGTTGCTCATCAGCGGTGAGCAAGGAACGACTGCCAGGCGGCGTGTCTAGCTTGCAAACATGACAGTTGGTAGCGCTGCGCAGTCGCCTACATCGGACGGATCTTTCCATATAGAGCTGCTGCAAAAAACCGAACCGTACCTTTAGACAATGTTACTATTATAAAGTAAACAAAAGAGAATTAATTTGGAGCATGAAAAATGATCATTAATTCCATTGCAAGTGGTTCTACCTCCCTACGCACTTAGGCCGGGTATAAACTAAGTTTCATTAATTTAATAAATTCCCTAGCTAAGTTGCTCTCGATTCAATTACACGAGAATT
The DNA here is from genome assembly GCA_036320925.1 of Automeris io. Lineage (NCBI taxonomy): Eukaryota > Metazoa > Arthropoda > Insecta > Lepidoptera > Saturniidae > Automeris > Automeris io. The sequence continues at coordinate 1,052,043 of JAUDJH010000030.1, read as the reverse complement.
TGTTTACCGACGTAGACTGATTTTAGTTTGAATGTATTTATGTTTAATATAGTAAATCAACGCATAATTGAATTACTCGTTGATTAAACAGATTGCTTTATGCCAGTGGTTCCCAACCCTGGACTGAAAGACGTTGAAGAAACTCATTTATTGGAATCAGGGGCTTTTCTTTAAGCTCCACTTTTAAGGAGGGCTCGCGTTCATATTCTTTGTATCTATAATCTTGTTAACGAACAACGATTATTTACGCAAAATTGTATGTTATAGCATGTAGACGCCGCCCGATACACGTTTGTGTTAAACGCCCTAAAGGTCGTTAGGGTGTTACGGGACGCGCGAGGTAAGGGGTGCGCCCGCGCAAAGGATGCTCTAGCTAAAGCAGTCGACTACCGAGACCCAAGGCTAGGGTACGTGCGTGTGCGTCGCAGTTCGGTGTGCCTTAAAGTGCAAATAAACAGTAAAACGCCAAAATCCGTGTCTTTCTACCAACACACCCACGACCACCGGGCATAATGTATTGGATTTAATTGTATTATATTGAATTGCATTTGCATTGTATGGCGTTTCATTAGATTGCATCCCATTCCATTCCATTTCATTGCATTATATTGTATTTCATTACATTGTATAATAATGTATTTTATCGTATTCTATTGTATTATTTTGTATTTTATTGTATTCTGAAGTATTCCTTTTTTATTTTCTGTTCTGTTCCGTTTAGTTCTGTTCTATTGCGTTTTATTGTCTTGCATTGCATTGAATTGCATTAGATTATACAGTATTATGTACTCGGTTAATTAAAGGATCTGCCGCAAGATAGTTTGAGTAACATTGTCCAGCTATAAAAGATTCAATGTAATATTATTTATACTCTAAAAAGTTTAACCCAAATGTAAGATTTTTTACGTTTGACCTAAATTATACCTAGTGGAAAGCAAATAGAATTCCAATGATAGATTGCATCTACTCAACAATTGCCCATTTACTTTTCTTTTAAAGATTCTCAATGATGAGAACACGGAAAAATAAACCAGCGGAGCGTATTTAACTCCTTTGCTGTATGCATTAGGAATGTAGAAGTGAATCTTTTGGTGAAGATGTAAGGAATATCCACCAAATAAGGATGGTATCCTACACGACGTCTAATGATTTGTGCTCAAATAAGCACAGTGGAATCCGAGAATGAAGCTCAGATAATGGTTTTGATCTATGTAACTATGACGTATGTCTTTCAATATAGTATTAATGTCGAGGGGCGAAACATGGGAAACAATCATTCCGAAAATATAAACAATTTTGCAAAAAGTACCCACTAAGAGTAATACCTTAGCCTTTTATCTTGAGATATATTGTTTTTTTAATTGAAATATTATTAATATGGGAAAATAATCTTTAAAATACTTTCAAATCGAATCAAAACAATATTACTTTTATTCATTCAGATCATTTTTTATCCAGATTTCAGTATCTCCGGTTTGCAGATTTTCCAGGCGGGCGACTTTAATTGTGTTTTAGAAGGATCGATTGCCTTTGTATTATCTTTTCGCTTTTTTCAGGTCAATTGTGGAAATCATTATTCCTGGCTGCCGTAGCGGAACGAAGATTTACAAAAGAAAAAGTTGTATAAACATAGGCATACTCAGATTTACCTACACTTAGCTCATGTACGTACAGTTAGTACATCAGGATAGGACCTACAGCAGATAAGTAAATACTACTGAGGATCAATATATTGAGGGATCCGCACTTTAAAAGGTAAAAAGGCCAGTGTACACGACACATTACAGTGGATGGCGGCCCACAACCTCGAATCGCTGTCACTTTAGCGTTTAAAAATAAATATCCTAAGTGCTCACATGGTGCGTTCCCGCGCCAAGCTGCACGTGCACAGGGTTTGCGCCTCGCCAGACGAGGCAGGAAGGGAAGTACGTATTGCGGTGCCGGAGGAACACCGCTCCGTTGTCTTTTTCGATATATTTTTAACTAGCTGTCCCGGCAGACCTTGTTCTGCCCTATTTCTCTAAAACAAAGTCACATTGTTTTTTTTTATGTCAATAGCTATTGGCCTGTCGGCTGTTTTTTGAAAATTGTTTGAAGGAACCTGGCCTTAATGCTATATGTATAAAAATTGACAAATACTGACATTAATATTTATACGTCACTCAATTGTTTTACCTTCCCGGAACCCGTCCACAGACATTTAAACTTTATGGTATGGTGTTAAAGTTCAAATTGACTTTTAAATATTATTACGAATTTTTTGTATGAGTATATAGAAAAGTGTTGTTTTTAGACGTTTTCAGACAATTTTTTTAATTTTTCTCTCCGTAATAACCTTCCACAGACTTCAATAAACACAACAAAAAAGGAATCAGCCAAATCGGTTCAGCAGTTCTCGAGTTTCGCGCTTATACACATTTAACGATTCATATTTATATTATAGAGATAACAGTCAGCACTGAGTGGTGCCGCTCCAACGCGGCGTAACTACGTTGTGGCGTTGGGACACACGTGTGTCTACCAATGCCGCACTGCTGCCGCAACGTATCGTGTGCACCGGCTTCCATAGGACCATACGATTTCATAAATTTTCTATAAAGTTCTTCACGTATTGTCTAGTATAGTCGGTACTGTAATTATCGCTCAATGCAATAATGGTCATCAAATTATAAAACAATCATTGCAAAATTAATGACAAACGAGCCTTTCTTTTCCCATTTTATTCAGTAATTATTATAATTTTGTAATAATAATAAAGTATATTTATGTCTTATTTTACAGTTCACTTTAATCTTAAAATTAAAATTATTCTATAATACTTTAATTAAACACATTTTTTTTTTTATAAAAGATTCCAACATTTTAAATTATCTTTTGCCAAAGTAAATCAGTTACGTCTGGCTACTTTTACGATTTCGTCTGCCCGTCTTATTTTCGGCCCTAGTCTTCTATGTACGCCTTTTGAACCTGTCCACTTCATAACCTGTCATCATCGCCTGGTCACAAGGCCTTTTTTCTGGCAACCCAGTGGAAATCCATTATGGACCGTCAGAAGGCGGCGAGGGCCGGACTCACCGACTAAAACCACTGGGAGATCTAGGTACAAGGCATACCCATTTCCATTTTAAATTTAGCGAATATATCAACGCATCTATTATTTTTATCTTTTTTGTGTTTTTATCTTAGCAAAATACTGGGGCGTTAGACTGACATTTATAGACGCTACTTCGACATTGCTTACCAAAGTTCTGAGAAAATAAACTATTTTTGACAAAAAACGTAATATATATAATAGGAACTTGAGTATAGCTATAGTATTCGCAGAGCCAAGTCCATGTTGACAAAATCGGTGACTTACTAAATCCTTTGACATTCATTCAGTAATATAAATTGTAATGTTTTACTAACGTCTAATCAAACTAAAAGTTGCGTCTATAAATATGAGCCTTACTGTCATAGGAATAGATAATTTTGTAAAGTAAATAGCTATTGTTTTATTTGTACTTCTAATTATAATATTGATTAAAATCTTACGTCTAGTCGTTTGTACTGAACCCATGGTGCGCGAGTTCGACTCGTTGTAAGCTGGTATTTTGGATTTGGATGAAAATCCATTGATAGTCTACATCGTCATGTCGGCCCACATCTACCACGACTGAAGGTCTCTAGGTATATGAGCTACTGGATATACACAAGCTGATCCCGAAACGCGACAAGCCGAAACAGGTCACTATGACGGGCTTTACACCCATGCACTGTGGTCGCGGTCCAGGCGGGCACCGATGCCCTACCACCTCGCTGCTGCTCGTTTAGCACCACCCAGGAGTCACGTGTAGGGAAACTAGGGTAAAGCCTACGGACGCGAGCAGCTTCGACTCCTAACACACATAAAACACACAATTTCAACCCAGAGAATAATTAACAAGTATACTTTAGTTGTGTAATGAACGTAAAGAGGTAAAATTTCATGAATGTCGAGACATTTATTCGACAACTTGTATGCACACTGATACTGTGTGTCGCGTCGGTAAAATTTTTAACTGAAAAAGTTTATTATTAATTTTGAGAGCTATTCCACGTGTTCCCTAAAGGTTGGTCGTGCTATATTAAATTCCCATCACAGACGTGAATTACTGCTGTAACGTATACTTAATCCTTTTAATATAAAAATGAAGGAATCATCTCTGTAAAGGTATATTACGTCAATCAATTTTAGATATCGATGGGTGAAAGGAGGGAGGGGTGGTTAAGCGACTTTTTTTGGTGATATAGTAATATATATCTTCGGAATCAGCGTTATTTACCGATTATATATATTACTATATCACCAAAAAATGAGGAGTCTAATTTCAAAACCCTCTATAACAATTTTTTTCAAATCCCATAAATTTATAAAAAAAATATAATTAATCTTTGATTTAACAACCACATTCTTATAAGGTATTTAAATTATTATTCTAGAGTGAAAAAGCAAAAAAGAAAAAAATCATATATAATATTTACCTTGATAAAAACATGTCAAATTAATATTAGGACTATTAAGTAATTTTCTATGAAAAATTGTTTTAGTGGGTTTTGAAATTAGACGCTTCAAATGTCGCTTAAACCAAATAGCCTTTCACCCCTCGATATGATAGTTTAGAGATCAAATGAGTGATTGCTCGAACTGGGTCGCCGCCATAGTATACAAGTGCCAAGACCGTCATAGAGCCTCGCATCGGCCTGTTGCGTTTCGGGTTCAACCTTTGTCTGTTCAGTTGTTCATGGACCTAGAGGCCTTTAGCTGTAGTATATGTGGGCGGCATGACGGCAGCGGCTGCCATTGGATTTTTTTTTATTCTAATCGACCCAGTGACTGCATCATACCTGATGGTAAGTATGATGCAGTCCAAAAAACGCCATCGACTTTCGACAGGAAAAAAAACCCATCGGTAGTCATAGCGATCATGCCGGCCTGCGCAAATAACCCTTCACGCTATGCTTAAAGGATCTCATATCACAGGACAGTGAAAACACGCTCATCGCTGTTGGCTGTATGTATTAGTTTGTCTTTGTCTATTAATTTCTGTAATATAAAAGGATACTCTGTCTCTCTAGTACTGAGAATATATTAAAACAAAAATTGCTTCTGCTGGCCGTCTGTCACTTAACCATTTATGGCGCAAGGTCGTTAAATTTGTTAATTTTGTAAAAACTAGGTGGTAAATAGTGTATAGTTAACGAAAATAATAATTATAAAAATATTAAAAATGTATCGTTTATAATTCTTAAAAACCTTGCATGTACTAGAAATGCAACATTAGATTAGTACTAAATCATTACTGCGGCGATTTGATTACAGGACCCACAGTCCCCACTAATTCGCAGAAGTAGTCACCTTGGGGTTTTTAGCTGGTAAAAGTCCGGCACACCCCGGCTGCCACCCCCTTCGCGGCCGGGACGGTCCTATGAGAATTTTCCCCAAGTAAAAAAAAAAGTACTAAATCATTAAACTTAAAATTAGGAACAGATTATTATAAAACATCCTCTTACCGTTTACTTACAAAAATTTCAACAGTCAAATATTAGTATTTCACCAAGAATTAATTTTTCGTAAATGAAATTGAAAACCTGAAAACAGGCGTGTATTTGTTCGACACTACAATGAAACATTACCTACAAGTCTCGTCATCTAGTGAGCTGAATTGTCACTAAATCGTAAGAATGCTTTGTTGGTACCGTATAACAAGCAAAGTCAGTCTTTCGGCATTTATTTTATTGTTGCTTCTATTTGAGTGGTATGTTGCAGAAATACAACACGGCGCCATAAAGGGTTAAAACCTAAAACTAACAACAATCGCAAGACCATTTCACAGCATATCGACTCGGCAAAAGTAAGAGTTTTTTAGGCCTGGCCGGGATCTGAGTTACCGAGTAACTGTGACTGCGCAAACCAAAAGTTTTTCTTAATTGTTGATAGTCGTTGTGATTTTCTGGTCTGTGCTATGATGACCATCAAGCGTGGAGAGGTCTGTACCGAGACAGGATACAAAAACGTATAAAAATTAAACAAAAGTTAATTTTACAATCAAATATAATCAAGAAAGAGATTGTTGTAGCGCTTAATTTATCGATTTAACGTTAATACAAACTTATATCCTTGATTCCAGTTACTTTCGTTAACAAACAGCATTGTAACATTACACGAGACCAGGCTTCATTGCGAATAAAGCATGTTACACCGAACTGTAGAGAATGAAGAAACATTTCGAAGAAGTGACACTATTCTTAATTTTTAAATTTATTTACTTGGAGACTTTTAACATACGTGAGTACGTATGTCAGCTCCATTATGACCTTATACAAAAATACCTAACATAAAACATATGTGGCCATTGTTCTAAACAGGCCAGACGCCTCATCAGGTATATAATAGTTCTTCTAAGACTTTGTTAAACATCCCAACGTCTGGTCTGTTCAGACCAAAGGCTCACGCAAACGCCTCTCTCACAGATTCAGGTCGGACACATTCCATCAACAAACACTACTATTATATATTCTGAGGGCTTAAGGTATTATTCAGACAGTAGTTGCTCGATAGTTTCCGTCAACTTACGCAATACAATGATAAAAAACTTCTGTAGTTAACATACTTTACTTTACTAGCGCTATAGCATGTAGACGCCGCCCGATACGTAATTGTGTTAAACGGCCTAAGGGTTGTTAGGGTTTTACGGGACGCGCGGGGTAAGAGGATGCGCGTGCGCACGGGATACTTGCTAAGTCAGTCAACTACCGAGACCCAAGGTTAGAGTATGTGCATGTGCGTCGCAGTTCAGTGTGCCAAATAAACAGTAAAACGTCAAAATCCGTGTCTTTGTACCACTACACCCACGACCACCGGACATAGCGCTGATATAGTATATTCACACACAGATATAATGTATAAAGAAATAAATAACTCTATTGATGTTTAAATAAACTATTCTATTCGAATCGATAAGTTACGACCTATCCGTCCTAATCAACTAATGCCAAGAAGGTGTCATGGCTTTTCTTCATTGCCACCACGCGTTGGCGTCTTATAACATGACACTCACAACACGAATTTTGTCATGTGATCTTTTTGTGATTGCCACATCTCGTGTGTTTTAATAATATCCATAATACGAATTTCGTTATGTAGATATTTTTTAGGCAGTGCAATGCGTTGTGAGCTTCTTTTTCGCTTTTTTCATTCTTTGAAGGTAACCTATACATATTAGATTTATTTAGCAATTAATTTTAGATTACGCTCTTCACTTTCCACAAGAAGGAAAATTTAATTTAATTTATAATATTATTTTAACTATAAGAATTTTTTCATCTTGTATGTACCTCAACATTCAACTATAACCTTACTATAAAATGTCTCATCTGCGAATTTCTATTCTATCAGTATTAGGATTCGTCCCTCGTGCGGATCTGTATTCTTACGTTATCCAAGGAGTCCGCAATTAGTCTTAATTAAAGGGAACAAAACAGCCACAGTATTTGTTATGCAAACGTAAAATCCCCCATATGTCTTCATTCGACCGGCGCGCTGCCGGCACGTAAGCAATAATGGGATGGGATTTGCGGATTTTCCTAACAGCTTTTTCTGCACTATTCTTATGTAATTTTCAATTAATGTTTTAGGATCCACAACAGCAAGGTTTGCTACTATGACCCGATCCGTCGTGTCGCGTTTCGAGTTAAGTTCGTGTATGTACCTTCAGTCGTGGTATGTGTATTTTTTTATTGTATTTTGTGGTTGTTGCCCGAACTGAGTCAAGACTACAATACACAAGTGTAAAGACCGTGGTAGTGACTGGCTTTGGCCTGTCGCGTTTCGGGATCAGCTTGTGTATATCCAGTAAGTCATATACCTAGAGACTTTCAGTCGTGGTATATGTGGGCCGACATGACGACGGAGACTGTCAACGGATTTTTGTCCTTTGTTAGTCGCTTTCGTTTTTGGACTACACTGTACTTACCATCAGGTGGACTATAGTCACTATGTCGAGCCAGTGTAAAAAAGGCTCTTATTTGATTTTCGTCACTTGGCAGGCGTTACCGTTTTTGAACTTTGCATCAGATGCATTCCAAATTACTTTGTCAAGCAAGTATAATATAAAAATATTTAAAAGGCTGTTTTTAAGATTTTGTAGCTTAAAAGAAAAAAGAAACTCGTATAAAATTTATCGTCCGTCTGTCCGTGTGTCTAGAGTTTTTTTTTCAGGAGTGGGTGAAGTTATCAAGTTAAAATTAATACGAGTATCAAATACACAGGTCTGCAGTCTTTGCAGCTGTGAAAACAATCGATATTCCAAATCAACCCTTTCTAAAGATACAACTATTATGTCACATGTTTTACGTTTTCGCAAGGATATTAAAACTTATGACGAATTCTTCGTTGATCCAAAATTTAAAACTTCAGCTATCAAGCAAAGTTTTAAAGCACTAGTAAAGGAAAAGTCCGAAAACCGCAAAATTGTAGTTGGACCACAAATAACTGCAGCTATAAATTTATACTCAGTTTGTTCGGAACCCTTGGCCGTTTTTTTAATTAAAATATCCCAATATGTAGTAATACTTTTGTTTTCAAAGAGCTGAATCTAAAAAGACCTGTTTTAGACTTCAATTTAAACTACAATAGTAATATTATTAACGGTCTACCATTTTCATTGATGAAAGAATTAGATACGCCGGCTTTATGGATTGTATTGCCTTTTCAGTTTTCTCTACTTCATACTTTATCATATCTTTATTTTTCTTTTGTATTCTTATTTCATATTCGTTACTATAATATAATAAAGATAAATACAAAAAAATATAGTTGTTTACACCAAGTGAGCTCTTACTAATATATAATATATACATATATGAGTTATTGGACGTGCACAAGCTAATTCCAAACACGACAGATAAAAGCGAGTTACTATGATAGTCTTTACATTCGTGTACTGTGGTCATGACCTAGTTCAGGTAATCACTCTACCATCATGAAATTAAAATAATCATGTACTTTGATTTTATCTTAATAATCTTCTAGATATGCAAACTAGTCTAGTACAGTCTAGTAAGCTTATAACTTTATCAAATCTAAGACGAGGCTCCTATTATGAACTATCGTGCAAATCGATGATAATTCGAATACATAAGACGGTTAAACTAACTCGTCTAGTAATAACAGGATCAAATTTTGAGCTGCTATCGATTGTCAGTTGAAGTTTCTGCTCGGTTCCGATACTATTGTAATGGAGTCTGAACGTGAGCGAAATTATAGAGACTGACGTGGATAATATAATACCGGATCGTCCATAAGTGTAATACAACATTAGGAATAATTACTTTTTTTGATAGATTTACACTATAGCTCATTTTCAAAAAGGTTTCTGGAAATTTAAGACACTTTTAAAAAAAACCTCATAAATTATAGATTTGTATGTAAGTGTTTGTAGTGTTAGAGTTGTTGTGTATTTGATTAGAGTTCTAATGTATTTTTCAAACTCTGAAAGTGGACGTAGTTTAAAAAAATAATTGTAATGAATTTTTAGTTACATACATACTAAATAGATTGAGGGGAAAATCGGTAAAAACAGAAGAAAAACTCGTATGTGTTTAGAGTATACTCTTTAAACATGTTCTTGCACTAATAATAACTTTCAAACAGTACTTTTGGAAAGATCTAAATTACATTCACGTCCTTTTAAAATCAATATCTGAAAAAGGGAATACAAATTTTGTCTTAATACATTTAACAAAATACTTTAATATTTTTTTAAATATTAAATTCTGTTTTTAATATCGTAAATAATAATAATTGGTCTGATGACTATCTGTTATCTAACAAAACTGTAGTAAATAAATACTATTTTATATGATTATTTGAAAAAAAAAAACTATCAATATGCCAATTAAGTTATATGATTATTGATACAGAAGTATTGAAAAAGTAGACTTTCTTTAATGCTCAAAAGCTGTGTATTGAAACAATTTCGTGAAATTAATTGTTGGCTATCCAGTATTACTGGACTCTAAGGGAACTTACTCTGCAACAATAGAATAACCGAATCGATGAAATGCTGTTTAAAGTTATCCTTTAACGAGATTTGCTTAGAATTTGTCAGATGAGTACATTGAATTATAATAGTCTTATATGGTGTAAGTGAAAATTAAATTTTCTCTGTAGAGAATTGTGTTTGCATAAGTAAATAGATTGTGAAGTTAATAATTGCATTAATTTTAATCTCCATCACCATATTCGTCTCCAGTATATCTTTCAACTTGATTCACATAAACAATTAATAAATTTCTCTCAGGTTTTATATAAAATTGACAAATTAAAAAAAAATAATCTTAATATTTCCCTAAAAAGTAATAATATAATACATCGTCACACTATAACCCTTTCGGGGTGAGCAGAGTTACATTAGTGGCGGTATCCACTAAGCGCTTGTATTTACACATGACAATATATGCCACGCGGGCTTCCTTACGAAGTTTACCTTAAACTTTGAAGATGTGGTGTCTAAATCCGTAATTGATCTGGAAAAAAACCAGTGATACGTGCCGGGATACGAACTTACAACCATTCGCGGCATCGCAAATGATCCTTTATCTAGTATATCACCACAACCATTAAAAAAAAAAATCTCCTAATAAATAAAAAACTCTTTGTGTAAAATGTAAAAACAATATTTAATTACAACATATGACCGGTGGTCGTGGGTGTGGTGGTAGAAAGACACGGATTTTGGCGTTTTACTGTTTTAAACTTTAAGGCACAACGAACTGCGATGCACACACACGTACTCTAGCCTTGGGTCTCCGTAGTCGACTGCTTTTGCTAGAGAATCCCTTGAGCGCGCGCACCGCTTACCCCGCGCGTCTCGTAACACCCTAATGACCATTCGGGCGTTTAACACAATTACATATCGGGCGGCGTCTACATGCTATAAACATTAAATTATTATTTTGAAAACATTTTTTTTAATTAATTATATTAAATACAAAAAAATACAACTATTTTGTTAGCTGTTTTTTGGCAGAAACTGGCAAGATACATGCCTCACATAAATAATTAAAAAACATCACAAATTATTTGAGTCAAATAATTGTTGTTGAAGCGGATGAGATTAGATAATAATACACAATAATGCGACTTGATGTTGTGGTTGGTTATCTTTGGTAATTGAACTGAATTCCCTTTTTCCCCTGAAGTCTTCAATTAATGATGTTAATTGGAAAAGTGGAATCTGAAAGGGCTGTATATGGTACAAATTAAATTCACCACCCGTTCGTTCATTACGTATTCAATCAAACTAATATAAGACGGTGCGGTGCTTGAAACGGCGTAAGTACACGCGTCTTCAAAGCGAATGGCGTCATCTAAAAGGAATCTCGCGTGTGTTGACTTTTGCTTAAGTGATACCGGCGTATATCTTATTACCCTTGAAGTTAGGAGAGTTGTTTTGCAAATACAGTCAAAATCGTTTATGGCGACATCGTTTAGAACAACATACCGGTTATATTAACCCAGAACAAAGCTCCCGGCAAAAAATAGGATTTTACATCTCGAAAACATCACCGGTTGTTACGACTAAACATAAATAATCCTTTTGATGTCGTTATAACAGATTTTGACTGTATTTTTATTTCACTAATAATTATTTTATTAACGTTTTTACGTTTTATATATTCGTAAATGCAAGATTGTCTCATAAGTGTTACTGCATTTTAAAAATTTATTATTTTTGGTATTATTTTTAGTAACAATATTATTAAGTATATGAATAAATAATAGAATTTTTTAGTTTAGATTTGTTAAATTAAGATAAGATTGGACGCCAAATATTAAAAATTTAGGTTTTATTACGATATAGGAAACAAAAACATGCTAAAAATATGTTTTGGGATTTTTAGAGGTTTTTAAAATATTTTAAGGAGCTTTCTTGTTTGGGTATGGTAACTCTGTTTGATAGGGGTAAAGCGATGTTTCTATACACTGTTGCATAAATTATTTCCAATGTATGTTTCGGTAGACTAATCTCCTCGAGAAGTACCAGTAATGTTACGGCTAGGTAACCTGACATAGTGAAAGATTGATTAGGCGACCATATTATGACATGTGATGTACTAGTGATGAACATATTTTTTTTATAATTACACTGTATTGCACACACACACACACACAGACCATACCCAAACTAGATCTTATTTTTGTTTCAAGCTTTCGACGACAAACAGGCTGACGGCTTACCTGATAGTAATTGGTCACCGTCGCCTATAAACAACTATGAACGACAAGTGGAAGCGAGTCACTAAGACAGTCTTATCACTTGTGTACTGTGGTCACGATCCAGTTCATGCAATCGCCCTACTACCTAAGTCTACGAACTTATCTATATCATTTTCTATATATAGTATGTAAAACGTTAGTCCCGACGGACATGTTTATTATAAATCCTAAATTACTGAAGCTAGAAGCACGAAATTTGAATATACAGCTCTTTTTAAGACACGGGGAGCTTTTAAATCCAGATTTTTTTGTTATTCCAACCCTAAGGAGGTGAAGTAGTTTGTTTTTTTCAGACAAGCTTGTGGTTGAGCTCAATCTCCCCTCATGGGAAGAGATGATGAGGCCGATGGTGGAGCCGATGATGATGATAGAGGTTAAAATTTTGTTTGAGAATCCGTCAGTTATAGGCTGAGATTTATAGACTCCACTTCGACTTTGATTATACTCAAACATAATAAAAATTGTATTATTTAGTTTATGTCAAAGTATACGGTAACTTACTGATTTTCTCAACTTGGACTTGGCTCGGTGAATAATTAGGACAGCTTGCACTAACAATTTAAATCTATTTTAAAATTGTATAAAACGCTATTTAGCGTTAAACTGCACTTATTGACTTAAAAGAGACAATATCCAGTTTTCTGATTTAATAACTTAAATTTAAATCAGTATTAGGTAAAATTAAATCGCTTCGAATAAATAATGTTTTATATAAAATTAAACTAGATATAACTTGCTGGTACAAGCCGCCCAGATTATATTCAAGTTTCTATTAATATATGCAGTTTTTTGCCAAAAACTATTTTATTTCCTGAGCATAATCATAATTTGTGAAAAACGTGGAATCCTAGGCAAAACTGACTCTTTAGCTGCTGTGTAGCCTTGAAATACATCTAAATTACGGTATAATCATACTACGGTTAGTGTAAAGCAATTCCTTGACAGGCGAGGTTAGTTTCATTATAATAATCCCCCATACCTTTCCCCAACACGCGCTGTCAAAGGAAAGCGCGCTGGAATGAGCGTCTAACATACCTGCATTTAGTTATAACTTATGTAGAATATCTTTTAAGTAAAATAATAGGATAAAACTTTGCAAAATTCGTTGTATATTGTATGAATACTAAGTAAATTAACAACAAATTTAGCCGATTGTGACGAAAAATCGATTTTGAATTACATATAATATTAGGTCGTTACATATGAAATTGGCGTTTTTCGTACGGGCCACTTTAGTCACAAATTTCTCCTCTTTGGTAAGGAATTCCAAATTCAAATTTGTACAGCTATAGACTCATGTATTTGTGCTTCGATGATCGTCATTCATTTGTTTTTTTCTTCTGTTTTTTTCTGTTTGCGTCACTCATTTTACAAAATGGAAAACTTAAAATATCGCATTATTTATGAGTACGAGTTCCGCCGTGGCACTAGTGCTGCGGAAACAACTCGAAGGGTGAATGATGTGTATGGCGGTCGTGTTGCAAAAGAAAACACAGTTCGTTTTTGGTTCCAACGTTTTCGTTCTGGAAATTTCGACCTGCAGAACAAGCCCCGTGGACGGCCTGAGACTCAAGTTGATAATGAAGAGTTGAAGGCTATTGTGGAAGCGGATCCATCGCAAACCACGTTCGAGTTAGCTGCAGGCTGCGATGTTAGTGATAAAACTGTTTTAATTCACTTGAAGCAAATTGGGAAGATTAAAAAGCTTGAAAGGTGGGTACCTCACGAATTGACTGAAGCAAACCGGCAAACGCGCGTCGACTGCTGCGTTACATTACTAAACCGGCACAATAATGAAGGTATTTTAAACCGAATCATTACCTGTGATGAAAAATGGGTTCTTTACGATAATCGGAAGCGCTCAGCGCAATGGTTGGATCCTGGCCAGCCAGCCAAATCCTGCCCCAAGCGAAAATTAACCCCAAAAAAGTTACTTGTAAGCGTTTGGCGGACTAGTGCCGGTATTGTTCATTACAGTTTTCTCAAATCTGGCCAGACTATTACGGCTGATGTCTATTGTCAGCAATTGCAAACCATGATGGAAAAGCTAGCGGCTAAACAACCTAGGCTGGTCAATCGCTCCACGCCACTGCTGCTTCACGACAACGCTAGACCACACACTGCGCAACAGACGGCTACTAAATTAGAAGAGCTTCAATTGGAAAGTCTAAGACATCCTCCGTACTCCCCGGACCTTGCTCCAACAGATTAACATTTTTTTCGAAATTTGGATAACTTCTTGCAAGGGAAAAAATTCAACTCCGATGGGGCAGTCCAAATCGCATTCAAAGATTTTATTGATTCCCGTCCGACTGGTTTTTTTAGTAAAGGGATCAATGAACTACCTATGAGATGGCAAAAGTGCATAGAAAATAATGGTTCATACTTTGATTAATTAAATATATTATATTAAAAAATATTCGACTTTTTGTTCCTCCCATACAAAACGCCAATTTCATATGTAAGGACCTAATATTTTTATTTGTAATATTGTATTGTATTTGTAATTGGTTAGATGATTTTCCGTTTTTTAGCTTTAATCGCATTACAATGATTAAACCAATTGTAATTACTATTTAGACTGTATTTCTTTCTTGGAATAAAGTATAAAATAAATTGGAACAACAGTATCTATACCAGTCGTCTTTAGTCAAAAATGAAAGAAGTTTTCAAAAACAAAATACCGAAAATTCTATGGCGTGAACAAAATAAGCGAATTAACAAAAATATGTTAAAACAAACTTAGAATACTGTTTTTGTGCTAATAACTAATAATAATAATATGTCGTCACGCTATATCCCTTTCGGGGTGAGCAGAGATACATTAACTTTTCCCTTTCCCTTTTCCTTACGGTACTTCTAAGTATATTGAATATTATATCCGAATATTGGATCTCATTATTTTTGTGTTCTCTAATAGTTCCGAACATTGTAATAACACAAAGTTCCTGTCGGTACTTTTCGTCTAGGTCTTGGAAATAGTACTTCTAGGTACAATAAAAATCTTAAGATAATCTGAGTGTTTCCTTTTGCTTACTAAATTACGTAATAAAGTTGAAAATCGGAAATTCGTCAAAAATCACTACCCCGGGTGAAAAGGGTTTAAAGCTGTATACACTTTTTATTAAATGTTTATATATCGTGTCTAATGTAACTAGTAGTGCAGCTAATTGTCGTTATCAGGGCATACATAACATTTCTTTAAAAAAAAAAACTACTAATTAAATTTTTACGGGTTTTTTACGGTAAATGTTATAGCAAGCAATTAAATAACTTATTCATATTTGTGCAAGTTATGTCATGAACTTGCATTCAACTGCATAACTGAAATAGTATTTTGGCGTAGTAAGTTCAAGACACATTAAACGAATTCCTGCTAGTGCTGCTACAGAAATCCGATTATCCACAACTGTATCCGATATTAATGATTGGTATAACTTCTAACTTCGTCATAAATTGCAGTACTCAGGAAAAATATGTAGCAAATATTGCTTATTGAATTTTCTTTGCACCGCTTAATTAATGTAATATTAGATAGATTGAAAAATAGGAACAAAATAAAGCGTTTCTATACACCCAATATAGAAACCGCTTATAAGCCGATGTAGACTCGTCGGGTGGGGGATTCTTGTTTGAGACTCTGTGTGGAGCGGAGCTCTTGTTAGTTTACGTGAGGACTGTATTATTGTGTCGAATCTCTGATAGTTGTTACTTTGGTTATCGAAGTAAATGTTAAATCGTGTTTAGTTTTAATCAGCACGTATATTTGTTATTTGTTTATTTTTAGTAAAATGGCTTTTGATCCTGACATTTATCTATTTTTGAGTAAAATAACTTCTGATCCTAACATCAGAAGTGGGATAAGTAACTTATAGCCCACAGAAAGGAGGAACAAGTCGTGTCTCAAGGGTGAAGCAAACATTTGGTTAAATAAGTGGGATTGTACACTGTACCCACATTGAAAGTTTATTTTCGTGTACTTAGTCTTCTGGCCATTACTAGAAGTATTCTCCATCTCGAAGGGGGCCGTGGATCGTTGGGTTGAAGACTGTATTTCAATAAATTATGGTCGGTGGTTTGTTAATCACTTCTAATGTTGCAGGAATCACTCAGACCAATGGTGCAAGAGTCAATGATTGGCTAGATTTTATTGGAATTGCTTTAACATTCACCGGGCAATAAATAAAATGCAAGCGTGCCGACATATTTAAATGTTAAATATTCCTTTTTGGTTTGTTTACTTTTTGTGTGGGGTATCCGTGAAGTAAAAGGTTACGATTAATTATTATTCCAGGTAAGGTAGTTTTGTGTTACAGTGGTATTACGTTGCATTTATATGTTTTTGTCACATAACAAGTAGGAAATTGGTCGATCCAGATCTCGTGAGCGTCGTTATACCTCCAGCACTCGCCGTTTGCGCGGTGAACACTCGACGAACCATTGCTCACGCAATTCAAAAGCACTACACATTCGCTGGAAGATATTTCACTAGATGTGGAGTTCTTGTTTGTTCCTAACAAGCGTATGAACGCTCCTATCATAATTGGTACCGACGTATTGGATGAAGAGGGCGTGACTTGCGTACGAGCAAAAGACTTGCAGTGAGTCATATGAGCTACGAAACTTACTGTTTCTTCTGTAGCTAATAACCACTAACAACGTATTCTTAACATCTCTTTAAAAAGTCTACTCTAGGCTGTCCTCAATAATATTTTGGACGAGTTCTCTAAACAAATGATTTCAGGTACAACTACTTCCTCTGCCACATTGGGCATCATGTGGATTTGCCTGAAGGACGATACTCCAGTCCATTACAGGCCGTGCAAGACGTCGCAAGGCAAAAAATTAAAATTAAACTTTGCAGAAATTCATTACTGCAGGCTCTGGTATACATCGACGACATAAATTAAACAAATGTTTCATTTATGCATAAAAATAGAGTACCTGAGGTGGGTGATATCTAACTAGGAAGTACGACATGCTTTTGGTAAGATTCGGGTTCTTACAGGTTCCACAGCACCACAGAAGGTAAAACAGGTTAGGCAGTTACTTGGATTGACGGGATATTTTCTAAAATACATCCCAGATCACTCCATCACGACTGTATGCATTGTGCGTTTGACTTGTCTTATAGACATGCAGTTTTCAGTGGACTACAAGACATGAGACTGCTTAAAGAAATTATTAAAATTTTAATGAGGGTATGTGTGAATGTGCTTATCAATAGTAGTACATCGAGTATTTTACTTGTATTTTTATCATGCTGGAATATTTCGTTTCAGCCCAAACCTAGGTACAGTACTCTCAAGAGTATTAATGATAATAAAATAGTGTTGAAGTCTGTTTAAACAAACATAGTTGGATAGTCTATTTAACGACTACAGTGTTCTTAATCAAATCACTGTAAAGAATGAATTTTATTACGTCATTATCTTTGCATTGCTGGGCAATTCTAGACCACTACTATGTTCTTTTGTAGCATGGAACGCTATCTACATTTGGAGCTGGAGCGTGTTGCCACGAGCAGCAGAGTCATCATGGTCAGTGCAGAGTCTTATGCACGACGTAGCATTTGGTGACCGTCGCTGCCGTCACCGCGCGGTTCCTACTCTGCGCGACGGCGCTGCACACCGCCGATACGCGCCTGGGCGTGTCGTGCGCCGTAGCGACAGCTATGGTGTGTGCTGCTGTACACCGCTGCGGGCAGTCTACAGTCATCGCGAGCCGTGCTGTGTCGCATACGCGACATGGCATGCCGCTACTGTTGCTGACCCTGCAGTGCCGCTTCTGGTACCACACACCACCGCGGTACATACCGCGATGCTGTTCTGCCGTACGGAGACGCCACGGTGGAGGCACATGCAGCCTTTGAGTGTCTGTGAGCTGCGGGCTTACGTGTGAGCTACTGACATCGTGCTGACTACATTAACATCACAGGGACATGATTGAGTCATGTTGGCGGTAAAACTGGTACACTAAATTCCTGTCGAGATTGTTTCCGAGCAAAAATCAAGTTGACCAATCTAACCTACACACAACTTTTATTTTAAGTTCTGTTTTGAAAGGCATAGTATGGAATACTAGAAAGTTTTCTTATTTATTTTAACTCCATATTTCACTACGAATGTGGCAGTATATGATGGTAGCACTAAGTCATTTTTCTTTCACAAAAAACTATTCTTAAGTGTAGGTCAGAATGACCGAGCGGTAATAAAGTGTTCGTTAAGTTTGTTCAGATTCTGCTAAATCTGATTTGACTGGTTGGAAATCATTTCGACAGACGAACTTGTGACGTGTGTGTGTGTACAATTGTGACTTGAGGACTAGTACTCGTATTATAGACTTCGAAAGAAGTCTGCTTATGTTATAATTAGCTCGATTCTAATGTTTTATATGGTGACGACTAGTGAGCCAGATTAAAGAATTTCCCCACGTTGCATTGGAGATATCAACGTGAGAGCTGAATTAAAGAGTACGTGGCGCCTACTAGTTGGCCAGCGAGCTGCTGAGCGGCCGTTGCGAGCTGTCACCGTCGAGCGGTAGTAACGCCAGAGCGTTGCGGACGGCGGCACTGTGAATGGCGCTCCGGGGTGGCAGATGATGCCTGGAGGCACGTGCTGCGCGGTCTTTGACAGCAAGTATTTGACAACCGTTATGTCAGCTCTACAAGCGTTGCTTACATTATTGTTGACTGCTATCCTTATCATCATACTAGGTTTCAGAAAATTAACATTGAGCTTCACATAACTATTCCTATTGTACACACACATAAAGCAAACGTTACATCTTGCATTTCTTTAGGGTTTACTGAAACTTTAGAGTAGGCTGTTAGTGGATAGCTTCCAACAGTTTTGTATGTGATGTCGGAGTTGGGATGATGCGTTGATTGACACTGATATCAAACTCTTGATTAATTTTGTGATACCTGAATTGCTACGTAATTCGGAAGCCGTGTATTAATTTTGTGATACCTGAATTGCTACGTAATTCGGAAGCCGTGTATTAATTTTGTGATACCTGAATTATTTATGTAATTCGGAAGCCGTGTATTAATTTTGATACTTGAATCACTATGCAATTCGGAAGACGTGTATTTATTTTGTGATATCCGGGTTACTTGCGTAACCCTGAAGACACGTATGTACTACAATTTAGATCCCTGAGTTACTACGTAACTCGGAAGACACGTATGAACTACAATTTTGATACCTAGGTAAATATGTGACTCTGATGACATGTACTTACTCGTATTAACCTTGTTCAATATTTAGCTAAGACTGTAACTCGAATGATATGTTTGTTTTGATTCTCGAGTTAACATAAGTTTTATGTGATGAAAGTAGGCAATAATTAGAGTATTACCCATCACTGCAAGGCCATAATTCAGGATTGTTTGTGTACTGTACAGTCGTGGCACTCGTGTAGCATATAATGGCGTCACATTATCTGAACTGCAGGTGTCAAGCCTTGGCGTTCGTTGAACTACAAGACCATACGTGGTCTTGGCGTTCGTTGAACTACAGACCTCTAACGTAGTCTTGGCGTTCCATTATCTAAACTACAGGCTTATTTAGCCTTGGCGTTCACTATCAAGACTTCAGGCCTAAAACCTTGGCGTTATATTATCGTACTTCGGTCTAATTGCCCTGGCGTTCGATGAACTACATGACCTAACATGGTCTTGGTGTTCATTAAACTACAGGCGTTCCTGCCTTGGCGTGTCTGCCTTGGCGTTTTACTTTCACACACAGATGGTGACCAAGATCTTGGAGCTACCGGCGTTGCTGGTCAGGCAGCAGGCAAGCAGTAAGGACTCCAGGCATAGGAGTCGGACTGTCGATGCTCCTACTGGATGCAGACATGGGCATCGGTGAAGACTACTCCGGACCAAGCGGCTTCAGCCATGGAGCTCGTGTCGAGGACGACACTTAGTCAGGAGAGGCCGTATTAGATAAATTGAAAAATAGGAACAAAATAAAGCGTTTCTATACACCCAATATAGAAACCGCTTATAAGCCGATGTAGACTCGTCGGGCGGGGGATTCTTGTTTGAGGCTCTGTGTGGAGCGGAGCTCTTGTTAGTTTACGTGAGGACTGTATTATTGTGTCGAATCTCTGATAGTTGTTACTTTGGTTATCGAAGTAAATGTTAAATCGTGTTTAGTTTTAATCAGCACGTATATTTGTTATTTGTTTATTTTTAGTAAAATGGCTTTTGATCCTGACATTTATCTATTTTTGAGTAAAATAACTTCTGATCCTAACAGTAATGTATTAAATGAAAGACGGACTATCGCAGACTGATTATTTATTGGTGAATCATATGCAACCCGTTGATGGCGGGTGGTTACATAAAAACATATTTCTTAATACCTACAATATAGCATAATTAATAACAATAATCCCGCTATATCCCTTTCGGAGGGAGCAGTGATATATTAGTGGTTATATCTTCTTTCAGCTTATGTCGTATCCAACGTGAACAGTAGCGCATATAATCGCCGTTCTCAGGGCACTTACACATGACATTTCTATTAGATATCATGTGGGTTTACTCACGATATTTTCCTTCACCGGTAAGCGTATGATTTCTAAATCCGGATTTAATCTGGAAAAACCCAGAGGTACGCGACGGAATTCGAGCCTACGACTATTTACACTGTCGCGCATTGATACCGGTCTTTTATCTACTAGGGCACCACAGCTTACACTAATGAAACATATATATTATAGCAATTTATGAAACATTGTAAAATTTTTTTTCTATTTATTTATGGTATTTTTGTGCCTCGGCACATGCCAGCCCCATCGTATCCTAAACATGCACTACTTGCATTTATTTCTGATGGGGAGCCATCAGCCTGAACAACTCCTTTGCTTCAGCTGAGTAAAGTCTTGTTAAAATTCCGCAGAACATGCCTACATCAAATTTGTTCAGGCTAAAGGCTCCCATCAGAGAATCTCTTGCAGACTGAGATCGGACACACTCCATCAGCAAATGTTGTACGTCATCTACTTTCTTACACGTGCTGCAGTTCGGTGACTCCACAAGCTTCATCATATGTTTAAAATTGCCTGATGGAATTGTAAAATTTAAAGAGACTTTTTAAAAATGGGTGTCAATCATTAAATGAAAATGATAGTTATAGAAACATTAATTATCAGAATTATTACCTGGACATCTGATAAATATAGTATTTAAAATATATCTTAGTGATCTGAAATGAATTTTAAAATATTATAGGAATATATCCGTAATCATAACCATATCCGAAACGGCGTGTACCTAAAAAGTAACAACCTTAATTCTTACTGCACGGCATTCGCCCGAATATGTTTCACGCGCCCCAGTTACCGTGTGTTGGGAATGTTAAAAGTTTCAAATTGCATAACTCGTACAAAACCGTACTGAAACTTTAGTGTTAAGTGTTTAACAAAATTATTCAATATTTACGTAAAACTTACAAAACTCTGATTTGGGTAACGCTACGTTTCTATAAACATTATTACTAAAATTAAACGATAAAACACTACATTAATTATTTGTATTTGGAGAAAGAAGAAATATAAGCATAATCATTTTCCTTTTTAAATTTATTATTAAGCATCTTCACAGAGCCATATATCAGAAATTAATTTTTAGTTTGCCTGGAGGTAGATAAAAATAGCTCAAAAAGGCAACTGAATTAAATTTTAAAGGTAAAACATATCTTCCTACAGAAATAAACGTATTTCTTATATAACAATTGGTGCTAGTCTATTTTTTATATTAGTAATACAAATTGTAGCGTGTATTTTCAATCTTAGCGGCTAGCCCATACTGAGGCTTGGTAACAGACTTCCCTCGACTTTGCGCTCGTGCGCCTTTCAGCATCACGCGACTTTTCGAGAACCAATGACAAAGTAGTCTCACGCGTCATTTAGTATCACGCAACTTTTCAGAGCTAATTATGACCGCAATATTTGCTTAGCAACAAAATATGTACTACAAATACATTTTATAATAACTGAGTATAGCCACTGTTTAATCTCATGGTTGAATTAAAACCCACCTTCTGATGAGGTCATTTAAAATCGACATACAATAACTGTGTCGGTAATTATCAAAAGCTAGAGGCTTTAAAGCCATGTTAAAAAAAGGTGTTAATAATGAGACACTAAGCCGAAATAAATTATAATATATATTTATATTATACTTTGCATCTATTTAAAATTAATTTACATATTATGGAGGGAAAATAGTGTTAATTTTATTAATTACGCTACAAAATTAGTGAACCTTTGATTTACTTAGTTATAACTTATTGGAGTTTGATATTTATCGACACAATTACAATTATACAGCAATTTTTAATTAATAATATCATACTTCTTTAATTCTATAGTAACACATCTCTTTCCCCTTAATATCTTATAATAATATACTTTTTAATAATGATCCCTTCATGACAAAATCACTACCCACAATTGTTTAACTAATGCAGTGAAGCAATGTTTACATACGATTAATTAGAACGGTTGGAGTGAAAGCAATGTCTAATTCGCGTGGCAAGTGGTTTCAATTAAAATTTCCCATTGGAAACTGTCCATTAATACGTCAGTGGTGGTTGTACCAATATACCGCTACTACAATACTACAGTTTTATTAGTTACTATATGAAATATTATATTTTCACTGACATATTACCTCTTCCTACTCTCCAGAATGTGCCGCTTGCTGTGCGTGACGGCCTTAGTATATTAGGCATGAATATTCGCTGTGATCTCAATCTCAGGGATCACATAGGGACGGTCATCTCCTCGACTTCACGTAGACTTGGTATCCTGAATAGAGTGCGTCGGTTTTTCACACCTGATCTTTTGTATCTATTGTATAAGGCCTAGGTCAGGCCTTGTATGGAATACTGTTCGCATCTCTGGGATGGTTCTGCCCAGTACTTGCTTGATGCCCTGGATAGGTTGCAGCGTAGGGCTGTCCGCATAGTGAACGATCCAGACGTTTCTGAACATCTTGAATCGCTCCAATTGCTCCGTTTTCTACCGTCTGTATTATGGCGAGTGTTCTGAAGAGTTGTTTAACCTTGTTCCACCCTCTCCTTTCCTGAATAGAACCACGCGCGCGGGTTTGCGGTGTCACAGCTATACAGTATCTCACATCCCGGCTAGGACTAAGAGGTTCTCTAACTCCTTCTTTTGCCGTGTCATTAGGCTGTGGAATGGTCTTCCGGCGAGCGTGTTCCCACCATCCTATGATATGGGATCCTTTAAGCGTAACGTGAAGAGATATTTGTGCGGGCCGGTATGATCGCTGCGACTACCGATGGGTTTTTTCTTACCTTTCGATAGTCGTTGGCGTTTTTTTGGACTGCACCATGCTTACCATCAGGTTTGGTGCAGTCACTGTGCCGTATCAGTGTAAAAAAAAAAAATTGTTCTAATAATAATAATAAACTGTCCCACTATTTCCTTTTCTGGCAGAGCAGAGTTACTTTAGTGCGTTTATGTACTTTGCGTTTGTATGTCGGGCTCAACGAGACCAATAGCCCAACGGATCGCCGTTCTCAGGGCGCTTATGACATTTCTATTAGATGCCAAGTGGGTTCCTTAAAATGTTTTCCTTCACCGGTGAGCATGTAGTGCCTAAATTAAAATTAATAATTAATTTAAAAGACAAATGACAGTCTTTATGAACAGATATTTTATTTTAATTTTATAATATTACGGGCGGCCAGTGGCCAATACACTACAAAACAATAAAAACAGTCGAACAATTATAAGCAGGTTAATGTGGTGCGCCGTTAAAAGCCACCAGATCGAGCACCTGAAACATAAACAACTCACAAAGTGAACACATTAATAAACAAGAATAAATCAAAGTGAAAATAATGGCAAAAGAAAAATCGCACCAACACCTGATGACTTCCATTTTAAAGACTGGCAGACTGTCAGCAAACACATCGATGGTACTCTCCAGTTCGTACCGCGAGACAACCTGTAAATTGACGAATTATATTTTATCACGGCAAAAGATCTTAACGTAAGGCTAATTGGGTTTTTGTGAGACCCTAGTTTAGCGAGTAACCTACAAATGGTGAGCAAGTTATTCAAGGTTTCAGGTTATTAGGTTATTCAGGTTATTCAGGTTCCATGGTCGCAATCAAAGATTTGAATTAAGCCTCTAAGATGCAGCTTATCCGTTTTATCGAAACGATCACAGCACAATGGCACGAGAGGATAATATCACTATTAATACGTTAAAGTTGTAGGTCTGAATGCGTATTGTGAGGGAAACCTTTTAGCGAATCGTTGCTCGAGCTCCCCTCATAACAATAATGATTGGACCGTAGCCATTGGCTTTTAATGTCTTTAAGTGACTTCTTTATACAGTTACTATAACGTAAAAGCCTGTATATATATTTTAAACTCACTGCGTAAAATAACCAAGAAATAGAACTGCTCAGTATTTACTTTACGCCCTGAAACAGCAGCATTTGGGTGCAGCGGAGGGCTGTCCGCATTGTGAATGATCCTGACGTTACTAAGTATCTAGAACCGCTCCAGTTGCACAGAGATATTGCCTCACTAAGCGTTTTCTACTGTCTGTATCATAGCCTGTGTTCTGAAGAGTTATTTAGCCTTGTACCACTCTACCTTGCTAAATAGAACCACGCGCGTAGATTTACGGAGTCTCAGCTATACGGTATCTTACACCCCGGCTAGAACTGAGAAGCACTCTAACTCTTACTTTTGCCGTGCCATGGGGCTGTGGAATGGTCTTTCCGCGAGCGTGTCCCTACCGTCCTATAAAAAATTTTCAACAGAAGGCATAATACTTAATGGCATTTGAATGAAAACCCGTTTTTTTCATACAATATACACTTTAATATATTGAACACAAAAAAATATTGAACACAAATTTATTACTATCAGAAAGTTCACAAAATACATAATTATGTATTTAAAAATAGGACTCAACTGTGACATATGTATACACAGCAATTAATCAAATTTCAGAGTGGACCACATTTTTTAATCAAATGTAATTTAAAAAATAGGGTTAGAATCTTTATGATATTGCGAAAATAAATATGTAAACTCGATATATTTTTGAGCTAAGCATAATTATTTAATTGTACGATTTGTTTCGAGATCAGCTTGTATATTTAATAACTCCTATACCTAGAGACCTTCATTCGCGGTATATATAAACCGTCAGGACGATGGAGACTGTCACTAGATTTTCATCCTTTGACATTCGCCGCCAATTTTGGGCTACACTCTACGACTACTGTACACAAGTCAAACAAGTGTAAAAAAATCAACAAAAAAAATAATATTATGTTGTATTTTAAAATGAACCTAAAATACTCGTATCAACGCATTTGAAATAAAAATACGCTTTTATACGTACATGTATTATATATTTCGGCATTGCCTATTTGGAATGATGAATGATGACGACAATATTCACATTGGATAGGATGAAATGAAATGGAATTCTTTGAATCGGAATAGAGAGTAAACGTTGAAACGAACGGTTACTATCGGTTTGATCGGCGCTATGGCTCTGAATTTATCGTGATGTATGAATATGATACACATGGTTGCATTGAACAGTAAACAAAGTTAAAAACAAAGAGATATATAAATTATCACAGAATATTTTTTTGTAGATTCATTGATAATTTGATAAAAAATATTATTATTAATGTTATACGATTTTCAACAAATTGTTATTGTATCAATGTTTTTGGTAAAAGGAAGATAATCCGGCAATCAACTCATCTGATGGTAAGAAGTAACTGTCGCCTGTGAAAAACTGCAACACAAGAAGTGGTACTATTGCCCTGTCGATGTAGAAGAACGTTTGTATCTAGAAGTCCAGTCAAATTTTAAAATATGCGACAAGATGATTGCAGAAAACTATATTAGCAATAATATAATACTCAAATACGATATAATAGTCGAGTTGAGAGTAAGCATACCAGAAGAAATTTGCATGATATTAACATATATTTGTAATGCAAACATTAAAGTTATCAAACTTTATTTTCTTCGAATATTTTAATCATATTTAATGCCATCAATAAATAAACATTTGAAGTCATAAGTTGCAAAGAGAAAAAAACTTTGTTATTATTAATGAAATTTAATCAATTATAGAATGGGCCAAATTGTGAGCAGGCGCAGAGGAATTAATTAAAAACCATATTTAGATCGCACTTTTGTATATTACGTATTTTATGACACCATAATTTTCTTATATGACACATTCTAAATTCATCGTGATATGACTTTTCTCATTTGTATAAAAACCTTATGAACCTACAGACGTCGACCTCTTCAACACCCCCCCTCGAAGTCGTAGGTACAACTGTCTTCATACGTACACACATCTTTAATTCTTAGGTTATATATAAACTGACAATGTTCTATACTACTAAAACCCTTAGTTAAAATATCCGCAGTGACTCTCTCTGTGTATAAGTAGTTAAAAAGCATTCGATAGCTTTCTCTTCAAACTTGACTGACGCAAAACATAGAAAGACTTTTTCAGCAAACATACGACATTATTACATTCTTTTTCACCATTACGCAAGCGTTTAGCAGTATCAGACATTTTCTTGTCTTGGACAACCTTTTTCAGGTTCCAATCTTGCTAATAATTCGTCAATGACAACCAAACCTATTTCTTTAAGCTTTTTTTAAAACATCGAAGAAATCCGCCAAGTGTTGACGCAGGTCATCTTCTGCCTGCATTCGTGTCAAAATTAGCCTTTTTAACGACTACGCTTTTCGCGCAACTGGTACATGCATGCAGCTTGTCCCATACCGCTTTTGACGTTACCAAGCCATCTAACGCAATCAACTCAGTTGGCGATACAGCCAATAAAATTTCTGATTTGGCCTTACCGTCCATTCTAATCCAGTCTGCATACTTCGAATCAGTGCGATCCGGTTTAGATAAATTTCCATAGGTCATTTTTCTTCAAAATTTCCTTCCTGTGAATTGGAAAATTCCATAGGTCATTTTTCTTCAAAATTTCCTTCATGTGAATTTTCCACGTTAAGTTTTCTCCGTTAAACCTCTATCTATTTTTATAGAGGCCATTTTTGTAGCCTGGGCCCATAACCTTTTGAAGCAGGCGCAGAGGAATTAATTAAAAACCATATTTAGATCGCACTTTTGTATATTACGTATTTTATGACACCATAATTTTCTTATATGACACATTCTAAATTCATCGTGATATGACTTTTCTCATTTGTATAAAAACCTTATGAACCTACAGACGTCGACCTCTTCAACACCAAATAGTTGTAGTTGTAATTTTTTTTTATTGAAATTAAATTAAGTATAACTTTATTCAATCCCAAGCACTTCTGAATGGTCAAAAAAATGAAAAATTAATCTACCCTAATCTAATAAAAAAATAATCTATAATAATTTCTCTTATCAACATGATAAGGTATAAATATAAAATAAACAAAGGAATTAATGCCCCGTGAGAAAAGTTATATAAATTAAGACCAAGTACTTTTATCATTCAAATAAATAAGTTAATCATTTATTTATTTAAGGAAACCAAAAGCAACATAAAAGCAACAAAATTATTGATAAATAATAAGTCAGTAAAATGTACATTAAAAAAATGAAAAACATATTTCAATTTAATTATTGTGGTAAAAATTGTTTTTGCTTATTAGCCGCAATGCTCGTGTGTAACACGCGTACCTCTAACCCGCAAACTGCCAGCTGCTATTTTCACAGAGCCTGACCTTTGGACAATAAACCAATTTAGTTTCGCGTTCGAGCCCTGTCCTGTTTGTATGATTGTGTATTGCAATCTTTATTTTTACATTGACGTTTTTTAAGCTACCGCCTGCAACGCGGAATGTCCTTGATTCGAGTTCCAGCAGCGACAAACTTTTCAGTAACGAACAGATTCGTTTTATGCACATATATCTATTAAAATGTGCATAATAATATTTGATGACAATTGACATAGACCCAAAGTAAGCCTACACTTGTGTTATGAGTACTAAACAAAATAATAATAAATCTAACATCGTCGTAAAAGATCGTATGGGGCGTCGGGCAATGCTAATTGATATCACCAATCACCATATAATATGCTGAGAATCTCGTGAAAACAGAAAAAGAAAATTTTTCAAAATAATTAGACCTCACACATGAGATTACCAGCATGTGGGATGTGGATTCGACGATTATAGCCCCGATAGTTGTATCGACTAATGGGCTGATTGCAAAGAGCCTCGATTACCATCTTAAGAGGCTCTCGCTTGGCTGTTGGATCAAGAGCTGGATACTGGAGGCAGTACTAGTCGATACGGCACGCATTATTAGGAGGTTTCTTGTTCTTTTTTTGTCACCCGGGGGAAAATCCTGCATAGGAATATCAGAGTTGCTGTGAGGTCAGCGACTGCGGTGTGTCAGACTCTTACTGACTAAAAACTCCCAGGGTGTTCTTCTAGTTTCTCTACCCGGGCCTGGGAAACCAAATTCATCATCAAATTCATACGCCCGGAGAGCAAAAAGCCTTGTTGGGGCTACTTCTCCGGGAGGAGTGGTAGTAAAGAGCCTACCCTTCCGAAACCTCTATCTCAGGCGGTGCGCCGGACACTGTGTACCGCTTTTCTCTCATTCGGGCAGAAGACCTCCTCAAGTTTACTGCCCGGAGGTTCCTTGCTCTGACCTAAGTAATGGTAGCTTAGGCCTTAGGCATTGCCCACATATTTAATATATTTTAAAATTTATATGTTATCTTTTTATATGTATATATTTTAATATGTAAAGATGTTGTAAATACGATGAATAAATAGTAGAATAATGATATATGTATCGTCACGCCATATCCCTTAGGGGGTGTTTTTTTTTTCGACGTGTCCTACGTTGATGGCCTAGTAAAGAACTTTACAACAACACCGGGCTTTCCATACGGGGTGGTCCGAGATGCGTTAGTAACGGTATTTACTTGGCGCTCATATGTTGTGCCCAATGTTGTCAGTAGCTCAGCTAAGATCAAAAACAAACAGAAACTAACAAACAAAGATAAACAAACTAAACAATGCTAAACAAAGATAAGATAAGCTAAACAAAGATAAACATAATTACGTACGTATATACAGCCATGAATCGCGATAAACTAATCCATTTATCACAGAAAAGTTTGCTGCTACCGGGGCTCGAAGCCAGGACCTTCAAGCGTTGCAGACAGGCTAACTACTGTTACGCTATAAGGCTGTCAGGAGGCTGGAAAATATAGACTGTGTATATCTTTGTCTGGTACGCATGGCTCAGGCGTAGACTTAGTTTGGGATTAGGTTGATGTCTTTAATTTATAACAAATATCATAGAATAGGAAGTCACAAATTTGAAGTGTTATTAATGGTGTCATTCCGACTCTGGCGACCAAGCAAGAAAGCGACCAGTAGCATTCCGATGACAGCGATTACGACCGGTCCAAGAGTCAAAAACAGCAAATCGTTATGATTTTAACGAGCGGCGTTGATTGATTGCGCGGTAGTAGTGTTACTGGATCATACTACATTATATCCCTAAAAACTTCAAAATATTTACAGATATAAAAGCAAATTTTCAATTAATCGAAAATTACGAAATTTTTTTTTTCGTAAATTATCGTAAATACGAGTTAAATCATTATTTTATAAAAAATAAAGTTTTAAATAAAGTTATGGATATCCAAAGATTTATCGAGTTATTTAAAGAACGTTGTAAAACGGGATATAGAATATTTTTTATCATCAGAAAAAATTACGCTTATACCTTTGTAATCATTAGCATTATAAATGATATAATAGGTGTGCAATAATGCATTTCTCATGTAATTATAATTAAAAATAATAAATCTTAAACTTTCTAAAAATACTCCGAAACAATTTTTACCCCCGAAACTATCCCTAGCTAGCTACAATTACCTAAATTTTGAGCTAAACGCCCTGAGCTGACTTCATTAAACATTTCTCGATAACGGTCGTTTTCTAGTCACACCTGTATGTCGCGTGACCCAATCATTCTTCACTTAATTATAAACAATAAACACTGTGTGGTAACATTCATTCACCGGTGTTTATCATGGTCGCCGGTCGCGGTAGCTTACATCGAAACCACTTTAAGAATTCCATGTAGAGAGCTCATATCGTGAAACCTCTATTTGCGTACCGAAATGCCGACGGTGCCGCTAAATTGTTTCCGTTATGCGGTTTATGTAACTTTCGCCCATATTTCCGCTATCAATATTTTACGGCGGTAATCTTACCTTGTTTGCCATGCTGTGAATTTTTGATGATTCTCAAGCTTATATCTTATTTGTTATATCTACAGAGTCCGTGATGTTTTCTGCATTGTAGAAGGAATTTTGTATCAATTGTTATTTGTTATAATTTTTGTTGTTTTATTTGTTGTTCTATTGTTGAAATCGTACCCTTCGTGGGAAAAGACTTAAAATATCAAATTTCGAGCGCATAAAAAAAGAAAAAATATTTCTAAAAGCAGTTAATAGTTGTAAATGGATGACACCTCCTTAATAAAGTTTAATTTGTGAGTAAATTTACGTAATTTATTGATGTCGTTTTAAAAATCTTTGTCATAACGGTTTTATGAATATCCGTTATTTACTTAAGGAACAACGCCAATATTTTTGTAACAATATTAACAATTTTGATTATTTATTAGTATTTTTATTTTATTGAAATAAAGATAAAATCGAAAGTGAAAAAAAAACACAAAAATCAAACTACCATCTTTAACCTCATAATCGTATTCAGTATACAAATTTTAACAGGTCTTTTCGCGAATTAACTTATAATTATGACTCGACGTTTCCATCGAGATTTATAAGCATAAAGCATTTGTTAGGGGTGATGGGTTTAAGATATCGTCGGCACGGAGCCCAGTGATAAAAAATGTTGATAATATTATGAGTGTGGTGTGTCGGTACTATTCGATTATCAAGAACAAAAGAGGGAAGAGACTTTCCCGGCCCTGCTGAAAACTCTGCGACATTTCAGTCTGCTTGTGTCTATGGCCTGTGTAACCAATAATTATATCTATATAATATAATAATATATATATATATATATATATATATATTTATACAATATCACCAAAAAATGTCGGTTAAACCAAATAGCCTTTCACCCTTCGACATGTAAGATATATGGTATAAGTTAATTTGAGCTGAAAATCCCTTTAAATATTTACAATAAGTACAAAACGCGAAAGTTTAAAATGTGTTTTTCTCATAATTATACTTGTTAAGCATCTTTGGTTCCCTTTTTAGCAAATAAATTAAAATCTCAATAAACCTTGAAGCATAAATTTAGTCTAAGAAGTTTCGACACAGTACATTTCCCAAAAGTATCTGATGGTCTTTTGATGTATTTAGTTATAAAAGAATAGTTGTTTTGTCGTAAACAGACGGCGCTGAAACTTTACACTTAAGTTCGGTGGAATTTCTCCCAAATTTTATGTCAACACAATATCCAAAGTTATGTTTGCGAGGAGTTGCATTCTGTTTTAGCATTTCTCATATATCTGTTTGTTTTCAGCGAAGTGTAAATGTAAACACGCATCAAAACTATTACTTAGAATATTATTAACTGAGAATTGATAACCGTAAATATAGAGCGGAAAAGACTCATAGATCAGAGCCTTAAGCGGTGGTTGGATCAGATCTCCGAACAGCATGACAGGGAGGCGGCACGCGGTGCTCGGCGTATATGGCAGTTATGTCTGGAGGGGTGGGCTCTATACGCCTACACTCTCAGAGATGAAGCCGGAACAGGCTGTTAGCTCCAAGGGCGTCTAGAACAATCAGGATTGCCAGGCCTGGGTAAAGTGATTGGAAAAACACCTCTGGGGGTTTTAACCAGAAAGAGTCTGACACACCAAGGTCGCTGGCGACCCTGATTGTCTTACGCAGGATTTTCACCGGGCTACAAAAACAAAAAAAAGGTCGGAAAACACCGACACTCCAGCGGTGTACTACGTATTCTTACGCACCATTTGGCAAAGAAGTGGTGGTGACTACACTTCCCTCACACCTCTCCTATCTGTGACGTTGTTCTTGAGGGCTTATTGCGTGTCTAGCGCATGGAGAGGATCGTCCGGTGGTTTTAATCAGTAGGAGTCTGACACATCAAAGCAACCACTCTCACGGCTGTCCCGATGGTCCACAAGAATTTCCATTGGGTCAACAAATAAAAAAGGTCTCTATACAGCATGCGCAATCTCCCTCTATGTCACTAGCCAGATTGTGTATTTTTGCGAGTTTGAAGCCCAAGGAACTAGCGGCAATAAACACCGTCTTTTAAAGAGGATCTGAGAGGAAATGGCTTATTAATAATTACAATTATTTGTAAGGTAAATCGTCTCAATCCGAAAGGTTTTGAAATCGGTTCTATAAACCAGAGTATTTAAAAAAAATATCATTATGACCGGTGGTCGTGGGTGTGGTTTTAAGAAGACACGAATTTGGCGTTTTACAGTTTATTTGCACTTTAAGGCACATCGAACTGCGACGTACATGCACGTACTCCCGCCTTGGGTGTCGGTAGTCGACTAACTTCCAAGCGTCCCGTGCGCGCGCGCATCCTCTTACCCCGCACGTCTCGTAACACCCTAACGACCCTTAGGGCGACAACTGCGCATCGGGTTACGTCTACATGCTATACCATATTAATAAATTGAAACCAAAATGATTTAAACTTTTTTAGCACTGGCGTGACAAAGTGACGACAGCGCACCTGATGGTAAGTGCTATGTTGTACAAAAACGGCTGTGACTATTAAAGTAAGAAAATTCATTGACAGTCTCCGTCGCCATGTCGACCAGCATATACCACGTCTGTAGGTCTCTCGATATATGAGTTAAGGTGATTCCGAAGCACGACAGGCCAAAACCAGTCACTATGACAGCACTTGACACATGACACAGCATTTACGGGGCTCAAGCAATTGTCCTACTACCTTTAAAAAAATAACTCAAACTATGATTAATATTAAATAATTAATCACGCCATAAAAAAATAATAATGAAAACTTGAATATTTAATTTTCCAGTTTGCAAATACACTCGAAAGCCGCGAAATGCAAAGCAAATAAGCCTTTGATCATTTATAACAAGTAGAAAGAGAATTATCCACTGAAAGGTTTTAAAGGAAACAACAATATACTGTTTGCTTAGAATTAAATTTAAAAAAATCTTTGAAGAAAACATATTTTTTCCTCATTATGATTTATTAAAATGTAATTTATGAATTATTTGATTTTTGTTGATCATGTTACTTCTAAGAGGCATGGCAAGAAGTTTTATCTTTTTACGAGGTTGTGATGAAACAGAAGGAGGTCGTTAAAAGGGTCAGAGAGCGAACATCTTCTCTGGCCATTTAGCGGCCAAGGTACCGTCGCCGGAGGGACGCGTTCGCCCAGACCGAGCGCGACATCCCCCGGTGACAATAGCCGGGCAGTAGACAAGAGGGAGTCTGCTACCCGGACGAGAGGGGGGCAGTACATAGTATCCGGCGCACCCCCTGAAGAGAGTTTTTAGAGGAGGTAAAACTCAGTGCACAGACTAAGCAAATTATTTAATTGATAAACGTTATTTGAGATCATGATATACTAGCGCGATCCTTTGCTTTCCTTTTTCTTTTATTCATTAGCTTTAGCTGCTATGTTTTTATTTAATTTATTTTCCTTTTATTCGCATTCGTTTTTTGCTATTTGACTAGAAAAAAATAAAGTAATTTATACTTATTTATCCCTTCACGAGTAGGACATGGTTTTCTTTACATACTGTATATGTAAAAATCGTTTAAATCATCAGTAAAACGAAGCGTCTCAGGTCTGGATCTGTCAATGTGATACCAGACACAAATATGTATTTACATATGGCGTGCGCGATATTCGGTTCTATGAATTATTTATAACGTTTTAAAAACTCTGTTTATTCATTCGAAATGAAATACATCTGCCATTTTGCGTGGGACACATCGAAACGAATTCAAGTGCGACTTTTAAATTTATATAATTGGATTCTGAAAATATATCTTTTTACCGTACACCTATTCCTTATTTTATTCGACAGTTTAAAAAAATATTGTGAGGCATACATCACATATAGCATAAAAGTATTATCTTGTTATACTGAGAAATTTTATAAATATATTGACTGCAGCGAGGCTGTGGAGCATTGATTAGAGGGTCCACAGTTCTCGTCAAAGTACAGAAGCAGTCACCTTGGATTTATTAGCCGGCGCAAGCCCGGAAAACTTCGGCCGCAACACCCCTGTGCGGCGGGAAGCTCCTATGAGGATTTTCCCGTAATGTAAGTCAGTAAAAAAATATATCGAGGGGTGAAAGGCTATTTGGCTTAAGTGACAATATAATATATATTACTATATCACCAAAAAATATTGCTTAAACCAAATAGCCTTTCGCCCCTCGATATATTGACTTTAAATCTGGTAATTATCAAAATAGGAATTTTAGAATCCAAATTAGGTTCAATTTAAAATCAATATATGTAATTAACATTTAAATATAGAAAATCCATTCCAAATATGAGGAATAGAGTCGGAAATTGAATGGACATTTTCAAAAATGTCCACAAATAAAGGAAAATATACCTTCCCAGTTAAGTAATATAATTCTTGAGTGCGACCATAAAACGTAACTTGCTAAAGTTTATTGCATTAATGAAAGCAAATATTTTAAGTCAAGATGACCTCGCGAGGGAACTTCCGAGTATCCGACCGTACTCGTGCTCGATTTATGCGGAAAATCATTTCCAACATGAAATCTTATTCATTTCACTTAAATTACATTACAAGAATATATTTTAAAGTTTTTACAAAGATCTTTATCGTTAATTACTATATTAACATTTTATTTAGCTAAAAATAGATCAAGTAAAAGAAGCTCATAATTTTGAGTAAGATATAATAAACACATCAACAAAGTCTAAGATCCGATCTGAATCTGTGAGAGAGGCGTTTGTGAGTGCCTTTGCTCTGAACAGACTTGACATCGGGATGTTTGACAAAATCTTAACAGAACTATTATCTGATGAGGCGTCTGGCTTTTTCAGATCAATGGCACCATATGTAATATGTTAGGTATTTTTGTATTAGGGTACGATGGGGCTGACATACGTACACACGTAAAAGTCCCTTAAATAAATAGAATAAAAAAAAATCTAAGAGTCAGGCAAAGTTTTCATGTATACCAAAAAAATTGCAAGGAAAATAGCCTCACCTCGAAAGGGATATAGCGTGACAATAAAAATAAAATACAAATAAAATAAAATTATAGATAATTTATCACCTTGGGGGTGGAATTCATCAAAATCCTTCCTTAGCGGATGCCTATGTCATAACATACCTGCATGCCAAATTTCAGCCCGATCCGTCCAGTGGCCAAAGGCGTTGATAGATCACTATGTCAGTCAGTCAGTCAGTCAGCCAGTCAGTCACCTTTGAGTTATATATATTTAGATTATAGCGAAAAGTTTTAAAATATCTCGGGTGACTCGCATCGTGATGAAGTTGTCGTACCGTTCACTTTAATTACTGTGACTTAACTTTAGCGTTAAAAAAACTCCACTAACAAATTAAGAAGAATGGTTCAAGTTAAATTAAAAACTTAAGCAAGTGAGTTCCTGGCGAATTTATGCTTGTTGTGTACTTTTTTAAATCTTACGACGTCTTAAGACTTATGAGTGCTGTAACCCTTGTTACAGCTTCCACAATTTATTGTTTAAAGTGGTCATTTATATCTATTTGTATTTTTTGCGCAAAAACTTTTAATTAGAAAGGCCGTCGACGAAGAACGGGTCTTTCGTAAATAGCCAAAATAAAAAATTAAATAATTAAACTCATTTTAATGAAGTAGGTTTTACTTTTTTTTATTACAAATAATCGTACGATTGACTGCAGTCACATCTGATGGAAAGTGATGATCGGACTTTCGTCAGAGTGCGCTTGTCCAACGGAAAACCATTCATTCGTTACTTAAAGAAGCCCATATCATACAAAGCTGATACGTAGGCTACATGATTTTTAGATGGCAGGGCAATTGCCCGAACTGAGTCGTGACCACAGTATACAAGTGTAAGGACCGTCATACTGACTTCCTTCTGCCTGTCGCGTTGTGGGATCAGTTAGTGTATGTCCAGTTTTTCATACATTTTAAGACCTACCATTGTGTACGTGGGCCGACATAGCAATAGCGACTGTCAACGGATTCTCATCTCTTGGCGGTCGTTGCCATTCTCGGACTTCACTGTACTTTTCGTCAGGTAAAATATAGTCACTTTGTCGAACCAGTATAAAAATATGGAAAAAAAAGCATATAACGGAGGAGGAGAATCGCTTCGTACATATCAATCAGGCAGTGGAGTTGAGGAAGTTTACTGCACGGATGAGAAGGAGGGGATGCACAGAGCCCGGGGTACTACCTGAGAGAGTGGTTTCAGAGGAATGGGCTTTTTACTCCTACCCTTCCCAGAGAGGTAGCTATTAGAGGGATATCCCGGGGGTTTTATTTAGTAGCAGTCTGACATACAGTCACTGCTCTCACAGAGTCCCTGATGGTCTTATGCAGGATTTTCCCCGAGTAACAATAAAAAAAGGCGGAATATCAAATGACTATCCGAAGCTTTGGTTTTAGCCAAAATGGTCCAAAGTTTTTCCCGAAGTCCAAAGTTTGTAATGAGAAATCGAAATTTCGAAATCATCGAACTTAAATTTGAAAGATATCTAATTTTACAATTCTCAAAGTAATTTTAATTATCTATGAAAGGTACTTTTATCCAGTCAACACAAACCTTCAAGTCAATGGTGCTTAAAATCATTATATTATTCCATTTTACTCGATAGGAATTTTAAGACGTCACAGACGAAGGATATTTCAGTCAATTGTCGCTAGCGGGCGCGTTTACGCTCCGAGGCGCAGTTCCACTAAAACGTAGCCTTGAGTTTCAGCCACAACTTTGCATCTTCTCAAGGTTGTCGCTTACGAGAAGCTAGTAGAACAACGTTAGTTTCTTTTCCTGACTAGGCGCTTTAGTCGAGGTACGTACTCACAGGGGTGCCCTTGCGTTGCCACCCAACCCTTAAGTCACTGACTGATACTTTAAATGCTCGCCCCTCTCGGCTGGTGAAGGGTGATGAGGGTTTATTGTTTGTTGGCTTTGTAGGTATCAAGAAAATACTAGTGAGGTTAATGTTAGATTGTACCAGCTGTCATTTTGAATGGTCACCCTGCCCTCTATTGGTAGTGTTTATATTTGAAACTATAGATTAATAGCCAGTTCAATCTAAAACAAGAGGAATTTATCGCAGCGATGACCGCAGCGTCTGCTTTTACTTGAATAAATATAAATCCTTTAGATAGGTTTAGTACGTTTTCATAACACGCCGGATTAATTATGAAGTACTGAATATGTTAAAGTTGGGTTAGGTTAGGTTAGCGAGATGTAACAGCCGGGAGGCGCTGGCTACAACATCTTTGGCAGCGCCGTCCCCACCTGCCCGCCGGCCTAAAAGAATAGGGCGCCTCAGGAACGTCCGACTCTAGCGGCGACACCGGGCGGCACGCTTGAGGGAGTGTGTCGTCCAACAAGGGTGCAAGCGGCGCGCGATGTGTTCCAGCGTGCCGCTCTACAACACAGAGGCACGAGAGGGGTGGCTCTATACACCACCCCTCCCTAAACGAGTAGGGGCCTACTCACGGCCGCACGCCCAGCCGGTCATTGAGGATGAGACCTCAGTCGTGCCCTCGATGCCGGTAGGCGGAAGGTGGAACACCCCGGGGGTTTTAGTCGGTGCAAGCCCGACACACCGGGGGTGGCCCTCACCTCTCCCCGAGGTCCGTTAGGGATTTCCCCCGGGTTACAAAAAAAAAGCGAGATGTAACAGTAATCGTTTTATATATAAATGTAAAAAAAAGGTGAAATCACTGGTAATTTAACAATGATAAAGGAAAATGACACGGACCGAAACCAAGACAATGCTATAACAAGTCTCCGCGTGCGAAAGAGATAAATCTGTAGTGACTTATATTGTTCTAAGTAAGGCTGATGGAAGTTTTATGTACTTAATGCACATAAGGTTATTTATAATTCAATGTATGGTATCTAGGTCACGCGTATTATATATAAAACGTATCAAATAAATAATGGGATTTCAAGTAAGGATTTGCCTTTGATTCACTAGTCTCCCACAAGCGGTAAAGGCAATCCCCGTAAAAGAGGTGCTCGCGGTCCACGGCACGCGGCGAGCCCCGTGCCGCCTGCCACTACAATTAGTGACAATACAACTGGAAGCTTTGCCTCCACAAATCTATAGCAAGTATGTTTTCTCGTCACCCTAGTGTTGTATTCGTTCTATCCACTAGTTGTATATTTTATAATAGCCAGTATTTTTCTTTGAATTAAATTAAAAGGCTTTTATAATTTTAATTAAAACTACATCAATGCCTTATATTCTAAAATAGGAAATATAGTTTTTCCGATATGTTTTAAAATAGAAAGTATATTTCGAGGTATTTAGAAAATTACATCTTTTTTCTATAATGAGATAACTAAAACAGCTAGGTGGGCAAAAAGGGGCAAATTGCATGAGATTGACAGTTTTGTAATACCGTAATAATAATGTAGTGCTTATTTTACGCCCTTTGGAAAAAAGGGGAAATGGTGAAGACAAAACAAAAGATCCGTCATTATCGTCAGTCAATGGACACAGTACGGTACTTGGTAGCGACCGCATCGGGTGCAAGTTCTCATAATAACAATTGTTTTACTGCTGAAACCCTTTCAGCCTGTGCGCTTCTAATAAACGCTATGAATGCAAATTTATCCCGCTTTGGGAATTCATTCCGAGATATTTCGTTGTTTTCAGCATCCGACATTTATTTTGCTTATATTCTACAGAAATAGGAATAAAATTATCAATCCCGGATTATACTCTTCTTGCGATAAAAAATTGACATTATAAATTATCTGTATATCGAAAAATTTATACATTTATGAAAATTTATATTCTGAATCACCTATACAATTTAATCCCTAGATATAAGCTATTTAGATCAGTATTCATAGAACGTATTCTTTTTATACTCTGAGCTGGCTTTTAAGCCATAACAATATAAAATCAACTTTAAAGTTTTGTTGAACCGAGCAGGAATAGAATTAGCATCGAAATCATACCTTGTAAGTTCAAAGAACCTGTGAAATTAAATTGTACTTATAATCTGCAGACAGCGTATTAAAAGAGAATTTTAATCCCTTTAATCGTAAAATATCCCTCCGTTTCAAGTTATAAACTTGAACTGAAGAGTTCTAGTGTTGTGAAATGGTGAATTGACAATGAATCCATAATTGGATAGCATTAAAGACTATATTCTTGGCATCATATACAATAGCATTCTTTCTTTGGCTTTTGATAATTCATTTACATTTTATGACATTTTACATTCTTGCTTATTTAAAAGTAATTATTTTTTGGTCGCTCTAAACGTTAAACACACTATATTTATGCGATAGCAAAGATGCTAATAATGTAGGAGCATGTGCGGCGTGCGGGGCCAGATTTAGTATAAAATATAGATTTAAAAAGTATCAGACAGTACAGTATAAATTTAAGAGTACATATATTTTTATTTTTAAAATATTGGAGTATTATAACAATTATATTTTGTAGAACATCATAGAAGAAAATTTGTTGTGTATCATGATAAAAATATAGTCAGTTCTACGGTGGTATTTATTAATTTTAGAAATCACCTAGAATAATAATTGTGGTCAAGGATTTCTATTTTTATGTCTCAAACTTTATATGAATGGAAATGCTCATTCGAGTAAAATTAGCTAAAACTACTAAAAACTTAATAACTTACATACATTTTATTTAGGTAGGGAATCAAACAACATACTGTCAACAATATTGTATTTTTAAACAAGATACGCAAACTGGCAAAGTTCGCATAAAAAAGATTTAATAAAATAATAATCGAGCTAATCATCACATAATTAAACATAATATAAAAACAACAATAACAAGTTAACACACAAATAAATAACACAGTAATAAGTGAACTGAAATTATTTTATGTATCGAATTGGTCATATAAATATCACGTTTGTGTTATATCCGTTTGCACAGTGCCAGAGAACAAAAGCCAACGTATAGGAGCAGAGGCATGTTCTATTGCATTCGTGTATAAATCATCAAGCAATTTAATTTACGCGTATCTGGCGACTGCAGGATGATAAATGATTCCCAGTTGTCATCCCTTAAGTATGGTATTGTATTTTATTACATTTTGAGGATTAAGATGTGTAAAAATATACCTGTCGCCATTTTGATTCATATTTTAAATTCTATAAAGTTAGAAATTTAAGAAAAAATATTTAGAGTATTTTAAGTTTTATTTCGTATCCCTGGGGAAAACCTTGCATAGGACCAACAGGGAAACTGTGAGGCCAGCGACTCCGGTGTGTCAGACTCCTACTGACTAAAAACCCCCGGGGTGTCCCTCTGTTTGCTCCACCTGGGCCTGGGAAGCCAATTTCATCCAGAAGCCCAATCAAGAAGCCTTGTTGAGGCTATCTCTCTGGGAGAAGAAGGAGTAAAGCCCACCCCTCCAAATTCTCTCTCCCAGGTGATGCGCCGGACACCGTGCACCGCCTCCCTCTCATCCGGGCAGCAGGACTCCTTCAAATCTACTGCCCGAGAATACTTTAAGTTGACATTAAGTTATTATAATTAGGATATTGAGTCTTGACTCTTGAATATTGTAGAAAAATTAACTATTTCGGATAATGATTTCCCAAACGATTTTAAACATTAGATAAATCATTTGCATAATGATAAAATTTATATATATCTTCAGTGTAATATCTGAAGTATACATTTTTTTCCAAGTAATATTAGTT
Organism: Automeris io; assembly: GCA_036320925.1. NCBI lineage: Eukaryota > Metazoa > Arthropoda > Insecta > Lepidoptera > Saturniidae > Automeris > Automeris io. Next base: position 1,010,764 of record JAUDJH010000030.1, on the reverse strand, counting down.
GTTTATTCTATAAGTTAAACACATCGTGGATTAAGATATTTTACATTTAGTTATTTTTTTTACACTGGGTCGACATAGTGACTACAGTGTACCTGATGTAAGTACAGTGTAGTTCAAAAAAGAAAGCGACCATCAATGAATGAAAATCCATTGTTAATCTCCGTCGTCACGTCGGCCCACATACACCACGACTGAAAGTCTCTAGGTATATGAGTTACTGAATATATACACGCTGATCCCGAAATACGACAGGCCAAAGCGAGTCTCCATGACGGTCTTTACACTTGTGTACTGTGGTCATGACCCAGTTCGGGCAATCGTCCTACCACCATAAAAATAAAAATTCTATAAAAATAAAAGTCCTTATTTAGATATAAAAATCAATAGCTATATATTGATATAGCTATTATTTGATTCTTTCTATACGTTTATGCTACTATTGTAATTATATAATTTTGTGTCTATTTTAGCTCTAGAAAGCGAAACCTCTGCGACATTCGTGTACTTATCTTTTAAGGGCACAAAAATTGCTGTAATTATTAATATAACCTTACCTAGGTAATTTACCGAAAGTCACAAAGGTTAAATGTTACGACTTTCACAGAAGTGTAATAAATTAAAAGTTCACTTTTTTCACAATCTTTTATGACAGTTTTTTGTCGGAGTTTATTGTGTTTTTCGTTGATATTATTAAACATTTAAGTGATGGACTATTTAAATACAACTTATTACATTTAATAAAATATGGTAATTTTTAACATTTTCAAATATTTTCTTATAGTTGATCTTTATTAATAAATATATTTTTTATAAGCTTTGTCATCAAACAGATTTGCGGTCTATCATATGCAATGTGATTATCGCTGTCTTACAGTGAAAGAAGCGTTTATATTGAACTGCTCACATAGGACGTTGTTTGCTGTCTTCATAAAGAGCCCCATATTAAAACTCTGGGAAAAAACTGTACCCGGCAACATAGATGGGTAAAATGTAATCAGATTAATAAAAATGATTAACGATTACATTTTACGTTTTTTACCATTAATATTAGGTCCTTACATATGAAATTGGCGTTTTGTATGGGAGGAACAAAAAGTCGAATATTTTTTAATATATTTATAATATTATTATTAATATTATTTAATTAATCAAAGTATGAACCATTATTTTCTATGCACTTTTGCCATCTCATAGGTAGTTCATTGATCCCTTTACTAAAAAAACCAGTCGGACGGGAATCAATAAAATCTTTGAAGGCGATTTGGACTGCCCCATCGGAGTTGAATTTTTTCCCTTGCAAGAAGTTATCCAAATTTCGAAAAAAATGGTAATCTGTTGGAGCAAGGTCCGGGGAGTACGGAGGATGTCTTAGACTTTCCAATTGAAGCTCTTCTAATTTAGTAGCCGTCTGTTGCGCAGTGTGTGGTCTAGCGTTGTCGTGAAGCAGCAGTGGCGTGGAGCGATTGACCAGCCTAGGTTGTTTAGCCGCTAGCTTTTCCATCATGGTTTGCAATTGCTGACAATAGACATCAGCCGTAATAGTCTGGCCAGATTTGAGAAAACTGTAATGAACAATACCGGCACTAGTCCACCAAACGCTTACAAGTAACTTTTTTGGGGTTAATTTTCGCTTGGGGCAGGATTTGGCTGGCTGGCCAGGATCCAACCATTGCGCTGAGCGCTTCCGATTATCGTAAAGAACCCATTTTTCATCACAGGTAATGATTCGGTTTAAAATACCTTCATTATTGTGCCGGTTTAGTAATGTAACGCAGCAGTCGACGCGCGTTTGCCGGTTTGCTTCAGTCAATTCGTGAGGTACCCACTTTTCAAGCTTTTTAATCTTCCCAATTTGCTTCAAGTGAATTAAAACAGTTTTATCACTAACATCGCAGCCTGCAGCTTACTCTGACGTGGTTTGCGATGGATCCGCTTCCACAATAGCCTTCAACTCTTCATTATCAACTTGAGTCTCAGGCCGTCCACGGGGCTTGTTCTGCAGGTCGAAATTTCCAGAACGAAAACGTTGGAACCAAAAACGAACTGTGTTTTCTTTTGCAACACGACCGCCATACACATCATTCACCATTCGAGTTGTTTCCGCAGCACTAGTGCCACGGCGGAACTCGTACTCGTAAATAATGCGATATTTTAAGTTTTCCATTTTGTAAAATGAGTGACGCAAACAGAAAAAAACAGAAGAAAAAAACAAATGAATGACGATCATCGAAGCACAAATACATGAGTCTATAGCTGTACAAATTTGAATTTGGAATTCCTTACCAAAGAGGAGAAATTTGTGATTAAAGTGGCCAGTACGAAAAACGCCAATTTCATATGTAAGGACCTAATATAACTGCATTTTGCTCATTTATGTTTTAAACACTACAAAATCCCAGATTGTATACACATTTATCATTTCTTAATGTTTTAAATGGATTTAATCATGATTACAGAGCAAGAAAATTAAAATTACGACTACATTTTGTAATCGTTCATCATTAATCAGATTACATTTTGCCCATCTCTGCCCGGCAATATATTCCACAACTCCAAAGTGCACGAGGAGAATACTCTAGAGATGGTTGTCCCGGTTTTGTAAGCAAATGTTAATTATTTTATAAATACTGTGAAAAGTAAAGAAGCAGTGAGTATTGAGGTAAGTTAACAATAAGAAATGTTTCGTTTAAAGGTGAGCCAAAGATGAATTATTTCCATATAAAACAAGATATTATCCAAAGAAATCATGTGTTAGCATATACATATAATCTGAACTTAATATTAAAATCGAAATTTGGTATATTTATAGAATAGAAATAAAACGCCTAAATTAGATGTAAGGAGAAAAATAATAAATAAGACTTGAAATCAGACAGACAAATTAACATAAAAGCTTAATACAGCTTTAAAGAAAAATAACTTTAAGAAGTGTTCAAATAAAACATTTCTAAAAAGAAATTAAGGCTTTCTTATTTACTAAATTAAGTAAATCGTTTTGATATATCTTTTTTAACGTTAAATATTGTTCTATTTAGTGAAATAGCAATTTAATATTTCAAAGTAATCTGAATAAAGATAAAGACAACATAAAAGTTTATTTCTTTTACAGCAATTATGAATCAACACGCGTTTCTCTTTATTCGAACTTGGTAAACTAAAAGTAAAGAGGGGTGTACACGTTCCGATCCGATACTACAAATTGAATAATAAGCATCGCAGTGGTATTATGATTACTAAGTATCGGATGCGCAGTTTTCGATTCATTTTTCATCCTAAATTAACTATATGTTGATTTAGATGCTGGTTATCTTTGTTAATGAAAAAAATATCTGTAACAGTGAAAACAGAATGTGATCTCTATAACAAAAGAGACAAGACGCTTTATTCGTAACCTGATATTTATAGATGCTACCGGGACTTTGCTTACAATTTACATTACAGACAAATATTGCAAATTATTAGAGATGTGTCGACTACGACGATGGACTAGCCGATTTGTCGATTAATTGATAGAAAGAGGCCGACTAGTTGACTAAATAGTCTGCTAAGCCAATATTCGTAAATTTCCGCTACATTTCCTTTATAAATAATTTTCGCGTGAGTCGCAACCGCCACCTGTGATCGTGACAGAACATGTTTTGCTAAGTTCACATTACATTTTGATTTTTGGTTTTGCGGGTGAGAGCGGTCCCTTTTTACAAATGTGAGAATAACCACCCTATATTAGATGTAAAAAATTGTTTTTATTATAACAATCACGCTTTAATTTAGTGTAATTTCTCTTATATATATTTTATTCAGAAATAGATATAAAGTAAGAAGACGCCTAGTGAGCGCTCTTTATAAACTAGTCGCCGACTACGAAAGTGACCGAATAATTGGCTTTAAAATATCGCATTATTTACGAGTACGAGTTCCGCCGTGGCACTAGTGCTGCGGAAACAACTCGAAGGGTGAATGATGTGTATGGCGGTCGTGTTGCAAAAGAAAACACAGTTCGTTTTTGGTTCCAACGTTTTCGTTCTGGAAATTTCGACCTGCAGAACAAGCCCCGTGGACGGCCTGAGACTCAAGTTGATAATGAAGAGTTGAAGGCTATTGTGGAAGCGGATTCATCGCAAACCACGTCCGAGTTAGCTGCAGGCTGCGATGTTAGTGATAAAACTGTTTTAATTCACTTGAAGCAAATTGGGAAGATTAAAAAGCTTGAAAGGTGGGTACCTCACGAATTGACTGAAGCAAACCGGCAAAGCGCGTCGACTGCTGCGTCACATTACTAAACCGGTACAATAATGAAGGTATTTTAAACCGAATCATTACCTGTGATGAAAAATGGGTTCTTTACGATAATGGGAAGCGCTCAGCGCAATGGTTGGATCCTGGCCAGACAGCCAAATCCTGCCCCAAGCGAAAATTAACCCCAAAAAAGTTACTTGTAAGCGTTTGGTGGACTAGTGCCGGTATTGTTCATTACAGTTTTCTCAAATCTGGCCAGACTATTACGGCTGATGTCTATTGTCAGCAATTGCAAACCATGATGGAAAAGCTAGCGGCTAAACAACCTAGGCTGGTCAATCGCTCCACGCCACTGCTGCTTCACGACAACGCTAGACCACACACTGCGCAACAGACGGCTACTAAATTAGAAGAGCTTCAATTGGAAAGTCTAAGACATCCTCCGTACTCCCCGGACCTTGCTCCAACAGATTACCATTTTTTTCGAAATTTGGATAACTTCTTGCAAGGGAAAAAATTCAACTCCGATGGGGCAGTCCAAATCGCCTTCAAAGATTTTATTGATTCCCGTCCGACTGGTTTTTTTAGTAAAGGGATCAATGAACTACTTATGAGATGGCAAAAGTGCATAGAAAATAATGGTTCATACTTTGATTAATTAAATATATTATATTAAAAAATATTCGACTTTTTGTTCCTCCCATACAAAACGCCAATTTCATATGTAAGGACCTAATACATTCAGTTTTCTTCCATCAGGCAAATTTAAACATCTGATGAAACTTGTGGAGACACCGAACTGCAGCACGTGTAAGAAAGTAGATGACGTACAACATTTGCTGTATCTTTGCTGTACATTTGGAGTGTGTCCGATCTCAGTCTGCAAGAGATTCTGATCTGATGGGAGCCTTTAGCCTGAACAATTTTGATGTAGGCATGTTCTGCGGAATTTTCGCAAGACCTTACTCAGCCGAAGCAAAAGAGTTGTTCAGGCTGATGGCTCCCCATCAGAAATAAATGCTAGTAGTGCACGTTTAGGATACGATGGGGCTGGCATGTGCCGAGGTACAAAAGTCCCTTAAATAAATAGAAAAAAAAAAACAATTTTCTATCCAAAACAATCTTATATTCTACTGTCTACAAATCTCAGTTATTCTACTTTTTTTGGTAATCCGGATAAAATCCTACATAGGACTACCAGAGCCGCTGTGAGGGCAGCGACGCCTGTGTGTCAGACTCCTACTGACTAAAGACCCCCGGGGTGTCTCTCTAATCACTCCACCCGGGCCTGGGAAACCAAATTCGTCCAGTCGCCCGGGGAGCATCCTACTTTGATCTATCTATAGCGAAATAGTTAATAAAAGTGGACTGATACTTTTTTAAAATATTTTTTTTTAAAGATCAATTTAATTTTGTATTTCAAATAACAGCGTTAATAATATCACATGGAAATAACCTTAATATATTACGGGTACACTAAAAGGTGAACCAATTTCTAACCTAATATGAAATACCAATATAATTTTCACATTATCTATCCATTAAGCAAATGGGTGGATTATTAACGAAGTATCTATAATACCGGGGTAGGCGCGTGACAAAAACTATCAATAACTGTCTAAAATGATATACATTATGTTAGCAAGCGAAGAAAATAAATGGAATATATTACTTAGACTTTGAGTGTATCTGATTTGTTTACCGCTAAATGGATTTCTTGATTCGTTTCTACATTTTTTACACATTTTTCTTTGTACATCTTTATATGTATAAAATTCTCGTGTTACAATGTTAGTTACTTTACTCCCCAAAACGGCTTTACCGATTTTTACCAAATTTTATATGCATATTCAGTAGGTCTGAGAGTCGGCTACTATATATTTTTCATACCCCTAAGTGATAAGGGTTGTTCACCCTTAACATTTTGTTTTTGATTTTTGGACAAAAATTTTTGTTATTATTTTTCTATAATGTGGCGTTAAAAAATACATACAACCCTAAATTTTTACCCTTTTATAACCAACCCCTACTTTTTAATAGGCATTTTAGTGATTCAATCATTTTTCATCCCGCTTGATAATCCCGATCAATCATCACCTAGAAGTAACTTATATGGCAAAACAACGTTTGCCGGATCAGCTAGTAGTTCTGTAAAGTCACTACATCTCACCTGATGGAGAGTGTAGTGCGTGTCAACAACGGTACCGGCCACCGACGGACGACAATCTATTAAAAGTCGCCTTTGTCGTGCCAACTCAAATAATATACAGGTCTCTAGGTTTAAGAACAACTTTGACTAACAACTCTGACACTGGTCTTGTGCACTATCCGAACACAGAAAACATAAATTGTATGTATATCCTATAGCAAGCGTATGAAGAGAGCGGCGGATGGCATCTGTCACTAACTTCGAGATCGTTGCAATATAATACCAATAAAAATATTAAGTTGTAATTTCTATAATTAAATGGTGTGATTTCTTATAAATACAAGACTTGTGTTTAATTTTAAGCATAAACATAACAGTTTTAAAGTTAATTATAATTATTTTTTATTTATATGTTATTTTATTTTAATAGCAGCGACCGCTTGCAGTTACATTTGGACTTACAATAATGAGTGAAAATTTCAAATATATACATTTAATTAACCGATTTTCTATCTCGTTACTCAGTAACATCTATGTTAATCAAAATATAGTAATAAAAAACAAAAATGAAACTATAAAGGCATAACTTATTCAAGTTTATTTATAAGCTCGTGAGATTTAATTACAATATCAATATATTCCTGTCTCCTAATATAATAATATTATATTAATATTATAATATTATTATTATTATTATAATATTATATTAGGAGATTATGTGATATTTAGGGTTACACTCTAAGGGCGGCTTGCACTAACGAATTAATCTAGTTTAAGCTTGTATAAAACGCTTATAAATTGAATTGGTTTGATTACATCTTGATGATGATTTCAGTTTAAGAGTTGTTAAAACTAGATTTTGATTTAGTGCAAGACAATAAGTACAGATCAGCGCTAAATAGCATTTTATATAGCTCTAAACTAGATTTAATTTGTTAGTGCAAGCCGCCCTTATGTGGTTGACGTTACAGCAGCTAGCTCGAGGTGAGACGGCTCCTCTTCATTGCTGCGAACCGCTAAAAAGTGGAATTCGCCTTCTGCGTTTGTTTTTCCAACATCTTACGACATGGGAATCTTCATACGCCGAGTGAAACGATATTTCTTGGGTGAGCGCGCTCCATCATTGACCTCATCATCACTTTTCGTCGGGTGAGAATTAAGTCAAACAAAAGCCTGTCAGTAATATATATATGTATATATTTATTCAAATCAAGTAAGTATCTTAGCTTAGCATATGCTAGGTAACTCGTTGAGTCACTCAGCGTTGATATTCACTTGACAACCTTTTGTTATATTGACGCACAGAAAACAGCGAGGAAGGAAATGATAGACTATAATATCCACAGCTTTGGAGATTATTTCAAAGTGTAATTGATACGAGTAATTATATGTATACACACACACACACATATAAACACATAAATAAGTGAACAATTAATCAAACAACTTTTGCTTAACCAAGACTTAGTAAATAGATTAGCGATGACATTAAATTACTTCAAAGGGAAAGTGCTTTTAATATGTGCACCATATGATTCAATTTCGTTTGGCACTAGCAATAATAATAATAAAAAAATACATCTTCAAAATACCACTATGTTAAAAGTAATTGAAACAGATTCAGATAATGACTATAAATAAATCCCTTTCTGAAATTTAGTTGATTACTTTACAAGTTATGTAGGTTATCAGTTGTCAGGATTCTTATGTAAAACATTTTCTGATTCAACGCTTTGGGGCACATTTTAATTATTGCGAGACGTGGGAAAAATGTGCGACATTTTTTTCTTATTTTACGTTATCTGGAAAAATACGTTTTTTTTTTGCAGTACAAATAGCTGTTAGCCTGGTAAGGTCTTTATAAATTTTATAACTTCACGGGGTGAGAGCCCCGCTTAAGAAGCTCTGCTAGCAAATTTATAGGTTAGGTAGCAACGCAGGGGTACTCCGGTACGAACCTCGGCTCGGTAAACCAGGGAAGGAACCTAAGGTGATCTTTTTTTTTTACACTGGGTTGACGTAGTGACTACAGAGTACCTGATGGTAAGTACAGTGTAGTCCATAAACGAAAGCGACTATCAAAGGATGAAAATCCATTGATAGTCTACATCGTCATGTCGGCCCACATATACCACGACTGAAGGTCTCTAGGTATATGAGTTACTGGATATACACAAGCTGATTCCGAAACGCGACAAGCCGAAACTGGTCACTATGACGGGCTTTACACCCACGTACTGTGGTCGCGATCCAGACGGGCACCGACGCCCTACCACCTCGCTGCTGCTCGTTTAGAACCACCCGGGAGTCACGTGTAGGGAAACTAGGGTAAAGCCTACGGACGCGAGTAGCTTCGACTCCCAAAAATCGATCGATCTATTATTATTGATTTATTATTGATTCGATCTATTAGCTCGGAAAGAAACGCTGAAAGAAAATTCAAGGCTATGTCGGAGTGGGATTGCGCTTCCAACCAACTAAGCAGTGTAAACGGAATGCGATCCGTAAAAATGTATATAGGCCAATCGTTTTGTTTGTAGCCAATAGAGATGTTCTACTGCTGCTTGCTTTCTTCCTTTAGCTTTTTTTATACTGTTTCTCTTTCGAGTGCACGTAATGGAAAGTATGATGTAGTGTAAGAATGACAACGATTACCAACGGACGCAAATCCATCGATAATCGCCGTCCTCGTATTAGCCCACATATGCCCGGATTCAATGTCTAAGTATACGAGCTACTGGGCATATAAGAGCTAATCCTGACACGCGATATATCGAAGCAAGGCTCTATGAAGGTATTTACACTTTTATACTGTGGTCACTACCCAGTTCGGGCAATTGCCTACCCGCCTCACAATCATTCTTGTATACACATAGTTTATAAAATTGCTTAATTTCACTGTTAAAAATAATTTTACGTCTTAACACTTTTTCCTACGTCTTAATCTCACAGCGCGCTCTTGTCGAAAAAAAACCGTTTATCGTCTCTCTCATTCTATCCTTCCTTCCTTTCACTCACATGCGTTCCGTTCTATGCATTTACTGATAATGATGTCCTAGCCGGTTTCGGCCATGGCGACTGTTTCAACACCGATTAAGAAATTTGAGGTCCAGTTTTCGGAAACAGTCAGTTGCGCAGGAGATATTTAAGTGCATAACTGGACGCGCAGCCAGAAAAGCACTCTCTCGTCCGAGCTCCCTCGGGCCCGATGGAATGGAGAACCAGTACGATCGGCAGGGAACGGGATGCAGGTTTGGTCGAGTTTTCCTTCTCTGCACACCTGGTAGAATTGCGGTGTTCAAGAGATACCTTAGTCGCCTTTTACGACACCTCAGCAAGAAGAGGGAGATGCTATTCTATTCTGCCGGCAGCCATGACGGCTGAACTTCACGCATTTACTACTTCATAAGTTCATACATAATAATATTTCACAAAATAACATCCATCCTATATATATATCTCTAGAGAACATCACCTCATATATCAGAATCATCATCATATATTGATATATTCATCATATCATATATCAGTCTTGATATATGAGAGACAGAATGATGACGGGACTTTTAATGAATTTTGTCCCTTAAGTAGTCATTTGCATTTTTTAGTTATTTATAGGCGGAAGCTTGACCACCATCACATCTGGTGGAAGGTTGGAAGATCAGCATTCTTGAACTATACTGTAATTTATATCAGGTGCGCTGTAGACACTTTATCAAGCCAATAAATAGTACAAAAAACTTCGGGTTAATAGTAGTAATTTTGCAAAATAAGTATACAAATTTTTCGAGGCTACAAATTTAAAAGAGGAAAACGAACTGATGGCTAATTGAGCCAGGTTCGCCCATGATCCCGGCAATTAGTCTTCATTGAGAGCGCGGATATCTGTGCTTTGCATTGTTAATGAGTATTCGTTTTGTTCTCGTCTCCCTAGAGTACTTTTTTATACCCGGCTGATAATCGGATAGTATGGTTTTGCTCACCGATAAATACGGACACCGTGTACCTAAAATCTGACCTTTTATTTTTGTTTAAAAACATCAGCCATAAGTTTGCCCTTTACACTGAAGTTTCTCAACAATCTTGTAGATTATATAATCGATTTTTTTTGCGATTTAAGTTCTAATCTAAATATTTCCAATTTTTTCTTTTTTTTTGAAGTCTTACTTCTTGACAAATTTCGTTCAGGACGTATACCCTAGGTTTTGATTCTCTCGCGAGTGTATATGCGGCCCAAGCGGCGGTATCTTTTAATTGTTTAGGGATTGGAAAACAGAGTATTTGCTACTTATGTCTAATAAATATCACCACACGTACCTTAGAAAAAAGTGCTTTGAAATACATGTAGATTGGAGCCCTAACATTAAACAAATGAATTGAAGAAACTCGTAAAGTTGCGCAATATTGAAGTAAATAAAACATTATGACTATTTATTTGTTTATACATATCGATTTGGTGTATACCGAGGGCGCTGAATAATGTGATCTGGAATGTACACGCCTCGAAACCGGAAGTGACATACCGCACAGGCCGGAAGTTCCTGCTGACATCGCTCCCGTGATGTCAATACAGTGCAGTGAGGCAGGATGTCTTCCTGATGTTAGAGGTTTCTCTATATACCGTTTTCTGATAGTATCGTGGCAAATAACATCTTAATACAAAATTGAACTACTTCTGTGTATTATATATTATATTAGAAATTGCCTCCTTTACATGTATAAGAGCCTTCTTCAAATTTATTTTTTTACATTTAAAATCATTACCGGCTTTGCGATAGAAGTTAACATAATATATTCTAATTTCAAGTCTTTATCTCGTTTAGTTTAAAAGTTATATGTACTTATGTCTATGACAAACAGATAAAATACCCAAAGTCTCAACTTGAATCAAAAACCATGCTTTTCTGGGTCGAAATAATAATACAGAATAAAACACACTTAGAACTTTGCTTACAGAGTTAAATACGTGCAATAATATTCATCGAATTTACAAAAATATGACTCAGTATAGGGAAGAAATAAAAGCTAAACAAAATATTAATCAACTCGCAACGTCTTTGTCGTCACAAATGATAACTTTATTGCCTACTCGACTGTAATAAATATAAAAACACCTAGCCATTTGGTGGTGACAATCTCCCTCAGTTTTTGCTAAATTAGTTTAGGGTGTGGTCTTACTTTCAACGGATATAAGACTCGTATTATTTAATAAATTGTTTATCTATTATTTTATTTTGACTTTATTTGATCTTGGATCGAAGTTCTGGCTATCTTCTGTATATCATCTTTTCTATTTAAACTTACCAGGCACCATTATATGATATATACATATTTAATGCTCAGTTTCACCACGAAAAGATACGTAAATTTTCAGGATGTTTTCGGGATTAATTAATCATACATTAGTATGTAATTGAGGATTCATTAGTGTTAAGAGGCGTTTCTAAAACTATGTATTAGCAGCCTAAAATATTTTTAATATGTTAGTTTTGTTTTATCATTGTGGCATATATGTATATATGAACCAGCAGGACATAGACAAATGTCAATAAATTCCATCAAATCTGCAGTAATCACTGTAGTCAGAAAAACTGTATCATTTAGAGAAAATTTTAGGGTATTTGCCACGTTCTCTATTAGATTCTCTACGATATTATGCTACGCTCTAATTATACGCATAATACTTAGGATAAGATCGCGTTATGTGGCAACGAAATTGTACGACAAAATTTATTACTACCTATTATGTCGTGTCTTTGCATAGCGCTTAGTGCGTGCGGTTCTTACTTTAAGCATTATTTGTAATATGCTTATATTAATAGTCTATGAAAACGTAACCTAACCCGTAGATTAAATTTAATTATATATGATATTCTAGTTTTTATAGCAAAGATTGCAGAAAAGGATGCAAATATATAAATAAAAGAGAGCACCCTATTTTACACATTTATTTAATACTATTTTGTAGCAGAAAACAGTACCAGTGCACACATTTATACCATCCAGCCGCACTCAATGTGATTATCTTTTTGTGACAACACACACACTTTTAGCTTCAACCCTACGGACAGTCGTGAGCTACAATAAAAAGTGTCACAGCCAGTCGTTTGTAGCCACTACAGGAGAGATCGTTATGTGGTATAAGTTACAAGCAAAAATGTTTTATCATAACAAATTATTAATAACTATACACACAGATTGTCAGTTAATATTTCTTTTTGATTCTATATTTTTATATGGACTTTATCTGCAATCATACTAGGCTTGGGATAAATTATAACAGAGAACGTACATTTTTTTTCTCTTTTACACGTGTAGTTTTGTCATAGTGCTGTCTCCGTCCTGGATGGTGTTATTTCATATTATATGTTGCTAAATCAGAGATAGTTTCATGTGATTTCCTATCTAAAAATCATACTAGACTATTCTTTTAATTGATTTTCGTATTTACGTATAATGTATACGTATTATTATCACGCTTGAACTATGTACATACCGATGATATTCCTTTTTTCTAACATAATTTAAGATATTTTGATACACTTTCTACTGTAATGTGCAGAAAAGTATTAGAGAATCCAGCTAACCAAAGTTTTTTACAAATACATAAACTACAGAAACTGATAAATGTCATATCCCTCCCTCCATTTAGCTGACATAAAATATAATTAAAATTTACCGAATATATTGGCATATGTAAGTTTTTTTAAATATATGAGATATATTTATAAAAAAAGTAAATATATTACAAACATCTTGTAACTTGCACCATTAGAAAAAATGCCCGGCTGTGGACACAGTAGTAGAGAGTGTGCAGAATGTTTGCTTCTCACTGAGTTGTCCAATGATTACACTGCTACAAACAAGCGGTTGCTGTGTGTACCGTCCATTGGTTGCCTGATACGTACATACTGAAACCCACTTTCATCAACACAGCTGGTGGACAATTTCAGGGCTGTGAAAAGCATGCCGTAATTATTTTGATACCAAGTTTATAGACCAAGCGAAGCAAGACTTCTTAGTCTAGTTGGGACATTCAGCACTTTGTTTGTCAGAAGGCTATAACTTTTAAGCCAATTTTGATAACGATTTGAAATTAGAATAAAGCAAAGCCCAATGATATTTAATGTAATAAAGAATCAAATTTCATGGGGGCGTCGATATGTATAAATTCGAGTTTTTTTTTTGTTTTTTAATATTTCATATGGGAATATCATTGCAAAGAACACTTCAATCCTAGATCAAAGCCGTTATCAAATTTATATGTCGATAATTCACAATTTCGTAAACCAAGAAGATAATCGTTTTTAGACTTATTTTGTCCCTAGGTCATACAACTTTTTACTGTATTTAGTTGAAACCTCTGTCAAATTTTAGGTGACATTCTATAATTTAAGAACAAATACATCCTGTATTACATGACATAAAGATGGGTATAAAACGCGAAAGTTTTAAAATTTCTGATACTTTGAGTGTTGTGTGTTAACAAGGACTATTAAATTATAAAGAACAAAACAGGCTAGAGGAGGTAACTCCCGAATAGGACCTGTATAACCTGGTTGAAACGTCGAGTCAAAATGAATAGTAAGTTATATCGCGCATAAGACCCGTTAAAATATTTATAATAAATTCTAAAACTAGTAAATATGAGAAAAAAGTTTTATCTCATACAAGTGACCGAATTTTCACAGTAGATTGTATTTTTGATATATTTCCAACACGGCTTTAGATTGTAACTTGTTTTTCTATAAACAATTTTAATGATATTTTATATTTAAATAGTAAAAACAATAAATAGGGTCAATTTAAAATCGGCAGCATTTCGTCGCCATTCGGAATTTATATTTCTTAAGTAAGATCCATTTTTTTCCAATGCATTAAAGAATTAAAACTTGTAATATTGTATATTTAAATACTATTATATTTTCATTCATAAATTGTATATTTTATTTTATTCCGCGTTTGTGTGTATTTTAAATTATTTTCCACTCTGTGTCAATACTGACAATTTGATATATTATATAATAGAGTTATCTCCCAATAGATAATTATTGAAAAGTAAATTTTCGAATTTACCATCCATATTATATAAATAAAACGATATTTAAAGTAAATAATTTATAAATAATTATTATTTGACACAATTATTTAGTAGTTAAATAAATGTTTTATTTATCTCTTCCATCTGTGAAAACCCTTGTAAGTTTGGCAGGCGTTTCACATCTTCTCACTAAGCTAACCTTCTGGTCCGACTGACAAGGGCGGAAATAGATATTCTTCTTGCTGCGGAACAGCGGAAAGCTCTTCGAGCTCGATAATATTCAATGAGGAACAAGTTTTTAGTAAAAATTGTAAAATGAACCGGGCTGAAGTTCTCAGCGACCATTCTGTTGCACTCATTAAAATTGTTGAAGATGAACTATTCGCCAAAAATACTTTCAATTTATTTATATAAGGCAGAAAACAAGATGGAAATGAAATAAAACCGATACTGATATCCCTTACGCTCCATTAAAAGAAAGTACAAATACTCCAAAACAAATATAAAATGCTAGGAACAAATACTAGAAATGTGTAAAGAACTGCGAGAAAATCATAAGTAAAGGATAAAAGGAAAATGAGCATTTAATAAACCTAATAAAATAATAAAACAAAAATCAGAGATCGAAACAAGTAAAAGAACATTTATCAACATGACAAATGCTCTATATTTCATTCTGAGCAAGAAAAAGTGAAAAATATAGCATCTTCGAGAATATAAGCTT
This sequence comes from Automeris io, assembly GCA_036320925.1. Classification (NCBI taxonomy): domain Eukaryota; kingdom Metazoa; phylum Arthropoda; class Insecta; order Lepidoptera; family Saturniidae; genus Automeris; species Automeris io. Next base: position 995,614 of record JAUDJH010000030.1, on the reverse strand, counting down.
CCGCATTCAGGTGATGAGAACGATATCTGCTGCTGCGAAGCTACTCAAATCACGTCACTTTTATTCCCGGGTCTCTTAAGTACTACCTTTTGCCATTTGATAAGGTTGCTGAGGTGTTTTCAAACTAGTTGGGCCACGGTATCTGAATTTAACCAGTCATCAATATGAACTAAACAGATCTCCGTCATCTTGAGCCTCTCTCCTTCGATTCGGTACTATTTTTGGTCATACCCATCTAAAAAAGTTGTACTGTCTGCTGCATGTCTTCGTGCTATTGGGAAATCTAAATAAAATTAAATTGACTGACACTGTCTCTTCCAGTACACTCATCAATGTCTTCACACCCCATTTCTTCAATAAACGAATATGCTTGAATGGACACAAAAAGCGCGTGAATAAGTGGTACCTGGCAAAGATACACGCTCATATAGATCATATTATATGCAGTGCTTTTTTATTTCATGATAATTTATTATATTATACAACATGAGCATAATAAACTATGTGTTTGACATATTCCATGCTATTTTCGCTGCGAGATGCATTTTAAATGGCATATGTATGTATCTGGTAACAGATGCCGATCGACACATGAAGATGCCATATAGCTGTCATTGAATGTACTAATAGCGGAATCAATAGTACAGATACCTAGTAATTAAAATACTTATAATAATAGAAAGAATAAAAGGCTTTATTATTCATAATGTGAATGTGAGAAAAAGTGAGTTCTGTTCCTCGTGTTATTTTTCCACATTCATATGATTTGATAGCATTTAAGAATGAATAGCCATTCGTTGTGTAAACGCGGTCCATCATGGTCAAATACACAATTCATCAGGAAAAAGACTAGAAATAAATTAATTTACTATATGCTTTCAAAATTATAATATTAAATGGTGTAATTTTTTAATTCGAATCGATAAGCTAAAGTTAAAAATACAACTCAATTTAGTTTGACGTTATTATGTACCTATCTTCTATGTCGGTGAGTAGCGATTGGAAATGGATTGAAGTTACTGAAAGGCGAATAAAATTTTCAACTTTTTAGTATTTAATAAGTAAATTTATTCAAAACGAAGCTCTTAAGAATTTCTGAGCCTAAAAATAATTTTGTTAATTTTCATGAGAGACCTTTTAAATTAATCTAATTACAAATATAGTATAGGTATTCAAATGCGAATACACGAGTAAATGTGGATATATTAAAGTGATGAATACAAGTGTAATTGTTTATTTGTTCCCTAATTTCATAATAATATTCATAAATAGGCTTTGCCAATTTAAATGAGAAACAAAATTGTTTTGCAAAGACGATAAAACTAAGCGGAGCTTTGCTGAATTTTAATTTGGACAGTCTTACAATCTTATAAGAAGATTAAAGAAGCAGAAAAGGCTCTTTGCTAATTAAAAAGTCAAATTGAAATACAAAAAAAAACATAAGCAATGAATTATTAAGCTGCACTTTATAATGGAATTATAAGAGCTATATATTACAATAAGATAGAACAAGTGAAAAGGCTTCCTCTTCTTTAAGATATATGAAACAGGGTAAATAAATAGTTTTTTTGAAAACATTATTTCCTATACAAATTTAATAGTTTTTAATGCTAATTTGTAGGAGAAACTGCTGATTTGTAATTTCTACGTTGGTCATTTTGATGATTATAAATTTCGATGTATGGTATCAAACCCATCCGTCCGAGGCCGTACCGTCGTGAGTTTGACATGCCCTTACGATAAATAAATCTGGAATAAAATTCTTTAATTTAAAGAAAAAAGGAGCTCTTTATATCTCTATCTATTCTATTTTCACGCCATCTATATTCCCTATGAAAGTAATATGATATTTATTATTATTATATAATTTCACATTAATTATGTGAATCTGCCTACCCTGTCCAAATAAAAGCCTACCCTATGCTCTAATAAAAGTAATAGTTCTAATAAAAGATAATAATAATATATCGTCACGCTATATCTATCCTCTACTGGGTGACCAGAGATACATTAGTAATAATGTATGCTTACTAAAAAAAAAATTAACAACCCAAAAATAATGTCTTCATGTTTGTGAAGCGCAGAAGTTTTCGTTTTCACGTGCCGTCTCATGACTGATAGTTATTTTCTCTGAATACTTGACACAGTAAAGTTTCCCTTAGCTTACGACATCCTAATTTGGACTGAAATGTAAAACGAAGTTGAGACAGTAATCACAGGGCCCTATCACTTTTACGTTCCAATTTATATCTGGACCTTTAGAAAAGTAATTTCAACACGAACTTCAGACGATGTCACTGATATCGCGGAATCTAATTTTGGTACTTTGAATTAGGCAGAAAATTTTACTAAGGCTGTTTCTGAACTAACTTTAAAGCTATAAAGAACTTTTACAAACTTATATGTGTAAAGCTGAAATCTATCTTTCTCTATACCTATTGTTTTTACTTATAGCAGTATTATTTATATCGAGGGGTGATAGGGTATTTGGTCTATGCAATATTTTTTTGTGATATATATATTTTTGGAATCGGTAAAAGACGCTGATTCCGAATAGATACATATTACTATATCACCAAAAAATGTCGCTTAAACCAAATAAGCTTTCTCCCCTCGATATCATACTACTGGGCTGCGAGATTGAGTCTTCAGCCTGCACATGCTTAACGTGAACTGCAAGCGTCGGTAAGGCTGAAATCGGCAAACGTAAAGGTGACATAGGCGTTACATAATCATTATACTACTTCTCTTGCTTTCAAACAAAATCACTGAGCAATCCAAAATAAAATATAAATACTTTCCATGAAGAAAAGGGCTTTACTCTTACTTTCTCTACACTCTCTAACTCTCTTACTGCACTATTGCGGTGAAAACTGCCGGCGGGGGCTGAGCTGTACTATGAGACAACATAAATTTATTAGTATAGACTACAAATATTTATTAAGCCTAACAAACGATATTTCCTCTTTATATTGTATAGATTATTTCATATACCTACTCTACTCAAATTTCCAAATACTAAGTTCCTAAAGGTCTAAAATGTTAGTAATTTTACCTTCCTATATATTTATGAATCATAGAAATATGTTAGATTTGTCAGAAAACACCCAAGTAAAAGATCAAAGTGTTTGATATACTCCAAAACATGTATAAAAAGCAATCGAGTTCGCGTCTTGGTGTACAGTTACAATAGGGCATGTGATCTTTTCTAGTTGATTTCTCTCCGATTTACTCCAAAAACGGTTAATCGTACAGAAAAATGGACAAAATATTTTTTATAGTTAATCCGACGATGAACAATTTCATTAAAAAAATTATCATATAACATTTTCGATCACCTTTTTCCATCAGTAGACATTGAGGTTAAAGTTATGTCAGTATATACGAAAAAATAAAATAATTTGTATAAACTGTGTAACTTATGGCTTATTGACCTAGTGGATAACGGACCGGATACCATGCGCGGCATTGCAAATGGTCGTGAGTTCGAATCACTGCACGTACGTCTGAGTTTTTCATACACACGGATAAACATACATTACATACGGATTTAGGCATCACATGCTCACCGCTGAAGGAAAGCATCGTCTGGAAACCCACACGCAATCTAATAATAATGTCATGTATAACTCTGAGATCGGCGATCAGTTGCGCTACTGGTCACGTTGAGCACGACTTATATGCACACGGAACACCACTAATGCTATCACTATCTCTGCTGTCAGCGTAAAGAATATAGTGTGACATATTATCATTAATATAACTTGTATAGAGTTACATAATTGTTTCACAGGATATTATATTTTGTGGTAAGTGGGATAACTTCTAGAATAGTGTTATAATTTCATCCAAATTATAATACACAGTAAGTGCGTGTTTTGCAGTTAGTAGGAAACAGTTCTGCACTCAGCTTTTAGCTTCTACTCGAGGGAATTGAAGTAAGCCAGCTACGTTTCTAACCGTAAATTAAGTTCTTTCGCAAAACTAAAATGTATAGGGGGAAAATTATTAAAATACTAGCTGATCCGGCAAACGTTGTTTTGCTATATAAGGTTTTGTAATATCTTCTAAGATGTTCATTGAAATTAAGTGATGTCAAAGATAATTATGTTCACAATTAAATACTCTTAATCAACAACACATTTATTTGGATAAAGATTAATATTATTACGTTGATACAACTCTTAACAAATAATGCATTAATTTCGACCAAATTTGATTACCATAAAAACGGTTCTAGTGAGTTAATCTTAAAAGATAGACATAAACTGTCGCGGACATTTTTTTAGATCATTTCAAGAGGAATAATTCTTTCACACATATATTTTTGGTATCTTGAACCGTTTTTACAGCGCACGCAATGGAAGCCCTCAAGGATGAATAATTTTCCCCGTTTTTTTCACATTTTCCATTATTTCTTCGCTCCTAATAATTGCATCGTGATGTTATATAGCCTAAAGCCTTCCTCGATAAATGGTCTATTCCACTCAAAAAGAATTTTTCAATTCGAACTAGTAGTTCCTGAGATTAGCGCGTTCAAACAAACAAACAAACAAACTCTTCAGCTTTATAATATTAGTATAGATAATAACAAATTTTGCAAATATCTATGTAATTTTTTTTTTTAGGGGGAATATACTCTTTTTTTGTTTTTTTGGTAACCCAGTGGAAATCCGTTATGGACCGTCAGGAGGCATTGAGGGTGACCCCGAGGTGTCGGACTCTCACCAACCAAAACCACTGGGGTGCGACGGCAGTTACGTGGTGGGCCGGACTTCGGGAATGTGACGTTGGCCTCACCGCGGTCTGGCGCGTGATCCGCCCAGAAGGCTTCTTCTCACTGGTAGGAGAGTGGGAGAAGAATAGCACCACTCTCACACTATCACCCTTGTATATTTATCACTGTTATATAAATGTCACAGTTATATAACTATCCCAGTTTTATATCACCATTATATAACTGTCCCGGTTATATAATTATTACCGTTATGTAACCAACCCCGTTATGATTGTAACCATTGTACTCGTATGTCAGTCTTCGTTATATAATTATAACCATTATAACTATCACCGTTATATAACTGTTGTTATATAATCAACTATTTAAATAAGCCTTCACGTAATGGTTATAATGCGCCGCAGCAATAACACGTTGCAGCCACATTCCCCTTACGACGTCCTCGTTGATTTCTCCATTTAGATCTCCCAAATTGTTTTTTTAATTATTTAAATAGCCTTGACTAGTCAATCTCGAAGGTAGCTCGAATAGTTCTTAATTTTTAATCATGTTTTGGCAGGTTATAATAGAGCCTTTCTCCCTCTTCAGCCCTTTGGACTTTGACTTGGAGGACATCCTGTATAACTATCATAATTTATAAAATGTCATACAAATTGTATCGTAAAAAGAAAGACTGGCTGAAGTGAGCCATAAATACAACTCAGAAGTAATCTTTGCCTTGAATGTCATTAATCGTAGTTGGAATAGTGCACGTACGTGCCCGGACCAGCGGTCCACCGGCTTTCGTCTGAACAGCCATAGGCTAATCCCAAACCGTAGTACTATACTATTACGAGCAGCATTCTCGTTATTGACAAAGCTTTTGATACTGAGTTTAACCGTTTAAGTGCCTTGGCATTGTTTCCCCACGTTCCCTCTGATACTCTATAGCAGGGGTCGGCAACCAGCGGCCCGTATACCACTACGGTGCGGCCCGCGCAAGTAAGAGCCGTTCCACAGAACGCCGCACCGCAGGCAATAAATTAAAAATTAGTTTCTATTTCATTGTTTTGTGTGCGCGGAAGCCGGAAATTCAGTTTAAGCGATCACTGTCAGTAAAATGAGAGTAACAATAAGTATGGTTAAAAATGCAAAAATTAGTTTTACCTAAAAAAATTGTGTTTATTAGATGAAATGTGGCCCGCACCAATATTCATAATACTTGTGGCCCTTATATAAGAAAAGGTTGCTGACCCATGCTATATAGTATATATTTTGTAAATATTTTATTTATAGGATTTGTATATATAGCTCCTAACATTTGCCTGTTCTTTGTTTAGTTAGTTATGTGTGTGTTAGTTGTGTGTGTGTGTTGTGTGTTAGTTGTGTGTGTTATGTGTGTCTGTTCGGTAATTACAGGTTTTTATTGTTAACTTAGTTTAAGAATAAAAGTTTATACGCTTGAATAAATGGGACATCTCAATCTTTTCAGTAGACGGATGATTGCGTGAGGTATGAAAGAAGGTTTAGAATGTGTGATGATGCGAAACCGCAACCGTTTAAGTGTGGAACAAATTTTGTAAGCACATGCCAAAAAAGCCAAAGAGTTTGGGTATACGTAAAAGAAGTAAATAACAATTTAAATTACGTAAATTGGGTTAATGATAAAATCTGAGTTTGAACTTCAAGCCACGTAGATTTAGAAAATACTTTAACTGAATAAATAAAGGAAGATTGTACAATAAGAACAAATGAAAAAAAAACTCTATCACTCAATAAACGTTTACTTATAAACCGGGAAATTGTATGCTTCGTTAATTAGACCAGCTTACACTAAATTAAGAAAATAATATGATCGCAGTTTTTTCACAGCGCATCGGTTGATCGGCTATGATTTATACTTTGACTTTGTTTAGACTTTCCACTAAAATTACAAATTATACTATTTAGTTAATATCAAATTATATGCATAGTCACCGATTTTCTCAACTTGAATTTGATTTTGTGATATACTCAAGTTACTATAATATATTTAGTTTTTAAAGCGAACATACTCGTATATCTTGAGAAAAACCTAAACATAGTCAAAGTGGAGTCTATATATCTCAGCCTGAGTACTCGTGATTTTAACAGGAGTTAAAAAATTGAATTATTTAAAATAAATCTAAAAAATAATAAAAATAAGTTTTCCCCATTATCTTTATAGCTTGTGCACGTGGCATTTGTTTTATCTCTTTTATACGCGTAATCTTGTCATCGTGGCGTCTCGGTCTTAGCTGCGTGATTTATTCAATTAAATTTCGTACAAAACAGTGTTAAATATGCAAGACAGAATGCGAGTTCTAAAGCTGTCGTGATTTTATCAGATATCAAGCAGTGGCTTATAGAGAAACTTCTAGTTCAAATCCTATAGTGCGAGAAGTGACCACGAATGTATTATATATTACACAATGTATTTTAGTATGTTGTATGTTTTAAAACAATTTACTTAAGATATTATTTATTATATAGCATGTGTCTGTCGTGATCTGGTGGATAAGGGACTGATATCCATGCGCAGCAACGCGTTTAGTTATAGGTTCGAATCCTAATCGATGTTAAATGTCATGAGTAAGCCCGCTTGGCATAAAAAAGAAATGTCATGTGTATGAGCCCTTTTTTGGTAACTCGGGAGAAATCTCTAACGGACCTTCAGGGGATGGTGAGGGCTGCCCCCCGGTGTGTCGGACTTGCACCGATTAAAACCCCCGGGATGTTCCTTCTCCCGCCTACCGATTGCGAAGGGCAAGACTGAGCCATCTTACTCGGCACCTGGTGACGTCTGGCCTTTTGGAGGCCCCTACTACTTGGCGAGGGGTGGTTAAATAGTTGCCATCCCCCCGCGTACTCCTAACACATTGGCGGGGAGAGTGGTGTAAAGTGCCACCCTCCCCTCATCTCCATATGTGTATTGCCCTGAAATCTTGCTCTTAGAGTGGCGATCAGTCACATCATATAAACCCAAAGTGGATACAGCCTGTAATATCTCTCTGCTCATGTCGAAAGGGGTATAGCGTGACGATATATTAAAATTACATTATAAGAGCTTAAAAATAAAAAAATATATAAATTTTGTCGCGTACCATCCCTATGTGCGACAGGCCATATGAGGATTTTTTCAAGTAAAAAAAATCTGATTTTGAAAACGAAATAACAACATTGTTTAACGACGCATTGTTTGAAACAGTATGACATTTAACTTCAGTCACACTTGCTGGAAAACAATGATAAGGCCTATAATCGAGCCCGCCTGCCTAACAAATACCTACCGATTCACTTGAACCGACTCAGACGCGAATTTCACTCCTTGGCGGATAATATAATGGATTCGACACATCAAACCGCATCATACAATGAATGTGCTACGCGTATCAGTCAAAAAATATTATTAGTATAGAAATGTATGAGATGACGTCTGCTTGACCTTTCTGTCACCCATTAAAACCGTAGCGTGTAAAGCGTTTGCCGACGGTGCGCCGATACTCTCGAAGCATGGCACGCATTGTTGATAAAACAATACAAGCAAATTTCTAAATAATCTACAGGTCATTCCTCTTTTATATTCGTTACAAACGGGTATGAAACGCAATTGATAATTCTGGTGGACGAGGTAGAGTGTATCATTTCGAGCCGTGCCTAACATTCTAACGACCGGTACCCACGATACGTTGTGAATGTGTTGCGGCGTGATTAGTACACTGTTTTATTAAAATTGTATTAAAAATGATTACTAAGTGGTATCGGTATTGCAACGTATGCACCCCTCTCAGGTTTATCTCGCGAAGTCCAAGTGCGCAGCGTGTGCGAAGTAGCACCGGAGCATACCATGTGTCAAACAATGGATATTTATAAGTAAAACCTCCTGAATAGGACCACGCGCGCGGGTTTGCGGAGTCACAGCTTTACGGTTTCTCACATCCCAGCTAGGACTAAGAAGTTCTCTAACTCCTTCTTTTGCCGTGTCGTTGGGGTGTGGAATGGTCTTCCAGCGAGCGTGTTCCCATCATCCTATGATATGGGATCCTTTAAGCGTAACGTGAAGAGATATTTGTGCAGGCCGGCATGATCGCTGCGACTACCGTTGGGTTTTTCTTGCCTATCGATAGTCGTTAGCGTTTTTTTGGCTGCACCATGCTTACCATCATATATGGTGCAGTCACTGTGTCGAGTCAGAATAAAAAAAAAAAAATAACGCTAGAGCGATATCTCTCCGGCACTTCAACGCGTTGTGTATACTGCCACTGACACGGTCATGGCATGAGCGAAATAAAGTGCAGTGGGTTAGCTCGCTAATGATTTGTCATTAAAGTAAGTGAGTTTACGTCCCTCGGGCTCGAACTAATATCGCGGCCACACCATTAAACATATTAACATCTATTAGTTCTGGGTAAACTTTGTACATAATGTCAAAGTTGCTATTTGAAAGTGTAAGCATGTTTTGCGACGGTAGTTTAACACGTTCCCGCCGGCATGTACCATTAATGGTACATTGAGGACTATTCCATCTGTCAGCGTGTACCATTTATGGTACATACATGATTATCCTACCGGGCGGCAAGTATCATTAATGGTACAATGAAAGAAATCAATTTAATTTGTATGTTTTGCTAATAAAAAGAAAAACAGTTTGCAAATGAACGCAGGCATAGTCGGAAGAAGCACTTAATAAGAGATATGCGATTACGTGCAACCGGCGCCTCCCGATGAGACAAATTTGATTTTACAGAGCCGTCAGATGCCGAAGACAGCGAATTCAGCCGCCGGCGGGAGCGTGTTAAACTAATTCGCGGTTGGATGGAACCGATGCGATTTTGTATAGTAAACCAATATGTCTTAAGTAGGTATTAGCAATAATTACGTTGTTATTATTGATACAAAAACTGGGTCAACTAGACACTATTTGATTTGGCTTTGTTTTGATTTTATTTTTAATTATTTGTAAACATCAAAACGCTTGAGAGAACTTCGTGGAACTGCGAATAAAATTTCTTCCAATTTCAATCAAGCGTAAAATATTGTTCATTTTTGTATTCTACTCTGGTGGATTTGTATACGGATTTCATTGGAATCCCCTTCCAAACCTAGGCTTTGTTTTATGTGAACTAGTCAGTCAAAAAAAGAGCTCGATTTATTTTACAAGCTTTTATTCAACTTCCAATGAACATATGTATGTTTGTTTGGACGGAAACTTGCACTCAAATGAAAAAACTTTTTTAAAGTTATTTAATTTACTTATATATATCTATCTACCAGGGATGTTAAGGAGCTTCGACTCCGACTCCGATAAGTCGGAACTTCCGATCGTTATTACACCTCCGGTTCCGAAACTTTTTAATCGGAGGTATTCATCGGAGGTCACCACCACTGATGTAGTCAATTCATTTGATTTTACTTTATATGTTGTTGAAACATAATATCAATTAATCAAACAATCAGTGCTACTTAATTTTTGTTTGCTAAATGTACATTTAAATTTATTACTAAAAGGTTTTTTATTTTAGATTTACATTAAATTAAGTAAAATACAAATTAACACAAAAACAACCCTGCAGCAAATTTGATTTAATTTGTTCACTGGACAATGTTCACTGGTGGATAACGGTTTCTGATATATCCAACACTTTGTGAACAACAGCTTTTATTTGCCCAAGTTAGGTTGTGTTGTGTTGGGTTGTGTTGTGTTGGGTTGGGTTGTGTTGTGTTGGGTTGGGTTGTGTTGTGTTGTGTTGTGTTGGGTTGTGTTGGGTTGTGTTGACCCTAGGCAGAAGTTACACAGCTTGCAGCGGTTGATGGCTATACGGATCGCACGCGGCTACAGAACCATCTCATATGAGGCGGCGACGATCTTGGCACGCTTTCTGCCCTTTAGTATTCAGGCGGAAGTGGACTCGGCAGTGTTCAACCGAGTCCGCGAATTCCGTCTGAGAGGCGAAAGCGTGGCTCCCGTGGTGCTCGAGAGGCTGAAGGCAGAAGAACGCCGATCAGCCCTGAGAATTTGGCGCGTTCAGCTGGATGAGGTGCGGTGCATGCGCCAGCGCGTGGTCGGTGCCCTTCTGCCGAACCTCGAAGCCTGGCTCAGTAGTCGAAATCACGTCACCTACCACCTGACACAGGTACTTACGGGACACGGATGTTTCCCTGAGTACTTGTGCAGGTTTGGACGAGAAGTAACGACCGAGTGCTACCACTGCTGTTCGGACCTGGATTCCGCCCAACATACGCTCGCACATTGCCCGGCGTGGGGCAATGAGCGGCGGGACCTGGTCCGAAGGATCGGACACGACCTCTCCCTGCCAGCAGTGGTGTCGGCAATGCTGGCAGGGTATGACAACTGGAGGGCCGTGGTCTCCTTCTGTGAAGATGTCATGTCCCAGAAGGAGGCCGCAGAGCGAGAACGGCAGAAGGCCGTTCGAAGGAGACACCAGGGTGCCGGCAACCGCCCTGGCACATCAGTCCCAGCCGACCGGTCGATCCACGACCAGTTGGCTGATGTCTTTGGGGTCGTGGCTGCTCAGGGTGGGGGCCCTGAGCAACTGGTTTAGCGGCCCCCGAGAAGTTGGCAGGGCATTGTGGCGTGATCTGCCTAAATACAACGAGCAGTATCGGGAAGCGTATCATCTTCCCCCGAGTTTGTGCCCATCGGGCGCGGCGCGACGGGGCTGTGGCGAATTGATTACAGGACCCACAGTCCCCGCCAATGCGCAGAAGTAGTCACCTTGGGGTTTTTAGTCGGTATAAGTCCGACACACCTCGGTCGCGCAACCCCCCTGTGCGGCTGAGACGGTCCTATGAGGATTTTCCCCAAGTAAAAAAAAAAAAAAAGGGTTGTGTTGACCCAACTTGATATACGCCGGCGATGCGCTTGAGGGAGCGTGCCGCCCAACTTATCCAGGCGAGAGCGCTGTGTGACCCCGGGGGTTTTAGTCGGTGCAAGTCCGACAACCAAAAAGCTCCCTGAGGTCCGTTAACAATATTCCCCGGGCTATCAAAAAAAAAAACCTGATATACGCTTGGAAACAGTCTCGATCCTCAACATCTGTCTACACACGAGGGAGATGTGGAGGGAAATGGATTATGCTGTTGTCAATTCAAAAGTTCTGGCTTATACTTTCGAAGACATGTATCAATCCTGCACCATATTAAAATGGGATCAAATTTAAGTTATAATAAATAACATATCTTCACGCTATCACGCTATGTGAGCAGACATACAATAGTGGTTTTATCCACTTTCCGCTTAAATGTCATGGACTACGCGACCAGTAGCTCAGGTAATCGCTTTCTCACGGTACTATGAAAATGTTAATAAGAAACAGCAATTTTTATTGTCTGTGTATTTGTAAATTGATCACTTTCTAATTAAAAAGGTTCAGTGAATAATGTTTTTATTTGTCCCTTAATAAAACTATTTTATTCAGCCGTCACTTGTGACTGACATTGCCTCCGACTCCGATTCCGACTCCGAATCCGACTCCGATAAATCAAATTTAAAAACTCCGACTCCGACTTCGGTTCCGATAAAACTGCCTCCGTAACATCCCTAATATCTACATAGGAAAACCTCGCGATAAGTTTTTTATTTCATATAAATTATGTAATGTCGTTATATGTTGATAGTTAAATTTTTAAAGGAAAAGTTTATATTTTTAACTCATTTAAATAGAAACTAGTTAAAAAAACGAACTATCGCGTTGCCGAGTGTGGAATCCGGTACTTACTTGGTCACTACAGCCCCTTTAAATACACCTAAACTATTAAAAAATTGTCTCTAAACAGATATTATACCTATATTTAATATCATTTTTTTATATATATAACTTATAGCCGAACGGTTGACCTCAATCACACCTGGTGGAAGGTGAAGATGAGTCCGATGATGAACCGCGTTGGCCTAACAAATGCCTATTCACTCTTCTTTTATAGTCCCAGGTCATAAGATCGCGGAAATATGGCCGCTGGTAGCATATTCCACTCCTTAGCTGTTCGCATGATGAATGTAGAAGCGAATCTTCTCGTGCGGATATAAGGAACATCCACCACATACGGATGGTACCCGAAACGATGTCTTGTGTTTTTGTGATGGAATGGGGCTGGTGGAATAAAAGAATGTAGTTCCTGAGAACATTCTCTACCGTGCAACCGGTAAAAGACCGCGAGGCAGGCAACTCTACGTCGATTCGTTTCATTTAAAATTATTTTATTTTATGCAACTCGTAATAAATTAAAAATAATGTAATAATTAAATTAAATTAAAAAATACAGAAATTTAAATATAAAACAAGAAAAAATTGATTTGAAATTTAGCCGGTGGAAATTTTGTCTGTTTCTAATAACAGCCAAAATCTCCACTCATGTACTAATCTTTGTATGTACCAATCTTTTAAGCCGAATGTTCACATTACTATTAGTTTTTATGCCTGAAGTATCAAAATTGATACCTTTTTTTTTTAAATAAATATGTAAAATAAATATTGTGATTTTTTTTAGCTATTTTTCCCTTCATCTACACACTCAAGCAAACACAGTAATATTAAAAAAAAATCACTTTCGTAAATCAGGCTACTAAGAGTTAACAAGCTCTCTAATATTGACAGAACTCAGAAATATCAGTAAAAGAAGATGCAACTATTCCCCTTTATTTGCCTCTTCCATTAGTAAGGTAAGCCTTTGCCATTTCGACAATGGGCTTAGTAAAAAGCAATCCCTCACAATGTTCCTAAGGTAGCCTCGAAACCTGAGAAACTTAAGATAATCTTCAAGAAACAGCCTATACACATTTATCTAACTTTATGTCTGCCAGTATTTCAGAACGAGTTGCATTTTGTAGATTAAATAGAAATTGAAATTTTAATGCGTTTTAGTATAGAATAGCTACTTAATCTGTACTGGCTGTGGTAGCTTCTTTTTATCTATACTCGACCCAGTGACTCCAGCACATCTGATGATAAGTATGGTGCAGTCCAAAAAACGACAATGAATATCGACAGTCAAGAAAATCCCATCCGTATTCGCAGCGATCATGCTGGTCTACAAAAATATCTCTTCACGCTACGCTTAAAGGACCCCATATCATAGGACGGTGGGAACACGCTCGCCGGAAGACCATTCCACATCCTAACGACTCAGCAAAAGTAAGAGTTAGAGAACTTCTTAGTGCTAGCTGGGATGTGAGATACCGTATAGTTGTGACTTCAAATAATGGTGATAATGGCCTAGCGAATAATAGATCGATTTCCATGCGCGGGAGCACGAAGAGTTGTAGGTTCGAATTTCGGAAAGTACTACCTCAAGGTTTTTCCAGATGAGATGTGGATTTAGGCACCTCATGCTCAAAACCTCAAAACATCGTGAGGTAACCCGAATAGCATCTTATTTAAATGTCATGTGTAAGTGTCCTGAGAACGGCGATCAGCTGGGCTACTGGTCACGTTGGACACGACTTATAACCACGGATACAGCCATTTATGTATCACTACTTACCCCACAAGGGACATAGCGTAACGATGTGTTATTTTTATTATATAACTACTTCATTTTTAATGAATAACGAAGTTTAAGTTAACAGGAACTTTTTTTATAATAACAAATCATTTTTTGTAACAGAGGGCTTACATTTCGATCATCGAAACTGCTTTTAGGAAATTTACAATATATGGAAATGATATAAACTTTCGAAATATCGCACATTTTACAGTTTTCTACACTTATAGATGAAAGACATTCGAATGTCACTTTGTCTAAGCTTTGTAGCGATAATATATAGTATGATCATAATAAAATCCTGGCCAATTTCGGCCTTGGCGACGATTCCAAATCATATCAAGCAAACTCAGGCGTAGGTGAGTTTACTGATGACTTGTGTAACCCACATTAGCGCTGAATGTCCTTGAACATAACGAGCATATCAGGACATCGCTAAGTTGTAAGAAGCGGCCACAGGGGGACGGACCTTAAGACGATCTTGCTTCTCATCCAACTGTAGCCTACATCTCGTCTCAAACTTGGCCACCATGATCTGCACAAGACCTCTTCACTCCAAGCGACGTTCCGCGTGTTTCGCTACAAAGTTGGCCCAATATTGGCTTTAAGGCTGAGATTTATGGACGCTATTTCTCCATAAATAAATTCGTTTTGACAAAAAACTAAATATATAATAGGAACTTGAGTATAGCAAGATATTCGCAAAGCCAAGTCCATGTTGACAAAATCGGTGACTTACCGAATCCTTTGACACTCATTCGATAGTATAAAGTGTGATGTTTTAGTAAAATGTAAGCGAACTTAAAGTTGCGTCTATAACTTAGCTTAAGTGCCTCATTAGATTACCTTTAAACCTTAAATATTGTCCACTGGCTTTTATTTTACCGCACTGCAACTCTGAGAAAAATATATATAGTATAAATATAATATTGTGGAATCGGGGCCACAATTATCTTCGAATAATAAACAGTTCTTGTGTATGGAATTTATACTCACTAGCATATTATTATATGAAAGCATATTCATTTTTAAATTATTAAACATATCCCTCACGATATCCACTATGGTGGTACAGTAATTAATTATTGAAAGAGTAGAATAAGGGGCACTACACACTGTCACAAGTTAGATTTTAGATTATATATAACATAGTTTTAATAGATTCATATCCGAATAAGTTATTGAACACCAGTGACTAATGAAATTTCAGGAAATAATGTTTAGAAAGTTTACTAGAAATTCTATTCACTCCACTCTAATCAATTTCTACACAGTATTTCAGTGACGTGCATAGAGTATTTGGATAGGGTAGGCAGATTCACATAATTGATGGGAATATTATGCAATGATAATAAATATTATATTACTTTCATAGGAAAAATAGATGGCGTGAAAATAGAATAGATAGAATATAAAAGGTTCCTTTTTTTTATTAAATGATAGCAATTTATTCAAGACTTATATATCGTAAGGGCATGCAATGCTTTCATGCATTTATGGAATGAACCCTACTGCAGTATTTCTACTACTATGACCGGTGGTCGTGGGTGTGGTTGTAGAAAGACACGGATTTTGGCGTATTACTGTTTATTTGCACTTTACCGGCACACCGAACTGCGACGCACACGCACGTTCTCTAGCCTCGGGTCTCGGTAGTCGACTGAATTAGCAAGCATCCCGTGCGCGCGCGCTTCCTCTTACCCTGTGCGTCCCATAACACCCTAAGGAGCTTAAGGGCGTTTAACACATGCACATATCGGGCGGCGTCTACATGCTATACTACCAATTTAAATTCATATGCATTTTTATATTCTACTGTATATTTAAGATAAACATAGATTGATATATTGAATGTTGAAGTGGTAGGGCGATTGCCCGAACTGGGTCATGACTACGGCCTGTCGCATTTCGGAATCAGTTTGTGTATATCAATTTGTTTACATACTTAGAGACCTTCCGTCGTGGCATTTATGGGCCGACATTGCGATGGTCATTGTTACCATGTATATACGGACTACACTGTACTTCCAATCAGGTGCAAAATAGTCACTTTGCGGAACCAGTATAAAAAATATATATCTAGTTTTTTTTTATATCAGCGTTTTTTACCGATTCCAAATATATATACATATATTACTAGATCACCAAAAAATGTCGCTTAAGCCAAATAGCCTTTCACTCCTCGATATAAAGAATAGCAAATACAACAAAGAAAAAATAGATAAGCAGACATTTTTTTCTCACCATAGTTCTAAAGGAGCCGAATATACAAGATAGAATATCAATATCATAAATATGATAACATCACAAGATATGGGCGCTTGTTAAACAAATATTTCAAATTTTTGACAGTAAAAATATTTTTGCATTATATTGACACTGCGAACGCGTCCCTAGATCCATTCGCCAGGTGGCTCATTGTATAAAATATTAAAGAAGCAGTTATAATATGGAGGAAGATGATAAGGCAGTCAATCGATACTCATTAAAGCAAATTGCAATATAAATGCTTTCGTGTCTTCGTACTTTTTGTCGCTGTGTGAAGTGTTGCTAATCCTACTTTTTTAAATATAAACTTAATTATTATTAAATGATAGATTGGTCGAAATGATGATGATACTCTATTGATTCCTTCCTTGCTGATTTCTATCCGTCGACGCAATAAATGGGAGTCAGCTGAAATCAGCGCTGAGTGGCTCGGCTGGTCGCTTAGCATTTGCTGAGCTGACTTCCCTTTGGCGCATTATCACTACACAGGGTATTTGCTTTTATTATTTTCTGTTCTTATTAATCTATTCTGCTGGGTTATATGTTATGGTCTGTGCCAAATAAATGATTTTATTATTTTCTTTATTTATTATATATACAATATTGTTACATTTTAAAATAAATACATATAAACAACATATACATTTTAAAATATAAAAACATGTAGACCTACAGGGGCGAGGCCTAAGGCCCAAGCCACCGGTAGTTAGGAGCTCAGAGTGAGGAACCTCCTAACAATGCGTGCCGTATCGAGTAGAACTGCCTTCTGTATCAGGCCCTTGATCCAACAACCAAGCGAGAGCCTCTTAAGGTGGTAATCGAAGCTCTTTGCAATCAGCCCATTAGTCGATAAGACTATCGGGACAATAATCGTAGAATCTACATCCTACATGCTGGTAATCTCGTGTGCGAGGTCTAAATATTTTGATAGTTTTTCTTTCTCAGCTTTTACGAGATTTTCATCATGTGGTATGGTGATATTAACGAGTATTGCCCGGCGAGCCGACCGATCTACTACCACAATGTCAGGTCTATTAGCAAAAATAGTCCTATCAGTGATAACAGATCGATCCCAGTACAGCATTGCACGACCGTTTTCAAGAACTGATTTATTATTTGAACTGATATATTATTATTAAATTGATCATGACCGCAGAACAGAAGTACATAAACTG
The DNA here is from genome assembly GCA_036320925.1 of Automeris io. Lineage (NCBI taxonomy): Eukaryota > Metazoa > Arthropoda > Insecta > Lepidoptera > Saturniidae > Automeris > Automeris io. The sequence continues at coordinate 977,935 of JAUDJH010000030.1, read as the reverse complement.
ACATAGTGACTCGTTTCGGCCTGTCGCGTTTCGGGGACTATCGTGTTTACATACAGTTGTTCAAATATCTGGAGAGTTTCTGTCGTGCTATATGAGGACCAACAGGGTGATTGCGATTATTACTATATTTGTCCCTTAGCAGTGGTCGCCATCCTTGGACTACATTCTTCATTCCATCTAGCGCGGTGTATTTACTTTGTTAAGCCAATGTCAAAAATAATTGCTAAAAAATTGTCAAATTAAAACGAGATATTACTTTGGTACGAAGAAAGAATATAAAGCAACCGACTCTAAATCTATCAAAATTGTAAAACGGCGATCAGATGATCTACTGGTCACGTTGGGTACAACGTGTAAGCCCAAAGTGGTTCATAACTGGTAGGATGTATTAGTTGAAAATTTTAGTTTTCAGGCATTGTAACAAGTCATGCAATTATTCCACGCTAAAAAAAGAAGAACAGGCCCAACGTAGTCGTCCAAATCCTGCTCAACCTATTTGGGTTGAATTCTGCTAGATTAATTGTTTATTTAATTAACATTTTAACTACAATAGTTGCACTAATAAAGAGATAAACATTATTCCTAATAAATTTATAACATAGTGCTCTATATATAAAGTGAACACCGCGTGGATTTTTTTTTATTACTGACTGGTTGCGCTTGACTTCAATCTCACCTGCCTGAAAGTGATGATGAGGCCGATAATGGAGCGCGCTAACCCAGCAAATACCAATTCATTGGATCTTTGAAGATTCCCTTGTCATAATATGTTGGAAAACTAAACGCAGGAAGCGAATTCTACTCCTTGGCTGTTCGCAGCCAAAAAGAGGGGGCAATTCTAATTTCAATATAACAGTATGTTAAAAAATACAAATAATGAAGAAAATAAAAAAAAGTAAAATTGAAAAGTTATGGATAGAGACGTAAAATATTGTAAATGACTTATTTAGACTGTTATTAAATAAATCCAGTGTCTGGCACTTATAAATATATAATTTTGAAAATCATCCGAATTACGACGATATCGAAAGGGTATTTTGAGTTTATAATTATTAATGGTTTTTTTTATTCTATTTATTTAAGGGACTTTTACGTGTGTACGTATGTCAGCCCCATCGTACCCTAATACAGAAATACCTAACGTATGACATATGGTGCCATTGATCTGAACAGGCCAGACGCCTCGTCAGATAATAGTTCTGTTAAGATTTTCTTAAACATCCCGATGTCAAGTCTGCTCAGATCAAAGGCACTCACAAATGCCTCTCTCACAGATTCAGATCGGACACATTCCAATTAATGGAATTAGTCTTCAAAATAATTAATATTAAGAAATAACCAACATTCAAAATTAAACTAATCAAAAAATTCATTTCAAATATAACTAGGGGATAAACCGCTAACTATTCATAAATAATGTTATTAAGTTTAAATTAGTTTCGAAGGGTTGTACGTGCTCTTAAAGTGCAAAACTTTGTCCCAGCCGCAGAGCTTAATATGACTTACGATTTTACCAATGTGAACATCAATATCTATGAAGTAAGTAAGTATATATGTATATAAATATATGTGCATAAAGTATAATAATACAAATTACACTTGAAGTGTGGTAAAAGTTTAATGTTGTTGTTAAGAGATGTCACTGCTTGCATTGTAAATTGCGTTGAACAAGTTTTCTTTACTTATTTTCTTATTAGTTTGCGATTATAAATTTAACTTTTTGAATATAGAATAGATTTTAATTAAAGTTTATAGTAAAAAATTGCAATAAACGAGGTTATACTTTTAAATAGAAGTTAGCTAAAAGACCTCACCTGATATGGTGAATGCACCTGTTGCTGCCCGTACACCTGCGGATCGTCAACCTGTGCTGGACTATTTGGACTTACCATCGGTGGTTTCTTCTGCACCTACTCCTGCTGAGGGGGTGACTACTACTGATCAGCCCGGTAAGAAAGTTCCTGTTGTTTCTTTTTCAACCTCTGACATGGGGATGATTACAACTAATAGTCAGTCACACACTAGGCCTATCCTTCGCATACAAGTGCTGGACCTATGGGATACTGCCTTGATTGACACTGCCGCTAAGTGTTCTGTAGAGGGGCACAAACTTTATAAAATATTCAAAGAGAAAAAGCTTTCTTTTGATTCTAAGGAAGTTCAAGTGAAGCTTGCTGATGGAATTATCCAATCATGGGAGATTTTTATTTACACTGTCAGTGTCACGCTCCCGATGAATAAGGTTGTACAGGTTAACTTTGTTGTCTTTCCGGAAGCAGACAACAATGACACACTTCTGGGGGTTGATTTCCTCCGTGCTACAGGATTGGTTATAGATTTTGCTGCTTCTTCTTGGCATTTTTCAGGAAGCTGTGGAACTTACCCGCTCGAGTATGAAGATGACTTGAAGTGGATCGATTCTGTCGCCGTGTCATCTATGCAGATAAGAGACGACGACGGTCCCATGCTCATCTGTGAACAACGCCAGCAGCTCACCACGGTTTCTTCAAGCCAGGAGGAGAGCCCACTTCCTTTGCTGAGCATCATATTGCTCAGTGACTTCGGACGCGAGTTACGTACTCCTTTCGATGCCAATCATGATCTTCGGGCCATTTTGAAGAAAGAAGCCTACATACCTCAGGTAACGCCTTACCTCGACAGGTTTGTTGCCTCATTGCAGGAGATTCGGGAACGCGTTGAGAAGCAGCAGGACCTTCGGAAAGGGTATGCTGACGCTTCCCGTCGTTCGTCGCCTGTCTACAAGGTCGGTGATTCTTTTCTGGTGACAACTCACGCCTTGAGAAACGCTCCAAGAGGACACACACGTAAGTTCATGCCGTTGAGAGACGGCCCTTATTTTATTAAGCGTGTTCTCAGCCCTACCACCTATGAAATCGCTGATGGTCAGGGCCAGGCGTTCGGTCACTTCCATGCATCCGACCTTTCTGCGTTTGTAGGCGCGCAAGCCGCTCTTCAGCCCGTTCGACCAAGACGTCAACGAGGCAGGCCTCGTAAGGTGCATATTGCTTAAGTGCGCTTACGTCTTTCGGAAGTTTGTCAATTCATCTCCGAGTCGGACTAGATTGTGAATTGAAGGAGGAGAGTGTAGCGCGCACAGTTAATAATAATGCGCGCGGGCAGTGGCGAGGCATACGGCACTCGCCCCTCACCGCGCCAGTCTTAATTTGATGATCGCATGAATGGCCGCGCGCTCCCACGCTCCGCGATCGCGTTCCGAATTTCACGATAAACTGCACCGCGCAACGCGCGAACGGCACAATATTAGATTATTATAAAATTTACATACATTTATAAAAATACCAGGATATTGAATATAAATATTTAAAGACGATTGTGAAAAGTGAACAATGATTCATTTCTTGTTTTTACAATAATAACTTCTATAACTATGCATTTCTATAAAAAAATATATACTGGATCTAATTTGTTGAGTTGACTTCACTGCATTGCACCTGATGAAAGGTACTGTGTAATCCTAGAACGGTAACGATCGGGCTGGCTGAGCACCTCAGTGTTCGTCCTCTCGCCCGGTTTAGTTGTGAAGATCTATCTCAGCTATCAACGTATTGCCCAGTTAGAAAAAAAAGTAACGATCGCCAAAGGACGAAAATCCGTTGAAATTCACCATTGCTATATCGCCCCACATATACCACGATGGAAGGTCTCTACGTATATAAACAACTGGATGTTATAGTGTCTTTGTTTGTAAAATTACTTGATAATATCAAACATTTATAAATAAAAACATTTTTTCCGTTTATAGTTTTTTTATAATTTACAGGGGGTGTCTGAGCCCAATTACATTCGGTGGAAGATAGAAATAGACTAGTGATGAACCAGCTAAACCTAACCAATGCCTATTCACTCTTCTCTTAAATTATAAGAATGTGAAAATATCTTCGCTGGAAACATATTCCACTCTTTACTACTGAAGATTAAGAAATTCTAAATTTAACTTGTTTGATGTTTTAAAAGTGGGTGTAATCGATTGGTCAAAATCTTTTTCGTGTTTTTTTGTTACATTTTTATATCGTAGGTACACAAAAATCAATATTTATTAAGAGATAACATTTATACTAAAAGAATTTTCTTCTCATCTGTACAAAAACTGTAACACTACTTGGCACTCTTTCGTTATATGCGTTCTGCATAATACTTAACCATATATTTTAGCGGAAAAGTGCTCGCTGTTATGAAAGAATGTGTGAAAAGTGTGAGTTAGGAAACCCTTGAATGCGTTAGGCATTGACTTTTCCATTGTTAAAGAAAAAACGTGGAATTTACACGTACCATAAAAAGAGAAACCTTTGTTATACGTGCTTTTATAATAAAACACGAGTCTTTCATTAAAAAATGATATAGTATTTTTGTAAAATTATATTTCAGTATCCTCACGGTAATTTCCTTCTCCAGGAATAACTGTGTATTTAAACTAAAAAAGAAAAAGAGTAAATGTAAAAATGGTGCTTTTTGCAATACACCATAATGTTTAAAGCGTGTTCATTTTCATTATCAAAGGAATATTAATTACAACAGCTAAATCTAGTTGATCGAATTACCTAGAGACCATCAGTCGTGGTATATGTGGGCCAACATAACGGCGGAGACTCTCAAAGAATTTCGTTCTTTGATATTTGATATTATTTTTGGACTACACTGTATAAATACAGTGGTAAGCAACTATACGCACTCACTCTGAGGCAACCTTGAGTTTCTTTCGGCGTTTCTCAAGGTAGTCCCTTCCGAAATGCTAGTAGATCACCCGTAGGGATAGTATTTTTATTTGGCTGGCGGTCCAAGTCGAGGTTTGTACCCACAGGGGTGCCCTTGCATTACCACCCAACCAGTGCCGAGCATAGGGTATTTGAACAGGGTTTGCAGATTTAGATACTTAATGTGAATATTATATAATACTAGCTGACTCGGCAAACGTTGTTCTGCCATATAAATTATAGCAGACCAGCCACGCTTTGCTGTGACTGGTTTTTGAATAATTACTCAATCCAGTCAACGGATAGCGCCATCTTTTAGAAACTGTAAATTATGACTGCTAAATAATAAACAAATAATTTGCAATAAAATAATATTGCGACTATGAATTGAGATGAAAACTATCCTATCTTTTAAATTACATCAAACTTCACGTGGTGTGTAAATTTCATTAAAATCGGTTTAGTAGTTTAGGAGTCCATCGCGGACAAACATCGTGACAGGAGATTTATATATGTAAAGATATTATCTATACTATCTCTAGACACGATGGTCGGTATCGGCGCTGTTCATTGGCCTAGAATTGACAGCTGTCACTAGCGTCATATGAACGAACCAAAACTAACCCAAGATATCGCACAGAATAATAATTAACTTTCCCATAAATATCATTAGAATGACGAAACAATAGCTTTTATGGTTGTTTCTTTGATTTCAGAGAAACTCATTTGTTATTGTTCATAAAACTTGTATAAGCACATTATAAAACAACCATTTCTACAGCTATTTACAAAAGAAAATGGATAAATTAAAATTTGAATTCACAATTGTAGCTGGAGATGATTCAAAAACCAATATAATTGCAATAACTTCAATCTCAACAAGTAACGGTCAGTCTTACATAGTCCCAAAAGAAATTCAAGCTATAACATTTCACCCTAAAATTAAGGAATCTGATGCGTATAAAAAAGTGAAAGCCACTCTGTGTAAAAGACATGAAAAAAGGCAAGTGTGGATTACATTATCAGAAGATTCAATGAGGTATTATAGGGACACGGATGGGAACATTCGGATTAATGATTACTACCTACAGGAAAAAACACAAAACGTTGAAAGCATGCAAGATGTTGTCATGTCATCTGGGATATCTGAAGAAACTTTAACAAGAATTTTAGAAAAAATTTCATATACAATGAGTGATGCTATGCAAAATCGAGGACAAAATTTAAAAAAAATATCAGAAAAATTTGTTATTGAAAAATTTACTATAAACAACTCAAACGTGACTCAATGGATGCAAATTTTTGAAAGTGAGTGTGAACGGTTAGAAATAACAGAAAATATTGGAAAAATAGAAGTTTTCAGATTATTTTTAGATGGCTCATGCTTAGATTGGTACAGCTCAATGCTCATAAAACATACCATAAACTCAGACTGGATAATTTGGAAAAGGACTTTTTGTGAAACTTATGCGGACAAAGGCTGGACACCTACCAGATATGCAATTTCATTCAGGTACATACAGGGATCTCTATTAGAATATGCTTTGAAGAAAGAAAAGCTACTGTTGGAAGTAAATAAAGCGATAGACAAGACCACCTTAATTGATCTTATTGCTACAGGGTTACCAAATTTTATAACAGATAAAATAGATAGAAATAATTTAAAAGAAACCAGTGATTTATTTAATAATATTAGAAGTTTAGAACATTTAGTTATAAATAAAAAAATAGTAAATAAAAAATTTACCAACAATGTAAATATATCAAAAGAAAGATATGAAAGGAAAAAATCATGCACAATTTGTGAAAAGGAAAATAAAGGTGTCCGTTACCACCCAGAATCATTATGCTGGTTTAAAAATAAAAATCAAGACACAGTAAAAAGAGATCAAATAAAAACTGTAAATAACTCCGAAATAGAAACAGAATTAAATAAAATAGATCCAAAAAACTAGTAGTGATGCCATTAATTAAAACTAAAATACTACTTGATGATCGTTTAGAAATTTTTGGTATATATGATTCAGGGTCAAATGTTTCCCTAATAAATTCAAAATTATTATGTATAAAAAATAATCACATAAATAATCAAGAAAATATAAATCTCAAGACAATTAGTGGCATGAAAAGTACAAAAGGAATAGTAAATATAAAAGTAAAAATATTTGATATAGAAAAAAATATAAATGTATTTGTAATAGATGGTAATAATTTTGATTACGATTTCTTAATTGGATTAGATTGCATAGAAAGTTATAAACTAATACAAAATGAAAAATTAGAAATAACACAGAAAAATCAAATCAGTAAGGAAGAAAAAGTAATTTCTAGAAAAATAGAATTAATTCCTGACTTATCAGGTAACACCATAAGGGAGAAGCAGGATGTTGAGAACATAGAAAAATATAAAATTAATTTTAATGAACACTTAAAAGTAGAAGATTTCGATATATCATTAAAACATTTAGAAATTGAAAAACAAGTTGAAATACAAAAAATTATAGAACAGTATAAATCCATTTTTGCAAAAGACAGATATGATATAGGGACTGTAAAAGAATATGAAGCCCGCATAGATCTAACAATAGACAAATATTGCAGTAAGAGACCATATCGATGTACTATTACAGATAAAAAGGAAATAGAACAACAAATTTCAAGATTACTACATAACAAGCTGATAGAGGAATCATATAGTCCTTTTGCAGCACCAGTAACATTAGCCTATAAAAGAGAAGAAGGAAAAAAAACAAGATTATGCATAGACTTTCGTGAATTAAATAAAATAGTTATTCCACAATCACAACCCTTCCCTTTAATCGAGGACTTAATGGTGAAAACACGGGATTGTAAAATATTCACAACATTAGACATAAATTCAGCATTCTGGTCTATTCCACTAAGAATAGAAGACAGACAGAAAACAGCATTTGTAACACAAGAAGGACACTATCAATGGACCTGTCTGCCATTTGGATTAAAAACATCACCAGCGATTTTTCAGAGGATATTGAGTAGTATAATAAGAAAATATAACTTATCAGACTTTGCAGTTAATTATATAGATGATATATTGATTTTTTCAAAAACTTTTGAGGATCATATCAATCATCTAAGACAATTATTAGACTCAATTCAAAAAGAAGGTTTCAGATTAAAACTATCAAAATGTAATTTTGCAGCAGATTCAGTCAAGTATTTGGGCCATATAATAAAAGATAATTCAGTAACTCCCTTGAAGGATAATTTAGTCGCAATAAAAAATTTTCCAATACCAAAAACACAAAAAAATGTTCGACAGTTTTTGGGAAAAATAAATTTCTATAACAAATATATACAAAATTTTTCAATCAAATTAGAACCATTATATAACTTATTAAGAAAAGGACAAAAATTTATTTGGTCAAAAACGTGTCAAGAAACTTTTGATATGATGAAAAACGCACTTTGTTCACAACCAGTTCTTTCAATATTTAGTACAGAACTACCGATAAATATTTATACAGATGCTAGTATATTGGGAATAGGAGCTGTCTTGAAACAAATACAGAAAAATGGAGAAGAAAAACTAGTAGCATATTTTTCAAGAAAATTAAATGAAACACAAAAAAGAAAGAAAGCAATATATTTAGAATGTATAGCAATAAAAGAAGCAGTAAAATATTGGCAACATTGGCTCATAGGTAAACCCTTCACAGTATATTCGGATCATAAGCCACTAGAGAAAATGAATATAAAAGCAAGAACAGATGAAGAATTAGGGGACTTATCATATTACTTATCACAATATGATTTTAAAATAGTATATTCCCCAGGAAAGTACAATCTGGAAGCAGACTGCTTAAGCAGGAATCCGGTGTTAGAGCCGCATAATGAAGATGATAATTTAAAAATAGTAAACTTAATAACATTAAAAGATATTATAGAAGATCAAGGGAAAAATGAACAAATAAAAACAATGAAAAAACAATTAAAATTTGAACATGGAATATACTATAAAAAAATAAAGAATAGAGAAAAGATTATACTGACAGAAGAATTCAGCAAGAAAATTATTGAAAGTATACATCGTAACTATTGCCACATTGGAAGGAAACAAATGGAAAGTAAAATAAAACCAACATATGTTGCTAAAAATTTAACAAATAATATAAAAATAGCCTGTGATAATTGTGAAATCTGTATAAAAAACAAATCAAGAGGAAAATATAAATACGGAGCAATGTCTCATCTAGGTCCTGCCACATACCCATTTGAAATAGTCTCCATAGACACAATAGGAGGATTTGGAGGTTCTCGATCTACAAAAAAATATTTGCATCTTCTTGTGGATCACTTCACGAGATATGCATACATATTAACATCAAAGACCCAAAATGCCAGTGACTTCATAAAAATAGTCACAAAAGTGTCGCAAGAAAATAAAATCGGTACCATTTTATCAGACCAGTATCCAGGAATAAACTCACAAGAATTCAAGAGATTTTTAGAACAAGAAGACATACAACTAATTTTCACTGCAGTAAATGCGCCATTTTCTAATGGTTTAAATGAAAGACTAAACCAAACGTTAGTCAACAAAATTAGATGCGTAATGAACGAAAACAATAAAAATAAGACATGGACAACAATAGCACACAAATGTATAGAGAAATACAATGAAACTGAACATACAGTAACAGGGTTTTCACCCAAATATTTATTACAAGGAAAAAATACAACAGTTATGCCAAAGGAATTGGAAAAACAAAACACACAAGATAATTTAAAAGAAAATAGGGATAAAGCTTTACAGAACACAATAAAATCACATCATTACAATAAAAAGCAATTTGATAAAAATAGAAAGCAATATAAATTGAACATAGGAGACTTAGTATACGTCGAAAATGGGAACAGATTAAACAGAAGAAAAATAGACGAATTAAGAATCGGACCATACAAAATAATAGATAAGATATCAAACTCAATATACAAAATAGATACTGGACACAGAAAAACTGAGTCAAATCTCTTTCACATCACCAAACTTATACCTGCACCAGATTTGATTTATCACAACAGTACTTTCGAAGATAGATTGGATAAACATGTCAGTGAAGCCGAATTACGAGAACTGTTCGACAATTCGCTTCCTCCAGGGGGGGAGATGTAAAGATATTATCTATACTATCTCTAGACACGATGGTCGGTATCGGCGCTTTTCATTGGCCTAGAATTGACAGCTGTCACTAGCGTCATATGAACGAACCAAAACTAACCCAAGATATCGCACAGAATAATAATTAACTTTCCCATAAATATCATTAGAATGACGAAACAATAGCTTTTATGGTTGTTTCTTTGATTTCAGAGAAACTCATTTGTTATTGTTCATAAAACTTGTATAAGCACATTATATATATATTAAGATGATAACAAATATAACATTACTTTCATAGGGAAGGTAGGTGGCGTGAAAATAAAATAGATATTAATATAAAAAGTTCCTTTTTTGTTTAAATTAAAGCAATTTATTTCAGACTTCTTTATCGTAAGGGCAATGCTTTCATGCATCTATGGAACGCCACTGCACCCTGACCCATAAACTCGCTGGCTGAGTACCTTCTATGCTCGCCCCCTAAGCCCGGTTGAGCTGTATAGGCCTTTCCCGGCCCTTAGTAAATAGTCCGTCATAAAAAAAAAATGTGCACTGTAGTCAAGTTATCGAGCAAGTGTAAAAAAATAGGCGTATTAGTTCACAATAATAGATCAGTGCTCTGTAAAGGTCTTGTCGATCACTTTAAAGTTATGGATAGGTTTTTAGGCGCAGGATTTCTAAAAGACATTGGGCTTTTTAAACTAGACGTAAAAAACGCTATAAGAATAATGAAACGCTTTTTGTGTGTAATTATTTAATAGGTGACAGAAATTAGTTATAGTCATAGAAGGGCAAAATGTTATGGCAAAATGATTACGATTATATTTTACGTTTTTACGTCTTTTACCATTAATATGACAGCATTTTGCTCAACTATGTTTTAAAACACTACAGAATCCCAGATTGTATACACATTTATGATTTCTTAATGTTTTAAATGGATTTAATCATGATTACAGAGCAAGAAAATTAAAATTAAGACTACATTTTATAATCGTTAATCATTAATCAGATTACCTTTTGTCCATCTCTGGTTATAGTCAGGTGGCTATAGAGATCCAATTACCGCGGCTTTGATAACCGCAGATCCAAAGAACAGTGAGGTACACTCATGCACCAGATACTTACCACGCCACCGGCGCCGCCGGCGGCGCCAACGACGACAAGTAAGGTTAGATCTGTCAACTGTAGTCTAAATGACGCAGTTACACTCCGATGCAGCCTTGAGTTTCTTTTGGCGTTTCTTCTCAAGGTAGTCGCTTCCGAAACGCTAGTAGATCACCGTTAGGTTTCGTATTTTTGGCTGGCGGTCCAAGTCGAGGCTCGTACCCACAGGGGTGCCCTTGCATTGCCACCCAACCCATAAATTGCACCCTCAGTGCTCGCCCACCTGCCCGGTTAGTTTGTGAAGACCTTTCCCGGTCGACAAAACGCGTCAATTCGAAAAAAAAAAAAAAAAAGGTGGCTATAGATAGGTTGCATAGACGAAAGAGGTATTCAGGGAGGATATTTTGCATTAAATTTTAATTCCAAACGTAAAAATAGTGTTATCTTATTACATAATTTCCAGACTAAGTACGGACTAAGGCATCACATGCTCAGGGAAACACCGCGAGGAAGCCCGTAAGGCATGTAATGGAAATGTCATGTGTTAGTGCCCAAACAATGGCGATCCGCTGCGTTACTGGGTACGTTGCGCACGATATATAAGTACAAAGTGGAAACATCTACTAATGTATGTCTGTTCACCCCGAAAGGGATATAGCGTGCCGATATATTTTTTTTACTTAATATTTTCATTAATACAAAATATATTACAGTCAACATATTTAGACGACAATTATATACTATAGCATGTAGACGTAACCTGATACGCAGTTGTCGCCCTAAGGGTCGTTAGGGTGTTACGAGACGTGCGGGGTAAGAGGATGCGCGCGCGCACGGGACGCTTGGAAGTTAGTCGACTACCGAGACCCAGGGCGGGAGTACGTGCGTGTACGTCGCAGTTCGGTGTGCCTTAAAGTGCAAATAAACTGTAAAACGCCAAATTCGTGTCTTCCTAAAACCACACCCACGACCACCGGTCATAATACATAAATTAATGAAAAGCAATAAATTTTTAAGTAGGTATTTTGTCAATCCTAAACAAGGATAATATACGAAGGGAAAACGAGTCAATACCTATTTACCTACAATTACGTTAAAGGAGCTTTATTTCCTTAATAATCAATCATGCGCCACACGCATTACGGTGTCGACACTTTTTACGGATCAATTCTCATTTGTTCATCATCTTTTCTTTATGATTTGTTAAGGAATAAAGTTTTAGACATTTTTATGAATTTCAAGAAGATATAAATTATTTTATTCTAAAGTATCTCCCTCGTCTATAAATTCAACCTGTATAAAAAATATTATCATTAACATTACGTATTTTAGGCCTCTAAAGGTGGACAAGCGTTTTTAACTCATATGTTTGAGTAAATGCGAATGTTTTGTCGTAAGGTTACTTTAAGGAAAATGTAAGTAAATACTGTCTAGTAATTTCACTATCAACACCAGGTACGAAAGGTGTTGATGTGGGTTTGACGTTACAATAGAGCTCTGTATTGAGTATTAGAAATGCTAGGATGATAAGTGCGTCGCTCCGTCTCTTGTATGTAGAGATAACTAAAAAATAACATCGAATTTTGATATTTGTACCTATCGATAGAATCCATATTCATATTATTAAATAAAATTATAATGGAGTCATGACTTTACATGTTTTAACTTCTAATTGAAGTAGATTTTGCTATCGTTATCGACAAATCAATATTTTAGGGTTCGTACCACAAAAGTAATATTGTTATAGTTTTTTTTTAATTAGCTACAAGTAATTGTAAGTAATTGGTAAGTACAGTGTAGTTCAAAAACGAAAGCGACCATCAAAGAATGAAAATCCATTGATAGTCTCCATCGTCTTGTCGGCCCACATATACCACGACTGAAGGTCTCTAGGTATATGAGTTACTGGATATACACAAGCTGATCACGAAACACGACAGACCAAAGCGAGTCACTACGACGGTCTTTACACTTGTGTACTGTGGTCATGAGCAAGTTCGGGCAATCGCCCTACCACCAAAAACACACACAGACACATTAAGCTATAGAGCTATCGTTGCTCTATTAGCCCTTTAAGTACATAGTAAATTACAAGTCAGTGCGTTCAAATATTTTTTTTCTGTTATGCCTGAGGTTGCGACAATATTTTAACAATATTATTTTCGTCACTGCCCTTGAGTCAATTTACTGACGTCTTTATACATACGCGTTTAAATTAATACACGTGAGAAATTACCGGGATATTTTTATTTGTTTAATCTGTGGATTGCTCTACTATGGAAAATCAATAATCATTTATGTCCAATCATATATACAGGATGTATAATTTTAAAGTATTTATTTTATAATGAAAGTTAATTCGATTAGTCTAATCCACGGATGAACAAATTTGACCCGCGGGCAGCTTTAAAGTCGTTGGTGGTCTTGTTTCGACCCGCAAAACAGAGTCAAATGAGTATAAATGTTAACTATACCACAAATGTCATAGCAAGCAATTTAATTATTAACATAACAATCGGTTTCTTCTGTGTAATTTTTCGAATATACAATACAGAGAGTGCTGAAGAGTTGTTTTGATGTGATGTGGTCTACATTTCTAGGGTGCACTTTACGCGGTTGGCTATTAGCTCATCCTCACACATTATGAGCTCAACAACTCGGAATAACAGTGCAGTTCTCTAAAACCATCTTGTTGCAGACGTAGTTGATGAATGGGCTTTCAGGTGCAGTATTACCTCTAGATTATGAAAAACGCACTTCTATGTCGGCATCGCAATGATGATACTTGCGTTACATTTGCTCATATATAGGTCACTGTACCTGCATATCATCAGTAGTCACGCCAAACGGCGTAACCCCAGAGCATTAAAATTAATAAAAAGGTAAACGCACTGAATCCCCAACGCCACCTGGCGAACATTCATTCATTCTTACTTTCTTAACGTTCTCGCATTTTTTAAACCAAACTCCGCATCGCATTCTTTTTAAACTAATAACATCGCATCGCATCCTTTCATTATAATCGCATATTAACAATTTCACACTCGCAACACACAACACAACTGCTCAAAAACCATACTCCACATTCGCATTAAAATACATACATAGTAAGTGGTAGTAAAGTGCCTGGAATACCGCTGTTCGGTAAGTATTTGATTTGTCTCAATTATCGCAATCTTAACTTTATTATAAATCATCCCGCCTACGAGGGTGCATTTTTGCAACGGCAAAAGTTAAGGCTTATCCCGGCCCGCGTAATCAGTTCAAATATTTACCTGTTTATCTCCTATTCCTATAAAAACATATTATTTCTGCAATTGGCCCACAAAATCTATGGTTGTTACCCTATGGTCTAAATTAACACTTAGTAGAAATTATCCCTCTCAACTGTAGTGATAATTGTTACACTGGTTCGCTTATTCCGTAACAGTAGATATTGCACGACTATGTCACATGATTAACGACATTGATACAGGCAAGCGCTCACGCGGAAAACGCTGGGACGAACCTTTCATATTCAAATAGATTCGCATTAGATACGGTCTATCGAAAATTCTCCATCTATTGGTCACGGCATTTAAACTTCACAAAAATGAATATCAAGATCATTACAGCACTCAGCTCCGAGGCTATTCTTCAAATTCTTCTTTGACAAAATATTAGTAGATACTCTAATACTGTCATACTGTAGATACTGTGTGTGTGTGTGTGTTTTTGGTGGTAGGGCGATTCCGCGAACTGGGTCAAAACCACAGTACACAAGTGAAGAAAAACTGTAAGACAGTCATAGGGATCAGCTTGTGTATATCCAGTAAACCATATACCTAGAGACCTTCAGTCGTGGGATATGTGGGCCGACATGATGACGGAGGCTATCAATGGCTTTTCATTCTTTGATGGTCGCTTTCGTTTTTGGACTTCACTGTACTTACCATCGGGTACTCTGTAGTCACTGTGTCGAGCCAGTGTAAAAAAAATACCTCCTAATCTGAGTCGAAATTGCCGGCAAACGATGAAGACGTAAAGTTGTCTGCCTCGCGATCTTCTACCAGTTGCGCTCTGCAGTGTTTTCAAAAACTTTATATTGTGACTCCATCTTCACCTTTTCACCACAAAATCACTTGACACCGTGATAGATCAAAAATTATTTGGATTAATTTTAAATTTAGTTTATTTGTGGGTCATTCTATTCTACTGCCAAAAAAACTTTACAAGCGACTGTATATTTATTATTTTGTTTTTTTTTTTTTATGGAAACCGGTATTAACCTTTAATTAGATACAAATGAATAAAAAATAGATATAAACAACAAAGGAATTATTTGATTTAATAGGCACGTCTAGCGCTCTCTTAACTGTGTATTTCGTATACTGTTGTTACCTTTAGATAGCAACGAAAATTAGAATTACTCGGCATCGGAGACTGTTATATGTTATTTTCATTTCGAATTGTATTTAATTCATGCCACTAAAAGGAAATGAAAATCAGTGAAGTGTGCAAACCGTTATTCTTGATTTTACATAGATTACAAAACAATCATTCCGCTTATCAGGTATAAATTAAAAAAAATATATAGTAACGTTATTTTCTGTTCATGAAAGTTTTTGTCGTGCTAATACTCTATCAAGTATACCGCGGGTATCATTAGAACACCGGCATTATAGTGAAATATAGTTCTAAAGATTTTTAATAACACATGTTTCCTTTGACTACTACACAAAATGCAGCCACTAATCTCTCTCATCCTAAAAGAGGTAGCGTAGTAATATATTATCATTGTTATAGCAACTAAAACGATATGTGATAAGTATAGTATAATAAGCGTTTTTGGGATGTCGACATAGTCTTGGTATTTCATTCCTTTAGACAATTGCTGAGAAATTTTATTTTATTATTTTTTTGTTATATTTGCTTTTTTATATATATCGACTGTGAAAGGCTATTTGGATTAAGCGACATTTTTTGGTGATATAGTAATATATATATCACCAAAAAATGTCGCTTAACCCAAATAGCCTTTCACCCGTCAATATGATTAGTTAGTTTCTTTTATTGTTTTGTGTCCCTTAGCTTGATTTTTGTTTTTTTTTTTTATTTTGTGGAAACTTTACTAGCTTATGTATCTTTGTTGTTTTTTTATTGTTAATATATTGCTGTATGTTTCCTTGAATATGTGAGATATAAATAAAAGAGCATTTAAAGGACACAATTAACATTATTTACAATTAATACATCTGTCGGATTACGGCGGAGTAACCAGACGCACTTTAAGCTCATTACGTACCACAAATACAAGTAGTACGTCAGAGTTTGAAACTGGATTCCTGTATAATATAATATTAACATTTAAAATTAAGTTATGTTAATCATTTTCCTCTACTACTCTTGAGTCATATCAGTTACGTCGACCACAGTGACGTTACAAATACGTGCCTATATGGGTGCGGAGTTTACCATAGTGACTCACTCACATCGGCCAGACGTATTTCAGGTCCATACGCCCAATTTCAGAAAGGATATATATTTTTTTCTCATTCGATATATTAATATGACTTTATTACCATACATCCTTGATGACTATGCCAGCTTTGTAAGGTATATTATGTAGTTGAAAATCACTTTTGGCGAAGTGAAAATTGTATAAATCGGTATATTATTTTGGTGTTAATCAACATAGGTACTTCCAATACAAAATTCATTCCTTGGACACTTCGCCAGTCCTGAGAAAGAAGTCTTCTCCTTAATTTTTCATTGTGACCACATTCCTAAATATTATTAAGCATCTTACAACGCTCACAAAGTTGGGAAATATTTTTTTATAAGAACATAATATCTATTTAAATGAATATCGATCGAACCCTAAATGCGACTACTAAAACGCCTCTAGAGAGGCTGGTACAGTCAAACCAAGGAATTCGTCACAGAGTACATTGAAATGCTTCATACCACAAACCCTTAACCACAAAATTCTCTTAGAAATAAGTATCGAATACGTTTGGAGGAAGCTGGCTCT
This sequence comes from Automeris io, assembly GCA_036320925.1. NCBI lineage: Eukaryota > Metazoa > Arthropoda > Insecta > Lepidoptera > Saturniidae > Automeris > Automeris io. The sequence continues at coordinate 960,942 of JAUDJH010000030.1, read as the reverse complement.
GCTTGTCCCTCACTACTCGACAGACGAAAAAAGGACTATCCTGTGGGATTTAGTAGGTAAATGACCGATATATAAGAGACGCCGCCCTCAAGAGGGCCTTTAAAGTCTATTAGTATATCCACCGGGTCAAAAATAATCCATATGTTGAAACTAATATCTCTAACTTTTGGAATGCTCAAGGATTTACACAGAAGATCCTAGCCATCAGATGTTGCTTGTCTTGCTAAGTTATCACCAACATCCATATCATTCATTTTTAAAACGCTTTTAAATACTCATTAATCAAACAACATAACCCACTACCAATTACCACTATAAACCATCACTCGTCACTCACCAATTACCTACAAATTTATGATTCGGTAGCACTAGTCAGTCACCTGGAGTTTCCCGCTTGAAGGTTGATTAATATAAAACGTTGAAACACGTAAACTTTTGTTTCTCTGCTGCTAACTGGTGCGTTCTCGCTCCGAGGCGCAGTTCCACTCCGACGCAGCCTTGAGTTTCTTTCGGCGTTTCTTCTCAAGGTAGTCTCTTCCGAAACGCTGGTAGATCACCCGTAGGGTTAGTACCTTATTTGGCTGGCGGTCCAAGTCGAGGTTCGTACCCACAGGGGTGCCCTTGCATTGCCACCCAACCCAAAAATTTCGCTGGCTGAGCACCTTCTATGCTCGCCCCCTAAGCTCGGTTGAGCTGAAAATGCCTTTCCCGGCAATCAGAAGTTAGTCCGCTTCAAAAAAAAAACTTTTGTTTCTAACCAAAGAGCTAAATACCAGTTTCCATAGCGCTTGACAGATTTACAAATAAACTATCAACCTCTATTTCACGTCCTTAGGGGCGGAATTAAAAAAAAACCCTTAGTGGATGTCCATATTATATAAAGATTCCAATACCCAAATTTCATGCTTATAGCTTTAATAGTTTAGTCTCTACGATGATAGACATGTCAATGAGAATAAGTGATTTTCTATCTACGTAGAAATAGATGTTTAAAAGCGTTTTAAAATTAAAGGACCCTTTCTGAAACTGGGCTTGAGTCAACAAAGTACAATATTTTGTACATAAATTCTGTTATGAAATCAATATACTTACGTATAATTTATTTGAATAAGGAACAACAATACACGTGTATTGTCAATATACACAACACTTACCTTGATCTGATTTCTCATTATAGAGGACTCGATTCATTCACATTAAATAGAGCGCTCAATAAGGGACATAGGATGTGGTCCCACTGATAGCGATTATTTTTTAATTTATTTATTAATTATCAGGCAAGCTGTTGAAACAAGTGATAAGTGCCTGTATACTGTTATTTTACTTTTCCTATTGAATGGATGTATAAATAATATTTGTATAATATTCTTGGTTCTAACATTTACGGATAGTTTACAAGCCTCTAAAGATAACAACCAGTAATAATTATAATGCAATTAAATTATGGATAAGTCCTTCAATTGATCAATATTATAAACCAGTAATACCAAAGTTTAACTTTTCTTTTTTATATACAGGAATACAGGTAACTAACGCAAAACCTCTTATGGGTGACTGGTATATCAAGACTAACAACTTTTGTTTTACGACTTTTTATAATTCAATATTTTTTTCCCCATACAAAAAAAAATCAAATTTGCAGTTCTGATCTTCTTAATACTCTGAAAGGCGGCGCGATGCAACTGGGGCAGATGATTTCGTAGCATCAGCTGACTGAACTTTAAACATAGAGCTAATGATTGATAGAAATCCCTACTAAAACTAAAAAAAATATATATGTACGGTACTTCGATAGCTCCGCAAGTGGCACGGGCTGCCTAAAGAATTTCACTTACCGTGATCACCAGTGTGCCAACTCCTCAGGGGCCCCTGCTTCTCCTCCAGGATACTGGTGTCTTTGAGGATCTTCCAAGTACACTTATACACTTTGGAATCGGATAATTTCGTTGTATTTAGGAATCTTGTATGTTTTATGTCGTTACTCGGCGGATCGGTTCGAGCGAGAGCAAAACTCAATTGACAACCCGTACGGTGTTGCCAGAGCAGTCGAAAGTTACCCGCACATAAATACGAATACGGAACATGCCGCCGACCTTAAAATACGTAGGATTTTAACTAGACAAGGACAAGTATCCTAGTCTGGACGGATAAGTTAAGACGATGTCCTAACTTGGAAATGATTGAAGCAGAGACAGTACTCATGCTTCGGAAAAGAATGTTGTTTGTAAATGTAAATGATTCACCTACGTATAGTGCGAGTGGAAAGTAGTTACATATTATAGTATAGTAGTAGTAGTTATATAGTAGTAGTAGTTATGTTAGTAGTATAATGTTATGTGTATTAGACTAAATAAAGAATAAATAAGAATGATTATGTGAACTTAAAACTAAAGTTATACCAACACGTAGTGAAGGTGGAAATATTGTTTAATTGTCGATAGGAAGTGGAAATACCTTAACGACAGGCCGTTTGGTGTAGGAATTGCCCACGCGCAGTGTTACGACGCGGGCAATGCCGTCGTGGCCAGGGTGTACCTGGTGTACACGAGCTAGTTGCCACTGCATCGGTGGCAATGCATCGTTATGTAATAGTACGATAGCGCCCTCGGTAATAGCAGGCGTTTTGTTGTGGTACCATTTACCTCGCTGCTGGAGTTGTTGGAGGTATTCGCGACTCCATCGTTTCCAATAATGTTGTAACATTTGTTGAAGCAGCTGCCATCTCAACAAGCGGTTAGTTTGTGAGTCGGACCAGTCATACTCGGGCAACGAGGTCAATGGACCGCCTACCAAGAAGTGCGCTGGGGTTATTGGCAAAGGATCTGATGGATCATTGCTTAGTACACACAACGGTCGGGAATTAAGGACTGCTTCGATCTGACACAGTAAAGTGTTAAATTCGTCGTAAGTTAAGATTTGAGCACCTACTACGCGGAATAAATGCTGCTTAAAACTTTTCACTCCGGCCTCCCATATACCACCGAAGTGACTAGCGTAGGCAGGTTGAAAATGCCAATTAATTTTTAAATCAACGGAGTGTCGTTCGATATCTGATTTATTGTTATTCAAGAAAGTGTACATCTCTCTTAAATACGAATTACACCCTACAAAATTACGTCCGTTATCAGAATAAATGTCTGAACAAAGACCGCGTCTTGCCGTGAAGCGGCGAAGAGCTGAAATGAAAGCTTGCGTAGTTAAGTCGGGAACCAACTCAAGGTGTATAGCCTTGGTGGACATGCATACAAAAATGCATACGTACGATTTAAAAGTTTTGGAATTACGAAGACGAATAGTTTTAGTTTGAAAAGGTCCGGCGTAATCTATGCCCACGTGCAGGAACGGACGCCGCGGACTCACGCGCGCCTCAGGCAGTGGAGCCATGGGCGGTTGTGGTGCAGTCGGTCTAACTCGAAAACATTGCAAACATCGACTGATTCGTTTGCGGATCTCGTTACGAGCCGACACTATCCAGTATCTCTGGGACAGTAGAAACTGCAATGTTTGCGGACCGACGTGTAAATTTAACTTATGGAAATGATCGATTAATAAGTTAGTTAAACTATTTGTCTTAGGCAAGAGTAATTGATGCCTTGCTTCGTAATTTAATTTTGAGTGACCGATGCGGCCGCCGACCCTGAGGAAACCGGCATCATCGATGAAAGGCTTTAATTTTTGTATGTGTTTTGTACATGGTTTGTTCTGTTTTACACAGGTCATTTCATCAGAGAACGTCTCTAGTTGTGTTAAGAGAATAACGCGTTGTAGTGTGAAATTAAGTTCAGGAATTGTTATGAAGTTATTATTATATGTTTTGTTAAATTTGGTTGATTTTCGACACCTATGATAAAATCGAAAAACGTATGACACGACTCGAAGTGCCTTTCCTAAGTTAGAATATTTTTGTAGAATATCGTTAATTGAAACATTTTTGTCAACAACTAAAATATTAATGTGTTCACTTGAACGTTTCTCTTCGGTTGTACTGTAATTTTGTAGTAATTGTGGCCACTCGTTTTCTGATTTTCTGAGCCATGTGGGTCCGGAAAACCAAAGATCACAGTCAAGTTGTGAAGGAAGGACTCCGCGTGATGCAGCATCAGCGGGATTGTCTGCTGAGCGTACGTGGCGCCAGCGTGCCGAAGGAACACGCTCAGTGATTTCAGTAACACGATTTGAAACGAACACTTTCCAGTCGTGGGAAGATGAATGTAGCCATGCGAGGACTATGGATGAGTCACTCCATGCATAAACATTGTCAATTTTAATGAAATTTTGATAAGTGCCGATTAAAATTTTTATTAACTTTGAAAGTAGGAGTGCGCCGCAGAGTTCTAAACGCGGAAGTGATATGCGCTTGACGGGGGCGACCTTTGTTTTTGCGATTAGCAAGTGTGTCTGGATTATACCGTCTGTAGTTGTAGTCCAAATATACACACAGCCTGAATAGGCCTTTTCAGAGGCATCTGAAAAGCCGTGAATTTGAATATTGGTGTAAGTTGTAGGTAAGATATGTCGAGGTAATTTAATGCTGGAAATTAAAGGAAGCTCTGAAACAAATTTATTCCAAGAGTCTTTAATATGTTGAGGAGGAATCTCATCCCAATCTATGTGGCATAACCATAAAGATTGTATAAGGATTTTGGCGTAAATTGTAAGTGGTGATAAAAATCCCAATGGATCGAAAATCTTTGAGATTTCGCTTAATATATTGCGCTTGGTACAATTAGTTTGTAATTGACTAGATAGTGTGTCATAGCTGAAAGAATCATGTTTAGGTGACCACTTCAGACCTAGAACTTTTAAGGATGTGTCTCCGTCGAGAGTAGAAATAATTAAGGCCTCGTCCTGACTCTTACTGTCCTCTGCGAGTACGGATGATAGTAGAGCTGGATGATTGCTACTCCATTTTCGGAGTTGGAAACCGCCTGCTTGGCAAAGATTGATAAGCTGTCGCTGGGTGGCGAGAGCCTCATCTATGCTGTCAGTACCAGAAACTGCATCATCGACAAAAACATCCTCAAGTAGGATACGCGCAGCTAATGGCCATTTCTCACCCTCGTCCAAGGCAAGCTGGCGTAGAACACGCAACGCTAGGTAAGGTGCGGAACTAACACCGAAGGTGACTGTACGCAATCTGTACTCGTTAATGGGATTGTTCGGGTTTGAACGCCAAAGGATTCGTTGGAAATTAGAGTCAGAGTCATGAACTCTGATCATTCTGTACATCATTTTGATGTCGCATGTGAAGGCAATTTTGTGTAAACGAAATTTAAGAAGGACCATGACAATATCCTGTTGTAGTTTAGGACCTGTCAGAAGATTGTCGTTTAAAGATCGTCCGCTAGTAGTGGGACAGGAAGCATCGAATACAACTCGCGTTTTCGTAGTTGCACTCTGTGTTTTCACCACGCAGTGATGAGGAAGATAGTACCTTTCAGAAACAGGTAAGGTCTCTGAAGAAGGTGGAATAAGTTGCATGTGCCCAAGATCTATGTATTCTTGTAAGCACCGATTGTAATCTTGTTGTAAGCAAGAGTTACGGAATAAACGTTTTTCTAGTTTTTTGAATCGAAGTAAAGCGGTATCTCGCGATTCGCCGAGTGGTGGAACGTTAGGTTTGAACGGAAATGAAACTGAATATCTGCCGGAGGAGTCTTTTGTGTGAGTGTTGACGAAGAGCGTTTCACACAAGGCCTCGTCGGGCGAAAGTGTTATAACTGCTGGAATAGATTGTTGAATATTGGCGTTTTGCAAAGAGGTTATACAAACGTTATGTGTTGTAGAAGATTTGTTTGATGTTTTATTACTATCTAACAGCTCGACCGGACGCGCGGAAGAAAATTCCGGATCGGCCAGTGGTAGGTTGCGAATGTGTGCTAACTTTTTATTGTTGATATTTTGAACCTGTGGTGTGCAATTGGTAATTTTAGGAATTACTAAGGCGTTTATACTAATAGATGGCTTCAGTCGGTTATGAGGTGTGACAACACAAGAAATGACACCGTGGGGGTGTACGGCTTCTCCTTCTCCTACGCCCGTAATAGAACCATTTGACCGGGCGCTATGACATTTTTGTCCAAACCGCTGAGCACAAGCTTCCGTGAATTGAGAAGTTTGAGAACCGGAGTCAATAAGCGCTCGAACGGTTTGTGCCGTCATAGAAGTGCTGCCGCGGGGACGGATGTCGTCAAGTGTGGTCGCACGGAGTACGGAGTATTCTGTGTCGCAGAGCAGTGCGTGGTCACCATCAGCGCGTGCGCCTGAGGCGCAGCTCACCGCTGCTGACACTGCGATATTCGAAGTGGCTTGTTGGTCGTTATACGAATTTGCCGACGTTTCTGTATTAGTATGTAAGGACGTATGATGTCTTTGTTGACATATCTCACAGCTAGAACGCGAATAACATTGTAACACCGTATGTCCATGAGTTAAACAATTCGGACAAATATTTTTGATAGAAATAAAATCTTTACGTTCTAAAATTGATAAGTTAAGAAATTCAGAACATTTATTCAACGAATGTGCTTTAGATTGACAATTAGGACAGCAAAGTACGCGTTGATTAGCCACTTTGTTAAGGTACGGTGATTGTGGTGTGGCCGGTGAACTATGCGCTATAGTAGCACTGAGCGCGGGCATCGAGCGGCGCGGTGGATACGAACGGCCGTGGCGAGCTGAAGCAGGCGCGCTAGGTTCAGCGGACGGATTGACGGTGCTCGCGCAGGCGAAGGTACTGCGTTCGAATCCCGTTAGCGACGTCGCGGAAGAGCCTTTTAGTATCGCGCTAGTATTAAATTCCTTTTGTTCACACTTAGTTGTGTGGCCGTGAGACTGAAGTAGTGGAAGAGGTGGCAGATTTATTTTCGGACGCATGTTGCAGCAATTTACTGAATAATTTACTGATTGATTGCTAGCAGGAGTAGATTGTTGAAGTTTTAATTTTTGTTGTAGTTTCAACTTATCAGCGCACAATTTAGCTTTGTAGTATAGATCTTTAAATTTATTTCTGTGTTCAAGTTCCAGTTCTGCATTAAAAGAATCATCTTCAAAATATATTTTTTCCAATTTGGACTGAACACGCGTAAAATTATTTTTTAATTGTGTTAAATCTTGTGCACAACACATAAATTTATCGATATCCATGCACTCGTCCTGTAGAAACTGTAACATTCCCTCTAAATCACTATAAATGACATCGCGTTCGAAAGTTAATTGCTTGATTTCTGTCATTTTGAATCAAATAAGTTGATATTTGGCAGTTGAATAAAAAAGTATAAGTTTATATCACGTTATTAATAGAAAAGTAGAATTTATTGTTAGTTGAAGGTAGATATGGGTAGTCGTAATGAAAAGGTTCCAAGCAACACAAAGTAATTAAATAATATATCGTAGATATAGATATGTAGGTATAACGTTTGTAGGATAATAATGTAGTTTTACGGATGTAGTTTGATTAAGATTGATTCCAAAATGTATGTATTTGTTTGTAGTTTTGTTGTAAATTGTTGTTAGGATTTGTAAGTAGTTGTAATGAAATTAAATTAGAACATTCGAACTTTTGTAGGATAAATGAAAATAATTAAATGTATAAGCCGACCGAATGAAGGTGACTACACTTTGTAGGTAAGTCAGGTGCCTTCTTTCACGTAGTGAAACTGGACGGGTTATAGCTAGTGCAGTATTACGTTTATAACCGACCGAATAAAGATGACTGCCGGTAGTACAGCAAGTCGTTTCTTTGTTGTAGTAGTAGATTTGGACGGATTATAATTTCAAATACCTTGCACGTTATGGAATTAAATTTTGGATACGTTATGAATGTTCTGGATTGTAGTAATTAGCACGAAATATGTGCTAATTTCGAAAGATTCGTATCGTAGGAACAAAATTATGAAAGATCCGGCTCGAAGGACCAAAATTTATGTACGGTACTTCGATAGCTCCGCAAGTGGCACGGGCTGCCTAAAGAATTTCACTTACCGTGATCACCAGTGTGCCAACTCCTCAGGGGCCCCTGCTTCTCCTCCAGGATACTGGTGTCTTTGAGGATCTTCCAAGTACACTTATACACTTTGGAATCGGATAATTTCGTTGTATTTAGGAATCTTGTATGTTTTATGTCGTTACTCGGCGGATCGGTTCGAGCGAGAGCAAAACTCAATTGACAACCCGTACGGTGTTGCCAGAGCAGTCGAAAGTTACCCGCACATAAATACGAATAACGGAACAATATATCTTAGGATGTGTTAAGTTTTGGCAAAAGTTATAGAACAAAAGTTGTTAGTCTTGATATACCTAAGTTACCTTTAAGAGGTTTTGCTTTAGTTACCAATAACGGTGTATACTGGCTCAGCAAAGTGACTACCGCGTATCTGATGAAAAGTACAATGTAGTTCAAGAGTACGTAGTGTTGTTTCATAAAACATGCCTTCTGTTTCTTGATTTACCATTAAGATCGCTGCATTTTGAGTATCGGGTACAATTAAGCTCTGACACTTATGGCCAGCATTTAATAATAGTTATATATGTTTTACTTGTCGTCAGTAACTACATAATATTTTTGAATTCAAGCAAATTTGCTCTATAGACTTTATACTGATAATTCAGGGTTGATATTGTAGCAGAAATGATAACTTGAGAATAATTTGATCACTGTGAATATAAATATTAAACGAAAGGATTACGCCTATGTGTCATACTATTTATAGCGTTGTGGATTCCATTTCGAACTGTTAAAAATTTAGTTTGAAATGATTCACAAAGCTATTTGAAAGCTAGCATAAAATAATAATAACAACATAAAAACATCATATATGACGGCGCTATCCTCAATTACTATAAGCAACACCCGCCAGCGGGCAACACCCGCCATCGGGCAAGCCCCGACCATTCAAACTCTGTTAAACAAAAGTCACAAGCATTGCACTAGGTTATCATTTGGTCAGCAACTGTAGGTAGTCCCGTGTACGTCTTGCAAAGTAATCCTTTATAGAGTTTATTTTATATGACATTTTTGTTAAATCACAATAGTTAATGGGCTAACAATGGAATTGGCTAGTTAATCATTTTTCTAGTCTATGACCGGTGGTCGTGAGTGTGGTGGTAGAATGATACGGATTTTGGCGTTTTACTGTTTATTTGCACTTTAACGGCACATAGATGCGAACAGCGAAGTACACGCACGTACTCTAGCCTCGGGTCTCGATAGTCGTCTGATTTTAGCTAGAGCATCCCTTGCGCGCGCGCACCCCTTACCCCGCATGTCACGTAACACCCTAACGACCCTTAGGGCGTTTAATACAATTACGTATCTGGCGGCGTCTACATGCTTTGAGTCCTATATAGCATACTTGTCTTCTAGCAAAGATGGAATCGGTTTTTGTTAAGCGAGCACTCTCCATCATTAGCCTCATCATCAGTTTTCATCAGGCGTGATTGAGGGCAAGCGTGAGCTTAATTATTAGGAATGTTTTTTTTTTAAATTAAATATGTATTACATTGATATTATTTCGTAATGTAAATCACCATACCGTACGATTAATCATAAATTTAGATAGTGTTGTATTTATAATAATATGTTACTAAGATTGAACACAAACACTTGGCTCGAGTTTATTACCAATAATCGAGGGCTTTGTTTAAGCATATTAAATAAGGCTTTCTCAATAAAGCGAGTTCAACGTGGTTTGAGTTATAGCGGATAAAGCTTTCTCAACGATAACATTTGGTTATAACCACCTAGATTTGTAATTAGCGTTTATTTTTTATTTCTTATTAGTATTCAAGTTTTAATACCTTTGATGAAAATTTGACTTGTTTAATATAGTTAAGATATTTAAAGTGAGCCAATAGTGTAATATTTAAGATTTACTAAGATATGAGCTTACATTTATAGCTTATTCTTAATAGGTACTCAGTATTTGTAACCAGGTCGAAACGTTGATGATTAATAGTAAGTTAATTTTTAAATGTGAAAGTTTAAACTGCTTTAATTCTTAATAGATAGCTAACAAATAAATAGATAACAAATAAAAAGACAATAAAATCCATCATAATTAAGCTTTGTACAGTTAAAATATTATATTATGCGAACAGCTAAAGAGTGGAATATGCTACCAGCGGCCATATTTCCGCGATCTTATAACCTGGGAGTCTTTAAAAGAAGAGTGAATAGGCATTTGTTAGGCGGACGCGGGTCATCATCGGACTCATCTTCACCTTCCACCAGGTGTGATTGAGGTCAAGCGTTCGCCTATAAGTTATAAAAAAAAAATTATAACATTACACATTCTTACAATAAGAAGCAGTACCTATATGTAAAAGAAATTTAAGTGACTTGCTTCGTCATGTAGCGTTTTGAGCCCGTGTGCGTATCGTTCTTATTCACTTAATGTTTTTTGTCGTTGGCATAAGAATACACCACTATTGTATCTATGTTCAGCCCGTAAGGTACATAGCGTGCCGATATATGATTATTCTTATTAGCGTTACGTAAGGATGGCAGTATTTCTGTTGTTGTAGTTAAGCCTCCTTTTTGTATAAATTTATTTAATAAAATCAATCACGCCAGCGAGCACTAACAATGCAACCTTTGGTAATCATAAATTATATTGCATAAATTGACCGTGTAATGAAACGACGCATTACATAACAGGGAATATACTGAACTAAATCTAATTAACCTCATGCTATCTTGCTATATAAATTTAGCTATAACAAACCACTCAGGAGAGTCTTGTTTTTTGTACCAAAACTATTTTGTAGAAAAAAGAAACAAGAACAGAAAAATGATGTCACAATACTGTCGATCCTGAATAAAAACAAGAAATGATGTTGATGATGTTGTACATGGAATCATCTCAACACATGTTTGGCCAAGTCGAGTCATTTTGACGGTCTTTGCACCCTTGTTCTTTAATCGCGATCAAGTCAGAATCTGACGCCTACTACTCATTATCCAACAAGCGCCATTGAGTATTGGCTCTCCTCATCCAATACTTTCCGACCTCCTTCCGCAGGTCGTAGCTCCACCTTGCCGGGGGGAATCCCACACTACGTCTGCCTATCCGTACTTGTACCAGCCTGCTCCAATCGTCATTGGTTCTTGCTAATACATAGAGCTATATCGAGGACTTTAGTTTTCTGACAGATAACCTCATTTCGGACTTTATCCTTCAAAGAGATGCCCAATATAGCCCGCTCCATCGCACGCCGATCGACCTTAAAATGATGGTCTAGCTCAACTGTTAGAATCCACGTCTCGGCTTCGTACCTCATTACTGGAAAGCAAAGATTTACGCTAGTAGTTTCATGATGTCTAAGGAGTCACGCCCCTCATAGATCCTAAACACCTTTTTTTACCAACAATTAGTCTTTACGCTGATTTTTGTAAGTAATCCGAGCTTAAATCACGTGTAAAATAACACAATTCCTTAAATTTTGTATGACAATATGGTTTTAATCTATAATATAAAAATGAATCGTTAAATGTGTATAAGCGCGAAACTCGAGAACGGCTGAACCGATTTGGCTGATTTATTTTTTGTTGTGTTTATTGAAGTCTGTGGAAGGTTATAACGGAGAGAAAAATAAAAAAAAAGGTCTGAAAAAGTCTAAAAACAACACTTTTCTATATTCTCATACAAAAAATTCGTAATAATATTTAAAAGTCAATTTGAACTTTAACACCATAACATAAAGTTTAAATGTTATTGGACGGGTTCCGGGAAGGCAAAACAATTTAGTGACGTATTAATGTATTTAATGTAGTAACTTATTTGTTTTTGTGTGTATTTGTCAATTTTTATACATATAACATTACTCAAAAAGAACTTTAAGGTTTTTTATAATTTTTATATTTTGACATAATGTAATTGTTGACTTATCAACTTTCTTATTTGTTTTTTTTTTATCTTACTAGCTGACCCGATGTCCTGAATAGCAGAATAAGTGTAAAAAAAATAAAGAATCTACTGTTAGACGGTACGAAGTTCGCCGGGTCAGCTAGTGTTTAATAAAAATGTTTATAATTTTTTTATGTATTACGGTAATGTTATTGAAATTTAAAACACCGATATGCCACTTTCGGGTCGGACAGGGTATTAATAGCACACTGTATAACAGCAGAGTGAGCGAATGACGCTGGCGTCCTGCCTCGTTGTTGCTATAGTTTTAGCATTACCCGGGGTTCATTAAGCTTATCTTCTTATCGGCCACTAGACTTCCACTGCTGAATGGCCTCTATAATGTTTTCAAGAATGACCGATCGGAAGTGGTTTGTATCCAGCGCCGACATACGATTTTAATAAAAAAATCTTACGTCTGTCCAACTTCTCCACTCGAGAACTTTGATGTCCCATCGATCATTCACTCTACGAGCTAAATGTATGTGCATTCTAACAAATATCACAAAACATTTTAATAATGATATGAAATGGAAGACATTTATTTCACTTCAAAATAAAAATTAATAATGTAGAAACATATACAACATATAGTAAAGAAGAAACTGCAATAGACAAAAACATAAAAACATGACGAAATTAGTAGGAATTTATTCAGGAATTAACAACATATTAAAAAAAGTTCTTCAGTATTTTAAGAAAATGAGTTTCCAAGGGGGTGAAAGTTTGTTAGAAAATCCGTCAGTTTTGAGCGTAAATCGCACCTGGCCAAATTCAGGCGAGGTCCGCGAAGCAATAAAGACATCTAGTTAAACTGGATCTGTAGAGATCCGGAACGAATTGCTGAATGAATGGTAAGATTAATTCTGAGCTAGCACACGGTCGTCTTTCAGTATAATATCACAGACGCAAACATGGCGACTTACCGGGAATTAGTGCGGGCTTCTCGCTTCCCGGCACACTGATTAGGAAGGGTTGTCAACCATGGCAATATTATATACAAATATATTTTTAACTCAAAAAATAAAAATGATATGTTTATTGCGTGAATCGGTTTTTATTGTTTTTTTTTTTGTTTAAAGATTATATGCTCAAAAGCATTCTTAGCTATGGTGGAAGAAAATTTGTCACCTGTTTGAAGATAATTTATTTTCTTGTTGTCGAAGGAATGTAAACTACTTCTACTGTTATATTTGCAAAAAAATTTGTATCCAGTGCCTGCAATGATATTACAATAATATAGTTACCTAGATTTAATGCTATACAATAATCTGGAATCAACGTGATACTGAACATTTCAATAACTTACAGTAGAAGTATCATGTTTAAGCTGATTGATCTCAATGAGTAGGTTACAAATAGAAACATAATTGAGTCGAGGATGTCTTATATTATTTTTAATTTAATGGTTATGTCATCTATACTTCTATGCAGTGTCTATATAAGTACAATATAACTATTTTACAAATTTTATTTAACTTTATTTGTAGTTACTGATGTGGCACGTACTGCCAAATTCCAATTAACAGCAATTCTCTGATCTTCAATATCGAGGTTCTTTGTTTTTGTCGTAGTGGATACTAAAATTATAGAGATATGATAGACACGTTTTTTATATTTGTTTGGATGTAGGAATTCATCTTCGAAACGATCTACTATCTGACTTAAAAAATCGTTATGTAGTGTGGATCCTAATGGTAAGTGTAGTGTAGTCAAACAATGAGTAGGTACAATTACCGCGGCAAAAACCCTTTAATAGTCGCTGCAATCATGTAACTCTTCGATTTTAATAATCTAAAAATGAACAGAAGAAAACATAAAATGTTTCGAATCAGGATTTCTTAGGATTGTTTTTAGACAACCCTAATTTATCTGAGCAAGCACAGAAAACGAAAAATGAGCACCCATTGAACTGACGCGGACGCAATAAACGAGAACAAATCGATTTTGGGCTTGAGAAATTTCGATACGATACTAACATAGTTGACAAATGCGTATTTTTAATCAGCCCCCTCATCCTTTGTGATGAAAGGGATTCGTGAGAAATAAAAGGAATTTACATTAATCTTTAATATACTCTTCTGTTATGTAGACACTTACACCAGCAGTGTCATAGACTCCCCTTTGCCATATGGCGGAAGGTAGGGGCCCATTTCGCTATGATAATTTCTGTTTCTTGTACCTTATTCCCGTTTGTATTTTGTATGTGTTTTATTTGATTTCATTCTTAATTTGAAATAAAGTTATATTACAGAGAAGTAAAGACATCGTCGTAGCTCTCTGGTTTAGCAGGCTGAAACGACAGTGGGCTAGCCATGTATGACAAAAAACTGACGGTTAGAGATGCAAGAAGGTTTTTGAGGCACGAATTAACCACGAATCCGTAAACGTAATGTCAGGCGTTCCGCGATAATAACTAGATGATGAGAACTATTGTGGAATAGAATAGAATGTACTAGAGTGGGCTGGTGATGATTATGATGATGAATCCCAATGTTACATCACTCCTGCTGAATAATAAGTCGCAGGCAGAATTGTTACTTAAATATTTAAGCCTATGATGGATCAAACAGGAAAAATTACAATCGATCGCGTGTGGTATTTCATTTCAAGTGGGTACGCTTTAAGTAGGTTTGCGGTTGGCAAAGCTGTCCATTTGTGTAGCATATAATATTCAAAAGCTGTCGGCATCTGTTCTGATACATAATGCAATGACCGGGGCACCTGGCTATCTTATCGATTTTACCGTATACTAATCTCTAGTGTTTGACCGTAGCTACGCCTCCTATTTCAACTTTACCGACCTTTTGACAAGTTGTGGGATAATTTTAATAATCTCTAGACGTTGTTTATATATGTTTAATCAAAACAATCCTTCAATTGAAAAGTTTTCAAAATCAATATATTATTTACGTTTAGCTAATATGAAACGCGTTTTATTAATATTTTTATACCTTCAGCCATTGCTTTGGTAGAAGATTATGGCAATAGCCGATTACCTTACCTTTTAGTTTACCTTTCGTGCGAACGTGTGAAGGCTGGTAGGAATTTTAAACTATGAATGTACAATATAGAACGGAAGACAAATGACAGATTTGAAATCGAGACGAGATTCTTTCTAGACTCATCATTGGTGTGGAAGGCAAACTAGAATGTTATAAATACATTTAAAAATAAGTATAAAATGTAAAAGAAATGTGGAATAAATCGTTAAGGAATATCAAGACTATTGCACCGATTTTTTGCGAACAGGTGATGTGCCAGAAGAAGGCGGCGAACACATCAGATAGTCAACTGCAACTCTGGGCATTCAGCGCCGGAGAACTGGACACGTTATATGGCAGTGATACTTGAGGGAGTCCACTGTTCGTACACGAGGGCACGCTATGTGAGTACTCACAGCGACCAAATAGTTAATCAAGGGATGGGATATCTCTCCCCCATCCCCATTGTTCTGAGATGGCCCAAACAGGGCACCTGTGCACCGGTTTCGTGAAAGATTACGAGTCTACCCCCACGGACCAGCTATTACGTAGCAGAAGGAGTACGTAGGAGTTTTTAGTAGGAGTTTTTTAGGTAATAAAAAATGTAGAAGAGTGAACAAATCACTGATCGTAGTTCGTACCACATAGTGTTACAATATTTATATTACAGTAGCATTCAGTCGTTGTCTTTTTACTAAATTACTGAATCCAAAATACGTACGACTTCTTTGTACTGTGATATCAACCAAATTCGTGCTAAAGCATTCATGCTGACATGATGAGAACAATACGGATGCCTCCTTCACGTGGTGTTATATTTCCTGTTTCTTCGTAACCAGTCCGCAGTACTAACTGGTAACGAGGTAATCAGACCTAATAACACAATACTCCATTGTGTGGTATCAAATTCATTCGCAGACAATTCTAAAAGGAACTTAATATTTGTTAACAATTTTTTTATACTGGATCGTCAAAATAACTACAGTGTACCTGACGAAAGTTAGAGTGTAGACTAAGAATAACAGTGATCGTCCCGAGACGAGAATTCATTGACTGTCGTAGACATGTCGGCCCACATTGATTTATGGTGGTAGGACGATTGCCCGAACTGAGTCGTGACTGCAGAACACAAGTATAAGGATCGTCATAGTGACTCACTTTGGCCTGTCGCATTTCGATATCAGCTTGAGTATATCCAGTTACTCATATACGATATGAGGACGGAGACTGTCATCGGATTTTCATACTTTGATGGTCGCTTTCGTTTTTGGCCTACACTGGACTTACCATCAGGTGCATTGTAGTTACTTTGCCGAGTCAGCTTAAAAAACATACCTTTACTAAAGGTCTATAGTAGGGCATTTAAAAAAAAAAAATTTTTTCCTCGGAACCACGCTCAAGAGTTTCGTTTAAATGCCAAAATAGGCCTCTGAAAATATGGAATTGGTAAAAAACGCTGGTTCCAAAAATATATCTATTACTATATCACCAAAAAATGTCACTTAAACCAAATAGCCTTTCACCAGACGATATGAAATCTGGAAAAGCCCAGAAGTACGTGCCGTGATTCGAACCTGCGACCACCTGCGAGTCTTGGAAATATATAAGTAAAAAGGTTAACTTATTCCAAAGTGTTATCAAATCGACACTATATTCCATGGCATTTAAAAACACAGATCGGATATAATTTACTAACTCTTTAGAGTTCCGTATCTCAAAAAAACAAAAAAACCCAAACGGGATCACTTAGTTTCACCGTCTGTCTGTCTGTCTCTTTGTTATTACCCATTTTCTCAGAAACATGTGGATGTTTAGCAAAATTAGCAAGCTGTAATAGCAGCGGCTGTTCGCATATGCCAAAAAACCCTTAATATTTAGAGCAGGCGAATTCTCCAGCGCAGACCGCGATTTGGCAAATTTAGCGACGAGCGCCGCTCCGCCAGCTTTAATTCTAACATAATTAAATATTGCCGGTAATGATGGTGTTAAAGATAAATGATTGCGTGTGAGTCTTGTAAAGACGGATTAGAAATTTGAGCAACACATTATGGACTTTCTTGTTTTTATCATAAAGCATCTACTTAGCAAAAGTACCAAGTTTTTTTACTACAGTACGTATTGGGTTTTCATTTTTTCCTATAACAACACTGCAAACAAGTTTTTGCTCCAGTATTTGTGAGTCATAATTATGTTTGCTGGTGAAATGACCAATAGCATTCCATTAACCGTCAATGATATTTAGATGATTTTACCTAACAATAAAGATTATATGAAACTAGCAGACCCGGCGCACTTCGTAGCGCCAGAGATGGGCAAAATGTAATCTGATAATGATTAACGATTACAAAATATAGTAGTAATTTTAATTTTCTTGCTCTGTAGTCACGATTAAATCCATTTAAAGCATTAAGAATTCATAAATGTGTATGCAATCTGGGATTCTATAGTGTTTAAAACATAGATAAGCAAAATGCAGTCATATTAATGGTAAAAAAAGCAAAATGGAATCGTAATCATTTTTATTAATCTGATTACATTTTGCTCATCTATGTGTACCTCTAAAAATGTCGAGTTAACCAATCCGTATCTCCAACTTCCTTTATCTCTCCTTTTCACTCTCCACACTTCTCCTTCTCCCTCCCCTTTCTCCTCTGTTATTTACATTTTATTTTCTATTCAAAATATTATGACCTTTTAATTTTTATTTATTATATTTATCGTCATCAGTGTGAGACCAGCACTTGAATTAATTTTCGCGCACGTTAGTTTTATTTTTGTGATAACGCCTAAGGAATTCATTTAAAGTTTATGGTGTAATGGATTATCATAATGTATATAAAATATTTAGGGTAAGTAAGGTATTTAAGTTGATAACGATTAATACTGAATCCGTATAAATAATTTTCTAATTACCGCATTGTACGTAAGCGTTTTTTTATAAGTTACTAGCTGACCCTGCAAACGTTGTTTTGTCATATAAGTTATTCCTAGGTAATTTCTGGTGAAGAAAAAAAAAAGTAATTTATTATGTGTAAGGATAAATTAAAAATAAAAAAAATGTCAAGGGTGACCAACCCCTTATCACTTAGAGGTATGAAAAATAGATAGTAGCCGATTCTCAGACCTACTGAATATGCATATAAAATTTGGTAAAAATCTGTGAAGCCCTTTCGGAGGAGTAAGGTAACTAACATTGTGACACGAGTATTTTGATGATGATATCCTAGCCGGTTTCGGCCACGGCGACTGTTTCAATGCCGATTAAGAAAATTGAGGGCCACTTTTCGGAAACAGTCAATTGCGCAGGAGATATTTAAGTGCATAACTGGACGCGCAGCCAGAGAAGCACTCTCTCGTCCGAACTCCCTCGGGCCCGATGGAATGGAGAACCAGTACGATCGGGAGGGAGCAGGATGTAGGTTTGGTCGAGTTTTCCTTCTCTGAACACCTGGTTGAATTGCGGTGTTAAAGAGATACCTTAGTCGCCTTTTACGACACCTCAGCAAGAAGAGGGGGGTGCTATTCTATTCTGCCGGCAGCCACCACGGCTACGAGTATTTTATATGTATACTAGCTGTCCCGGCAGACCTTGTTCTGCCCTATTTCTCTAAAACAAATTCACGTAGTTTTTTTTTAATGTTAATAGCTCCCCCGTCAGATTTTTTGATAATTGTTTGAAGGAACTTGGCCTTAATGCTATATGTATAAAAATTGACAAATATTGACATTAATATTTATACGTCACTCGATTGCTTTGCCTTCCCGGAACCCGTCCACTAACATTTAAACTTTATGGTATGGTGTTAAAGTTCAAATTGACTTTTAAATATTATTACGAATTTTTTGTATGAGAATATAGAAAAGTGGTGTTTCTAGACTTTTCCAGACAATTTTTTAAATTTTTCTCTCCGTAATAACCAACCCCAGACTTCAACAAACACAACAAAAAAGAAATCAGCCAAATCGGTTCAGCCGTTCTCGAGTTTCGCGCTTATCAAGACATTTAGCGATTCATTTTTATATTATGGAATAAAGATAATGGGTATATGAAACTGTCTTAAAGAGACAGATATTCACCATCGTGGTCTTTTCTGTAGACTTGGTGGTAGACCGATTGCTTATGGTGATAGAGCGATTGCTCGAACTGGGTCATGACCGCAGTACACAAATATAAAGACCATCATAGTGACTCGCTTTGGCCTGTCGCGTTTCGGGATCAGCTTGTGTATGTTGGATTTTCGCACATCACACACTCTAAACCATCTTTCATACTTCACGCAATCATCCATCCACTGAAAAGGTTGTGATGTGCCATTTATTCATTCCTACATGCCTTTATTCTTAAAACTAATTAACAATAAAAACCTATAGCTAGAACAAAACGATACTTGTGTATATCCAGTAACTCATATACCTAGAGACCTTTAGTTGCGGTATATGTGGGCCGACATGACGACGGAGACTATAAATGGATTTTCATCCTTTGATGTTCGCTTTCGTTTTTGGACTTCAATGTACTTACCATCAGGTACTCTATAGTCACTATGTCAAGCCAGTGTTAAAAAAGAAATAAACCTAAGATACATTGTTCTGTTATATTCCGTTGTTGATAGTATTTCCCAAGCGGCTTGTCTTTTTCCGACAGTGTCAACAATAATCGTCTATTTTCAACAAATTTACACAAAGCTATAATAAATTATACACAATGAACTACCCCAGGAATCCCTGTGTCTGTTTGTGAAAACTGCATGTAAATCCCTTCAGTAGTTGTTTTAGTTTATCGCGCACAGATGAACAGATGCGGCGGGTGTTTTATTTTATAATCGGTAGTGATTTAGATAAAGAAGTTAATGCCAGTCCATTTTGTTATAAAATCGTTTATATAAACTTAATATTAATGTCTATTGTATAAAAATAAGTTCGGTTTTCCTTCCTGACGCTATAACTCCAGAACGCACGAACCGATTGCCACGGTTTTGCATTCGTTGGAAAGGTCTCGGGCTCCGTTAGGTTTATAGCAAACAAAATTCAGGAAAAATTTCAACAGAAAAGCAGGAAAACGTGTTAATCATTTTCACATACAGAGCCATCTCTAATACATAGCATGTATTACAAACCAATATGGTTTGCATGGTGGTGGAGCAGATCGCACCAGTATTTTAAGTAGATGGCTCCGATGCGTTATACATTGTTTGACAGCTACTCATTGTACTCTGCTCAGATAATTTCATGTGACATTTATTATGCGCACGTTCTTTTAAACGCTAAATAAAAAACAAAACGAAGCCATCTGGTGGCGAAACGAAGTTCGCCGGGTTTGCTAGTTGTTTTATAAAATATAATCCTTTTAATATATTTGTAGCTTTGTTTTTAATATTTGCTGGACTGGTGAGTATTTTTTGCGGTGAACGAACTTATAAAAGTAATCTTATAAACACCCTAGCTATAAATTTACCCTTTAATGTATCTTTTTTATCCTGACATGGTATAGTGACCAAATCACACCTGATGGTAAGCATGGTACAGTACAAAAACGAGAACTACTATCAACAGTAAAAAACCCTATCGAAAGTCGCAGCGATAACCCTGGCCTGCACAAATATCTCTTTCTGCTTAGTTTAAAAGACCTAATATAACAGACCTGTGGGAACCCGTTCACTGGAAGACCATTCCACAGCTCTACCACTCGGCAAAAGTAAAGTTAGAGAACTTCATAGTCCAAGCCGGGATGTGAGTTACCGTAAAGCTGTGACTCCGTTAGCCCACGCACGTGGTTCTACTTTGTAAGGGAAAGGGTGGAACAAGGTTAAATAATTTATCGAAACAGTCGCCATGATGTAGACGTTAAAAGACGCTCAGTGAGAAAATTTTAAGGACGTAGACAACATGGCTCTCTGAACCGGTTATTTTGGGACTCCCAGACAGGAGTGATCATTTAAAAGCACTGGCAAAAATAATTGTAAGTAAATTCTACTAGTGATGATACAAGACGTATCGCGGGGATTCACGTCGTTAAAACACAAGAGTCAAAGGGTAATTTTATTTTATTAAAGTCATGTTTGAAAACAATATAATAACAAGATAAGCCACTGTATTTAAAGGAGTTCTAAAATGGCCGCTGATTTTAATAAGTCTTGTAACAATAAAACACATTTAAATACGTCAGAATTTATATTGACTTCCTTCACAAATAATGCTTCACAGTATATTGTATAGTTTTGCCAGGCCAATCAAGGCCAAAATAGTCCATGCTTTTATACTAGAAAATATGAGAAAATATAAAGATTGGTTAAGTAGTTTTGATGTAACGTACACCTACAAACATACAAATGGGTCAGTTTTCTAAAATCGTCTCGCCAATTGACTCGTGTTTACAAGCGTTTAGATAATTGATACCTATTAGTTTTTTTGTAATATCTTAAAATAAAATCATCTGACCTCGAACTATATTATAATGTTTATTAGCAAAAAAAAGATAGAGGTAATATGAATGTTTATTTATTAAAAATAATTTCCACGATTTGATTAATTGCCTACTGATTGTTTACAACATAACAAAATTTATCGGAAATAGCGATCATTTGAATTGGTTGATGTTATATTACATTTCAATTAATCGAAATACATTGCTTTTTAATTAGGAAAATATAACTCTGTAGCTTAAGGTGAAAGGCAGTGTTTAATAAACATAGCAATTCATTCTAGTTTCCTTATACCGATTTGTTCGAATTACGTAAACACATATGGGGCTTTCCGGGAAGGTTATGTCGTTGAAAGAATAGTTTGTTTCTGACATTTTGATATAAGACTATATTTATCTTTACTTTATCATCATAGAGTCCTAACTTCATAGTAAGTTCGAAGGTCAATAGGGAAAATTTCTTGCGATCTTATGCTTTACTTTTTTTTTAAACTGACTCGATACAATGACTGCACCATACCTGATGGTAAGCATGGTGCAGTCCAAAAAAACGCAAACGACTATCGAAAGGTAAGAAAAAACCCAACGATAGTCGCAGTGATCAAGCTGGCCTGCACAAATATCTCTTCACGCTACGCTTAAAGGATCCCATATCATAGGATGGTGGGAACACGCTCGCCGGAAGACCATTCCACAGCTCAACGACACGGCAAAAGAAGGAGTTAGAGAACTTCTTAGTCCTAGCACGGATGTGAGATACCGTATAGCTGTGATTTCGCAAACCCGCGCGCGTGGTTCTATTAAGGGAGGGAGAGGGTGGTACTTTTTGCAACAAGAAAACTCAGTCCACTCTATTTCTTGATTTTGTCTAGTCGATCCCGTCTCTGCCGGCCTGGGCTTCTCTTCCTCGAAATCATGTTTTTGATGATCCATCTAACTTATATAAGGGATTCATTCTGTGTACGTTTGAAGAAGGCTATCCGCTAGGCCACCACAACCTAAATAATTGATTAATTAGTCAACTTAATAACTGCACTTTTATTGAGAAAAAATGATTAAGAAACAACTGTTTATTTGATAGTGCAATTTAACACTAGTCAAAATAAAAACCAAGACTATTTGATCTTATTGTGGTTTTTAAATAATTTTTAAATGAATTAATAACTGCTGTAATTCACATTATTTTAATTTGAAAGATAATTTTATTATTCTCTACAAATCGTTTATATTAATTTGTACACAGTCAACAATTTCAAATCTTGTAATATTTAAAATAATTATTATATGATATAATACTAGCTGACCCGGCAAATGTTCTGTCATATAAATTGTTTCTAGTGAATATCTTCCGTATTATAATATATAATTTTGGTCATAGTGGCTTCTACATAACAGATATTTCGCGGACTTTTATTTAGAACAATTCAAGACAAACAATTCTACGGTAAATCATCTTTGTGTAACTCCAATGGTTTAGGCAGTGTACGCCAAGATAGGTCTCAGAGGCGAGATTATTTTTCCGACTTAATAGACATGTCTCGTTATATTACGACCAAAATTACATAAAATCATTACAAATTGTAGCATATATGGTACCTGTTCCAATGTATAATCTATATTACTGTAAAAGTTTTACGCAAATCCGTCCAGTAGTATTATCGTAAAAGAGTAAAAAACATATTCATAAACTTTCGCATTTATAATATTAGTAGGATTACGTAATTTTATTTAAGCTTGAATGGAATTTATTTTACTCGATAGTTTTTTGTTTTTTTTTTTATTGTTTTAATACTTACTTTGCACAATGACTGCATCGTACTTGCGGAAAAGTACGGTGAATCCAAAAACCGAATACGACTATCGTGAGACAACCACCTACCGATAGTCGCTGCAATCATGTCGGCCTACATAAGTATCTCTTCACGTTTCGCTTAAAGAATCCAATATAAATGTTTGCTACAAAAAGGATAGATTTTGACAATAAGTAATTAATTGCCTTCGGTTAAGCCAGAAACTAACTTTTAGTCGAAAAGTAAGTAAATATGCAAATGCTGCATCATTTAATTTTTATTTTAATACTACGTGAGCTTATTATTGAAAATTCTGATATCCGATTTTATCTCATTAGTATTAAATGATTAAATTGAACTTTATTTTAAAATACCTGATTTAGTTTTAGTGACTGCTACTTTACGCACACTGATAAACAGTTAATGTGTACAGATATAACTCACACAATTGACGGATTACAGCGTTGCGGTGAACGGTGGGCAAGCGCATACATACTTCACAGTGAGTGTTCAGCCGTCTTACACAGCGTTGTGTTACAAGTGTTGCAACAAATTTATACAATAATTCCTATATCAACATTGTTTGTTACCACCAAGCTATATTTACAGTACAAGGGTAAGTAGAATTGTCTATAATTCTTCTAAATAACGATATTTTCGTATTTATCGAGCATTTTCCTTATAAATCGCAAGAACCGTATGTGTATAAGTAGGTATGTTTTCACGTTATATTGAATGAATGTTTGGATTTAATGGAAATAGGTAAAAGTACACGTGAATTGATTATCGATTGTTGTTTATAAAGGTTTTAATTACTGTATTTAATTAAAGAAGTTGTTTATGAAGTCCACTGTTGATTTGTTGTATAGTAACAAGAGAAAAAGACTATATCAAACTTGATGAAAAGTATTGTATGATCCAAGACCAAGCAGATTACCACGGAATGAGGATCCATTGAAATTCGCCATCGTCTTGGCAGCCCATGCGTACTAAGACAGAAGGTCTCTAGGTATAAAAAGAACTAGTAGAAAGAACTACACAAGCCGATCCAGAAAAGCGAGATATGGAACGAATAGGGAAACTTTAATGTTCTTTCCACTTGGGTACTATCGTTATAATCTAGTTAGGACAAACGTTAAAATGTTATGACTAAGTTTGCAATACTATTTTCTTAACCCACGTAAACAACATGTATTGTTTTTTTAAACGAACACTAAAATTACTTGTTTTTAAATTACTTTAAGTTACTTGTTGGTAGTTGCTTTGTTAGGGCCGTATACAAGTTATGCGATGATGATGTCCTAGCCGGATTCGGCCACGGCGACTGTTTCAACGCCGATTAAGAAAATCAAGGCCCAGTTTTCGGAAACAGTCAATTGCGCAGGAGATATTTAAGTGCATAACTGGACGCGCTGCCAGAAAAGCACTCTCTCGTCCGAGCTCCCTCAGGCCCGATGGAATGGAGAACCAGTACGATCGGGAGGGAGCGGGATGCAGGTTTAGTTTTCCTTCTCTGAACACCTGGTTGAATTGCGGTGTTGAAGAGATACCTTAGTCGCCTTTTACGACACCTCAGCAAGAAGAGGGGGGTGCTATTCTATTCTGCCGGCAGCCACCACGGCTAACAAGTTATGTATTAAGTAGTTAAGTAGCGAAGTAAATAACTAATTTTTAACTAAGTTATAAATGTATTAGTGTAACATCTACTCGTGTTTTAGTAAAATTATAAGTGGGCTATATCATCAAACTTATGTAGTTCATTAAATTGTTTTGAAGTCACACTTGCTACTGCCTAATTTAGTAAAGCCACGCCTTCCGCTGATTGCACGGGGAAGTGCGGGGGGGGAACTTCGCTTCGTCAAAAAACAGGAATGATTCTATTCTACTTGTCAACTTATTCGCTAAACCAATATCAAGTTAAAACTTATTAAGTCGTTGTTTTCGCGCTACAAATTTAGTTAAAGTATAGTTATTTACTTCACTGCTTAATACGTGTAAGCAGCCCATTCAATATTGCCATAAAGAAATGTATTTTCCAAGCATCTACTAAACGCACCGGAATTGGACAATTCCATTTTTTTTACACTGGCTCGACATAGTGACTACATAGTACCTGATGGTAAGTACAGTGTAGTCCAAAAACGAAAGCGACCATCAAAGGATGAAAGTCCATAGATACTCTACATTGTCATGTCGGCCCACATATACCACGACTGAAAGTCTCTAGGTATATGAACTACTGGATATACACAAGCTGATCCCGAAATGCGACAGGCCTAAGCGATTCACTATGACGGTTTTTACATTTGTGTACTGTAGTCATGACCCAGTTAGGGCAATCGCCCTACCACCAAAAACACACAGTAAGCTATAGAGCTTTAGACATTGACTTATAGGTCCCCTGTATGTTTATTTATACCTGTATATAGATTTTTAGCATTTATAACTAGAAACAAGATCTACTTATCTAGTTTCTAGTCTCTTAAAGAGGAATATTATTAATCTAGGCTGTCGAATAGCAGCTTAAAACCCGCTACAATTATAAAAAAGTAATAATCCACAGAAAAAATAATATAGATATCAATGTCTACCTACTATGCCGGTTTCCCTTTTAGATTGGCATCGTGCGCCACTGTATTTATTATGAAGGAAACTTAGTTATTTTACTGCTTCAATATACAAACAATCAAACTACGGTTGTTTATAAATTTAATTCTTACATTTTACTATGTACATAAATTTTATAGCGATTGAGTTAAAGCAAATTCTATAAAAACCTTGCATTAATTATAAAAGATTCGGCTTAATTTCAAAGTTCGAATCTGAGGTTAGCCTACAAAAAATAGATCGATATTAAAAAAATACTCATTCGATTTTTAAATTATGGTGGGAATTGAAATTAGTTTAGTCGGAAATTTGTTTAAATTACATTTCTTAATTCTAGCTATTACGATTCTCAGAATTAAAGGAATTCTTTTTATTTTTTATCTGCATCTTGAGGATATTCAAACATCGAAACTAGTTGTTTTAAGTTCATTTGATTACATTCTAAAGTCTCAAATACACTAAAGGTTGAAGTTTAATTTTATATTCTAAAGACTCAACACTTAAGATCGCAACTAGATAATTCTAGTTGTTTTTGATAAACCACAATATATTTTATAATAAAGATAAAATAAAACACTCATTCGAGACTGATTATATTTTACTCCTGGCAATCTTTGATTCAAGCTTTGATTTCATTCTTATTCCTCAAGTAATCTCTAAATTTCAATTCTGTTTGATTACATTCTAAAGGTAGAAATATTCCTAACTTAGAGCAGCCATGCATTCCAACACACTGAGAAATGCCGCTGGTTTTGAACACGAAACCCGGTCGTCTTCATTGATCAATAATTAATTCGTTACAGTATTGAACTATAAAATACACTTTTTAAATAAGATTGCACAAAATCAAACTACGCAGTTTAACCATGTCGATATAAAGCTATGCGCTATTAATTCGAAGCGTGATAGGATAATTGTGCAAGTTGTGACTATCGGTAGGTTTTGTTTCTCAATATTTGCTCCAGGCTGCGGTAGCCTAGTTGATAAGTGACCGGTTTCCTTACGTGGTAAAGCAGATGGTCATAGATTCGAATTTCGGTACGTACCTCTGAGTTTTCCAGATAAAGTACTCGTAAGAGACCCGCATGGCATTTGATACAAATGTAATGTGTAAGTGCCCAGAGAACGGCGATCAGCTGCGCTGCTGGTCACGTTGGACACGACATTAAAAACAAAGGGATACAGACTTAACATATCTGTGCTCAACCTGTAAGTGATATAGCGTGTCGATATAATATTTATTATTATACTTTATTCATCATAATTACAATATAATTACATTTTACAATGAATACATATAAAAAGTTAACATATAAATTTTAAAATATTAAAACATCTAGACCTACAGGGGCGAGGCTTAAGGCTCAAGCCACCGGTAGTTAGGAGTTCAGAGTGAGGAACCTCCTAACCATAGATGGGCAAAATGTAATCAGATTAATAAAAATGATTAACGATTACATTTTAGGTTTTTTACCATTAATATGACTGCATTTCGCTCATTTATGTTTTAAACAGTACAAAATCCCAGATTGTATACACATTTATGATTTCTTAATGTATTCAATGAATTTAATCACGATTACAGAGCAAGAAAATGAAAATTACGACATTTTGTAATCGTTCATCATTAATCAGATTATATTTTGCCCATCTCTGCTCCTAACTATGCGTGCCGTATCGAGTAGAACTGCCTTCTGTATCCGGTCCTTGTTCCAACAGCCAAGCGAGAGCCTCTTAAAGTGGTAATCGAGGCTCTTTGCGATCAGTCCATTATTATTACTTGTATCTGGTTTCTTTAATCTGACCGTGCTTA
Organism: Automeris io; assembly: GCA_036320925.1. Taxonomy (NCBI): domain Eukaryota; kingdom Metazoa; phylum Arthropoda; class Insecta; order Lepidoptera; family Saturniidae; genus Automeris; species Automeris io. The sequence continues at coordinate 933,421 of JAUDJH010000030.1, read as the reverse complement.
CAATTAAACGTGTAATGTGGTCACTATTCTAAGTCAATAAAAACAAACTGTTGTATTTTTACTGATTTTCAAAAATCAACATTTTATTATAACACCTTATCTACACATATTAAGGAAATGACGACACTTATCAATGCGGAATCGCTTTATGGATTCAGGGTTTCAGGATCAGCTTCATGTCGATGCAATAAATGAGAAAAATATATTTTTCGCCTCGTTGCAAATCGGATGTAAGGACTCCATACCGGGTGATAATTAATTTACATTGTGCTGAAGTGCTGATGGTACTCTTGTACCCATGACAGATGAGCTGTTGCTAAAGGCCAATATGAGTTTCCTTGGTAGATTCTGGCAGACATTTTTGGGAGTTGAAGCTGCTCGCGTCCGTAGGCTTTACCCTAGTTTCCCTACACGTGACTCCTGGGTGGTGCTAAACGAGCAGCAGCGAGATGGTAGGGCGTCGGTGCCCGTCTGGATCGCGACCACAGTACATGGGTGTAAAGCCCGTCATAGTGACCAGTTTCGGCTTGTCGCGTATCGGGATCAGCTAGTGCATATCCAGTAGCTCATATACCTAGAGACCTTCAGTCGTGGTATACGAGGGCCGACATGACGATGTAGACTATTAATGGATTTTCATCCTTTGATAGTCGCTTTCGTTTTTGGACTATACTGTACTTACCATCAGGTACTCTGTAGTCACTATGTCGAGCCAGTGTAAAAAAAAAAACATAATTTAGGGGAAAAGAAACCCATGCCGCCAGAGACAGAAGTGGCTAGACAACATCAAAAGGAGGACCAATTTAAGCTTTCTTATTTTAAAGCACATATCATGGGATCGCAAGAAGTTTTGCTTATTGACCTTCAAACTTCATTATGAAGATCCCACTATGATAATGATGAACGACAGATGAATGTAGCCGATTAAAATGAAACGACTTCAATCACATAGAATTTAAGCTTGTAGGGAGATTGTCCAGCTGAGTCGTGACCATAACAATCAAGTGCAAGGACCGTCGTAGTCATTTACTTCGGCCTAGAGCGTTACGAAATCTACTTGAGGACATCAGGTCTTTCATATATGTAGAGTACTTCTTTTATAGTAGGTATATATGCACCAGTATAACAAAGGAGACTTAATGGATTCTACTCCGGTAACAGTTCCTGCAATTTATGGACTTTGTATTTGCAATTAGGTTTAGAGCAGTCAATTTATCTCGCTAGTGTAAAAAAGGGGAAAAATAACATGATATTTAACACCTAAATAACCTTAACAGGAATTTGCGTCTATAACATACATATACTATGAAAGATGTTATTCATTTATTAGAAAAACCAGAGTACAAATTACCTAACTTTTAAACTTCCCTGTTAATTCGAAGAATTAATTATAAATCCTTATTGTTAATATATTATGATTCAAGGCAAACAATATATTTGCATAAACAATGTTATTAATTTTTAAATAAAAAATAATAAAAATACGATTTGTAAAATAGAATATAATATTTTAAAATCGTAAGCTATATGATAATGTTTGTCAGACATAACAATTGTTTGCATACGCCTATTATTCTTGTATAAATACAGATGGTATTGTAGACATATCTAGACTTATATATACAAAAAGAACTCGGATCTGTTTAATATTTTTCACGAGTTTTGTATAACATTTACCATCGTAAAACCCAGGAATAGGTCAAAATAGCGCGATGGAAAACACTGCGTTATTTTACGCGTTCCCGATATTGATGTTGCAAACGCGAAAAAATTCATTTATGCTTTTATTCAGATGTTACGAATACTGTTTACATTACTGTATTCCTATCCTGGCGCCTCGAAGAATCCGATTATCTATTATTTCTCGTTTCATTAGTAGCAGAGTTCAATTATAGAACAATTCACATTGATTAACAAATCCATACAGTGGAAACAATGATATAAAAGATCCGAACTATATTGCAGATAAGATAAAATCAGAAAAAACATTGGTATTATGCAATACAGTTTGTTTCTTGTTTATATGTTTTTTTTTATTTGATACAGTGACTACACCGTACCTGATGAAAAGTGTAATATAATCCAAAAACCGAGTCCAACTATCGAAATAAAGCCGCCTGCTGAGAATCGCCGCGAACATGCCGGCTTACGCAAATATCTCTTCACTCTTCGCTTAATATTGTAGGACGGAAAGAACGTGCACGCCAGAAGACAGTTCCACAATCCAATGACCCGATAAAGATAAGAGAACCTCTTGGCTCTAGTTGAAGTGAAGCCACCGTAATGTGAGGGTTTATTATAATAATTTTGTATAAGCCACAAAAGGTATATACATTTTTTTTAACTTGGGGAAAATCCTCATAGGACCGCCCCGGCCGCACAAGGAGGTAGCAGCCGGGGTGTGCCGGACTTTTACCAGCTAAAAACGCCAAGGTGACTACTTTTGCGAATTAGTGGGGACTGCGGGTCCTGTAAACAATTCGCCGCGGCTGACAGGCACAATCACTAGGGAGAGACGCCGCCTCCCCTGATAGCACCTAATGTACTTCGACAGAGCGCGTCACGACGCACTGCCGTAGATACAAATTGATTATCTAAAATAAGGCATTCTCATAGCAATTCAACGTGTTATTAACCAGTTAATCTTTTATTTCTAGGACAATCATGAAAAACGTTGAAGAAAACAGTAGTTGTTATGGAAGCAGATTGCGTAAAATATGTTTTTTCATTGGATATCTTCACTTGGTAAGATCACTCACTCATTTACTTCACTTTACCTTTAGTCTCGTTGGCTTCATTATGTTTTTCATTAATTTCATTTATCATAGATATTGATTTTGTTAGGACTCCAATCACCTTTCCTATCAATAAATTCTAATCAAATACATCCTCCACATTCTTTTGTAATACTTTTGTTACTGTATCTATAATTTTCATATCAGCTTACCTTATTGCAAGTGTTTTAAAGTACAGCAAAGAAACAAGTTGTTAAAAGCGTTACTATTTCTAAGGTTGAGATTTTTAGAGACCACCCTGACTTACACTTTACTCAAACATTACAAATTATACTATTTAACTAGCTGCACCCGCGATTTTTCGTTTAGGTAGTTTATTATGATAATAGTTATTTGAAGCTGAAATCTTAGTGCTAATAATATATTATAAATGTCATCGATTGTTTCTTATATAGATTGCAACAATTAATATAACTTCCTATTTATAAATCAATTGAAATAAAATCAACACTAAATGTTAAATGAATCTCTCCACAATACATTAGACAAAACTGAACCTAAATTGGTTTAACCAGTTTTGAGATTAGCGGACTTAAACGTATACTGATACATTGATATTGATTCCGATACATTTTAAGTACCCTACATCGCGCAAGCGAAATTTTTCTGTAAAGCAGTGTATATACAGAAACTCAAATGATTTTTATCTATATAATGTCGTATTGGTGGCTGAATACCTAATTACCGATTTTATAAACTTATATTTGACTTTGTTAATATTTACGCTATCTTTTTTTTTTTTTTGGTTTCTCGGGGGAAAATCCTGCATAGGACCATCAGGGCCGCTGTGAGGGCAGCAACCCCGGTGTGTCAGACTCCTACTGACTAAAAATCCCCGGGGTGTCCCTCTAATCGCTCCACCCGAGCCTGGGAAACCAAATTCATCCAGACACCCGGGGAGCGAAATGCCTTGTCGAGGCTGCCTCTCTGGGAGGGGTAGGGGTAAAGAGCCCACCCTTCCAATACCTATCTCACAGGCGGCGCGCCGGACACTGCACACCGCCACCCTCTCATCCGGACAGCAGACTCCCTCAAGTCTACTGCCCGGCAATATTTACGCTATCTGACTTACCGGGGTCACTGCCCTTCAGGGATTTTCCTCCGGGTTTAAAAAAACTCAAGTTCCTATTATATATTCCTGTTCTTTTTCAAGGATTTTTTTATCACAGCCTTAATATTAATTCAAATTTATATTCAGATTACAACAGTAAATTCAAACTTACTAACCCTGATGCAATTAGTTATGTTTGACGAGTCCTATTGTGAAATATTCGTCGAAGCCGACCATAATCGCATTGTTATCTGTGTTTATATATTGCAGGCGTCCAGTGTTTTGGATATCTTATTTCATGTGCTCACTGTAGCTGTGGTTACAAACGGATTTCAATGCGACGTCGACTATGCCACTGTGAGTATTCTCTGAATTGTTTACAAAAGAGATATAATTGCGAGAAACAGGATATCTGTTACCTGGAATACTACTTGGGTTTTGCATGTCGAAGTTGGGCTACTTGAGTCGATATAATATACAAAGTTAGTTACTACTACATTAAAATTATACAAATATATGCTTGTAATTAGAATTCAATTAGATTTCACAATATGAAGAAGATGGTATTTCCCTTCGTACACATGTAATTGTGTAAATTCATAATCCGAAAAAATGGGCAGTAATATTATTAATACTAGCTGATCCGGCAAACGTTGTTTTGCTATATAAGGTTTTGTAATATCTTCTAAGATGTTCATTGAAATTAAGTGATGTCAAAGACAATTTTGTTCACAATTAAATACTCTTGATCAACAACACATTTATTTGGGTAAAGATTAATATTATTACGTTGATACAACTCTTAACAAATAATGCATTAATTTCGACCAAATTTGTTTACGTAATAAAAACGGTTCTAGTGACTTAATCTTAAAAGATAGACATATACTGTCGCGGACATTTTTTTAGATCATTTCAAGAGAAATAGTTCTTTCTTACATATATTTTTGGTATCTTGAACCGTTTTTGCAGCGCACGCAATGGAAGCCCTCAAGGATGAATAATTTCCCCCGTTTTTTTTCACATTTTCCATTATTTCTTCGTTTCTAATAATTGCATCGTGATGATATATAGCCTAAAGCCTTTCTCGATAAATGGTCTATTCAACTCAAAAATAATTTTTCAATTCGAACCAGTAGTTCCTGAGATTAGCGGGTTCAAACAAACAAACAAACAAACTCTTCAGCTTTATAATATTAGTATAGATTTAATCTAACTTCAAATTTATAGAACTAGCTATAGAGACCCTTTATTCCATATTATTCCAAATATATAGTATATTACCGTATCACCAAAAAATGTCGCTTAAACCAAATAGCCTTTCACCCCTCGATAAGTATTTTTAATTTTTAACCAGTTTTGGTTAGAAATTTTAGCTAAATACCAACTTTCATAGTGCTAACTTTTTTTTCTTTTTACACTGATTCGACAAACTGACTACAGTACACCTGATGATAAATACAGCGTAGTCCAAGAACGACAAAGACTATCAAAGCTAAAGTCCATTTACAGTCTCCGTCGTCATATCGGCCCACATATGCCACGACTGAAGGTCTCTAAGTATATGGTTTACTGGACGCACATAAGCTGTTCCTGAAACGAGACAGGCCGAAGCAAGGCAATATGAAAGTTCTTAGGGATTTTCAAACAAACTTTCAACCCATATTTTAGGGTTACTTGGCTGAAAAAAGAACCCAAAGGTATTGCGAATTTATCGTCTACAGTTATATACTATAGACCAAACCTATAGGTAACCTATAGGCAGAGTTGGGTCAAATGTAATCTGATTAATGATTAGCGATTACAAAATATAGTTGTAATTTTAATTTTCTTGCTCTCTAATCATGATTAAATGCATTTAAAACATTAAGAAATTATAAATGTGTATGCAATCTGGGATTCTGCAGTGTTTAAAACATAGATGACCAAAATCATCTTTAATTTATATATCATCTTTAATTTATATTTTAAAATCAATTAGCGTCTTTGCCAGATGTAAAATAATATTTTGCAGAGCACGATTGCCCTGTATCTCATAATGTGGTAGTGACTTACAATATACATAATATATTATAAAGCTTGTATGCCTTCTAATATAGGCCTCTGATCTCGGGACGCTATACACAAAAGTGCGGCACTGGGCTTAGTTTTCTACCAAATGCAGTGTAAACTCCATATAACGTCACTCGATTTAACGGTTTAAATGCAGTCATATTAATGATAAAAAACCTAAAATGTAATCGTAATCATTTTTATTAATCTGATTACATTTTGCCTATCCTATAGGTTAATGTCATCGTTTTCGTATAACAACGTATTATTAATAGAGTGCTCTAAAACATAGATTAGTAAGTATTAGTTTAATCTATTGTTTCACGTTTAATTTCAGTTCAATTCAATTCCTTGGTCGTTAGTAGAGCCAGTTCTCCTCGTACTAAACCTTGGAACACATGGCTTCTACCCTTTCCCCGGTATATTCAGACGGCAGTACAACATGTATGCTGAATACACGTCAATCGCAACAGAACAGAAATGCTATCCTGGAATGTTACACGTGTATTTAGTTGACATACTGAACTTCCTTATCAACGTGATATGGCTGAAGATCGTCGTAACTTATATCGAGGCTTTGCATAAGGTAAGATGTTTCCGTATTAACCCGGGTTTCTTTTTTACGATGTAATAAAATATATATTGTAACCATATATCTTTGCAATAGAAGGAATAATGGAGACCCAAATATTCGGAATTCTCAATACGTTGATATTTAGATCAAAATTGTATGAATCATTTCTGTTTTAGTTAAAAACCAAATTATAAATATTCTTCTAGTTCAATTTTTAGCCACCCAATGCTGAGTGTAGGTCCCTTCCACTCTTTTTCACCTCTGATTGTCGCGAACTTTGACTAGACAATTTCTCCTAGTTAGATTTACCATCATAATCGTCGGTCTATCTGGCTGGCTGTATTCTCACACTCCTACGACCGGCTTGTGGTCTCCGAACAAGCTCTTTTTCAATCACCACTATTGGTTTTACGACATATGACCCTCCCACATCCACTTTCTTTTTCTTTCTTTCAACAGCCATCACTTTGGTTATATCAGTCATTTAAATCCTTAAACGAATCTCGGTGTTTTACACCTGGTCTCAAAGGGAGATGCCCATTATAACACACTCCACGGCTCTCTGAGTGATTTGCATATGGAGGGTCGTCTGCTTAATTAGCTTCGGCTCCATATGTAGTTACCAAATTACGAATAATATTGAGTCATAGATGATGATGTATTTTTTTAAACTAATATTCTAATTTTTATTGATGGAATGTGTCCGATCTGAATCTGTGAGAGAGGCGTTAGTGAGTACCTTTGGTCTGAACAGACTTGACGTCGGGATGTTTAACAAAGTCTTAACAGAACTGTTAACTGATGAGGCGTCTGGCCTGTTCAGATCAATGGCCCCATATGTAATATGTTAGGTATTTCTGTATTACGGTACGATGGGGCTGACATACGTACACACGTAAAAGTGCCCTAAATAAATAGAATAAAAAAATATATATTTTAATTTGTACATAACTTAAGCAATTAAAATTATATTGCTTTGGTTTCATGATAACTGTATAATTTCATCATATAACAAAACATACATAAAAACATACTAAAATATGCCATTTATTTTGATGCAAATTTCTGCATTGGTTCATTTTAATACATTAATTAAGTTGGAAAGCGGGATTTGTCGAACTTACCCAGGCTAAAAACCCCAAGATGACCTCGCAAAAAACGAGACGCATATTAGAAACACGCGAAAGTCCCGCCAAACATCTTAATAAATTAGTAACTAAATAAACTTCTGTCAGGCCAGACGGAAATAGAAATGATACACACTTGTCTATATAGTAAATACGAGAAGTCCCGCTATACACAATGATTCTATTTGTCTACATATACTGACCCTGAGTTTTTATTGCAGTAGATAAAACGAATAGAGCGTGACTTTTTCTATATCTATACCATTCAATAATCCATTTATACGATTCTATTACCTACCTATCATCAAATCCTTTTAATTTAAAAAACCGTTCTTATACCCAACAACACTACTGTATAATGAGACTAAAATCATGACTGTGAGACAGCTCTTTGTGCTCCAAACTATTGTTTTTAGGCATGACACTCAATCATTGGATTTAGGCATTCTAAATAAACGTCTAGGGCTTACTGTCTGTAAAACTGAATTTCACCGAACCTCGGTCGCCTCTAGACACTTCAAAATTTTAAGCGCTCGATTTTACAACAAACTAAATGTAATTCTCAATATCTATCCCCTTTCCCTTTATGAACTTAAAATCAAAGTCAAGGATTACTTGTTGCAGCTCGATTATTTAAAAACTGAAAATCTTTTATATGTTTATATATAATCTGCACTTACACACAACACTCTTTACTCACCCTTTTCTACACATAACACACCTATACACAACACGTCTGTATATTTTTATATATTTTTGTAATCATTTGTATTCTCTGTAATGGTGGGCGCTGACGTCTGCGATACAGTCTCACGACTAGTGCAGGCGTCAACGTAAATTTAATTATACAATGTAAAATTTTTGATCCAATAAAATTATTATTATTATTATTATTATTTGAAACCCACTTTTTAAAAACGAGTCTCAAATAGAACCTCAAAACTTTTATACGATGAAATTCATCACTGTCTGATTAAATATGTTTGTATGCTCATTTAGAAAAATCCGGACCCAATGAGGATGTTCTTCAGCTTATCATTGGTGAAAGTGGTAATGCAAGTGATTTACTTCGGGTACCAGCCACATTTGTATGATATTTTCGCAGCTGAAACTTACTGGTTCCTCAAAGTGTGTGATATTTGTAAGTATATACTGATTTCTAGATATGTCATTCTTTAAGAATGACAACAAAGCTAATCGTTAAGATAAAATCTATCCTTATCCATCCATCGATCTTTATTTCTTGATGTAGATTTATCAAAATCACTGCAACAATTTATGACTTCTATAAAATTTGGTTCTAATGCTTACGCAACATTTTTGTATCTCTGATATTAAGAAGATTCTCATATTTGAAATTAATATATCACTTTCAGGAGATTTAACATTTTACATACTTATTTACAGTGCAAATCTTTGGATACTGGCCTCTCCATTCCGCGTCAAATTTAAATTGCTAACGTAATTAAAAAGGTATAGCATGTAGACGCCCCCCAATACGCGTTTGTGGTAAACGCCCTAAAGGACGTTAGGGTGTTATGGGACGCGCGGGGTAAGGGATGCGCTCGCGCAAGGGATGCTCTAGCAAATTCAGTCGACTACCGAGACGCAAGGCGAGAGTACGTGTGTGTACGTTGCAGTTCGGTGTGCCTTAAAGTGCAAATAAACAGTAAAACGCCAAAATCCGCGTCTTTCTACAACCACACCCACGACCACCGGTTATATAGGCTATTTTTAGGTTTTGATCACATTTTTTATATTGTTGGTCGTCTCTTAATTATAGTATATTTAACATTCAATGGTGTTTCTAATACAATTATTTTGTATTGACTAAATATATACTGTACGGTACATCGATAGCTCCGCAACAGAGGCACAGGCTACCTAAAGAGTTTCACTTACCACGACCACCAGTTCGCCAACTCCTCAGGGCCCCTGCTTCACCTTTAGGAAACTGGTGTCTTTGAGGATCTTCCTTAGCACCCTTGTACACTTTGGAATAGGATTATGTTTGAATTTAAGAATATTTGCACCTGCTTTCTGTCGTTACTCGGCAGATCGGTCAAGCGAGTGTAAAACTCAATTAACAACCCGTACGGTGTTGCCAGAGCAGAATCGAAGTTGTCCGCACACTTATTCGAATACGGAAAATATACCATTATTAATAGTTCCTCAGAAGTTCGTTATTATTCTCAATATTCGGGTATTTTTCGTAGTAAAACTAATTGTGATTCTGATTGCAGTTATATCAATCATCTTGCTGGTAATCGTACAGAAATACACTAAAGCGCTAAGAGCTGAAAAGGCGTTAGAACGCGTTGAAAAACCTCCTCCATATATCGAATGCTTGATCAATGCGAGTTTGATGCCTTCTGCTAGACAGGACGACGGTGTAATATTTGATATCAAAGACGAAGTGAATCCCATGGATGAAAAGAAGCCACCTGAAGATGATCTCAAAACAACCAAAACAGAAAATTTGGTTTAGGATATAAGTTAGTCTTTATCGAAAATGTTCCATTCGGTGCTGGATCTAAATATATCGGAATTTACTGCCACAATTCTTGCTTGTATCGCATTTAAATATTTATAATCAAGACTGATTGGCGCCTGGTAATATTTCATCAAAATATTATTTTTAACTCGTTATATGTAGTTAGTTACCTTCTAATATTGCCTTTTTTTTTTTAAATGAGATAACAATTATTAATCCGTTTTTTATAATATCAAATCAAGTAAATATCATTTCGTATTAAAAATATGCAAACTATATTTGCAATTAATTCATATTTATTATATAATATGATAGCATTTTTAAAATCAAACCCTTAATTTACAGTTACTTATATTTTCCTGCATGGAGTATTGCATGATAAATTTATTGTTAATAAGTTATAAAATTTCTTTTAAAATAATTTGAAAATTAGATTTAGGTGCCAAATCGTTTACTTTAACTAGAGTCATTACTGCCACTTCTCTCATTTTAATACTTGAAATATATGATCTAGCATCGGTCTTATATGTAGTATTACTTAATTATTATACGGTGATAATACAGCTCATTTGTATCTCGATATATTTTATTTAATTATTCTTGTTTATGAATATACATTTTGTAATCTTAAGAAACACGGCAGCACGATTAGCTCTCTTTGTTTCAAAGACTATTACTATATTTATCAATTTAAAGGCTTAATCTAAGGAATATGAGACGCATTACCCAGTCTGCACTACTAGGCTTAATTTTATATATTATTATAGTTTAAACAAAGTGAATAAGGTATTAATAAAACCCTTTAAACACAAAGGCGTAAAAATAAAAATCTAAGTAACGAGAGAGAAATTAATTTGAATTAAAAAGTGTTTTAAAAGTGAGAATTTTGAAGAGTCTTGAAATTACAAATTTTGATCGTACGTTGACACGTCTGGAAGATCTCAAAATAAAGTGGGCTAAGGTATATTACTTAACTGTTTAAGAGCAACTTGCACCAACAAATGAGATCTAGTTTAAGCTTGTATAAAACACTCAGGCCGGGATAAGTTACGTACTTATGCTGTTGCAATAAAGCACCCTCATACGCGAGATAATTTTACAATAAAGTTTTGCGATAATTGAGACGATTTATGTATCGAAGTAATTACTAGTTTGCAGCGGTAATTAGGCACTTTACAAATCACTCACTGTGTGCGTATGTGTGGAGTATGGTGTAGTGAATATTTGTGATGTGTTTGTCAGCTGCAGATGATTGCAAGCGTTTGTGACGGGGAAATAATGCGATACAATGTTAAAGTTAAACGTAAAAAAGTATTGTACCCCACATGGCGCTTGCGTTTAGTTGCGTTCACATATTTATTATTGTGGCGTTCTGGGGTGGCGCCTTCTGGCGCAACTAACAATATTTAATTCAAGCGGTTTAATTCGACCTCAATGATGATCATTTAATTTGATGGAGCAAGTCGCTTTTATATATTTAAATATCGCGTTAACAGAAACATGTTTACTTACTATAAATGCTATAAAATCTCGTTACTTACTGAGTGTGTATTATTTAAAGCAATTTTAGCAGTATGGAAAGCTTCGTTGGTAAAGAAGCCCTATAACTACGCCCAAAATGTATGTGATCCGCTGAATTTAGAGCAACTTGTAATAATTAATGAAATCTAGCTTAATAAGTTTATACAAAACGGTTTTTAATTGAAGCGGTTTCATGCGACCTCAATGATGATTTAAATTTGACAGTTGTTGAAATCGGATAAAGTTTCCGTGCTAGACAATAAACACAGTTTAACGCTAAATAGCGTTTTATAAGTTTAAACTAGATTGAATTTAGTGGTGCAAGCCGCCCTTTAAGTTTGTACGAATATTTTAATTAGGACCTGTTAGAGGCAAGTGATAGTTATAAAAAAAATATATACATTTTAATTTAAAAATTTATACTTGTACATGAAATGTATTCGAATTAAATTTATTTTCAAAGAAATTATTTATGGTTTAATTTTTTTTTACTATAATATTACCGGTTTACTACAACTTTATTATTCTTGAATAAATTATTATGCACAATTATTCTAGTCTATATAGTTTTACAAATATGCTAAGCAACGCCTCTAACGATTCAACGATGCTGATACTTTGATTATCGCGACTATTGAAACTGTCAAGAACAAAAGAGGGTAGAGGAAGTAACCCCCCGCCCCCGACGTAGACTCCGCGGCGCGTCAATCGGCTCGTGACCATGACTTTTATAACAAGGTCGAAACGTCGAGCCATAATTAAAATTAACTTGCTCATAAATCCCGTTAATTTATAATAATACAAAACAAGAAAGTTCAAAATGTTTTACTATACTAATTTATTTATCTTTTAGTTATATTGTTAAATTTATCTTAAATATTAACTATAGGTAAATATTCATAATAAAAGTAATTATTATTACAATATTACTACAAAGGTGGTTGAAAAATATAATCTAAAATTATAAATAATATTGAAAAATTATCTACTCGTATGCAAACAATACATAATTTCAGATTATAGGGCGATTGCCTGAATTGTGTCGTAACCACAGTATCAAGTGTAAAAACCATTATATGGACCGACTTCGGCCAGTTGCCAGTTTCGGGATCAGCTTGTATACACCCATTTTTTCATATATCCTAGACCTCCATTTGTGGCATGATGACGGTGACTTTCAATGGATACTCATTCCTATATAGTTGTTATGAATCTCGTATTGCACAGTACATACTATCAGGTACTCTATAGTCACTTGTTGAAATTAGAATAAAAAAATGCAAATGAATATTTCACAACCGAAAATATAACCTTAGCAGAATTAGTACTAGTAAAAACGAAAACCGCTAAGTATACTTTCAGTAAGTACCACATTAATAAAATTATCTTCTTAATTATGGAATTAAAGATATCGCTGATGCGCCTTCTCCCTCTTAGTTGTAACAATAAAACTAACGATTAGTTCACCCTCAACGACATTAAGGGACTTTACACAAATGCAGTTGAATTTATTCTACAATTGAACCATCTTAGCAGATTGCAATTTGCATAATCATACTTGTGTGCCTCGTATTCTCTATAAGATATGTTCGTCGGGTGAAAGGCTATTTGGTTTAAGCGACATTTTTTGGTGATACAGTAATATATGTAAAGATAGTTTCTTCATAACATTTAATTTACTCTGTAATTATAATCTATACATCTCTATTTTATACTCTACACTATCTCTAGACACGATGGTCGGTATCGGCGCTGTTCATTGGTCTAGAATTGACAGCTGTCACTTGTGTCATTCTGAACGAACCGAAACAACCTGAACAATTAACGATATCGCAAGGAATTATAGTTTAATTTAAATATCATTATAAAGACGGAATAATAGCTTTAATGGTTGTTCTTTGGTTTCAGGTGAGATTGGTATAAGCTATGTGTTGTGTTGTATGTGTAAATTTACAATTGTATTAAATAAACTAACTTTGGTTTCAGAGAAACTCAGTTGCTATTATTTCTAAAAAATTATGTAAGCTCATTATATATATATGTATAATGTAAATGTTTGGAATCGGTAAAAAAACGCTGATTCCGAATATATTACTATATGACCAAAAAATGTCGCTTAAACCAAATAGCCTTTCACTCGACGTGTTAGTTTTTAACTCTTTCGACTTTAAATAAAACTTGTGATAATGTGAACACTAAGGCGAAAATACGGACTATTGAACATTGGCTTAAAGTCGCCTGCCTCGTAGTCTCTTGCCCGCTGCAATATGGAGGGTGTGCTGAAGAGTTCCATTCTTAGATTCCACCATCCCCTTTTACTATAAAACTGATAGACATCGGGACGGATACCACATTACATTTTGCATCTTTCATCATTGATATGATTACATGTAGCCCATCTGTGTTTTAAACACTATCGAATCCTTAATTGCGTACAAATATATGACACTTTAATGTTTAGAAGGGTTTTAATCATGGTTACAGAATAACGAAATTAAATTACGACATTTTAAAATTTTTAATCATTAATCTGATTGCATTTTATCTCTGTGGATCTTTTGTGGACGTGTTGGATATTCTCTATATTTATATTAAAAGGTTTGTTTGACCAATCTTAATGAAATTTAAAAAGTTTAGTACACCCCCTGAGTCTTTTGTTCTACAATTTAACCATCTGAGAATTTTTAAAAGAAGAGTGAATAGGTATTTGTTAGGCAATTGCGGTACATCATCTGCGTCATCTTCTGTCAGCAGCTGAGATTGTGGTCAAGAGATAGCCAGTAAATCATAAAAAAGTATGTTATAAAAATATAATAATGATATATCATCATGCTATATGCCTTTAGGGGTAAGTAAAATTGCATTGTAATAAGTAGCGCAGCTGATCGCCGTTATCAGGCCGCTTACCCATGACATTTCTATTAGATGCGGGTTCCCTCACGATGTTTTCTTTCAAAAATATGTTTTCGTTTGTTTTTTACACTGACTCGACAAAGTGACTACAGTGCACCAAATGGTAAGTACAGTGTAGTCCGAAAACGAAAGCGGCCATCAAAAGGCGAAAATTGGTTGATAATCTCTGTTGTCATGTCGGCCTACATATACCACGACTGAAGGTCTTTAGGTATATGAGCTACTGGATATGCACAAGCTGATCCCGAAACGCGACAGGCCAAAGCGAAACACTATGACGGTCTTTACACTTGTGTACTGTGGTCAATACCCAGTTCGGGCAATAGCCCTACCACCACATATATCCTCATTTTCATAAAATTTTATCAGAAATTATAGTTTATATTCAATATTGATTAGGTTACCATGCATGTCCGGGTTTGCCCAAGCAAATTTCTATTTATAAATTGGTGATAAATAGCTACATCAAACCAGACGCAAAGTAGAGTCGGTATATTTAAAAAACAAATATTAGAAGCTTATCTGTTCAAGTAAACACTTATGTAATTGCCACTAATCCATAGGAGAATGTGTTGTTAAAGCATACCCCGCTGTAGGAAAATCCTGAGCGTGGGTATGCAGGAATGCCGACAAAAAGGAATAAATTAAGCAGCATCAAGTGCATTTATCAAGGTGATTTGTGATGAGATTTTCTCGTTCAACATTAACAACGTGAAATATGTTTGTTATACTGCATTTTATTAATGAAATAAAATAAGTTTATAACTCAATAATTAAAAATAAAAATTACTCATTGAGTTTTTCAAGATTATATAAGGAATTTCGGCACAACATGCTGAAAGAAAATATCGTGATGAATCCGCATGGCATTTAATAGAAATATTATCTGAAAAATATTCCAATAAATTAAACCATTAAAAAAACAATTAATAAATGAAACAATGTAAATAAAAAGAACACAAAGCTTCCAGGTGCCGTATTTTCTTTGGATTAAGACAAAAGGCTTTTGAAAAAGGAAAGTCAAATGTAAAAAGCATTTCGGCTGCGTAATGATTATGAGGATATTTGTGTTGCAATTGTCCACAGTCGACAGTAAACCATAGAAGTGGCTTATCATTAGGTTAGCTGTTCGCTTGGTTGCTCTCCTATCAACTAAAGAAGAAAAAAACATATATTACTAAATAAAATATATTATTATCGCAGTGATAATACCATGTGAATTATAAGTAAAATCCCTATTTTCAAAGAAAACTATTTAAGTAAGAAATATTATACTGAAAAAGCAAAGTTTTCCAAACCGCCGCTAAATTCAGAGCGGGATTTCCAAGTGCAGTCATTTCGCAGACTTTGCGCTCTACCCGCGGACGTGAAATGAAAAGTAAACACGCTTTTAAGGACAATCTGGCGGACATTACTTGTAACGACCCTCCAGAGCATTGCGCCTCGAGAACCCAATTGGATTTCATGAGGACTGATGCAATTTTTTTTAATGCATCCTTAATTTTAATTGATCAATGAATTTTATTTGTATGTATTCATAGAGTAACTAATTTGTAACTTAAAATTAACAAAATAAGCTACTATCGATTGAAAAAAATTTGAAATTTTTGAAACCGCTGCCAATTCACGACCAATTAAATTAATTATAATAATTAGGACCCAATTCGTGTCTTAGACATTATTTCTTACTTACTATATGTAAAATATATACGGATATACACTTCAAGACCAACCTTTGTTACTTTTCTGTAGTGCCTAGACTGCCGTGTCTGGCCGGGGACAATAAGATAAATATATTTTCCGATGCGATGCTTGCCTTCAAGAAGAAAATGAGTGACGTATGTTGAACTTGGCATTGTTCTTGGTATTGGTATTGTTTATCTGTTACCTTTTTTTGGTAACCCCAGGGCAAATCCCTACGTACCTCAGGGGGTGGTGAGGGCCGCCCCCCGGTGTGTCGGACTTACCGCGACTTAAACCCCTGGGTTGTTCCTCCTACCCGTCTGCTCGGGCTGGGGGCAAAGCCGAGCCAGCTTCTCAAGCACCCAGTGACGTCTGACAATCTGCAGGCCAAAACTCCAGGGGGCGGAGTCTAGTGCCGCCGCCCGCTCTCCTCTAGTTTTCGAGCGGCGTGAGGGAAGCCATCCCACGCCGCTTACGCTCAGATTGGGACGACGCACTCCCTCAAATGCACCGCCCGTTTTTATGTATTAACACATTTTGTTTGTAGGAATTGTTATCAAGATTTTTTTTATATCTTGTTTTTAATTTATGTAAGTTTAATATTTTTAATCAATTCCTTTGAGGCATGTTGTGCCTATCTATTATTTTAGTATCCATTGTCGACATTTAGCTAGTGCATGTGATTTTACTATTAATGGTATATGCAATGGTACTGTTGATTGCCTATAAATAAATAAATATAGCGTTACCCCATGACGATGACCATGCGCATCGCAAAAGAGACCGTCACAACTTTTTAATAACGCTCCAAAAGGAGCATTACTTCAAAAATTAAACGATGTAATACTTTTACCCTACATTGTCTGAAGCATACAACGTTAAGATGACTCGGAAAGTGTTTTAAAGGGAATTTTCATCCCGTCCGATGTCGAGAATCATTTATTACCTCGGACGGGTATAATATTTGCGAAAGCGATCCGCTTTTTAAAGCTTGCGTAAATTAAATTCACTTATACTGTGTGAAATGCTGAATCAAGTTCGAACACTCATCCGCACGTTTCGTAGGATTTTCAGGATTAGAAACTTGCAAATGCTTAAGCCGAGATTTATAGACGCTACTTTAACTTTGCTTACACTTTTTTTTATGATTTACAGGCGGGCGGTCCACCTCAATCCCACCTGGGGAAAGGTGAATATGAGTTCGAGGTTGACCTGCGTCCACCTAACAAATGCCCATTCACTCTCCTCTTAAAGACATAAGATCCCAAGTCAAAAGATCGCGGAAATATACTCGCTGGAAGCATATTCCACTCCTCAGCTGTTCGCATGATCAATGTAGAAGCGAATCTCTTCGTACGGATCTAAGAAGCGTGCACCACATACAACATGGTGTCTAGTGGTGTCATGATTAAATGTGGCTTGCGAAATTAGAGAATGGGAAGGAAGTCATAACTTCTATGGTGCCCTATCAGCACGATCCTTTACTTTCCTTTTTTCTTTATGTATTTATGAGCTAGGCACGCTCCCAGTGTTCTTACGTAAGTTCCCCTATGCAATGAATTGTAAAATACTAATTTACAGTTTTCATAAAATATTCAAAATATAATAAGCAAAGGTACCAAAATTCTTTCGCAACGTCAGTAATAAAACAAATTTCAATCTGCGTTAAATTACTGCATGGAATTAATGCATACACTGGCTTTGCTTCCGAACAAAGCTCGCGCCGTGCCGTGAGCAGGGTCCTCGAGGATGACTCAGGAATCGCTTTAACTGAAATTTTCATCCCGGTCGGTCGCCGACAATCATTTATTACGCTCTCGGACGGGAATAGCACGGTTATGAAGACAGCCTGCTTCCTCAAGCTTTAGTGAATTTAATTTTATTTACAATCCACTCTCTTCCTCAAAACCTGTTTTAAAAACTGAGCAGAATTTTAAATGGATTTGATTCTGTCGTTTGCTCTGCTTTTAGATTTTAGCATTTGGTTTAACGTCTGTGGGAAGTTTCTGGGATTTCATTTTAATTTGCAAACTAAATGTCGTCAAAAGCTTCAAGTAATTAGTTTTACGGTTATATGGGAATAAATAAAACGGAATTTCTTCAATTTTTTTTTAAACCTTATTTTTCATTGCGAAAATAATATGTATTACATAATTGTTAATTAAAATTAAATTCAACTTCATTTAAATAGATGTAATTTTAAGAACTTATAAATTGTCAAGAAATAGTATAAAGAAAGAAAAAGCATTTACTTGGCGCACATCATAATAAACAGCAGAGAAGGATAGGTTAATCAAAATAGAAAACAACAGAAGCGAAACCCTATGTTGTGATGATGCGCCAAAAATCCGAAGAAAATAAAAATATATATTAATTAAATGGGGAAAATTTACATTGCATCACTGGGAGCATGACTAGCTCGTGGAAAAAGGAAACCAAAGGATCAAGCAGGATACGACGTCAATAAGGTCATGACCCCCGTTGATTTCAAGCACCGTTAATCAATTAAAACGTTTTATTTGTCCTTAAATTAAATTTTGCTAGTAATCAGAGAATAGATCGCATATAAAATAATTCAATTTCTTTAATTTAATGTAGCAAAGCCATTTTAATGCTCATGAATAATATATTTTTCAGGTGTATTTTGATATTGTTATCGTGTCACCAACATGCTTTTTTAGGGTCGGACACGGTTTTAAAAACATATTGTATTAACTTAGTATTCTCTA
This sequence comes from Automeris io, assembly GCA_036320925.1. Lineage (NCBI taxonomy): Eukaryota > Metazoa > Arthropoda > Insecta > Lepidoptera > Saturniidae > Automeris > Automeris io. Next base: position 914,482 of record JAUDJH010000030.1, on the reverse strand, counting down.
ATACTATTAAAATTACTGTTATACTGTGACAATAGAAATTATATCCCAGCCACTTAAGGCTTTACGCAGTTCTGACACTTTTCCAAAGAACCTAAACACTCGAAATAAGTAATGGAAACAGCACTTTCCTAAAATATTTCTCCCTTAAAAATATTTCAAAGAATAAAAGTGGTCTTGGGACCCGAGTCACGTAGGTTCTTATATCGAGTGTAATGTAGCATGTCCACTTATTCGAGTCTAGTTCTCGTATCTCGAAATGATTTACGTATAACCCCCATTCGCTATCACATGATTTAATACAATTAAATTTCCACTCGTTCCCAAGCCTTTAATTAAGTGGGCTGCTTATCATAGATTAAGAGAGCTCACGATGTATTATTATCAAATCAATTATGCCTATTTTCATAAATATTTGCAAGTCGAACAAAAATAAATCTATTAAAGCCTTAAATACCTTTTTTACGCTGGCTCGAAAAAGTGAATACAGTGCACCTGATGCTAAGTACAGTGTAGTCTAAAAACGAAAGCGACCATCAAAGGATGAAATTCCGTTGATAGTCTCCGTCCTCATGTCGGCCCACATATACCACGACTGAAGGTCTCTAAGTATATGAGTAACTAGATATACACAAGTTGATCCCGAAACGCGACAGGCCAAAGCGAGTCATAGTGACAGTCTTTACACTTGTGTACTGTGGTCACGACTAGTGATGAAAATGCCCGGGAATTTTCCCAAAGTGCCCAAAAACTTCCTTGGGAATATTCCCGAGAATTTACGAAATGTTCTCGGAAGTGCTGGACACTTTGGGAAAATTCCCGGGCATTTTCATCACTAGTCACGACCCAGTTCGGGTGTTACCACTATACACCTAATGTTAAAAATTGTGGGATTGAATCCCTGTACTAAAATATAATACGTATCTGTGATAACAGATGTGTTTGTTCGTAAGGAATCGATGTACTGATGTTTGCAAATCATAGACTACCTTAGTTTGGAACTATTTTCATTCAAGTTAAAAAAGTAGTGGTATATGATACAGTCCGCATTAGTTATTAGACTGTGTCGCAAGCGTCAACGGTTACCATATAATGGATCGCCTTTGTTTCATTACACGTATATTTCATTGGCGACGATTTTGAATATTTTTGCCGAATTAATGGTAATCCAAGTCAAAATGTACACAAATTCCCCCTACACGGTAAGAGAAATAGGGAATGTTTTGCGACGTGGACTTTTTACATATGTACACGAAATATGACGTCTTACGTATCCATTAGTCATGGATTGCGTTACGGTAACATTGAAATTTAAATGTGTCATCTTAAAAGTAATGAAAATAGATTAAGAACAGAAAAAATAAATAGATAGTGAAAAGGCTACAACTTAATCTTTGTGAAAATGCAAATTAGCTTCTGCATGAAGGCGACGGGGCACCTTGCAAACTTGCTAACTAATAGAGGGGTTCTCTCCCCTTCGCTGTGCACTAGAAGTGCTGCCTTTTCACCCCAACAGGGTTATACAGAGTACGGATATAATAAGTACTGATTTTCTTTTAAGATTACATTTAATGTCACCGCTTATATGGGAGTTAATTAAAGAAATTTTGTCGTGTGTATGACGCTGTATGATGTATGGGAGGTACATTGTATTATGATGAAGTACTTAGTATGCAAACAGCAAGTATTAACTCTAATGTATGCAGTTAAAATAGAAATTGCGGTTTATTTATGGTTCTTATCATAAGCCGTTAGTTATTGAAATGCTGGGTTCAAATCTGGGTAATAAAAAATGTATGTATGTAAAACTTTTTGTGATGTAGATATGCAATATTGTACATTGGGTGGTTTTAAGTTAAATATTGTAAATATTAGGTCCTTACATATGAAATTGGCGTTTTGTATGGGAGGAACAAAAAGTCGAATATTTTTTAATATAATATATTTAATTAATCAAAGTATGAACCATTATTTTCTATGCACTTTTGCCATCTCATAGGTAGTTCATTGATCCCTTTACTAAAAAAACCAGTCGGACGGGAATCAATAAAATCTTTGAAGGCGATTTGGACTGCCCCATCGGAGTTGAATTTTTTCCCTAGCAAGAAGTTATCCAAATTTCGAAAAAAATGGTAATCTGTTGGAGCAAGGTCCGGGGAGTACGGAGGATGTCTTAGACTTTCCAATTGAAGCTCTTCTAATTTAGTAGCCGTCTGTTGCGCAGTGTGTGGTCTAGCGTTGTCGTGAAGCAGCAGTGGCGTGGAGCGATTGACCAGCCTAGGTTGTTTAGCCGCTAGCTTTTCCATCATGGTTTGCAATTGCTGACAATAGACATCAGCCGTAATAGTCTGGTCAGATTTGAGAAAACTGTAATGAACAATACCGGCACTAGTTCACCAAACGCTTACAAGTAAATTTTTTTGGGGTTAATTTTCGCTTGGGGCAGGATTTGGCTGGCTGGCCAGGATCCAACCATTGCGCTGAGCGCTTCCGATTATCGTAAATAACCCATTTTTCATCACAGGTAATGATTCGGTTTATAATACCTTCATTATTGTGCCGGTTTAGTAATGTAACGCAGCAGACGACGCGCGTTTGCCGGTTTGCTTCAGTCAATTCGTGAGGTACCCACCTTTCAAGCTTTTTAATCTTCCCAATTTGCTTCAAGTGAATTAAAACAGTTTTATCACTAACATCGCAGCTTGCAGCTAACTCGGACGTGGTTTGCGATGGATCCGCTTCCACAATAGCCTTCAACTCTTCATTATCAACTTGAGTCTCAGGCCGTCCACGGGGCTTGTTCTGCAGGTCGAAATTTCCAGAACGAAAACGTTGGAACCAAAAACGAACTGTGTTTTCTTTTGCAACACGACCGCCATACACATCAATCACCCTTCGAGTTGTTTCCGCAGCACTAGTGCCACGGCGGAACTCGTACTCGTAAATAATGCGATATTTTAAGTTTTCCATTTTGTAAAATGAGTGACGCAAACAGAAAAAAACAGAAGAAAAAAACAAATGAATGACGATCATCGAAGCACAAATACATGAGTCTATAGCTGTACAAATGTGAATTTGGAATTCCTTACCAAAGAGGAGAAATTTGTGATTAAAGTGGCCAGTACGAAAAACGCCAATTTCATATGTAAGGACCTAATATAAACTTTTTATTTTTGTTATATTTTTATTTTGTAGTTTGTAACTTGTGCTGGCTTGTATATGTTCTTCACGTACTCATATTATTTTTATATTGTTGTGTTTCCTAATTATTTAAAAAGAGATTTGTTTATTCTTGAGACATCAAGAAATACATAATAATGATATATGTTAAAGTATTTAAACTATAGTGTACTGCACAAAAGTAAGAACATGGCTTTGTTTTTTTAAAAAAATGATATCTCTGCTCTTCCTAATCATTTTTTTTTTTAGAATTCTACTCTAAGCTTTTTCTCTATTTTCTTTCTCTTTCACAGCATTTTCTAATCTTTCTCTTATACTGCAATAAAATAAACATGAAACAAATTATCTCACGATTACTTCGCATTGTATAATTACTGTCTGAAAATAGACATCATACAAGAAGAGTAGGAACTTATATCTCTACAGTGTGATAAGTCTTCGCCCGAGCAGCATCACTTCATTTTTCACTCTAATCTATCCCAACTTTAATATCAACGCTATAAGACACCACGTGCTATTAATGGACACTAGAAACATTCTGATAGAAAAGTTACTGTTAAAAATATCGCTTAACAATTTCATTTTAGCCGGAGAAGTAGCTTTGTAACGTATTTTGTTGAAAGATTAACTAAAAATAGAGTACCTGTGCGCGTGGCTAAAGCGTCAAACAAAAACGAAAATTTATAACAGGGTTGTCATCGCTTTACAAACAAATTTCAGTGTATGACCAACATTTATAACCAACAACATAATTATAATTGGAATTAATTGTAAATTAGTTTTAAAAATTCAATCCGTAAATGAAATAAAATACAACACTGCAAACAAATATGAAAGTCATATAAAATATTTTTTAAGAATTTAATTTATTTTCCCAAAATATACAAAAGCGTTGCATAGCATAGCATACATATCTGTTATTTCATTTTAAGTAAAAATATTGACACGCAGTCGTGTGTTCGTGTTTGCTCTTAGCTAGCATAACGTGCCCGGCCAATGAATCTCACCGATTAGATATGCCGATAGCTACAACAGGGTATCATCTTTTTAAAAATATATTTTTAATACTTTTTCTTATACTCGTATTCGTAGTTAATATTTTGTTTTGTACTCGGTCCAAGGATTATTCCATTGTTTAAAATTTTCCTACATCCCGATAATAATATTGGTTACGTAACTATTAAAATTAAAAAAATGATGATGATATGATTATGATGTTATTATTAAAATGGCATTATGTATTAAATTTGGTATTTAATTTTGAGACCATCGTTGAATGAAATCGTCTAACTCTACTAGGCTACGATGTACGAAATATAAAGTGTAATGTTATTTAAAAAAAGGAATATATCTACTAACTAATTAAATTATAAATGGCATGATATTCTATAGAAAAAAAATCAACAATTTATTATTGAAACTGTGAAACGGTACGAAATATTTCGAAATATTGTTAATACGCGAGCTTGTGGTAATGAAGTATTACCAAAACACACAAAGGAAAATATGTGTTAACCATTTTTATAGTAAGGTTTGAAGGTGGTATAGTACTCGTATCTTCACTAAAGCATAGAACGAGAACTTTTATTTCGTTAAACGCCCCGACCGTGTCAACGGTCTTTTAGCCAATCTCCTTGAAACCTAGATGTATGTTAAGCCTATCAATAAACTGAACCAAAAAGCGATCTTTTGTTATAGCAAAACAATATCGAAGATGATTAGAGCAAGGCCAAATATATATTCCAATTATTGAAGAAAACAGAAACATAGGTAAAAGAGAATATCTGCAGACGAAGATAACTCCGCACCAACAATATCCGAGTCGCCACTGAACAAACTATTATCTTAGTTTTTCTTTCAAGTCTTAAAAGAAAAGAATATCATTTCCCCCTATTTCTTACCATTTGCATAACAATACGAATGTAACTCGAATAGTTTGAATTTCGCATTCAATATTTGAAAAAAGACGGAATTCATCCTACTCGATGGCGCAATATCTATATATTCCTCTTAGTAGTTATTAAAAAAATATTATACAATGATATGAAAAAAAAAGGCGTGTGTGCGATTCACATACGACAGAAGTGAAACTTCAGTAAATTGACAAAAGAATGAGATGAATATATATATATAACAAGGGTAGGATAATTACAAAGTTTATTTGTTTAAAAATGAAAGTATTTTGATTAATTTAAAAATATATTTTATTTAACATATGTTACATAATTTATTGGTGTTATTTAACACTTATATTTGAACATCTATCTTGATTGTTCAATAATTGTTTTTTACGCGCACGAAACTCGCGACTACGTTCTATTGAACCTTTCCCTGTTTTTTTTTTTTGTAATTTTAATTACATTTTTTTTTTTGGCTCGATATTGATGACACAATTCGATATTAGATTTCGCCATCTTATAAAATTTATTGTTTAGCACAACAAGATATAAAAATACTCACAAACACTGTTAAATAATAACACTCCACACTGACTTCTTGCTGAAAAGCTGTTATACGCACATACACATCGACATTTGCTCTCTCGCCCTGGCTCACTAAATTTTGTATTTGTGTCTCTTACCTGTCGGTTATCCGTTGCATCCGGTTTGAAATCAGAACGATTCTATAAAAGCTTAACTTCAAAATGTAAAGACTATTACTCGTCTTACGCGCGAATTAAATTACTTTTATTTTTGGCTAAACGTTTTGATCTGGTCACATAGGCTAGGGTCAAGAGCAGACTGACGCGCTGTGGAAGCATAAAAAAAATGCGCGCTAATATAATGAACGCTTTAATGATGGCGCGCGCATAGTTAAAAGTAAGTTAATTGGCGCATAAGACCCATTAAAGTATTTATAATGAGTAAAAAACTCAAAAGTTTAAACTGTGTTATTCTAAATTACAGTTAGGATAAAGGGTTATTTGCTTAGGGACAAAAATACATTGGACAAAGGGATAAATAACCTGATTAATCGGTTTAAATCGGAATATAAAAGAGACTTCGGTTATAGGACAAAAGTTATAAACTGTTAAGTTATACCATACTCGAACAAATGGTAAGGAAATCTCTCTCCATTAATTAAATGCGTTGAATGGTGACTGTTGTAGTGGTTTTTTTTTTAATTTTCTACTGAAATGTTTCTCTTAAAGCTTAACTAGGTAAGTATAAGGGTCAGTATTTATATGCCAGTTATTTTATCAAGACGTTTTAATTCCTCGTTCATTTCCATAGCTGTATTTTTCTATACAATTCCGTAAAGTAGGAAGATCCAGCGATTTCTTTTAGAAAATAATCAAAAGTTAAGAACTCACATTACATAATTATATAAAACCAAAAAACAAAAAAAAACCACATCCTTTTTTTACGTTTTGAGTTCAAAAATGCTTTTTTTCGCGCTTAATTTTGTAGGAAAGCAGTGATGACGTCATGCTTGAGGAAGGATTCTGATATATTTAATGTAACGAAAAAGCACCCCCTGATTATTGTATTTATACTAGCATGACATCATCATCGTCTACGTTCATCAACATCTACGTTCATCATCATAATCAGCCCATCCTAGTCCACTGCTGGACCTCATGATTCTGATGTGTCAGACTCCTACTGACTAAAAACCACCGGGGTGTCCCTTTAATCGCCTTTAATTGTCCCTTTTACCCTTTAAACCCAGGCCTGGGAAACCAAATTCATCCAGTCGCCCGGGGAGGGGACAGCCTTATTAGTCAGGCTTCCTCTCTGGCAGGGGTGGGTATAAAGAGCCCATGCCTACAAAACCTCTCTCAGACGGCGCGCTAAACACTGCGCACCACCTCCCTCTCATCCGGACAGCAGATTCCCTCAAGTCTATTGCCCGGATTGTACAACGAAACTATGTCAAGTGTGCTCTGGATAATTGAGAAACCACTTATTATTATAATGAGGTCCTAACATTTTACACTGTTACTGGGAATTTTCAAACCTTATTGAGTTTTTACTTTTTATATTTTTTCAATATTAATCACTATAATTAAGATTTTATAGCTCAATTACCTCTTTGCGTAAGACTATTTAGATTTAGTCAACATATCCTGTTGTCATTGAGGCGTAGAGATTTCCAGGATACGGTAAAAAGTCCTTATCCTATTAAGTAACTTATATTATTTATCAAAGAACAGCTGGAATGCAATTCAAAATCAAGTATAGTGTAAGAAATTACGTAAAGAAATATATTTTATTGACAAAACTAAATACAAGATTGAATTAAATTTTTTGACAAAACTATACAAAATTCCAATTAGATTTAAAGACAATCAGGTTCAGTGTCCTGTAATGGGATTCCACGGACGAGAAGTCTGGCACGTTTGTTTATAATCTATCAATTCTTAGCAGGACTCTTTGCTGCCATTTCAAACCTGGTTATTTGGGATACTGGGTAAATTAAAATCCTTTATAACTGAAAAATTTATCTTAGTTCCCTTGAGTGCCGTTGTAACCAGGTTTCACTGTATAATAGAATGGAATAATACTACAATATATAAAACTTGAATTCAGTTAACAAATATTTATACAGTTTTTAAAAAGAAGTTGACAAAATGAAACATATTTATCACTTAACCTGACAAACTACATAAAAATGGAGACGTTTTCACGAAAACGGGTGAATATCCAAAATAAGTCTATCCAATTCCCTGAAATAGCAAAACTTTCGTATTCACAAGACCAAAATAATTTAGACATATCAAACAAAGGGTACCCTCAACGATATTGAATAAAACACATTCAATGTCCATAACAATAAGGGGCCAATCCCACCTGGAACATCATATACCGGTAAGTTATGTAAATTTTGTATAAAAATATTTTTTCACCTGTATCAACGCTTGACGCCAAATTTACTTGATCGCATTGTATTTTGTCTATGAAATAAATTTAACTATATAAAACCAATTGAACGCTATATAATAACGATTATTATTAAATATATATTATTTTCTCCTTATTCATCATATTTACATTTTTAAATTTTAAAATAAATACACAAAGATAACATATTAATTTTTAAATATAAAACCATGTAGATCTACAGGGGCGAGGCCTAAGGCCCAAGCCACCGGTAGTTAGGAGCTCAGAGTGAGGAACCTCCTAACAATGCGTGCCGTATCGAGTAATACTGCCTTCTGTATCCAACCATTGATCCTACAACCAAGCGCGAGCCTCTTGAGATGATAATCAAGGCTCTTTCCGACTAGCCCATTATCGATTATTAATATTATTATTATCTAAGAGTAGATTTATAATTTGGTACTAAACAAATACAATATATATTCTAAGATTTTTTAATTATTTATTATATAAACAGATCCTTGACCCCAATCACATCATTTTTATCCTGATTCGACACAGTGACCACACCACGCTTGATGTTAAGGCATGACACAGTCCAAAAGCGACAACGACTATCAACAATAAAAAATCATATCTATAGTCGCAGCGATCATGCCAGCCTGCACAAATATCTCTTCACACTTGGTTTAAAGAGACCTCACATCATAGGGCAGTACGAACACGCTCACCGGAAAATCATTCTACAGCCGACGACTCGACAGAAGTGCTTAGTTCTAACCGGGAATTTACGAATTTTTCACCACTCCATTCCACTGCCTTTTATACTTAATTTTTTCATCCATCCGCTGATAAGGTCTGAGTGGTGCAATTTATTGCATAAAAATTTACAATATAACTTAAACCTAAGCTTAAGACTATATAACAAATTCTTATACAACTAGTACCTAATTAAACCCTAACTAATATGTACAAAAAGTAACCTAAGCCTTAAATAAAATAAAAACACAACAACAGAGGAATTTATTTACATTTAAAACTTAGCCGAATTACAAAGTATAATGGGGGACTGAAGCGGGAAGCCGTGCGGGAAGCCGTGTCGAGGCGGACCTACTGACGGCGGCGTTCTACTCCGTCTGCAATGACAGACGGGTCACTGAGCGAAGGTGGCCCGCGCGTCCTTCTTGGTGGAAATCTACGGAGTCCATCTGGGTGTTTCTTCCGTGGGATCGGAATCATGAGGGTGAGCGATCTGTTCGCACATCCGCCTAGTACTCTCCAGCGCGCCCTCTCCGGGTTGGGCGCAGTTTAGGTAAGGACTAGATCGCGGGCTTTAGGCTTTTTCTCTTTAATGAATCTAATTCTCTGTATCTCGTAGCGTTCACTTTCGTCTGGGGGTCTTGCGTGGAGCGGCGCAATGTTCTGGAGGTGAACGTGCGCCGACGAGTCCGCTCTTTTGAACATCCTAGTAGCCAGGCAGCTCACAAAAGCTTCCTTCTAACCGGGATGTGAGTTACCGTATAGCTGGGACTCTAGGTTCTACTTTGGGAGGGAGAGGATGGAACACGATTATATAACTACCTTCCACACGAGGTGGAAACAAAAGATGAGGTCAATGATGCACCGCGTCTGCCAATCTAATGCCGATTCATTCATCTTTTAAAGGCACCAAAATCCTAAGAACGTGGAAAAATAATCGCGGCAGATGTATTCCACTCTTTCCATGTTTGCAATTTAAGTTAAATTAAAGTATAAAGTGAAATCACACTAATAAAAAGCACGATGATGAATGTTATTACTAAAATAAACAAAAACGAAATAAATATACGTCTAGGTTTCTAATTTTTATACATTCGTTCTATAAACATTTTCTGTGTTTTAGAGATGACTTTTATTGTGATCCTTTAATTTATTGGAGTGGGGTCTAAATAACGAAAATAAAACTATAATAAATAACAATAAAATAAACAGAAAATTTTAGTATTTCAAAAATATATTCAGTTTATCTCTCAACCGCAGCCGAAGAAAATATACTGCCAATACACCCGGAATCGTTTCATTTTTATTTGCTTCGTATTTGTCACGTCATGAAAACAGTATCTGTTTGCCAAATTTTACTGGTTCCATACTGAATTCAAAAGGTATTCGTTTTATTGTATTCGATGCATGCGTATTCGCTGCCAATAAGGATCTTATTCCGTTTCGTATTTGTTCTGCTATGCATTGTGGCGAAACATGGAATTGTGTTTCAAGATATATACTAGTGTAAACATTGCCTTAAGCAATGTAAAAATATTTACGTTAACTTAATTTTCTTATTCGGAAACGTATATTTAATTTATTATTTTTATAATAATTGTCCGTGAGTTTACTTTTATGTCGAGGTCCGCGAAATATTAGAATTTTGATGAGGTGATTTGAAATAATAATCACCTCATTGCTGTTCACGACTCGAGAGATGAAATGTAAGGTCGCTTTAGAGGAGAGGTGACTGGGCTGCGGCAAATTGATTACAGGACCCGCAGTCCCCACTAATTCGTAGAACTAGTCACCTTGGGGTTTTTAGCTGGTAAATGTCCGGCACACCCTGGCTGCTACCCCTTGTACGGCCGGACGGTCCTATGAGGATTTCCCCAAGTAAAAAAAAGAGAAGAGGTGACTAAATTGCCACTCACAAGGCACACGAAACTTCTTGACGGGCCTTATTACAGCTATGGAATAAGATCAGATGAACATAAATGTTAACTTTTTACGTAAATATACACAATTCACACTAATAACAGTAACACATTGGTTAAAAGTAGTCTGAAGGAACTAAATACCTCTGCAAATCAACGTGTTTAATGTATGGTCGTCATCTTAACTTCAGACGATCGTAAAAGCAAATATAAAATAGAACTACAACTAGAAACGACTCATGTACTACTATTGATCTCAACTGTTTACATCACGCCTCGGCTTACACAATACATGGTTACAATCATAGATGGGCAAAATGTAATCTGATTAATGTTTAACGATTACAAAATGTAGTCGTAATTTTAATTTTGTTGCTCTGTAATCATGATCCCTTCAAAGCATTAAAGGGTCATAAATGTGTACGCAATTGAGGATTCCGTAGTGTTTAAAACGTAGATGAGCAAAATGCTGTCATATTAATGATGAAAAACGCAAAATGTAATCATAACCATTTTTCATTGATATGATTACATTTTGCCTATCTATGGTTACAATTAGCGTAAATTAAACTAAATAAAGTAAAAACTATAATGAATCAATCAGATAAAATTAATATATCGTAACGCTATATCCCACTATATTAAACTAAATAAAGTATAACTATAATGAATCAATCAGATAAAATTAATATATCGTAACGCTATATCCCTTACGGGGTGAGAAGAGATACATTAGTGCCTGTATCCACTTGGCGCTTGTATGTGGTGTCCAACATGACTAAAAGGGCAGCTGTTCGTCGTTTTCAGAGCACTTACACTTGACAATAATTTAATTAAAAATAGGAACATGCTTATAAAATCCGAAAACACATGACAGAAAAATAAAATTTTCACGTTAGATAACAGCAGAACAAAAGTAAATGAGAATTTACACGCCAAGTCCTCTTTTTTGATGATACGCCAAAAGCAAGGCAGCTCAGCAAATATTAGATGATCTTGTGTGCCACTCAGAACCGGTTTCTACAGGCCCTTATTTGGTGTTTCTACAAGAAGAAAATAGCAAAGCAGAAAATATTTGGATATAAATACAAAACGCTAAAAATTGCACCAAAATTTTACCATAATGGACCCAATAAACTTTCAGATCCACGAATTTCCTTTTTTTTTGGTTATAACTTTGACACTGAAAATGTGTTATATGGGAACGAAATATCCCATCGCATGAAAGTCATTCAGAGAGTCCACACTAGACTATGTTGGGCATCACCTTTCATCATCACATGGCCGGGCAAGAAACAACGAGATTCGCGTGAGGATTGGGACGAGCCTGAGTAATAGCAGCTAGAAAATGGAGGTGGGCGGGCGACATATGTCGTAGAACCGATAATGGGTGGAGAAGTACTCGAGTGTAATCTAGGAATCGGTAGTAAGAACATAGAAAGACAGCCGATCACATAGAACACCAAACAGGTGATCTGGCGAAGGTGGCTGGGAGAAACTGGTTAGCTAAAACTCACGACCGTCATGGATGGAACAAACCTTCATTCTGCATTGGGTTATTGAAACAATATTATTTATTGATAGTACGAAATCAATGATAATGGTAGCAGATTTTTTCTAACTCAGATAAAGGTGAAAGCCAGTAAGTAAAAATTAATAAGTATAAAAAATTAACATTTGTCATAACTTCATTACAATGTTTGGATAATACAGAATTGTTTTATTAAGTCGCTCAGAATCACGTTTCAGTTGTACCTGCCCTTAGGGAACTTCCTCCTTACAAAGACCTTCCTCTAAGATTCAATTTATTATGTATTAACTGGCAATTGTTTGTAATATAAACTGAAATTTAATTAGAGCCGGGCGGAATATAGCATCGACTTAAGTCTATTTGAACATTAATAAAGGTCTTTGGCAAGTTCAAAGACATACCTGACATGTGAAGCCATTAAAATAAATACATTTATAACATATTTTGCACTTTCGCGTTTTGTATTCATTATAAATACTTTAACAGGATATGCGCGAATTTACTTACTTTTATTATCAATTTTATCAACCTAAATTAATTTATATTTATAAGACAATTTTGGATTGTTTGTATTTATTTATCCTTTATATATTAACACTTGACCACGAAACCGCAATTTAATCTTATATATAAAAATGAATCGTTAAATGTCTTGATAAGCGCGAAACTCGAGAACGGCTGAACCGATTTGGCTGATTTCTTTTTTGTTGTGTTTGATGAAGTCTGGGGAAGGTTATTACGGAGAGAAAAATTAAAAAAAAATGTCTGAAAAAGTCTAAAAACAACACTTTTCTATATTCTCATACAAAAAAATCGTAATAATATTTAAAAGTCTATTTGAACTTCTTTACCACCATACCATAAAGTTTAAATGTTAGTGGACGGGTTCCGGGAAGGCAAAACAATTATTGAGTGACGTATAAATATTAATGTCAATATTTGTCAATTTTTATACATATAGCATTAAGGCCAGGTTGCTTCAAACAATTTTCAAAAAACAGCCGACAGGCCTATAGCTATTAACATTAAAAAAAACAACGTGACTTTGTTTTAGAGAAATAGGGCAGAACAAGGTCTGCCGGGACAGCTAGTCTATAATAAAAATAAAGTGTTCAAATAAAGTCACCTACATCGGATGCTTTTGTATATGCATACTGAGTGGAGCTTCAACGCCGACGCAGCTTTGAGTTTCTTTCGGCGTTTCTTCTCAAGGTAGTCGCTTCCGAAACTCTAGTAGATATAGTAGGTCCCTTTTATTAGCTGGCCGCCTGAGTCGAAGTACGGATCTACAGGTGTGCCCTAGTGTTGCCTTCCAACCTATAAATTTACTATCAGAGCACCTTCAGTGTTCGCCCTACACGCCCGGTGAAATTGTAAAGGCCTACCTAGTAGCCGCTGTTGGGTTGCCACTGCCGAGCAAAGGCTTGCAGAATCTAGATCTTACCTTAAAAATTAGAGATAGATTAGATAGTATAAGATTGAGGCAAAAAAATTGACAATTGTGGATTTAGTAACACTATGTCAATGTATTTTATTCGCTCGTTCTATGGCCTAATTAAAGAGGACAGCGGTGCATCCATTAGATGAGGCGGGACTCGTAATTTGCATTCTAGATCGGCGCCACTCTCTCGTCCATGTCCCCTATAATGCAACATGCATTACTTAAAATCTCCCACCTTATTTTCGAATCTGTTTCCAATCGGGCCAAAAATAAATGATAAATACAAAAACAAAAATACATAAATTACATATAGCATATCCACTATTATGACGAAAATACCATAAAATATTACTACATTAATGTGGTATGTTTACTATGCCAAGTCAGAATTTAAAAAAATGTATAGAATTCTCCATAGGTAAGATAATTTGATATTTTGAAATTGATTTATTTGAACAATGAACTCCATTTTCAACAAAAAAAAATTGTTTCGCAAAATTAGCATGATGTAAATAACGTTGAGGCTAATATCAAAGATACAAATACAAAACCTTCGAATGATTTAACAAAATGTTGTATTTAACTCTGTGAACGGCAATCAGCTGTGCTACTTGGTTACGTTGGGCACAACGTAGAGCCTCAAATTAGATACATCCATGAATGTACTTTAGATTACCCCGAAAGAAATGTAGCATCAATTTGTAAACAAAAAATAAAAACTCTGAGAAATAGATAAGCAATACTTATAAATTATGCAATTTATATAAGTGGACATAAATTCACTATGAACCTACGTTAAACCTAACGACGAATCTTTCTTATTTCCTCTATTCCTGATTCTGAGAATGTACTATAGTTATAAAGGCTTTGAAATGAGTGTAAAATAATTAACTACGAACAGCAAAATACTTTGCCAGCTGCGGCGTCCAATTTATGCAAGTGGCAGCTCTTTTAATTGCATTTTATATAAATAAGCAGATTTCATTATTCACAACAAGGTGATTTTCTAAACGCAGCTTTACGAAGTGACTAAAAGGCGCTCTAAATTTAGAAAATATTTTTTAATCTTATTAATGTTTAGAGTAAAAAATATTGTGTTAGCTTTTTTAAGAGATTAAATGTGATTACATTTTTAATTTATATAAAAATTTAAAAGGCTTGGAGCGCGGTTAATAAGTTTTCTAATTTTTGTTGACCTAACCGTATTTATCGTTTTAAAATAATTAGGTATAATATAAAGTTGTATCTATGATAGAATAACGACAACAGATTGATAGAATAACGTAAACCAAAATTATAGTTAATTAAACAAAAAACATTAATTGCTGTATTTAATCATTTCGATCTTTACCGACCAGAATGTCCAACTATTTTATTGAATATCATGTTTATATTCAAATTTAATCACAATTTTTCAAAGGGTTTAATATAATTCAGTAATATATATTTACTTTATTTTCTAATGTTTATCAAGTTATTTTATTAATTAATTAGTAAATCATATATGTATATATATCTTATCATTTTCATCATAGTTACTTGCTTCGGCCTATCGCGTTTCAGGATCAGCTTGTGTATATCCATTTGTTCAAATACCTAGAGAATTTCCATCGTGGTATATGTGGGCCGACATAGTACTGGCGATTTCCAACGGATTTTCGTTCCTTGGCGGTCGTTATCGTTCTTGGACTTCATTGCATTTTCCATCAGGGGCAATGTAGTCACATTATAACATC
Organism: Automeris io; assembly: GCA_036320925.1. Taxonomy (NCBI): domain Eukaryota; kingdom Metazoa; phylum Arthropoda; class Insecta; order Lepidoptera; family Saturniidae; genus Automeris; species Automeris io. The sequence goes on along the minus strand of JAUDJH010000030.1, from coordinate 899,096 downwards.
AGTGTAAAAAAAAAATACAATTAATCGAAACTCGACATAACAAAGCACTTCCCGATAAAGGCATATAATAAAACCTCGACGGTTCATAGCTAATTTTGTGAATTACTTTTTACACCATTACACTCTGATACTGAGCTTAGGACAATGATTATAGCACAGAAAATCCCTTAATTAAAAGTTTAATCTCGTAGGAACTTACTGTCCAGTCTGTATAATCCGACAACTTTGATATCAGTGCCCCTAACCGTGCACATATGCATCCGCATTTTCTTAACGACATTAACTCTTTGTACTCGAGGCCGTTCTCGCGCGCATAACATATGATGAACGAGAGTCACCTCTCGATTGCAAGAGGTGCATATTGATATATCATTATACTATATCTTTATCAGAGGGGGCAGAGATACAACAGAAAATGTTATTCATTTTGCGTTTATACGTCGGACCCAAATGAAAAATAACGCAGTTGATCACGAACGTCAAAACGTCACATGATATTTGATTACATGGCTGGCAGGAGTACTCACAATATTTCCTTAGCGAGTAAGTTAAATTGAAAAAATACAGAGACACGCATCTAGATTTAAATCTATCTCTGATCGCGTTATAGCGTATGTTTGTCTAGCTCTTTACGAACCTCGCCATAATAGCTTACAGAACTAACATTCTTATGTTTACCTGTAATATCATCCACAAAATAAAATTAAGGCCACTTTTAAATGCTTATTTTAACATTTCACTAGTTTGTTTACGTTATACGATCAAAAAATAGCTACCGATAATATTAATGACCCATTATATTAGAGTTTTTGCTATGTTTATTAGGCACTAAAAAAGATTCACTTAGTTTTTGAAATTGAGGGATTTTTCTAGTAAATACGAGAAGCGTATTAACACTATTTTTAAATAAATATAAATATTTCAGTAAGAAGAAAATTATGTTCTAGCGATACACATCTACTAGTCGAGCTATAAATATACAATGACTCATCAAAGTTCGGATGTTCGTTTTAATAGAAATTTTGTTGAAACTTTCTGTCTGTTATTAAGCCCATTGAGCACGAATAAGGCTTAGGAGCCTTCATAACTCGCGTTTACTTCTTTTATTTCTGTTTTTATCACAAGATTATTATTTATGATATCTTTATTTAAAAAGTTGTTCAAACAATGATTGCTATCATTCCTCTAATCTTTCTTGTCTGTTATGTGTACTTCACAAATATAATCTGTGTTCAAATAATTAATGTCAATATTTTGACAAAGTTAGCAAAAGTATACGCAGATCGCGTTGCTGAAAAAAAACACATTTATTTTGTTGTGTTATTTAATTTTACTTTTGTTTACTATGACTAGTTTATAACATAAGAATAATATTCAATTATTATTATTTTTTACCGTGACTTGGCACAGTGACCACATCACGCTTGATGGAATGTATGGTGCAATCCAAAACACGCCCGCAACTATCAGCAGTAAAGAAAAACCATCGATAGTCGCAGTAATCTTACCGGAATGCATAAATACCTCTCCTCTCCTCTCCTCTTTATGCTACGATTAAAGTACCCAATATTACAGAACGATGGAAACACGCTCGCCAGAAGACTATTCCACAACTCAACAAAAGTAAAAATTAGAGAACCCCTTAGTACTTAGTTATGCGATAACGTATATCTGTGACTCAGCAAACCCGCGCGTGTGTTTCTATTAGGGAAAGGATAGGGTGGAAGAAGTTTAAATAGCTCTTCAGAACACTTGCCTTGATGCAGACGGAGGAAAATGCTTAATGAGTAGTAAAGATTGTATACATGACTAGCTGATCCGGCAAACGTTGTTTTGCTATATAAGGTTTTGCAATATCTTCTAAGATGTTCATTGAAATTAAGTGATGTCAAAGACTATTTTTTTCACAATTAAATATTCTTAATCAACAACACATTTATTTGGATAAAGATTAATATTATTACGTTGATACAACTCTTAACAAATAATGCATTAATTTCGACCAAATTTGTTTACCATAAAAACGGTTCTAGTGACTTAATCTTAAAAGATAGACATATACTGTCAGGGACATTTTTTTAGATCATTTCAAGGGGAATAATTTGTTCTTACATATATTTTTGGTATCTTGAACCGTTTTTGCACCGCACGCAATGGAAGCCCTCAAGGATGAATAATTGTCCCCATTTTTTTCACATTTTCCATTATTTCTTCGCTCCTAATAATGGCATCGTGATGTCTTATAACCTAAAACTTTCCTCGATAAATCGTCTATTCAACTCAAAAAGAATTTTTCAATTCGAACCAGTAGTTCCTGAGATTAGCGCGTTCAAACAAACAAACAAACTCTTCAGCTTTATAATATTAGTATAGATTATGAAACTGTGCAGTCATTTGCATAACCATGTACAGATCAAAGACAGCATGTCATTGATATGCAGAAGAACCAGGGTGGGGGAAAGTACAGAAACCTCGTGGACCTCCAGCATTAACTGATACGAACTGCGAATTGTGACCATCGACAAGGACACGAATTCTATGCTCGTGCAGAAAGCCAGAGATCCACGTACACAGGTCGTCGAGAAGACCGTACGCTAAAAGCTTGGAGAGGAGGCCACGGTGCCAGACCATATCAAAAGCCTTGGCTATGCAGAGGCTAACCGCCAAAGAATTACCGTGTTTATTTATTATCATTAAATAAAGAAGTGGTGATACCTTTAGTTCCCTGCTGAAAAATTTTATTTTTATCAAATCTAGATAACTACTTTTAGTTTCTCGTAAAAAGAAAAAAAAATCAGGAGAAAATCCTTTATGGATCTTCAGGGGGGTGGTGATGGAGTCCCCCCCCAGTGTGTCGGACTCTCACCGACTAAAAACTCCTGGGTGCTCCTTTATCTGCTTGTACACCGGTCGTGGGTGCGGACTCGCAAGGTTTCCGTACCGAGTAAGCCCCGTTCAGACAAGGCTTGCCTTTTCAACATTTACTGTGCTCTGAGCAATGCTACGGAATCGTCACTGCACAGGTTTTCTTTCCCTATGCCATCATCCCGGCTTCCATCATTAAGATAGGAACGCTTTCTGTACTATCTCCGGGAACTTTCCACAGGTTAAATGTGACCATATAGGCCCAGCGTGTAACTCAGATCGCTGAACTGGTTGGGAAGCTCACGTAAAATCAAACTCGTAACGAATTGAAACTACTTTTATGATTTAAAAAAAATGACAGTATCAGTAATAAAAACTATTTTTGCTTTAAACGGCACAATTTGTGTATGTGAAGCGAACTTGCGCTGTAATTCTCCTATAATAGTTTATGATGTAAACCATTATACAAAATACTACTATATTTATGAATCAGTTTATATCCAAAAATATTTCATATTTTACCATTGTTTGTTGACACAGAAGCACCTTACACGTGTATATCAAGGTAAATAAAAAGCCTATGAAAGTATTTTGGACGTATCAATATCCTATTAATCAACAAAATACGATAATACAACATTATTTTTGTTACACCATTCGCAGTAATCGGATTACAGTGGCCGTTCGTGAATTTTGCGGCAAAATAACGAGTCCGATGGGGCACAATGGAATGTTTTCATTTATATTCAATTAAAATTTAATTGCTTCATCGTTAATCACACGCGCCAATGTTAAAATATAAAGCATAAACTGAGAAGTTAAAACACTGAAATACAAATTAATTTCTGTGTCAATTTTGTGGTTTTAGCTTAAATGAGTTTAGTTCTGCCTCATTTCTAATTATCGTCAATTTGGTGACTGACCGAAGTCTCCAGACTAAGTTAATTTTAACTCAATTATTAAGTTCTGTTTTTTTTTATAATGATGAATTAGCTTCGCTGGAAATATTTTCTGTTTGATTTTTTTTATTCCGGCTTGATAAAGTAACTACAGCGCTACTTGATGGAAGGTACAATGTAGGCAAACAACGGCAACGATCATCAAGGAACGAGAATACATTGACAATCGTCGTTGTCATATCAGTTCACATTTACCATGGCTGAAGGTCTATAAATCTATAATCTGGATGTACACCAACTGGTCCCAAAACGCGACAGGTCGAAGCGAGTTAGTTACTTAGCGTGGTTACAACCCAGATAGTCCAATCACCTCAAATTTTATTTGGAGGTAATACTGGGTTTTTTATATCAGCTCGGAAAATTGACTACGTTGCAGCAGATGCTTAAGCCGAACGTAGTTTATAAACCCACGGCAGCTATTATATATACTCTAAACATCTTCGATAATAATTTCCGTGATCATATAGACATACTCAAAAATCCTTTTGCATTTCTTTTAAAGGACCCAATAGCATAAAGGGAGAGGAAGCACTGGTTGGAAAATATTTTCACCGCCTGATTACATAGCAGAGATACGATTTGGGAAACTTTACCCCAACCTCCTCTATATTATTTTTTTACTTTAGGCAGATCCTCATAGGACCGTCTCAGCTCCACAAGAGGGTGGCATTACAGAGATGTGTTAGATTTGTACCGACTAATAACTCCAAAGTGACTATTTCGACGTATTGGTAAGGACTGTAGGTTCAGTAATCAATTCGCCACAGCACTGTAATGCCGCGCCCGCTGAGCATAAACTCAGGGGAAAGATGCTGCCTTCCTTCACACTACTCTTTGTATTTAGGCAGAGTACAACCAAACTCATACAACTGTTAATATTGTCTAATATAATTGTATTTCATATGTAATTGTAAATACCTTATATGTAACTGTAGTATTATTAACTATGTAATTGTAATATTTATTTTGTAACGACCCTGTATCAATTAGCAAAGTCATTGTATTCTCAATGTTATACCCCCATACCACGAATAAACATAATAATAATTAAAAAGAGAGAAAAGCCACGACACCTGGTCCTACTCTATATACAAACTTAACCTTCACCCGATGTCCTACTACCTCAGGGCGGTAGTTGCTGTAAATGTGCAGAAGAAATTTAATCAATATTCAACAATATCTATACTATTCTTAAATAATCGCTAAATGGGTGTGTATCAAGAAATTTATTGTAGTTTTAATAACAAAAATGATTATAATACAAAACAAAAATAAAAGAGTCGGCTAGTAAAATTACAATAGAAAAAGCTATAAAGGACAAAAAATGGGGTCAGTAAATCAAACAAAATATATGTTTCACATTCAAGTAGCCGTACCAGGCTGATTGTTAAACCCGAACCAAAACCTGAGTTTATTATATCTGGGAGTGTATTCAGTGATTTTTCATAAGAATTTTCTACTTTGAAATGTAAAAATAAAAACATTGTTGATAAATAAACATCTGGTTTTTATATCAAAACGTGACAATCAAGTCGACATTCCACCTGATAGAAAGTGGCAACTGGCGCATATAACCCAGTGCAGTAGAAACACAGTACCCACCGAGCTGCTACTTAAAAAATAATGAATAAAATAACAAACAGCATTACTTTTAAACAATTGCCATAAATATGGCGTCTATTAGCAGATAAGTTTCTCACAACAAAAAGAGCGAAAAAATATTAGATTTACTGTACACATCGAAAAAAATCCATAGATTTTAGAGCAGTTTTGTCTATTTTACTATATTAATGCCTTATAATAAAATAAAATCTATCGTACACAATCATTAGTAAGAAGAAACATAACATTTCCAAGAAAAAAAACCAAAACATATTTACTTACGATAATTTACTTATGTCATACTTATCATCATATTTTTACATATTATGAGCTCAACTGTTATTAGCCAAATAAATGGTTTTCTTTCTTTCTTTTTTTTTTCTTTCATGTTCAATAAATTGTTTTAACTCGTAATTTGAATATATTTATGACATTCTTCAATGACTCCGATTGCATTTGTTTTTGTGACTGCGGGTCTCAAATTAAATCGCCCCAACCTACGTCCCTGGGCAGCTCGTTAAAATGTTTTGCTCTAGTTCACGTGCCTCTGGACTTTGTCAGTTAAGGACGTCCGCGAACATATCAGATGATATTTTCGGTCAAAAAAACTAGTTGTGTAAATAATTTTTATTCAGCGAAACAGAGCCCTTGTGGTACATAACAAAAATTCTGATTAGAATTACGATAATTTTGTTTCTCCTAATAGTGACTCATACTAATGTAGCAGTGCGATATATTTACTCACATTTTTTTTATTTGCTTAAGGTACTATTCGGTTTCGTTCGACAGTGGCTTCTTCATAAATCCCTCTGTCTATTGAAGAAAACTGCATGAAAGCGAGATGCATGGTGTTTTAGAGGTGGCAGGTAGATTGCCCGAACTCGGTCGTGACCAAAGCACACAAATGTAAATACCGACAAAGTGACTCACTTCGGCCTGTCGCGTTCCGGGATCAGTTTTTGTATATCCAATTGTTCATATACCTAGAGATATTCCGTCGTGGTATATTTGGTTCGATGGTGACTGTCAGCGGATTTTCGTCCCATGACGGTCTTTGCTGTTCTTGAACTCACTGTACTTACCATCAGGATGCAATGCACTCACTTTGTCGAGCCAGTATAGAAACAATAATGGAAATTTGTTCAGCAGTTTTTATTTAAGCTGGATCAATATAGTGACTACAGTACACATAATGGTAAGTGTAATCCAAAAACAACAGTGGCAATAAAAAAACGAAAATCTATTGGCAGCCTCTGTCGTCATATCAGTCCACATTTGCCATTCTAGGTATGATGATGACCTAGCCGGTTTCGGCCACGGCGACTGTTTCAACACCGATTAAGAAATTCTAGGTCCAGTTTTCAGAAACAGTCAATTGCGCTGGAGATATTTAAGTGCATAACTGGACGCGCAGCCAGAAAAGCACTCTCTCGTCCGAGCTCCCTTAGGCCCGATGGAAAGAAGAACCAGTACGATCGGGAGGGAGCGGGATGCAGGTTTGGTCGAGTTGTCCTTCTCTGAACACCTGGTAGAATAGCGGTGTTCAAGAGATACCTTAGTCGCCTTTTACGACACCTCAGCAAGAAGAGGGAGGTGCTATTCTAATGTGCCGGCAGCCACCACGGCTCACGGCTCGGCTTCTAGGTATATGAGTTACTTGACATGCACAAGCTGATCTTGAAAGCGACGGGCCAGAGTGAGTCACTATGACGATCTTTAAACTTGTGTACTGTGGTCACGACCCAGTCACCCAACAAACACAACACAACAAAACTGTTTAACGTCAACAGACAGATACGGCAGGGTATTTTGTTTTATATTATGCAGTGATGATCGTTCGAGTATATTCTATTTTTAATCTCCACGTTGATATAGTGAAAATGGGTCCACAGCCAGACAGCGGAAAGTGATATTGTCGTATCTCGCCCTTCACATCCAGTTATGAACGTGTCCCACTTGCAAAGTAGCCGTTTTGAAGGATTTCGGCGTTGTACTTTACTTGAAATTCACATAAAATATTTACCTTTTGATAGTGAACACCACATCATATATTCAGTTGAGTGGTAAATGAGGAAAAAATACTTAAAACTGTCACACGAACAACAAAAGATTACCGTATAGTAGGAAAGCCATATAAGTGAAATAATAAAACGAAATAAACTTTACTCACAAATATTTAAATTTGATTGAAGGTTTAATTTTAAAATCAATTTTCCCTAATGTTTTTTATACTGATTCTATAAAGTACATTGCACCCGACAGAAAATATAGTAATAAACTCATGTTTCTAGCTTCAGTAGGCTATTTTCTACGATAATATCTAACGACAAGGGTTTTATATAGGTATATTATAGTATAGTATAGTATATATTTGTAGATGAGCTCATTTCTACGTTTATGTTATTAATTATTACAAATATTAATAATATTTACGAAATAACTAACAACAACTAATTACTTTTGCAATAGATGTAGAAATGCAGGTGTTTTCCTTGAAATTTGATTTGTAGTTTCGCAGTCAACTGTAATTCATGCACTGGAAATAGGGTTTCCAGTAACCTGGGAATGAGGTAGAGTTGAGTTAATCATAATGAAACCTTACAAAGTTTACGCTTGTATTATGTTTAATTACTGTGTGAACAGTCTTATATGAGCGCAAGGAATGTTGATTTGATTGTTTACATATTAAGCCTAACGATTTCTCGAGGCCTCGCTTGCGTGTCTGCGCAATCATCTCCCTTCGTTATCGGCCCCTTGATGAGGATCGTGAGTTCAATATTTTGGGAAAATAACTGCTTCCATAGGTCCCGCTAACGGGAAGCTACAGCTGTTCGGAGACCTGGTTCAATCACGGCGTAGAGTTCCAGCCACTAGGTCGTTTCCTATTTATTTTTTTTACACTGTCTCGACATAGTGACTACAGAGTACCTGATGGTAAGTACAGTGTAGTCCAAAAACGAAAGTGACTATCAAAGGATGAAAATCCATTGATAGTCTACATCGTCATGTCGGCCCACATATACCACGAATGAAGATCTCTAGGTATATGAGCTACTGGATATACACAAGCTGACCCCGAAACACGACAAGCCGAAACTGGTCACTATGACGGGCTTTACACCCATGTACTGTGGTCGCGATCCAGACGGGCACCGACGCCCTACCACGTCGCTGCTGCTCGTTTAGCGCCACCCAGGAGTCACGTGTAGGGAAACTAGGGCCTACGTAATAATATCCTCATTAATGAGCTGTAACAGGTGGCCACTTCCTCTACATGCAACGTAACCAAAACACTGCTCTATATGTTTCAGGTAGATTGAAGACATATGCTGTATGTTCTCTATTTTTCAGTTGCTTTAAGATCAAGACATTTTAGAAAACTGGCCGTGACAGAGAGGAGGCCCTGAGCGACCGGTTAGCGACACTTGAGAGGTCGGGAGAGCATTGTGACGTACTCTGCCTAAATACTATGAGTAGTGTCAGGAAAGGCAGCATATCACACGCATGTTAGTGTCTAGCGAATGTGGCACCACAAGGCCGTGGCGAATTGATTACAGGACCCGCAGTCCTCGCCAATGCGCAGAAGTAGTCACCTTGGGGTTTTTAGTCGGTACAAGTCCAACACACCTCGGTCGCGCAACACCCCAGTGAGGCTGAGAAGGTCCTATGAATATTATATCCCAGTAAAAGAAAAGAAACAGGGCCGAGACATTTGCGGTAGGCCGCGCAAGCATAATTTCAACTTTATAGCTTTAAAGAAACGATTTTTGTTGAATCTCTATGAAGTTCAAAATATCCTGAAATAATAATAACCTACTTCGAATAACATCGCATTTGACGTCTCTAATGATAAAAGTTTAGAAATAAGGCAAGTTAAAGCGAAAATAGGAATTAATTTTTTACCCTAAATATGAATTTCGTATCTACGCCATAAAAGGAACTTTTGGCAAAAAATTCAGGTTTCCAGTTCCAAGACATTACTTGGCGCTGATGAGTCACAGACAGTCATTAATCGTCGATTGCTATTGATATGTATATTTATGTGGCACTTTAGTTCTTTTAGTTCGCGGATAACTTGCACTGAAGGCGTCAGATATCATAATTCCTGGCTCATATCCAAATTGTACTTAAAATCTTCGGTTCCTAGTGGCTCTTTTCTCGGATCATTACCCTTAATTCCAGATTATTATCCAATTTCCAAAACGCCATTTCAATCTTAATACGCTTTTAAACACCAATGAATCATCAATTTGTATGCAGGTTGTGATTGATGTTTAAAAGCGTTTTTGAATTTAAGAAACGTTTCTGAAGCTAGGGGCCTTTGAAGAATAGAAAAACTTTGTAGGTTATAAATTTCAGCCCTTAAAGATAATTGTACATCTGATAAAGAAATTACTTAAGCAGTTTATTATCTATTGTTTCTTTCACGCTACAACTTACCTATTAGTTATTTATTGGTCATTGAACTAGTATAATATTTATTTCATATGAGGCTATCAAAGCTTTCAGGCTCTGGTGATTCAATCGAAAATTTTGTTCACAATTAACTGTACAAAAATGCTCTTAGTCCAAGATAGATAGATTTTTTTTTTTTACTGGATATTTATATGGCCAGACAGACCTTCACAACTAAACTGGGCGAGAGCGTGAACACTGGGTGCACAGCCGGCAAATTTATAGGGTGGGGGCAACGCAAGGGCACTCCTGTGGGTACGAACCTCGACTTGGGCCGCCAACCATAATACTAAACCTAACAGTGAACTACTAGTGTTTCGGAGATCTACTACCTTGAGAAGAAACGCAGAAAGAAACTCAAGACTGCGTCGGAATGGATAGATAACCTTATTCTGTAGTAAGTTAAACGAGTATACGTCGATTAGACCCGTTTATATTTAAGTTAACATATCCTTTATAGGATTTGAAATTTCTTTCATAAATAATACAAATAATATTTCCCAAAAATAAAACAAAAAATATTTTAAAAAAATATGTATTTATTGAAAGAAAACATAAAATGTTTAAAACAAAAACTATATTTGGGAACCTTTTCAGACTTTTAATTATTACTGTAAACATAAAGTGGTTTTTTATCTTTTTACTTTTTAAAACTGAAACACCAGAATACCAACCAAGCTGCTAACTCTTGCGTTCTTATTTGATTAATAAAATGAATCACTTTGCACAGAAATAATACCTTACCACTGTTCAAAATTTCCGTAATAAACTTACTAATACATTTTTTTAAATATTTACGATCATATGTCGCATACACATATTCGTAGTTAATGATTTAAATACTTGAAACATAAATACAAGTAATAACACATAATGAATATTAAATTTAAAAAATGTATTTTTTCTGATTAGCTCAGTAGTAGGCACATTTAAAAATAACTAAAGTGTATCGTTAAAATATGGTATTAAAAAGCTTATTTGTTCGTCACTCACGCTAAACCAGTAGCACAGGTTTGAGTGGCGTTTTGCATATACGGTTTAATCCAGGATTAAAATAATACATCACGCTATGGCCGGAGGCAGCTCTGCGGTAATGCACGACATCAGGTCGCTTTATAATACACTAAAATGTAATAAAATACATATATAGTGGGCAGCAGCCAAAAGACGCTGTGATGTATTGCACAGTAGTCCATCCTGGTCCTAATGATGACTGTTTGGACGTGCGCCAAGCTGATACTCATTCTTTCGCACAAAGTTCAACTTACAGAACGGTACCGACTACCACGGGATGAGAATTCAAATACACTCGCATACGTCGTACCGGACTTCATATACCACGACTGAAAGTTACTACGTAAATAAACAATTCTGTTGTCTCAAGTATTTTTAATATGAATTTAAATAAATATTGAATATTGAAAAATTGTCCATGTGTATCAAATAAAACAATGAAGAATATCAATTTCATCACTTTATTTCAATGCTGAATTGAATATTTTTATTTCTATATAAACAATTTTAAAAATTATAAGACCTTATTATCTAAATAGATTTAATATGACAATTTTCAGTCGGTCTCTACCTCACCTTTCTAATACAGATGCCTTTACAATACTTATCATTTATTTATATCCTTGCATCATTTTGAATCTAACATATTTCCTTAAAATATAACACACGGTTATCCAAAATTCTAAAATTTTCCGCGTACCACATCAAAATATGCAAACTAATCATCCATTAAGCCATTCGCAAAATTTCGCAATAAAATCAATACAATAAGAATATATAAAAAAAAATTAAACCAGTTTTCATATAAGAATTAGTGAATCAAAAACATCATATCATCTGTATTATTAATTTAAAACAATGAATACTATATATTAAATGTTTCACTTCACGAATGGCCCAGTTAGGAATTTTCATAAAAGCGCGGTTTTCTACAAATCAGTGCAGCATGAAAATTCTCACGTTTAGTCAATCTTAATTATAAACACTTAGATACAAATGTAATAAGCAAACAATCCCCTTAATATTTTCCGTTTATAATCCCACCGAATTAAATTGTAAAAATTACGATAACTGTTGAAACAGTAATTATAAAAAGAAATAAAAAAGTAAAAAACAGGGTAAAGATTATAAACGAACGTTTTATAATTACGCTAAGTTTTTTCTTATAATGGCAGTGTGGTGTTCCTGCGGATGATCATTTCGTCATTTCACACTAAATTGTCCGCCAACAGATACTAAGTACGAATAATTGCTCCAATAACACTAATAATTACAACAGTCAGGTATAATTGTAAATTTTATTCGCTTTTCTGGAATGTAATAGAATTATCTACAATATTATAACTATAGAATAGCTTTACCTTACGTTTTATTCCCATTTAGCCTTAAAATTATTTTAAAAGGTCCATTTGTCGCTCCGGAGTATATGACTAAAACTGGAAAAAGCTCGATTTGTCAACTTTATCAAACGTAAAATACTCTTTGAATGTAACAGAAAGACAAAGAGTAACACAAGATTTTTTTGCCAGTCCACAATTAATAAATACCTAAGCGTTACCATGGGCTATAATATCATACGATCGGGTTTTTGATATCTTATGAAATGAAGATTTCAATTATTTTTTATCATAAATGAAAAGATCACATGTATGTATTCTATTGTAAAATTATTTTTACCTGTTTTATCTTTAACCCTTTTCTTAATAATGAATCTACGGAGATTCATTAGAATTAAAAAAATCTAGTTACATTATTTTATCGCGAACTCAATATTCTATATGAATATTTAGATATTATAATTTCTTATGGTAAAAGTCCGTATTATGAGACACATTTTCAGGTTGGTCGTACATTACCGCTATTATATAATCTGTTTAAGTCAAAAATACTATTTAAATCGTATCATACAATTGTCTTATGATTATTTAATTAATATAGCTAGTTTTTATTGAATGTTAATTTGTAAAAATAATATTAATAGCCTTTTATGAGAGGAACCTCTATGTCCCTATTTATGAGACACTTAAAAACTAGATGGCCCCAATGTCTCATGATGTATGTCCCTATTTTTGAGACAGTTTAGAAATCAATAAGACTGATTTTAAAATAACTATTTATTAATTTTAAATCACAATACTTATAAAATAGATAATAAACTTGAATCTGAAATAACAAATAATTAGTCTTTACTAAATTAAATGAGAAATAAATGATAATTATAAAAATATTTAATTCACTTTTATTCTTTAATTTTCTTCTACAGTTCTTTTACTTTGTCCATCAGTTTTTTCTTTTCTTCTTGTAACTTTTTTTTTATTACTTATAGGCGAACGCTTGACCTCAATCACACCTGGTGGAAGGTGAAGATGAGTCCGACGATGAAACGTGTTCACCCAGCAATTGCCTATTCACTCTTCTCTTAAAGACTCCCAGGTCATAACATCGCGAAAATACTGCCTCTGGAAGCGTATTCCATTCTTTAGCCGTTCGCATGATGAATGTAGAAGCGAATCTTTTCGTGCTGATATAAGGAACAACCACCACATACGGATGTTATCCCACACGATGTCTAGTGGTTTCGCGGTGGAATGGTGATCCTTTTTATGCCAACACGCTCTCTGCTTCAGGACAGAGGAGTAAACATCTTTCATCACAGTAAAAAAAAATTGTAGGAGAAATATTACATACATTTTTACTTTCAAAATATGCTCCAGACTTTTTAAACCACTCTTGCAATTCTACACAAGTGACAGCTGCTCTTGTAACACTCAAATGTTGGGGTTTCCTTATAGCTAATTCTGAATGACGTTTTCTAAACCCTTCATACCAGTGGCGACTAGGACGACTCTGTAAACGGAGTTTTTACAGCTAATTTTTGGACATATTTTTGAACACAATCCAATAACTCAGTTTTTGTTACAGGTGCTCCTATTGCAGCCCTGTCTAACACCCATTTGACAATATCATCTTCTTCCTGAGACGATAAGACTGTTTCTGGTTTAGATTTTTTTTTATTTCATCTAGCCCAATACTTTTTTTCTGCCTAGAGTAGCCACAGATACTTCGAAGGCAACAGCTACTCTCCGTAATGATGACCCGGTATCTTTTATTGCTTTTAAAGCATTTTCTTCATCTATTGGGTCATATTTAAGTCTTTTATCAAGCACTTTTGAACACAACACTTTCTTTTTTGCTGATTGAGACGGCTGTTGTCCCCATTACTCCGATTTTCAATAATTTGTTTTTTGTTGTTCACTGTTGACACGTAACCTAAAATATCGAGAGATATGTCGATGGGGGGAGTCGAAGCTGCTCGCGTCCGTAGGCTTTACCCTAGTTTCCCTACACGTGACTCCTGGGTGGTGCTAAACGAGCAGCAGCGAGGTGGTAGGGCGTCGGTGCCCGCCTGGATCGCGACCACATTACATGGGTGTAAAGTCCGTCATAGTGACCAGTTTCGGTTTGTCGCGTTTCGGGATCAGCTTGTGTATATCCAGTAGCTCATATACCTAGAGACCTTCAGTCGTGGTATATATGGGCCGACATGACGTTGGAGACTATCAATGGATTTTCATCCTTTGATAGTCGCTTTCGTTTTTGGATTACACTGTACTTACCATCAGGTACTCTGTAGTCACTATGTCGAGCCAGAGTAAAAAAAAAAAAATTTCACTAATTAATAAAAGTATAAAAAAACATATTTTAAATATTTCAATAATATCAAATAAAAAATTAAGAAAAAAAAACTTGCAAACTTAATGTTTTGATTTTAGGTTAAGTTTTGAAATTAACGTAATTAAATTGAAAATACTTACTCAGAAATAACTATTTGAAGTTATGCTGATAAATAATTTGTTATATTTAATCATTTTACTTTTTTAATACTAAAAATTATTGATATTTTAATTAAAAACGCATAACAGTACACTGTCTCATTAATGGGGACAATTATAAGACTTGATGTCCGTATTGAGTAATACGCGGTGTAAAGTGTTCCATATACCGGTACGTCTACGTTAACAAGTGTCGGTATTGTGAGACACTCAAAAATAAAATAATATTGCTATAAATTAACATAAATGCAAATAACATACAATATCTATAATTTATAAGCTTTTAGATTACACTTACATTATGTATATAAATATAATAAAATATATAATTTCATCCAAGTAAAAAACTGTACAGTAGTTATCGTTCAACTCTTTTAAGCCACGGTTTTGAATACCAACAACAAACCTCATGCTTTTATAATTTTTTTCTAAAACATACAAGTAATAATTAACAATTAGACTTGTTAATTTCATTCAAAAATGATAAAATTACGTGTTTATTATATTTTTTAAAAGTATAATTTGGTATTCTTTTTATAAATGATTATATTCACATTGTGTATCATAAATAGGGACAGTGTCCCATAATATGGACTTCTACCATAGTTTTCGAACGCACGTTAAATTTTTTCTAGATACCTTTGCGTCATAAGGGTTATAGTGGTAGAGATAATTGTTCTATTTAAAAAAAAATAATATATTAAAATTAATTCTAGTCGTACTGAAGACCGAAAAAAAATCCGAGCGTATGTTACGTCTTAAAAAGACAAGATTTTTTCTAATTTTTACGATGTAAATATACCGGTTGAATAGCATCACTATTGATTATCTATAAAAAAATGAAGACAACAATTCCTCAATGGTTAATGTAACAAGATTTTCGGGACTTCAAATACCGATAGTAATAAATCAAAGCAGATCGATCTATTGTACGGCGTGTTGTCGTCCCAAATTTAGTTAAAATATGGAAATATATCATATTACAAGATAGTAAGCGATGTAAACACTATCCCTGGCGGTCTATATTGATGCTAGTGTTTTCACTGTACAGACTTTCAACTTTCAAATATTATAAGTCTAAAATTGTAACACAAAAGGATCACAAATTATCTACATACAATACTTAAAAATTAAAGCTAAAACATTTGTAATTGTAGATATTATAATTGAGTCATTAAATAACAATTCACTGAAAATCATTTTAATACAGCTGCAATTTGAAATACTGGACAACGAATAAATTGTATAATGTAAATAAAACATTTTGATACTTAATATAAAAAAGATACAAATTGTTAATAATTTAACTAAGATTTTTAAAATTAACTATAGTTACAAGTACATAACCTGCCATTTTAAATGAAACACATTTTCAGTTTATTGAAGTGCTTTTTACTATGGAAAATAGATTTTTATTATTATTAAAAAAAAAACATCTGTTTTACTTCTATTACAACAATATTACGAAGAAAAAAGGATTACAACTGTAAACGCGTTTTGTTCAAATTTTCCTTATAAGTTAAAATTGTAATAAAATTGAGGCTATTTCATATTAGAACATGTCGAAACAACGGATTAGATTTTAGATTAATCTTAAAATTCGTTGATATGCATAGTGTTAAGACACGTTGTATATTTGTCTTATTTTAATATATAAAATTTAAATTACCAATATATCAGACACATCGACTATTTTCTGTACATATTTACATTATTATCTAAAATCATTTTTGCATTACATATTAAATTGAGTAACCTAAAGGATTTGGGTAAAAAAATAACGAAAGATCCACTATATATAATCTTCGTTTATTATTACGTAGCAAATCAAAATTGAATAAAAACATTTTTTTTTAATAAATTCTAAATTGTACAACATGCCTTTGTTGCCATCATAATATAAATATTAAAAAAAAGAACTTACAATTTAACATAAAAGCTAGCAATGTATGTATCATCACAAATAAGCAATAACACCCCTACCATTATTTTCAACCTATTATCGGATAAACGTTTTTTTTTAATCTTCATATTCCAAGATATAAAGCTGCCAGTGATGATAGTTTTAAATAAGATGAAATTAAAAATATCAAAATGGTAGAATAATTACGTAATTGATTTCGATTATTTTGTCAGGTAAAGACATTTTTAATCAAAATGTTCTGAAGGAGGGTAATCTCAAAACTATGAGGAAGGGAAAGAAATTTGCAAAAACAGAGAGAAATGGCGTTCCATTCGCTTCGTCTACCCCAATAGGGAATCAACGTAATTATACATAGATAGACATTAAGTGAAAGAACGATTATACTTTGTTATGTGAATCAATCCACATTTCAAGCATAAATTATAAATTCAATTATTTTTATAGCAAAAGTTCGAGCTTTAAATGTGAAAAATGTGTCATTTTTCGTTGCATACAATAGCAGCCAAGTGTAGATAAATTACTATGAAAAGTATTAATCATTTTCTCGATTGACTTAACTAATGGTAGGGGATTTACGGTCATACAAACTTAATAAATGACTCAGAATGGCACTAAATGTCAACTTACGCGAGTTATTTATCACGACTGGATAATAAAGAAAAAATGCAGTACAAATAAACCTAAATACTTACAATACACTTAACTACGTTTATATAAAAATTACATACAAGTAATAATTTAGGCGTATCTACAACGATGCCTAAGAAATTCAGTCATATTTATTTTCTTTAACTTTATCCGCTAAAGATAGGATTGCACTATATTTGTAGTTTGCCATTGTAATATTAATATACTAAAATTGAAGAAGCATATCAAAGAAAAAAGTATAAGTATTTTTAGTGTCGATTGCCACCACGTCTATAATCTTTTTTGTTAAGCTGTAATTACAAAACGAATTATTTTTCCGTAGATTTAAAAAATATAATTACACACAGTTTCACTCATAATTGTTTCCGTTTAAATAAATTAAACAATATTGACCATGTATTGTATAATATTCCCCACAAGGATACACATAAAACAGTTCCATACACATTTTGTTAAGTAATCATATTCTATTGGATTGTGTTTACAATTTGAGGTGATATCTCAATCGAAAGCTTTGTATGATTGAAAAATCTAAACTCATACGTGCGCGATTCAATTTTTCAACATTATGAAGGCTTACAACACCATGACATAAAGTTACCATTTTCGACAGTTATAAATTGTCGAACTGTATGTATATTGGTCCACTTTCAATCTTTGCGAATTTTTTTTTTATAAAATAATTAATTATATTCATTTATTACAATGGCAATACAAAAATTCTTAACATTCCCATCGTTTAAAGTCAAAGAATAATTGTTTATTATAACTCATCAAATGTGATTATTAAAATTAGTTGTGTATTCACACATATTATATCTAAAGAAACATCCGTTAAGACTTGAATACAACACACATCATTAGACTTGGAAAAAATTACATAATCTTATTGAAACTTCCATTATGTAAGTTAGGCCAAGATATTTGGACGGGTACCCACAAACAATAGAAGAATCCTCTTCCGATATCAATCTTTTTTTTTCATCAGAAAACATTCAAGTCCCGATTTACACAAAAATATGTTGTAAAAGCGAAGAAGTTTAATTAAATTTCATTGGTTGACAAGTAAAACTTATTAAGGACAAAATAAAAATTTATTGCCAGAAACACTCTCTATGGTTTTTGAAAGGCCTAAAAAACTTTGCATAATAAACTACAAAATCACTTTGTATTGCTAAATTAAAACTACTGGTAGTTTTGATTTTTCGACAGGACAAATGTTGGCGGTCGGGAACAACCATCATAATTACACCTGGTACTACTGGTAGTCTAAATAATAATTCACTAAATCAACATTATCCGAATTTAGTAGCAAAGTAACTTAACGAATTTTACGTGTCAACCACTAATTAACATGGAAAAGCTCAAGACACCTTATTCTGTAAAAATTGTGGTCCGCGTACACGTGGGACAAAAGTAAGCGAATTGTTGCATAAATATCCTCAATTTTTAAGACTAAAGTCCGCAGTTTTTATTTCGATGCTCATTAGTTCTATCTTTTGAGAACTTTTATAACTCTGTTATTGAATGTTTGTAGTCGTACGCGATACTTTCTAAGCACTATAAAAGTCCGCCATATACTTTGTGTAATGTAATTCAGTTTTTAATGTTCTTTTTTAGCGTACTTTTGTTCCCCGAATACAAAAGTCCCCTGTTTACGCGAACTGTAGTTAGTAATCTCATCCTATATTGATTTCGGATATTGGAATTATTTCGACTTAAAATATAATTTATAAGTACAGCGTGGCAACCAGTTATTTCCAAAAATCTTACTTTTGTCATCAGTGGCGTGCTGTAACCGTCCTCAAAGGAAGCAGTAACAGTGTAATACGAAGTCAATAATCGTAAAGTCGATATTTTCAATATCTTCGAACATATAATGGTATTCTTATCAATGAGTTATTAATTGTAGGCCAAAAATATGGACTTTACAAAAGAAGTCAACATAGTATTTCGTGGGTACCGGCTTTCCTTTTGGGTGATCATTGCACGTCACTATATCAAATCGAGGGTGGTAAGGCTTGTTGGCTTAAGCGACATTATTGGACGATGTTGAGTTATATGTATATACTATACATGTCGATATATAATGGATATATATACAGCTTATTCTCCCTCAACCATTCGGAATAAACTCACTGATACCGATTCCAAATATTCAAGACTAGGTCACCCAAAAATGTCGCTTAAGCAAAATTGCTTTTCCACTCTTGATATATAATATTGTTGTTTATTGGAAAACATTAGAAAACTTGTTTCTAGATTTTTAGGTCACAGACTAGACGCCACGCACTGACGCCTCTCTGGAATGCATTTTGACAGTTAAAGCTTCGAAGGAAATTGTTCGAAAATACACACATGCTTATATCACAGGCTTAATGATTTCGAATTATACGGTGGGGTCCAAATGTCACTTAAATCAGGATTTACATGAAACTTTGAAATTATCGTGAAGCGGTAAGGCAAATCGTAGCTTGGTCTACGGCGCCTGTCACCAAGCACTCAGGCACTGGGCAGTTTCGCCCTTATGCTATAGTCAATAAGGGTGATAATTGGGTGGCTACACGAGCCAGGCGCGGTGCTAGCACCAGGATTCTTCGTGGGGTGGTCTGTCGTCGTCCGAGTCGCCATACATGTCTGCTAGCTTGCGGAACCGAGGTCCGAAAGTTGATAGGTAGTTGAATTTGAGATCTTCGTCGTCAGTACCTAAATGTTTAAAAAGTTGTATTACACTTTTGGCCAATATTATTTGGAATTTGGTGTCAAAATTATGTAAACTGCCATCAGTTTGATAGAAAGAATAGTTAAAACCCGCGGCCGTACACTACAAACTTTTGTAGGCTTTTTGATCCCAACATACACATATGACAGTTTGACGAAGCATAAAAGTGACAGCGCTATATAAAAATTATACCATTTCCTTGTCATTGAAAAAAAATTCGGTCAACAATATTGTTTCATTTAGCTTGTAATACGACCGTTGTAGTGCTAAAGTGGGTTTGAATCCTGCTACCAATAAACTTTACAGTCACAATAATTTGTTACAAGTCATTAATGTATTATTTGATGGTAGGGCGATTGCCCGAACTGGGTCATGGCTACATTAGACGAGTGTAAAGACCGTCATACTGACTCGCTTTAGCCTGTCGCGTTTCGAGATCAGCTTGTATACGGCAAGTAACTCATATACCTAGAGACCTTCAGTCGTGGTATTTGTGGGCCGACATGACGACAGAGGTGTTTTTGGACTACACCGCATTTACCAACAGGTGCACCTTTTTTGTATCTCGGGGGAAAATCCTGCATAGGACCATCAGGGACGCTGTGAGGGCAGCGACTCCGGTGTGTTAGACTCCTAATGACTAAAAACCCCTGGGATGTCTCTCTGATTGCGCCACCCGGGCCTGGGAAACCAAATTCATCCAGACGCCCAGTGAACAAATCCTTGTTGAGGCTACCTCTCTGGGAGGGATAGGAGTAAAAGCCCACCCCTCAAAAGCCTCTCTCAAGCGGCGCGCCGGACACCGTGCACCACCTCCAGTGTAAAAAAGAAACTATATATCCAGCGTATTCCAGAAGAACATCGTAAATGACAATTTTTTTAAACAGTATTTTTTTTCTTTCAGTATATTTCAGCCAATCAGCAGCAAACGTCCTTCTTATACAGCACTGTATAAACATTAAAACTGTTATAATAAAAATCTTACAGCTAGCCAATGACGAAAGAGAGCCGCTTGTATTGCCGTCACCCTCATACGCGTAATGGCGGACGTCGTCGTAAGGGTTGATGTCCGGATCGCGATCCAACACGGACTTCTTGTCATCCAAAAAGCCGGATATATCCGGAGCAGCGCCCACTAAACCTAAAACAATAATATATTAACAATGTACCCAAATATGGATGATGAATGATGAGAACAGCGATCAGCTGCGGTACTGGTCATATTGGACACGACATATAAGCGCAAAGTGTATACAGACACCACTGTATCGTATCTCTGCTAACCCCGTAACGGACACTGCATGTCGATATCTCTTCCACTGCTAATACTCTTTTTTTTTGGTTCTATTCTCCTCTTTGTGGGGAAGGCAAAGGCTTTCGCCATACAGCCATGTCTGAGGTAATTTATCTTCGAGTCAAAATTTAATTTTTGTTAAATTTTCCTCCACGCTCCAATATCTCATTCGTAGTTTTAATTCGATCTAATCCATCTTTCTGATCCATCATTTGTTATTTATTGCATTATTTCTCAACACACACAGTATAAAAGGTGAGGAAGACTTTATAGAAGCTAATCTACATACTAAACTCAGCGACCCATGGGACGCATCACTCGGTAGCGTCTCGCCAAAAAACCATTGATACCCTATCGCACACGGTCGGTCGAGTATCTCACCGTTGTCCAAGCCCACAACACAAGCTCAGACAACAATTGAACCCCCAGACGACCGCCTCAACAAGAAAACAACAATTATTCAACGAGATTGCAGAAGAGATGCAACCGCTCCGGCTTGATGGTTTGCCGCCAATCTGGCGTTCCTCTTTGAAGTTTTGATTATGGTATTACTACTTATTTAATTTAAATTTTTTTATATTGATCAGGGAAACAGACTGTAATATATAAACAATAAAAAATACATAAAAAAAAAGAAAATTAAGCTGGCAGTTTCCCTAAAAAAAAATTCATTATCAGGCTTTACAGTGTAAGAATATACCATCACCGAAATAAGAATAAAAGTGGATTCCTTACTTTCCTTACCTCGTCCCTGCATGAACGGGTCTGTGTCAGGCGGCGGCCCGTCATACATCTGCCTCAGGACATGAAGATCGTACCCGGCATCGCCTTCGCCGCCACCTTCGTCTTCGTAAGCGATGATATTCTCTCTGATATCGTCAAGTTCCTTCTCAGCCCACGCGTCGGCCCGTCGGCGGTGAACTACGACCGCTAGTAGAAGTACTGAAAATACTCTCACGTTAAAGATACGGGCCTTTTCACTAGTACTGATGATGCTCGCGTAAGAAAATTTTATTTCAAAACTATGTTTGCCTAATGTAAATGCTGTGACCATCTTTCATTTCTATCATTAGATAACCGTTTGCACTAAAAATACTAAAGAAAGGTTATAAAAGTGAATTCTACAAAGTCCATTAATTTAAAAAACTTAAATTAATGACATTTATTTCTTAAAACATTATAGATGATTTATTTTAAAGCTACGTGAAAATTTAATAACAGTAGAACCTAAGAATAGTGTATGTTTAAATACAAAAACAACAAAAAGTGAACTGAAGATTATTTGTTTTTATATTCTATCTTCTTTATGGCTTCGTGTTTTCACATTTCACATTCACATAAAAACATCTAACGAGTCCAAACCCTAAACAAGACTACGTCAGCCGATAGTAGATATTAATAAAACCTATTAATAATGAATACTCACTGACTAAAATAGCGACGCATACTAATATGGCGATTAGGAAATTACTGTCTATTCCAAATGTCACAGCGGTGAACATACTCCGTTGACAGCTCGGGTCAGCGTTCTTATGGACTGACGGTTGGCCCAAGTTGTACATCTGTGTTAAAAATAAATCCAATTAGTATACTTAAATAACTTCTTTTGCACTTTTGTTTTGTTGGCCCAAGTTCTGAGCTCAACACGTTCCCTGCCGGACCGTATTTTGAAGACTTTCCGTTCAGGCCGCGTGGGACTAGTGATGAAAATGCCCGGGAATTTTCCCAAAGTGCCCAGCACTTCCGCGAACATTTCGTAAATTCCCGGGAATATTCCCCATACAAGTTTTGGGCACTTTGGGAAAATTCCCGGGCATTTTCATCACTACGTGGGACGTATGCGCCCCACCCTTTACACTTGTATTATTTTGTTTCTGGCGAATGCCTTACAATAAATAAAATGCCGCAAAAAACATAATTATCAAGGAAAGGTTGAATACGCCCCACGATTAAATGAAGGCATCAGCAGTAGTACTAAGATGCCCGTAATCGACTGCACATTGATTTTTTTAAAAATTCTTCATTTTACAATGATAACACCAAATGGCTTGAACGGAATGTTCAGCGTGGGACGCATACGCCCCACGCGGCAGGGAACGTGTTAATATATTAGTGTCAACTTTTTAACATGCAGAGCTTAACGATATGCAAACATTATCCATTGGTTTTATTAGAATTTTACAAATTACCTGTAAACTTAATTTAAACTATGCTCAACTGTCGTTACTATAAATTATTTATTAAACCATTATATTTTAAAAAATATTTCGATATAAGTAAGATTCTTTTTTATGCGATATAGTATAATTTGTATTGAAGAATTTTATCGATAATCATTTATATACATAGGAAAATTGTGCAATCTTAGGTTGTTTAAAAATTTCTTCGGCGATTGTTTAAATTTGTTCTAGATATAAATCTATCTTTGTAATAAGATCAAAGGTTTCGTAGACTATTTGCGCTCATTGCACATTGATAATTATTAACTTTAATTATATTTATTTGATATAATTATGACACAATGAAGATTTAAAATTTCCAGATATGTAGCAAGTAACTTTGGCATTAGGCGAGGTCAACTATCGACCGGTGCTAATGTTCCTACGGTCACCGATAGCAGAGTGATGTATTTATCATTATAAGTGCAACTATTTTTCCTAACCCGTAGGGTAGAATGGGCAAATCGACCATCAAAATAGTATCAATAATCAAAACATTTTTATGAAGTAAGTTTTTACAACATATATAATGATATATTATAGGAATTGTTAATATTTGAAACACGAATACTTTTTAAACTAAAATCCTTAAATAGAAATTCAGTATGAGGATTAAAATATATTTTCCACGACGATTATATTACGATGGTAGGATTATGAAGCAAGGTTTAGATTGTTTTACTGTCCACGTATTTGAGTATCACAAAGTCAGTCTTAATAACTTCATCGTCATATTTAAAAATGCATGGAGTGAAGATGGTTACTTTTTTACCTCTGCAATAAAATGAAAAATCTGAATGAACAATTTTTTAGACATAGTTCCAAATTAATCCAAATTTTTAGATTTTTTACTGTAAATTATTTTAAAAACTTACAAGTAAAAAAAGTGAATTTAATTCTTAGGTTCATTTCATTTAAAATACATGAAACTTATTCTATAACATAAGATGTTTTTTAAAGTTCTATATTTAATGGGTTTTTGCGTGAGTACGTATGTCAGCCCCATTGTACTCTTACATTAGAATATCTAAAATATTATAATATTTAATTTATGATTAAAAATAATTAATTACATATCACACATTACTCATAAGGGTTATAAAAATCAGAATGATATAAAAACATCGGCATTGGAAAACAAATAAACACGACTTTTAAGATCAAATCCGTGTAACGGTAAGGGTCCTCCGACCGGATCCCTTGTAATTTGCTAAACTCTGTTTTCGTCACTTTAAAGGTCGTTGGAATTTACGTGAAAATTAGATTTTGCACGGTTAACTTTGTAATTACTAAATTACATTTTTACAGTTCATTTGTTCTTTAATTACTTTACGGGATAAGCATAATCATTCCCTTTTACATTTAAGGTAAAAATCTTCATGATATTAATTAATAAAATCATTTAAAATGCTGTTTTTATTCCTCGCACACCCATCATAAAGGGTGCTCTTAAATAACTTTAAACATTTCTGATTTCATTAAAGTTTTCATCTCACTTTACAAATTCTTATAAGAAAATTTCTAAATAGATTTCCCTATTTCAATAAGATTTTATTTGTCACAAAATGGCTCAGAAAGGAAGAATACAGATATTATTTTCATTTAAAAAAATGTAAAATAATTTATATTAATAGTATACCGCCATACTGTCGTCCCTTTCGGGGTGAGCAGAGACAAGTAAAAAGAATAAACATTCGTTTATTATGAATAAGACTTTATAATACGTAGCACCATGAGAAACTAGCATGGCATCTGATAGAAATATACTGTGTAAGTGCCCTGAGAACGGCGATCAGCTGAGATACTGGTCACGTTGGGTATGACATATGAGCGCAAAGGAAATACAACCACTAATGTACCCCTGGTCACACTGTAAGAGATATAGCTTGACGAAATATCATATTTTATAATAGGAAAGTTTCCACTAAGCAAAATGGAAAATGTTTAAAAGTGACAGTCGTCATTAAATGTTTAATGAGCGCATTTTACGTCGACTGCCCTTCCCTTGAAATTCAAGCACGTACCATCGGTTTTATATCCGAGACTGTAACATTAACTGTAGAATGTAAACTTACAAAGTCGTTGTAGGTAAAGTTGCTGATGCAGCCCACGAAGTGCTGATTGGTCGGAACGTGTCCCCAGCCGAATGATCTGGCGAGGTTTTGCAAGTCCACACTGGCGCCACCTAACTGAAGCGGTCCGTTCACTGCATAGAGATAGCATCAATATTAAAAAGAAATTGTCATTAACTACGATTAATTTCTAGTGAAATATTCAGTCATTGGCAAAGTTCGGTTTATATTTTGAACAAAATAACAGTAATAAAAAAGTTTCTAATTTCCTTTATAAAAAAAAACAATTAAACAATAGCTTATATAAAAAATGTCAAAAAAAAATTGAATTTGAGTGGAAGTATGAAGACATTGGAGCGCCGGCAACCGCTCCTACACGTGAGTTTCAGCTTTCACGACTTGTTGACTTATGCCTTTGGTATCGCGGCTGCCTAGGGTAGGGGTTCTGTGCGACCGATTGAAGACCTTTGTAAAGTTAGCAGAACGTCGGTGACGCGTTCAACTGAAAGGCACCCTGTAGTATCGCGGTAGGCGACATCTCTCCTCGAGATTGTACTCAATGGACGTGACGCGGTGGGGCTGTAGAGAATTCATTACAGGAGCCACAGTCCCCTTTAGCCCTTTATGTCTCGAATTTTTTGTTTAGTCCAATCGGCTTGAAATTTAGTACTCGGGGGTTTTCAGGGTGGTTTATTACGATTCCACCCTCAAAATATCAAAACTCAAAATGGCGGATCCCATATGGCGGCCGAAAATGCAAAAATTAAATCAAACCGCATGATATTTGGCACTAAATTTTGAAATTTCTAGGGCGGAATCGTAATCAGCGACCCCAAAAATTCCTGAGTACAAAATTTTGAGCTAATCCCACGTAAGGAAAAATGTGCACTTCGTAAACATCTGGAGTTAATGAATTTTCTCCAAAACCATTGCGATTTGTTAAGGTTTGTTTATGTGCATAATCAAAAGCATCCATGATTTTTATTTATTCCCCATCAATTCTTATTCTTGAATATATGACTGATGCTGAACCACTAAAAAAAAGATCGAAAATTCGGTCGAAATTGCTCAGAAAATGGGATCTTAAACACTCTGAGAGTGCCACCGTGACACAAAGGGTTAATGCGCAGAAGTGGGCACTGGCACACCTCGGCCGATACCCCCTGTGAAATCAAGACAGTCCTATGAAGATTTTCTATTAGTAAAAAAAAGATTATAGTACAACTTACCATTTAATATTTCTCTTGGTGGGGTTGGCGCAGCAAGGCTCATACAAGTGGAGAGCTTGCATCTATCCACAAACATTTCTATGGAGCTCCGCATCAGAACGATTTCGATAAGGTGCGGTTTGCCGTCAGCCACCAAGACGTACGTATTGTTCAACTTCGTAGTTCCTGACCCGTAGTTCACCAGAAGTACTGGGTACCCATCCACTAGTTCCAATGACATGAAATCTATAGAAAAAACTTGTTATTAGTAAGTATTTGTTAAATTATTTTTTTACGAATATTTTATTTTGACGTTCTGATAGCCCAGTTTGTAATGACGCCAAGGTTTAAGTTCGAATCCCGGCACCGACACACTTTATGTGATAAGCTGATTAGTTTTTCGCGAGCCAGGGATGTGTATATGTTTAAGTATCTACAGAGGGTTATTAGAAACTCGCCTTACTATTGGAAGCCTGGGATAGAGGACCCTTAATGCTACAATTTAAGCCACCCCAATGTAGGGGGCACATTGGAGCATGTACAAAGCTATAATCTCACTGTTAATTAATACATTTGGATTTTCGTAAAAGACTAGATTTGTGAGCTTCCAGGTCTCGGAGCGATGTCAGATTTCATTCGAATACAAAGTAATAAACGCCGAACAAAAGGTAAGAGTTATTTTGGATACTCGAATAATGAAAACAAAAGTGATGGACCTGTATCTTACATCATAGATCTTATTTAGAGCAATATGTATGAAACCTTAATTGTAACATTTTTTCTATCTACGCGCATCATATAATACATACATTTATACATCTTTCTAAATATTTACACATCTTTAGTATAACAAAGATACGTTTCTGGATAGGTTATTTACATGGCCATATTTTTCAAGTACTTTCAGACATTGTGTCACAGTATGTTTTTTTTTTAATTTTACAGCATTTTATGAATATACATTTTAGTTTAAAATTGTAATCGTTTCTGTTAAGGGTCATTCATAATTTTAGTCTATCGAGTTTTGTAGTGTAATAGATTAATTAAAGTATCAATTATCTAAATAAGTCCAAATACCATTCAATTAATTCGAACTTTTTTTACAATTTGGATTTACGTTTCAAAATCAGGCAAACATACAATAAGGGTCATTCATAATTTTAGTCTATCGAGTTTTGTAGTGTAATAGATTAATTAAAGTATCAATTATCTAAATAAGTCCAAATACCATTCAATTAATTCGAACTTTTTTTACGATTTGGATTTACGTTTCAAAATCAGGCAAACATACAAAAATCCTTTAAAATTGAAATAACCAGAAAACTATTGAATTTCACCCCTATATTGTAGTAGCTGAAATTGTTACATTTTAAGTCCTATATCGGCTTTATACGGCGAGTTTCCGATAACTATGTATAACTACTTAGTACCAATAGTACAAGCGCAAACTTAGCTTCGGGCTAGATCAATTGTGTGTAAACAATTGCGCGTAAGTATTATTTTATTCATATACCTCGTCTCTAAACAAATTCAAGAATAATAGGGCTATAATAGACAATAATATTCGATAACATAATGACCTAAGTAGTAAATAAGGTTTAGGATGCAAAGTGTTTTCGAAGTGTTTATGTAACCGCTAAAGCAAAAAAGTCTAAGCTAAAAGTTATATGTTATCTTTTACGTAGTTTACGCCTTCTGAACCCTGAGGTTATGATGTTTGCATAAATAATCATAATTTATAATGTCAAACTCGTTAAAGTACAATTAGATTAATTTATTACAAGCAAACATATAGGCACTCGTGGACTCATTTCCCAGCAGGCTGTGAAGGTTTTGACAGCAAAGGGTTATAAATAAATCAAATCATTACACAACGAACTTTGTTTATTATTTTGGAGGACATGAGGAAATATTTACCCGCTGTACCTTTCTGACGAATATTAATTGGACGTAAACAACGGCTCCCAAAACAAGGCATTTTCCTAAGCACTTTTCCGGTTTATAATGCAAACTTTGTGTTGCATTTAGTTACGTATATAAATGTTTACTTTAGGAATAATCATAATCTACAAGTTTAAGAATTATTAATAACATTACAAATCCCAAACAAAAAAAAAACATATGTTTTGTTTATTTATTTTATTGTAATTTATTAATTTAAAAAAAATCGTAACAGCTACGTCTTAAATCCAAAAATACACGTATATACGGTCTTTTCGTCTTGGTATACATAAGCTGGCAAGATGAGGATAACTCAATAATTGACGGTCTTTTGGTGGTTTGGAGCTGTTCTGTATCTGGTGGTAAATCGCTAATTTCTTATATAAACGACATCAACACTGAAAGTATCCTCAAGTTGCGGACTTTCAAAGGAAGGGTACAGGGTCTGGGCATATAACCCAGGCGAGTCATTATAAACGGTATAATGTACAAATGACTGAAACTTATAAGACTTGCCAACATATACAGAATTGCCGTTATATAAAGAAAATATAAGCAAATGCTAAGCTCTTAGCTTGTGGGCGTATCGAAATTTACTTAAATTCGAAAGGCACTGATTTCAATTAAGTACTCGATAATAACATAAGGTGCGTGTGTTATGAAATAATAATAACATAATACACAGAAACTAGGCACCGTATGGTACGTGGAGCGTTACCTATCACGCGATCGTAATTCATAAATCATAAGGCCCGGCGCGCACTGCTGCTGTCATTCATTGTTTTGATCATTAAAACATCGTTACGACCTTAACATTAATTATGAACTAGGTGAGAGTGGAATGGAAATACTTATCGGGGAGATTGGGGACACCGTCGATTCATTAATTATACACACATAGGATCTATTATTGTATTTATTTAAATGGGAACTATTTATCGTTGTCGTATGGATTATGAATGGAATCTTACATACACATGTACATACATTACGTGATGGCCCATGATTTATATCAATTATGTTGAGACTTTTATTATTTTTTATTTAGGGGCTTTTATTCCACTGAATATATCAGCTTCAATGCTGCGAATTAGTGGGGACTGCGGGTCCTGTAATCAATTCGCCGCAGCAGCTTCAATGTGCCTTACCTAGCCTACATCCTAGGGGAGTCGCCGATGAGCAAATGTCACCATCTGGCACAGCATTCTGGCTTCACTGGATAAAAATCCGCCAAAATGCCGTGCCATGCTCCAATACTTTGTCTGTTAATTTTTCGCGACTTCTTTTGTGTCTCATTCCGAGCACACTCCATCATCAAGTGATGCACATCTTCAGTCTTTCCACATATGTGATAATTGGGTGACTCGGATTTCCTCATGAGATATGCAAAACAAATGTAAGACTTAAAATATCCTTACATCGTCTCCTTACATCCTCCTAAATTGTCGTTTTTAATATCACTTAAAAGTCTGTGCTAGCTCGAGTTGGGAAAATTATAAACCAAATAAAGTAAAATACTTAAATACTTCCCTATTTCTAGAAAAATATCCCATAAACAAAGAACTAATGATGAATTAAATTAATCTATATAAAATACATTTCCAGAAATACTACGTCTGCTTATGAACCTTTATCTACTGTAATGTTAAAGCCCACATTGGCGAATAAAAAATAGTGAGTTATTTTAAGACGTTTGCTAGCGATACTCTATAATAATTTAGGCACCAGTTATTATGGGCGCATTCTGTGCTCACTTAACGAAGGAATTATTCACAGCTAATACTCGTGACGAAAATGGCTTTATAACGTTTATGGCTCATAATAACAAGCGTGAGAATACTCAAACAATATATTTTATACCCACAAACGCAGTTAAAGCCTAATTTAAAGGAAACCACTGGATTATAAAGATGACAAAACAGAAAGCTTTTAATTTATAAAAAAAGCATAAATTACACAGCAACACTCTGTAACTGTACAGTGAACAGTTTGAATTCACAAATAATGTCATATGAGCCGTTCATTTAGAAAGTGACTTAAGTCCACTTATCTTTAATTTGAAATACTTAAGGTTTTGCGTTTTTTATATTATTTTGAAAATGTACGTGATATAAAATTTTCAAATGTACTAAGTATATTTTAATACCAATTTATTTTTTTGACAGTTCAGCATAAATTATAAATGTCACAAGTGCCAACTTGATAAAAGATGAAAATGGACTAAAGCCATTTTCAAAATGAACGGCTTATATAATAATTGGTTCCATGCAAATGTTTTGCTCAATTAATTTATTAAAAACATAATGTATTTAGATTCTGTTTATACCCGGTTTCCTCTTGGAACTTTAGAATGCAATACTTTCTGTGCTCGGTCCAACGTAATAAAAATAAAACGATACGACTCCCGTGAAATGAGGGTCTATTGTGGGTTTCGTCAGGAAATCATTATTCAAGTTGTTACGCCAATCTACTGCGACATATTCATTGTTACTGGTAACATTGTGTCGTGGAAGTCTAAAATGTATTGAGCTGGTAACATTGTTATCTTAATGAACTTTGCGGTATAGTTAGAAACAATATTTAGTTTATAATTAACATCTGTTTTTATGATACCTAGTTCTCTTATTAAAATTTTAATTGTTTTTTATTTTCTAAACGTATATTCACTTTTAAGAAAACGTTTTACTAACTATTTTTCGCTTTTACAGAATGCACGAGTGAAAATTAAATGAAATTTCTGAAAATTACGATAAACAAATAAATGAAAATAACATAATAAAAAATGAGGAAATGCTTTTGGACTTAGTGATTTATGTAATTAATTAAAACTATAATATTGTTAAAATGTAATAATTGTTCAAGAAAATTGAATTGAAAAATCAAACTAAGAGGTAAAAGTTAAATTCTCTGGCAAAACGAGTTGACACAAATTAACCGAATCCTTGTTGGGACGGTCCGATGTGGACACTCCACTTAGCAGAATTGGCAATTTGGCATTGGACGAACAGATATTGACTTTACCAGCGAAAATAGAAGCCAGAAGACACTAATTTAAACGCATGTAGGTTTGTATAAAACAATTTTACTTTGTTATAAGCTATAGAGATTATGCTTATTGGAATAAATTGTTAATTTTATTACGTAGCCTACGTTAAAACATTGAATTAATATAGAACAACACCGATATTCAAATATTTATTCATTGAGGGCAATACTAAATAATTTTACTGTTGTTTCCATCAATAATATTAAATAGTCATGCTATATCCATTTCGGAGGGGAACAGAGATACATTAGTGGCTATATCCACCTTAGGCTTGTATGTCGTGCTCGACGTGCCAAGTAGCGCAGCTAATCTTAGTTCCCAAGGCGTTCCTATACATGACAGTTCTATTCTATGATATCCGAGTTTCCTCACAATGTTTTCCTTCATCACGGAGCATGTGGTGCCTAAATCCAAAATAATCCAAAAGGACGTGCCGGGACACAAACTATAATAATAAAATATAACGATCCGTTATTTTTTTTTTTTTACTTGGGGAAAATCCTCATAGGACCGTCTCGGCCGCACTGGGGTGTTGCGCGAGAAGGAGTGAAAAGTTTAAGCGACATTTTTTTGTGATATAGGTAATATATATATTTTTTTGGAATCGGTAAAAAAACGTTGATTCCGAAAATATATATAGCCTTTCACCCCACGACATTTTATTTACATATTATACAAAATTGTGACATTTTATGAAATACTTTTTATAAAAATAAATACCAAATTAAAAAAAAAGAATAAAAAAATCATTGATATAGAAAGCTTCCTATTTTGTCAAGGATTGTTTGGCTGATCAGGATGCATGGTTATAATATCGGACGGTGAAGGACTATTTGCTTTAAACGACATTTTTGGCAATATTTAGTTTATTATCGAAATCAATGAAAAACGCTGATCTGAAAACATAAATATATGGTAATGTCGGTAAAACTGTCACATAAAATACTTGTCCATGTGTTCGATATCTCACAGGGCAGTCAACTCAATGAAATTTGTACCTATGGAACAATGTTTTGAAAAGAACGACTACAAGAGTTTCATCCCAACTGTTTTCGGTAGATCCTGCTTTCAGAACCTCTGGTAGCTTTTTTATTGACGATTTATAAGTACTTGCTATATGCCTATGGGTTTGTTTTGAGTGTATGGGCTCAAAACCCAAAAGTAACGCATATTTAGATAACCTAACAACATAACCCATTCAAAATGGTTGATTGTATATGATATTGTTGTGCGCGGTATTGAGAGCCTGAATACCGAGTGCGTAGCAGCAGTAAAAATTAACTTACCTTGAACATCAAGTAATGGGTTGTGCCGCAAAGGACCAACGTAGAACACAAGACTGTTGCTGGAATGTGACGTCACAGTGAGGGTAACGAGGCCTTCGTGGCACGCCGGTGGGGAGGAATACATAGCCCAGCCGTCCCCGTGGAAGCCGATGGAGGTTTGTTCGCAATGAGGTCCCGAAAGCCCTTCGGGACATTCGCATTTATCGGCAAATGGAGTTCCTGGGAAATTAAATAAGGTCTATATACGTATAAACATAAATTATTATAGAAGTAACTAGAAATATAGATTGTACAAAGAATTTACGTTGTAAAACGAGTAATTTTTGCGAACTTGTCTTTTAAGGAGGTTCCAATGCAATAAACGAACGCCGCCAACAACTTTTTTTACTTTTACGGCAAGGGTTTTATTCTTTACAATTTCTTCACACGCTTTTGAACCCAGATAAACTTATGACGGAACGAAACTGTTCAAATAAATGTAAACAACAAATATAGTTATTTTCTTCTTGAATAAATATTAATGTTCTATTGTATTTACTATGAAACTTATTATTCACAATATTACAAAATGAAATATTGATGATATAAAACAAATAAAACTCAAAGGGTAAATCGTACATTTGACAAATATCACGAAGATGCCTTTTATTTTCCCTGCCCAGTATAAAATTAGTTAAACATCCATATTAATCTTAATATGGAATGATTCGCTTTTACATTCATCATGCAAACAGCTTGGAACATGTTTCCAGCTACCATATTTTCCCGTTTTTATTATGACTTGGGAGCCTTTAAGAGAAGAGCGAATATGCATTTCTTGAGTGGACGCGGTACATTGTCTGACTCATCTTCACCTTCCAGCAAGTGAGATGGAGATCAAGCGTCCGACTGTAAATTATATAAAAAAAGCCTATTTACATTATGTGCTCAGATTTTTCACGTTTGGTCTATTATACTACTTTTACCTAAAGGAAACTAAAAGTAAACATCATAAATATTTCTAAAGAAATTATTTTAGTATGCGGACTGTTGATTAAACGGACAATATGCATATACCTTCGAAAAATGAAGAATATTTTACTATACTAACGTCATTAGGCTTTGGCTATTTACCACTTTTATGTCTTATACTTAAATTTTATTTATTTATTATAATAAATAAATAAAATATTTTATTTATTTCTAAAATAATAAAATTGTGTATATTCTAACACGGAACAAAAGCATGATCCGCTCTGCAGATAACTGTTCCTGATCTGGGTATGTATTCGTGTGGAAAATTGGCAGGTTACCTACGACACAAGGGAAAATTCTAGTGTAAAAGAGCACTCAAAAATATCGACAGTCAGATATAGCAGTGGAACGTCTCCAAAATTTAAGATTCAAATATTTTATTTCGTATTATCTTTCATATTGCATAAAAGTAAGTACCATTAAAAAGTATACTGATTGATAAAATAAAAAGTATCTCAAAGCGGGACAGTTTCACAAATACTGAAAATATAAAGCTGGAAATCTTGTTGAAGCTATATGTCAAAACTGCTCTTTTCGTGATATTTCGATATTCCGACCGACGATACATTAATAAAAAATCAACAAACGAACCTCATACGAGATACGGGCATACATCATTTTAAAATAAACACATTAAAGGTAAAGAGAGCTTTTCAATAAATACAGACGTCGTTTCATATTTAATTTTCAACTCAAAGAAACATACCTCCGTTCAAACATATGAGGGGCTCTTCCACATCGCAAGTGCATTCCGACTCAACCCTCGCAGATACTCCAACGAAACTGGTAGTATTGGTGTAAATAGAGAGCGGTACGTTATTCTTCATTAGCACGTTACGACAAGAATCTTCACACTGCTCCTTTTCGATTAAGCATTCATCGATGTGAACCATGTATATCCTGGTTTGCAGTTCTTCCTCCAGCTAAAAAATAAGTATGATGGATTAAGGGCCAATCGGATCGATTGTTCGTCACTACATTTAAGTAGGGATTGCAAATCCGTACTGTTTCCAATTCCGCTGAATCCTGCGGGTTCCAGCAGCAGTTATTGTTTTTTTTTTTAGGAATGCACTGAATTCTTTTTACTATAGTATAATTAAGTGTTTATTAAAAATGACAAAAATCGACAATATTATACCGCCGAATTGAATAATTATTTTACTGTTTGACTTTTTTTATCCTGACGCGGAACAATGACCATACCACTCCTGATGGTAAGCGTGGTGCAGTCGAAAAACAACAACGTATCAACAGCAAAAAAAACCATCGACAGCCGTTGCGAACATGCCGGCTTGCACAAATATTTTTACATGGTTTGCTTAAAAGACTCTACATAATAGAACGATGGAAACACGCTCGCCGAAAGACTATTCCACAGCCCAACAACTCGGCAAAAGCAAGAGTTAAAAAAACTTGTTAATACTAGCCGAGCTGTGAGGTACCGAAAAGCTGTGACCCCGTAAACCCGTGCGCGTTGGCCTGTTATGGAAGGAAGAGGGTGGAACAAGATTAAAGAGCTCTTCAGAACACTCGGCCTGATACAGATGGTAGAAAACGCTCAATGAGGCAAAACACCTCTACGCAACTGAAGCAGTTCAAGATGCTCAGAAACGTCTGTGTTATAAATAAGTAAAAAACAATAGAAAATATTAATATTGTAGTTATCGCCAAATATACTTTTTATAGAATTACATTTATAGTGAGCGGCAAAAAAATGCTTTGCTTGCCTCCACTCTTATTGGTTTGATAGTTAATAATCAATTGTGCAATAAAGTCATATATTTCTCGTTCACTCTTGCTTGCAGATCTTTAGGATGTTGCGGCATCCCGAACTTCCAAAAGTCATGCGGAATCTCGCTGAACAGCGAGATCTTATATCAATTGCGAGCAAGTTTTATTGGTTAAAGCATTTGATTTTATCTTCAATTCTCTTAGGGTCATCAATAACAATGCAGTAAACAGACATATAAGATCAATTTATAAGATTGAATCCTAGCTAACAATAATCACAGGATGGCTTGGCATAATTGATTGTTGCCAATCGTGAACCCACTATCACCAAAAAAGTTTTGATAAAAAACAACGTATCTATTCCAGTTACGTCTCAATATAACTTTGTGTATAATTATATTTTTCATTTTTTTTTTCTAAATTTATGCCTCATTTGCCTTATTTTCACTTACCACAGGATGTGATTACAATTATTCTTAAATCATTTTGAAAAATCACTTAAAGAAAGATAAAATCTCACTTATTTTCTATGAAGCTAAATTTAAATATAAATTAAAATAACGAAGAGATATTTCTTTTAAGCAGGCAAAGCACTTTAAGTTTACTATGCCTGCAGGTCAACAAAGTCCTTTAGTTCATGTACAAATAATATTTCTACTTCAAACGTGACCTTTTAACTTTAGGCTTTAACCTTTGTAGGGTAAGGTTAAAAGTTATGCAAATAGTAGACGATTACCGAGTCCATTTCAATGGGCATCGCGTGCAGAAAAATATCACTGGTCTATTGTATTTTTTTAGTGTGGTCCGCACGCCCCGACGCTCCCCTTAATGTATGTAGGCATGGACTAACAAAGCCAATAATAATCTTTTGTACACCCACAATTTTGTGTCCAATTTCTTTAGATATTACAAAATTATAGCCTTAATTCAGTGGACGAAATGTGATATTGGCATGTACTGAAAGCAATTGCTAGCGTCCATAGGTTCTAGCTTCAATATGCTACGACAGGGGTGCTCAAGCGAGAACTTCAGTCGATCTCAAGAAGTACTGGCCGATATCGGTTGCCTCACAGTTAAGCCAGAGTGTCCTTTGTTAGTTTATTTAAAACATCTGACTAACATTCTGCTAACAGTGAAAGGCGGCTCTAGTAACTAATTATAATAACATTATGTAATAAGTAATAAAGAATAATGATTGAATATAGGTTTTTACCATCTTTTTAAAAGTAGAAACCTAGACTCCATTATGAATAGGCCTTACCGATCTACACAACAATGCTATATCACACATACTTGCAGCATCTACCTATTTACGCCTACAGAGTCTATTTATTGCTTGTAGTTTAAGAATTTTGAGGTAAATCGCCAATAGTTCAAGTTTGAGCACCCTTGCACAATAATGTAGTACTAAAGTACATGTAGATAAAACATTCACACAATACATCTACGTGTGACCGCCGAGCAATGCTAAACGAGCAACAATAAGCAAGCAGAGCATTTCTGTTTGACTGATCACGACCACATTTATGGACTTTATACACTATACCGCATCGTATAATAACCGTGCTATGAACGTATCAGACAAAAAAAAAATGTTCTATGTACAGAAATATATGAGACCATGCTCGCTTGTCCGTTACGTCACCGACCAAGAGAGTAGCGTATCAAGCACGCAGGCTATTTGGCGGTGATATCCTAAGTACATCCAAAGATGAAATCCGTTACAAACGGTAAAAAAACGCGGTTAATATGGTCGAATGAACGACGTATTGTTTCTGAAATCAGACACTAAAATCCAAAAAAAGATGTCGAAACCAGACAGGTTTATTCCTGAGAAGGATTATAAGACATTTATGAAAAGTGGTATATACCTTCTCCTGAATACCGATGACCATACTATCAAGCTTCTCTGGAGGATAATACGGCGATCCGTGAGCGGAGAACCTCACATCCAAGAATACATCTTTAACGGTGGGCTTACTGAATACTGTGAACACGTCCACATTGTCCATGGAAGTATTGTAGAGTTGAGCGAGACGTCGATGCAGTTTATCCTTTTTACTCGTACCCTGAATGAAAGAGAGAAATGTATTTATTAGAGTGCCCAGGGCAAGAGAGAGCGTTATAGTCCCAAAGAAAATTGTATATCTGCGATCCTGGTGGAGCTGAAGTATTTTGGAAGGTCCTTGGACGAGCTAGGGTATGCCTGAAAAGCTCAAATTGGCGGCACATTGCGGACGACCCCTACCTCAGACCGGGGCCATAAGACATTATTATTGCCATTTGATTTTTCTATTTTGTGCATATTTACACGACTAATGAAATATCAATTTCAGGTAAAAGATTTAATGATACAAGTTAATATTTAGGCACAAATGATTAAAACAATTGATGTGACATTGCTAATTACAATAAAGGACTAAGTTTTTAATAATCTTTTTAAAATTCTTATATACGCGTCATTCATAATACGGCTGTCTATACTTTTGATGATATTTTTTGGTTCCTGAATCCAACTTCTGATATATTTATTTAAAAACTTTTATTCCCAACCCCATAAATTTCTGATATATTTTTATACGTATTTAGTTATTTAAAAACTAAATCAAAAGCAGAAATTAGCTGAAAGCTATATTAACCATTATAAACAGCTTCGTTATTAATATCACAGTAAGCGATCAAAGGATTGAAGCATTCGGTTATAATTAAGTAAAGTTTCAAAGGCTCACATGTACACGAATAAACAGCGAGTCTCGTTATAAATCTAGGTTCATACCCGCCAGGCGGGATAGACTTTGCGCTAACTTGTTAACAACATTGAATAGATCCTATGACGAAACTTGTTAAGCTAATTTAGGTCAAGGCTAAATACAATCGTCTTGAAGAGAGCATCTGGACTAATGACAGTTCTAAACCAGTTTCTCTTTATTTATTACAAAGACTTTTGTATTCAGTGAAGCGTGATTTCTATTATATTATTAAGTTTACAAGTAAAAGAATCAAATAAGAAGTTTGAGACTGAATTGTCTTATCAACTGAAAATAGTTTTTAGTTAATTTCGGTATATGTATTCATATTATACTAATATTTTTAGACGAATGGTGAGAATGAAAATGTTAGCTTAAATTATTTTTTGTTTTTTCTTTGCTGTATTTGTTTTTATATGAACTGTTTATATATATATATATATATATTTGTGGAAACTTTGCAGGCTTATGTATCACTTTTTGTATATTTTTTTATAGTTTGTATATCGTTGTATGTTTTCCTTTAAAAATAAAGAAAATAAAATAACACATTTGTAGATTTTTGGTGCATATACTCATAACAAATTTCTATTATACCGGATGAACTGGTCTGCATTCTAGCGATCAAATGCAAAGGTAGAAAAACTTTGTTAAAATTGTCATCTTTCCTTGATCCTTTATATATCATGGATGAAATTATACATGAAGGAAGAATGAGAAGAAGCATGATACTAAATTATTTTTAAATGTTAAGTTTCACACAATGTATGGTCATTCTAAGAGATTGGTATATGTTAGTTATGTTATATTGTTACTATGTTAGTAAAATCTCCAAAATTTTTGCAAAGGGAAGCGAGTTAGATTTTAATTTTATTACTAGCTCGGAAATGTCAATATTCTCCACCCGATGTAAAGCACACGCAGTCCAAAAACGGACCGCAACTACCCAGAAACAGGATATTTGTACTTTACGACAATAATTCTCCATGATAATTCCAATTTGATACGAAATCTTTTTATACATTTACTTTAATTAATGAATATTGATTTAATATTTGTTTACAAAAAATATATTAAGCATTTTAAGCAATATAAACATTTACAGGTACTTTAATATTTAGAAAGCAGCACCGAATTATCTTTAGCCATACCTATAACAATAAATAGACAAGTAGTATGACCATTTTCATCCGCATTTAGTATGTAAGAGTTATGATAGCTACTTACATCAGCTTCTGGAACAATGAACTCTTCAGCTGTGATATTAATAAAACGTATGGACCCAGATTTGTCTACTGCTTCTTCAGGGATTTCCTTAATCGTGACGTTGACAGTCGCTTCGACCCAGTGGAACGGAACTATGGGTTCGTTTTCTTCTGTAACCTAAACAAAATATCAAAATATTTCGTTAACTATGAATCCCTTAACAATTAACAAAATTTTAAAAATGTATAGACATCCAACACTGTTATGAAGTAAAAATTTTATATATTTTTGGTTTATATTATTGTTTTAAAACTTGTACGAATAGAAACAATGGTGGCATACAAGAGTATCCGGTCCTGACGTCAGTATAAATAAAAAAAGAATTAAGGTAGAGTCAGCACGACACGCCTGATCACTTTGGTGTCCGCCATAG
Source organism: Automeris io (assembly GCA_036320925.1). NCBI lineage: Eukaryota > Metazoa > Arthropoda > Insecta > Lepidoptera > Saturniidae > Automeris > Automeris io. The sequence goes on along the minus strand of JAUDJH010000030.1, from coordinate 858,877 downwards.
TAATGAACAATTGACATGTTGTGACCTGACATTTATTATTATACAAATTTCCGGGTATGCCACGCACAAACATACATTTATCTCAGTTTGTTACATGTAAGTTAATATTTGTAGTTAATTTACAGTAAATACACATTTACAGTAAAAAATACACATCAAGCAAATAAGACTTAATTTAAAAATCTTAACAAACTTAAAAAAAAAACAATATTTTACAAAGATAGCGTAATATAAGGTCATAAAACAAATTTAAACCATGTTTTTAATTCGTTAATCACAAGACAACATTTAAATTTAGTTTAGGTAAATAAGATATGGTGTATACTTACATTAAACCTTAATACATATGTTCCATTTGGTGTCCCTTCCTTCATAGTTATCATGCCGGTATTACTGTGGACGTCAAAATAAGGGCTTCTCTGTTCGTAGGAAGGGAGCCACATGAACCTCTTATCGGGGAGGTCCCAATCATCCGGATCATCTACATAAACGCGGCCGATCTCCGTGTCAGGCGCTTCGCCCTGAAAATTATTACAGTCTTAGTTAAATTGTAAAAGTAGTTTATGAACGTTCATAGTAATTTAATTAAGTCAAATAAAACTACTTATAAAACGCCTTGCGTGTTTAGGAAATTTTTAAGCGGCCTCTAGACGGTAATATGGCTTGACATGCCTTACGTCGCAAATTCTTATCCAGTGAGCTATAATAATTGTCTCTGGATTGTCAAGACACGATATTGAGACTCAGGTAATAATCAGATTTTAAATAAATTATTATTAAGTTATAAAAAGGTTTTTTTTAAACTGTTTGAGTTACATATGAATAACTTATATCAAGCGGTATATAATCCGATAAGCTTGATTAATGACAACACAAATTTAAAAATAGACGAACACGATATAGATTTTCAACAAGCTAGGGATATCGTTTTGCTAATATTATCAATGTATAAAGATCGCCCAGAATATCGAGACACGGAAATTACAACATTATATACAGACAACATAAAGAAATATTAAATGAAATCACCTACAACTTCAAAAACTCGATAAATTTTTCAAACTTTTATTTTTTATTTTATTATACTATCTCTATTATACTTTATTAGTTATTAACGTTATTTAAGTATTCTCAAATTTTAACAGAAAACGTACTAAGCAGAAAAAAAAAACAATTAATAGATTATTTGAGTCTAGAAATATTCAAGATTTTGAGAAACCAGACGATTCAATCATCAGTTTGGTGTTGAAATGCGATAAAATGATTAATAACGTAACAACTTGTCTGCAGTATAATCATTCATGTAAGTCATGTTGAATTACTGTCTAGGAACCGCTTAACAATGTTTGCTATCACGCGCTTAGCGTTGATGGTAATAAAAAAAAACATTAAAGGGGCTGTTAAAGATATATTTTTAAAAGAAAAACAATTCACAGTCGTAATATTAAAAGCATAACTTCACTTATGAATTATAACAAATTATAGTGAGAAATATTTTGCATTGTTATTTGCAAAATCTAGGTAAATATATAGAAAAATAAATAAGGTTTGAAGAAAGCAGATGAAGCAGCGAAAATTAAATTATATTAACACTAGATTTACCGAACTGGTCAAAATGACCGGTCTTTATATTTGTCTTTGAATTTTTTAAATTAAGATATTGATAAATATTATGGATTTAAACTTATTAATAAGAACTCAAAATAAATCATGTTATTCCTATTTCTAAAATAGATATAAAACGTTCGCCGGTAGATCTAGTGTTATGGCCAAATCAATTCAGACAAATGAAACAATTATTTACGTCCAATAAACGGTAAAACTCTTTTCGTAAATTATTATAATTTTAATGAGAATTATTTAGATATTATTAGAAACAATTTGTATTAATATTTATACTTTGTATTAATAAAAACTAATTGAATATTTAATGCATTATGACATTAACATGTCAATAAGGGATAAAAATTCTGCTGTTACAGCAAAGACAATTTTAGCATAATAAATATCAACCAGACCGCGAAATGAATTACCTATTGTTTTTCATTTTAGAGGCTAGTTGTAAATCCGATAAACTGAAACAACGTATTATTTTTGATTATATAACATAATTTTGAAATATTATTTAAACCACAACATTTAATTCGAGTAATTTAACATATTTAAACTTAACGAATTCAAGAAGTTAAATTTTAGTAATTCTACATTTCAATATAACTAAGTTTGTTAACGTTTTAACTTTTACTAATTTTCCTGTAATAACTAATTAAAGTAATTTTACTCGGCACGAATAAGCGTTATGTTAATTTTCCGGTTCATTTACTAATTACACTGGGCTATGAACATTTAAAACTATTTTTGAAACCTAAATGTTATTATTCAAAGGAAATCAATTTTTGATTAATTAAAAGTATTCAAACACGTTCAATATTTAAAAACAAATGTTAGAAAGTAAACAAATCGTATAAAATTTTTGACCAAACATTTCCTTAGTAAAATCGTTTTTCTTTTTCTAGGTTTAGATAATCTACTATAATAAAATGTTTAATATCCCATGAGAGATTATGTTGAATTTTAAAATAATCAAGTATTTGTCATTGTATTAGCTGGTTGTACTTCCTTACATTTTTATGTTTTACGTTACGTCAATATCGTCATGAAATGTCATGAAAATGAGTACGAATGGCTTTAACAGATCCCAAAAAAACAGCCTAAAGAGTTTTAAGAATTTCGTGTTATATCAGATCTAACGAAGGGGCTCCAAAGTTGCTGTCAAAATGATGGACTCATTGGGATATAGTGAAACACATGTTTAGTAAACATTATAAAAATAGCAATGCCATAACAAGTATGTACCGATTTAGCTTCAAAATTTCGTTAAACCTAAAAAAATGAATTTACAATATTTTCACTTGAATTATTCTGTGCCTGCTGGTCTGATACAAAGATAGGAGAATAAACGCGGATTTGGTTGTTTCATGTTTCACTTAATTTTAATTCGTAGTTGTTTTCTCAGATAAGCGACACAAATACATAAATATATATTTTTTTACTTTAGTTATCTAAAATAATTTGTACAGATGAAAGTGTATAAATGCTTTAATAATTAATTATTTTTTCGGTACACAGCAAAAAACCAATCTACTTAGTCGGACCCCAAATTATGCCACACAGTACCTTCCCGCCGCTCCATAACTTAAGAATCAGGGCAGGGTTGTAAAAACTGCCTTCTCTACGTAATCCCCGTTTATACGAAAGCACTAAACCCACTTTCATTAAAGCGCAAAATTAACATTTTAACAACCATATATTATTATAAAACACGTTATTATCGTAAAGGTTTATAGGCTATATCGGGTACTGAATGGATGACTAAATTATTCGTTCGGTTTGGCTCGATATTGCGTGGTTAATATAATTTGATAGGGAAGGTACTATATCAACAAAATATGGTTTGCGAGTATCATTATTTACATTATCAGTAATAATGCTCAATTAATTATCTTTTATTATGGCTCTTCCACGCTTGATTAGGATTAATTTAATTTAATATGATTTAAATATCGAAGAAAACCCAATCTATAACATTTGGTCGTTCGAGTAAGATCTTTCCAAATACTAATTTACAATAAACTCATATGCACTCACATATTTCGTGCCAATTAACATATTTCGTAACAGTGAGAGCTGTAGCTTTTCTTACAAACATATTTTATAGTTTAATTTACATAATCTAACATTGTAGATGTAAAAAAAATACAAAAATTAAAGCGTTACTGTAGCTATACTGATTTAGATATAAAAAAAAGTTGCTCGTAGTTCAACTCAAATTACAAACCTATAAGTTATGACACAGCACAGCGTCGAAGATTGTCATTTAATTCTGGCAATAATTTCATCTAAGGCAACTCTGTACTAGTTCGGTCATTATTACAAGCAGACGATTTAGCTCGATTTTATTTATTGTTGTTATCAGCCATTAGCATTCTTCCCGTAGAAAGCAAACAAACATTACATAATAATATTTGGATATTTCATAAATATATTGACTTAAAATCTGATATATCCTGTTCTGAGACTCCAGTGTTTGAGAGTCTAGTATTTATTTTAACACAATATATTTATTAAATTTGCAATCAACAAGGTAATGACTTTTATGCGTCTATGTACTGAACGCTACTGCTGCGAGCCTTTGTATAGATTATATATGTTCACATTTAGGTTTAGTTTGAATTCTTAGACGAATTTTGTTCATGAATGTACTGAATCTGTCAGCAAGTACAATGTGTAATTGGAGATGACTATCATGAGACTAGAATTGATTAACAGATGGAAGATATTTAATTACCATACATGACTTCTAATTGGTGAAACTTCTAGATTTAGAGGCAAGACTTTCGGAAAGGATAGTGTCAACAATAGACGGAACTTACGTAAGATATAGTAAAAAGTCTAATCGGTAATAACCTAGCAGCCACAATGAAAAACCGTAAACTTGTTTACGATTTTGTCATAAACAGCGATGAATCCTTAGTTCGTACTCGACATTTTCATATTTCATGCCTTTTGACGGCGACTGGTGAATGCAAATTGTAATGAAACGAGGCTTTACGAATTGTCTAACAGATAAACTTGATGCTCGGGGTGAATTTTATAGCGAGCGAAATGCTTCAATAACTTTTTTGACACGAAAGAATGCTAGAAATTATCTTTTGCACTCCTAAAAAAGCTTTAGCTAAACTCTACCGGCTTATATAATTTATATTTGTATTGTAAAGGAAAAAAAGACTCACGACTATATTTTAAAAGTTAATCATTGTCAGTTTATTGCAAAAGAAATTTCCTTTTGAAACGTCTTTGATTAAAGTCGGATAGTATAAAACGAGCTTCTACGTTACTTAAGCTTAGCGACAGTTAAATCAGTGCTAATAATATATATGAACTTTACTTTGTAATAAAGGCAGATATGCCTCGATTAAAAGCGTGTATTATTGAGTATATATGCAATAGTGTATTCAGATATTTAAGATTCAAATATTTATTGTTATTTATCGTTTGCGATTCATAACACTAGATTTATTGGATCAGTCAAAATGGCTGATCTTTATACTCATTTTCAACTAAGAAAAATTTCCTTTCTAATATTTTTTAATATGAAAAATAAAACGACTATTATTAATATAAGAAAGAAATAAATACTCTGGATTTATTATATTTAAAATGAATCAAAAATGCCATTTTATTTTTATTCCTTAAATAGGTATAATTTGATTGCCGTTAATTCTAATATTAAAAGTACTCCGGGACTTGAGGGAGTCTGCTGCCCGGATGAGAGGTTTTGGGGGATGGGCTCTTTACTCCCATTTCTCCCAGAGAGGTAGCCTCAACAAGGCTTTTCTGAATTCATTTGGTTTCCCAGGCCAGGGTGGAACAATTAAGCGACCCACCGGGGAGATTTTAAATCAGTAGGAGTTTGACACACCGGGGTCGCTGCCCCCACATCGTCCCTGATTGTCCTATGCAGGATTCTTTCCCCGGGTTCCAAAAAAACGTGTTAAAAGGACTTTTCTTTGAAGAAAATTACGTAGATGTTTAATTTTAAATATTTAGAAGAAAGTTTTGTTTTATCTTATAGGAAAATTTTATACTACAAATACTTTTCGTTACATTACATACTTTTTGTATTTCGTATGCTAAAGAGTAGAATTTTCTCTCCACGTCTGTTTATCATTCACACGCAACATGGTAATTTTCTAGCATGTACAAATTGAAAGCTGTGTTTGTTGGGCAAGTTAACTTTATCATTGACCTTATTCTCATCCTCTGTCTGATGTAATTCAGGTATAAGGGCAAGATGATTTATAATTTAAAAACTGCATACTTCATTAGCAAAAAAAAAAATCAAAATTGTTTCTTCGTGCCAGGCACGTTAGCAACACTACATTATACTTCTATGTATGAAAAACAGTGAACTAATAATCGAAGTTAAAACAGACAACATACGTGCAACATTTTCATGCAATATTAATTTGGAAAATAAATTTTTAGTTTTAAAACAATAAAAAAATAGATTATATTTTGAAAGATCAATTAACTATTTAAAATTCAATTTTTTTAATCTCATAACTATGTCAAAATAAAATTAAAATCTAAGCATTTCATTTTATGAAATAAATATTTAATAAGAAAGATTAATTAAAATTTATTTCATAATACTCAATAAATTTTTAAAAAGTTTAGATGAAACATTTTCATAAAGCTGTTATATTTTACATGGCATTACGTCATAACTCGGTTAAGATCTCAATAAAAAGTTTAAAAGAAAGTAAAAACGTAGGCGAGCTTTTGTATTTTGACATTCACAAAGGGAAGAAAGTTTTAATGATCTCTCACAAGCGTTCACTGGACACAGAGGGAAATACCTTGTACCGACTTGTCCATTCGATAGAGAATATAAAACAACATAACAAAGCTAAGTGGAAACTATACATATATCTGTTCACACCTCAATACAGCATACTCACATAATACCTCCAACTGTATAATTCGTTGAAGTAGGTTTCCATCTGACGACGTTAAATATAAAAATGCATTAGTTAATAATTTAATTTTCAATTAAATATTCTAAATTATAGTAGATTAAGTCTAATAAATGGCCTAAAATATTGTATTCTAGATTGTTAGTTTAATAACTATTAAATTAATTATTATAACGTACATTTTGTAAATGAAAATCATAATTTCTAAATCAGTTTCTAAATGGTTATAAGAAAATACATTACGGCATATTTATTGCGCTATAAATTAATATTCTGCTCTATAGCTATGGGCTTTAAAATCCTAATTAGTCATATGGACTTTGCATTTTTAATATACTTAATATTATTTTGTTATTACAAAAGAGTTTTTCTTTAACGGTTACTGTAACCGGTAAATCTTTCATTTTAGACGAGAAGGGTGTCATAAAATCATCACATGTCATCTTGTTTTTAGATACTTTTTTAATAATGTTTACGGAGAATTACACACATTGGCCTACCTCCAAACTAAGCATGCATTTATACTTTGGGTACTAGACAAAGATATCCTCAAATACATATAAATATCCGTGACTCGCGACAAACAAATCCGCTGAGTATAAAAGTGTTTATAATTAATCTAGTTTTATAATTTAAGCGACGGACTTTTACCGGCGAGGGTAATAAAATCGTATTTATAATCCAAGTTCGTTTTCAGCTAACAAGAGACAAATAGCGTCATGCGATATAATGTTTTTTTTTTGCCCTTCCATTACGCTATGCTGCATACTATACGTAATTTTGATAATATTTCGACCGGCACAAATCATCAGTCATGCTGAGCCGTGAATGATCCACTCAATTTTAGTCTAAATATTCCCTAATATATTTTTATAGACTTTATTAAATCTAAATATCAAAATATTCTAATAAAAACATTAAACATAAGTTTTCATTTATTTTTTTAATAACAAGTTTGATAGTTTTGAAAAAACTATTAATGACACAAAGCAAGCAGAAAGAAACTTTACTTGCACCATCCAAAATAATATAATTTGTACATTGTATTATGTTTTGCAAGTTTTTTATACATTTAAAGGACGACAAGTGGTATAAAAGAGACCGTTGATATCAAAGAAACTAAGTGACGTATGTCTCTGAAGGGACAAGAACGTCTCCAACATTTCCCTAGCCCATTTGTGTACATTTCAGAACGTAATTGGCCTTAAGATAGCGAGTTTCAAAGAAATCCTTTCCATTTATTGATGAAATAAATCAACCATGTGTGTCAGCTACGCCCTTAATTTTATTAAAATAGAAAGATTATTAGTTCTAACTTTGTAAATCCTAATGTTATTTACTGAAGCGTATATTCGAGTTAATTAAACATAGATCTGAAATTTGGCACAGTTGAAATCTATATAAAAAAAATAAAATAATGAATAAGCAAACTTATCAAAAATACGTTTAATGGGATTGCGAAATACAGCGTAATTTATACAGCACTGATGACGCAATAACCGCTTTCAGATTACTAAAATAATTTAAAATAAAAATAAAAACAATTCAATAATTGAAACCAAAAAATGTGCTTCCGTGACCGTACAACATTAGTTATCCACAAGTTCGATTCTATTTTTAGTTAGCAAACTCTTTATAAAAATTAAGGTATTAATTAAAACTACAATGCGTTATATAAAATGCATAAACTGTAATCCTAAAATCCATAATATTGATAAACGCTTTCTAGCTTATGAACAATGTAGTTAAATATCCCTAAAAATAATATGGTTAACACGTTCGATAATATTTTAAAAAACATATTTCTAAGAATAACGTAAAAACGTTACAAAAATACGACTTGTAAAAAACTGTAAAGTATATTTTTCTCAACCTACCTTGTAATTATAAACGAAAATGTTGCTATGTCCTGGACCCATGGCATTGTCATTTCTGTCTCCAATGACCACGTGGAGTATTGAGACGCCGGTCAGTCGAGGAGTTCCGGAATCTGTGATAGCTATCGGGATCTTATACTCCTTTCGTTGCTCTCTATCGAATGACACCAGCGTGGAGAGTATGTTACCTGTGGGATATAATTAGATGTAAGTATTTTTTTTATTAAAACTAATATTGTTGGCCTGGGAGGGACTTTACGGCTTTAGCCGGCAAAGTTTACAGCGCTCACCCAGTGAACTTAAGGACTTTGGTGGCAACACAATGATAAGGTATAGGCGTACGTGTAACAAATTTACTTTAAACAGCATAAACAATGATCAGAATGAATAATTCTATTCCAGGAGTGCTAATGGAAATTATAGACAATTAAGTTATGTTCAAAGATTTTTCAATTCATCTAGACCAGATATTTGGTTAAAATATCTATAAAATGTTAAAACTTAAAGCTATAAAATTAAAAGTCATTAAAAGTATACTTCATGTTTATATTGTACAATTATAACAAGAATATTCTAAAATTACATGGAGCCAGAATCGTCAGAAGAAAGTAATTCTAAAAAATAATTCAAAGAATTTAATTCCAAGTGAGATGGCTCTTACGCCGAAGATAACAATGGTTAATAACTTAATAAAGTACTTTATTGCGAAGGATTTTAATTGAAATACCGGGAAAAAATATTTATGAGGAAATAAAATTCTACTGTGAATCGCTTCGGGCTTTCGACAAATTGTAATTTTATATTAGGGGATTTAATTTAAATCAAAATATAAGAAGCGCTGAGATAATTGCTTCTATTTACTATGATATTCAAATTATTATCAAAGTGAATATTAATCATTATTCCAATACGATTCTCAACATCGACGGCGAAAAAGGTACGTTTTATTTCAAAAATTATAAAAGTATGGTGTCGAAAGGTAATATAAGTATAGATATATAATACATAACAGAAAATAAATAATAATTCAAAGTTGTCTGTCACATTATAACAAACAGGATAAAGAATTTAAGAGCTGAATTTATATTTGACAACGAATAACAGTTAAGGACAAGAAAATATGATTTGACGAAGAAAATTCCGACTTTTTCCATTGAGCTACTCGTATTATTCCCTCGAGATATAATCCCGCGGACTTTTTACCATGTACTTATCCTAGAAAATATTTCAGTGTAATCATCGATTTAGGGGCACATAGCTTGAATAAGAACATATTTGAAGATAGTCTTTTTAAAGACAATATAAAAATAAATCCATTAAATTGAAATAAAACCAAAGTGATAAAACTTTTAAGTTAACCCGTTGAAATCCACAGAACCGATTCACAAAATTATCACCAGCAACCTGAATGGTTCCCGAATTCAATTGGCACTTGACAAACTAAGTTAGAGTTAGACTTGGAACGCCATTTATTGCATGTTAACTACACTAATTGATCGAAACTCGATTTTGACTCACTCTTGGGAAATTCTCTAAAGGGGACCAGTGAATTAGAGGGAATTGTTGTAAACACAGATCCATAGTTTGAAATTTAACAATACTTGTTTATTCACAGCTTCAATTTGCTGTATAGACAATTGTAGTTTTATTAGGAGTTATAGAATCTGTATAAAGTATGCATATCTCATATCAAGAAATGTATATAATATATTTTATACGGTGGAAAACTACGGTTGGGCTACTTTGAAACCCCGATCCACCGGTTGGGATGATCCAGTTCATCCCGATTAACGAAGTCTGTATTATTTATCCCGGAAACTCTATTAACAAGCAATTATATGCAAGCTTTTGCTAGTCAGATTATATATGATAGTGCTATTTCAGTCATCTCAGTAGAAATATTCCTCTGTATTGATTCAAAATAAATATAAAGGGAGACCTAGTTGAAAATAATATTTGGGTCAATAAGTAACCCTTAACTTACTTTAAATTTAAGAAAAGTACATGAGGTAATTATAAATAGTATCTTACCTTGTATATGGAACCTGGAACGTATGTCAAAAGAGGCGGATTCGTTGAGAGCGAATGTGAAAGGTGGGCCGTTTTCATTAGAATCGAAATCCTTTGCAGTCAATACGACTACTTGTCCTGGGGGCTCATTTTCATACCATATAACTGGCTGTGTCTGTAATAAAAACAGTTTAATTACTACTTTTTTATTAGCATTAAATTTTGTTAATTTTAAATTTGAGATTTTAATATCTCGATTATTGTGCAGTTTTTTTTTAAATTGTAATCTTATTAGGTAATATTATTAATTTTGTTGTTGATTCTAAATAATTTTAGATAACAAAGCTCATTTTTATCATCTTGAAAATAAAACCATCACACTACATTTTGCTGTATATCTCTTTTGGATTGAGCGAGAATAATATCAAAAACGTACGTCGAACCCAAAGTGACACATATCATTTTGTTATTTAAAATATATAACTAAAATTCACATCTCGTTTAACAAACATATCAAACGCAAAGTCTATTTTTGCGATTAAAATAGATGGGCCAAGTATTTTAAGACTGTAGTAAAATAAGCGAACCGCAAATTCTACATAGAAAATAAATTAGACCATTAAAAATACAGGAGAAAGTAGGTACAATTTTAGATTTGTTAAAATAATTAAATTATTTGTAACTTTAACAAAATTTACTTTATTTTACAAAGTTATCTTATTATTATTATTTTCTTTGCTGTTCGAATATCTAAATCCCAATCAATAGAATAGGATAATGCTGGTGTTTATGAACAATGGATGCGCTTATATTACCACGATTTGAAATATTGTCTACACTGGGAAATCTTCATCAATATCGGATAGAAACGAGACTAGCTTGAGGATTTATTCTAATATTTTGGGTTTACACTACAAATGATTGGCCTGGAAAAGCCGTATATTTTATAGGAGTATCAACTGAATTTTGTTCTAGTCAACGGCATTCAGATTAATATTTCACATATTGTTTACGTTTTATTAAAAGTTACCGACATTTAATCATGTTTCTGATTATGAGATTATTAACACTGAAAGACAATATAAAATTGAAATTCCTTAAACTCCATAATTTAATCACCCAAAATTTTAACAGCGCAACATAAATCGATAAATTTAAACGAACCCTTAAATATCTTATACGCGTGTTAAATAATGTAAATAGATAATGAAGGAATAACTATATATAAAGTTTAAACAAAAAATCAAAATAAAGCGACTCGTTTAAAATAATTAATCATGTTAATTCCAGACAAACATTATTTCACTGTAGTCTATAAAGGCAATCCAATGTACGGAGGAATGGAAATTAAGGGGTCCTCCCTTAATAGGGGTTCAAAGGATATGGGTATCTAAAATAAGAAATTGAACATCGATGGGCTCTAGATTTGCATGAAAAATTGACGGTCGGGTAAATCGAAATTCGAGTAATATTCCGTAAGTGATATTAAGAATATAAGAAAGTAACTTTTTTTTATAGTGTATACGGTTTTAGATATTCTCATATAAAAATTGTTTGTAAAATATATTTTCGATTTTATTCATCAACTATAACTAATGATATACCAATATTTGGCAACAAATGCTAAATATTTTTTAAAAAGGCAGATGTAATATGTCCCATATAGTTAATATGGATAAATTTTAACAAATTTGATTAAATAAAATTAATAGTGCTCATTGAAATATTGGTAGATGAATAAGTTCATAATTTTGGTTTAGTTCATTGTCTTACTAAAAGAAATTCTTGTGATTTCGAAGTAATTTATTTCTGTTAGAGGAATATAAAATTATATATATTGGTGAAATAAATATCAATTTTGTTTAGCTGAAACTTCCTGAACGACAGCCGTAATACCATCGAAGGTGATAAAAGAGGTGCAAACAATTTCGCACTAAATAAAAAAATAAAAGTGTGCTTCCAACGTCTCCCGATTTTACCCTCGTCAAAAGGATTTTCGATGACAGACAGACAAACATAACGTAAAATAATGTGTAAGATTTACATAATATAATATAACGGCCTAAAGCCGATGCGTCTTTGATTTATTGGTCATACAAAAAGGTTATAGTTTAATGGCGCACATAAAACCAACGCGATACAATAAAAATACAATTTATGAAAATACGAATTGAAAACCTTATGATACTGAACCGTGCATATTATTCATCTTTTGAATTATTACAATATATGATAGACATTGGAGTTTAATCTAATAAAACTTTTGAAAGAATAGAATTAAGAAGAATATATATTGTTACGATATTTTAAACAAAAACATTATTAAAATTCTTATTTAAAAAGAAACGTGTGAAAGTTGTTTTAAAATATTTAGGGCTAAAAATTAGACTTACGCGCAAATTTTTGCAGATTGGTTTAATTTTTAGACATTTCTAAAGTCTATACTGATAAATTCTAATTAACAATAAGATTACATAAAATCAGAGTCCTATTTCTGGTAGGTACTTTTGTTCTTTGCTGAGATTAGCTGAACATAATTACAGCATACCTAATGATCTGTCGACATTTGCCGCAATCATGCTGTCCCTACACTTGATTCGATTGCAAAATTTATATTTAATCCCAGTTTTATTAATAAACAATTACTTTAATTGCTTATTTTAACAATTTATTAACTACTTAAGCTTTAAAATATTTCTCAGGTTAAGATTTACCAGTTTTTACTGCAAAATAAAAACCTTTCAAAAAACATAATCTCTTTTAGGCTTTTTACCAAAAAAATCTGAAGTCTCAACATGTGATATGCGTTGTAAATTGACGCATTATCACAAAACGTATAAACGCTGACAAGTGGAGCGTGAATTTGGCAAGCAAATGTATCATTGCTACAGATACGTACTGACATAATATTCAGTGGGCGAAGCGAAGACAAAAAGGCTTTTCAACCAATAAAAACAAATAATATTAACAAGTTTGTATACTTATTACGACAAAGCAAGATTGAATATTTAAATAAAAAAGGTACTAATGACAATCAATTCAATAATAACGCCAAGATTTTTAATAACAGCTCGGGCAACTTACGCAATAACCAATTTCTTAAATAGGACTTGGTAAAATTGCAAATCAATCAACCTAATTATCCATTTCACCTAAACATATTTAGAAGAAATTATAATAAAATCAAACCTAAATATTAAAGCACTTGCATATTATTAAATAATAATGATAATTGCTAAGAAACTTTACAAAACGACATAGATTATACACCCCGAAGTACTCTAGATTCGGACCTGTCTTCAACTTAGATAACGCTCAGTCTAATCCAGCATTCAGGCCTCAAGGACGCTTATCCGGACCGGATACCCGAATTTGAAATAAGCCCTCCGGTACCAGTCGTGTTCTGGTAGGCACTTGAAAATGATACACGAATGGAAATTTCAAAAGCGATTCTAAGGCTTAAATTCACCTCTTATTTATTTCCACGTTTGCTTTATCTTAGAACAACATAACTTTGAATCTATCTGTATCCTGGCATACTATAAAACAATGCAATTGGATATTGAATGTATTTTGTAAGTTATTTCAAATAATATAGAAATCATTTCGTTATTAAAGTAATTTAATAATGATATTATTCTAGTTCAGAAGACTTACAACACTGTTAACTGTACTACCAGGCAGTAGACTTGAGGGAGTCTGTTGCCCGGATGAGAGGAAGGCAGCGCGCAGTGGCAGGTGCACCGCCTGAGAGTATTCCGGAGCGGTGAATCCTTTACACCCACCCCCTCCCCGCGAGGAAGCCTTAACAAGGCTGTTCGCTCTCCAGGCCCGATTAGAGCGATTAGAAGGATACCCCGGGGGTTTTAGTCAGTAGGAGTCTGACACACCAGGATCGCTGCCCTCACAGCGGTCCTGATATGATCTCATGCAGGATTTTCCATCGGTTTATAAAAAAAAAAACCTGTTGACTGTACTTAAGTACAGCGCAGTCCAAAAATTAATTGTAATTATTGAGAGTCCAGCCACCATTTCACGGAGGGGTAAAATTATACCTTAGTTTCTTACGCCATACCTTAAATGATGATAATATGTGAGTGATTAATATAATATTATTAAAATGTTGGAAGCAGGTTTGTTATATAGAACGGTTATTATGAACAATTATAATAGAGCACTCGATAGGTTTTTGGATCATGATTCCTACGAAGAGTCCTAGGATTATTTTTGTTGGTAGTTTGGAAATTTTCATAAAAAGGAATATGCTGGATAAATGACTACTGCATCACATGAGGACATTTTAGAGGTAATAAATGATTAACTCTTTAGTTGAACGTACCTTGAATTATTACAAAATAAGTAAAATTCTGATAAAGAAAATATGTAAGACTTTTTAAAATTATACCTTTCATTTTATATGAACCTTATAGCAAATGAGTTGGAAGGTTTAGATATACCCTCATCTAATTCAATCGATGTCATAGACGGAAATAGGGATGCGAGCAAAATTCTACAAAAACATTTTTTTCGTAGACAAAAATTACACGAAGCCTTGGGATATTTTAACACATTTTCTGTTTGCTTTGCATATACTGTGTAATACACATGTGTTTGTATAGTGGTCATACATTATTCATCAGTGAGCAACGGTTCCTTGTAATGTATGAAACGAACTGACAGTCGATAAACGGATTTTCATGAAAAATTGATAAACCACCAACAGAGCACAACCTGAACCGTTGTTAATTATCACTACCCGTAATTTTAGACCTAGCTTTTGTAAGAGCAATTTACACTACGCGTCTAACTAAGCTCAAATGTAATTAAGGCTGTTTATAATATATACTTTTTTTAATTACTGTAATTATGTGTATTATAATAAGTAACAATTACTTTCACGGTGTTATATTTTGCTAACATTCTTTTAATATTATATCAGTTAATGTGAAAATTTTATTAACTTAACATTTAGACATTTAGCAACAAAACAGCTTCAATTTGGTTTCCCTTGAAAAATGACATGGCTAACGGTATAATAGAGACGCATACGCGGGGAGGTGTGACGTGTAGCCGCCGGAAAATTGTTTCCACGCATTTTAAGTTATTGTGCTCGTTGTAAAAAAAACAGCACTTACATTAGTAAGGAAAGGTGCATTGTCGTTTATATCCGTTAACTCCAGAATGACTTCAGTAGTGGATCTCAAGCTGTCGGAGCCGAGTCTACCACCGTGATCAGCTGCCATTATCAGTATCTGCCACCTTGTGAATCCTGTAGGCTGGTCGCGGTCCAAAGGCTTAGTGAGCCGAAGACATCCATCGTTATCGATTTGCAAGAATTCCTTTTGTTCATGCTTTACTAACGAATAGACTATGTTTTGTGGGGCGTTTCTGTCTTTGATGTCCGGGTCATAAGCTTCAACCTGGCAAAATGATTCCATTGTTTTAGAAGTTAAAGCACGGAAATTGAAATTTGTGCGTTTGTGCTCATACTAATGAGCTCCAGAAAAATCATCTATGTAATTTTGGAAAATAACCAGAAATGTGGTATTATTTTATAAAATATTAAAGCAATTTTATTATTTTAAGGGGGTAAAGAAAGTTATAATTTATAAATATTGATTATTACCTTTACAACACAACCTTCGTATAGTTTCTCTTCCTCAATGGTCTTGGTGTAATTAGCAAGAAAGACCGGGGGATTGTCGTTGAGATTTTCAATATTAATGATGACTTTAGCATAATCTTCGTATATGCCATCGAAAGCTCTGACATCAAGGCTGTAGCTCGTAATGTTTTCATAATCAAGTTCATTGTTCACTCGAATTTCACCAGTAAAGTTACGGATGACGAACGCGTCATATGTGTTACCTGCCACGATGCTATACGATACCACAGAAGCTGTAAGGTTTAAGTAAATTCTGATATCAATATTTACATCAATAATACAAATTTGTCTTTGTCCACATTATTGCTGACAATATAGGCCGGTTTGTGTTTATTTAATATGATTAAAATTAATTTTATTTCGAAAGTTATATATTATAGTTTAAAATTAGTTTGCAAATTACGATTATTAGTTTAAGATTAGAAATAGAAAATACATTGAAATTGATATTTCAAAAAGCTTTAGTATAATCTGTTAATTTCTTATGACTGCCTCTAGTATCCGCAGGATATATCTTAACGTAAGACATCAGTTACTTTATTTATTTTAAAAAAGATTTTTACCTGTATCGATATCGACTGCTTTGACAACAGTTACAAGCTCGTTGATATTAGCATTTTCAGCAATGGATTCAGCAACGTAAGTGTCTTGAGTAAAATGTGGAGGATTATCATTTTTGTCTGCTATTTCTATAAGAAACACTTGTTGACCAGCATTATGTTTCCCCGGAATGAGAGCAGATTCAGAATTATCAGTAGCAATAATTTTGATGTTATAGAAACTTCTTTCTTCTCTGTCAAACATTTTAAGTGTTGTAATGTTACCAGTAATACTGTCGACTGCAAAAGGATCTGAGGGGTCTCCAAGTTCGTAGGTTATTTGATTGTTGGCAGAAGTACCGTCTGCATCGAAAGCTCTAACTTGCATCACTTGAGTGCCTGGATTCTCGTTTTCAAGCACAGTACCTGACCTAATTTCACTGAATATAGGAATATTATCGTTTACATCTTCAACTTCTATCTGAATGATAGTTTCAGCTGCTAATTTATAATTGTTCTGCAAATGAAAATACACATCAAAATATATTTTTTACTTTTAGGATACATCATAGATACTTTTATTTAGCTCGAAGTGACTATATGAAATTTATATTTAAAGATGAATTTTAACGAACGCAAAACAAACTTAATAAAAAATTATAATATATCGACACGCTTTATAGCTATCAGGGTAAGCAGAGATAGATTAGTAGTTGTGTTTATTTTGCGCTTTTTTTTTAACTTTATTCAAATAGGCCTACTTCCAAGCACATTTGAATCATCAAAAAAAAACAAAGTGAATCTACCACCGGTTCGGAAAGCAGAATCTACCGAGAAGAGATGTCGTACCCAACGCAACCAGTAACACAGCTGGTCGCCGTTCTGAGGACGCTAACATATGATATTTCTAGTAGATGCCATGCGGGTTCCTCACGATGTTTTGCTTCATCAGTAAACATGTGATGCCTAAATTCATACCAAATTTGAAAATGTCAGACATACATGCCAGGATTTGAATCTACGACAATTTACGTTGACGCACAAGAACACCGGTCTCTTGACCATCAGGCCACCACACACATAAAATAAAATAAAGTGTAATATTAGAAATCAACGATTCACCTGTATTCTAACGGTGAGAGTGTAGTCAGTGATTTTCTCGTAATCTAAATGATTTCCCAGTTTGATGTACGCCGAGTCGGCTTCCGGCTCCAATACAAATGTGTGCCATTTATTAGTTTGTTCTGTTTGACCTTGTACTAGTTCGAATTGTAGCTTTTTCTCTTCAGGGATATTGGAACTAAAAATTAACCGATTTTTTTTCTTTTATTTATTAATTTATGTAAAATTATCTTTAATCAACTGTATTCAATTATACTACTATTATTTTAGTTACAATTCTTGAAGTAACTTCAGCTTAATTTAAAACTTTAAGCTTTTGTCAAAAAATGCAAAATGTTAATAGCACCACAATGGTAACTTAGAAACAATGGCGACATTTTCAATAGCAATTTAATTTATAAATCATAATTCCCTAAGCTTTCGAAGTCCAAGTTCGAAAATCCTTTATTAAAGTGAATAACAAACAATGTCAACTTAAATTTACAATTACAATAAAATTTACTCGAATACCCAAAGAAATGTTTTAACAATTAATAGTTAGTATAAACTTCACTTAAAAGATTACTTATTCAAGTTTACTTACACAGCCCTAACCGTCGCTATGGGTGTATTAAAATCTGCGTAATTTTCTTTTAATCTAATCGGTTCGTCTGGAACTTCAATGAAAGATGGGCTCTTCTTGTTGGATTCTACGACTTGGATGTCCAAAGTTATAGAACTTTGCTGAGGCGGATCGCCCATATCTTTCACTATCGCACTAAGTTTGAACTTGTAACCGGGTGGTTTCTGTATAGGGAAAACAAAAGTGATTACTTTAATTAGCACTTTTGTTCCTTTATTAAACAGTTATTCTAAGGATTTACACAAAACAAATGCTCTTTGTAACTTTTGTTAGGGACTGCTGTTTATGAAATGAGCTCTGGAAATTTCCTTATATTTAAATACAAAGGATCGCAGTAATTACGATAGCATAAATAATTTTCCGTACTTAAATTAACCTTCTAATAAAATTGTACATTATGCTTTTATTTAGTATTTATTTTAAGTAATTTTGTTCGTACTGTCTTACTCGGCTATTAAATATAAACATTGATTTCCATGTTTTTTTTTAAATAAACATCAATTAATTTATTGTTAAGCTAACAATCAATTAGTAGAAATAATTTCAAGATCATATTGTCAATTTATAGCTACTGCAAAAAAAGTGAGATAAACTTACGTCAATTGTTTTATTTAAAAATATTACTCCATTGTCTGGATCAATATAAAAATAGGCTTGATCTGGTGAATTTGAATCTAGGCTGTAGTGAACTATTGAGTTATTCCCATCATCAATGTCGGTGGCTGATATCCTCATCACCTCTCGTCCACTTGGCAAGTCTTGAGGCACTGACTCGGAGTACGACTGTACAAATAATCAAATGTAAGAATTCACACAACAAAAAAATAGTTAAGAGTTTGGAAAAAATCTTGGTAGCCTCATAATAATATTGTAATATAACAACAAACCAGTCCAGTTATTTGATATACATAATTTTTATCAAAAGAAAAATGATTACTGTTCCGAAAGGAAGGTAAGCAAATATTACTACATATAACCCCTTTAACAATTGTTATTAATTTCTTTCTGAGACATGTTCTACGCGAAGCATGCCCGAAGCTTAGAGAAAGATTATCAAAATAATTATAATGGTGCCGTGTGATAAAATGCGCCTAGGGGGAAAGAGCAGC
The DNA here is from genome assembly GCA_036320925.1 of Automeris io. NCBI lineage: Eukaryota > Metazoa > Arthropoda > Insecta > Lepidoptera > Saturniidae > Automeris > Automeris io. The sequence goes on along the minus strand of JAUDJH010000030.1, from coordinate 839,394 downwards.
CTAGCTAACGAAAACACATAAACTACTAAAAAGTGCAAAGAAAGTGTATTAAAACCACACTAAACACAAAGAATTACCAATAACGCCTCGAGTGGCGGCTTATGATCCTAAATCACACATGCAGCAACATGCAAGTAGAAAATAGAATATTTTTGAAGTTATCCTCGTAATTCGATTGGTACCACAGCTTCATTAGAAACAACATAAAAACAAATCTTACAAAGAATATAAAAGCAATGGTAACAATCGAAAAACAACAAGTTAGTAAAGTTTATTTTTGTGCGAAACGTTTTCTTTCATTTGTGAAATTCTTTGCTTGTTTTGGACAAACCTTCCAAACATCTCCACGGAAGACCTTTGAAAAACAGGCAAGCGTTAATATAGTCTGCGCCACGTTTTGAGGCTAATGAACGAACGTATGGGTTAGTCATAAAACATAAAAAGTTTATAACAGTGCCGTTTAAATAAATGAAAGTCTTTTGTAGCAAATCGTTTATTTATTATGAAATAGTTAATTAACATCTAAAACCTAAACTGTCAACAATTATTATTCAATCAGACATTTTAAGTCTAAATTACCATCATAAAGTTATCAACTAACAATAATCGCACCTCGGATAAACCTTATTGGTTACGATATTGCCTCTGCGCAAAGTTCAAAATTACCATCAAAATCAACCTTAAGCTATGTAGTCTTTAACCGAATTATAATCTAGTTATAAGCTGCTAAATTTAATATTTCATTTAAATATTGTTTAAGGGTACTTACAACTTTGTCGAAGACTGGCTGATTATCATTGATGTCTTCGATAAGTATTTTTATTGTACATGCATCATCTAGCTGCGGTTGACCGTTGTCACTCGCTCTGACTGTAATATATGCTTCTTTTTCTCTTGAGGGTTCATCGTGATCAAATATCTGTGTAATTCAAAGTAATTTTAAGTACTTAGTAATTAATGGTAATCTTTGAAACGAATTGTTTACCTACCTTAATTCCATTCTCTGTAGACCTGTTAAATTCTGAACAAGATTTAAACTAAGTAATTATATTAAAGTTAAGGTTCCTAAGACTTAAGTCACTAATAGCCTTAAGATCGGAGTACTAAATTTTGGCAAAACACGATGTTTCTAATTCCATTCGCAGAAGGTTAGAAACTTAATAAAGATTTAATTAAGATGTTTTGTTATAATTATGATGTTTATTTGAGACCTTGATAAGCCTAATATATTACATGAAATATGAGTATACTTATGTAATATTTATTCCGAATATTCAATGGGAGTCCGCTAAAAATCAGTGATGGATAGCTTGGCCCGTCACACAGCCAATGTTGAGCTCAGTTCCCATACATTAACACAACACGAGGAGTTCACTTTTACTAAGTCCCTCTCGACTACCATGATTATTCCATTCCGCTGTATCGTGTATTTTTGTGCTAAATAATATTATTCTTTCTTTCAATGTAGGCAATATTATGCCGATAGGTCCCTTTTATTCAAAATAAAAACTATTCTATGAAAGTAAAGTAACCGATTTAAAATATTCATAGTTTTATACAAAATGTCTTTCTAAACTATATATTTTCAATGTTAAAACATAAACGAATGAATAGATACTTACATCTGCTGTTGTAATCCTGCCCGTTTCGGGGTCGACGTGGAATCTTTCTTTTTCGCCTGGTGTTGACACAAACTTATAAGTGACCGTTCCGCCCATTTCTGGTGGATCACGGTCTTCTGCATGCACCTGATGAATAATAATAACCATTTTTATATAGCCCTTCTCGCACAACACCTTGATTGCCATTTTAAAAAGCTATCACTCGGTAATTGGATCAAGGTTCAGCTACAGAAGCCTTTATTACTTGACACAGCACGCATTGTTTAGAAATTCCTCAATTTGGGCCATCTAATTACCAGTGGCTTGGACTTAAGGCTAAAAATATTCACACTTCATTTTATGTACACATATGAAATATAAGGTCTACAATTACTTGAATAATATCTGTTGAAATTCAAAACATGCATTTTCTAAATTAAAATGAAGTTCTCTAATTTATTTATATTTTGTATGTTATTAATCAACTTTATTAAATATGGCGATTTACTCTTTACATTTCGAACTAGTTACCGCATCTAGTGCGTGTTTATGAGTTACTCACACCTGAGTATCAAAGTTTTTGCGTAATGTAGGGCGCTGGGCTAAATGCATTTGGGGCCAGCTGCAAATGTATTATACACGGATTGATTTGTTTATTGAATTGAAATAAAAACTTGCACACTTCTAAGATATAATTATAGTTTTAATGCAATGGAAGAAACTCTTTTCATACCAGTATGATACCAATAATTGCTCTGCAGTTGATGATAAGTTGAACGAAGTTTAAAAGGCGATTGCTATTGTTAGTGTCCAAAGTATTTATATACTTGAGCGCTATACGCAGTTACGTGTGACGAGTAATGATATAAGGTAGATCAGTATTCGGTCACAACTTGGTCGATGCAATACTCTGGTGAAAAGGTCATACGAAGCTAGCTTTGGTATGTCGCTTTTCAGTGTCAATACAGATTCTATTAATTTTATGTCGTGATATATTAAAACGGATATTACGAAGGCGACTGTGAATAGGGAAATTTCTTGACCATGGTTATTCTTAAAGTACGCTTCGGATTCTGGTAGTTGCGGCTCGAGACCTACAACCCAGTAACAGCTGTCAGTTCACGAATCCCGACGTACTGCTCTGTTTGCATTTACCTGTATGCAGGCAGCACGGTTGTGAGTTCGACACGCAACCTAACTGCACTGCGCAGTCGACTACATCAGATGGATTTACTTAGTCGTAAATAAATGCATTCACGACTTAGCTGGATTATCGCTGCCAGCCGCGGCTACCAGAATCCGAACCGTACTTTTCTATTTGCAAATACTATACATTTCTCTTAGCACATACCATAGTTCCATTACTATTTTATCTAATTTTAAGATTACAAAAATTTGGTTAACATCCCTAACGTTCAGTTTAAGTAACGCTTCTTTAATTTTAGGAGGCTTTTAAGCACCAATGAATCATAAATTGGCAGGCAAATGAGAACTTCGTAGTACTTAAAAACATTTTTAATTTAAGAAGCGTCTTTGAGGTCTTTAATTTAGTGCAAGATATGGTTTTCACTAATACGGTTTTAATGAGTGATGTGAAAAATAAGTATAAATCTTTTACGAGACCGTATAAGAAAGAGTGACTATAAAACTCACCGTAAATACATAAGTACCAACGGGCTGTTCTTCTTTGACAGTCGGTCGGTAGTTCAGGCACTCGGTAAAGAGGGGTTTGTGGTTGTCCTTCACAGCTAGCTTCGGCGAGGTAGCCGGCACAAACTGAAATTGTATTAAATTGTGCAACTATGTCAATGTTTAAAGTAAGTTAATTATTCCCTACGAACACAATGTTGATATTTTTAATATAGTTTGAATTTTGAAGTGATTTTTCTTAAGCAGCGATAAATTGTTGCTTAAATATAATGCTATGGGATGTTTAAAAAACTTTATTTGAAAAGTTGCCACCTGGTTTAGTAAAATAAAAAAAAAAAATACATTTTTAAATCCATTACATAATTTAAAAAAAACAGCTAATTTTATATCTACATTCATATGTTTATTATTTTCTTTATGATTTTGTAAATTACATAAAACACTTTTTACCTTCTATCATGTTTATGGGGCTGTCGGCGCGATTTGTCCATTAATGGCAAAATATTTCATAATCGTTTTGTAAAAAACTGTTACAATACGATAAATTCTAGAGATTATAATTCTAGAGTTCAATTTATCAGGTCAAAATTAAAAGTTAATAAATAGTGTGTAAATTTTAATTATTTTGTGAACATTGAAGTTACATTATTTCTTAAAAACCTTAATTCGCATCTTGTCTACGTTAACTCTACTTGGATATTTTAAAATTAATTACAAATATTCTACAAATCAATAAAAGCAAAATACCCAAGTTTTAACGTAGCCAGCATGCGATCAAAATCTTAATCACAAATGTGCTTAAATTAATAAAATATAATAAATACAATATATAAAAAATATGTACCTTATTGTCCGTCTGTTAGTTATTCGGGTCAGGTGAAAATAGAAGCGAAATGTGAATTAATATTTTACATAAAACTACTTACGTCAATCCTGGGTGGCTTAAAAATGTGTAAGTTTTTTAAAACTCTAAACTTTGTCGGTAACTTCGTCAACTAATTATGCCTAGAAAATCAGTATATTTCCTGGTTTTTCTCCAAGGTTGTGCAATGTCATATTAGTTTTAAATATTAGATAGAAATTGTTCAATCGTTAACATTTCACATTTATTTTTAGCAATAATTATGTATACTATTTTATTATCCTGACTTTTGAACCATTCTTTACCGATCAATTTGTACAGATAAAAAATAATATACACAATAAATATATGAAATATATGTAACTATGCGCACATACGCGCAATAAATAATATTTCATCTATTCACTTTACAAATATCTATATTAGTAAAATATTATACATTATTAAAATATATAAATAATGTGCATGCATACATCTATATCGTATTGAAAAAAGCATAAAATCAACGTCAAATCTATAGGAATGAAGCATTTCAGGATTGGTACTGTGATGTGACGAATGATGTGTTAAAATAGAGAACTAACAATTTTATTACTCACGGATGATGTATGTATTGGTAAGTATCCTTCTAGATGTCTGGAATGCCTTAATCTTGTGACATGGTGTGTGTGTTCTCGGGCTGTAAAGAAAAAAGACAATAATAGAGATGGGAGAAAACGTGAAATCACTGATAATTTAACAGGGTTAAATTAAAATCACGCGAACTTATACCGAAAGAACATTTTCACAAAAATACACGTGCGAAAGAGATGAAATTAATAGCGGGTACGCTCCCGTTATATTTTGTCTTATACCTAGACAACAATTAAAATATATTAAGTAATTATGTTATAAAATAAACCAATTAAACCAATTATAACAAATAAACTAAGCAATTTGATTCTGCCCGTCAAAAATGTAATAAATAATAATATATCATTACGCTATACAACTTTCGGGGTGATCAGAGATACATTAGTGGTTGTATCCCGACATGATTAGTAGTGAAGCTGAAAATAACAAAAAGCTTACAAAAGTAGTTGTCGCTATTGTGTTCTGGTCGCGATTTAATTAAGGCACCAGGCTGACTGAGATTCTCAATAAACTAGAGATGGAGCTTCTCAATAAATAGATAATTCGCTCGCCGGGTCGTTGGAGGAATACGGATCTCCATCTAATAATGAGCTAAGAGACATCCCGGTGGTTTTTAGCCAGTAGGATTCTGGCAAACCTGGGTCATACATACGACAACGGCTCTAAGAGTCCCGTGCAGGATTATCCGCCGGGTTTAAAAAAAAGCCTTTAATAAAAACTTATTAATTGGAATATATAAAAATGTCACTCAGATGACGCTGGTTGTAGCTGTAAAATTTATTATCATTATCCATTATGTTACACTAGCTGTCCCGGCAGACCTTGTTCTGCCCTATTTCTCTAAAACAAAGTCATATTGTTTTTTTTAATGTTAATAGCCTATCCGTCAGATTTTTTTGAAAATTGTTTGAAAGAACCTGGCCTTAATGCTATATGTATAAAAATTGACAAATATTGACATTAATATTTATACGTCACTCAATTGTTTTGCCTTCCCGGAACCCGTCCACTGACATTTAAACTTTATGATATGGTGTTAAAGTTCAAATTGAGTTTTAAATATTATTACGAATTTTTTGTATGAGAATATAGAAAAGTGTTGTTTTTAGACTTTTTCAGACAATTTTTTTAATTTTTCTCTCCGTAATAACCTTCCCCTGACTTCAACAAACACAACAAAAAAGAAATCAGTCAAATCGGTTTAGTCGTTCTCGAGTTTCGCGCTTATCAAGACATAGCTGATCCGGCAAACGTTGTTTTGCTATATAAGTTATTGTAATATCTTCTATGATGTTCATTGAAATTAAGTGATGTCAAAGACAATTTTGTTCATAATTAAATACTCTTAATCAACAAAACATTTATTTGGATAAAGATTAATATTATTACGTTGATACAACTCTTAACAAATAATGCATTAATTTCGACCAAATTTGTTTACCATAAAAACGGTTCTAGTGACTTAATCTTAAAAGATAAACATATACTGTCGCGGACATTTTTTTAGATCATGTTAAGAGGAATAATTCTTTCTTACATATATTTTTGGTATCTTGAACCGTTTTTGCAGCGCACGCAATGGAAGCCCTCAAGGATGAAAAATTTTGCCCGTTTTTTTCACATTTTCCATTATTTCTTTGCTTCTAATAATTTTATCGTGATGTTATATAGCCTATAGCCTTCCTCGATAAATGGTCTATTCAACTCAAAAAGAATTTTTCAATTCGAACCAGTAGTTCCTGAGATTAGCGCGTTCAAACAAACAAACAAACAAACAAACAAACAAACAAACAAACAAACTCTTCAGCTTTATAATATTAGTATAATTAAATACTCTTAATCAACAAAACATTTATTTGGATAAAGATTAATATTATTACGTTGATACAACTCTTAACAAATAATGCATTAATTTCGACCAAATTTGTTTACCATAAAAACGGTTCTAGTGACTTAATCTTAAAAGATAAACATATACTGTCGCGGACATTTTTTTAGATCATCTTAAGAGGAATATTTCTTTCTTACATATATTTTTGGTATCTTGAACCGTTTTTGCAGCGCACGCAATGGAAGCCCTCAAGGATGAAAAATTTTGCCCGTTTTTTTCACATTTTCCATTATTTCTTTGCTTCTAATAATTGTATCGTGATGTTATATAGCCTATAGCCTTCCTCGATAAATGGTCTATTCAACTCAAAAAGAATTTTTCAATTCGAACCAGTAGTTCCTGAGATTAGCGCGTTCAAACAAACAAACAAACAAACAAACAAACAAACAAACTCTTCAGCTTTATAATATTAGTATAGATAACGTAACATCGTGTTACACGTAACAGAGGACATTACTCTCTTCCCGTACCGGTTATCCGCATTATCTCCGCGCAATAATATCAAGACGCGGGGATTACATCCGAACAGTTTACACAACAGTTTACCTGGCTCTTGCAGTGCGAAATAATGTTATCGTTAAATGTTCCGAATAATCTGCTGTTTACGAGAATGTTGTTACACTCTTAATTACGCTAAATTCCGTAGTATTCTTATATATATCTTATATATAAGCTTTAATTCTTTCTATGGAAAATTGATTACAGGCACCATAGTCTCCGCTACTGTGCTGAAGAACGTTGGGATTTTAGCCGGTATACGTTCACACACCCCTAAGACACCCCTTCCGACGACCGGGAACGTCCTATGAGAATTTTCCCCAAGTAAAAAAAAAAGTTTAATCCTTTATACGGCTAAGAAACTTGATACTTTTATGTGGAATAATGCTTGCGGATCGCGTTAAGAACAAAGAGATATGTGGAATGGTTGGTTTGAAAGATAGTATAGTGCAATCGTCAGCATGCTTCGATTGTTCAGAGTACGTAGAGAGGATGAATGATGAAAGGTTGATAAAAAAAAGATATACAATACGTGAGTGCAAGTAAGGGTCGAGGCCGACCGAGACTGTCCTACGCAGACCAAATAAGAGTTCTGACGGAGGGTAATGTCAAAAGTGCGCGCAATTGGGGAGAGTGTATGAAGGGACTAATGAATGTTATAAATGTCTTATACAGGATTTTCTCCCGGGATATAAAAAAAAAACTTAAATAAAATTAATTCTAATGAAGTCGAATTCTAATGAATTGGAGTCGAAGATGCTCGCGTCCGTAGGCTTTTGGGAGTCGAAGTTGCTCGCGTCCGTAGGCTTTACCCTAGTTTCCCTACACGTGACTCCTGGGTGGTGCTAAACGAGCAGCAGCGAGGTGGTAGGGCGTCGGTGCTCGTCTGGATCGCGACCACAGTGCACGGGTGTAAAGCCCGTCATAGTGAACAGTTTCGGTTTGTCGCGTTTCGGGGTCAGCTTGTGTATAACCAGTAGCTCATATACCTAGAGACCTTCAGTCGTGGTATATGTGGGCCGACATGACGATGTTGACTATCAATGGATTTTCACCCTTTGATAGTCGCATTCGTTTTTGGACTACATTGCACTTACCATCAGGTACTCTGTAGCCACTATGTCGAGCCAGTGTAAAAAAAAAAGTAATACTTGCACGATATTTATCTTTACTGCCTCACTGATGTCATTCCGCACTTAGCCGTAAAACTCTTAAGAATGCTGCAGAATTTAAATCTGTAAATATTCTCACTGGCACAGTCTCTTAAACAACAAAGCTAGCAGTTCAATCCCGTGATGTAATGTAGTACAAATTCCCACAATGGACCGTAGATTGCAAGTTATCCGCTTTAGAAGGCATCTATCAAACCGTGGCGATAAGATCCTGTCAGAATTATCGTATAAATGGGAAATATCACGCAACGTTTAACGCAAAGGGATACGGCTCTTTGACGAGTGAGAGCAGGTATCTTGAATCATTGTAAGTACTATTATTAAATATGTCTCACTTATATCGGATGATATTGGAATACAATGTTCGTTGGTTATGTATTAATATTTAAAAAATATAGTCAGGTAAGATCTGCATTTTGCAGAATTATATCCAGGGGTAAAAGGCTATTTGGTTTAAGCGACATTTTTTAGAGATATAGTAATATATATATTTTCTGAATCAGCGTTTTCTACCAATTATATATATTATATATTGTATAAATCGGTATCGGTTGTATTGTATATAATATTTGGAATTGATAAAAAACGCTAATTCCGAAAATATATAATATATTACTATATCACCAAAAATGTCGCTTGAAGCAAATAGCCTTTCACCCCTCGATATTACTATTTCATTCAATAAATATTTTAAAATATATCAGAATTTATTATAAATAAAATATATCGTCACGTAATATTCCATTCGGCGTGAGCAGAAATATAACTATATATCATAACACCAATTCAATATCGGGAATTCTTACTGCTTAAAGGCTATGCCATTTTGACAAGTATGAAGTTGTGGAGCCATGTGATGGTGACGACGATGGCCTTTCTGAAGTTATACGTCAACAGCGAATCCTGTTAAAAAATACAACAAACGTGCTATGCGATGTTACTTCGTGCACGCTTGAAGCTGGCTGGCGAAGTCAAATTTCGTGGTGAAGGTTATGTCGCATGGCACACAGTGCAACTGACCTGCAGAGTTGTAAGTGTAGACGTATAGAGGATTTTTTTTTATTATAATAATAATTTATTTATTATATATAAGGGCTTTTGCTATTTTGGCATATCAGCCTTATTGTAGCCAATACGGTGAAATACACCTCAGTTCTGAGAGAGTCGCTGATGAGTCAGTGCTACCATGTCCACCAACAATTTCATAGTATTCCCGGTCGGATTACATAGGACGCCATGAACGGTCTTATATAGGCTTGGTATGGTTCCTTGTGGCAAGACGGGCTTTTTAAAACAGTATATCAGCTTTGCTAAGAGCGCTGCACATTTCTGATCTCTGTTTTACAAACCTTTCCCAGTGACCTGGAAGAATGTCACATGAGACTAGACCGACCTTGATTATTGCCTGTAGTGCAGAAATTAACCACAAAGCCTTGGAGCTTTAGAGCTGTGAAGCCTTATAATCAAATTCTGTCCAGCTTTGTCTTGCCGTAAAAAATCAGTGTGGATGTATTCCTGAGAAACACTATTACACTACCTCTATTGGAAACGTCCCTATATTTAAGCTTAATCTTTTGGGAGTTACGAACCATTGTTATTGTATATGTTAAATAATATAATATGAAGAGCGTACAGGTGTAAAGATTTGCTATTTTTTAAAATTTATTAGCTTTGATATTTCAATTATATACTTATATAGCCACTCACTAATTATAGACAATTATATACAATATTTTTTAAAACTAATTTGATATCAACTAAAATGTTTATAAACTTAAGGCAAAATCTTATCTATAAATGCGTGTTAAACAATGCGTGTTAATGTGTGTTCCTTATATACGCACGAAAAGATTCGCTTCTACATTTATCATGCGAACGGCTAAGGAGTGGAATATGTTTCCAGCGGCCATATTTCCGCGATCTTATGACCTGGGAGTCTTTAAGAGAAGAGTGGTTAGGCATTTTCTAGGCGATCGCGTTTCATCATCGAACTCATCTTCACTTTCCACCAGCTGTGATTGAGGTCAAGCGTTCGTCTATAATTAAAAAAAAAACAAAGTTCGAATACATACTTTCAAATTAAATTATATTCCAAATTTTAGAAATGATACATGAGTTTAAAGATAGGCGATTCCTATATTTGATCAATATTTCTCATAGTCAAGTATCCAATGATAAAGAAACAAACGGTTAATCCTCAAACTCTGTAGCGCTGCGACACGCAATCTCCCTAGAGTACGATTTAGCCTGGTGCGAAGAGCTGCGATAATTAATGTATTGGAAACACGAACCTAATTAACGTAGTTCTTGTTTCGAGGGGAAACATAGTTTAATGACATTATGTCAGCAAATAATGCGCGTTTGTAAACGCGGAAGTCTTTAATGGTCACTTAAGTAAAATGTAAGTATTTACCGTCGTTTTCTCCTAATACAATTCTTAGGTTGAAGTTATTCATAAGTTACCGGCTAACGCTTGACCTGGTGATATGTGATGATGAAGTTGATGATGATTCTCGTTTGCTAAACAAATTCTTATTCATTATTCTTTTTAAAGTTCCCAGATCGTTAGAATGTGGAAAAACGTACGCTGGGAGCGTATACCGGTCCTCTGCTGTCCGTAATAGTTTAGATACAATGTTTGTCTATTAAATAGTAGACAACAAACGAACAAAGTAATTTTAAGCCTCAAAGTTTTGAACAAACACAATCGTATTTATATTTGGGCTCCTGGTGATTGTTGACTCGCCCGAGGTTTACATTAATATGTTTAGTCAACAAAATATAAAACAAAATCACTCTTGTTTTGTTTAATTGGTTTACCATTAACCATTTTTGGTTTTACTACAAACCATTATTTGGAAAAGCAGTTTACAATATATATCACCACGCCGTATTGTGCTAGTATAAGCAGAAAGAGTGGAAAATCATTTTCTTTAATCATGCTCTTTATAAGCTACCATTGCTTTTAGAATTATTATTTTTGATTATTTACTCACTAGTTTCTTGTACCAATAGTCGGAACAGTGCATTGGCATAGTTATTGTAGTAAAGCAGAGAATTTATTTTGTACAAAAGTATTTTGAGCCCAGTTCAATTGGAAATTTATGTAAAAAGGTATATAGCTCTAATTAACATAGTAGATTCTATCTTGTTTTAGTATTATAATTTCGTAGCAAAAACGATTTTAAAGTTTGGGATTATTATCCCTTTTTTTAAACAAATAAAGCTGAGGATTTAATAATGGACCAAAAATTGTTAATAACAATTAGCAACATGATAAACGGTACCAGTATCCAAAAAGAAACCAGTGCCAATTTTAAAAGGAAACTAAGAGAAGGACCTCTCACGGTTTTCGAACTTTTTCTTATACTTGTGATATAAAACTTGCTTTTTGCTAACTTTCCTGATTCTACCTTAACGGTTTGTGATTCCCTCGTGAAAACGGTAAAAACAATAAAAATACGACATATTTTGATTGCGTTGACATCTAAGTGTGATTGTTTCAGAGCGACAAGAAATCGGTGATTTGAGCATTTGATACTAATTGCAACTTGATATCTCCATTCGTTCCTGAGAAAAATGGTATAGACAAATAGACAGACGAACAAGAAAGGGATCGTTTTTTTCTGAGGTATGGATCACTCAAGAAGAAAGAGAAAAAATCAGTGAAATAATAAAAAAATACTACAAAAAAAAACTAATATTACAGTTGCGATATTGGTCTTTCAGTGTAAAGATTGTGTAATTGTGCTTTTAAATGTAAATACAACGCAAAATTTCCTCTCTTAAAGAATTTCAAAGGACAACACTCTTAAAACAAGTATAAACATAACCCGACCCCGCAACAGTGGCCACGTAGCGTGCGCCTGACACCGGAACCTAGCTTTTTTCTCCACGATCCTTTGTTGGGCTTCCTTTGGCTACCGCGGGGCGGCCAGCCTGCCCCAAGAGGTCGTAAAGGGGTCACCGGAGACCTATTGTGTAGCTGGAGACTAGAGATGCTATGCATATCCAAAAACGAAGCTATCAGGTATACAAAATATCTCATTTACTTATTTTCACTACAATAGTTGCACTAATAAAGAGATAAACATCATTCTTAATAAATTTATAACACAGTGCACTATATACAGGGTGATTTTATAGGTGAGGGAGGTATTTCAGAATGCAATAATTTGTACCTTCTTATAACTAATATAAATGTAAATAACAATATTCCCTAACTAATTATAAAAAAAAACATTTATAAACAAATGAGAATTGATCCGTAAAAAGTTGGGATACCGCAGCGTGTGTGGTGCACGATTAAATGGCATGTAGATAAAATTCCTTTTACGTAATTTTAGGTAAACACTAAACAGGTAATTGACTCGTTACCCTTTCGTACTTTATCCTGACTTAGGAGAGACAAAATACCTACTTAATAATTAATTGTTATTTATTGTATCATGTGTGTAATTGCCCCTTAATATGATGACTATAAATTACTTTGTTTTAATGGAAATATTAAGATATCACCATTTCTATATATTTAGAATTAGAATCGAATGCTGAATATCCTCCTTGAATATCTCCCTCGTCTATAAAATCAGCTTGTATAAAATGGATACCACGTGTAATAATAATAAAAAAATCTAGTACCTAAATCCGAAATAATGACGACGGAATTGATTTCGTTGAATATTTGCTCTATGCATCTATCGGTCTGCCAGTGAAGACATTCCCATTGTCTTGTAATATTGACTCTTTGAAAGGACACGAACAGATAATGTTGCAGGCTGGCAGAATTACCGCGTTAATAAATAGCTTTTTATTTGTTTGCGATAATTGTAGCCAGTCTTTGGATTGCACCATACTTATCATCAGATGTAGTAAAAAAAAACGGATTTAGGAAATCGAGCAAGTGCGAAAATATAATTAAATCTCTACATCACCCTACATTATTTATCGATTGATTATACACAATGTTTTAAATTTATTCGTTTTTTTTTGTTTATTACATCTTGCTTTTCAGTTAATTTTTAAATTCTTATAACAATAAAATATTCATATTGGAAATTATTCGATTAATCCGAATATCCGAACAACATAATATTATTTCATCTATTCTGAATATCCGAATACATATCCGAAATCCTACGTTCATAACAAACCCACTACAGACAGTCGAGCCAATTTGAATATTCAAGTGTGAGCACGTTCCGTAAACGATTGTATGGGATTGGTTTTAATTTTTTTTAAATCGCTTTACTGACTTTACTTTCCTGAATAAGTAATTATATTTTTGAATACACGATTACTTTTTATCGAACCTATATTAAACTAGCTGTAGTGACCCGGCCTTGCCCTGAAATATATCTCAATGAAATATATATCTTTATTTCAATCTCTTGGGTGTTTATATTCTAAAAATTAAATACCGGATTTTAAAGAACGCATTTCAAAATTGAGGTATTTGCAAGCAAACGTCAGACCCCTCTTAGAAGTCGAATATCAAGAAGTCTGCCCTTAGTAGGTGCCTGCGCCATGAAAAGAACCCGATGTAATAAAAAATAAATCTAGCTTTATAGTTAAGGATGTACGATGATATGACAGTCCGAAAAAATGTTTTCAATAATATAGACGTAGAATAAGAATGTTTTCCTTTTTCCTTTTACATCTTCTTAACAGTACAAATGAACGTCACCGTTTCTGTCTGCCCTCTATGTATGCGTTGTGTTAAAACAGTGCCGTTGATTAATATTGTGCAAAAATATCAAATTATTAGTCTTTAATTTATGAGCCAAAAAGGGATATTGTGACGATGTAGTATTATTATTATTTTTATTTTAAAAATTGTACACCGCACCTTCGCTTTGTTTGTTTGTAATAATCGAATACTTTGAGCAAAGCAGATTTATATCTATTGCATTGCTGTGTAACTTTAAGCGTGTTACATCTATAATATAAAAATGAATCGTTAAATGTGTATAAGCGCAAAACTCGAGAACGGCTGAACCGATTTGGCTGATTTCTTTTTTGTTGTGTTTATTTAAGTCTGTGGAAGGTTATTACGGAGAGAAAAATTAAAAAAATTGTATGAAAAAGTCTATAACCAATACTTTTTTATATTCACATACAAAAATATCGTAATAATATTTAAAAGTCTATTTGAACTTTAATACCATACCATAAAGTTTAAATGTTAGTGGAAGGGCTCCGGGAAGGCAAAACAATTGAGCGACGTTAGTATCGTATAAATATTATCAATATTTGTCAAATATAGAAAATATTCACTAGAAATAATTTATATGGCAGGACAACGTTTGCCGGGTCAGCTAGTATATTAATATAATTAAATTATTAATTTCAAATATAATCAATATTTTTCTTTCACAATGAGCAGAGAGACATTAGTGTTTGTATCCACTTTGCGCTTATTTGTCGTAGCGTTTTTAATGACTCGCCCTTCCTCAATTCCCATGCCATGTTCTCTTACACCGGTGCCCATGCTGATATTAATCTAGAAAAAAACAGATGTACAATCTGAATTCAAATCTACGACCAATTGCGTTTCCGCACATGGATACCGGTTCATTCTCCACTAAGCAACCAAAGCCACAAATATATCATCATATACCACAAGACATATTTTTAGGGCTGTTTACTCCAGTAAAAACTGTAAACACTCAAATAAACAGGTCAATAGAGTGTAATGAACTTTCGCACACTGGCAATTACTGTGGGAATTAAAAGTTTTTACTGACAACACCTGACGAGAAAATGATGTCGTATGAAGTTGCGAGAGCCATGTAATGACTGTACCGCCACGCAAGTTACGCTTAAATCAGCCAAGCGTGAAATTTAATTTGTCTCATAGCTATAATACTGATGAAGGATATCACGCAAATTTTTTATTATACCTACATACAATGGAATTAATTTTAAACACGAACTACCAATTAAACAGCAATAAAATATTAACGAGATAACTCTGTTTTTTGGTAGCCCGGAGTAAAATTAGGTATATGTAGGACTCAGGGTGGTGGGTGGTGACCTGTCACTGCCAATGGTCGGCAGTGACAGAGCATGGCAGGCGGTCGTTACATATTGTGAGAGTGTTATGGAGGCGAAAGAGGCGGCGGAGAGGGTCAGGGAGGCATTAGCCAGCCCCGACAACCCGATCCGTCGCCCACGTAGAATAGGACGAAGGAGGAGGGCCTTTGCCGCAGGCCTTCCTCCGTAACTGGAAAGACGCCTGGGCGGCGCGCTTGAGGGAGCGCGTCGCCCAACTTATCCAGGCGAGAGCGGTGTGTGACGTGTTTCCGCACACTGCTCCAAGAATACTTATGAGGAGAGCGATGGGTGGCCCTTTACTTACCCCCTCGTAAACACAGAGGTGAGGCCTACCGAATAGGCCAGACGTCGTCGCGGGCCGGAGAAGTGGACGCTGCTGTACCTCCGGTCCCGGCTAGACGGAGAGAAGGAACACCCCGGGGGTTTTAGTCGGTGCAAGTCCGACACACCGGGGGGCGACCCTCATCGCCCTCTGAGGTCCGTCAGTGATTTCCCCCGGGTTATAAAAAAAAGGTAGATGTGTAGGACTATCAGAGATGCCGTGAAGGTGGTGACCCCGGGATGCCCCTTAAATCGCTGCTAGCAAAGCATGGGGAGCCTTATTCCTCCAACAACGCGGTAAGCGAATAGTCTTGTAGGCTATCATTTTTATTTCCCCTTTTTCAAATTTAAATTATACTTTTTTTATCAATATGTCATTATGTAAAAAATAAAAAGTGAATTGAGTGACGTTTTGTTGGAAAGATTTTTAAACACGGTGCGCTCTGTAGTATTAATAAGAAAAACTGTATTATTAATATATTCATAACTATCACAAGTCTACTCATTGCAATCTAATTGTGAGGACCATCTTCCTGGTGTTCCTGGCGAACTCCACCCTTACAGTCTATTAGGCTCTGTCTTTTGAAGAAGTGGATGTGAAGAGGTCCCCTTAGAACCTCTTTATCAGACAGTGCGCAGGATTCGTACGCACCGCCTCCGCCTCATCAGGGCAGTAGATTCCCTCAAGCCTACTGCCCGGTAGTGTAAAGAGATAGTTTGATGTAGTATATTGCAACTAGTCAAGCTCTCTGCTAATACACTTTAAACGATTTAGTATATTCATTATAATGAGAAGATAGTATATTATATCTTAGCTAAGATACTTTTTACACAAAACTTGCTAAAATTATTTTAAAAATAACATGGTTAAAGAGCGTGACTACAAAATGGAATAAACATGGGTTTAGTCAAATTTTAGTATAGAAAAGTAGCACAAGGTTTAGTGGATGTCATTTAATTTCATTTTCTGAAATGGTTTTGATAACTTGCCACATAACAAAAAATATACCATTAAAATAGTGCAGCAACAATGTCATTAGAACAACAACATAAATTCCATAACAACTATACAACATTTACAAATGAATTTTTATACATATTGTAAACAACATTCAGCGGATACAGCCACTAATGTATCTCTGCTCACCCCGTACGAGATATAGCGTGACGAATTTTTTTATTAGAACGAAATAGTAAGAAATAGTTTATTGAACTGCATTCAACCAAATTGGTTAAGAATCATATTACCAAAAAACAACAAAAACTGTTATATCACTAATATTCTTAGATATAAACACTTCCTCCTTGTCACACGAATCGTAGCCATGGGTCCACTGCTTTTCGCCTATAATACCAGTTAATGTTCTTATAACGTCTCCAAAAGGGACAACCTTAACTATATTACATTCCTGCTCATAGAATCATCATGAAAATATGTAAAACAAATAAGATCAAACAGAATTGCCCTAATTTGGAACACATAAAAAAACTATAAAAACTATTGTATGATCTTATAAATATTTCATGAGAAGCCCAGGTCGGTTATTTAACTATCTGATCGGACATGCGAAGAATGTCTCGGGCACGGTAAGGGCAGAGTTCCCATTTCCCACGGCGGGTCACGGTCCGCTGACTCCGAAGGGTCAGGGACTTCAAACCTACAAACTATTCAACTAAAACTTTACACATCACATCTTAGTTTGATCGAATTTTAAGGATCATAAATTTTTAAAATAAGATTCGAATTGATCAATCATGTACTTGGTAGTTCTTCAAAGGGTAGGTAGATGTATAATTATATTCCTGACGTTATCAATTATTAAGAAAGGCTTGTAATTAAGTTTCGCTCCGAAATAATGCTGAGTTGCCTTTAGTATTTCTTACCAAGATAGTTAATTCTAAAACGCTGATAGATTCTATACAGAGATGGGCAAAATGTAATCTGATTTTGATTACAAAATGTAGTCATAATTATAATTTTGTTACTCTGTAATCACGATTAAACCCCTTCAAAACATTAAGAAGTCATAAATGTATATGCAATTGAGGATTACCTAGTGTTTAAAACCTAGATGAGCAAAATGCAGTCATATGTAATGATGAAAACGTAAAATGTATGGTAATCGTTTTTCATTAATCTGATTATGTTTGATTACGTTTTGCCCATCTATGATTCTATGTTTCCAATGTGTCCGCACAGACCGAGCTGTATATACAAGTGTGCGTATACATTGCCGTCATATCTATAAATTTAGTGGCTTAGCACCTTAAGCTCTCAAACTTATGACTGGTAAATTTGTAATAGCCCTCTCAGGCTAGCAAGTCAAGGCGAAGAAAACTTAGAATTAATAACTTTCTACATAGAGAAACTTTTTACTTCATTCAAACATTTTATTTAGCAGTCTAAATCTTCTTTTAAGTACATCAAAATAACCATGATCCTTTATACTAGAAATGACCAGCCGCATCAGAGATAATGTAAACATTCAACAGCCACGAGACGAAAGGTATCTTTTTTTAAAACTAGATATACCGAACTGGCCTGAAAATGACCGGTGTTCATATTTACCTAGGACCTGACTTGAGTTATTTTCATTTTCGAGTACAATATAAAATCATTACTGCCTTAAGACTTACAATGGAATATACTAGAACAAAGCTTGCTCTCCCGACTGGATATATTGCAACAACAAATGTAAAAGAACAATCGAAAATTTAACTTGAAGAAGACTCAATATTGTTCTGTTAACAAAATACATAAAATAAAAATTTGGCTTTATAGGGGTTTTCAATGACGAGAAGATTCAAGAGTACTTACTAATTTAGCACTTACATAAAGAACAAAAACTGAAGATTACGTAGTCATGGGTCAAATTAATCCGGAATAGGTAACCGAGTTCCTTTTAAGCCTATTACATATTAAACCATAACACGCATAGATACACACCAATTACCGGTCCCCACACTCTAGCGATTCCTTTAGGGGTCAAAGATAAATTATCAAAAGATTATCTCTTTGAAGCCAAATTGATTTTAAGGATAAACTTACATTTAATTATACGTCTCGTGAAATAATAAATTATGTTTAATTTTAATAATGTTTTGTAATGAAAAGCCGTTCTAATTAAAGTGCTTTGAGGAAAATGTTTATACACTGAATTATATAAGTGGTGGAATACTTAATTAAGACATTCAAACATCTCCCGTGACCATTTCAGTGATAATTAATTCTATGTTAAATATATACAAACATAATTTAAGATGCGAACACCATTTACATTAGCATTTTCTTCAATTTTTTAACGATTAAAAAAGATTGAAAATATTATTAATCATACTACCATCTATCAGCAATATAGCCAGAGTAGCAAACAAATAGATGAATTTGGTGTAATATCATAACATAATTCCATCAGCAGTTCTTTAATAAAAAAAGTGGGGTTGTTGCTGAAATAAGTGAAAAGTAAGTGGGACTGGTGAGCTTTTATCTACAGTTAACATAATTCTTGAGAATATTTTTGGGTAGCCACCCTAAACCTCAATCATACTTGTTAGATGGCGAGAATAAAATTGAAAATGGATGTCGTTTAAACATAAAATATCGCTTCGTACTATGAAGACTACAATATTATGTTAATAACAGAAGAGCGGGCAATCGATGAAAGTTTGCTTTGCTTTATTAAAGCACTGTGCACTGTATGGAAAGCCAAAGATTTTGTTCGAATTGATGGATTATATATTACATTACAAAAAAGAAGCTGTTTCTGTGACATTCTGTGAGCAAATCATTCTTTTGTACAGATTTCAAAATGTAACTGGTAGACTACAATGTAAAAAGGCTAAGTTTGAAAGGGCGTAACGGTTGAATCGTCAACAATTTCTTTCAGCAATTATCACACACACACACGCACGTATTCTGATAGTATCTTCGTTCAAATCATATGTTCAATCAGCAAATAGTTAAACGAGCAACAAATCATGCACTATTAGTTATTTTAGCCAGCTGTATTCTGAGGAGTATTCTTAAAAGCACCATTATACTCCTTTTCATTTAAATTAGTTACACCATAAAGATTTTACCAAAAACCACAAGATACCATGTCGGACATGTGATGAATATTACTTATGTTTGCACTAACTAACTAACTAACTATTACTTATGTTTGGGGGTTGATGCTGCTCGCGTCCGTAGGCTTTACCCTAGTTACCCTACACGTGACCCCCGGGTGGTGCTAAACGAGCAGCAGTGAGGTGGTAGGGTGTTGGTGCCCGTCTGGATCGCGACCACAATACGTGGGTGCAGGTCCCGTCATAGTGACTGGCTTTCGCTTGTCGCGTTTCGGGATTAGCCTATGTATGTCCAGTCACAAATAAGCGGCCTTTGGCGTGGTTGGGGAGACTGACTCAGTTCTCCGTATTTCTCGCTTCCTGTGGGGGTGTGTTGAATCGTCGGCCAGGGAGACCTGTAGAAACGGTTCATCCGCTGACCGCCCGCGGTATAGTACAGGGGCCCAATTATGACTAACCATCGTGAGAGGCTGCCCCACCATGCCGCGCATAATCTCGGGTAGGTTCGTCGTGCCGGTTGGTGACCGGATATTGGGTCCCGGCGACCTATTCCGGGGGGGTATGGGGGCCCTTCCGTCCGACGGTTCAGCATATGTCTCGGGGGTGTTACCATCTTGATGTTTTCTTTGTCTGTTGACCTTCTATCTGTCAGGGGCCGTTTTTCTCTTCACGATTTTCCTTCCTTTCTCCAATTCATGTCTGCACAAAATAATATAGTAGGTATTACAGCGGCATTAAATCCCAATTCTAGCTTTTTAATGGATTTCTGTAATATCCGAGGGCTCCACTCCAACATAAACGCCGTCCACCATCATCTGGAGACGGTCCGGCCTGCCTTATTGTTCTTGACGGAGACTCAGATTCGCCGTCCGGCCGACACATCATACTTGCACTATCCCGGTTTTCTTCTGGAAGAAAACTTTCAGGCTAAGGCCGGGGTGTGTGTCTATGTACGGTCGGATGTGTGCTGTCGTCGTTTGTGCGTTTTGGAGGATCCTTCCTTTTCCGTCCTTTGGGTACACGTGGATCTTGGCTCTGTGAGTCGTGTTTACGTGTGCCTTTACCGTTCACATAAAGGGGATTTAGAGACGACTCGGCTATTTGAATATTTGAGCCGGGCGATAGATGATGCTCAAGAGCGGTATCCGGCTGCGGAATTGGTGGTTTTGGGGGACTTCAATGCTCACCACGAATTGTGGCTAGGTTCCCCAAGGACTGACCATGCAGGTAGGTCTGCTCATGCATTCGCATTGCAGCACGGCCTCGCCCAACTGGTAATCCAGCCCACCCGGATTCCAGACGTGGCGGATCATGAACCCTCTTTGCTGGATCTTCTGCTGACGAGTCATCCTACCGGATACTCTGTTTCAGTACGAACTCCTCTTGGTAACTCCGACCACTGTGTAATTACCACTTTAGTGCCTTGTGATTTTTCTCCACCCTCTGTCGGAGTTAAGCGTAAAGTCTGGCACTACTCGTCAGCAGATTGGGATGGATTGAGGGAGTATTATGCTTCTTTTCCCTGGATCCATCGCTGCTTTAATGAGAGTGATCCATCAGCGATAGCCGGGGCGATTTCCGATGAAATCAAGTTAGGTATGGATTATTATATTCCATCCTCTGAGATCGTCTGTAATCGTTCAGGACGCTCCTGGTTCAATCGCGAATGCTCTGAGGCTGTCGCTCAGAGGCAGGTTGCATATCGTGCTTGGATCAGGGGCCGCGCAAACATGGATCCTTGTGTATCCTCTCTTAAGGCAGCCTACAATAAAGCCACCAAGTCGTGCAAGAGGGCTTTTGTTGCTGCGGATGCAGAGCGCATTGCGCGGATTGGCCAGAAATTAATAGGGCACCCAACCAATGGTCGGGCATATTGGGGGCTGGCCAAGGCCGTGCAAGCGAATTTTTGTCGCCCGTCTTTCCCACCGCTGAGATATTCGGACGGATCACTGGCTTACGAGCCGCAGGAGAAAGCCAATTTGTTTGCTCATATCTTCGCGGCAAATTCCAATCTCGATGATCGTAATTCTCAACCACCCACTATTATTAGTAGCGGCGTCACGATGCCTGATATTTCTTTCAGGCAACATTCTGTGCTGCGTGAGTTGCGATCACTCGATGTGCGGAAGGCCAGTGGTCCAGATGGTATCCCAGCGATTGTTCTCAAGAATTGTGCAGCCGAGTTGTCTTCTCCACTTACTCGCTTATACCGCCTGTCCTATTCTAGCGGAGTCGTGCCTCGGGTTTGGAGGGAGGCTAATGTGCAACCGATTCCTAAGAAAGGGGATCACTCAGACCCATTAAATTATCGTCCCATTGCTGTTACCTCAGTGTTGTGCAAAATTATGGAGCGTATCATAAATTCAAATCTTATCCGCTACCTAGAAGATCACTCACTTTTAAGTGATCGTCAATACGGTTTTAGATCGAATAGATCGACAGGTGATCTTTTAGCGTATGTATTGCACCGCTGGGGTGAGGCAATGGATATGCACGGTGAGTCTTTGGCTGTTAGTCTTGATATAGCCAAGGCTTTTGATAGGGTCTGGCACCGAGGTCTTCTCTCCAAGCTTCGTGCGTACGGTCTTCCCGACAATCTGTGTTCATGGATCTCTGGCTTTCTGCACGAGCGTAGAATTCGTGTCCTTGTTGATGGTCACAGTTCGCAGTTCGTGTCAGTTAATGCCGGAGTTCCACAAGGCTCTGTGCTTTCACCCACCCTGTTTCTTCTGCATATCAATGATATGCTGTCTTTGGGCAGTATACATTGTTATGCAGATGATAGCACGGTTCATGGGGGTTATTGTAGCAAGCCCGCTTGTTGTCGGGAGGACACCGTCAGGAATCGGCATGATTTGGTTGTTGGACTCAATCGGTCCTTGAGCCTCATTTCTTCTTGGGGCGACAAGAATTTGGTTGAGTTCAATGCCTTGAAAACGCAGGTGTGTGCTTTTTCTAGCAAAAAAACCCCTTTCTTCCCCCTTCCTTCTCTCCAGAATGTGTCACTTGCAATATGCGACAGCCTAAGTATCTTAGGTATGAATATCCGCTGTGATCTCAATCCTAGGGATCATTTAGGATCTGTCATCTCTACAACATCACGTAGGCTTGGTGTCCTGAATAGGGTGCGACGGTTTTTCACGCCGAATCAGCTGTTCCTTTTATATAAGGCTCAGGTCAGGCCTTGCATGGAATATTGTTCGCATCTCTGGGACGGTTCTGCCCAGTACTTACTTGATGCCCTGGACAGGTTGCAGCGGAGGGCTGTCCGCGTTGTGAATGATCCTGAAGTGACTAAACATCTTGAACCGCTCCAGTTGCGCAGAGATGTGGCCTCGCTGAGCGTTTTCTACCGTCTGTATCATGGCGAGTGTTCTGAGGAGTTGTTTAACCTTGTTCCACCCTCTCCCTTCCTGAATAGATCCACGCGCGCGGGTTTGCGTTGTCACAGCTATACGGTATCTCACATCCCGGCCAGGACAAAGAAGTTCTCTAACTCCTTCTTTTGCCGTGTCGTTGGGCTGTGGAATGGTCTTCCGGCGAGCGTGTTCCCTCCATCCTATGATATGGGATCTTTTAAACGTAGCGTGAAGAGATATTTGTGCAGGCTGGCATGATCGCTGCGACTACCGATGGGTTTTTTGTTACCTTTCGATAGTCGTTGGCGTTTTTTGGACTGTACCATGCTTATCATCAGGTATGGTGCAGTCACTGTGTCGAGTCGGTATAAAAAAAAAAAAAAAAAAAAAAAAAAACTAAAATATTTGCTTCTTCATTTATAATTTAAATAGTCACAGTGGAATATGCTCCCTGAGTCAGTATTTCTGCGTTTCTATCATTTGCGAGCCTTTAAAAAGAGGAGTGAATAAGCATTGGTTAGGCTTTATCGCTTTCATTTTCACCTTACACGGGGTATGATTTAGGTCAAGCGTTTTCTTATAGTTATAAAAATGTACCTTGTTTAAATACACACATAGTTACCCATTGGTAACGGGGCTGTAGTGAAGATAGAAATCACAAATAGTACGAACTGACAACGTTCAAATTGTATCGTCAAAAGGTATAAAAAGAATGGATTTTTCCAAAAAACAAGCGTCTCTATTCTTTCTTCGTAGCGTACGTGACATGACACGCCCGGAATAGAATCTCGGCGACTAAATAAAATGCTTAATATACGACCTACATACAAAAGTGACGAGAACATTCTATTGTAACGTTTATTTTCACAGCTACGTACAGAGAGCAGACAATTGAAGAAAATTTGAAATGCCAAAACAAATGTGTGGCAATTTAGATCGTTGTACAGGATCACACATTACAGGAGCTCTGGTATTATGATAATGGAAAATGTTCTGGTCTTTACGAGTATGTGATTGACTGTACCTAATCTATTTATACATTAACTTGTCAAACGGACTGTACATCATCTGATGGTTAAGTCATTAAATTAAAGAACGTCACCAACTTCTAGATAATCACTGCCATTTTGTGGGCTTGATTAAAATAAGGAACAGATGTTTCCCTTGAGCAATATTCATATTTCTACTATAGCACATGCTTAGAATAATTGGTGCTTGCAACAATTAATGTAAAAATTAATAAAAAGCCTATCCCCATGCTCTGACAACATTGGGTCTTGTAATGAAATATGAATTTCCGAGTAGGCATGTCTTTGGTGATTATCGACAGAGAATATCCAGTACCTCGGTAGTTGCGTTTGGTTTTAGTACTGCACTGAGCTTAATACCGAGTGCAGTGTAATTACTTAATATAAAAAAGAAAGTTCTACTAAGTATCTTCTCTGAAATTTACCTCACTCTTAACAGCCTCGAATAGTATAACATTTTCACGTTGTAGGCCCTTTTTACGTCCAGGATATAAAATTTCATGTAACATTCTAGTCACGTACGTGTCTCCCGGTGCCGACTGACTCGATCATTGTTTTATTATATACACTCTGGAACGACCGGAAAAACAATCTTGCGAACCGACACTCTTTACGATTTTGTATATTATTAATAAGATTAGACCTTCATTGGAAGATGAGAAATATTGCCAAGCAAGAAAATTGTGCGTAGTGTCTTTTTTGTAGGTTTGTTTTAATATAGTGGAAGTTACTTGCTAACAGAAATATACTTTTAAGAGTACATAGACACTTATTCAGAATAGTTACAGATTGAACAGATGGTTTTTACGAAGTAACATTTCACTAGCGATAATACTGGTAAAAAAAAGTAAACAATGTATAGGATTACGAATTTTCCACATATCACGTAGTTACGTTATGTCAATTCCATACATTTAGACTTTTCTACTAGCAGCATTGTCTTAGCTTTTTGTTTTAGATTAAATAAATACAACGTACGTGTTTATATATACTGATTCAAACGTCATCTGTTGATAGCCATTGTGAAGCGTAGCCGAGAACAGTACTTCAATATATAAAGGTAATTAATAATTATATTCTTAAGTTTTAATCTATATTTATATCATTTACAGTGCCTATTTACAGATATGGATATTAAACGATGTTTTAGCTTAAGTTTTATTACAAACAAATAATAATTACATTCGTAAGTCAGAGAAAACTTTAATTATGCTTTAAGCTCTAATTTCTTATGAATGTTATAATACGGCGAAATAGGCCTTATAATAAAATATATATCATAGTTATTTTCTCAAAAAGATCTAGATACAATAAGCTCAAGCCTCTTCATTTCAACAGGTAAATAATCCGAGCAGGTCCTTCAATTAATAATTCAACTTGTCTAAAAAGGTCAACGTTTGCCAAAGAATATTTAAATTAATATAATAAAATCTTTGTACTTTATAAACAAGTAAAATAAATATTTGTTGAAAAAATAAATATTAAACAAGCGAGTTAAGTTTCC
The DNA here is from genome assembly GCA_036320925.1 of Automeris io. Classification (NCBI taxonomy): domain Eukaryota; kingdom Metazoa; phylum Arthropoda; class Insecta; order Lepidoptera; family Saturniidae; genus Automeris; species Automeris io. The sequence continues at coordinate 813,751 of JAUDJH010000030.1, read as the reverse complement.
TGTGTTTTCTCAAATCGTATTTCGTAGTAACATTGGAAATATGCTAATTATTTAAAAATACTTTTGTATTTTAACTTTGATATAGTATAGTTAAATAAAATAATATATACATGCTAGATCTATAGTCAGTACAAATATCTAGTAAGTTATTTAAAATATCTATGCTCTTGTTGTATGCAAAATAAATATTATACTTAACAAAATTTTATATGATTAATTTTATTAGACATATATTTATATTTTATAAGACGAAAATCTAAAATCAGAAGTGGGTTCTAAAAAGAACCAAGATTAGCCTTTATTTACGTTTTTTGCCCATTATCATTGACAAGTGAATAAATAAAGGGTAACAAATATAGATACTAAATCTACAAATACAATATGGTAAAACTAAATAAATTTAGAACCAAATCGAGGCCGAACTGAAAATAAATATTCAGATGATATCAAGGGAACGGCTTCTAGTGGGTTGTAGTAATACAATACGGAGGCAAAAAGTGATGCGAATTGAAAGCGTCTCGGAAACCTGAGAGAATCGGGCGCGAAAATATATTTACAAAAGAAAAACAATAAAGGTGGCGAGCGGGAGTTCGTTTGGTGGGATTTTTGTTACGTAATTTAACAATATACAATAGAAGTTACACCCATAAGTTAACAACTGGCACAAATATTTTATTTAAAATTGTGATTTAATTGCCATCAAATCATAGCCTATGGTTTTAATATTTACTAAGAGCTAAAGCGACCACAAAATGATTTACTGTTAGACAATAAACTCTAAAAGAAGTCACATATGAAACTGTATCATTAATCTTGAAAGCTATGTTATGTCAATCAACAGATTATATTATACATTTTTTATTTGTAAAAAATATTATTTAATATTACGGTTTTTATTAGTTTTAAACATTCTATTTTGTCCTCATTTCATTATTTTATAAGTTCAAAAACAATTTTTATTGATTAAAAAATTCAGTGGCCACTAACTAATGTATCACTTCTCACCTCGAAAAGGAAGACGATATATTACTATCATAGGTGGGCAAAATGTAATCAGATTAATAAAAATGATTTCGATTACATTTTGCGTTTTTTGCCATTAATATGACTGCATTTTGCTCATCTATGTTTTAAACACTACAGAATCCCAGATTGTATATACATTTATGATTTCGTAATGTTTTAAATGGATTTAATCATGATCAGAGAGCAAGAAAATTAAAATTACGACTACATTTTTCGTTAATCGTTAATCAAATTACATTTTGCCCATCTCTGATTATTATATACTTTATTTAACGTATAACTTTATTATTCTAAGTTCAGTACCGACATAAAATAAAAAAATAATGGTGGCTGCCGCAGTACGTGAATTACGTTGCAACCACCAGCGCCTGGCTTAGTACCCGGTACTCGATATTTATTGGTATCCGTGGAAAGGCTTGCATAGAATTGCCAGGGCAGTCGCGTAAGGGTAGTGGCTCTGTTGCGTCAAACTCCTGCTGTCTAAAATCCCCCAGGGTATTTCTCAGCTCGCTGTGAGCCACTTTTCACAATCATAAGGTAGCGCAGAATTCAAGACGCCACCTAATGGAAAGTGATCACTGATATTAATAACCAAATGTTATATCAGAAGCATTGACGTCACGTTGCTGACATTTCAGGAGAAGAAAAGGAGACGGACATATATGGGACGACCTAAAAACGCGGCAAGTTACTATGCCGTTTTTTGTATACATGTGTCATGTGGACTCTATCCATTCGGGCAGATTTATCAGTTAATCTGGAATTTTTGTTAATTTTGCTTTTACTAAATTATTTATTTAATTATTTACTATCGGACGCACACCTAATGCAAGGAGAAGATGAGAGTGATGATGGATCTCGTCCGCTCAACAAATGCCTATTTACTCTTCTCTCAAAAGCTCCCAAATAATAAGAACGTGTAAAAATGGTCTCTGAAAGTGTATTCAACTCCTTTGCTATAAACATAGTGAATATAACGCGAATCTTTCGTAAGTACTTAATATCGAATAACGATTTGTAAATAGCATCATCAACACCTTAAAAATAAGGTTTGACGTATCACATTTTAAAAGGTCACATATATAAGTTGTCATACCCACATGCTTCCCACGCGGGCCATTTAAATTGAAATGTTAATTCTAATTAGCTTGATAAATGTCACATAGGGCTAAGGTTACATATAACAGTAGTACTCCATATTGCAGAACGTAAGGTAACATATAATTTGCCTCATAAGTTATTGATTGTTTCTTATAAAGAGCCTTTCTTGGCTTTAATGTCACCTGATGGAAAGTAATGATGAGGTCGATGATTGAGTGCGCTTGCCCTACAAGTTGATACTTGTGTTGTTGTGTTTTGTAGTTGTTGATCCAAGTTGGGAATATATAATAGTAAAGATACATCCAATGACGGAAATGACGAGATGACGGCCCGATAGCGCACTTTGTAGTGACCCTAGTTACAAGGCTAAGGTCCTGGATTCGAGTCCCGGTAGTGGTAAACTTTTCTGTGATTAGCAGATGAGTTTGTTCCGAATCATGGTTGTATATATGTATATAAGTATGTATATATTTGTCTAGTATCCATAGTACAAGCTCTAGCTTAATTTGGGACTAGGTCAATGTATGTAATTGTTAGTAAATATTATATTTTTATATTATACATAAGTGTGCACTACCTTAAACACAAAGATAGCCAAAAGGAAAATATTTTCGCATTTCCTGGCGATAGAATAACCATTTTTTAAATGTACATTATTCATTAGATAGTATAAAACATGTTTTTCTCGACGTAAAAACAATGTTATTCCGGTGGTGTAGGAAAGGTTTTTGTCCAACCGTATTGGATATGATGTTTTTGCTTCCTGATACCAATATATGCTTAGAAGAAGATATATTACAGTTTTTATATTATATGTTATTGTACCCCTAGTATTCTTTTTTAATTTAAATTAGCAAAAACTATACAACAACTAACAATATGTACAGTAGTTGTAAAACAAAAAAAAAACATCAGATTCACATTCTTCAGTCTGTTAGTGTTGATTTTAGTGGTTCTACCTGATGTGAATGCTAACCTGCTGAAGGTCCCTGGGTTAAAATCCCGGTGCTTGCCAACTTTTCTGTGAGGAGCAGGTTGGTTTGTCGCGAGTCACAGATGTGTGTGTATACGTATTTAAGTATATCTTTGTTTAATACACACAGTACAAGTGCAAGGTTAGTTAGGAGCTTCATCAATGTTAGGTTAGTAATCGATCAAAGGTTACAGTTTCGTCCTCCTTCGGTAGAAAAATCTACATTAGGTAAAACTTCTAGTAAGTATTAAAACTAAGATTGATTGACTGATTGTTGAATCACTTCTCATTAATAACCGATTATTGATTGATATACCTTTTTATATTCGATTTTTTTGTTTATCTATGCATACCAATCTTAGAAAGAGCTTAACCGAATTGAATACAGTTATCACTGACGTGTTATGGTAAGCTTTTCTTACGATTTCCCAGTAGTTTTATTTCAGTCGTTTCATAAATAAAAAAGTTATGTCAATTTAGAAACATTTAATCACGTCTAACATTTATTGAAAAAAAATGCTATAAAATAACTGTTCAGTTGATTTGGCTGAAACTTTATATTTTGTTGGACGAATCCAGAGCATGTTTGCTAATATTTTTATTGTATTGACAACAAATGTTTATTTACTCCTTTATCCTCTCTACATTTTAAATATGTTTTAATAGTAGGTTGTTCACATTAATAATGCAAATGTTATATTAGTTTGGGAACAGTAGCAGATATGTATCATTTTATAACTAAGATATTGGTTAACTTTTCGGAACGGCATGTTCTGCTAGTTATAATTATTCTAATATTTCAAAATGTCAAATCGTAGGCGTACGTACAACCGTGACGTCCACATTTATTTGAAAAATTATGGTAAACATTAATAAGAGAGTGAGATGCGCTAGAAAGTCATCGGAAGTGGTCACGAGTATTGCACATTCATTTGCTTTCAACTGATTTTTGATATATCTATAATATACGTCTATTTTGACAAGTTACGAAAATACCAATAATAATGTAAAATATACTTAAAATATATCACAATTATAAATTAATCATTTTTAACAACAATAATTGGCATTTTAGTTTTAATGAAAACACGATATTAAAATATATTATAAAAATATATCCATTCCTTGTAACGTATACTTTGTACGTCATAATAAAATATCCTTTAGCCTCCAATATTACGGTCTCCGAAATAAGGGGTGGCAGAGAAATCGTAATAATTAAAATAAATAATAACAGACTGCATATAATAAGCGCGGGCTAGGTAAATCATAACAAAGCAGATTAGCAGATGTTCCGGCGTGCAAGTCAGCAGTGCATCGGACCGAGAGCATAGAAGCCATATGGCGTGGCATCTTTATAAAATTCAAACGTATGCTATGTTTAAAAGCGAACTTTACGACCTGAGTACATAAATATTCGTGAATTATGTCAGGTTATAAAGTTTTATGAGTGCATAGCTAGTGCGAAGATATACTTGTAAAATTTGATATTTTGAAGTATGCTTAATATTAGTACTTTGGTTACGTTGACCTAGAAGGACGTGTTGCCAAGAACGGCTGATAATAACTGGGAAGATAGAGGGGAAAAGACCTAGAGGCCAGAGCCTTAATCAGTGGTCAGTTAAGGTCTTCAAACAGCCGAAGCTTCCCGTTAGAGACTCGCTCCACCAGCCAGCTAAACGGAAACGATGACAGGCAGCTAGTTTTCTAAAGCAATTAACGTCACATCCTTAAAAGAGTGGGAATAATTAGAAAGAGAGAGTAATGTAACTACAATATAATACTCCGCTTTCCGCCACTCCGTTTAGAACGAATTAGTTATAACATTTATTTTTAATTTGCGCTGTTTATATTGTACTGGCTTGTTAGGGAGACAATATCCAGCAGTGTTCATTCCATAGATGTATGAAAGCATTGCATGCCCTTACGAAAGATAGGTCTGGAATAAATAGCTTAAAGTCAAACAAAAAAAGGAACCACTTATATTCATACCTATTCTATATTCACGCCATCTATCTTTCCTATAAAAGCAATATAGTATTTACTGTGATAATATAATATTCAAATTAATTAGGCGAATTCTGCCAACTCTATCCAAATATCCTATGCACGTCACTGGCAATATCGTACCAGATAAGAAACACTACGTATTCGATCAATATGAATAATTGTCCATAAATATTGTTATAATTGCCATGAATTGAAACTTTATAAGTTCTCTCTAAGTATAGTCGGAAATGGTCAATTTATAAAAGTTATCAAGATTGGAGACCTTTCATTATGTCTGATATAGATAGCATATTGTGCATTGAAGGGTTAAAAGTAAAGATATAACAAGATATATGAAGACCGTGCATAAACAAATTGGCCAACGTTTGCCAACAGCCCGAAATATGACAAACACTTGAAGCCAATCCACGAACATCGGATGGATCAACATTTTTGGAAGCGCGCCGTTACGAAGTACCCTACTTCTTATGAAAGCGATATTTTATGCATTAGATATTTATTTAGGATATTTTATGTAGTAAACGAGATAGGATTTTGTGCCTAATATTATTTATCAAACTACTCTGTATCACTTGGCAGATGTCATTGATGAGACACAAAATTAGAGCGGTCAAACGCGCAGCGTCCGTTTGAATCCGTAAAATTACTAGTCTAGAAAACCTGTGCCAAGTTCAAATATTGCATTTCATTTTGCCTTTGATCTGAATCCGAGAAAACACGTTCCGAAGTAGTCCTAGAACTTTGTAACTTTGTGGTAGCTCACGCACCTCATTTGTCATTCGATTTGTTTTCCGTAATTCTTTGATTCGGATGAGATTTTTTTTTTGTTTTACACTAGCTCGACATTGTGACTGCTGTGCACTTGATAGTAAGTACAGTGTAGTCAAAAAACGAAAGCGGCTATCAAAGGATGAAAAGCCATATTGATAGTCTCCGTCATGTCGGCCTACATATACCACGACTGAAGGTCTCTAGGTATATGAGTTACTGGATATACACAAGCTAATCCCTAAACGCGACAGGCCCAAGCGAATTACTATCACGGTCTTTACACTGTATACTGTGGCCATGACCAAGTTCGGGCAGCCATCCTACCACCAAAAAAAAAAAAAAATAGGAATATTAAAGAACTGAAGCAACTATAGTATACTATTTGTATTTACGCTTGCGCACTACGTCCGAATCCGAGTTGTATCCGAAAAGTGAGATATCGGGAATAGCAGCGTGATCCGCTGCGGCGTTCATATTAGATTTTTTTAAATCGTTATTTTTATTATATATGTAATTACATAAAAATCAAATCATTGATACATTTAATTCATTTTTTTGTTATTCCATAATTGCGTGGTCTCCCAGATATGTATTTTGACGGATTTGTATCAGACACAATGTGTAACCGCCTTTGGATGATAAAGAATTTAACATAAATATATTCAGTGCTATCTAAACCTTTCACAAGTCTACATTTCAAACGCACCTGTTCGGATGAGCCGAGGTAACTACACAAAGCAATATGAACACCTCGCTTTACCTGTCTTTGTTATGCCATTTCTTATAAAATATACCTGTTGTAGGTAGTACTTTTTATTTATAGTCAGTTACAACTTATATAATTTACTGATTTAGGATTTTAAACAGTTTTAAAAGATCTTGTGAACTTTCAAGATTAGTACTAGCACTGATATTTTAAGGAACGAGTCGGATTCTGGCAATTGCGGCTCGGCAGTGGCTGCCAGGTGCTATCTTACAGAACTTACGCTTACACTTACAGAAAAATATGTATCCTAAATAATTTATAGACTTAATGTTAATCTCGATATTGACCAGATGGTTTTAAAGGAACGTGACAATCCTAAAGGTCTGTGCCGTTTATTGTGTGAATATGTTAGGTCTAGCCAACAGCGATATGCTTTTAGGTGACCCATCCATACTCATGCATACGTTGCTATTGTTAGTTTCTACTTGAGATAGATTATATACTGATAGACATTCAGCAAACAATAGAGGCGTATTGTGATACTAAAGGCAAGGTATTGATTAAATGGACTGAGCTGGTTACTTATAAATTAGTGGATTGATAGATACACGGGTGATGAAATATTCTTTAACTTTATAAATCCCAGTTTTGTCTACAATAGCAAATACAAAGAAGTCTTTTTCATACAATGTTTGAATTTATAGTTTCAAATTGGAAATTATATTTTGGCTGAGATTTATAGACGCTACTTTAACTTTGCTTACACTTTACCCAAGCATTAAAAATAATAATACATATTTAATTAATTTCAAAGAATATGGTAAGTTATCCATTTTCTCAATATGGATTTGGCTCTGTGAATACGGACCCTATATTCAAGTTCCTACTACGTATTTTTTTTTTGACAAAGGAAAATATATTTCCTGCGCAAAGTCTAAGCCAAGTAAAAGTAGTGTCTACGAATATCGGCTTCAGAGTTTGCTTAAAGTTTTCTGAATCATTACTAATTATATGTTTAAATTCATATTTTAAGTCATTTGTCAGTGATTTGGACTTAACTCAGTGAATACTTAGGGTATACTCAAGTTTGTATACTATACAGATTTTTGACAAAAAAAAAAAACGTTTTTGTGAAGTGCAAGTTAAAATAGTGTCTATAAAACTCAGCCTTGGATGCGCAGTAAGACCCATCTAAATTAATAACTTCATGATCTATTTATTCCTTATTTTACTCACTACTGACTTCTCGTTTTCAATATCTTTAAATTGTTTTATAATTTGTATGAAATTCCTCATTATTATATCCTAACTTGACAGACAGATTTGAAGCTCAGTTTTTGGAAATTTGCTGTTAACACATAAATGCATAAATGAGTATAACAACTCAAGTATAGCTGTAGCTGTCATCATGCTACAAATTCTGAACAAGGAGTGGAGAAATAAAAACTGATCCCGAAATTTAACACAGCGGGGCGAGACACTATTATAGTCTCTTTGTTATAGTATAACATTGTAATTAAAGTAAAAGGAGCCAAAATTAATTAGGAAGGGATCAATTAAAGTAAAATACATAGAACACATCTTGTACTTACACCTATTCTAACATCATGCGACGTTAGGCAGACTTCGTAATTTTTACTTTAAACTTGAGAATCATGTAATATTATACAAAGATCCCAAATTAAATTGAAGGTACGCTCAAAAGGTTAAAGTTTTGATGAAAACAACAGCTGATGTCAATAAAGAGATTGCCGTAGAATATTTCGTTCATACATTATGGATGCAAAAGTAGATATTTTGTACACACGAACCTTAGCGAAAACATGATCAAATGGAAATTTATAATTACAAAGTTTTTAAGACTTTGAAAGCTGTTGATGAAATTTTGTAACAGTTTAAGAGTTAGTTATCTTTAGGCGAATGCATACTTTCTCAACTTGTATAACAGAAAATGTTGATAAAATATATAGCTTCGTTTATTCATCTAATGAAGATATACAGTAAAGAAATACATACATACACATTGAAAAAAAAGGAAATATATAATAGAACTGTCATTAGACATAACAGAGCGATCTAAAACAAATAGCTGTGACGGTTTCCATATATTTTCCTTTGTCGATAAGCATATGGTGCTTAAATCCGTGTGTAGCTCAGAAAAACTTGAAAGTATGTGCCGGGATTCGAACCCAATTGACCCGAAACATCGATACTGGTTCCTTATCAAGTAAGCCAAAAAAGGGCGCCTATTTAGGCCACAAATTTAAAAAAAAGTTTAGTGTTTAAATTAATGTTTAAAGGCGTTTTAAAATTTAAGAAGAGTTTTTGAAACTGGGCGTAACTCATTAAGGGGGTCATCCCGTGTGACTGGTTCGAAAAATCGATTTTTTTTCGCATGAATTTCATCTAGATATATTTTAGAATATGCAGGTAGGGTGATTTTTTCAATATTTTAAGTCGTTCAAAAGTAATAGCGTTGAATAGGTGAGGCGTTTGGAGCGCGCGCTTGAGGCGCTTTAACCTTTAAACGCGTTTTTCTCAAAACTGTATTTTTCAAACTGGTAACCACGATATCTTGAAATCTATCGAACAGACTCCTTTGCAATTTGGGAAACTCATTCAGTACTCACAAAGACACAATGTGGACAAGGATAATTTCGATCCGTCGAGCCGTTTTTTTTTCCGAGCTGAAGAAGTCGTATAACAGCATCAAAATTCGCGGAAGAATGTTCAACAACATGCCAAACATTTACCGTTCAGTATTTTTTAATAAACCTAGTTCAAATGATAGTTTATATTCCACATATTGATATGCTGTTTGATTTTTTTGTTTCGGATAAGCAGAACGCCTGCAATCATGGTCACAACTTTTAGTTTTTTTTAATGGGCGTTAAAGTTAATATTTATTTCAATGGATCGAGATTCCTAACTGAAAAAAATCTAAACATGGTTTTGAAATGTGGATTAATATATAGTGAAAATTTCAAAGTTGTATGTTAATTACGTTCGCCAAAAAAAAAATCCCAAATTAAGCGCCACAGAACTGCCTTCACACGGAATAACCCCCTTAAATAGTTTATCAAATATTCCAACATATATATATATATTTTACATATATTTTATTTGTCGCTTTGGAGCTGTGGTGTCTTAGTAGACAAGGATGTTTGTGGTGACTAGTGATGAAAATGCCCGGGAATTTTCCCAAAGTGCCCAAAACTTCCGAGAACATTTCGTAAATTCACGGGAATATTCCCAAAGAAGTTTTTGGGCACTTTGGGAAAATTCCCGGGCATTTTCATCACTAGTGGTGACTTAGTAGATAGGGAACCGGTATGCACGCGCGGAAACGCAAATGGTCCTAGGTTCGAATCCAAGCAAATACCCGTCCTTTTTCCAGTTAAGTCCATATTAAAGCACACATGCTCACCGGTGAAGAAGAATATAATTACTAAAGCCCGCATGACTCTAATAAAAATGTCATGTGTAAGTCTCCTTGAGAACGGCGATCAGCTGTGCTACTGGTCCTATTGGGCACGACATATAAGGGCAAAGTGGATACAGTAACTAATGAATCTCTGTGCACCCCGTACGAGATATAGCGTAATAATGTATTATTTAATAAAAGTCCTACCTTCGTAGACTTCATATCAGTGAATAATTATTATCACTACAACGAATGTTAAGAAATACGAACGGATCGATTGGTCATCAGACGCTAGCGGCATTCCGTGTCCATGAGTCATCGATGACACACGCTTACCTGTAACAAGGAATTCACTTTATTATCCAGCTTCCCAGGCATCTTAAGTTCAAAGCCTTATACAGATTAAAGATAAACTATCGTAAAGAGGATTCGTTGTTTTCTTGCCGAGTAGTTGCCAGTTGGTATGGTGCCATGATCAATTAGTCTTAACTAAACAATACAAAACAAAGTGGATAGAGCTACTACTGTATCTCTGCTCACCCCGAAGAGCATATATCGTGATGATATGTTATTATTATTATATATTTATATCACGCATAAAAAGTCTCCAAATTTTAAAATACTTTTTTAACTGGAATTAATAAGCCGTTAAATGAATGATTTGGCCAATATTTGGCAATATCAACAGTTGTATCTGCTGATATGATTTTTTTTTAACTTTATAACTATTATTATAATATCGTTGAATTATCTTTATTAAAGCTTCAATAATATTGTAATAATTAATGGCTTATGGAATAACCATTCACAAAATTTTAATTTCACAGTCGAACACCAACATGAAAACGTCAAACACAAAGCACAACTTTGACAGCACTTATTTGCATAATACCAATTAATAATAACCATTATGACAAAGAAACTTCGGAGGTTTGACGACTAGGGCCCGCTCCGTTATCAATATTGTTCTTACAAATCCTTCATCGACTGACAAAGCCGACAGGCGAACAAATTTCTAATTGAAATTTCGCTATGAATTAGATTCCTTTATGCGGGTATTGAATAGGAGTATTAATTTTTAAGGCTGTGTATTATACGCGGATAAAGAACGGAAATCATTTTGTTAAGAAACTATACACCCTTTGTCTGAGGAAATTGTTCATTTATTAATCTGAACAAATAGGAACGTACTTTCCATGTGTGTCGATAATTTCCGGCAACAAATCTGTCCGCTTATATAGCAATAAGTTATAGAATCGGATAATTACTACACATGTATAAAAATAAATAATAATATCACCACGCGTTAATATTTCTTTCGAAGTTAGCAGATGGTAAGTGGATACTGCCGCCTGTGGACAACAGCAAGACAAAGAGTATTGTTATGACGTTGATTATGTATTTTAAATGATGGACGGAATTCAACAAGGAATTCGAAATGTCGTACTTTCTTTAAGGATGTATATAGAATGCAATCATATTGAAACAGGTTTTAAAACCATATGCCGGTAAAAAACGAGAGGACCAGGTGCTATTGGCCCATTTAGGTAAAACCTGACCGAAAACGACAGGTGTTTCCGAACAATTTCATACGAACATTACCACAGCGTATAATTTAAAGCTGTCAACAGATCGCTCAATATTTCTACTTTAGGACATTTCATCACATTTCAAAATACATAATTGTCATGTTTTTGACAGAGCACGATGACAAATATAATTTTTCTAAATTACCAATTCACAAAAATTAAATTTATGACAGGTTAATATTTCACCTTAATGGGGGAAAAAATATAATTTCTGCTTTTTTAAAATCGTATTTAATACTAAAGGACGTATTGATAGTCCCATTAATAAAAGTTTTAATGAAATTGGTTTCTTAGAAACAAAGATGCAGGTTGACGTATGCATAATAGTCTCTATTCAAAATGAGAATAGTGGCATAAAATTGTTTTGCTTCTAAACATTAAAATAGCTGTATCAATGACTAGTACTACAATTATTCTGCCTATGCCTTCGATCTCAGGTAACTCCTATTTCGGGTGCAAAACGGGATTATATATAACCAATATCCACACTGAAGGTTCGTTCTAAAGGTATGATTCAGATCGTTTCCGAGCAAGGATTGCCAGGTCGCGATGTACCATTCTGTATGCACATGAAAAGCCGTCCGATGCAGGCAACTGTGTAGCGCTGTCAGCTGTCATGACTACGAGCTTGAATCGCTGACTGACAGCACTACGCAGCCACCTGCCATTCTCGCAGTCGCTAAATCAGAATACGCTAAGTCGTGCCCTGAGTATTGTTGAAAAGATGTTTGAAATCGGATAGATAGTTTTGAAGTGCATCTCGGACTTATATACAAAGAAGTACACATAACCTCTTTATAATATTGGTATAGATCAGGGATGTTACGGAGCTTCGACTCCGACTCCGATAAGTCGGAACTTCCGATTGATATTACACCTTCGGTTCCGACTTCGGTTCCGAAACTTTTTAATCGGAGGTAACCACCACTGTAGTAGTCAATTCATTTGATTTCATTTTAGATGTTGTTGAAACATAATATCAATTAATCAAACAATCAATAATTTGAAGAAAATTTTTTGAACCTAATAATATATACTTAATAAAAATAAAAATTTGAACTTAATTTGAAGATTTTTTTTAATTTGTTTAAAATCAAATAAACTCAAAATTATTAAACATAAAATTAAATTTACATTAAAATTTATTACTAAAAGGTTTTGTTTTACATTTACACTAAATACAATAAAATAGAAATTAACACAAAAACAACCCTGGAGCAAATTTAATTTAATTAGTTCACTGTTAAGGGGACAATGTTAATAAGAAACACAGCAATTTTCATTTTCATTGTCTGTGGATGTGTAAATTTATTACTTTCTAAATAAAAAGGTTCAGTAAAGAATGTTTTATTGGTCCTTAAATAAAACTACTTTCTTCTGCCATCACTTGTGATTACTGACATTGCCTCCGACTCCGAATCCGACTTCGGTTCCGACTCCGATAAATCAAATTTAAAAACTCCGACTCCGACTTCGGTTCCGATAAAACTGCCTCCGTTACATCCCTAGAATAGATAGTAACGTATCAAATTCGACAAACGAGTGTACTTTATCACTGTTAACGGAATGAAGTCGCAGGCAAAAAATAGTATTAGAAGAATGTTAAAATCAAAGTGGACGATTTGTATAAACTGTGTTATGATGTTTCCCGATTCGGTAGGCTTCCGCCGGGATGAGCAGATGTTAGCGCACGCACTTTATCTTCGTTTAGTCGAGCTTGACCGTTTTTTGCGGCTTGCTGAGTTTTATCCGAGTTTATCGTTTAAAACTACGGATTATACGCGTTTTCAATTTTAATTTATTAAAAAGTAGTTTGATTAATCACCCCAAAAAGTTTACAGAATCCATTTAAAAGTAAGATCTTGACAGTTTTTGCTATAAATATGGTTTGATATATGAAGCTGATTATATCGACGTTGTAGGTATTATCTGTTTTCGGTAATGATCACCGATTCAGCACCGAAATTATTGGGGTCCGTGTCTCAAATGTAACAATATATTTATTCTCTACTCTAGTTTATATCTGATAAATAACATTAATTTTTATAAGGCTGCTTGTGCTAAATAGGTACATATTTCAAATCCAAACTTTTGGTGTAAGGTCTAAACGCAAAACTTGCAGACAATGACCTAATCAAGCAAATTCAAGTCCTCTCACTTTTTTAACTTCAACAATCAAAGTAATTTCATAACGATTCCAACACAAGGTTTTAACGTCCTTATTCCCACAACATAAAGCATAAAATTAATTGAATATTAAGGCAGTGAGTCAGCACAATAAACATCTGTCCCGCTTTTTACGGTCACGCATCAGAATTCAGGCACAAAAAGGTCGAATATTCTGTTGTAACGCTCATTCGAGATTTTGACCCTTCATTGGTATTTACAGTATTAATAGCTGTGAAATTAAATCCTTTTGTAAGACTTATCTCACCCTTTCCGACGATAATTGAAATCTTTTAAAAATCATAATTTTTTACAAAATTTACTGAAATAACCGTAAACTTATTTATAAAATAAAATACTTCTAATTGTTTTTTTTATCACATTCCATATTTAGTAGATTTCCATAAGTTTTATTTCGTATCAAAATTAAGACCATAAATAAAACGAGCTGTATAACAGTAAAAAAAAAATTAGTTCACATAAAAATACAGCGTTATTTGCTTTAAAAAATTCTTGGAACGTTTCACCATATCTCCGTCATAAAACCCAGAGACTTATGATCCCTCGATGCACGCACTGCTACACCAATTAAAGAACGAGGAACTGTGGATTGTAAATATACTATATTTGTATTGTAAAATAGGTTACGCACACGTCTAGGAACCGTCGCTGATGTTTACTGACGCCGCAGAGGCTCTGTGCACACTTGTGTACACTTAATATGTTCCTGAACTTAGCATAGATCATATAAAGTAGAGAGTATTAAATGTGTATTGTTAGTCAATGCCTGGCTACAACTGTTAAAGTATTTATTTAAATGATCAAACTGAATATTGCTTCTCTAAATGTTCAAATATATCTACATAAGTACTTTTATACCAAGATAATTAATCAATAATTCTTTCGGACAGAACTTTTCTTCTTTTTTTTTTGTAACCCGGTGCAAATCTCTACGGACCTCGGGGGGCGGTGAGGGCCGACTCCTGGTGTGTCGGACTAGCACTGACCATAACCGCCAGGGTGTTCCTCTTACCCGTCTGCTGGGCCTATGGGCAAGGCCGGAGCAGCTTTCCACGCACCCAGCGACGTCTGACCTTCTGCAGGCCAAATCTCTACGTTTTGGGGGATGGTGTAGAGTGTCACCCCCAGCTCTCCTATAGTCTTTGAGCGGCGTGGGATGTGTTCCCTAAAGTGCGCCGCCGGGTTTTCGGAAAGAACCTACCGAAATGTGATGGTAAGAAATTCGTCGCTATTTAAAATATTGTTCCACGGATAGAAATTGAATTGACATGAAAAGAAGAATTTCTTGGTTAGAATCAGAGGTAGACATCAATCAGATCCTTTATTTCATATGTTATGATATAAAGTAATTTAGATTTCCTGTGAAAAATTACTCATCAAAATTCTTTAGAATCAACGCCATGAAATACAATATCAATCATCCTTTTTGAGTGATCATCGCACGCTACTGATTATTATCATTGTAGTGTACAATTCGATTCAGTAGATAATGTTGTAAACACAATCGCTCAAACAAATATACAATTATGTTTCCGTAACAAAAGTTACATTGTTATCAACAACACTTGTTCTATCAGTACGTATAAAAACTAATCCAAGTCTGTATTGGATTGTCGGACAAAAACCTTATGACCTATGCTAATGTGGGTTGCCAGGTCAAGTCTGTAGTGCTTTAGTAATAGTCTGATTCTTAAGCTTAGAATGTACAATGATTTCATAGTAAAATTGGAGTACAATAAAAATGTATAGCCAATTATCAAACATGAAAAAATGTAATCATACATTTAGTCAGAATGGATTTTTCATGGTTTACATGGTATTGAATTCTGAGCATTGAATAATAAAGATGGTTATAAATATTTAAGGTAAAAATATCTCCGAGTATTAATTCGGTGGACTTGGCCATTTGAGCACCCTGATAAAACATTCTATGTTATCAGTGCACTATAGTCGCACATAATATATGGGATCGACATAAGCATACGAAAGAGCGCGCTATACGTTATATTAGGTTCCATAGACTTTTCCACTTTCTGTTATTATTATTCCCGAAAGAATGTTATCTTGTACATGTCTTCGACTTGGCGTAAAATAGAATCATTCTAAGAATATATATATTATTAAATAAAAACATGACATGTTGGCGCCCATGCAACAGCAATTCAATGCATATTAATACCAATTTGGTACAAAATATATAGGCATAAAGTGAACCTATAGAAAATAGATCAACATAACTATGTACTGTAATATAAGAAAAAAGCATGTCACTAGACAAATATTAATCGTTGAAACAATGTTAACAAAGTAAATCGAAACAGGTAGATTTGAACAACAGTGTACCAATAAACATTTACAAAGTCGTAATTTAATTTTTCTTTCTTGCACAGTACACGAGGTATTTACATAACCCTATCAAATATTGAATAGTTCCGATATTATCTGCCGCTCCCCCAATAGCAAATAAGAGGTCGTGGACCTTAGAGATAAGGATTCAATAACCCTAGACCGACGGTATCGGTGTCATGCAAATATGTGGACAATTTATATGAGCGTAAAACATGTACCAGAACGGAATTAAATCAGACATCAATCAGGAATAAGCGTTGATATCGGAAACAAGGACTGTAATATGATATGGAAATTTAATTGTTGTCAAGGTTTATTAAAGCTTTTTTAACAAATAGAGTTTTCACATGTAGTTTAATACATGTTAAAGTGAAATGAAAGTATAAACAAAGTACAACAAATTGAAGCATTTTAAATATTGACTTCTTGTTAATATGTGTATAGTAAATTTGCTTTTATTAGTGATGAAAATATGGAAAATAACAGAAAATGAGATAGCAAAATTCAGAGACTAGCTAAAGTTGTAAATTTTGTTAGCTTTTGATATTTATATAATATAACATGCCCTGTTCTGGTAAAAAATAACTAGAGTTTGTATTTTCGTTTTTACATTCGTGCAACATTAGCGTTTCCTTCTACAAAGCCAGTATCTGTGTTTAACTGACGTGTGTAGGCGCCAGTGGGATCGTTAAGATAAATTAAAAGCAGATCACGTCTTACACAAAGACACGCTTATACAAATCCTATACAGATACAGGCGCATTAGGCAAAATCGTTGTTGTCATTTGAAGAAGTTACCTAATGAGATTTTTTTTTTACTTTAGAGTGTTGTTAAATGACGAAGTCTATTTTCCTTCATCTACGCCTATCATTACTAGGCAAAATGACTGCCACGAAAAGTACCTAAAAAAATAAATTTTGGAACATAATGACGCAATCTACGGTAGTAAATGTTGATTTACATTTGGACACCTATGGGAAGGGTGTGTTTATAAAAATGTAATCTATGTACATGAATATCCAGACCATAAACAATTAACTTTAGATCATAAAGGTATTTAAAATGTAGAAGCAAGTGCAGGCATAACCGAATAACCCTTCTAATATTAAAATAAGCTACCGTGTATTCTATCTCTTAAAGTATTGGTTGTTTGTGCCTTAATTTCGTACTGATCTATGTGGGCGAAATAACATGAAGGGAAAGACGACAGTTCTGAAAAATTGATAACATTTGGCACACCTAAAGAAAATAAGCCAAGGCCAGTGGTGTGCAACCCATAAAAGCAACAAAAAAGTATTACCTTGTTTTATCTGGTCTATATATTTTTTTTAAATATGGTCTAATTTGGTTTCTGAGACTCACCTTCTGGTAATTACCAGGTTAAGTTATTATATTGATTAAATTATGCTTTTATGGGATGCACATCACTGGTTGAAGCACTCAGCAAAATGAATCTCTGATCCAGTAAGAAACTTCACCTCCTTAAGCGGTTTCTATTAGACAATGATCAATAGACCGGAGACGATAGAGTTATATTTTTAAATCAAAGACATCAGGTGGTCACTATTCTTAATAATAATAAAGTCTTATAGCCCTAGTCTGAGGAAGAAAGCATCTACAATGCACCTCCCTTTCGATGTATCCTGTGAATCGCAGTTCAGATCCGTTCACGTCCTATAAATGTCCTACAACTCCACTAGGATCATGCGTCACCAGGTTTGTCTGGGGCAGCCACGTCTTCTGGTATCTTGAGCACTCCAATCTAGAGCTTATCTTATAACAGGTTTATATAGAATAATGAGATTAGGTGACGTTGCGCTTTAGGTAGAGAGCTCGTGGTCTTGTGATGTTATCAGAGGTAATTCCATTTTCTTAGAGATCTTGTTCTTTCTAAATCTATATCCAGACAATATGCTGTTTTCGTACAAGAGATATTAGGGCTAACTAACAGTGGATTCGAGCTTTCCGTGAAGTGTGAGAAAAGATGCTATATCATCGACTAAACTAATAAAATATTTTAGCTTCGCAGAAAGATATTTACATAACGAACAAATCTATTTATTTATTATACTACTTATGTCATATTCTGAAATTTGACATTACGTTATGTCATGAGAATTTTTACATCGCGAAATATCACATTGTTATCTCCATGAAAATGTCATAAAGCTGTTAAGTTGACAAGTACAATGTAATTAGTTCTCAAAAAAATATATTCATTTTAAGCGATACAGTCGATTTCGAAACATCATTATCTACAGTTCACGCCTCAACGCTTTCAAATCGAATGTCTCGGTTTGAATATGTTTTACAAATTACATTTCAATTCTAAAGGAAACTAATTTATGTCTGCATATCATTTCTTTGTAATAGTACTAATAATATTGAACATTATGTAATGCTCTTGAATAAATCTTTTATTTCATTATTTCTCGGTATTTGTTTAATATTGTAGTTTTTTTTTATTATCAATATTACGATCACCTTAAATAATGTTTCAAAATAAATGGATTAATATAATTTAAATGCGAAAGCTATATTTAGGTATAGACAAATCAACTAAACCTCTGACAGCGGTAATCTAACGGATATTTTAACATTTTATATGAACACTAATCTCGGCCGTCGGTCGTGAATTACTCACAGATTGTCAGGCAGAACCGAGTTTACGATCATTTTCAATATTTGTAATAACATCGTACGCCTGGTAAATATTTATACCGGCTTACTTTCATTGCTTTTGAGATAAGCCTAAATGTTTTAGGAGCCGCGTAGAATGATCTTAATAAATCGTATACTGATATTATCGTCCGCAGAGTGAATAGTTACATCGATGTTTACTATTTATTGACTAGTAAATTAATTTGAAAATTTATTCTCAGTTACCTATTGTACATATATTGGTGGAAAATTCTGCATAGGACCACCAGGGACGCTGTGAGGGCAGCGACCCCGATGTGTCAGACTCCTAATGACTAAAATTCCCCAGGGGGTATTCCTCTGATTGGTCCACCCGGGCCTGGGAAACCATATTCATCCAGACGCCTAGGGAACAAAAAGCCTTGTTGAGGCTACCTGTCTAGGAGGGGTAGGAGTAAAAGCCCACCCAAATCTCTCTATCAGGCAGTGCGCCGGACACCGTGCACCACCTCCCTCTCAGCCCAGTTACCAATTGCATTATGAGCATTCGATATGATTGTTCTACATATCTATTAATCATTATTTACAATTGGATAATATATGTATGTTGAACAAGTTGTCTTTATTATAATTTTCTTTTATTAAAGTCAAAGGTTATCATATCGTATTTAAAAAAAATACAATTTTGTACTATTTTTGTAAATAACCCGAACTACTCTAGTACTTAGTTTTCTGAAACTTCGAATAGAACAGATCATGTGAAAATGTCAATGCACCTGCTAATTATATCAATGTGTGTCCTAAATAACACTATCTGCCGACAAACAAGACACTGAAATTTCAAACTAACGTTTATTAAGTGCATTTCCCCCCACACGTTACTTGTGAGTGCAAAGCGATGTTTTCCTAGAATAAACACGTATTCTCAGAGTATTGTTCTTTTGGATTTTCATGCACTCATCAGGATTCTGACAGAAGATATTTTCCTCTGTCTGTTTCCAAGACATTTCGAAGGAAATATCTTTAAAATAGTTCTTGTAAAAATTCTGTTCAATATAATGTTTACTTGAGTTTAAACTATTTATAATACTTTCTCGTTACTTACTCTTTATAATATATTACGTAGAAATTAATTAAAACTGAAGTAAAAGTATTAATAATGTATTTAATAATAAATAATATATTTTCATGCTATATCACTTTCGGGCTGAGCAGAAATACATGACCCACTTTGCGTTTATATGTCGTGCCTAACGTGACCAGTTGCGCAACTGATCGCCGTTCTCAGGGCAATTACCCAGATGTCACGTGGGTCCTCACGATGTAAAGAAATGTTAAACTATTTAAAGTTGTTTCAATGGATATGATACATGTTAATAATTTTTGTAAGTTTCGTTATCCTTAAATAAGTGTGAATATATGAAATTTATATTACTAGAATAAAGAAATAAAATCACAAATCATGCCATTGTTATGTGAAAACGATTTATAAAGAATCGAAAGTGTAAAGAAATTCTGACAAGTAAATTGGAAAACAGTTGTACCTAAAGTGGGTGTATTAGGAGAAAATTAAACCGTCCTTTTGATAGAAAGGTTATCGTCTCCGTTATTATCAAAACGATGACCTCGGGTGAGAATGACCATACAATTTTCCAAGAACGACGACATATTTCAGGTTTCAAGTCTGGAACATAGATCACTCGAGATTGCGCGTGGCAAGGCCCAGCACCGTAACATTACATATTCAATTCGCAGCGTTAAAGCTAAAATGAAGAGGTATTCGTAAATCAAAATTCTGGTCAAATCTGTTATTCATGGAGTTGACAGTTTTTTGTGTATATTTGCCGTTGGATTGTCTCACACAACTGAATATTTTCTATTCGTTGTTTACATACACAAAAACACGAAAACGAATAGTTTTATTTTACAAGATAACTAATGTTTTGTTTTGGAATCACTCATCAATCACATACTTTCGTTAAAATTCTATAAGTCATTTTTGTAAATAATAAAACTTTTTAAAATAAAAATTAGAAATATGCTTAATCTACGTATCTTATTAGTACTAATATACTCACTACAGATGATCCAGATATATTTCTGCGACCGATTTTGTTAGTATATTTAAAAATCTTTATCTAAAATTGTCAATTGTAAAGAACAAGAAACATAAAAATTGAATTTATGATTTTTTTCATAAAAAAGTAATTATATTCCATTAACACAACAGTTAGCTTATCCTACTACAATCTTTTTATGCTTCATGAGTGTTTAAATACTTTTTAATATTTAAGCAGCATTTCTGAAACCGGGCCTCTATTACTAAACGTTATTTTATTCATCCGTTTAAAAAATAATCCAAATAACTGGCTTAGAAATCTGCTAAACTGATTAACGCTCGGGCTTATAAAAATAAAAAGTTTAAAACATCGCAGCAAAGGGAACAAAAGTTTTTATTCAAAGAACATAATACAGAACTTTGGAGAGAAATGCCTCGAGATTGAATGATTTATTTTAGGCGCAACGCAGCCGTACGCCGGCGGGCGTATTTTATTCTTCATAAAGGAATTTACGAGTACCCAAGCAGCCCTGCCCGGTCCACATCTTGATATTCTATAAACCCAATCTTTATATTGTGCGAAGGTATACCTGCAAAGGTGTTTTCAATTTTGTCGTGAAAATAAGTGAAGGCCTGTATGTAGAGAAATTTAATAAAGGCAACGGAATAACGTGCTGGGAAGATCGGCGCGAAATTGAAAATTAAGAACCATTTCCAAGGTACCGTTGTTTGTGCGATTTAGACGAGCAATGGTTTGATGTTGCATTCGATGTAACTTTGATATAGTTCCGTGTGAGCTCGTTGCTAGTTTGGAACGTACTACCTTGCAATTTCTCTTCTCACAGGCTTGGGTCTAAGTCGGAAGGTTTGTACGCCAGATGTGTTGGCGGCAAACTGTACAGCGAGTTACCGTAAAAGATTGGCTGTTGTGTTTTTGCTAAAAAGGTTAACACTTTAGTAATTGTTTACAAAGGAACACAATTAACGAAGGCATAGAAATGTCTTCGTATTAAACACAAACATATTAAAATAAAGGTACAATAGACACGTTTTGTGTACCTACAATGTATTCTGTGTCAGTGTGAAAATAAGTGTATGGTTTTTGAATAAAGCGCCTACCATAGTTTCTTGTCCGCTCTTATCGTTAGATCCTACTTTTCGATCTTTTTGGATATTCATTTTACTGTCCGTTTAAAAGTGTTTGTAATGTGTTTTTTTTTAACGATTTACAAGCAGTTGAGGCATTATTGCCAATCTGAATCTCGACCACTACCTGCGGATGCAAAGTCCGTTTCAAAGGTTTGATTTGGATTTCCTGGTTTTATATAGCGCTAATGGCTTGACTTAGTGGTATGTCTCATTAAAAGACCTCGTAAATGCGGCATTAAAGTCATGCATAAACGACAATAGATATTTACCACGTGACTGTCATTTCACTTGTCATCTTTTGATTATTGAGGTGGTAGGACCGTTGCTTCAACTGGGTCCTAACCAAAGTACATGAATGTAAAGAGTCATAGTGACTCGCTTTGACCTGTCCCGTTTCAGGATTACTTTGTGAACTTGCGATCGTTGAAATACCTAGAGAGACCTTCAATTTGTTTATGAGAGCCGGCGTCACAACAACGACTGTCAATGGTTTCGCGTCCCTTCCTAGTCGCTGTTCTTGGACTATATTGTGCTTTTCATCAGGTGTGCTAGTGTGTGGTGTACTTTATCATGCCAGTATAAAAAAAGTAATTTTGTTTAGTAAACAATGCGGGATAAAAATGGTTGTTTTTAATCCTTATCCAACAAATGGCTTTAGCGTCTCAAAAGAACTGTTCTTATTAACTTTCTAAAAAAGTGCTTCAGGTTATAAATTACACATAGCAGAAAATTAAAATTAGCGAGCTCACAACAAAGTCTTGGTTTTTTTTTTATTTTATCTTTAGAAAACTGTGCGGAAAGTTTTACCTACATCCAGTGTCGGATTTAATTCCGCTCAACAGCTTTTTACGAGCGATGTAGACATTTTAATACTGAAATTTCGGGGACGTTGGCGTAATTTGATATAGACATATTTTGCCAGCGTCGGAATTTCTACCTCCTGTTTGTCATTGTTGAAAAATAATTCTTACAAGGTTACTTAACTTGGGGACCGTCTTTTTATTAATAGTTAAGCGATTTGTTAAAAATGAACAGTTAAAATAATTTTTTCCCATTATTTTACATTTTTTTAGCAACGTTAATAGGTACAGAATTAACAAACACTAAAAAACACTTTTTGGTTGCTTTAATAGAAGTGTGAAAAGTTATTTAGCAGGTCTGCATGATCATGGCGGACATTGAGGAATAGTATACAGTTTCTTAAAGATATGGTCGGTGTTCGGACTGCATTATACTTGACATCAGATAACTATAATCACTTTGTTGAGTTAAATGACATAATTAATAATAACATTTTCGTATCCCAGGGGAAAACCCTGCCTATGCAGGGTGGTTTCTATGACAATCAGGGCCGTTGTGAGGGCAACGACCCTAGTGTATCCTTCTAATCGCTCCACCCTGGCCTGGGAAACGAAATTTATCCAAACGTTCGGGGATCGAAAAACCTTGTTGAGGCTACCTCTTTGCCAGATGGTGGGAGTAAAGAGCGCATTCCTCAAACACCTGTTTCTCAGGTGGCGCGCTGGAAACAGCACCGCCACCTTCTCATCTGGGCAGTAGACTCCCTTAAGCCTACTGCCTAGCTATTGTCACTGGAGGATGTGGCGCTCGCTTTGGACGAATGCGGCTTTCCGCTGACGGTACCTTGGCCGCCGAATGGTCAGAGAAGGTTGGTTGAATGGTTCGCTCTCTGACCCATGACTGATGATGATGATGATGATGTCCTAGCCGGGTTCGGCCACGGCGACTATTTCAACACCGATTAAGAAAATCGAGGTCCAGTTTTCGGAAACAGCCAATTGCGCAGGAGATATTTAAGTGCATAACTGGACGCGCTGCCAGAAAAGCACTCTCTCGTCCGAGCTCCCTCGGGCCCGATGGAATGGAGAACCAGTACGATCGGGAGGGAGCGGGATGCAGGTTTGGTCGAGTTTTCCTTCTCTGAACACCTGGTTGAATTGTGGCGTTTAAGGGATACCTTAGTCGCCTTTTACGACAAGACAAGAAGAGGGGGGTGCTATTATATTCTGCCGGCAGCCACCATGGCTAAAAGTAACCCATGACTAATAGTAGAATGACCCATCGAATTGATAACTGTTTGCAACTTTTAACTACTAATCAAACAACCAGATCTTACATTTTGTTTTAATTTTAATAATTGTCGATATTTTTTAACTTGTTGGATGAGTCGTAATTAAATATACATATTAGTGTCGTATTAATAATGTTTGCAATTTAAACTTTTAAATAACGCAACAAAGAATTTTATAGAGCAATATTTCTTAGAAACGTGACGTAATTCTAAACAGTTATGGCGGGACGTCTATAAAATTGCTCAAATAACACTATGGTAATAACCACAGTGTCGTGTATCAATAGCCGCCCATAACTGAAATAACACGGAACGAAACACCGTGAGATAAGCCCCACTGAGAAGCCATCAGACGCAAGCTACTGTATCGTTATACATGGACGCGTCAGTAACGAAAGCAGCAATAATCATATAAAATAGAGCAGTAATGTACTGCGAAGAACTCGAGATAACAGTATTGGTATAAATCTACAAGTAATTGTTATTACTGAGGTACTTGGAAGTGATAACGGCGCGGAACAAATAAACTGTACGTAAGCAGCAGCACCTTTTACATTTCGAAGATAGGGTTGGTGCGTTGGTAAACTTATAAAACATTTTTATTAAAAAAAATGCACTGTATTAAAAAAATAAATAACAATCCTCAATCTACCAATCAGACTGTATAATTTTTGAAGTCTTTTTGAAGACTTTAAAAATTACAAAGTCTGTTTGTTTGATTTAAGCTTATTATTTACAATTTGAAATCGGTTAATTTGTTTCATTTAATTTATAATTTATTGTGTTGCCGTGACATTAAATTCAGGTTATTTATCGTGTTCGAGACAAAGCCTTGATTAAAAGTAGCCCAAACACGATAAATCTGTTGTATCTATACTAATATTATAAAGCTGAAGAGTTTGTTTGTTTGTTTGTTTATTTGAACGCGCTAATCTCAGGAACTACTGGTTCGAATTTAAAAATTATTTTTGTGTTGAATAGACAATTTATCGAGGAAGGCTATAGGCTTTAATTTTATCTTTCTTTTTATCTTAAAATTAATCTTTATCCAAATAAATGTGTTGTTGATTAAGGTATTTAATTGTGAACAAAATTGTCTTTGAAATCACTTAATTTCAATGAACATCTTAGAAGATATTACAATAACTTATATAGCAAAACACCATTTGCCGGATCAGCTAGTATTGTATATATCCTATTAAACAAAAAATAAATCATCAAGATCAATCTACCTAGGACAAAGATATAGAATCAAAACTATATATGTTGCTATTGTTATTTTAGGGGTTATGATTTGTATCTCCGAAGGCCTTCATCAAAATTGCATAATATCCAAATTGGTCCATGAATGACGGAGTTAAGTGTGAGTATACATAAAAAATACAGTCGAATACATAATCTCCTCCTTTTTGAAATCGTTTAAAAAGTAAATAGACTACAATTACTTAAAATTACTACAATACTTTATCGTAAGCCTTTCCTCTTAGGATATATAGACACCACATAACACACATGCGCGCCAAAAGTGAAGACAAAAAACATGTTGTTAGTCAAAAAGTTTAAATTTTCTATTTGTCGCGTGTTCAGGAGTCATGATCATCATTGAAATTAATAAAACTCTATTAAAATAACATTGCTAAAGAGGTATTGTTGAGGTGGAGGAGGGTATTGTTCTATCTATGATAATTAAATTGATAAAAACGAGTGGTGTTAATGTACGCAATTTTTTTCGCATGGAATATTAATTCCTTTGTGAATTTTTGTTTACACTGGCTCGACAAAGTGACTACAGTGCACCTGATGGTAAGTACAGTGTGGTCCAAAAACGAAAGCGACCATCAAAGAATGAAAATTCGTTGATAGTCTCCGTCGTCATGTCGGACCACATATACCGCGACTGAAGAACTCTATATCTATGAGTTACTGGATATCACAAATTGATCACGAAACGCGACAGGCCAAAGCGAATCACTATGACGGTCTTTACACTTGTGTACTGGTAGTCATGACCCAGTGCAGGCAAACATCCTACCACCACAAAATACCTGTGCATGTGTTATATATTTGTACCTTAGTATGTTGAAAAGAACAACTATCAGATTTTCATGCCAGCTCTTCATTGTCGATTTATTTTTTGATGATTCAAATGCTCGGAAGTGGAACTATTTAAAAAAAAAAAAATATTTTATTCATTTCATTTCTCATTCATTTAATTTAATTTCATGATCTGTTTTTATGTAAATTATAAAAGTTCGACAGTGACCACACCATGCGTGAAAGTAAGCATTTTGTAGTCAAAAAACTACTTCGACTATCAATAACAAAGATAAACCATTTCTTTCTTTCAAAAAATCTTTTCACGCTTTGTTAATAGGCTTCAATATCAAAGGAAGATGGAAACACTCTCGCCGAAATCACACCATTCCACAGCTCAACGATAAAAATAAAAGTTAGAGAACTTCTTAGTCCTAAGTCCCAATAAACTACATAGTAAAAAAAAACACTACGAATCAAGACGAGATTGTTAAGCTTACAAAAACTTAGAAAATACGTTAACATTTTGACACTAAAATAATTTAATTAAAAGTCCCGACCAATCAGACAGTCTGGGCACTGTCATACCCTAAACAATGATTCATCATGGTTTAACTGGAAAAATGCATTTCAACTTAGCATATTAAAAGTATAATTGTCACGCACTAGACGCATAAATATTAATAACAACAAATGGGGTAGCACCCACCCTTCGACTTCTAAAGCTTAAATATGTAGATTCAATCGCACCTGTCCAGACCTGTCTTGTGATTTTTAGGATTCCGTACATCAAATGGTCTGTCAACATCTTTTTTTTTTTTTCAGAAACGAGTTGAGGTATCTTGTTGATTTTTTTTTATTTAATTAACTTTATTATTACACATATCTTTATCTAAATCTATTCTATATTCTAATACTATTCTTATATACGCAAACCCTTTAACGGTCCAGCACTCGCAGCAAATTTTTACCGCTAATTGACGCAAAAAAGTTAACATAAGTTTTATAAAATTTGAATTTAGAATTTTTTTTTTATATTTATTTACATTTTAAATTTACAAGTGGCCAATATGAGTAGTTTTATACGAAAAATTTTTGATTTACGAGCTGAGTCATAAACTTAGTTGATGGGTATGGTAAAAGTCCGTATTATGAGACACATTTTCAGGTTGGTCGTACATTACCGCTATTATATAATCTGTTTAAGTCAAAAATACTATTTAAATCGTATCATACAATTGTCTTATGATTATTTAATTAATATAGCTAGTTTTTATTGAATGTTAATTTGTAAAAATAATATTAATAGCCTTTTATGAGAGGAACCTCTATGTCCCTATTTATGAGACACTTAAAAAGTAGATGTCCCCAATGTCTCATGATGTATGTCCCTATTTTTGAGACACTTTAGAAATCAATAAGACTGATTTTAAAATAACTATTTATTAATTTTAAATCACAATACTTATAAAATAGATAATAAACTTGAATCTGAAATAACAAATAATTAGTCTTTACTAAATTAAATGAGAAATAAATGAAAATTATAAAAATATTTAATTCACTTTTATTCTTTAATTTTCTTCTGCAGTTCTTTTACTTTGTCCATCAGTTTTTTCTTTTCTTCTTGTAACTTTTTTTTTATTACTTATAGGCGAACGCTTGACCTCAATCACACCTGGTGGAAGGTGAAGATGAGTCCGACGATGAAACGTGTTCACTTATTACCTATTCACTCTTCTCTTAAAGACTCCCAGGTCATAACATCGCGAAAATACTGCCTCTGGAAGCGTATTCCATTCTTTAGCCGTTCGCATGATGAATGTAGAAGCGAATCTTTTCGTGCTGATATAAGGAACATCCACCACATACGGATGTTATCCCACACGATGTCTAGTGGTTTCGCGGTGGAATGGTGATCCTTTTTATGCCAACACGCTCTCTGCTTCAGGACAGAGGAGTAAACATCTTTCATCACAGTTAAAAAAAATTGTAGGAGAAATATTACATACATTTTTACTTTCGAAATATACTCCAGACTTTTTAAACCACTCTTGCAATTCTACACAAGTGACAGCTGCTCTTGTAACACTCAAATGTTGGGGTTTCCTTATAGCTAATTCTGAATGACGTTTTCTAAACCCTTCATACCAGTGGCGACTAGGACGACTCTGTAAACGGAGTTTTTACAGCTAATTTTTGGACATATTTTTGAACACAATCCAATAACTCAGTTTTTGTTACAGGTGCTCCTATTGCAGCCCTGTCTAGTACCCATTTGACAATATCATCTTCTTCCTGAGACGATAAGACTGTTTCTGGTTTAGATTTTTTTTTATCTCATCTAGCCCAATACTTTTTTTCTGCCTAGAGTAGCCACAGATACTTCGAAGGCAACAGCTACTCTCCGTAATGATGACCCGGTATCTTTTATTGCTTTTAAAGCATTTTCTACATATATTGGGTCATATTTAAGTCTTTTATCAAGCACTTTTGAACACAACACTTTCTTTTTTGCTGATTGAGACGGCTGTTGTCCCCATTACTCCGATTTTCAATAATTTGTTTTTTGTTGTTCACTGTTGACACGTAACCTAAAATATCGAGAGATATGTCGATGGGGGGAGTCGAAGCTGCTCGCGTCCGTAGGCTTTACCCTAGTTTCCCTACACGTGACTCCTGGGTGGTGCTAAACGAGCAGCAGCGAGGTGGTAGGGCGTCGGTGCCCGCCTGGATCGCGACCACATTACATGGGTGTAAAGCCCGTCATAATGACCAGTTTCGGCTTGTCGCGTTTCGGGATCAGCTTGTGTATATCCAGTAGCTCATATACCTAGAGACCTTCAGTCGTGGTATATATGGGCTGACATGACGTTGGAGACTATCAATGGATTTTCATCCTTTGATAGTCGCTTTCGTTTTTGGATTACACTGTACTTACCATCAGGTACTCTGTAGTCACTATGTCGAGCCAGAGTAAAAAAAAAAATTTCACTAATTAATAAAAGTATAAAAAAACATATTTTAAATATTTCAATAATATCAAATAAAAAATTAAGAAAAAAAAACTTGCAAAATTAATGTTTTGATTTTAGGTTCAGTTTTGAAATTAACGTAATTAAATTGAAAATACTTACTCAGAAATAACTATTTGAAGTTATGCTGATAAATAATTTGTTATATTTAATCATTTTACTTTTTTAATACTAAAAATTATTGATATTTTAATTAAAAACGCATAACAGTACATTGTCTCATTAATGGGGACAATCATAAGACTTGATGTCCGTATTGAGTGATACGCGGTGTAAAGTGTTCCATATACCGGTACGTCTACGTTAACAAGTGTCGGTATTGTGAGACACTCAAAAATAAAATAATATTGCTATAAATTAACATAAATGCAAATAACATACAATATCTATAATTAATAAGCTTTTAGATTACACTTACATTATGTATATAAATATAATAAAATATATAATTTCATACAAGTAAAAAACTGTACAGTAGTTATCGTTCAACTCTTTTAAGCCACGGTTTTGAATACCAACAACAAACCTCATGCTTTTATAATTTTTTTTCAAAACATACAAGTAATAATTAACAATTAGACTTGTTAATTTCATTCAAAAATGATAAAATTATGTGTTTATTATATTTTTTAAAAGTATAATTTGGTATTCTTTTTATAAATGATTATAGTCACATTGTGTATCATAAATAGGGACAGTGTCCCATAATATGGACTTCTACCATAGATAATTTTGACGGCAACACTAAGGATGAGATTTATAGACGCTATTCCGACTTTGCTTAGCAAAGTGCTTGATAAATAAATTCGTTTAGACATAAAACTGAATATATAATAAGAACCCTAGTATAGCTAAAGTATTCGCAGAGCCTAATCCATGTTGACAAAATCGGTAACATAAATCCTTTAACATTCATTGAGTAATATAAATTGTAATGTTTTTAAAGTCTGGGCAAACTTAAAGTTGTGTCTATAAATCTCAGTCTTGCGTTAAGTAGCCTGAATTCAAAGGTTATAAAAAAATATATCTATAATAACATAATTTACAAATTTAAAAACGAATTGTGAAAGCGAATGCAAAAGTCCGATCCATTTCACCGACCTCATTTCACATCGAACGGAGTGCCGCGAACCGATTTATAAAACTTTTCACTTGAACGTAAAAAATTGGATCATATCGCACCCACCACGCCATCCATTTAGCCGGTCGGGGCATAAAGCTGAAGACACGACAACCCGCCATCAATCACTAGGAGACACTTTTATACGCTCCACACACGGCACTGACAATACTAGAGGTTTTTAAGAGCTTTTCAGGGATCCGCAAAAAGTACATGTGAACTTTGTAAGTGTAAAATTGTGTATCATATTAGCAAGTACACCTTTTTGTAGACCACAAAACTTTATTAAGCTCGTATATTTTTTGTCGGCGCTAATTGACATTAATATGAAAAATGTATTCAAAATTTTGTGTAGTCTATTCAGAACACATAACATTCAAAACAAGACCTCAAATGTTATACTGAGTGAAATTTATAGTCATCATCCTTGTCATTTCGGCCCCTCCGTCGTCCTTGCCGACCTGGACGTAGGAGAGGGGCCTACTCTAGGTTCTTCCCTCCCTACTGGATTAACGCCTGGTCGGCAGGCAACATTTTTAAGCCGACAGCACTATGCGATGTGTGTGCGCAACGCTTCAAGACAACGAAGTGAGCACATGTTGTGTATAGGGGCCTTTGATTACAACATTTCTGTTATGAACATGGAATTTTATGCTAATTATTGATACAGAATTGAAATTTTCTAAATTCGAAACAACTGCAATGTCGCTGTTTATTATGTAATTTTTATATTATGACATTATAGTCATTTTTCCGAAAAACTTCAATTCTGTCTCGGCAAACGGCATTAAACTCTATCTATCATCAGCCCGACTCCCTATTGGGATAGGGAAATAGAATGGAACGCCGCTTCTCTTTATTCTTGTAAACCTCTTTCCCTTCCTTAACACGTTCCCGCCGGCTCATTTTTTCATTTGATGCACCACCCGGCGGCGCGTAAATCTATGTCGCGCTTCATCTGGCGGCGCGCTAATTTCGCTTGTTCAGGCTTGCACGCGCTTCTTGTTTCTTCAGTAGTACATTGAATGCTTACTTTGCAAATTGTGTAACTCGTGTTGTTTTTATATCCCGATCAGAGATCTATGCCGGTAAAAATAACAAAAGGTGTTCAACAAATTACACAAAGAATAATAAATCAATAAGTTACAAATAAAATAATATTGAATTATTTTGTTAATTTTATCGATTTTAACCAACATTTATAATATTATAAGTTATTGAGCAAAAGTTATATTTATAATACGTTATTAAATATAACTTTTATTCAAAATAAACGTTTTTATATATGTACGTTAAATTATCAGTGTCTAATAGCACAATCGAATGCGAAACACCGGTAGTACACGACGCCCGATGGCACAATCAAGCGCGGGCCACCGGTGGTACACGCCGCCCGATGACACAATCAAGCGCGAGCCACCGGTGGTACACGCCGGCGTGAACGTGTTAATATTCTTTAGTCCCTTTATGCATTCTCGCCGAATCCGCGTACTTTTGACATTATCCTCCATCAGAACACTATTTAGTTTGTGTGGGTAAGTCTCGGTTGCTCTCGGCATATACTCCCACTTACATTAATATCTATCTTATCTTCTCATTATCTTATATATTATTATCTTCTAATGTTCATAAAAAAAAATCAAAAATGATATATTTAATCGATAGTATTACCGAAATAAAACCGAATACCTTCAGCTCTAAAAAGACAACAATTTCACCCGGGTGTAAGCTTTTCTGGTAACATGGGCCAATTGATAATATGGGCCAATCAATTCATAACTCATAACTAACCTCTGTAATATAACTAACCTGTATCATCAATTCATTTAACAAAACCATCGCGCTGTTTTATTATGACTATATGTTAAATTTATATGGTTTAGAAAGATATTCCTACATCATATGATTATACAAATAATTTCTAAATAGATACTTATAACGTGGTGCCAAATAGAAGAAATTAACGACAGTGAGGCTCTCACAAATACGATATTATTATGCCATCAACTGTACCGAGTCATATCAGATAGATATAACCGAAGAAATAAAGAACAGACGTATTTTTATCTTCTATGTTAATCTATTCCAAGATTCTGGTTTTCTTTTATAACTCTACCGTTTGATGTATTGGAAAACGGTTTCCACTGTCATATAAGTCACTCTTTGAAAATATTGTTCTTTGAAATATTACGTCAATAAATAACAGGACTACTGCTGATATCAAGAACTGTATTGTATGTAGTCTATGTTTTGTGGGCAGTCAAGATTTTCGAGACAAAGTTATAACCATAGACAGGCAAAATGTAATCAGATTAATGGAAATGATTAACGATTACATTTTACGTTTTTTACCATTAATATGATAATATTTTGCAGATCCCAGATTGTAAATCCCAGATTTTTTAAATTTATGATTTCTTAATGTTTTAAATAGATTTAATCATGATTACAGAGCAAGAAAATTAAAATTACGATTACATTTTGTAATCGTTCATCATTAATCAGATTACATTTTGCCCATCACTGGTTATAACTGTATCTTTGCTTACTCCAAAAAGGATATCGCATAATGATATATTATTTATACTAAAACGGTATTAACATAATCAGAAATCAAATATGCACATGTATGTAAATAGAAACGGCCGAAGCAATAAATATTTCTTTATCGTCCATCTTTGCGGATACTCGCAAGCGGCCAGGTAGTCTGTTATATTCTGTACCTTCATACTTGCACCGAAATTAGGTCGGCACTATTATACTACACTTTGGGCCAAATTTTTATTTATCCATATAGGTAAACGTATTATTGATGGTAAAAGTTCAACGCTTATATTATATTTTACACAACTAGATATCCTAAAAAACAAAACTAAAATACGTACGTCATAATTGGTGAAATCGATTTCTTATTTGTCACTACAATATGTAGTTATATATTAATAATAGAGATTCGCTGATTTATTATTATTTGTATTAGCGTCTAATAATAAAAAAATGGCCTTGAGATGGCTTCATGCTGAAACCCGTCAGTATACATGCCACCACAACCCACCATGAATGGGTCGAAATATAAAAGCAACATTAAAAAATAATAATTTATATCGACGTTGGTTCGACTACAGATTTGAAAAAAAAATTATCAAAGCTATCGATGGGTTTTTCTTAACTGTTGATAGTCGATGTCGTTTGTCGGACTGCATCATGCTTACTATCAGGTGTGGTGAAGTAACTTTGTCAAATCAGGATAAAAAAAAGCAAATATTAAGCAATTTGATGCTATGATTTTAGGCAAACTCTTTAACCACGCGATTCAGACCTCAACCATTTTCAATTAACGCAATTTCCGTATCTATCATAGTTATCTGAACAGTTGAGAGCAGTTTCATAACAAAAGCTTCAGAGCATAGTTCAAATTTATTCATATTCAAAACTTTATAAAACATCTATGAATACTGTTAAAATTATCATGACAGCGAATTGAAAACATTTTAACTAAATACTGTTCCATATTTTCCGATCTCGAGTCAGGTACAGTACCTACTCGGGGCGTGAAATGCTCTCAGTAACATTATTTTGATTTTAACTCCAACAACTCGTGAAATAAGTGCTTTGCAGCATTTTCGCAAACAGATTTGCTTTATCACAAGATCTAACTATATTTTATTAAAATGTTTGCCAAGTTGTAACAAGATACAATATCACTATTTTGTTTAGCCGTGGTGGCTGCCGGCAGAATAGAATAGCACCTCCCTCTTCTTTCTGAGTTGTCGTAAAAGGCGACTAAGGTATCTCTTTAACACCGCAATTCAACCAGGTGTTCACAGAAGGAAAACTCGATCAAACCTGCATCCTGCTCCCTCCCGATCGTACTGGTTCTCCTTTCCATCGGGCCTGAGGAAGCTCGGACGAGAGAGTGCTTTTCTGGCAGCGCGTCCAGTTATGCACTTAAATATCTCCTGCGCAATTGACTGTTTCCGAAAACTAAGCCATAATTTTCTTAATCGCCGTTGAAATAGTCGCCGTGGCCGAATCCGGCTAGGACATCATCATCATCATTTTGTTTAATAATAATATATCGTCATGCTATGTCCCTTTACGGGTGAAACAGAGATACATTAGTGGCTGTATCCAATTCGTACTTTTACAGCTGATCACTATTCTCAGGGCACTTAGAGATGACATTAACTATAAAATGCCATGCGAGTTCATAACGATGTTTCCCAGTCACCGTATAGCATGTGGTGACCAAGTCCTTACTTAATTTGAAAAAATATGGATGTCTATGCCGGGATCCAAACTTGCAACAATTCGTGGTTCCGTGCACGGATACTGATCTCTTATCCAATAAGCCACGATAGCCATTTATTTTACTTAACTACGAAATATACATACAAATATGTAATTTATAATCAAAGCATCTTCATTGTATTGTGTTTACACAGATTGACAGATGAATGTGCAATATGTTAAATGCACGACAATAATAATATATCATTACGGAATATCCATTTCGAGATGAGCATATTTATATTATTTTTGTACACACACATTGTATACCACATATTATTTATACGAAATACAATTACATCTCAAGTATTTTATTTAGATGGAATGAAAGTAAAACTTTTATTATCAATGATAGTTTTATTTTATTTTTTAGAAATATATTAATAAAAAGCGAAAGTATTTTTGTCATATAATACCTTTTCATTTCTTCTATCGGTACTTTAGGAATAATTCTTTTCGTTGAAGCTGCTTTAGTAGCAAATGGCGCGTATGTCATTAGGGGTCGAACGGACCCTATAGCTTCTAATATAAGTACAGAAACTAACGCTTAGCGAACACTTAACCCAGAAGCACTCTCGATTGAGTCCTTTTATACCTACATGACGTACAATTATACGTAAACATTACTTGTATATTTTACCGAGAGAGAGTACAATGTAAGAGTAATAGCATTATTCTTGCAAGGATTTTCAAATACAACTTTTTTTAAAATCAATAATTCGTTGCCTTTGTCATCAGTCAATAAATACCTAATAAAATCGTGCTACTTTTTAGATTCTATACTTAACACGATATTCTGGAAATATTTACTATTAACTGAATGGTGCCAAAACTAATGGTTTGTTTTAAAGAAGTTAATTTTCACAAAAAGAAACATTATCTTTCACTTACATGAAAAATTACATAAACAATATTAATTAAAAATCTGTAGTCTCAGAAAATTACAAACTGAAATAACACGCAAGAGTAGTTTACAGTATATATGTAGGTGTTCTTCGCCGGGTGCCGAAGAAGATGGCTCAGCCTTGCCCTTGGCACTCTGCAGGCGGGAGAAGGAACACCCCGGTTTAGTCGGTGCAAGTCCGAGACACCGGGGGGCGGCCCTCACTGGCCCCTGAACGTCCATTAGGGATATCCCCGGGGTTACCAAAAAAAGAAAAATGTATACATGTGTTCTATAACGCTGCAATCAAACTTCATAAGATCACAAAGCAAACTGTAAAAACTGTAAGAAAATGTGGCTGCGTGTTTTATAAATTACGTAAATGTGTGTATTTATTGTGTGTACAAGCGCTCATTATGGCCATCATAAGATATTTCTAAATAATGTTTAGTCTTAACTGCAATCTTCATATACTCTACGGCTGAGTTTTAAACAAAAAAAAGGCATTTGAGGCGATATTTTTTTCTTATCTGTTACAAAAACGGATGTCAAACAGAGTGCAATAAAACGCTCTGAAGCTTCGTTGATCCGCCGCTAATCGCGTGCAGGCTTTTCGCCAGCGCCGTTCACGCGATGGGCAGATAAGCTTCCTACATTTTACACAGCGATATTTGATCTCGATACTACGCGGCACATTTACTGTTAGAATTTCACATTCACACTTTTTTTTTCTTAAGTACTACGAGTATACTGTTACTGAATTAAAATTATTAATTTATATCCATGGCACATTTTCTCTCGAGCGCTTTAAATACTTCTACCTGAGATCTAGTGGAAATTTAGGGCGGCTTGTACTAACGAATTAATCTAGTTTAAGCTTGTATAAAACACTTATTAATTAAATTGGTTTGATTCCATCTTAATGATGATTTCAGTTTAAGAGTTGTTATAACTAGATTTTGATTTAGTGGAAGACAATAAGTACAGATCAGCGCTAAATAGCATTTTATATAACTCTAAACTAGATTTAATTTGTTAGTGCAAGCCGCCCTTAAAGATTTAGTTTGTGAATAACTTCAATAGCCAAATTATATGGAGTTCTAAATAGTCTTTAATGTCGTAAATTATTTTTAGAAATGTCGTAAATCAATCAGATGAGCCTCGATTCTAACGCAAATTGAAGCAATTCTTCCGTAAATCAATAAAAGAGCTTTCTACAGTAAGTAATACGACTAAGGTTTCTAATTCTTACTTCTCCCGTATCATCGGGCTGTGGAACAAGCATCCAGCCGGTGTATTCGTTTCCTCCTATAACATTGGATAATTCAAAAAGTGTGAAAAGGCCTTTGAGCAATCCGCTTGATGGCGACTACTGCCAACAAACAGCCTCCTGTTTCTTGACAGTTGAAGTCGGCTTTTGGATTGCGTTTGCATAGCATCAGGTGCAGTGTACTCATTATACCAAGGTAACTAAAAAGCGACTGGTTTATATAGGTCTATAAGAAGCATATTCCAATGAAGTAGAGATGTCTGGCAGCACGTACTTTCAACAGTACAACATTATGCCGTCAGAATTATTGCTCCTGTGAAACATGCTCGATCATTGGCTTGCTTACATCCCATAGAAACATAAAAAGTGTTATCTTTTTATGCTTGGAAACTTAATATATATTAATTTAAAATTTGGTTCAATTTAGTTTCTTCAAACCCCATTTCGGTAATTATTAGATTTTCAGTTGATACATTTATTAAATGCCCAAGTATAACAAGGTAATGCTTTTTATGCCTTTACGAGGTGCACACCACTGCGCTCGATATAAACCAGTCATATTGCTCGCCTGTTTTCGGTGCTTTGTAACTATAACACCATTAGCAATTTCATTTGATTTCCCCAGTAACTCAAAACGAATATTTAAAATGTAAAATTTGTCCCAAATACATTTTAAGTGCCTCGGGTCGGCTTTGTCAAGATAACTCAATTACGCTATCAACAATCTTTTTTATTATTTGATAAAGAACACCTAACGTTGGGTACCAAGGTAGCTAAGGAAAATATCAATCATAATTACAGTCAAATTTAAAATTGCATGCAACCTAAAATAATTATAACAACTTTTAAATTAACAAATAGCTTCCAAATTAATTTACAAAACTGTTATCGAGTAAATCAAGAAAATTGAGTTACTCTAAAAACTATTACATTTATTGACGCCGTTTTTCATTATTCTGTAGCACAAAGCGTATTTTTGGCTTAAGGTTCGCAAAAAACACTACATAGATCCCGAATTATCGCTGCTTGTATATTATAAGTAATTAAGTCTAAGCTCAATGTGAACACTGCCTAATGGTGAGCTGTGCACCGAGCACCCATGTTCCTAAGAAGACTCGAGAATACTTCAATACATATTGAGTCGTCATCATCGACAGTACATGTTCAGATCGCCATTGTACAGAGATAATAAGATTTAGTTTTCTTGTGCACTGGATGTCCTAAGTATGTACAATCTCTATATAAGATTGAACTTAGAAATTTATAAATCTACAATACATCACTTTTTTAATTAAGTATACTTACGGTATTTAGTAATTAGGACAAGCGGCGGTCATTTTAACTGAACATACCTGAAATAGGAACAATTATTGTTAAAAAAAAATACAAAAAAATATTTGATTACGCTCTATTGATAAGAGGGATTATATAATGTCCTGAGATCTTATTTGGTGACTTATAAAGATAGAAACAGATAACCTACAAAATATAAAAAATAATCTAGGCTAGTTTTTTTTTCGGTTGGTATAAACAATTTTTAAGTTTATAATTTTTGCCATATTAGGAAATTTATTTTTTTAATATTGATCCGACATAGCGCCTAGCTTACACAATTCTTGTTGGAAATCATGGTACAGGCCAAAAATTGATAAAAACTTTCAAGAGCAAAGAAAAACCTATCTATACGCGCAGTTGCCCGCATAAATGTCTTCGCGTCCTTCGTCTGAAGAGCTTTAAATCATAAGACGATAGGAATACGCTCGCTGGAAGACCGCTCCTCAAATCAATGACACGTCGAAGCTGACAGAGAACTCCTTACTTCTAATCGAAATTATAGTCACCATAAACTACAAAAAGTATAATACAAAAAGACAATACCTGTAGTATGTATTTATTTCTAATGTTTTAATGTAACAGAATATTCATTTAAGGTTATTTCACACTACATGCTTAGTATTCTAAGCGAAATGTTAAAATTATATTTCGTTGAGAATTTGTAATATTCCTTAAAACATGAATTCAATAGGGATCTACAATATTAAACTCATGAATTTATTAATGTTTATTTTAGCTGCGTATCGAAGGGCGATTTATATTCCCCATACATTTGTTAACGTAGCCACAAAATACACACCCGAAAGCTGCGATAAAATTCATACATTATGATTCCCCTATTTGGTTCCTGTCCGAATGACAAACATAAATAATTCAGCTCTATATTGCTACAAGCTTGCGCCCCTGTTTTTATATTGGATCGGGAAAATGCACTGGATCTGATAATAAACACAATTATATTCCAAAAACGTCAAGGGATGGGCATTTATTAAAAGTCGTCAAAGTGATTCTGGGTACAGCGTATACTGTAACAGAAAAACTACAAGAAAGTTTAAATCCTCTTTTCACCGTTAACTTCATCTTCAACCTGAAGAGATTGAAGACAGGCTCAGAATAAAAAAAATAGTTATAGTAAACTCCATCTTCTGTCATTCGAATTTTTGGCCTTAGATTATATTTTTGGCATAGCTATATTTTTATCAATAGTGAACTTTAAAAAAAAAAGTTACAAAACTTACTTTCTTTTAGAGAGATTTCGTGTTTTGTGCGAGAATCTTGTATTTCACGAAGAAATCAGAACAGTGGAAGTCAGTCAAATCGCTTACATTGTTGTTTTTTGTTTTTGTTGTCATTTGTGCGTTATTGACTTGTGATAAATATTGTATTCTTGTTCCAGGGCATAAATAAAAGTCTAATATAACTTATTGAAAATAAATAAATAATAATAAAATGCGCTGCTTTCTAATGTTAGTATATTTCTGTGGAAAATTAGTGAGTGACAATATCTATCAAAATTAAATATAATTCTAAGTAAAAAAAGAAATCAATGTCAAAAGAGGATTTATAACATAACTATATGTTTGTGTGGGTGAATTAATTAGCTCCCCACACAGCTAAATTAAACAAACGCTCAAATAGAATTAGGACACTTATTATACAAGAACTCTCCAGACAATAAACTGATATGTAACACGAGTTAGAAGTGGTGATTTGTCAGGCAGGCTCTCTAACAATGTACCCGAGAGCCCTGGGACCCCAATTAAGAGGCTCATTAAAATACTGAGGTCGTTTAAATTGCAAGGTCCAGCTATAACGTACAGACCTTTGTAACACAGATTTAACTGTGACACGTTTTTCGTCATAAAACTTGTTACAATCGAAAGTTTAATTAATGAAAATTATTGTTTGTAAAATTGTTTCAATGCAATAAAATATTGCACACGTATAGCCATTATTTCTAACAGAATATTAAAGAATTTTCTTATGTGATTTTATGATCAAAATAATCCAACACAAAAACAAGCAGAAACTTTAGGACATCAATTAAATTACGTCAATTTATATGTTTGTATTTGTAAGCATTCTTATTAATCTGTCCATCTTACCCTCCCTTCCCCTACATTCTTATATTATTCTTAGAGAATATCGTAATCAATTCCAATACGATTTGGAAAAGTATCAAAGAGAATTTCCCTTGTACCCATTATAGCCTATCAAGTATAAGTTGGCTACGATGGCGGCGCCTGCTGCCTTTTTTGTTTTGTCGTAAATGTGTTCTAGAAGTGCCAATTACTGTTCTTTTACATACATCTGTGAGAAAATCATGAACAAGATTATTAGAGTCATCAATGATATTGACTTTTCGTTCTCAAATTAACACAATAGGAAAAAAAATTAAGAACTGTCAAAATTAGTTCGTTACTATGGGCAGATGGCAAATTATTACTTGACAATCTACAATATTGAAAATAATATTAGAAATAACAAGAAAATCATGCATAGTTAGAAAATTTAATGTAAACAAAATACAAATTTAATATGTAAAAAATTACTTCCAATTACCCTTGTATTACATAATACATCAGTCCT
This sequence comes from Automeris io, assembly GCA_036320925.1. NCBI lineage: Eukaryota > Metazoa > Arthropoda > Insecta > Lepidoptera > Saturniidae > Automeris > Automeris io. The sequence goes on along the minus strand of JAUDJH010000030.1, from coordinate 773,118 downwards.
GATGCTTTGTGGGCGGAAGGGGGCAGTAGCTTAGGGCCTGATTAATGACAGAACGTACAAATCCACGGGGGCCGTGCACCGCGGGACCCCGAAATTTGGCCTTTGTATACTTATATTGCTTATCCATTTTATTATACAAGTACTTCTTTCGTGTTTACTGCGCATAAATGTAGATACTAAAAGATGCAGACGTGCCAATTGCCAAAAGATAGTAGACAACAGATAGTTTACAAGGTTGTAAAATAACTATCACGCTCACGTTGCAATAATTTTTAAGTAATAAAAAAGGAAGTTAAACCAAGAATGGAGAATATGAAAAGTAAGCTCGATAGTAAAATAAAAAAAATTGTCCATGTACTTACTTAGAGATTGCTTAAATGAGTTAACAATTGATAACTCAATTCTATCACATGGTTATCGATGAAGGAAAACATCGGGAGGTAGCTCGCATAGCATCTAATAGAAATGTTATGTATAAGGCTCAGATTTATAGACGTAGACATGTGTAGACAACTATAAGTTTGCATGACTTTACTAAAACATCACAATTTATATTACTCAATGGATGTCATTTGGCAAGTCACCGATTTTGTCAACATGGAATTGGTTCTGCGAATACTATGGCTATACTCAAGTTTCAATTATATATTCAATTTTTTGTCAACACGAATTTATTCTTTGAGAACTTTGCTAAGCAAAATCGAATAGCATCTATACATCTCAGCCTATGGGCCCTGAGAACGGCCCAGTAGATCACGTTGGGCACGACATATAAGCTCATGGTAGATACAGCCACTACTGCTCTCTGCTCACCCCGTAAGGGTAATAGCGTGACGATATATTAATATATTTATGTTTTGTTTTTAGCTTAAAATTCTGACGATACAATACTTGCAGCAGTATCTTATTGAGTTTAGCTGTTGTCAGTAATAGGAATTTGATACCAGGGTAAAAGAACCCGTCTTCAACCACACGAATGATTTTAAAGTGGAATTCCAAAATCGTATTTCAAAACGCATACGCTAGGAGTAGCAATCTCGGGCTTTCTTTGGACGCGACGTCGGCGAACGTGGTCCCTTCAAGTTGGCTTTGAAGTCCGTTCACACGTACCGTGAAGTTTTCTACAACTGTATGTTAATTCATATATCTAGGGAAGCCTTCAGTTGTGGTTTATTTGGACTGGCACGAGGACGTCGATTGTCAATGGATTCACATCCCGTACTTTCAGGTAAACGCTCTATAGAGCAAGTATAAAAAATATTTCAATCTGGACATATGAACAGACCTATCCGATCCCCCTTATGAAAGTACGTGATCGTACTCCAGTATTAGATTAGTAGCATTTTTACGAGGAAATTGATTTGGAGTTAACACGCATTGTGCGCCTCTCGTTTTATCTTTTTAAGAGTAGATTATATCGATAGGCTTTTTACTGCTAATATGTGATTTGAATCAGTTATTTGTTTTAATACTATCAAAGACTTGAAAAAATTATCCAGTGATCAAAGGTGAAAGGAAATGCTATAAGGAAGTCAATATGCGCTATGAATTACTTTCAAATCTTACTTTCCGCCATTGGCTAATAGGCTATAACTATTACGTTTATGACTAGAGATCCCGGTCTGTGCTAGTAATTATCATAAAATTAGATTTCCTCTTGACTAAACAGTATTTATTTCATAATCTCCCTTTATTGGCATAGAAAATATTGAAAACTTTAAAACGAAAATATACCTTGCTTTTTTATATTAGCTAGGCAAAGACTGGCTGAAATTTTAAAATGGGAACGTAAAAAATGTAACGCACCATGAAAAAGCGAGGATTTTGAATAATATGGATAGAAATTCTACTATAGAATGATTGTTGCAAATTGCGTTTAGAAATGTTGTAAATAAGATTACATAATTATAAAAAATGTAAAACTATATGTCCTGACATGAAAGTATAAAAAAAATAACAAAGTTTTTTATTTAGGTAGAAAACCTCGCCCGCTACAGTATTTTATTTGTGATGTGTATATGAATGCAATGACCGTCGTAGGGGCTCTTTCAGCCATTGTGTTTTGAGATTTGCTCGTCTATATCCAAGTATTTATTTATTTCTTCAAATTCGGCAGCACTATGTTTATACTTTTAATGTATTACTCTGCTGCAGGCGAAAGTAGTCTTTCTATCAAATGAGCAACAATGTTCTGGTGTAAGAAACTATTTTAAATTATTCCTAAGTCTTCTTCTTCTTATAGGGGCGGCACTGGTGATAGAGATAGAAAAGTCTATAAGAACCCTTCCTAATTAGTAGCCTTATATACTTTTACACGCCGTGGTGCCGTGGTGGCTGCCGGCAGAATAGAATAGCACCTCCCTCTTCTTGCTGAGGTGTCGTAAAAGGCGACTAAGGTATCTCTTTAACACCGCTATTCAACCAGGTGTTCAGAGAAGGAAAACTCGACCAAACCTGCATCCCGCTCCCTCCCGATCGTACTGGTTCTCCTTTCCATCGGGCCTGAGGGAGCTCGGACGAGAGAGTGCTTTTCTGGCTGCGCGTCCAGCTATGCACTTAAATATCTCCTGCGCAATTGACTGTTTCCGAAAACTGGACTAATCAGTGTTGAAACAGTCGCCGTGGCCGAATCCGGCTAGGACATCATCATCATCATACTTTTACATAAATAACGCAATAGTCGGCAGTGCAATAGCAATACTACTAGTTTAGTACTCTGCTTCTAGCGAAAGTAATTACTTTCCATCAGTTGAGCAGTTAGTTTTTGATATAAAAAAACTCTTTTTAAATATTCGTAAGTCTACATCTTATAAAATTCTTATTAGCTTTATCTTCTACAGGGGCTGCACTGATGACAGGGGTGGAAAAGACCCTGAGACCCCTTCCTAGTTAGTAGCCCTCTATACTTTTACATAAATAACGCGATGGCAACTATTTGATTAGAACGGAAAATAGCCCCTTTATTTGTAAATGCATTTTCGCAAATAGGATTTATTAGAGGTTTATATGATAAATGTTCAATAACGCAGTTTAATAAAAGTAAGGAAATTAAATATCTTGGTTCAGTTATTATTTATAGGGGAGTTCGGTTTGAATTAGATTTATTTGATAAATTTTTATTCATTCGCAACGATGTTTGTGTACAATGAAATGTAATATTAGATATTCATAAAAGAATCTTTTTATTTGGAATCGATTTTTTTTTTATATAGAACACAGATAATATCTAAATAAAATTTAGAGCATGCAAAGTATTTAGAAAAATTCAAAAAACTATTTGATTAATGGATACACATAGAATAAAGAATATTGAGTTCTCATGGTCAATTATACGCTTTGGCAGTAAACAGTGTGGTAAATTGTTGTTTCTTGTGCCTGTTAATTGAATACCTTTATAATAGGCTATAGGCATAGTGAATAAGAATTTATACAACATTTTGACGAAGTATGAGTTTATAAATGTATTTATGTACCACTGGACCCCACCTGATTCTCTTCAGGTGCATTTTACTGATGTAGGATAATAAACTAAATAAGTATTAGATATGTTGTAGCCAAATCAACTGGAAAATTATTTTATAGAATTCTTATTCTTCAATATATGTTCAACGCGGTTCTTCAAATAAACATTTTTTTTAACATATGAAAAGACTGCAATAAAATTAAATACTATGGGAAACTTATTACAATACATTAGAGAAAATCTCGTCCAAATTAATCAAGCCGTATCTAAGATTAAAGCGCACAAATACACATACAAAAATTCTAAGAATACGGTAATTGTTTTGATTTCTATTGCGTTAATAAATGCCCCTATAAAAGTTTTTTTCATTCAACGCCAACGCACAACACCAAACGATCGGTTACACTTTTATTATATGTATATATGTGTTGTGTGATTGTGTGCCGTGGTGGCTGCCGGCAGAATAGAATAGCACCCCCCTCTTCTTGCTGAGGTGTCGTAAAAGGCGACTAAGATATTTCTTTAACACCGTAATTCAACCAGGTGTTCAGAGAAGGAAAACCGGACCAAACCTGCATCCCGCTCCCTCCCGATCGTACTGGTTCTCTATTCCATCAGGCCTGAGGGAGCTCGGACGAGAGAGTGCTTTTCTGGCTGCGCATCCAGCTATGCACTTAAATATCTCCTGCGCAATTGACTGTTTCCGTAAACTGAACCTCGATTTTCTTAATCGGTGTTGAAACAGTCGCCGTGGCCGAATTCGGCTAGGACATCATCATCATCATATGTATATTGATTTAGGTTCACATCGGATTCTAGCAATTGCGACCCGGCGTCGGCTTCCAAGTCGCGATGTTCCTCTCTGTATTCATTTATATGTAAAGGGATCCAAATCGGTCGACTCGGTTGCGAATTTGACACGTCACCTGACATCGCTGCACATTCGCCTACATAGGACGCTTTGCATATAAATGTATACAGAGCGAACTGGCTGACACTGCTGAGTTGGTACTGTAACAATCAGACGGCGGCCTTTAACTATACTTTTAGTTTAAAAAATAAAACAAGGTTATATTACTAGATTTCGCCATATAAAAGTAAGTGCTGCGAACCTTAAATAATCATTTCACGAGGGTAAAATATATGAAAACATTCCCGGATCAAACTACGCTCGCTTATGATATTTTCAACGCTAACCTAACACCTAAGCAATTAAAGCCGGGCTTAGTAAAACCCCTCGATATTTCACGGTCCGTATGCTCGGGGCTAATAGCGAAGTGTGACGTCATTAAACAACATATGCGCCCTTGGACGCTCGAGGGTTGGGACACGCGGATATAATTGCCATTTGACGGTACGGCACCGTTATTGTGAGGAATTAGGAAAATTTCAATATATCACTATGGATATTGTCACGAAATGATACCTAAAGTTATGCAAGGAACTGTAAACGATTATTACAAGGCAGAGAAGTCCAAGTCAGAAACGTAATTGGTTGGACGACATCAAAAAATAAGATGGACTGAGCTTTCTTCTTTGAAGAATACAGCATAAAATTGCAGGAACTTTTGTTTATTGATTTCCTAAATTCAATACGAAGATGGCACTCTATGATGTTGAAGAACTGTAAAATATTATGCACTATTGGTAGATACACTGTCACTGATGACGGAAAAATGTTGAAATAAAAACTACGTAAAATAAATAACATAACCTATGTATCTCGTGTATTATGTTTTATGAATCTTAGAGGCAGGAGCTGCCCTAAAACTAGACACTTTGATATTATTAACGTCAGATACTTATAAAAGTAACAAAAATATATCGTAACGCTAAATTCCTTTCAGTGTGACCAGAAATCAATTTATAATTGTATTAAAAAATTTACAGTAAACTCACATATCAGACACATTTACCCTATCCCCTCAATGTTGTATATGTAAATATGAAGTGATGTAAATCTGCGTCATTTGTTTTAAAGCCTTGTATCTCTTTATATATATATATATATATTTATATATATATATAGCTACCTTTCTAGTGTTTTTAGGGTTATGTGTTAGGGTGTATGGAAACTATTAAGAGAATACATAGGCCGCTGACTTACATAGATTAAAGTATGAACTGTAAGAAATAGGGTAGCAACATTACAAGCGTTGAAGACAAAGAAGCGAAATATGCTCATTAAAGTAACCACAAATATTGTAGCAATAGCAAGGTCGTAGTTCGCCACGAACGAATAGTAGAAATAAGCTAGTAATTTCATATTAGAATAGCGGGCCTACTGTACCTTATAGCAATATTATTCATACTTTCACATTTTGAAACATTCTCAAAACGAGATGCCAAAGTATTGATTACAATACTGCTGTAAGCGATGTGGTAGATGCCAGCACAACAAATGTGTAACTATTTTTCCAGATTGCGTAGAAATGCGGACGTAGAAATTGGCAGAATCTCGTACACGTATCTACATACTATTCTATGTTATGAAGCAAACAAAAAACAGACCTTGTATTCCTAATTTGGGCCGTGAATTCTCCCTGAGGGAGCTTAACAATGAGCTGATATGAAATTGGCAGCGTTGAAGCGTAATTGCATTTTATTACAAATATTATGCCCTAAAGCGGCGTGTTGAGACCGGATTCGATGCTATGGGGAATTATCGTATACTGGCCTTTGTTGAGTCGCAACGGTACAATGAACAATTCAGATATTACTGCTTCCAGCTCTATCAAATGTACTCTTTGTTTGTAAATAACTGCCTTGAAGTCTAGGGAAGACAACTAAAGGGGACTTTGTTTGATGTAGTAAACATCAGTGTAAAGAAGGATTAAAAATGGATGAACGAGTGTGAGGCTTGTTCACATTATTTCGATTCCGATCAAGCATCCAAATAAAGAATAAAAATATGCAAAAGTCAAATATCCTAACAGTATATTATTTTCTGAAAAAGAGAAGAATATTTACGGAGTATCATCAATTTCTGATAAGAGCTATGAGATTTTTTTTTATTATTTATAATTTACCTAGATACAGCAACAGTTTCCTCTACAAAAGACGATTTATAAACAATTTTGTATTTAAAAGTTCATAAATATCATCCCCTGTTTTCTAGAATATTGCTTTAAAAATTGTTAGTAAACACTAATCTAAAAATATTACTTTAAATAGAATATGTATTTAGGAGAATTAATAAATACGAAGTACGTCGTTTTATTTTAGACGGGATTTTACAATACAACCACTGGTTTCACTCACGAAAGCCTCAACTATGAACTCCAATGCAAAGTGCATTAAAGATGGCATTAAATAGAACGCAGTAGATGGTAGCGGCAGATTATCTCACAACAAATATAGTTGGATATAGGAATCGATCTCATAGAATTTACTATATATACTATATAGTACTATATTTACTATATAGTAGTGCCCTCAACGCCACTGTCTCGAATATCACTTTAAGGGGTTAGAAAAGATCATATTTACAGACATCAGAAATTGCACAAGCACTGCTAAATACGACGAAAAAGTTAAGAAAAATTGGACATCATATAAATACTATTTAGCATTAGTTTAAAGCATGAAACAATAATAAAGCCTAACAAATATAAATGGACAAATTATTTAACATTACAAACAATTAATTTAACTTGGAATTCGTGCGATACTATTTGTGATGTAATACAGAAAACATAACTTTAAATACCGGTCTGCACGAATGGTGAGCCGCAATTTATTGGTCAATGACGGCGAAATGAGTTTGTTCAACATAATAACTATTGTATAAGTTATGTTTTGGTTTTGTTAGGAATCTCTGCTATTACAAAGTCATAATTTGGATGTTTGTTTAGGAATCATACAGAAACTACTGGTTTCGTTAGCATATTAAAAGTACTAAAGCGTATTTTTCAACTTAGAACTATAGATATGTTTGATCGAAAACTAGTGATTGAATTAGAAACCGAAAATATTATAGTTTGACCTCTCAGTAACACTGGTCAATATACAATAGGAGGTTCAGTAAAATGGTTTTACTCTGAATAGTTAAATTAGTATTTTACATGCACTAACTAAGGCTAGATGTTTTATTCTGTAGTTAAAAGATAAAGAATATTATAAATTTTAACTTTTTCCTTTTGTTCGAAGGATAGGAAGCTTATTAATTATACTTTCTAATCTGTAAGTATAAAAAATAATATACAATAGCAGTAATAATTATGAGCGTAAAGCCACGATTTGGATTGTGACAGTCGCTGCTCGGCTGCGGCGACCCTGCGCTGTCAGCTGTCAGGATCACGAACAAGTATCAAAATAACAAATATTAAAAAAAATATATATCATCACGCTATATCCCTTACGGGGCGAGCAGATATACTTTAGTGGTTGTATCCACTTTGTCCTTATGTCGTGCGCTCGTGCCCAACGTGACCAATAAGTAACGCAGCTGATCGCAGTTTTCAGGGAACTTACATATGATATTTCTATCAAATGCTATGCGGGTTTCCTCACGATGTATTTCTTTACCGGTGAGCACGAGGTGTCTAAATTCATACGTAATCTGGAATAACCCAGAGGTGCCAGGATCCGAACCTGCAACCGTTCGTATGAACGCGCACAGAAACCGGCTCATTACCTACTAGGCTACGACAACTACACTCAAAAAGGTTTTCTTTATATATCTCTAAGATGTCTGACGCCCTATAAGTAACAATCAACACAATATCACTAGATAAACAATTCTTTTATGTCCATTACAATAGTTTGGTAGCAAATATCTTTATTAATTTTGACACAACACCATCTGAGATACAATAGGAACTAACAAAATCGACCTAGATACTCAACTTACATTCGCTTTATCGCTGTTAGTATATCACTTCAGTACTCAAGGAAATGGGCGATAAAAAAGTAAACAGCCAACGATACGAGACGATCGTCCTTGAAATGGGAAAGTAGGTTTATTATTATTAATATTTTCTCCCTTCCTTTATTACTTCCAAAGTGGACATCAGTTGAGAAAATGTTTTTCGTAAACACGATACAAAAATTACGTCGTTGCTAATAAACGAACCAACCATATGTTTGAAACTTAAAAGTCGGAGTTTTAAAAAGAAACAAATTCAAAATATAATACAGGTGAAAATAATCTAAGAGTTCTAAAGATCCAATGCTCTATTCAGGCAGAAGACTTGAGAGAGACTTCTGCCCAAAGAAAAGACGATATGTAGACTGCCTGATAGGGATCCTGAGAAGTGGGTACTTTACACCCACTGTTCCCAAATAAGGCTCTTGTAGAACGCTTTTCATTCGCTGGGTCGTAGTAGAAAAACCGAATCTCCAGTCCGGCTTACAGCGAGTATTGAGACACTTCGGGTGTTTTTTAGCCAATATGAGTTTATAATATCCGGTCTAAAACGAAGGGTAGACGATCAGAAAACCGACTGTTTAATCAATAGCAGTTTGATAATGGCACGCTCAGTTCCCTCATACAGCAAGACAATGTAAAAAATAAAAAACTAATAGCCTTTGTAAAAAAATAACAGAGTACGTCAAAGGATACTCAAGTAAAATATATGCCACATTGCTAATTCTAAAGCTATTTTGAATATAAAGTTAAGAATTCGATCTTTCTTACTAATACGCTTATAAAAAATGTAGAAAAAAGCCTACTTTATCAAGCAAAGCAGTGACAAGAAAAGCTGATGATGGCAGTAATAGATTTAATTCGTTAAGATTGGAGCCGCGCCAGACTTGCTTCTGTGGGCAGATGAAACTATCTTTTTTACCTCGGCTTCGAAACGATGCCAAAAGTAAATCTCTTAGAAGTAGTTTTATAGTCTTGCTAATTTACTAAGTTTGCTCCCTTACATTTGTCGAATTACTGTGTGGATCTTCTGTTTTTTGGGGTTTGATTTGCACGATTCAAACATCTGTCCAAATCTTATTAAATCTCTTCTTTAAATTTGTTTCGCAAAATGACTTTCTTGTACAAAGGCGAAATTTACAAATCAATTGATTAAAAAAATTCGTTCTTATCAAACTATTTGCGTTAATTAACAATGATTTTTTCTCTAGTAAACTATTACGAAACAATTCAGCGATACAATGCTCATTTGCAAAGAGAAATGCATTATTTAAACTTTGTTACTACCTACAAGTAATTCGAAAAGTTTGATTAAAAAACCATCTAATGCATTAGTAATCAAAGACAGGACTGCTCAAATCTATTAATATCAAGGACTTGTTAATACGAACTGTACTGTTCAAGATATTATGGAAACATAAATGAGACTATTGAATAAATCATTTTTTACACTAATATAACAATTAAATAATTCACAATATATAAGAATTCTAATGTAGATTTGTAGAAATATTTCTTTAAAAATATTAGGTCCTTACATATGAAATTGGCGTTTTTCGTACTGGCCACTTTAATCACAAATTTCTCCTCTTTGGTAAGGAATTCCAAATTCAAATTTGTACAGCTATAGACTCATGTATTTGTGCTTCGATGATCATCATTCATTTGATTTTTTCTTCTGTTTTTTTCTGTTTGCGTCACTCATTTTACAATATGGAAAACTTAAAATATCGCATTATTTACGAGTACGAGTTCCGCCGTGGCACTAGTGCTGCGGAAACAACTCGAAGGGTGAATAATGTGTATGGCGGTCGTGTTGCAAAAGAAAACACAGTTCGTTTTTGGTTCCAACGTTTTCGTTCTGGAAATTTCGACCTGCAGAACAAGCTCCGTGGACGGCCTGAGACTCAAGTTGATAATGAAGAGTTGAAGGCTATTGTGGAAGCTGATCCATCGCAAACCACGTCCGAGTTAGCTGCAGGCTGCGATGTTAGTGATAAAACTGCTTTAATTCACTTGAAGCAAATTGGGAAGATTAAAAAGCTTGAAAGGTGGGTACCTCACGAATTGACTGAAGCAAACCGGCAAACGCGCGTCGACTGCTGCGTTACATTACTAAACCGGCACAATAATGAAGGTATTTTAAACCGAATCATTACCTGTGATGAAAAATGGGTTCTTTACGATAATCGGAAGCGCTCAGCGCAATGGTTGGATCCTGGCCAGCCAGCCAAATCCTGCCCCAAGCGAAAATTAACCCCAAAAAAGTTACTTGTAAGCGTTTGGTGGACTAGTGCCGGTATTGTTCATTACAGTTTTCTCAAATCTGGCCAGACTATTACGGCTGATGTCTATTGTCAGCAATTGCAAACCATGATGGAAAAGCTAGCGGCTAAACAACCTAGTCTGGTCAATCGCTCCACGCCACTGCTGCTTCACGACAACGCTAGACCACACACTGCGCAACAGACGGCTACTAAATTAGAAGAGCTTCAATTGGAAAGTCTAAGACATCCTCCGTACTCCCCAGACCTTGCTCCAACAGATTACCATTTTTTTCGAAATTTGGATAACTTCTTGCAAGGGAAAAAATTCAACTCCGATGGGGCAGTCCAAATCGCCTTCAAAGATTTTATTGATTCCCGTCCGACTGGTTTTTTTAGTAAAGGGATCAATGAACTACCTATGAGATGGCAAAAGTGCATAGAAAATAATGGTTCATACTTAGATTAATTAAATATATTATATTAAAAAATATTCGACTTTTTGTTCCTCCCATACAAAACGCCAATTTCATATGTAAGGACCTAATATTAGAGCTGTCAGGCGGCGCGTCAAGCTCGCGATCGAGGCAGCTGACAGCGGTGCGCAGCTGCCTACATGGGACTGTTTTCCATATAAATACATAGAAAGTGGTGTATTGTAACCTGCTAACCGCTGCTGAGTCGCTAAAACTGCCAAAACCCTAATCGCACCTTAAGAAATGAAAATAAATAACTAAATTAATTTAGAAAATATCCTAGCAGTGTCATGTGATAATAGTTCCACTTTATACAAATACAAAAGTTGTGATACTAAGATATTTGTGACCTTTATAGCTTCGCAATTCTAAAAATGGAACTGTCCGGTCCCCTAAGGGCCAAGAGGTTGTCTCTCCGATCCGTGATTGTAAGTCCAGGGTTATGGCACAGTTAACCCGATTTTCCAATGTTGCTCTACGCTCACAACGACAGATAATAAATATATTCAAGCAATTTTTCGGTAGAAGTACTTCTATTAAGTTAATAAATTGTCTTCAGATGTAAAAATGTTTCACATATAACGCTTGTCATTGCAGAAATTACTGTTCATAAGGCAGAGATGAACATATAATATACAAAAATAACCGGAACAAAAATTCATATAGTATAATATAGTAAATGTTAACGTTTGGAACTTTGGTTCTTATATAAACTACGAAACTATCCATCCGATTTAAAAAAAAAAAACTAACATAAATAAGGCACAACGTGGTTTCTACGCAAGCAAAGCCGCAGGTACAGCTAGCTGTTTATATAAATAGAAGATAATTTATGCCCGCATGTTTCAATTATACATTCAAAAATTATTAATAATGGAATCGTCGATCTGGTACATCAAAGAGAATTAATAAAGTACATTATATTTTAATTTCAGAATCTAAATACAGAATGTAAATCAATTTTGATTGGAATTGCAAAAACATTATACAAACAAGGCAAAATAAACGTCCAATCCCCGATTTTGCTCTAACGGTGTATACGTGAGTGACACCAATTTTCACTCCACATGACTCAGTAGCGATTTCGCAATAATATGATTTTTACGGGTCACAATCACGGTGCTTTTAGACGTGTACTTTTTTTATTAGATTTTTATGGTAAAATATAATGAGTGCTCAGTAAAAACTAAACGATTACAAAATATAGACCAAAGGCATGAAAATAATCGTGTTTTGTCTAATAATTAATTGGCAATAATATCGATTTTAATTATTTTGCTAAATTATCTGCCAGTTAAATCAACTTCAGAAATGCATTTATTTGGGACAAGTCTTTTAAAAGATCTCTTAAGTAGTTTTTGTTCCGAACAATGTCCCAATTCGCCAGGGATTCGTGTCTCTTGTATTTTTACACGCACTAAAACTTGGATAGTAAACGGTGGACGTAAAATAAAATAACATTGTATTGTTCATATTTCAATGTAAAATTTTTACATCGGGCATATTCTAGAAATTTTAGATGTCTATTATGACGCGATTTTGGCACGCTGCCTCTGCTCGATATGCCATCGATTTTAAAATTTATATACTGTTTGGTTTATAGTCTTTTTTACTATGTTATTCATTGTGCCAATTTGTACAAAGTATACGTCGAGGATTTTATCATGAACTTTCAATGTGGTCAAAAGCATTGCGTCACATCTTACAGCTGCCAGCCATTTTATATTATATATGTAATTTAAAATACTAATATATTAAATTTCATAGAAAATCGTACATATTTTTCATTAGATTCATGCAACTATATTTAGTATACTAAATATATTATAGTAAATATAATAGTATAGTAATTATAGTTATATAAGTAACTTATTCAAACCATATTAACTAAATAGGTTGTATTTCAGTAACGTAAATTAATTTAGTTTCGATCCTGGGATCTTTAGCTTCACAGCCAAAATTACTACGAGCTATACTATCAAATCATCAATTACCTACGAGATGTAAGAAACGATTAAGTACGATTAACGTTGACAGTATTGCGATGAGCAAAAACGTATTAAATTGGGTGAAAATAAAGTCTGTTTCCGACATCACGACACAGGAATCAAGCGGAGAGTTAATTTATTTTTGTTATCCAACACGCCCCAAGTTCGGTTTCATCTTCGCTTTTCACTATGAGGTTGAGGTCAAACGTGACCCAGTTTGAAATAAAGAACAACCAGTTCGTAATTGGGACTAATTAGCCTTAGTAATGGAAGCAAATAGAAAGTGAATTTTGCTTTTAACACAGTTGAAAGGCATTTTCCTTAGCATTGTTTAACTTTAAAACTAATTTAGTTTCTTATTCCTTAATTTTCATCCACAATATACAGACGGCGTTTCATCTGTCTCCGCTAATGGCATAAAATTTTCCGGTCAACCAATATTTTTCAATCATTTTCACCGAGTGACTACACATTTTTTTTTTAATTCTGCCTTTCTGCATTTATGTTGATTGGACGTATCTTCCATCCATATCTATTTTAAGCAGTCCGGTGTTTTGGTAAACCAATTTTCCTAATCCATACTCAATCCAAGGATTTAAGTGTCAATCACTTTTACCATGTTATTCGTATCAGTCTAACTTGATAGGTTCCTTGTCATATTTTGTACTAACTTAACAAAACTAAAGTAATCCAGCCAGGTAAGTAATTACCTCATCAGGAATATGAACGACTTTCCTCTATATACAATGGTTTATTTCTTGACGTTATACGTAGGAGCATGTCGCTATGGATATAATTATCGTAGAAATGAAACCTCTACCACTATATAATTTCGTTTAATCTGCAGTTAACAGAATTAAATAATGTTTGTGATTTAAATTGTAATGAAGTAAGGATTATATGTATAAAATCAATTACATCTGTTAATGTATTGCAAAGACAAGGTTTGACAATTTGACAGCCTGATAGCGCAACGGTAGTGACCCTGCCTGCAACGCTGAAGGTCCTGGGTTCGAGTCCCGGTAGCCACGAACTTTTCTATGGTGCATAGATTAGTTTGTCGAGAATCATAGATGTATATATGTATTTACTAGAGATGAAACGGAGGCAGTTTTATCGGAACCGAAGTCGGAGTTTTTATATTTGATTTATCGGAGTCGGAACCGAAGTCAGAATCGGAGTCGGAGGCAATGTCAGTCACAAGTGACGGTAGAATAAAATAGTTTTATTAAGGGAGACATAAAAACATTATTCAGTGAAACTTTTTCATTAGAAAGTAATAAATTTACAAATACACAGAAAATAAAAATTGCTGTTTCTTATTAACATTTTCCTATTAACAATGAACTAATTAAATCAAATTTGCTCCAGGATTGTTTTTGTGTTAATTTCTATTTTACTTAATTTCATGTAAATGTAAAATATAAAAATCTTTTAGTAATAAATTTAAATGTACATTTAATTTTTAATTTAATAATTATAATCATAATTTTTTAATCTAAATTTTTAAAAATTTGTTCTACAAATTAAGTAGCACTGATTATTTGATATTATGTTTCAACAACATATAAAATGAAATCGAATGAATTGATTACAACAGTGGTGGTGATCTCCGATGAATACTTCCGATAAGAAGGATTCGGAACCGAAGTCGGAACCGGAGGTGTAATAACAATCGGAAGTTCCGACTTATCGGAGTCGGAGTCGAAGCTCCGTAACATCCCTGGTATTTAAGTATACATCTTTCTCTAGTACCCATATGACGAGCGCAAGCTTACTTTGGGACTAGGACAATATATGTTATTGTACACAAAATATGAATATTATATTATTATAAAACAGTATTCACAGTAGTTATTGAAAGTATATCTACGACTACGGAGCATAAATATCGAATGGTTTAATAGAAAAGGAACTACAGAATGTCACATCAGTTTTGTGGACAGGCGAGTAAGTTTCGTGTGATAAATGGAATGGAGCGTTACATAAAAGGCTCATCAATAATAATGATGTTCATCAAGTAAATGGAGGGCTAACGTGGCTGCGGCGACATTACTTAAGAAATTAATATTGGATGCTGGCTTGACACATGGGATCAGTGAGACTTCAGTCACACGCCACTGCTGACGAATGACAGAATCTATTATTTAATCATGTTACCAGCTATTTATTAGCGTTTCAATGTAAACATATTATATTATTTTAGATTACGTAACTCGATTGTATTAGTTCCGCTATCTATATTACAGAAATAGGTTTAAATTCTAGTATCAAAAATCCTATCAAAAAGTTCTGATCTATTCTGATCAGCATTAACCAGGTAGGTCTACTATATGCCAAATAAGAAAGGATATATTTATTCTGTATACTCTTGTCTGTAACGGCATAAGCAGCCTAGAATAATTTATAACAGGAAACGTGTTTATAATAATGCAACTGTTAGCAATATAAACCGTTCAATGACTGGATTTGTGTGTTAATAACGAAGCTACAGTGAAGTACGATAATAATACTGAGAGCAATGCCATGAACCAATATCCGACTAAACATATCGCTTTAAATGCATCGGCAACAATAAACAAATTTTAATGTTGCAAGATATTATTTATATTCTATTGACCTATCAGTGAGAGGTCTCATAATTGTAAGTCAAAATTATATCAACAACTTGGTTGAATTTCAAAAACTTCTACAAAGAATGGAATTCCTAAATTGTACAAAGCCAATATAACAATACTACTCTCACATGTCTGCAGATAATTAAGTACAATTTGTATTATTAACTGAAACAATGTTGCAAGTTACAATTTTTATTCGGTCTGACATTTCTCAGTAGTCGGCCATTAGGGCAGGAGTGTCGCTGATTTGAATACCACCGCAATAGTAATGCAAATTTTTGCATATTCCACATAAGTGCATAGCGTTTATATTGTCACGGTACACGCTAAGGCCCGAATGGTTGTGGAAACTCCACATAACGTTTCATAAATGATTTATGTAACTGAAATGCTTTATACTGGTTAGGTATTTGGTCCGCGAATTTCATTACAAACTTCATAGAGCTTAATGTTTTTTCTCGTGTACTTGTAAGGTACATTGTTCAAGAGAATTTCCCTCCTCTCTATCGATTGATTAAATAAAATAGGACGTGTCTTTTTTTGTATTTTTGATTGTTTATATTTCATGTTGAGGTTATATTTACTAAAATCTTCAATTGTGGTTAGTATTTTTTTAAGTAGCACAACTCCTTTTAGAGCCATTTGATATTTAAAATATATAATGTGCTTTGGCTCTTTTGTTTGATCGTGCGACCATATTATTGTTCAAAATGAAAAATTTATTTCATTAAAATCAGTATATATTTTTAGTATTATATGTAAATGTTTATAAAAAGGAAACAATCAATATTATTCCAATAACTATTATGATTATTCTACTATACATAAGTACTGAAGTTATATTTGGCTTTGTTGTCGAAATCTTTCTTTTCCACGAACATAGCCGAGCCAAAGTGACGTCTTAGATGATTTATAGGGGAAGCCGAAAATTGATTGGCCAGTCTTTGCGAAGGGAAGCGTCCCAAGGAATAAAGAGAACTTTCATTTCCACAATAAACTGTACTTAAAAATAAAATAAACTGCATACTTTTGATGTTCTGAGAAATAATTATTTTTCCCATATTTAGGTTCATTTAGCTACGTATCACAGGTACCTAAAATCTACATTAAAGTACCTTATATAAAAACGTAAGCAGCTATGATAAAAATATTGTATGTAATACCACGCATAACAAGTTAACACGTGTAGCGCTTATCTATAAAAATATCGGTTCTTACTTTAAATGCTTGTACGACTGTGTAGCTGCGATTCTTAAGTTTAAACACAAGATAAATAAAAGAGTGGGTTCAAAAGATCTGTGATAGGTTTATTAAATGTTTTCCAACCCTTTGATGATTATATTTGCTAGACACTGTAAACATTCAGAATTCTAGATCGAAAGCCAAGTCAGATTTTTTTGCTTCTTTGATCTAAATCACCATAAATCTTGACATCAATCTTTTTTAGTCAAATTGAAATTTTGCAAAGTCGTATTTAGCCTAGAACTGAAACCAATATCGGCAGCTCTAACAAAATCCAAAGTAGGACTTTATAAAAGGCCACAAGATTTGTAAATTATTCGTATACTTGCCTTTTACTGTAACTCGATATAGCAGTTTAGCCAGTATAAGCCAGTAAAACGGTCAATTTATTATCCTCAACCATGAAGCAAAATTTGTATGGCACCCCGAACTTTATAAAAATTTGCCCGCAAAGAGCACATTAAAATTCATCAAGCGCTCTTTTCAAGTGATGAAGTAACGAACACGGTCATTGTGTAATTTTGTCGCTTTTAAAAATTATTTTTAGAGGCTTTCAGAATACATATGTCAGCTCCATCTTACCCTAAGGCAGCATTCACACGAGGCAATTTGAAAAAACATTTCACAAATCCAAACCATTGTTGGCAATGTTTAAATACAGACAGCCCATATCCTTCAATCCGTTAATAATAACATTGACTTAGTGCACTGAAGACCTAATAATCGAATATTTCCACTAACACAAAACATAATGTGACATTGTATGAACACTTCATCAATTAGTTCTAATATTTCGTCAACAATCCAACCGCCGTTTTTTATCCCAACTCGATACAGTGACTACAGCACACCTGATGGTAAGCATGGTGCAGTCAAAAAACGATAACGACTATCGACAGTTAAGTAAAACCCATCAGTAATCGCAGCGATCATACCGGCTTGCACAAATATCTCTTCACGTTACGCTTAGGATCCCATATCAAAAGATGGTAGAAACCCGCTCGCTGGAAGATCATTCCACAGTCCGATGACACGACAAAAGTGAGAGTTAGAGAATTAGTCTTAGCATAGTGCATTCAAACAAAAGAGATAAACGTCTAACTTCCAAGATCAGTCCGACACTATCATAAAAAACACTATTTACGTTCGCTATTCAGTGAATATCAATTCTGATTCCGATCTGTTCCACACACGCAACTGACATCGAAATGAAATATGGCTGCCAGTAATTGATCGACGATAAATGATTCCATGTAGACCTCGATCCTTAAGCTGGGTATAGACTTGTGAAATGTAACGTAACGTCATATTTTGTTGTGTTTAGTCGACCAAACAAGCATAATTGAGCGTTACATAAAATACTCAAAATGCCACACAAAGTTTGCACAAAGATCGCGACCCATATATACGAATATATTAAGCCGAAGACTTATTTGTAAAAATCAATGTCGTTACTATCTAAGCATCACTGTGTTTATATGCAGTGTTAACTCACCTAGAATGATACACTACATCTAAATATAGTATGTGTAAAGTAATGTAACTTTCGATTTTTGTGCGTGGACGACGTTATGAGCATTATTGTAACGCTCGAAATGTCGTCCACACACAAAAGTCGCGATACATTTAATGATATATTACGTTACACAAGTCTAGACCTGCCTTTAGAACAAAAGTCTATGAACTTATCGGGTTGAACTTAAGGGTCATTTTAGCGATCACACAAGGCGATGTAGGCAATCTTAGTTTTTTGTTATCTATCGACGGAATGACAAGCGCGATGCAGAATGCTTTTTCCCTGTTTTTTGTTAATGCTTCGTTAAGATGCTCTAAAACTGAACGGACGGGTTGGTATGAGAAAAAGGCGGACTATGCCTTTTCTGTCACGTCCGTTCGTTTAATGTTTCCAGCGAAAGTACAGGAACCGGTTGAAAGGCTAATAGATATTCGCAATTCTAAGCTTTATTTCTAACATTATAAGATCTTGTTTTTTGTTTTTTATTCTCAAGACACATTTTGCAATATCAACGTCAATGTGACATTTATATAGACCATTAAGTAAACGTTTTAGTCAATTAAAATACTCGTATATCCACATATAATCAATTTTTATTGTATCCTGGGGGAAAATCCTACATAGGACCATCAGGGACGCTGTGAGGGCAGCGACCCCGGTGTGTTAGACTCTTACTGACTAAAAACCCCCGGAGTGTCCCTCTGATTGCTCCACCCGGGCTTGGGAAGCCAAATTCGTCCAGACGCCCAGAGAACAAAAGGCCTTGTTAAGGCTACTTCTCTGGGATAAGGGTGAGAGTAGCATCTAATCATAAATATTAAAAAAAAAAATTCAAACATTTCTACAATTCTATGAATGATTATTAAAATCCGTTAAATTTGCATATTTAGACGAATTTTTAAAAATGTTGTTAATAATATTTTCAAAATAATAGAGATTTAGAAACGGTCTAATGTTTTTCCTTTTTTTTGGTTATAAAATATTTTTAATATAATATGTCATCATTTCGCATTCTTGTTTAGTGTTGACTAAAGTCTCCGACTGAAGGTCAATTTCTACTACAACTATCTTACAACTAGCTTCGGTTAGCCGAGCCGATTAATCTGCCATCACCATACGAAGGTTTAAAAATTCTATGGAATTTAGTTCAAAATTAACTTAAAACGAATAATAAAATCATTTTGATCAATGACCCTCATATGAAATTCAGTGAATTTATTTAAAAAAAGCATTTTCGAAACAAAATCCTGATTGCAATAAAACTAAACAAGACACATATGCTCTCGGACTCTGAGAAAGTTGGTACTTATATGGTATTTAAACTGTGCCGGGCTGTAGACTTAAGGGAGTCTGCTGCCCGGATGAGAGGGCTCCAGACGGGTGGGTCTTTTACACCCAGCACCTCCCAGCGAGGATGCCTTAACAAGTCTGTTCGCTCCCCGTGCTTTTCAATGAATTCGGATTCCCAGGCCTGAGTGGAGCGATTATAAGTACACCCCGGGAGTTTTCAGACAGTAGAGGCCTGACACATCGGGGTCGCTGCCCTCACAGCGGTTTTGATGGTCGTATGCAGGATTTTGCCCGTTTTACAATATATACATATATATACTTAGACTGTGGTAAACTTATGATATTCATAACAATATTGCAACTAAAATGAGCCAAAACACGACATATCTGCTTTATGTTTGTCTACGTAACCTTGAAGTATCACCATGGCTACTTAAAATATAACTACAATAAAAATACTGATTGAACTTTTGTAGAAACTACGATGAGTATCAAAAGCCATATAAGAACAGTAGTAATACAAAAAAAAGGGAACGTTTTTATAAAAACACAAAAATAAATTTTACCGAGAAATTTAAATAAAGGAAATTGCACTCGTTGTTATAAAAGGAACAGACAATTTCCGCGGAATACTTGAATACACATTATAATAAGATGAAAACCGTTTTTGTAATGTACTAAGTGTAAAACGGTATTCAGTTCGGCTTCACAGAATAAAACTTTAATGCATTTTATAGCTATTTCATTGTTTTATATCGTTTGTAAGGATAACCGGGATTATTATCGGATCCGGACTTTTATAACATTGAATATGTGATTGAAATGAAAAGCTAAGGATAAAACGAACCACAAATATGCTCTTAAATAGAACATCCAATTTTAACAATCTATCGCAAGTTGACGCGTCGTGAACTCCTGATTTTAATCACATTATAAGATTTCAGTGCCGTACTTATATAAATAACCATGAATGAGATTATATCCTATTAAAAAATATGATGCTTGTCTGTTATACACCCGATTCGTACTGAAATAGCCTTCTATATATAATTCCGAATTCCAGGTAATTGTATAACAAACAAAGAAATGGGTTTACCAAATACGATAAATATCTTTTGAGTTCGCTTTTTATGTTTATATTATATTTAGTATAAATAGCCTAATGAGCGGATTTCGAAAGATCACAGTGCCTTTATGGCAAACGAAAACAGACTTTCGATGTTGAACGATAGTTTTTACATAGTTTCTATCAACTTGCGGACTATTTAATCCTTCGAAACAAGCCTTACAACTCGATACAAAATCAATGCAATTTGCTGTGAAATAGAAAAATTGTTATTAAATCGTTTGCAGCTCGATGAGCTATCAAATTGCAACCAAGTTTATGCTGCATTTGTACAAAGTATACTTTAGTAGCAGAAATAAAACTCCCGTCCGTGCTAAGTGCTTGTGAAATATAAACCTAGAAACCATTCGAATAGCTCGTAATTTCAAACTTGTGAACACTTTTAAAAGAGCAAAAGGCTCGTTTCAAGTGCTTTTGATGGCGAAGCTTACGGGTGTTTCGCTAACCGCTTTGAAGCTTAATAAAAATGAAATACATTTATTGTTCGTTCTATTAGTTTAGGACAGAGGGTGAGCGCTATTTGAGCACTCAAAATTAGCGTTCCGATGAAAATCCTGTAAACCAAAATACCATCGTCGTTATCGAACGTTGCACGCAAAGCTTTTAGGGCATTACACGTATCTATACTTAAGAATAAGTCAACCATTAATACTAGGACTCGGAGACAATATTGCTACTTTGGTACAAAGCCCTTCATATTAACTTGCCTCGGTTAATCGCGATTCAATATCAGCTTGCAGAATAGTTCTCTTCGTAACGTCTTAAATTTGTGTCACAATAGTTGTAAACCCTTACTAAAAACATCATGGATATATTTAATAAATTATTATTAGTAGTTATTCTTGTGAATCGTTGATAAAGAAACAATTAACAACGGCAATTTCAAAGCATAATTAAACCAAACACGTTAAAATAAAAGTACAATAGACAAGTTTTCTTTACCTACAGAACTATTATCTGATGAGGCGTCTGGTCTGTTCAGATCAATGGCACCACATGTCATATGGTAGGTATTTCTGTATCAGGGTACGATGGGGCTGACATACGTACACATGTAAAAGTCCCCAAAAATTTGAATAAAAAAATCTAAAGTGCGATGCAATGGTTGAACACTACTTCTATCAAATTCCGTAAGTTACACGTACTCAGTACTTGTGTGTTGTAAATGTACACTGAAGAGTAGGCAAAGGTGTTGAGTAAATAGTGTGTGATATATAGTACGTAAAAGCGTATAATGCTTGTTTAGGAGTTAAAAAGGATAGGGAAAATAAATAAAAAGTATATTTAATGTTCAGTCGATCGTCATCGCATGTAAAAATAGCTATAATAAATACTAAATGTTTTCATCTAATCGGACTTAAACAAGGTTTCTTAAGTACTAAGTCAGACAAAGTCGAGAGTTGAACTACTAGTTTCAATATAAAATTATGTTATATTACTTCAATTTATGCCTTGCCCTCCATAAATGATATACTACTCCCACTGATTTTCTATCGCACAGTCCGACCGCATTTTCTATTCCTTACAATGTTAAATATTCAGATGTATGAGCAGGATGAACGTACAATAACCTGTAGGGTCGATAAGGGACAGCAATTATAGGGCACGTTGAATGACCTCGTTCGCATCTTCGGAGTGGCTCGGGTATTTCCGAGCCAAGGCAGCTGTATAAGGCTTATCTTCGGATCTTAGAACGCGGGCGCAACTTTTGTTTTTTTTTTTTAAGTTGGCAAAAGTATTATGTTATGATTGAATTTTATTCCTTTACTAGCAGTCCCGGCAGACCTTGTTCTGCCCTATTTGTCTATATTTTACAGTCAAAAACAAAGTTACATTAATTTTTTATGTTAATAGCTGCCCCGACAGATTTCGTTGTCAAAAGTTACTGGTCTGTCGCAGTCTAATAGAAATAAAATATGTAATAGATAATTTGCAAATTCACAGCGGAAAGGAAAACATCGTAACGAAACTAGCGTGTCTTCCAAAAGTGACTAGGTTAGATTTGAAAACGATGATTAGCTGCTTAACAAGTCATGTTAGTTCATGTTTTGATGTATCTCTGCTGAACCTAGAAAAAATGTAATGCGATAAATAATATTATCAACTGGACGAAGTTCAATCGGCAGAAAAACAAATACTCAAAGTAAATACGTTTTTAAGTAACATTGAAACCCTTTTTGTGTTTTAACTTTTACTAATTGAAAACGCTAAATTTACTCAACAATATTATAAACCTTAGAGGCTTTTACCCAATAACGGAGTCATTACAAATAATTTTATTATATATATTACTTAAACGTAACATTTGCATAATGTACTGTTATCACCTTTTTTTATTTAGTAAATAAAAAAAGTTTTAGGTTTACTAATAGTTATTATGGAAATTTAGTTGTGTTATTTATAGCTATTTTGTTTTTGTATGTAATTATTAAATAACGCTTTGTTATAATTTTATACTCATTATTATAGTAACGTTGGAGGAACAAATAATACATTTACAATTTTTCAGTCTTAAACCAACTGATTTAAATAAAAAAAATACAAAAAACTGTAGTATTGAAGAAAACTTGCTTATTCATATTAAAATATATTTTGATATTATATTTGTTTTGTTATTTTAAGTAATCAGCATTCGTACAATTGCTTGATTCCGGTCATGAACACAGTCCGCAAGTTCAAAAACTGTCATAGCGATTCGGTTCGGTTTTCTCGCTTCAGTATCAGCTTATGTTCCAATTGCTCAAATGCCTAGAGACCTTTTATTATATTATATTACTAGCTGTCCCGGCAAACCCTGTTCTGCCCTATTTCTCTAAAACAAAGTCACATTGTTTTTTTAGTGTTAATAGATTCCCCGTCAGATTTCATTCTGCCAAAACTTATTGGCCTGTCGGTTGTTTTTTGAAAATAGTTTGAAGGAACCTGGCCTTAATGCTATATGTATAAAAAAATTGACAAATATTTATACGTCACTCAATTGTTTTGCCTTCCCGGGACCCGTCCACTAACATTTAAACTTTATGGTGTTAAAGTTCAAATTGACTTTTAAATATTATTAAGAATTTTTTGTATGAGAATATAGAAAAGTGTTGTTTTTAGACTTTTTTAGACATTTTTTTTAATTTTTCTCTCCGTAATAACCTTCCCTAGACTTCAAAAAACACAACAAAAAAGAAATCAGCCAAATCGGTTCAGCCGTTCTCGAGTTTCGCGCTTATCAACAGATAGCTGATCCGGCAAACGTTGTTTTGCTATATAAGGTTTTGTAATATCTTCTAAGATGTTCATTGAAATTAAGTGATGTCAAAGACAGTTTTGTTCACAATTAATACTCTTAATCAACAACACATTTATTTGGATAAATATTAATGTTATTACGTTGATACAACTCTTAACAAATAATGCATTAATTTCGACCAAATTTGTTTACCATAAAAACGGTTCTAGTGACTTAATCTTAAAAGATAGACATATACTGTCGCGGACATTTTTTTAGATCATTTCAAGAGGAATAATTCTTTCTTACATATATTTTTGATATCTTGAACCGTTTTTGCAGCGCACGCAATGGAAGCTCTCAAGGATGAATAATTTTGCCCGTTTTTTTCACATTTTCCATTATTTCTTCGCTCCTAATAATTGCATCGTGATGTTATATAGCCTAAAGCCTTCCTCGATAAATGGTCTATTCAACTCAAAAAGAATTTTTCAATTCGAACCAGTAGTTCCTGAGATTAGCGCGTTCAAACAAACAAACAAACAAACAAACTCTTCAGCTTTATAATATTAGTAGGCTGACATGGCAACGATGAACGTCAATGGATTCCCGTCCCTTGGTAGTCGCTGACGTTATTGGACTACACTGTATTTTGCATCACGTGCGATGTAGTCACTTTGTCAAGCAAGGATCAAAGAAGTAAGCGCAGGACTTCAATCGCACCTGTTGCAAGGATAAAATGAGGCTGACGATGAATCGCACTGGATTATTTTCCACTTTGTAAATAGATAAATATGTGAAGGGGGTTATAACTTTATATTTAAGTAGTTTAATAACACTCGTAGCAAATTAATTACGCACTAAAAGGCAAACAATTAGGACTGATTTATTAGAATTCCGAAAAGGTCAGGTCAGTTTCTGGAAGTCTTGCTAACAGGCCATTACCAACTAACGATAACATTGTGGTAGGATACAAATAAATATTTGCAGACTAATAAACTTTTTTTTGTTTTGAGATATCCCTCAGAGGACCATCAGTAGCGCAGTTGATCACCGTTCTCAGTATATGTACACATAATATTTCTAACAGAAGCAATGCTGATATCCTCACGATTTTTATCTTCCCGGGTGAGCATGTTGTGCTTAAATCTGTACGTAATCTAGAAAAACCCAGAGGTACATACTGGGATTAAAACCTACTACCATTCGCATTGCTGCGCATGGAAACCAGTTCCTTATCCACTAAGCAAACGCAACTAATGCTTATTTTGTTTACTATTTATTTATTTAGTAATATTTATTGTATATAGTCACGCCAAAAGGCGCAACCCCAGAGCATTAGAATTAATAAAATGTTAACGCACCTAAACGCAAACGCCATCTGGCGACCACATTCACTTTACTTAAAAGTTCTCTCTTAAAACTTACAACATAGCATCGAATTCTTCTTTTCTGTCTTAATCGCATATAATTAATTCTAACTCGCTATACACATCGCAAATACTCAAACACCATACTCCACATCAGACCCATTGAAATACATACAGAGTGAGTAACTGTGAAGTACCTGACTACCGCCGCCAGCCGGTAAGTACTCTGATAATTGTCTCAATTATCGCAACTCCTTATTTTATAAAATCATCCCGCCAATGAAGGGGCATTTGTGCAACGGCATAAATACATTACTTATTTCGGCCCGCGTAGTATATGTGTTTGAGAATTGTGTTAGAATAAAAGATGATGTTGTTGTTTGTCGTACGTATAATTGATTTGAAAGAATTTACTACAAAATGACGGTTGGCAAGAAATCCCGTAAAACATAAAAAGTCGCAGATTGCAATTCTGCCACAATTAATTTGTCAGTGCGTGAACAATATGGTATATAAGAAAAAGCTATCGGCCCTAATTGAACACTAATTTCACTTAAGTAATGGTTTGAAAAGTGATTTTTTTTTGCTAATATTTAAAAAAATTAGACTAGCATTTGAAACTGAGATAGTCTGCAGAGAAAAAAAACTTTTTTTGTAACGACTGGTTATTATTAAAACTTTTACTTAGTCAAAATTGAATTCTAATAGATTAATTATTGAATAATTAGAAATTGATTTCTAATGAAGACTTTCCATCAGCTGGGATGTTGAAAATTAATCCAGCCAATAAAAAAAAACAGATAAGCGCGAGCTGGACTAGTGCAACGAGGGTTCCATACAAATAAACTACGAAAGTGCTGTATAGTGTTCTAACGGAAAGATAAACAAGATTTAGGAGCCAACTTAACTTTGACATTGGCAAACGGCTGTCCGTATTCAATTTCATTCAATATAGGCAGCGGATCTTTTACCAATTACGAATACATGTATAATCGCAAAAAACCTATTTTTTGTAATGTAACTACCAATTTGGAGTTTTTCAGATGTGTTCCTGTATTTGTTATATTAGACCTTGCTCCTTTCCCTGCCAGCAGTGGTGTCGGCTATGCTGGCAGGGTATGTCAATTGGAGGGCCGTGGCCTCCTTCTGTGAGGATGTTATGTCCCAGAAGGAGGCTGCAGAGCGAGAGCGGAAAAAGGCCGCTCGAAGAAGGAGCCAGGGTGCCGGCAACCGCCCTGGTGCATCAGTCCCAGCCGATCGGTCGATCCACGACCAGTTGGCTGATGTGTTTGGGGTCGTGGCCGCTCAGGGTGGGGGCCCTGAGCGACTGGTTAGCGACCCTCGGGAAGTAGGCAGAGCATTGTGACCTGCTCTGCCTAAATACAACGAGCAGTATCGGGGAAGGCAACAACTTCCCCCGAGTTCGTGCCCACTGGGCGCGGCGCGACGGAGCTGCGGCGAATTGATTACAGGACCCGCAGTCCCCGCCAATGCGCAGAAGTAGTCACCTTGGGGTTTTTAGTCGGTATAAGTCCGACACACCTCGGCTGCGCAACCCCCCTGTGCAGCCGAGACGGTCCTATGAGGATTTTCCCTAAGTAAAAAAAAAAAGACTTTACTCCTTAGCAGATTTTGATGATTATACGTGAACGTAAACCCTGCAGGGTTTGTTTCCCTTGCGAAAATGACATTAACAGGCACATAATTTTAATGCATCGATTTTGAAGTAAGACTTCTTTAGATTTCAATATTTGATATTAATTTCAACTTGACACTTCCATCCACGCATTTCTAAGAAAAACTGTCTTAACCGATAGACAACAAAGTAACCATATCAGGGTTCCGTTTTTAGTTTTGAGCTATGGAACACTGAAAGTGCACTCATAAACAGCATTTTTAATTTAAAACGTGTTACAAAACAAAAACTGTCATAGTCTTCATGCTTTAACGAGTCTGCCTCAGCTGTCATTGTGTCAATGACCTCATTACTGACGAATGATGGATGTATTCATCCGTTAAAAGACTTGCCCATTAGCAGAGCGCGCTGGCTATTAAAGCAAGTACGCTGTTCCAGTCATTTATCTAGGTAAGAGTGTAAATGAGCGTTTTTAGGAAACAACTGTACCCGTACTTTTAATAGATGTTGTTACTGAAATGATGTTAGCAAATGCACTGTGATAAATTCCGTACATAATTATGAATTGTTATTTAATTGCAAATCGTCATAGTAAATACTAGCTGTGATTACACGGCGTTCTCCGGGTAGAAATAATTAACCCTCTTGGAGAATTATTTTCCAAAAACACTGAAATATTTTTTATATTATTAAATGTTGATTTTCACTAGTTATACTTTAAAGTTGACGGATTTTAAACTTTTGACACCTATTTCACTTCTTTGGGGGTGTATTAGAAAAACATCTGATAATGTAACAAATTCGCTACATGGAGTGATCTCCAATATTTTCCTAGCGTTATTCTATGAAATCTTCATATTTAAAACTTATAAATTACGACTTGTTATAGTAATTTGTATTGTAAAGAGATTCCCTGACATAGCTTAGTATGACATAGTAAATTTAAGAAATTAATAATACTCAGTAGTCCCATGAAAATAAAATAAATAACTGTATTTAAAAAATGTGGTATAATAAATAAAAACATCAAAAATCTAGTAATAATGAGATATTAATATGTGGTAACAATATAACAGTACACAAAATTACATTGATTTCACCGTACTGTCTATTTACTCGAGTATGCACCAGTCCGCACCATGGCGTTGAAGGAAAAATTGGCGGGAAACGAAGGATTTCCCTTGTATATGAAATATTATTATCTATTCTGTGGTATAACTGTGGTTGTTATTTTTTATCGGATAAAAAGGTTATATCATGACATTAAAAATGACGCATCGATTCTTAAGCTTGCTTTAAATTATTTTAAATGTCATTTCAAGGAAATCAGTAGTCGGAAATGAGAGCAGCTTTAACGTTTCTTTAATTTAACATAAAGGTTAAATCCTTTTTACGACGCAAATTTTAAAGTTGAAGATTTATTTTTGATAACTTTAAAAGATGAACAATTTGTGTCTTAAAGTTAATTAAAAGTGGACAGCTGATTATCATTATGTTCATTGATAAATTGGTGATTTCACTATACTTTTTAAAAAGGAAATTATATTTTTTTTTTACTAAAGTTGTATCTCAATACACAGTCTTGCAGCTCTAACTTTATTGGTATCGACGTTACATAGCAACTTGAACATCGTATCTGAAACATTTACGAACTGAATTTATAAAAAATCCAACCTATCTTTCACCTGCAACCCAAACCGGACTGGTATTCCAAACTTGTAGACCTTATAGTATCAAAAATTTCGCAATGACCATGTGAGTCAGTGAGTGAATTACCCTTTTATATACATTATATAGATTAAGGTTTTAAGCGCACCTCGCTCTTCAAGATTGAACAAGAAATATTATTATCTACATCTGCATGTTCCTCGTACGAGGTTATTACTCAACATATTTTCTCTCATCTCGCTATAAATTTAAATCTTCGCTTGGTTACCTCGAAATTATAATCCGAGCACACACACGTATGCAAGAAGAGCGCTCTTTTGGATAGAGCCCAAAATTTAGCCAGAATTTCTTTATTAATAAAAATATCAAACTTATTTGGAATAAAATGTGTATATTTCTGTAAGACAGACATTTCTTCGGTCTTAAATAAAATTATTATATCTAGGTATTAAAATTAAAATGATATTTAAAAACAACTACTGGTTTTATGAAGTCTTTTTTTTATTTTTTTTACTTGGGGAAAATCCTCCTAGGATCGTCTCAGCCACACAGGGGGGTTGCATGACCGAGGTGTGTTGGGCTTGTACCAACTAAAATCCCCAAGGTGACTACTTCTGCGCATTGGCGGGGACTGCGGGTCCTGTAATCAATTCAACACAGCCCCGTCGCGCCGCGCCCGCTCGGCACACACTCGCGGGAAGTTGTTGCCTTCCCCGATACTGCACGTTGTATTTAGGCAGAGCAAGTCACAATGCTCTGCCGACTGCTCGAGGGGTCACTAACCAGTTGCACAGGGTCCCCACCCTGCGCAGCCACGACCCCAAAGATATCAGCCAACCGGTCGTGAATCGACTGATCGGCTGGGCCTTCTGCCGCACTCGCTCTGCGGCCTCCTTTTGGTTTTATGTTGTCTAGCCTGAGCCATCTTTCGATAAGTTGTCGGGTCATTTAAATAATTTCTAGACGTAGTTTATATGTATACATACATCAACAAACAGCTTATAAGTTCTAGAAATCATTATAATGTTCACTTTTAGTCAATATTCATCTGATTTTTTTTATATACTGGCTCGACAATGTGACTACATAGTACCTGATGGAAAGGACAGTGTAGTCCAAGAGCTGCAACGACCGCTAAAAGAAGAAAAATCTATGGGACATTAGGTCTATATTTTTAGATTTACGATGTTATTACTTACATATAATTACTCTAAATTCCTGATCCTTTCCAAACTAATAAGTAAATATTTAAAAACAGGGATACAACATAAATACATTCCTATATTAGCAATTAAGAAATAACTGTATTTTATATAACGTCTTGTAATTTATTTACATCTTATAAAATAAAAAAGTTATATAAGAAATTTATAAACATTTATTTATAAAATCTTAAGTAATTTAAAATTATTTTCATAGATCCAAATTTTACAACCTTTACTCAGAATCTATATTAATATTATAAAGCTGAAGAGTTTGTTTGTTTGTTTGAACGCGCTAATCTCAGGAACTACTGGTGCGAATTGAAAAATTATTTTTGTGTTGAATAGACCATTTATCGAGGAAGGCTTTAGGCTATATAACATCACGATACAACTATTAGGAGCGAAGAAATTATGGAAAATGTGAAAGAAACGGGGAATATTATCCATCCTTGAGGGCTTCCATTGCGTGCGCTGCGAAAACGGTTCAAGATACCATAAATATGAGTATGAAAGAATTATTCCTCTTAAAATGATCTAAAAAAATGTCCTGGACAGTATATGTCTATCTTTTAAGATTAAGTCACTAGAACCGTTTTTATAGTAATAAAATTTGGTCGAAATTAATGCATCATTTGTTAAGAATTGTATCAACGTAATAATATTGATCTTTATCCAAATAAATGTGTTGTTGATTAAGAGTATTTAATTGTGAACAAAATTGTCTTTGACATCACTTAATTTCAATGAACATCTTAGAAGATATTACAAAACCTTATATAGCAAAACAACGTTTGCCGGATCAGCTAGTATATTATATAACTGTGCCCTGAGAATAGTGATCAGCTGTGCTTATACTGGTTTCACGGTGGGCACGACACAAAAGCGTCGTTGAAATAGCTACTTCGTCGTTGAATAGTATATTCATTATATATTTTATAATACAACAACGTGAAATAATACAAAATTTACTTTACCCTAAGTCACTGCATATCCTGCTTAGCTAAAGAACATCAAAGTGATATTCAGGTCTACATTATGTAAACTCCCTCTGACATCGCAAGATAGTTAAGCCCATTATGAACGGAGCGCCTCTGTTACGGATTGGCATAGTTCGCAGCCATTTAATATCATCTTCCTGAGATAAACCACCTTACTTACAATTTAAACTTAGTCTGCTTAATTTATCTAAATTATATATATTTATATTACATGAACTAAGTGACTACAGTGCAGCTGATTATAAGTACAGTGTAGTCTAAAAATGAAAGCGACTATAAAGAACGAAAATCTATTGAGTTTCCAACATCATGTCAGCCTGCATATACCACGACTGAAAGTCTCTAGGTATATGCGTCACTGGAAATACGCAAGGTGAACCCGAACGAGACAGGCCAAAGGGAGTTGCTAAGACAGTCTTTACACTGGTGTATGGTGTACGAGTATGACCTAGTTCGGGCCATCGCCTACTACCACAAAAAATTGACTTGTTTTGACAGACAAATCACCGTAAAACTGAAAAACTACTGAAGCTAGAATCAAGGAAAATCATGAAGATTCACATTGGGTTCTTTTTGTAACGCATGAACTCGCAAAATTTTTTAATATTTTAGACTATATATTTACCCCTATGGAGGCGAAATATGGTTAAAACACTAATTAAATATCCATCTATTTTAAAGTAATAATTATTTAGCTTTTTGATTAGAAATATAATTTTTTCGAAGTTTTTGGAACATGATCCCTTCAAAGAGGTAAAATAAAAAATTAAAATTTCTTTGGAAATTCGCCTATTGTGTTTGTTACCCGGGCATGGCCTGGTTACTGTAGCTTATAGTATTATACTTTTAATTTGTAACACGTGGCATAATATTAACCGCACAAATCTTTATTTACACTATTTTTCATTATTCACTGTCATTACTCTATGATTCTTATGGAGGTTACTCCTGTATATAGTGATTTTTATTACAGATACTTGAGGTCAATTCCTCGACGTAACATTTTATCATCAAGATGCGCTAAATTTCAGATATGAATGGGATTTGACTGCGCTATCAAGATATCAAGTGATTTACGTTATATCAATGCCATATTTGGATTTTTGACTAGCGTTGTCGCTGATAGAATGTTACGTCACGAATGTTTTCAAATCCTTCAAAGAATTCCATGAGGATCAATTCGAGCTCAATATTTTGCATAAATATATAATAAATATAAAATATACCTATTGTCATAACATCGAATCACACTAACTTAGGCTGGCGCCTTTACGGCGTATGGCGTCTAGATTGTAATGATATTTACGAAAAAAATCCCGACAACTACTGGTTTAGTTACCAAATTTACAACTATACACTACGGATTTTAAAAAACTGGACATATTTGAAACAATTCATGTTAAAAAAACTTTTTATTGAAATATTTGTTTTTTGCTTTATTGTGAGTTTATATCAACATCATGTCAACCATAAGACATCCACTGTTGGATAAATGTCCAACAAACATTTTCCAAAACGAGTGGTTGGAACCAGCTGGCATTCAGCGCCGTCCTGCGATCTGGATTAGGTCGTATTAGGTCGTGTATCTACGTTGTAGATGGACGTCCCACATTACGCTTTCCTACAACTTTCCTGCCCTATCGGTCACCCGCTTTTCAAACTATATGTGCTGCCCATTGCCACTTGAGATTGCTAATGCTATGGCTGTTATAATCTCTTATAATTGGAGTGCCCGATGATGGGAGTATCAGTAGTGTTCTGTATATAAAAAAATATGTACACAAGGTTACAAAATCCCTTAAAATAAACTGTAACGTTTATATTTCTAAATTGTAGTCGATGTAAATATACAAATGACACCGTCTTACATGAACCGACAAGTAAAATGTCAGAAATAAAAACCGATTTTAATATCTGAGAGCCTTATGCAAAGTACGTGAAAGAGAATCACGAACAAAGCGAAAATCCAAATTCAACGAGACGGCATGCAACACTAGCAAAGCAGAATAAAGGAATGCAATACCCAAGGTGTCCCTCTCGACCGCACGTAGGTCACGTACTAAATAAACTTGCAATGTTTCAGTTCAGATTCTGTTCAACTTTGTATCAAACTATTGTGAAACATTTAAAGTTGTGACATCGTGGAATTTATTGTAAATTAAACTTGTAACGGGGTAGTGTCGCTTACTGTTTAGTTGTTTATTTGTTTATCCTTTGCTAACAATAAAACGGAAAAGTTTCTAGTTATTTTACCTTTGCGTAAGGCACTGTTCGAATAAATATTATGATAATATTAATTGTTCATTATATTTAAATAGAATATGGATTTCAGTTGTGACAAAATGTATTTAACAAAGCCCAGTTACTAACAAATAGTATGTTTGATCGGCAAGGACAATAAAAAAGTTGGAACTTAATATTACTCACAATAAAAGGTTTTTAACACTAGATTTACCGGAGCGGTTAAAGCGACCGGTCTTTATATTTGCTTCAGAATATTTTTCTTTTATAATATTTAATTATTCCTATAAATAACATGACTCTTATTGATACAAATTAGTAATAAATATTATGGATTTAATTTTATTTAAAACACAGCAAAATATCTACTATGTTATTTGTAAAATATGTATAAGGTGTTCGTCGGCATATCTAGTGTTATGGATCTTTGTGAGGACTCTGCGTGGTACTACCATACCAACAGCAGCGAGTCTATGACAATTTTTTGACCACTATATGGCTTGTAGCTGAGTATGGACTAAGAAGAGACTTTTGCTAAACTAGATAGAATTACTCGCTTCAGCCAGTCCCATTTTAATATTAGCCTTTGTACATTGTGTACATTATTATTTGGTAGAAATTCGACCAGAGAAATTATGAAACAATTATAAACGACAATTTCATGACACCTCGTTAATAAAACAAAAAAAAATTAAGGTATTGATTGTATATTGTTAATAATGGAATCGAGTTGTGGAGCTTTTCTACTTGAATAAATCACTAATATACTACATACATACTACACCATTTGGCTTCCAATGCCCGGGTGGAGCAATCAGAGGGACACCCCGCGGGTTTTTAGTTTGTAGGAGTCTGACACACTGGTGTCGCTGCCCTCACAGCGTCCTTGATGGTCCTATGTAGGATTTTTCCCGGGTTACAAAAAAAATCATACATACTACTTACTTCTTCACCATATGTATTTGCACTATTAGATCCTTTATATAATATTATTCACTATATATTTCTGCCTAATTTAATACGTTATTCCTTTTACGTCCCAAAAATCCTAATGCCTAAAAAAATCTCTCTATAATTTTCACACAAAAGCGATTTTTTCCTCCGTTCTATGTCAGAAACATACATTTTTCCTTAACGGCCATTACTTATTCGCACCACAGATAATGCAACCTAATCCGATCACCTCCTTACACACATATCTATTACATTACATATTAATGTGTGATTCGGACCCTGCCCTGCAGCGGCGACCTAGCAGAGCACTGACAGCGTTACAGTCGCCTTCATCCATATACAATGTACGCAGAGCGGTACATCGCGGGCTGATAGCCACTGTTGATTAACCACTACCAAACGCCTGCCTGGCTCCGAATCGCACCTTTAAAATTATTATTTTATTATTTAAAGTAACAGCCATCTATAGTTCTTTTTTTTTGTTAACCCGGTGGAAATCCCTTCTGATATCAGGGGAGTAGTGAGGGCCACTCCCCTGGTGTGTCGGACTTGCACCGACTGAAACCACTGGGGTGCCAACTATATCCTCTCTTGGCCTTCGCCGGGCCTGGATATCCGTATACTTCCTACGGACCCGGCGAGCATAATGCATATATTATACACGGTGACACACACATACATATAATTGTATTATAATTATATTGTTTACATTCATTACAAAAAGAATACCTTTTTTTTTCGAACAGGATATGAGTTGGTGGCTGGGATAGACCTAAAACCACAACTAAACTGAGCGATAGGGCACCTGTTGGTACGATCCTTGACTTGGGCCGCCAGTCAAAATGCAAAACCTAACGGTGATCTACTAGCGTTTCGGAAGCGACTACCTTGAGAAGAAACGCCAAAAGAAACTCGAGGCTGCGTCGGAGTGGAAGATTCCGTATATTGTTAAGTTCACATGTAAGTGAACTGTGTCTTAACGAAAATAAAGTACTTTAAGCCTAAAAAACCTAAGTAGCTGGAAATGCATTATAAGTACGTTACTTTGCTTAGTTGGTTACATTAAACATTATATTTAACACGTTGAACGCCGTGGGGGTCACCGGTGACCCCAGTGAAATTTCCGTTTGGGCCGGGGAGGGTGCACCGGTGACCCCCAGCTAAAAAATGTGATAAAACGCAGATTTATAACACTAGAAATAATAAGAAAAACATATTTCGAAATAGTATTTATTGTAGAATAAAGAGATTGAAACGGCCTGCACGGGAAGTATTGAGAAAAAGGGCTGGCGTTCAACGTGCTAAGAACATTGTCAAAATTAATCATAACATTAAGCAATTTAAAAAAGAAATTAAGTTAACATTGATTAAATTTTAAAGAAACTATTTTCGAAAGATTCCATTAAAAATAAGAATTTAAAGCACCGCATTAGCGAGTTAACAATTTTCAATTTGTCAAAAAGATGTATTGTGAAACAACACGCGAACGCTATCACGGTACGTCAATGGCAATCTTTATTGGCTCAGAACTGTAGAAAAACAACCCTGTTTATTTTAAAGCCTGGAAGGCTCAATAAACATTCCGCTTTTGAATTTTTCTCTATAAAATGTTCGATCACGATCATTGTTTATATTTACTGTTGCATGAAAGACTTCTGCTGTATATAGTTTTCATTATGTCCCGTGAATGTGCATACAATATGTATAATATGGTACTGATATTATCCTTGATATAGTATGTTACATTTAAAAGTTCTGAGTACGACTGATGCACCAGAGTAAAAATGGAATATTAAAGTTTATTTCATACTAAAAAGTTAAATTCGTAAACATTTTTAAAATTAACATTATTCCTAGTAAATAATCAAAATAATTTAAAGCGTATAAATATGATTAATATAATAAAATATATATATATTAAAGCTAATTTTGTCATTTTTGATGTGTTTATTTTCACTTGTTGATTCCATTAATTCCAATATATTATACACACAATATTTACGTAATCATATATATAAATAATATATAAAATATATCATGACTGACATATCATCATAGAGACCAAAATACTAAAGATAGGAACATGATATTTGGACATTGTTTTAATAACTGAAACTCCGATAACTTTTAACTAAGCATTATATGTAAAATAGCAATTTATTTTTTTGAATAGAAATAAAAAATACGTGTTTATGCGTTTTTAGAAAACTAACACCCTAGGGGGTAAAATTCCACGACTAAATAAAATCTCAAATATTTCTTCCACCTCGAACCGTGTACCAGTTTCGAAATTTTTAGTGTTTCGTAATAAAACAATTTTCTATTATTTGCGTGACCACCTTACCGAAGTAAAGATCCCCCATACGGTACAAATTTAAGCCCGTAACTCACGCAGCATGCTACCATTGTATCAAAGCTATTTATTTGATAAACATACCCTTCGTACTCTAATAACCACGCTTACCTGTAAATGAAAAAAACAATATTAATAACTCATACACAAAGTATATACATTATAAATTTAATTTTATGTTTCCTGCAACACATTTCCTGAACGGTAATATTATATAACTTAAAAGCAGGAAGCTTCGTCGATATGAAACTAAAAGCAAAATTTAGAAAGCTATAGGAAATACCGTATTGATAAAACTTTTTTTTATATTGAAACCTGGCATATAAGTTGACAGAAAAAATGATCGAAAGTGGTTACTGTCCACCATAGCCAATAGTACACCAGTAGGCCTAGACATGGTGACTTACATAAAACGATAACGCTAGAAGAAAGTGAAAATTGTATAGGATTGATAAGCTTCCAAAATATCCAGTTGATTTGCATTTTTCTACTGGCGTTACTGATAAGCTTTGGTGATTTGGTTAAGGTGACAAAAGTGTCACTGCAACATTGAATAAGAGAAAAAGAGCTAACGGAATGTCCGTGCCAAGTCACTATGTCAGGCTTTCTGAACTAAGCCCAGAGTTTTTAACCTTACAGATTTATTAACCATACAAACTAAGAATTAAATAAAAGGAAACATTATTTTTTGACATAATGGTTTAAAAAATACTACTAATTATTAACTTTACTACAATAGAGTATAAATAAAAATAGGAAGAAAATATTGATCATAAAACAAAATTTGTTTAGCAGCGATACTACAAAAACCACCAACATAAGAATCTCATCAGAGAAAATATAATTTGTGAACGCGGTCTCGAAATTGCTGTTACATCCAAAGGGCTGACAGTGACTAAACAAGGGAGTATAAATTTGATTTTAATTAAACGAACGATGCCATCAAATGATTCAATGAAGATTGACGGGCTGGCAATCAAATTAACCGTGAACCTCGTCTTTAGATTTTATCGAGTTTAGATTTTTTATATTATTTTTTAATTGAAAATCATTGACTATAAATTCAGAAGAAGAAGAATTGATTTTGAAAACATAAGTTGCAATTGGGACATCGAATAATACTATCAAATGATATAAGTACTAACATGTACTTGTATTTCATCTCACACAATAAATCATCATATTACATATTGTAAAATAATATTAAATATTATACATGCCGTGATGCCCTATAATTGTAAGGAAAATTAATTGTAAGGAAATTTATATGTTCTATCTTATGTACCACATTTTTTTATTTTCTTTCTAAACGTCACCCATGATAGGTAACTACTTATATAAAATAAATAGTGACTCGCTTCGACCACTTTTCGGATCAGCTTGTGTATGTCCAGTTGTTTATATACCTAAAAGTCTTCTCGATACATATATCGAGATATATCGATGGCCCATAGGCCAGCATGAAAACGATGACCCTCAATGGTTTCTCGTCTCTTCGCGGTCGCTGCTGAAATTATACTATAATCTCTTGTTTTTTTATAGTCGCGGTCAATTTTTGAACTACGCTGTGCTTAATTTCGGGTGCAGTGTAGTTAGTCTCTTTGACATGCTAGTAAAACATATGCAAAAATAAAAACACTGAATTTTCCATCACGCGGTATAGTCACTTTATCGAGCCAGTATAAAAAATATAGATGAAAATTCTGTGAAACAAATTGGTAAAATTACTACAAATGACGAATGAATTAATTAAATTCATAAAACTCTTTTTACGAGAATTTATCGCTTCAAATAAAAAAACCTCATTTATTTAGAATTACGAATTCGAAACAATACGAACTCATTGGGTTTTTTACGAATAGCAATTTAAGATTTTTAATGTTTATAGCAGTTTTCATTGGGTTCTAAATTGGATTCATAATGTTTACATAATTGACTATTACAGTTATTTAAACCTTTTTGTGTATGTCTAGAATAAATAAGGTATTTATTTATTAGAAGGTCCATGAATAACGTAATATATAAAAAGATAAATTCTTTTGGGGAAAGTCAGAAGACGTAGAAGAAGAAAAAAAATCTTTGCTACGTTTAACACTATTATAAAAAAAGTGCAACAGTAGAGTCATATCTACCAATATTTTGTTGCAATATATAATAAAAACATAATAATAATTTATTTGTAATTCTGTTGTAGAGATCTATTATAGTTATATGTATTTTCTTAAGGATCTACATCAAAAACTATGATCGCAACGTTGTCTTATAACATCAATTGTTCCAAGCAATGCATAATATGTACCTATTGCATTAGCATAGTTTTATATGTACTTCAGTGATTGTACGAATGGTTAAAGTAGGTTAGTTATATTTGGCATTTTAGTCGGAATTGGCTGATAAATAAAAAAATAAGTTTTATTTTAGTAAGGAGAACATCGAATTTTAAAATATGAAGTTTGATTTGATTATTTCAATTATTATGATAGAGAGATTAAATCGAAAATTTAAAAGGAACGGTCGGATTGTAAAAATTATATTATAAAAAGATTAGAAAAATATATGTAAACATTATTGAAATACATGGGAGTATAGATATAAAGAAGGTGTTATCATTTAAAGCGAGTGAGCGACCATAATAAACACAGGAAATATAACTGCAAGAGCGTGCTATAGTACAAAGGAACGGTAAAATCTAAACTAGAATAGTCTAGTACATAGAAGACTTTCATAATAAAGTTCTATAAATATCTATACTAATATTATAAAGCTGAAGAGTTTGTTTGTTTGTTTGAACGCGCTAATCTCAGGAACTACTGGTTCGAATTGAAAAATTCTTTTTGAATTGAATAGACCATTTATCGAGGAAGGCTTTAGGTTATATAACATCACGATGCAATTATTAGGAACGAAGAAATAATGGAAAATGTGAAAAAAACGGGGAAAATTATTCATCCTTGAGGGCTTCCATTGCGTGCGCTGCGAAAACGGCTCAAGATACTAAAAATATATGTATCAAAGAATTAATCCTCTTGAAATAATCTAAAAAAATGTCCAGGACAGTATATGTCTATATTTTAAGATTATCTCACTAGAACCGTTGTTATGGTAATCAAATTTCGAAATTAATGCATTATTTGTTAAGAGTTGTATCAACGTAATAATATTAATCTTTATCTAAATAAATGTGTTGTTGATTAAGAGTATTTAATTGTGAACAAAATTGTCTTTGACATCACTTAATTTCAATGAACATCTTAGAAGATATAGCAAAACAACGTTTGCCGGATCAGCTAGTTAATAATATATCTTCTTTACGCTTATATGTCGTGCCCAACGTAACTAGTAGTGCAGCTGATCACCGTTCTCAGGGCTCTTACACTTGACATTTCTATCAGATGCCATGCGGGTTTTCTCACGATGTTCACCTTCACCGGTGAGCACGTGGAGCCTAAATCCGTACGTAATCTGGAAAAAAGGTACATACCGGCATTGGAACCTACATGGCTTCTAATAGAAATTTCATGTGTAAGCCATGAGAATAGCGTTCAGCTGCGCTTCTGGTCACATTGGACATGACATAAGCGTAAAGTGAATAGACGCTGATATAACCCAGCTCACCCCGAAGGGGGTATAGCGTGAAGATATATTTTTATTGTTAGAGTATATGAATTTATTACTTGCGTATGTTTTGTAGCATAAGCGATAGGAATCAAATCATAACCCGTGACATCGTTGTGTAGCTTCAATGGGAAATGTTTTCTTATATTTAATCAAACGTTGAGATTGATATTATCATAATAACCCCTTCCAAGGACGCATACATTTAATATACTGTTAATTAACACAGCTTTACAAACACAGATCAAATCATATTCTGTTTAACTAAATTAAATATAGAAAATTTAATGAATGACGTCAAATATTTGTTTTAATTTACAATAAAGTATTTCGTTTATAAAGTCGAGTCATAGAGAGTGATGGTGAAGGCTTGGTTTACTGTGTACCAGAGAAGTAAGATCAAACACTGGTATATGCGTGAAGTCTGTATGCACACTCGTTAGTTTGAAGAATGACTAATAAAGTTCCCGTGCTCTTTCCGACGCACCCTCATGTATATTGCTCGTAATGGGTAGCCTTGTGCGGATCATTTATATACTCTATTTAAAAAAAAAAAACAAAATACTTCGATGTAGATTTACGACTGCAAATAAGTGAACTTAGTAATTTTTTTTTCTGTCCAAAGTATTTTTTTTTTCGGGAGCTGGATGTTTTGTTGAGCCCATGTGCAAAGTTATAATCGGTAATGTAAATGAATGTATAAAATTAGTCGTTTGTGGCAAACGGAGACTTCGCGGCATTATTAAATTGTAAAGACACGGAAAAAAAGATTTTTCGGAACCTTGTCCTTAACACTTCGCCCTCAACACCTTTAAAGTTAATCCTTTTCTAAATATAATTACAAAATGTTACAGAAAAACGAATTTTAAAAAATCGGTCATGTACGAATGGGATTCGCATACAGAGAGTTCTGTATAAACACTTATGCAATCTTGAGGAAAAGAGACTTGACAGACAGACGGGCAACGAAGCGGTTTAACAGGGATTCCTTTTTCCATTTATTTCATATTCCAGAGAATCATATAAATCAGCTTCAAATTAAATATTTGAGTCACTCACTTTCTCAACATCATCACTTGGGCAACTCTTGTTCTGGTCACGACGTATATCATTATTGGTTTTATTTACATACTCCCACCCGATTTCTATACAAAATGAAGCAAGGTAGGCATTAATATAGGAAAAAAAAATGTCATATAAATTGCTTACCATTGAGAAATACATACTTTTGGAATCCAATTTATCTTTAAATCCCGTAACGTCTAAAGCAGGTCTTACCCTAAATTCAAATCTCCCCGACGTAAATACTTTCGTATACCCTTAATACACTGCTCTTGGAAGGTCTGAAGTGACGCATGTAAATGAAAAAGGTACTAGGAACGAAATGAAATTACAATAATTTACACCGTCGCTTGTCGTAGCAGAGAAATGTTAATTCCGCAAAACGTTTACAGGAGAACCGCATTTTTACTAACAATTTACGCGCTCGAGGCAGATAGCCCAGTCGTTATAAAATTAATTTAATCAACAGCGTTATACAAATTATTTAATTAATTTCTAATGAATAACATATTTATCAAACTAATAAGTTATGCTAATTTGTATGAATAATAATCTATAATATAAAAATGAATCGCAAAATGTGTTGATAAGCGCGAAACTCGAGAACGGCTGAACCGATTTGACTGATTTCTTTTTTGTTGTGTTTGATGAAGTCCGGGGAAGGTTATTACGGAGAGAAAAAATTAAAAAAATGTCTGAAAAAGTCTAAAAACAACACTTTTCTATATTCTCATACAAAAAAATTCGTAATAATATTTAAAAGTCAATTTGAACTTGAATACCATACCATAAAGTTTAAATGTTAGTGGACGGGTTCCGGGAAGGCAAAACAATTGAGTGACGTGAGTATCGTATAAATATTATCAATATTTGTCAAATATAGAAGATATTCACTAGAAATAATTTATATGGCAGGACAACGTTTGCCGGGTCAGCTAGTTTAAAATAAATAAATGTCAGGCCCAATGAGTGACAATACATTAAAAAAAATTAATACATAAATGAATTTATTAAAATTTCCAAAAAAATGGACTAATAATGTTCGCTTCTAGCGAAATATCAGTGTCTTGGCATATAATAAAATATGTGTTTCTGAAGTATGATAAGTCCATAGCTGAGCTTTCCATACACTTTCTTTGCAATTAGTCAGAAATCTTTCTACGACAGAGTTACTCGTTTGGCATCAATTGGCTGTCAAAGTCAAAAAATATCAATTTCCAATATCTAAAGGTGCGGCTCCACTAATATACGACACTGTGTCTTACATAGCGTATGGCATAAAGTTTACCTAGGCATAGTGACACAAGTGAATAACGAACAAATACGCACAAACTTTGATGGACAATTCTCGCACACTAGAAACTTAGGTGGAGTTGCGACTAGTGATGAAAATGATAGTGATGAAAGTGATGAAAGTGCCCAAAGCTTGTATGGGGAATATTCTCGGGAATTTACGAAATGTTCTCGGAAGTGCTGGGCACTTTGGGAAAATTCCCGGGCATTTTCATCACTAGTTGCGACAGCGCACAGGCACATGTACATGAGTACTCAAAATGCTTCCACAAACGAAACGAAAGCATTTGTGCGTACCCGTACTTTTGTTCCCGTTTAAAAATGCGTACATTTGGATACAATTGAAACTGCCCTCACATTGCTATACGCGCACAGCTAGAATATGACAAAATGTTCACGAACAAATGTATCGCCGCAATGTTGGTGGAATAGCACCACCATGCAAGCAAACTTGTAAGATTTTATTCCAACTTTATAAAAAGTCGGCCGTCTGCTAATTTACATTACACTGCTATCATATTAACTTTACAGTTAGATAACTCCATTAACTGTCTGTGATAATTTAAAAGATTTGTATTT
Source organism: Automeris io (assembly GCA_036320925.1). Lineage (NCBI taxonomy): Eukaryota > Metazoa > Arthropoda > Insecta > Lepidoptera > Saturniidae > Automeris > Automeris io. The sequence continues at coordinate 730,077 of JAUDJH010000030.1, read as the reverse complement.
AAATGATTGTATAAAGAGATAATCTCTGTGAAAAAGTTATATCTTCACACTCTAGAGACGGCAAAGTTTAACATAATGAGCCCTTGCTAATCTCCACGGAGCAACGTTCTTGATAGCTTAGCTCCGCTAAATTTGTTAACTTTAAGGCCTCTGTAAATTAGGGTAACAGGTCTAGTGTACAATATGTACCTTGAAATCATTCGGATTATAATAATCATAATAAGATTTCAATACGTAATAAAAATGAGGATTTAATTGGAATAATATTTCATTATTATGATGTAACTCACCATTGTCTTTAGTTAAAATTATTACTGAGCAAAAAAATTTATATACCTGTTCAATTTAGCAATTACAAAGTAATTAGTCTATATATTTAAGTTAGGAAGATAATAATATTAAATACCACAATCAGGGCACAATGGGGCCGATATATTCACTAGAATAATTGCTCCTAAATAAAAAAAAAACACAATCTATAATATTTAACAAATTTTGAACTTTTACGTCTTGTAGTCATTGCTTATTCTTTGACGAGTCTTATGTCTGAAGAAACTTACTTTTAATGATGTCTGAACATTTCCACTTGATTATACAGAATGTAGTCACAAATAGATGAACAGTAAATTTCTTCGCACATAAGATCATTCAAAGAATTCAAAATGAATAATATTTAATACCATTAACAGCTGACTCCAATAGTAAGAAATGACCACCTTACGTATATTAAAAGAATTGAACATATACATAACTGAAACTATAATGTATAATAAAGTTGTTTATCCAGCTTCTAAAATATAGGATTCTTTAGGCGTCGAGTGAAACGATTTTTCGTGAGCAAGCGCACTCCATCATAATCCTCAACATAGCTTTATATCAGGTTTGATTGTGGTCAGGCGTTATAATAAAAAACAGCATAAATATTATTCGCAACGTATGACTGTGTGTATTTCACGTTGTGATTTTGATTTTAATTAATTGTCGACAGTTTTGCTATTTATCAGTGAAATGCAAATAAGTTGTATTCAAATCCGTGTTTACGTCGGACCTAAGTAAATCGAACTCGGCAGGCGGGGCGCGTATTTATGGGGTATCGAAGATTCGGAACTGTCCGCATAATATAGTAGATATAACATAGGATGGGACGACTCTGGTTGAATTACGTAGGCGTAGATTGAAAATATGGGTTTACAAAAGGATGTTCGGAGCCCTCATAAAGTGAACCTGAAAAATTATCGTCGGGCAGTGGATTTGATAGATTTAAAATAAAAGAACAAAATAAACAAAGTCACAGTAAAGACACCGAAGTCGAAGTTTGGGAGTCGAAGCTGCTCGCGTCCGTAGGCTTTACCCTAGTTTCCCTACACGTGACTCCTGGGTGGTGCTAAACTAGCAGCAGCGAGGTGGTATGGCGTCGGTGGCCAGTTTCGGCTTGTCGCGTTTCGGGATCAGCTTGTGTATATCCAGTAGCTCATATACCTAGAGACCTTCAGTCGTGGTATATGTGGGCCGACATGACGATGTAGACTATCAATGGATTTTCATCCTTTGATAGTCGTTTTCGTTTTTGGACTACACTGTACTTACCATCAGGTACTCTGCAGTCACTATGTAGAGCCAGTGTAAAAAAGAAAAACACCGGCCAAGTATGAATTGGACTCACACACTGAGGGTTTCTTACGACTTTGTACACATAACTAGGGAACGACTGGTTGTCCAGGGGAAAAGTCGAATGCAAGTGGTCCCGCGATCAATCATCTACTTGTTGGATAGACTTTATAAAAGCTACGAAACGTACATCCATTCCACTCAAACATAGTCTTGCATTTCTTCTCAAGATAGTCGGTTCCCAAAACGCTGGGATATCACTTTAGGTTCTTTTCCCGGCTAGCCGCCCAAGTCGAGGTCCGTATCCACAGAAGTGCTCTTGCGATGCTACCAAACGCACAAATCGCAGGCTGAATGCTTGAGGTGATCGCTTTTTATGCCCGGTGAAGATGTAAAGGCTTTTACTGGCCAATAGCATATGGTCCTGCCGAGAAAACCCAAACATCCATAATCCAATGTATCCGTGCCCCTGAGGACCACAAGGAGAGGAGATTCGATAGATCGATTTGGTTGGCATTATCCAAAGTGAATGCATCATCATAAGACCATAACCACTCTGCCATTAGTGTTCCACTGTGGCGGATCTGAAAAATATGACACGTCCAAATACCTATGAATCAATATAAGAATATTTCTCAGAAAGTGCTTGGATCATTTTGTTCCGCGTTAGGTCAACAAAGACATCGTACGGATGAATAGCAATTTGAAATATTTCTTTCTAATATTTCGAGTCTTACAAAATAATCTTGTCAATTTTTACTCAAGTAAGAATCATGAATATTTAAAATATATTTTAAGATATTTTTGTACAGGATCTGAAAGATAAAATAAAGTTTATATTAGTTTAAAAATTGATTTCTATCAGTGTTAAAATTTTTTACCTTCTATACACTACGTGAACCCCAAGTATTAACCTTCTGTCTTGGCATATGTGCGCTAATATGGCGACGGCAACAGTTGATGGATTTCTGTTCATTGACAGACGCAGACATTCCTGAATTTAAAAAAAATGGAGTAGAATCTCTTTGTGATTTGTGCAGTTATCGGATAACAATGTCTATAATTACCACCAAATCTAGTGTAATCATGCTCTCTAGTGTAAAATATTAAATATCTAAAATTAGAATAATATAAAAGCATACAAAGCTAACTCCATACAAAGTAAAGAAAAATAATTTGAGTACACAAAAATTTGACGCCAGTAATTTACCAGTAGCAACCGGAACAATCTATATGCAAAGTGGGTGTAAACAAACTTTCATACACAACACTTAGGCGTTTCCATGAAATGTTTGCCTACACGGTCCTGTTATAGTCATCTAAGTATAATATATACAGACTCGATAATGAAAATTTCCAGAAAATTATATTTTCCGTTTATTTATTAATATAACGTAATTTTTTCTTACTTTCATGTCAAGGAAGTAATGCTTATCAATCATGTATTACAAATTCCTTTCTCTTCAAAGCCAAAATAGCGAATTGGATTTGAATATTACACAGAACCAAAAGCTTAAGCAGATAATAAGGTGGAAAATTGTATTAAGAATAAACTTTAGTTTTTTTTGTATTATTTATGTATAAACATATTTAAGATATCGAACAATACAATTTTTGAAAAGTGCTAAGCGACCAACAAGAATAAGATACTAACGTCTACAAAAAGTAATAATTAAAAGTCTCAAGGTAAACTTTTGGTTAAATCTAAAAACAATATTGGTTGAGATATTTTTCTATCAAGATTATTGAAATTTAATGTGGACTAATGGTCAACACTGTCTTTTCAACTGCAACGCTCTCGAAAGCAGAAAAAGCTTTTTGAAAGCAACAGAGACATTAACAGTAGATCAGAAAAAAACACAAAATAAAACTTGGCGTTTACACTTCCCCCACCACCCATCTACGTTATTCTGTGTGAAAAGTTTCGAGTAGGCCACGAACAGCCCTGGCTAGTTTAGAAAAGTCTAAATCACCTTCGCGCTAGGTGGGCCACTGCCGTAGTAATCTAAGCAACTAGGGTTACATTGATTGTGATAATAAAATATCCGGATGCTGGGCTAATCAAACTATGTAACATTTAATCTCGATCCCCTCAAGTACTGCCCCAACTGCTCTTATAGGGATTAAATTTAGGTCTCCGGTGAAGCTATTGAGGTAGCTTCAGAATTATTACACTACAGTATCTGAATATAAATAAATAGTCATGGATACGAAAGAAGAAGATTAACATTTAGTAACAACACTTGAGAGTTCCAGGCATTTAAGTTGACTCTGTGTGAAAGAATGAAAATCAACAACGTGAAGGATAGGCAAGTACCCAGACAAAAACAAAGGCTTGTAACCCCTCAAAAGCAATATTGTTAGAAAAGATTTCCTTCACCACATCTCTATTTATCTTAGACCCACGGCTGTCAACAAGGGCCGTAATAATACTTCAAGCATTCTTAAAAAGTTATCAAGCGCTTTAAACGTAATTATGGAAAGTAAAGTTGAGATACGGATTTTAAGTTCATGTGTGACTTAAGGCAGTATGTCGAAGGAAATATAAATAGCTTGCTTAAGCGACCGACGACTAGCAAAACAACTGGTTTGTATAAATCATTTTTTGCAGCACGTTATTAATTAATGTTTAAAACCTCTCTAAGATTTAAGGAGCGTTTCTGAAACTATGCGATAGGCAAATAACTGTTAAGGATGCAATCGTTGCTGCTACTTACGTGTAAACTGTGTCTTATTCAGGTGCTAGGAGGACGCTCAGGTTCTAAATGAGTCGCTCAGGGGCTAATAAGACGCTGAGGTGTCAGCAGGGGGATAGTTAAATAATCTTATACATATGTATATAAAAGGTTACGATAAATTTTACAGTTCGAATATACGTAGTAAATGAATGGGAGTTATGAGAAGAACAATGAACAAAGGAAAAATGATGAAACACGTTCGCTTTATACCTTCACAATGAGCTGTAAATATATTTATGATGAATTTCGATAGCCGAATATGATTGCTTCGGGGCAAGTTGGTTCGATTTAACCGAAAACTGAGTTCGGTAATCCCGACAATGTTTGTGGTTCTATTATTTTGAAGGTCTGTAATTTAATTTAGTGTTTATTTAGTTGTAATAAACTAATATTAAATCAATGTTAATATGTTTAAAACATAACTAGTTTACTATCTCTCTATTCATCTGTCACTTCTATAAGAAACAACTCTATAAGAAATCTAAAAACAAAGACCTACATTTCATATTTGATACCAGATTTGGAGTTTAATTAATTATTAGATAATATATGTTATAGAAAACAAAATCTGTAACTATTCAGCCCTTTTTACACGCAATTAGCGAAATTCCAGTTAAATGTAAATTGCAAAAAAAAAATACATTTTTATTAAACGACTTTAAAAGTAGAAAATAACCAAAATCTAACAATCAGTAAAATAGATTACTTAAAAGTTACTAATATTCGTAAATTGATATAACTTTGTAATTTTTGTAGTCATGTCATGTAATATTTTGCGTAACTAAGCACTGATTTCAAAAATGGCAAACTTATAATTATTAATAATATACCAATATAAGTCACGTTTAAGTCATTAAATTTACTGACTAATACATAAAAAGTCTTTTTATATTTTAAAATTGGTTAAAACTTATCCATAAAAATGTTATGCTTCCAACTTTTTGTGTTGCCACACCATCAAATTGAGGCCATTTATCATATTCGTAACAAAATGTTAATAAAAATGAGCTTAAACACGATAAATCAGCTGTACGCCTGTCTAATTAACCTTGAAACATCATCAGATCTACTTCTAATTTACTTAACGTCATCTTGACAGTATTCCATCTAAATACCTGGTAAATACAATATATTTTACTAACCAAAACTGATTTACTATGATCAGTTAAGGAATCCCGTTTAATATCAAGAAAGGTCTTCATCAGATGTGCACCATAATAAACCAGAAACAATCTTGGTGTTCAACCTATTGAATAAAATAAGAATCATCAAGATCGATCTGCACGCGATGGAGATATAAAAAGAAAACAATAGAATTTGTTGTTGTCCATTCATGAGTATAAAAAAGGAGTTCATATTATTTAACGAAAGTTATTCAATAAACGCGCTTCACTTGTATATGGTATAAATTAGCAGCACAATGACACAGACGAAATGCGATTTAGTGGGGTGCTGTGACAATAATGCTTCGTTAAATCACAGACAAAACAGTTGTACAGGCAATTGAGTAACATATTTCCAGCCAAAAACTTTTTCGACGTCCCTCTAATTTGGCATACTCATAATCTGTATAATGCAGTTTCGAATTTAGAGGGGGGGTCAAAGTTACCACATAACGCAGTCTACGAATAAGGAACTTTATTTTATAAAATGATGTTTTCCTATAGTAGCTTGAAAATTATATTTTACACAATGATATATCTAGTAAATGTACTTTGTATATCAAAAATACTACACGACTATTCGAGAATTCTCAATAAATCCGCTAAAGTAGCGGCAATAACTATTCCATTCGTAATTACAACAAAATTCTTCTATAATTTGTTAGTTTTTTAACAAGGATACATTGACTCAATACATGTAGTCATAGTATACCTTAGCCAATATCAGTGCCATTAAAAGAAGAACAAGCAACTCCTAAATGCCACTTTGAAAATAACTTTATTTTTTCATTGACAACGAAAAAATATCATGACCACATTATTTATAATGTTATGTTGTTTTGTGTGTGTGTTTTTTTTTTAAGTATAATTTAAGCTATGTCTTGAATCATATACACGTTATTGTATTACTAAAGATGAGTATGAGTATTAATAAAAATATACGAAATGCCTAATAACTTACTTAAAAATATACTTTATACGTAAAATATACTTTATTTAGAAATCGTAAGCTTTCATAATTAAAATAATAGTTTAATTAGTATAAAATGGCCCCCACAACATGATTACACCCCTGGAGATAACCCTAATAATTAAATAAAAATGCAAAACGTTCAACTTCGCGGAAGAATAATTTTGAATAGCGCGGAACAGGTGTACAGGAGGGGTTAACTTAACCGGTTTAGGGACGATAAAACATGACGGCAGGCTTAAGTGTGCCATGAATTGAAAATTTATTGGAATAATAATAAAATAATGTATTTAGTTCGATGCGTTACGCGTACAGGGTACATGAATATTTGTTATGCCATAAGTTTGTGTTACGTTAAGAGCTTACGATAGCTGGATCGGTAAACTTCCGCGTTTATACATGTTCTTTCTTATAACAATGCATATTTCGAAAAATACAAACATGGTGCTGTGGTTTCTATTACCTGACTTGTTATCAGCTGCTAATACTCACTCGACTCACGCTAATTTTTCTATTCTATAAACAGGATTATTGAGTAAACGGTGCCTCTAAACCGATTAAACAAGAGTTTTACTATCTTTTTAATCAGATAACGCTACATGATGCTGGCTTCAGTTAACGTTGAAAAAGAAAGTCCCTATACCGAATATATATACCGAAATAATAATTACGTAAGATAATCATAACTTCTTAAACATTAAATACAAATATTTAATAATTATAATGATGATGATATATCAAATGATTCCTATTATACTAGAAACCAGAGATGGACAAAATGTAATCTGATTAATGATTAACGATTACAAAATGTAGTCGTAATTTTAATTTTGTTGCTCTGTAATCATGATTAAATCCCTTCCAAATATTAAGGTGTCATAAATGTGTATGCAATTGAGGATTCCGTAGTGTTTAAAACATAGATAATCAAAATGCAGTCAATTTAATGATGAAAAACCCAACATGTAATCGTAACGTTATTCATTAATCCGATTATATTTTGCCCATCTATGCTAGAAACTATTCCCATAGTTATGGTTATTTTCGCAATGATAATTATACTATTTAGTAACACTTAGTATTTAATTACGAATTAACAATAGTATGTCTTCACGCCATATCCCTGTTGGTGTAAGCGGAGATATATTATAATGAAGCCTTTATTATTCCACATTTTATTTTCACAATTCAAATATCTGTTAGTATTTTTAGTTTTTCTTTTTATTGTTAGTAGTGTTAGGATTACTATCGTAATCCTAGGTCCACTCTTTTGGATCAAGGCCTTTTTCAACTTCCTCCAGTTAACCTTATCTTGGGCTAACTCTATTCACTTAGTTCCGGCCACTGAAAGTACATCGTCGCCACATTTCTTTTTCGCTCTGCCTTTATAGATACATTAGGGGCTCTATTTACTTTGCGCTTATCATGCCCAACATGACCAGTAGCACAGTTGATTGCCGTTCTAAGAGTACACAGAATTGCTTGTTTTATATACAATTACGAATTGGTATATTAATTAACAATGATTATATTTCATCTACCGTTTCTTTTATATGTTGTTTGAGAGTATTTTTTACCGACTTCATTTTACATTTACTCACAAATATAATACAAGTAATAAACAACATAAATCAAAGCTAATATTAGTAATGCACAAACAGAATCCGGCTTTGTTGTTTCTAATACTACTGGGTGAGACAGTGTCACGTTAACCAAAGCAAGCTGTATTTAGGAGCAAACTAGGCATTAAGTTGGTTTACACATGATTGGAGCGCGTTAGAGCCTCTATATACAAACAACCAGCGTTTGTTAACGCTAATTAGGCTCGGTGTAACGTAAAGCTACGACAAACGTGTTTTAATTCTATAATTAATTTTCGTGTTTTTTGGTAGTAAGGCGTTTGCCCGAACTGGGCCATGACCACAGTACACAAGTGTAAATACCTTTATAATGACTCGCTTTGACCTGTCGCGTTTCAGGATCAGCTTGTATATATCTAGTAACTGATATACCGGAAAACCTTCAGTCGTGGTATATGTGGGCCGACATGACGATGCAGACTATCAATGGATTTTCATCCTTTGGTAGTCGCTTTTGTTTTTGGACTACACTGTACTTACCATCAGGTGCACCGCAGTCACTATGTATAAAAAAATCATACAAACCGAGACCAAGACAGCACTAAGACAACACTACACGTGTGAAAGAGGCGAATATTATAGCAGGTAATGGTAGCAAGTATAATTTCTCTCGTTATTACTCCGTGGTAACATTTTCACTGCGTACTCGCCGGCCGTGAGTACTGGATCCCACTTTCCTGCGATTATAGCCATCCAAAAAGACCTCTTGGCAGTTCTTATACGACATAATTTGAAGATAAAATCGGTTTTCTAGCGCTACGCATTTCATAGCATTGAAAAAGGATCCCAATAATTCAATCAGTTATTCAATTTGAAATGTGATTTTACAAGAAAATGTCAAATTAAGCGACGTTTTTCTTTTTTACGTTCCGAGGGAACAACGTACCTTAATGACTTTAAGGGTTACAGTTTCTTTATATTTTTGTATTATTATGTTTTTGCGCCGTGGTGGCTGCCGGCAGAATAGAATAGCACCTCCCTCTTCTTGCTGAGGTGTCGTAAAAGACGACTAAGGTATCTCTTTAACACCGCAATTCAACCAGGTGTTCAGAGAAGGAAAACTCGACCAAACCTGCATCCCGCTTCCTCACGATCGTACTAGTTCTCCATTCCATCGGACCCGAGGGAGCTCGGACGAGAGAGTGCTTTTCTGGCTGCGCGTCCAGTTATGCACTTAAATATCTCCTGCGCAATTGACTGTTTCTGAAAATGGACCTCGATTTATTTAATCGGTGTTGAAACAGTCGTCGTTGCCGGATCCGGCTAGGACATCATCATCATCATTATTATGTATAATTTTACTATTAATACTGACTTGTATAAGTAAGTATTCCAATAATATCAAATGGAAGGATAATAAATGAGTGGAAGTAAGAGGCGATGCCAAGCGAGACTTACCTTCACAGACCAAATAAAAAGAATTCTGATGAAGGGTAGTGTCAGAATTACGCGAAATCGGCATGAGTACATGAAAGGATTACTGAATATTAAGGAAGCCAATAAGATTTGAAAAAAAATTGAGGGAAAAAGCGATCCATTCTCTCTGCCTAACCGAATAGGGATTAGGGGTGATGATAGATGATAAAAACTAAAAACTTTTCGCTGTTTAAGGTGCCATTCTTAAGGTCAAACTATGTTAATAATACTTTTGTTTTTCGTGCCTGTGATCTATATAATAAACGTTTTTGCGATATAGATATACTGTCCTGTGCCTTTGGGCCCTTTAAACGAATGGTGAGAAAGAAAATATTAGCCTAAGTTCAATTTTGTTCTATAATGTATTTTTTTTAATATAAATGTACTATTTATATGTAACATATATATGTATGTATATTTGTTTGATTTTTTTATTGTTATTTATTAGCTTGATTTTTATTTTTGTACTAATTTTTCTGGAAACTTTGCTGGCTTATGTAACATTTTTTGAGTATATTTTTATCATTTTTATATTGCTGTATGTTTCCCTTTAAAATAAATAAATAAATAAATAAAAATAATTTAAAACCTTTTTTTAAACATTCATAACTTTGATGTGTTGTGGCCTAGTAGATAAGGAACTAGTATCCATGCGCGGCAATGCACGTGGTCGTAGATTCGTTTCCGGCATGTACCTCCGGGTTTTTCCAGATTAAGTACGAATTTAGTGGCCTCATGCTCACCGGTGAAGGAAAACCACCTTAAAGAACCTTGCATTTGATGTCATGTGTAAATGCCTTGATAACGGCAATTAGCTGCGCTACTGGCATAGATGGGCAAAATGTAATCAGATTAATGAAAATGATTAACGATTATATTTTACGTTTTTTACCATTAATATGACTGCATTTTGCTGATTTATGATTTAAACACTACAAAATCCCAGATTGTATACACAATTATGATTTCTTAATGTTTTAAATTGATTTAATCATGATTACAGAGCAAGAAAATTAAAATTACGACTACATTTTGTAATCGTTCATCATTAATCAGATTACATTTTGCCCATCTCTGGCTACGTTGGGTACGACATATAAACACAAAGTGGATACGGTGGTTAATGTATCTCTGCTTACCCCGAAAGGGATATAGCGTACCGATATATTATTATTAACAATGTAGGTTTTTAATTTGAAAGATCTTTAAAACACCATAACTAAAGTATTTAAATACTGTGGGAATAATATTATAAGCAATAAAAACTGACAATTTAAAAAAGCGACTGATCAAGAATCGAATACTAATAATAAAAATAAAACCGTTAAAGTAATGCATTTGAGTGTAAAATAATTTGTGCAATGATTTTAACAGTATAACTTGCTTTCGTTATTAACATAAACGGTAATTTGATTTATAAAAATAATTATTTGAATTATTAATAAGCTAGTTTCCTATGTTAATTTAGGCTCATTAGGTTCGTGATGAGATGTTCTTTTTAAAACAATAGCTAATATCCATACAAGTGTACCATGTGACTCGACACATCGATGTGTATTGTTGTATCATGATCCATCATTCAACAACTGCACAATAGATTTATTATTTTTTAGATGATTGCACACAATTTTATTTACATTTTTTAATGATGAATATATTATTAATTTACGAAAAAACTGTTTCAGTCTTCAATTTGTGTGTTTTAAAAAACATTCAATAACATAATATGTTATGGATATATAAGAAAATTGTTCCTAAAACGTTATCGGGTGAACAACCGGGCGCATGGAGTCAGCTGATAGATAACAATTCACTTTTTTTAAACCTTTCAATGTGTGTAAAAGTATTAATGTAAAAAGTAACGGGGGGAAGCAAAGAATCCCAGTTCTAAGTATTTTTAAATGAAGCGGAATTACAGTTACTTTGACTTATTTTCTAGTTCTGTTATAAAACACAAGGAACATTAAGTACTTTAAAATAATATTATAAAAAATAGATGATTACTAGTACAAATGAAGAAATGAACAAAAATATATATGAAATAAATTATTAATTTCTTAGTTTCATTAATTCTTTTATTAATGATTGAAAGCCTTTTTAAATTTTTTAAGGACCGTTTATGAAACTGAACTATAATCTAGTATAACGGCCCCAGTTTAACCCATTTGTTTTATTTATATCGGTAAGAATATAAATAAAAGTAAAAAAGGGAAAGGAATGTGGATGTAATAAAAGGCGATGTATTTTCTCAGCCTATCCTGAGTTACGCAAAGGTGCAAATCACGCCAGTACCTATGAGATTTAATACTCCGAGAGGTGACACTGGATATTGACAGTATAGAGCCTTATATACGATGTGGATTCCTTAGTTGACTTTATTCAGTAGTGTTTTTACGTGTCTATAACGCATTTATTTAAAATCTTTTTAGACTATTTTCGACCGCCTTTTAGCATAGATTGCAATAACTCAGCTAGCAACGCTAAAGATTTTGGATTCTAGTCCTGTAGTGGGAACTATTTGTGATAAATAGATTAATTTATCAGGAATCACGCACGTATTTAAGTATGTATACCTTGTCTGGTATCCATAGTATAAACACAAGTTTAGTTTGGCGCTAGGTCAATGTGCATAATTGTTTCAAAATAAATAATGTTTATAGAACTCAATAATAATCAAATTTTGACAGAATTATAAATATTGATGTGCAAGTTTTAATAATAAACCAAGTTTATTGTCGATAGATTTATCTTCTCAACATGTATCTTTTATTACAGTTAGTAGTCCATAGTTTAAATGAAACTAGCGTTACCTTTATATAAGATCTATGTATTACACCTCAATACTAAATATTATATTACAGCAAAAAATGATGAGATATCAATCAAACAAGTTTTACAACAACTACTTGTCTTAAATTCGAACTAGGATTACATAGAATCGTCTAAAACTATATTGCTTGTAGTTAACTAAGTAGTGGAGTTAAGTTTCAATGGGTGTTTATTAGCATTTCGCTTCTCGTTTACAGCGACTGGTTCTCGCATGTTGAACGAGCCCCTCGGCCAAGTGGTTCCCTGGATTTACGTAAGCCTTAACTTGCAGACTAAAACAGCCCTAGATCATCTAATAAGAGCTTTCTCTAATTTTGTTTCGTTTTGTTTATCAGATGAAGATAAAATCAGATCCAAATATGATTTGTTTTAATTCCAAATTCTCTCAGATTTTATATCAGCCACATAAAATACCTACGCATAAAAAATTGCTCATTTTTATTTGTATTCATCTTTTATTCTTTGAATGCGGGAAGACCTGAGGAGTTCCTAAGAAATATAAGAATAGAAGACTGTATAGACATCCGTTGGGCAATATTAGAATCAACTTTGTTTATTTTAAAACATTATTCTTGAAGAATTGTTTTATGTCGATGTAAATAGTGCAATCCTGTTTTAATATTATAAATAGTCCTACAACTTGTCTATCACTATTTTAAAGAAACCATGGTATGATCACGCTAAAAGTTAGAAAGAAATCTTTCTATGTTAATATAATATTCTTTATAAGTGTGTAAAACTGCTTAAAATGTAAAGAGATTGGTTAGTCTGAAAGTATCACAACCGTATAATAGAGTTTAAATGGCCCCGACTTGAGACTTTGAAAGGAGTTTGACTTTAAGGAAAAGACAAAAGTAGTTTAATAAATAAACTATTCCCCACCTAATTTAAATTATACGCAGACATTTTAGTCTCTCTTCGTATTTTGTAGAGCACACTGTTGTAGTGAAACTATAAATTAATCATAATTGAGATATACAAGTATTTGTGGTGGTGCGCAGTGTCTAGCGCGCCGCCTGCGAGTGGTATTGGAGGCGTCGGCTTTTTATACCCACCCCTCCCAGAGAGGAAGCCTGAATAAGGCTGTTCGCGTTTACGACTTTTCGCGACTGGACGAATTTGGTTTCACAGGCCTGGGTCGTTTGATTAGAAGGACACCCCGAGGGTTTTTAGTCAGTAGGAGTCTGACACATCGGGTCGCTGCCCTCACAGTGACCCTGATGGTCCTATGTCGGATTTCCACCCGGGTTACAAAAATATATATATATATTGAAATATTTGTGCAGGCCGGTATATAATCACTGCGAGTATCGATTGATTTTCTTAACTGTTGATGGTTATAGTTGTTTTTTGGCCTGTATTATGCTCACCATCAGGCGTGGTCACTACGCCATATCAGATTTAAAAAAAAATCAACTTTTGATTGCGCTTGAAAATAAATATTACAATATTCTAAAAAAAAATATGGGTATGCTTGAGTGTTCTCGTAATCATGTATTTCATATTTAAAATCAAATGCAACGATAGTCCAATCCAGAGTTTCCCGAACAGACTTTAACGAAAAAATTATAATTGTTGGAAAACTAGGCTTATATTTATCAAATTTCTCTATTGTTAAAAGTCATCCAACCCACACTTTTTTTTGCATCCTGGGAGATAATTCTGTATAGGACCATCAGATACGCTGTGAGGGCAGCGACCCCGGTGTGTCAGACTTCTAATGACTAAAAACCCCCAGAGTGTCCCTGGGATTTCTCCACCCGGGCCTGGAAAACCAAATTCTTCTAGACGCCAAGGGAATAAGAAGCCTTGTTGAGGCTACCTCTCTGGGAGGGATAGGAGTAAAACCCTATCTCCCCAAAACTTCTTTCTCAGGCGGCGTGCCGGACACCGTGCACCGCTTCCCTCTCATCCGGGCAGAAGACTCCCTCAAGTCTACTGCCCGACTAATCCAACCCACACTGTTTATAGTACCTTTATGTTAACAACAGTCGTTTTAATGAAAACGTGATGTTCTTAATAAATATTATTAAATTATTTACCAGCTTTTTTAGACAGAAATGTAGTATGTATTTCTTTTTAATTGTGTGAAGGCCCCCATTTATCTCTTAAGAAACGTCATAAAAACAGATTGAGAAACTTTGTCCTAAGCAAACAGGTAAATCAGAAGTCGTCCAAACTTCGTGAACGATTCATATTTTCACGCATATGTAATGTATTCATAAACTTCTTGGTACATACATGAAATATTCGTAAAACGGTTTTGATCTCACCTATAAAAAGGAAATGCTAAGATTACCCTGAGCGGGCGTTCCTCTGATATCTAGGCTTAGATAAATCCGTTCCGAGCCGGACGGTAAAATAGCCATAAATAATAGGAATATTTATTTTATCTAGCGATCGCACCGGTATTTCGGTGTTATAATAACTAAGTAATGTATTTCCGAGTATTTTCCTTTCGAAAACGTCACGAAAATATTGTCCTGAAGAGGAAACACGAACACCTGACATTTTTATTAAGATCCTAATAAATATTCTCATCATGCTACAATGTACTCCATCTTTATGAAAACACTGTAAGAAACATATCACGTAATAAACTACATTATATAGTGTAATAAAACAAATAGTCACAAAAGATGTTTGTTATAATAATCTTATTATTTAATATGTTATGATGTATTATTAGTTATATTTGGATTAATTAATCTGTCAGGTAGTAGACTTAAGGAAGGTGACGCGCCAGATACCCACCCCCCCCTAGCAAGGAAGCTTTTACAAGGCTGTTCGCTCCGCGGGTTTCTGGAATAATTTGGATTCCCAGGCCCGGGTGGAGCGATTAGAATGACACCCCAGAGGTTTTAGTCAGTTGGAGTCGACACACCAGGATTGCTGCCCTCACAGAGGTTCTGATGGCCGTATGTAGGATATTTCCCCGGGTTACAAAAAATGGATCAAATAATCTAGAAGCTTTTTTATTACCGCACTAAATCTTAGGTTTATAATAAGTCCGAATGTTTATAATTAAGTTAAGTTAGTTTTTTTAGTTTATGTTAATGAATTAATTATGTTTTTATTAATGTTTAATTTTGTTGTTTGTTTAGTCGAAGCTGCTCGCGTCCGTAGGCTTTACCCTAGTTTCCCTACACGTGACTCCTGGGTGGTGCTAAACAAGCAGCAGCGAGGTGGTAGGGCGTCGGTGCCCGTCTGGATCGCGACCACAGTACATGGGTGTAAAGCCCGTCATAGTGACTAGTTTCGGCTTGTCGCGTTTCGGGATCAGCTTGTGTATATCCAGTAGCTCATATACCTAGAGACCTTCAGTCGTGGTATATGTGGGCCGACATGACGATGTAGACTATCAATGTATTTTCATCCTTTGATAGTCACTTTCGTTTTTGGACTACACTGTACTTACCATTAGATACTCTGTAGTCACTATTCTGAGCCAGTGTAAAAAAAAATTAAAAATGCCTTATGTTTCGCCACATTTATTAAATTAAACACTTTTCGCTTCTTAGAGCGGCTTAAAGGTAATTTAAACTTATATAAAAAAAACAACATGTAACTCTATCTATAGTCTTGCACGGACACATGCAGTTTTAACAACTGCCAAATTTAAATCATCTTGAGGTCGAATTAAACCGCTTCAAATAAACAGCGTTTTTAAAAGCTTAATAATTTAAATATAATTATTTAATTAGTTAGTGCAAGCCGCCGTTAGAGCATGAATTAAACTAACAGTAAATATTCATCCAGGAATCACTCCAGAGCTGTGAACGTTGAATGCATTAAACTACCAGACAGACCATGGTAGTCAAATTATGCTGAATTTTTACAATCGCCACTTTTGTCTAGACTTACCCGTCTGATCGTATGTTAGCATAAGTTATTAGTTTTTTAAGAAAATGTGGCTATATAATTAGCATGTCTCTAGAGCGATCTCAGATTATTCTATATGAAATACAAAGCAACTGAAGTAATAAATGTTAATGTAAGTCAGTACTAAAATTGTATATTATATTTATTTTACCCTATTAGAAAAAAATGGTTAAGACACAAAGGACCCTCTGTTACATTTTTTCAGAATACGAGTACATAAATGATTGTAACCCGTGACGTAAAAAAATTCAAAAGAGAATAAGGAATAAAATCAGAATAATTTTGTTTTTAAGTTAATACGACAATACATTTAAATATAAGTTTAAGATGGAAGTCAATGTAGGGTAAAGCCTATTTCTGGAATTTTGAACGAAAGATAGTTTTCGTTATGGGTATCCTTATAATATGTGTAAAAAAGTGACAAAAGTAATAGACAACGCGAAATTTTAAATTGATATAATATATACGGTGGAAAACAACCAGGTTTTACCTCCAATGCAGCACATCCTTAAGGAATTTACGAGAGCTTGCAGGTCAAACATAATGTGAAGTAAATTACGCAAGGGCATCTAGAAAGCAATTTGCGTAGCGCCAGTACACATGCCCAGTCCTTAAACTTTAGGCTAAGAAACTTAGCGCAATTAACCTAAAGCAGAATGCGAAGATAAATGTGCTATGTTACTTAAAGCCCAATTTACACTTACAAAATTAGTGCCCATTTAGAACATGTAACAAACAGCACGGAGTGATAACTCCGAGGAATGTCTTCTAAATATAGACGCTAATATCTCAGTTGAGGTAAGTAATTCAAATTTATTTATGTTTTCATACCGCGGTAGATTAGATGATGAATAATAAACGAGACATAATACTGATATCCATACGCTCGAATGAAACAATAATAAAAGGTTTGAATCTTTTTTATATTTTTGTTACGCTTCAAAGCTATGTGGGTTTATTTAAATTTATAAACGTAAAAAAAAACTATCTTACATTTTCTAGTATACTTCCAACTATATCCAAAAATATATATGGTATGTAATCGTAAAATAGCAGAAGGAAAAGTTAAAGTCAATATGAAGAAGTAGATAAACAGTTTAGATGAAAAGGACAATACTGTTATGGAATAATAAAATGTCCTATTTTTTTTTTAAGTCATAGGAGATCTTTTCTAGGCTTCAGGATTTTTTTTTTATTACGGCAGATATTAATAATAACTTATGATTATACGTTTCACAATGCAATTTTTATGGTTCAAATCTTAGGTTGAGTGACATATCTGGAAAGATATTTACAAGAAATAGTTTCATGAGGGATATTACGGGTAATATTAATGGGTTAACTAGCCCTTTGGTTACTGATTTCATTACCTCGATTTTGTTAACACGTTCACACCGGCGCTGTATTTCATACTCCTCGCCCTGTGGCGGCTGCGTTTAAAGGTTTTTTTTTCTATCGGACGGGAGCTAATCCAGGGCTTTCATTATTTTACTTATCATCTATGTGGAAATTATTTTTACTTACTTACAGATCTAAATATTTGGTGTTACGTACCGTTTAATAGCACAGTATATAATAATACAGTTCTAATGAGGGCCACCGATGGACCGCGCCGGCGTGAACGTGTTAATATAAAATTATTTTACACGAGATGTTATATTCTAATACGTGGAAGGATTGGGGACGTGAAACATTCCATCCTTCCAGTATTATTTCAAACCCTCGAGTTATTCTTCTGTTAACGCAAAATGATTACAACTTACCTGATGGTAAATGGCTGTATTTAGTGCATTGCCAGTGTCTGTTGTCATGCTGGCTTAAATATATCATAGCGTGAAACATTTGCATTGGAAATAGATAGGCTGATCCCAAAACAGAACAAGCAAATTGAGACTCATTTTCCAACCAAGCTTTGAATTCACGATGCTTTCAGTTTCGGGCAACCCACCGTCTCGTAATATCATATGACGATGCGGCGGGGTCATTATTTGCTGAGCAAAAAAAGTTCCTTCATCAACCTTTTTACTATACATCAAATATTTCTACACCGGTTCCAGATAAAAATAAATAGCATTCAGCGAGGCTTCTACGAAAGCCGTGAATATTAAAATTTTATCGGCGCTTCGATGTTTCTAAGCATAAAATTGAAAGTCACCAACAACTTTCTTAAAACACGAGTCGTGTTGAAGTTTACCAATATTTATGTACAAAGTAACTTTTGCATCTCGCCTCACTATTAGACAGTAAGTTGCAGGGCCCCAATGAATACATTATACCCACTCTCAGGTAAGTTACTGCTCGACAGTTAGTATTCATGATGCGGCTTCCATGCGTGCCTGTGACCCGGTTACTGCTGATGCTGTGTAGATCGGGAACTAAGATGAAGGAAATTTCGTATCTCGAGCAGTAATTAAGCATAACAAATTATTCCATCCTAAGACTTGCAAGAATATTTATACATTTACCTAATACCGAGTGAAATTATAGTCGTTTTGGAGCTGAAGAGTTGTCGGTCTATACAGGTACGATAAAATATACAGTTTCGAAAAATATCATTTTTTTTTTTTATGAATATTGGAATTTAATGTCATTTGCCAACAAATCCGATGTTTTTGGTTCCAAAACGATTAAAACGTCATGGTTTAAAAACAACAGACCGTGACAATATAGTCGGTTTGGAACGGAAAAAAAACAATTCTATATCAGTAAATGGATTGCCATTTCTTTCTATTCCAATGTCCATATATATATATTTTTCACAAGTAATACATTTTGTCGATATTACCAATATAGAAACAAAATGCTTCAGATCAAAAACGACTACATTTCCCTCGATATATCCGAAGCCAAAAGAGAGGTACAGGTAGCAAGATATGTATATGATTTTGAAGATTTAATTAAATATTGTTATGTTGACACATAATATAAGCGCCAATTTTTTAAAAATCAAAATGAATAGACGTTAACTTGAAGTTTTGAAAAATTTTATTATTATATTATTTTTTTAACAGTCAGATTCTCCGATACGTACTTGCATCTATATATGCAACTATAGATTATTTATATAAAGGAATTGATTACTTTCTAATAAGATTCTGACGGTCAAAAGTGCTATTACTCTATGAACACCATGACGTGATTAATTAATATCAAAGAGGCCATAGATGGGCAAAATGTAATCAGATTAATAAAAATGATTAACGATTACATTTTACGTTTTTTACCATTAATATGACTGCATTTTGCTTATTTATGTTTTAAACACTACAAAATCCCAGGTTGTATACACAATTATCATTTCTTAATGTTTTAAATGGATTTAATCATGATTACAGAGCAAGAAAATTAAAATTACGACTACATTTTGTAATCGTTCATCATTAATCAGATTACATTTTGCCCATCTCTGAAAGAGGCCAATGAGGTTTGTATAAATAAAGAGATACAACATTCGATTATTTTTCCCTTCCTTATGGGGACAAGCATTGTGTATTTGTACACTTAAATTATTATTCTTTCTACAAATATAAAGAAATACAAATATATATCCTCGTAAGTTTACTTCTTTATACAGATACAAAACATTGTTATGGAACTATGAGAGAACCTATCAACAACTGTTCTTGGGTCTATTATTATTCCGAGAGCGAATTACGCAGCGCCTAGCCACGAGTAGAATAGCTAAATCCGGTCCAGGCTATGCTTACTCTGTCATTCGAATAGCCAATATTAGATAATACCACATTCGTAGGTATATATCTTATAGGACAGACTTACGTATTTTTATAACAATAGATTTCTTTTGGTGTCCCGAGGAAAAATCCTACATAGGACCATCAGGGACGCTGTGAGGGCAGCGACCCCGGTGTGTCAGACTCCTACTGACTAAAAACCCCTGGGGTGTCTCTCTGATTGCTCCACCCAGGTCTGGGAAACCAAATTCATCCAGACGCCCAGGGAACAAGAAGCCTTGTGGAGGCTACATCTCTGGAAGGGGTATGAATAAACCCATCCCTCCAAAACCTCTCTCCTTATAAAAATAGATTCCTCATGATATTCTTTATAAGATTTTTCTAATACACTACGAAAATGAGCAATCTGCATATAGATCCCCGATGTATATTTAAGATGTATTAATTTAAATCCTCAAGCACTTCCCACAAATCAAACAAATCATCTATAACTAACCAACCAAAGCAAATCTTGAACGAGCCTTATGAATTATTTGTGACCAGACTGGATGTACCTACTAAAACACTTTTATTTGTTTACTGACTGTTCCTTACTCTTTTTCCACATGGAGTTAACACGTCTCCCGTTCACACTGAAGGTTCTTTCTAAATATTGGAGATTTTTTAAAGTCGAATAGATAGTTGATATGCTTACTTGCTACACACCAATAAACTTAAAAACATTATGTATTTATAATATTAGTATGTATGTAATAAGAGAACAATATTATTAAGGAACAAGTAACAGTAAATAATACAATAAAAACTACATGAAAAGCTATTAAACCTACTATAAATCATAGTGATATCTACGGCAAAGTATGTACTTTACCGTAGATTATTAAATAAAAAAAAAAGTGAAAATTAACTATGTGTTAATTTTAAAAATTTCTAATTATGTATGCTAAGATAAAAATTGTTTTATAAATTTCGTTCTTTTGTAAAACTTGGTTATTTAGTAACAGTTTTACTTAAATGATACCAAATTTGAAGTGATAATCCTTTATCAGTGTCATTACAATCTTATAATACCAAGAGGTCTCCGTTTGCATCAAACGACTAGTTATTAATAATGTAACTATTGTACTAGCATACTGTTTGGTTCCTTGTATGAAGTTGGTTTCTGCCCATAGACTTATCGTTTTCCAATAAGTATGATATTTCTTTATCATGTACCTGAAAAAGAAAAAAAAAATGAAAATTAATCTTAATTTAAAAAGAACGTAAATAATCCTGACTTAACAAACTTCGATATAAAAAATGCAAAAGAACAAAAATCAATGACACAGATATCTGAGTAAACTATGCAAATGGACTATTCATAAATGTAAATACTTCGTTTAAGACCGAATAAGTTTGAGAAAGCTATAAAGGCCTTTAAAGTTATCGAAATGCTTAGATCGGAAAAAGTAAAAGTTCATTCATTTGCAATTATAATGCCAAGTTATCCAAAATAACAATTTATGAACATTTCCTTCGGGTTTTAAATTTGTAAAATATTATAGAATTACTTAATGGTAAATGGTAGCAGTATATAACAACAAGAAAATACATACATAAACAATAATCAGTATACAAAAACTTAGCCGATTGATATGTACCGTTTGAACAGTAGCCAGTAGTAATAATAGTACTACGGTCTTATGTAACAGTATTTATTCAATCTTACTTTATTGTTCAGTACTAAGACATAAGTAAGCATACTTCCACGATGGTTCACGAAGACTATACTATGCGGATTACTCAATTTGACACGAGCCAGATGAAATAGCGCTAAAAATTATATTGCATGTCTTTATTTCAAATGACATCGATAAAGCTAGACTAAAACAAGCTTGATCAATAATAAAGTAAGATTTAAAAAATACTGTAATAAGAGATGATAGTGCGTCTTGTGAATATGTAAACTGAAAAGCATGCCAATAAAGGCCGGATAAAGTTAAGAAAATAATGACAAGTAACCATTTAAGAATTTCTGACATAATGTTAATTTTAATAGTAAATACTAGCGGCAAATGTTCAGAATGTTATATTATATTCGTCATAAAATAAAATATGTTATAATCGAGAATATTCAATTAGAAAAAACTCAAGAAAGCTGCAAGTAGCTGTACAATACTGCATGATATAAAATAACTAAGACCAAAATTTGATATTGACATTTCAACACAAAACATTAGAAGGAAAATACCACAGGATATTTCTATAGAATTGTGTCATTTATCTTCGCTAGATTGCCTTGGAGTTAAGAACAAAACACTGCTAGGCAGTTAATTGATAATGGGGGAGCTTTGAGTTACCGTCTGCTAGTGTCACTATTTGAACTGCTTTATAGTCAAAAACCATTCGGTCGTCAAGACCTTTACGAGTACTTAGATGATAAAGTTAAATGTTGTGAACGTTGACCAGGGTATAGAAGCAATTGTTCTTCAATTATACTGAGGAATTATAATCTCTAACATAAAAATAACACAAGCGCATGCTTACTTTGTGACTAGTTCAAAAGTTTAACCTTTAAAGTTGATTCAAAGAAAACTTTATTGTAAAACCATAATGCAAATATAATTTATTCTAGTTTAAGTTATTGTGAAACTAATAAAATTCCCTGGACTAGTTTCACCTCCAACGCCACGGTTCTGGCAATGGCTAATCTTAAAAGGAGCTGATATCAACAATAATGAGACGAAAAGGACCTTCTTCGGAGATATGCAAAAAGTTCCCAATATGAGTTCTTTAGATTTAACCTCGAAGGCAAGATTCCGAGGAAAAAAATTCCAGGCCGTGAGAGACGGAAGTAGCTAGATTACATTAAAAAGTAGATAAGACTGAGCTATAGTGTTTTGAAGAGGACAGCAAGGGATCGCAATAAGTTTTTCGTATTGACTTTCATACTTTACTGTGAAGATCATCCCCTATGATGACAAATAAAAGGTTGTATGTCGATGATGCAGCAACGCGACTATCGCTGCCTCGTTAACAAACCACCTAGAATCCAACTATTTTATCCTATAATATTATATGTATATACGCTAAGATAAATATAATGACAAATATTAAATTAGTTATTATTATTAACACCAAATGAAAATAAATAATACTGAATTTTAACCGATTTCAAAAAGGAGGAGGTTCTATGTTCGGTTATATATTTTTATATGTTTATCGATAACTTCGTCAATTATACACCGATTTGAATTATTCCTTTTTATTCAATAGAATATGGTATACGGTTGTTGTTTAAAGTAAATGACTTATAATTGACTAATATTGGTACATTTATATGCCTTTCGTCATTCTTGGAGTCAGTGACAAATTACGCAGAATAATACTTGGTTTTAAACGTACCGCTTCCCGACTTGAAAGGTTACCAAATTTTGGCGATATAGCAATATAAGTTCACTTTTAACTTATTTAATTTACTGATTGGTAGATTTATCTTGGTACACTGGTTGCCCTTTAAAATTGTCTACAACTTGAAATAACAATAATAAGTATTACCTGGGCAGTTCTACAACGGCAAAAGTTTGATCGTTACACAAAATATTTAGCTAAAATTCACTATTCTGAGCAGCTGTTTGTTGAAATCAAATTGTTTCTAAAATCAACCAAGTTAGCGCATTGGATGACTGGTTCGGCCGAATTAGCAAACTTCTCAATCCCAACAAAGATTGCTGTTTGAAGAGTGCCCTTGGCGAAATCTTATCTATTTCCTCACTCAGCTTCTAATGAACCATGAAATCCTAACTCTGAAGCGCAAAAGTGAATCTCGCGTTTTGTAGAATCGTGGCCAATATAAACTTGTGATTTTTATTGCTAATGGCACATTTTTGTCTTTAAGGCGCTACATACACTTTGATTATTCTAAAAGCTACTTTATTATTAAATCTACAAAATGTAAATTAAATATTACAAAAATAAATGTGCCCCATGAAAGTTAAATCGCAGGTACACTGAATTATATATCAATCAACGATTCTCCCCCTTTAGAAAGATGCTTGATTATGCTTTTTATATGTATTCCAGGATCAATCTTCCCAAAATGGAAATAACCCACGTTCGCGACACAGTCCTCGTAGAGATAGCCACTTTGCGATTTAAGCCGGTAAAAATTTAACACACACCGGTCGCCATCCTCCATAGTGTGGCTGAGACGGTCCTATGAGGATTTTCCCCAAATAATAATTAATAAATAATAATTAATAATTTTTGGGTGTCGAAGCTGCTCGCGTCCGTAGACTTTACCCTAGTTTCCCTACACGTGACTCCTGGGTGGTGCTAAACGAGCAGCAGCGAGGTGGCAGGGCGTCGGTGCCCGTCTGGATCGCGACCATAGTACATGGGTGTAAAGCCCGTCATAGTGACCAGTTTCGGCTTGTAGCGTTTCGGGATCAGCTTGTGTATATCCAGTAACGCATATACCTAGAGACCTTCAGTCGTGGTATATGTGGGCCGACATGACGAGTTAGACTATCAATGGATTTTCATCCTTTGCTAGTCGCTTTCGTTTTTGGACTACACTGTACTTACCATCAGATACTCTGTAGTCACTATGTCGAGCTAGTGTAAAAAAAAAGAGATGACTACAAGACGACACTGGATGCAAGCCCCTGTCTACCGGTCGTTTTGAAAAACATTAAGGCAGGGCCAATGTCTAGCAGTGGATGTCCTATAGCTGATATGATGATTAATGCAACTTACGGGAAGATTTCTTTCCCGATCTCTACAGTAATTTAATTTATTTATGAGTCAAAGAAAAGATCCTTGATGTATATTTCTAGGTTCACGTAGAAAAGTCCACCTTAGTATTGGTTTAACTATTTGAGACCTCAACGCCAATATCAAACATCTATGAGGAATACAAAATATTTAGAAATCTTCCTTATGAGAGTAAATCGTATGAACACTTATCAGTCAACTCATGAAAACATAAATTTGATTACGCTGTACATATTATATTACAAAATTTGCAAATACCCGTACTAGTTTTCCTCGCATAAAATATTATAGGGTCCGATCCCAGATATCGACGGCCGGTCAGACCTCTAACCGACATTTTATCGCTGTAAGTCTATCAGTTTCTATTCCGTGCCACTTATAGACTACGCAGTTTATTTATATATATTTATTGAAATCTAAGCCTCTAGTTAAAAACATACTTTCAGTATGTGGTCTTTCTGTGATGGCTGCAACTAATTGTAAACATTTTAATAAAAGCCGTAACACGAGTTTCACGATATATGGGTGTATATTTTATAGTGACCACAACGGATTGTGAGCTATTTTTCGCTAAATGAGTCTTTTAGGTCTACATGTGTAACATATACATCCACATTAAATGCGATATCTTCTTAAACTTTGTTAAACATTCCCACGTCTAGTCGAGTCTGGTCAGGGCAAAACCTCAAATGCCTCTTACAGTTTCAGATCGGGCATATTGTTTATAAGTTTTCTTTTTTTTTACTTTTGTACTTTTTTTTTCGAACGGCCTGATACATCCATTTGTTATGACCCTACCTGCAATACTGAAATCCTGGATTCTAGATTCTGAAACCAGCAACGTTTTTAGTGATTAGCAAAATAGTTTGTCGCGAGTCCTGGATGGGTATTTGTATATAAGGGTGTTTAACTTTGTCTAGTATCCTAAATATAAGTGCAAGTCTACTTTGGGGCTAGGTTCAATGTGTGTAATTGTCCGTAAATGTTATGTTTTTAACATGCATATAAAATATAGAGGTTATAACGAAAACAATAAATATAGCGTTTTGCTTCCAAAATGTACTAAATTTATTACGTGGGTAACTATGAGACACTGCGTCCGTGTTTTTCGTGAAATCGTACTAAATAAATACTTTTACGACCATGAAACTAGCACGCAGTAGCCCGAGTTCAGTTTTATTTACAATTGCTGTATTATAAAATTCAATGATCCATATAAAACTCGTTTAGACTAGGTTTTGCTGTAGTCCATATTTAAATTATTTAATATAACGAATACTATAAACTTTTTATTGTTCCTTTGAACTATCATCATATAAAAAAGGAAACAAAAACCTCAATATTTATATGAAAGCAGAAATATTTTTTTCGTTACAATAATATGAAAACACCAAAAAATATTTCAAAAACATATGAATAATCGCCCTTAAACTAATAAAAAAATTATCATTACCTTTCTTACACCGGTTTAATTGTAGTCTTCTCACAACCTTAAGTTTTTTCATGCTACTGAAATGGCCTTAAAATGTACTAACAATGAAAAAAATACAAACAAAAAAAGAATAACTTGTTTAAAAACAAAACAAAATAACAAATAAAATAGCTGACTCTTAAACGCTAGGCTCAAAGATAAGGAAACTTTAAGTAAAAATGCAAGCGGCCCCAAAAGCTAAAACAAAGTGAATAGAATAGAAAAAGTACTAAAGACATAAATTACGATGAAGTGTTTCATTCAAGGGCTGATAAGAAACCCCTTCTCAGGGTACTTCACGCAAAACTTGGCCGGAGTAGAACCGCCTACACTTTCCGTGGGATATGTCAAAGTTATCTGATATAGGTCACCGTCGACCGTTTGCGAAGGTCAAAATCACTTGCAGTCGCGCGAAGTTCGACTATTAGTTTATGATAAGGGAAAAGTTGGATTTGTCAGGAAACGGTCCTGTTATTTAAATAAACTCACCAAGTTGTAATTCCGAAAGGTTGTTTTTCTCTCCCTTAATTTTAACTTTAAATATAATGGAATTTTTGGATCCTAATGCGACACAGTCCACTTTCTATACTACTGTGTTCATCTAACAACATTTACAACTCTATTATATATTGGAATCATCATGTGTAATGCTTTGCTACTTTACAACAATTAATAAAAAAATATTCAAATAGTTTCACCATAGGAGATTCCTTTCTCTACGCATCCTGCGCTTGTTAATAGGCCCTTTACAAATAATGTTTACGATTTGTACAGAATACATAATAATATTTCATATAGAAGGGCAACTCTCAGCTCCTTATCAAGTTTTCCTTCCTCGCCCTGGTGCGTACTCGATCGAGCAAATGGACATGCGTTCCGTTTCTTTTCGACAATGAAGTCATTGTAAACTATGATATTGTTACCACAAAATATCAACTCGTTATTTTTTTTTATTTGTATATAGCTACTAATCATATTAGTTATTACTGAGTTCTTGATGTGTCGTTACAATGAAATTTTAAGCTATGTCAGAAAACATGTGTTCAATTTAATATTTCATGTCACAATTGAGAAATTTTGAAAATGAAGATTGTTTTAATATGACAGCGTAAGAAAAATTTTGGAGATCACTTAGTCATATAACAATATTGTAATTAATTTTTGTATATAATACAATACACTTCTAGACTTAAATCGGAGTATTATTCATGATGTATCTTATGGAAGACATAGACATTGCCATATTTAATAATATGCGTAACTTATGAAAAAATATTGCCGTTGCTTTTGCCGTTGTAATTCTAGGAATTCACACTTAAACGAGTTGCTTATAGATACGAAACGTAAAAATTTTATGCTTGTCTGAATTTTGATCTGTCACATCAATATATTTTCGTTGGAGTGTCGGGTGGCCCTCCTGCCTTTTAGAACCGATTTAAACAGTGTTATTTATCTATTATTTGTATTTAAACTGATTATTTATCTTTTATAACGAATTTTAACCACTTTGAAACTGTATCGGGGATATTATAAAGTCGGGCCAACGCCTTAGGCAACTATCTCGGATCGCCGCGCGCGGTGCGGGGTAGCTCCCAGATGACTGCCTCGCGCACATTGACACCGATACCTTCACGGGGACACTAATCACTCATTAATTGTAATCTTCTGCTTTGTTTCTTTAAATTATTACAAAATCAGTTACGTATATATTAGTGATAAATTAATCATTTACATACATCCGTACCATCTATAAAAATTAGAGAAACGTTTTATGCCAAGAGTTTCTATTTAATTGGTGAAATATACAAATTTTTACAATTAAAATGTGAAATATTCATCATGAATTTGAATAATTACGTCCTATCTAAGTAATATCTTAAGGAACACCAAAATATAAAGGACAAAGCCAGGAGTTCTGTACAAGTCCGTCTGGGACGGCGCCGTTATAATGTTATGTCACGTACAATTCTTTGTTTAGACTTTAGGAAAAATGTAGCCATTGTACCTAGGAATTCTGTGAATTGTCCGACAACACGAACAGAAACGCTTTATGCGAATAATTTTTATCACTCTGACCGAACTTCATATTAACTATAATGTAATGTAATAAGCTCGTTCGGCAGTTTAAAGTTTTATTAATTATATGCTGTAGTTTAATTAATAAAATGCAGTTTTTATTACATATAAAATTTGTATATTTATAATTCTACCAAGAATAAATTCTAACCCAAAGGAATCTCCAAACATTTACAAAATTCTAAAAATTATTTCACTGCAGCATAACAATATGTTTTCTAGAGCTGTACTAGTTAATTTTAAAGTTATAAACCAGAAAATAACAGAAACCGTTTATATCCGGTTTAATACAGGCATTGTATTTAGCATAGAAAATTCTCAAAGCAGAAAATAGTAATACTTATTGTTAATAAATATGTCCCCATAAGAGAGATAGATCTGACCCTATTTTTTTTTTATCGGTTTACTTTAAAATAAGTAACAAATACTTGAATTAAATTGAACTACATTAATTTATTCCACATCGTATTTATTTACACAGTACTAAAGTTACATATAAATTTATCAAGTGTTGTAACAATGCTGCTCAAAACACGCCCGTTATGAAGACTCAAGTAACCTCGGTAATTGTTCACAAAACACCGCGGCAAATTATACCTGCCAAGTATGCCACCGTTGTACATACAATGTCGGAATTATTTCTATACAAATCGTACGGTAAGTATCCCAGGAAGTACAGTTTACTGGAAGAAGCTGCAAGTGTGCTCAATATTTAAAAAATGTATTTACATTGACTACTGAGTAGGAAGAGGTCGAATGTGAGGTAAATCTTTCTGCTACCACTTCAATGGAATACAACTTAAATACCGTTACGTTTACTGGTGTTACTTTAGTAATTATCCGCTGTTTGCTTATAGATGTACTAATGTAAATCCGGACATGAAATTATTAAACCCTACGTTTCTGTGAAATATATTTATACTTAAATCATTAATAGTGATCATAAAAAAATCGATATAGGCAATTATATCAGATTCGATAAGACAAAAAGAAGATAATCAATCTCAAAAACACAATCAAATAGAAAATCTTGTTTTCTAAATACAACGGTCTTTCTATTTTTTTATTTCTCATTGATGATCATTTGGGAATTTAAAAATGTTTGAGATTTATATAAATTATTTTACCTAACAAATTTATTATGCTCACGTCTAAATTGAACCAAACCACGTACAATTTTCTATTAACTTAACAAACCTAACCCGTACCACTTGACGAAATCGACACCGGAGATTGATTGTATGCTGTAATATTGATGACTAAAGAAATCTTTTTTTGCCTTTAAAAATAAAAAGAATAAAATTGTAAGCACTTATAGCGATCTATACTATTCGTAGTAAATAAAGATAATGTTTTATTTTATAGTCTTATCTTCATTTACCTTTTAAGCTGTTGTCGCAAAAACAAAATCACTTAGTATAACTGTTACTTTCATGAGTATTAATAATTACTCTCCTCGTATGATAAGTTATGATGCAAGATATGTTGGCTATAGCCATTGCCAACAAATAAAATACGGAAGCACTATTTATCAAAGGGCAGATCTCGATCCAAAATAACGAGTACGAACTACGAATTGTAGGTGTCGTTAGCCCAATTGTTTTTAACACTTCTCCGTAGGATTTACTTCTGTATCGTGGAGGCATTTAAAGACACTAACTAATATCACATGCAGATTATACAATCACCGAAACTGAAAAACACCAGCATGCTGTATAAATATTTGTTCGACATGGGAATAGAGCACATGTGGGAATGACACGGAATGTAATTATTATGATAATAGTGAATTACAATTAAAGGTCGCCCTTATTTTTTAAATGAAGCAGTTTAATTTTATCGCTAACAACATGCAAGGTCAATATGTAATGTATGTTTTGTATGTGTGTAATATATGTGCAAAGGGGCAATGAAATTTAGGTTATTTTCTAAAGTAACTTTCTATGATTTACTTCCGTTCACTGATCATAACCTACAAACTACGCTCAATGTCTATTCTAGGAACAAGAGAAGCTACATCTGTGTAAGGCCAAGTAACATTTGTTACCCACGTAGTACATATTGTATGTGGTTGAATAATAGTCCACAACACACTTGGGGATGAATTTCATTATGCCTTTATGTTCGAGAGCGAGAATTTCTTTTTAAGCGCGTTGTTTTACTGGGATTTTTTATTCGATTTAAATTCGAATCGTCTTACGCAGTCGGGAGTAATTCGTTTTAGGGACTTCAGGGGTATTTCAATAGACTTAACTTGTATAATAAATTTTCTGTTTATCGAAAGCACGTGCGAAGCGCACACTTTACAGTGTTATGTAAAGTGCGATATTAATTTTGTTGGACTATATTTGTGTGTTCTCGAAAGGATTTTTTTTTTTAAGTTGATAAAAGTTTTAATAGATCATAATCTCCTACATTTGTCTTTGAGATTTAACGGGCAAGCGTCTAGAGCACATCTGATGATAAGCAAGGTGAAGTCCAAAAACTGGCTAAGGCTATCGAGAGCAATAAGAAACCTATCCATAGTTGCAATGACCATGTTAGATTGCACAAGCATCTTCACGATTCGTTAAAAGTACTCATTATCACTGGACGGTGGGGACATTATTTGATTCCGCCAACCCCATTTCATCATAAGACCACTAGACGTTGTGAAGGATTCCATCCGTATGTAGTGGATGTTCTTTACACCGCCCGAAAAAATTCGCTTCTACATTCATTGTACGAACAGCTAAGGAGTGGAATAAATTTCCAGCGGTCATATTTCTGCGATCTTATGACCCGGGAGTCTTTAAGAGAAAAGTGAATATACATTTGTTGAGAGGACGCTCTTCATCATTCGACTCGCCTACACCTTCCACCAGGTGTAATTGAGGTCATACGACTATAAATTATAATAAGGAGATCCTCTTCAGGAGACCACCAATGTTCATTTACTTGACAGAAGTAAGAGTTAAAAGAACTTCTCAGTTCTATCCCCCGGCTATAAATAAATATCCTGAATGGAGCTACTGTAAAGCTGTGACGTGCATAGGGTATGCAGAATTCGCGTAATTAATTTGTATATTATATTATGATAGTAAATATTATATTGCTTTCATAGAGAAGATAGACGGCGTGAAAATAGAATAGATATTAATATAAATGGTTCCTTTTTTATTTAACTTTAAGCAATTTATTCCAGACTTAGTTATAATATGCCCTCATTGCATACATCTATGGAATGAACGCTAATGCTGTAAAGCTGTGATTTCGTAAACTTGGTCGAGTGATTAATTCCCTTCTATGTTAAACAAATTATTCGCTCTTTTACACGACAATTTTTAAAGCATAACACGCGCTGCGATATTTTTCCACGAGATATATTAACACTAAATCAGCAACATTAGAAATCATATTATATGAAAGCACACAATATAGCGAAAAAAAATCCGCACCTAAAATTTTTCAAAGATTGAGAGGTAATGGGAATAAAAGTAACTTCAGGTCAAAAATCATAGTGCGGCCTCACTCTAAGGGTACCATACAGCAAAAGATTAATAAAGGAAATATGATTAAATATAGTGACGCGAATACAATAAGTGGCATGTGAATATAACTACGTTCGAACAATACTATAACTGTTATGGGAATTAGCGAGCGACGTCATAAATAACCAGCAAACATTCAGCCTGGGCGGATGATTCAGCACAAAGAGACTGCAAGTCATGCCAAGAAGAACGTTATTAATGCTCGTAGACCGATGTCGCGGTTACGTGAATCCTTTCCCCATTTATTATTTTCTTAAAACGTTTATTATCAAACTGGTTCACACATTTTTGGAACATATAGGACTTCTCACATAATTGTGCGATAAAAATGTACATTTTTGAGACCAACCTCTGCTATTATAAAAAAGTTCTGAGATGTGGAATGGAGACTACGTTTCGGTAAGCGTAATGTGGGACGCTTAGAGGTCAGACGAACCGGCGACTTGCGAAAGGCAGCTGCTTTAAGTTTTTAAAATTATTGGTTTAAGTTTTCATCAGCGTGCAACTCAGTGGTCAGAAGACTAGAATCTCGTTTTATGTCGTCTTGTAGAAATGCTGATACTGTAAGTGTTGTGTCGTTACTTTTAAAATAATCAAGAACCACAGAGGGTAAAGGAAGTAACGCCCCCCTCTGACTAAAACTCCGCAGCTCTTCAGTCTGCTTGTGACTATAGCCTGTGTAAAACCAGATCGTAACATAACAAAAAGTAAGTTCGTTTGCGCTTAAGACCAGTTAAAGTATTTGAAATGAGTCTTTTTTGTGTAATTAAGTTAAACATACAGATAGTCCGTTTGAGTGTTAACATTTATCTACTCTTTTGGACCAAATTACAGCAGAAGCACAAATTAATAAAAACAAACATACTACGTTAAAAGGTTTTATAAATAGTTTATTAAAGCCTATAAATTTAATTATGTTGTTTCAATATAATTAATATTAAATTACAACGGAATGTAACTGGTTTGTTTTTGATCAAGTAGAAACCACAAGTGGACGTAATGGATGCTTCGATTTTGTGGTCGATATAAAAAAACTTGTTTCACGACAAAGCTAAAACAAGCTATATATATAATTATATTACATGTTGTGATGTTCTTAAAGATAGGTCTAATTAAATTGACAGATAATGATGGACAACATAAAAATAAAGTTTTATATGTTATAAGGAAACCTTTAATGATAACTTTTTCAATACGAGTATTTATTAGCAGATAAACTTACTACGTAATCCAGTATCTATTGTAATCTCATTGTAGAAATAAAAGAGATATTATAATTTGTGTGAAGGAAGTAGTGATAAAATACTGTATATAGTTGTTGTAAACGATTTGCATTTGTGTGTCGTGACTAGAGATGAAAATGCCCGAAAGTTTCGGAAAGTTTCCGGGAATCTTCCCTTTATTCCCGGGAAAATTGGGGAATATTCCCTGAAAGTGTCCAAAATTCCCAAATCTCATCAATTTTGTTAATCATAATTTTCTCGATTCGTGCTTTCTTGAGGTTGTTTTTAAGGTGTAATTTATACTTAGTACTAATAAACCTCGGTAATATATTACATTACAATGAAATTATTATAAACTATGTGATTAAATTTAAAGTTAAAGGGAAACTATGACATTCGTACCTTCCGGCAAGCCGAACCCATGTGTTTTTTTTTATTTCACGTATGAATTTTATAAACAAAGGAAGGCGATATTATTCATGAGTTAAATAAATAATATTTATTTAGTTTTAACCTATGTTCAAAAATCTATATACATATGTATATAAAATCACTTGTCCTAACATTCATGACATAACATTCATGTATATATCATCGTTAAGCTCAAACGACAACAACCAGAAACATGAAATTTGGAAATTGGTTTTTACTACTAATTGGTATGATGTAGGTATCCACAAAACGCAGAGTTTTTGTGATTCCATCGTTATGAGGGTGTTGAAACTATGGTTGGAAAAATGTTTGAAAATCTGCCAATTTTGAAATAAACACTATCAAAACCAGTATTTCGACTATTGGTTGGAAATTAGAAAAAAAAAATGTTTCGTCCTTATTGGAAAATCAATCCCTAAGAAGATAAAATAAGGGTGAAAAGTTTGTTTGTTTGTTTAAAATCCGTCAATTTAAGTAAGCCCTATAAAAATGTATATTTAGTTTTTTAGTTAGAAATAAAAGAATATGTGTTTCGTCGTTTTTGAAAAACATATGGCGAAGTGAGTAAATTATTTCTTCTCGAGGAACGCCGGGACACACAGCTAGTGTGTAATGTTTTTTATGTATGTACACGAACTACTCCAGATTTGTGTATTTTTTAATGATATTCATTATATATATAATTTTTATAATATTTTATAGTATAAATAAATCCGGAGTAGAAGTTTTTAGATCCACTGCAGGTGACAATCTCCTAATGGCGGTGTTTCAGGTAGTTCTTTAAATGTTTGACTGGCGTTTAGTGATTATTTACCAGAGCTATATTCACTCTCTGCTATAATAATATTTTCTGTATCTTTTTACATAATGTATATGTAGGTACAAAAATATAATTACACTGCATTACTTTGTAGAAGTCGTTATTTGAAAAGGAAAAGAGAGCCTTTATAGAACCAATTCCTTGTCTGTCTGTCTGACACTTTTTCTCAAAAACGCCCAGAGGTATTAAGCTGAAATTAAAATCAAATACTGGTATTAGCAATTCCTTGTACCTCTAATTTTACTTTTAAGATAATACTAACAAAACATGTGCCCTTTTATGTCGCATATTTTACAGTTTATGACGTTTTCACAAAGGAATCAAATTTTAAAGGATATTTTCTGTTCATCTAGAATCATGAAGGTCTTAAAAGAAAAGTACACAAAAATAAAATACATTAATTCTTTAATTAATTATTAAGACTCGCATCTGTGCGGCATTTTTGAGCGATGACATAGAAGTGTCAGCGGGAACGTGTTGCTGCGCTCTCACTCACACGCTCACAATCTGTATAATGCCGTCGCATGCGTTGTTTGCCTCCGCGCATCTTGTCGCTTTGTCGGTCCACAGTTGGTTAACATATCGCAGAATACGAATAAAATCCGTCAAAAATATTTTGTAGTATAGCGGTGGTGGCCTAGTTGATAAAGGACCGGTTTCTATGCGCTAGAGTGTGAATGGTCGTAGGTTCGAATCCCGGTACGTACTTCTGGGTTTTTTCAGATTAAATACGGATTTAGGCATTACATGTTTACCGGCGAATGAAAACAACGTGAGTCAACCTACATGGCATCTGATAGAAATATCATGTGTAAGTGCCTTGAGAACGGCGATCAGCTGTACTTCTGGCCACGTTAGGCACAACATATAAGCGCTAAGTGGATAAAACTACTTTTTTTATCCCGAGGAAAATCCAGCATAGGACCATCAGGGACGCCGTGAGGGCAGCGACCCCGGTGTGTCAGACTCCTACTGACTAAAAACCCCCGGGGTGTCCCTCTGATTGCTCCACCCGGGCCTGTGAAGCCAAATTCGTCCAGACGTCAAGGGTACAGAAAGCCTTGTTGAGGCTACCACTCTGTGAGGGGTAGAAGTAAAGCCCACCCCTCCAAAACCTGTCTCTCAGGCGGCGCGCCGAACACCGTGCACCGTCTCGGATAAAACTACTACTGTATCTCTGGTTACCCCGGATTATAGTGTGACGATATATTAGTATTTATCATGATTTTTTTTTATTGTTCAACAATAAAAATATTTTAAATAATAATATACAAATATATCTATTTTGAAATATTTTGTGGTTTATTACGTCCCAAATAATTTTCAAAAGTTTGACCTCTTCATACACACACAATTTATACACTACACTCGTGTAACTTTCCTATATAATAAAGACACCATCCTTAAATAAGTATAAATAAAAAGTTTTTTGATTATTTCAAAATAGTTATGACTTCATCCGGAATGAAATAGCAAAGGTAATTTATTTTTTATATTTAAATTTTAAGTAAGAAAATAAACTGCAATATAAAAGTCTCGTTTTGATATCATATGTAACCATGTTTACAATCGACCCACAGGCCATTATTTTATTTCGGAAAGAAACTTTAAGAAATAAACGTATATTTCTGTTTACACGTTCCATGGGAATATTCCCGGGAATTAACGGAATGTTCTCGGGAATTTTGGGCACTTTGGGAAAATTCCCGGGCATTTTCATCTCTAGTCGTGACTAACAATTTCCACGTTGTACTCCATTTTTTTATTTAAATACGATTAAGCGTCTAGATAAACAAAAACCGTAATGTATTCATTCATATTTCATTCGATAATTGTTTGAATAACCTACGGCCGTATCGTGAACTAAATTAAACAATATTGCTGATCAGGAATGGAATTCGAGTCCTGCGTTTGTTTTTTCAAGAACTTATGACATGGGTATCTTCAAATGACGAGTGAATCGGAACTGGTTGTGTGTGTGCACTCCATCATCGGCCTCATTAATACTTGGCTCTGGGAATACTATGGATTTACTCAAGTTCCTATTATACATTCGGTTTTCAAGTTCACAAAAAATACATTTATTTTTTGTGAACTTTGCTAAGCAAAGTCGAAATAGCGTCTATAAATCTCAACCTTACAGTATGAAGATTCTGCCGCGGCTTATGCTTTAGCAAACTTTTCATAACTTGTCAGGTACTCTTAATAATCTCTAGACGTTGTTTATGTAACATACATCAACATAAAGCTTACATTTAAAATTTTTAAAAATCATTATGTTATTCCTTTTACTCAATATTAAATACAATTATTTAGGATTTTAAAGACTTCGACTTCGACCAGATATCGAACTGTAATCGGACGCTTATTAAAAGTAATTTAACAATCACAATCAGATAAATAAATCTTAGCTTGACGATTGGTAGAAACCTCAGGCTTTAATTAAAATTTCAGTCTGTTTGAAAATTATACCTAATATAGTTTTTTTGGCCGAAGGTTACCGAGGTCGTAGCCTTTGGTCAAATAATAGTAAACATCGAAAAACTTGGAGTCGCTTCTGCTACGCGAGGATATGGCCTCGCTGAGCGTCTTTTATCGTATCATGAAATATGGTCTGAGGAGCTGTATAACCTCATTCCACACTGCCGCTTTCATAACATAATCACGCGCGCCGGGTTGC
The DNA here is from genome assembly GCA_036320925.1 of Automeris io. Taxonomy (NCBI): domain Eukaryota; kingdom Metazoa; phylum Arthropoda; class Insecta; order Lepidoptera; family Saturniidae; genus Automeris; species Automeris io. The sequence continues at coordinate 693,152 of JAUDJH010000030.1, read as the reverse complement.
AGACCCACAGCTTTACGTCTTCTATTCAAGTAAGAAATAAGAAATTCTCCAACTCTTACCTATACGGAATTATTGAATTGTGAAATGGTGGCCCGGCGAGCATGTTCCCATCTTGCTATAATATTGTTTTTTTTTTTGTTAAGCGAAGCGTGAAGAGATATGTAGGCTGGCATGATCATTGTGATTATCGGTAAGTAAATGTCTTTCGAAAGTCGTACCCGATTTTGGATTACACTGTGCTTTACGTGAAGTGCAATGTAGTCATTATGCAAAGTCAAAAAAAAAAAAGATATATAACGATGTCCCCATTACGCCTTATCAAGCAACAGTCTAATAAGAATATATGACGGAAATAAAACTGCTACAAGAGTCTGTGGTATGACCGCTGTTTGCTTGTGATATCATGAACAAAGTGGCATTTATAATGTTATATTAAATATAACATTATGTTATGTTATTATGACTTTGAATTAAAAGTAGGAGTAAATATAGTAAACATGTTGACTCGCCAATATGTCGAAGGGTAAAAGGCTATTTGGTTTAAGCGACATTTTTTGGTGATATAGTGTTCGCGCCAAATGGTTGCGAACGAACTACGCGGAGGAGCAACCTCGAAGATTTATATTTTTTTAAATAAAAGAAGATTGTTTGTTGTCATTCGCGTATAAATCATAGATGTCAAATAAAATATATTAGGTCCTTACATATGAAATTGGCGTTTTGTATGGGAGGAACAAAAAGTCGAATATTTTTTAATATAATATATTTAATTAATCAAAGTATGAACCATTATTTTCTATGCACTTTTGCCTTCTTATAGGTAGTTCATTGATCCCTTTACTAAAAAAACCAGTCGGACGGGAATCAATAAAATCTTTGAAGGCGATTTGGACTGCCCCATCGGAGTTGAATTTTTTCCCTTGCAAGAAGTTATCCAAATTTCGAAAAAAATGGTAATCTGTTGGAGCAAGGTCCGGGGAGTACGGAGGATGTCTTAGACTTTCCAATTGAAGCTCTTCTAATTTAGTAGCCGTCTGTTGCGCAGTGTGTGGTCTAGCGTTGTCGTGAAGCAGCAGTGGCGTGGAGCGATTGACCAGCCTAGGTTGTTTAGCCGCTAGCTTTTCCATCATGGTTTGCAATTGCTGACAATAGACATCAGCCGTAATAGTCTGGCCAGATTTGAGAAAACTGTAATGAACAATACCGGCACTAGTCCACCAAACGCTTACAAGTAACTTTTTTGGGGTTAATTTTCGCTTGGGGCAGGATTTGGCTGGCTGGCCAGGATCCAACCATTGCGCTGAACGCTTCCGATTATCGTAAAGAACCCATTTTTCATCACAGGTAATGATTCGGTTTAAAATACCTTCATTATTGTGCCGGTTTAATAATGTAACGCAGCAGTCGACGCGCGTTTGCCGGTTTGCTTCAGTCAATTCGTGAGGTACCCACCTTTCAAGCTTTTTAATCTTCCCAATTTGCTTCAAGTGAATTAAAACAGTTTTATCACTAACATCGCAGCCTGCAGCTAACTCGGACGTGGTTTGCGATGGATCCGCTTCCACAATAGCCTTCAACTCTTCATTATCAACTTGAGTCTCAGGCCGTCCACGAGACTTGTTCTGCAGGTCGAAATTTCCAGAACGAAAACGTTGGAACCAAAAACGAACTGTGTTTTCTTTTGCAACACGACCGCCATACACATCATTCACCCTTCGAGTTGTTTCCGCAGCACTAGTGCCACGGCGGAACTCGTACTCGTAAATAATGCGATATTTTAAGTTTTCCATTTTGTAAAATGAGTGACGCAAACAAAAAAAAATAGAAGAAAAAAACAAATGAATGACGATCATCGAAGCACAAATACATGAGTCTATAGCTGTACAAATTTGAATTTGGAATTCCTTACCAAAGAGGAGAAATTTGTGATTAAAGTGGCCAGTACGAAAAACGCCAATTTCATATGTAAGGACCTAATATGTAAAAAATACATTACTAAAAAAACCTAAGTAAAAATCCAAAAGGTAAGGCGCTAACTTACATTTAAGCCAAATGGCCTTCCCATATAGTAATACATATATATTTTTGGAATCGGTATTACTATATCACCAAAAAATGTCGCTTAAACAGAATAGCCTTTAACCCCTGGATATTATAATTCAATGTCTTAATAATAGATTTTTTTGTAGTGTAGATAAGGCCTCTTAACTAAACTATGCATTCATAGTAATAAGTAAGCATTAACTATGCATTCATAGTAGTAAGGACCATTGTCCTTCATTGATAGAACAATAGCTTGGTTTGTAGAGCCAAACAAGTCTTTTAGCCCGCTGTAATACGACTTTTAGAAGTTTAGTTTATACAAACAAGCATTTCAAGCCCATGACAGGCGCGTATTTTGTTTTGAAATATTTATGTACTTGTGTAAATAGGCCGAAATGTTTCCTTCGCGGACAGGAACATATAGACGAAAGTCGGTTGTCATGTTATAATATTTGGAGTTTCTGTAGAAAATTTGAGTTCATTCTACAGTAAAACTAGGGATGGACGGAGTTAGTATCCGATATAAATATTTCAGATAATTTAGTTTAAAATAACAATCGTTCTGATTTATGTCAATTATTATCATAGGAAATTACACATTTTGTTTATTCAAAACATGGACTTATAACATGCCCTTTTCTCTTTGTAGCTTTACTTGGAAATATCATCATAGGACCGTCCCGTCAGCACATTGAGGGGAAGGCAGTCGAGGTTTGCCAGACTTATATTGACTAAAATCCCCAAGATGTCTACTTCTGTGCATAAGCGGGAACTCAAGAACATGTAATAAATTCTTTAGTCTTACTTAACACAGTTTGTAGCCATAGTACAGTCAAAACCGTTTATGGCGACATCGTTTTGAACAACATACCGGTTATATGACCCAGAACAAAGGTCCCGGTTAAAAATAGGACTTCGTATCTCGAAAACATCAACGGATGTACGACTAAATATGAGTAGTCTTTTTAATGTCGTTATAGTGGATTTTGAGTGTAATTAGTTCTCTAGTTTCCCTACACGTGACTCCTGGGTGGTACTAAACGAGCAGCAGCGTGGTGGTAGGGCGTCGGTGCCAGTCTGGATCGCGACCACAGTGCATGGGTGTAAAGCCCGTCATAGTGACCAGTTTCTGCTTGTCGCGTTTCGGGATCAGATTGTGCATATCCAGTAGCTCATATACCTAGAGACCTTCAGTCGTGGTATACGAAGGCCGACATGACGATGTATACTATCAATGGATTTTCATCCTTTTCGTTTTTGGACTACACTGTACTTACCATCAGGTATACTGTAGTTACTATGTCGAGCCAGTTTAAAAAAAAATTGTAATAAAACATATTTTAGCTAGTTCTTAGTTCGTAAAAGTCTTTATGCTAATAAAATAAAAATACTTCTTATATTGAAATATTCTTGAGCGACATTATCCGGATGTTCGGAAAAATGTCATGAATTATACAACACTAAAATAATATTTTGAAGGCTCATAATCCCTGTTTAAAATCCCATATTCTCATCCGAAATTCAATACTCCTGACAGCTCTAGTTAAAAGGTCAACGTTTTTGTTGTTAAATTACATCATAATTCAATTTCAACGGTTTTTAAATTTGTTCAACGCATTTTTTTTTAAACTAATGTTTTAATTTGCATATGCTCGCTAAAATAACCATCATTCCAACAGAATAACCTTTACCGGTTCATTTGATAGCAATATCAGCGTTTTTATTATAATTTAATTTGGTTATTAACGATCAAAGCTTTAAAAAACAATTTCCGTTAAATTACGTTGGTAATTTTTACGCACAATTTGAGTTTCTACGTCAGAAAGAAGAAATAAATACCTTTTCATCTGCGCGAATACCCAAAAACAGTCGAGCCTTTTTATTACTTTATTTGGACGTATTTTACTTTACTTTTTAAAAATTGTTTTACAGGGTGGAAATGATAATGAAAGGAAATCTTAATGAAAATGGTTTATGAAAGTCTGGTCTAGGCAGAAAAATCTATCGCGAGAAACTCAAAAATATATTAATTAAGTAACGATATTGTGGGAAATGAGTTTACTTTAAAAAATATATTTTAAAAATATTGTTTACATATGAATACAAGCAGCATCAAGCATTTTACGTGTATAGTTGTATAAATACGTTACAGGTAAAAATTGCATCTATTCGATATTTTTTGTATTGTATTGTATTCCAGTTACAAGCGCTTAAATTCTTTACTTCGATGCAAAGTATTGACGATCTTCCGTATATGTTCGACCTTATGTAAATTAGTGCAGCTTGCTGCAACTGATTAAATCTGGTTAAAATTTATACATATAAATCGATATTAACCATTAAACTGTACTTTATTTTCTTGCATAGAAACATTAGCCAGTTTTGCAAGCGATAAATTTAAATTATCATTGAGGTCCAATTAAATCGTTTCCAACAAATAAAATTTTATATAAGCTTAAATTATATTTAATTTGTTGGAGCAAGCTAAGCATGCGCAAAGGGGATGAAACCTCTAATATATCTCTGCTCACCTCGTAAAGGATGATAGCGCAACGATTATTGTCATTAATTTTTAGGCCTGTTAGGGCCACTCGTCTTAATCTATAGGTAATGTATCTCTTTAATTACGTATATATCTCGTTTTATGTGACCGCCAGGTCAGTAAAACTTAAGTTATGAGGGAAATATGCGGTGTAATATTTTTTGCATCCAAGAACGACGCCATAATAGGCGCTGTGGCTATAAAGCTGTTTTCTTTGAACTAACAGTAAATCCATTTTAAGTAGGTTACGTGTCATGAGATATTTATATACACGTTTCGCATATTACATTTAATATTATTAAATACTTGTGGCATAACACTAGTTTTTTTTTTTATATTATAACTAGCGGACCAGGGATACTCCACCCAAGTGCGATTTACACTCAAAGATAGCGGATTTTTAAACAAAATCTTTTTTACACTATTTCGAGAAATTGACAACAGTCCATTTGATTAACCCTTAACTTGGCTGAATGTTCTTGCTTCCAATATCAAAATAATATTCATACCGTTTAACCTTTATGTTCCAAGGATGTCTAATAGAAACTAACCGTGCGTTCAAAAACTGAGAAATTACCTAAATATTCATATAAAAATATTAAGTTTGCGCTAAAAACTTATGGCAATAGGTTCTGTAAATTCTGATGTATCTCCACAGATACACTAACAAGAAAAGAGTTAAAAGTACAATGTAGTCCAAAAACGGCAACGACTATTATGGGACGATAATGCATTGACAGCCGTCGTCGGCATACCAGCCCAAATCGACCATGACTCAAGATCTACCTATATTAACAACTGAAGGTTTACAAACTGATCTCGAAAAACGACACCTTTTTTTAATCTATAATTTTATTAAGACTTTAATCACACATGTAATTATGCCAGCCCTGTTTAACAAAACAAAGTTTACTGAAATAAATTTACCATTACTAATAATACTACACTAAATTATTCTGAAAACCTCTGAACAGTAACATGAACAAGGATCTACTAGCCACATCGAAGTGCGTGCGGCAAAACTCAATATTATGTTCTTTTCACTTGCGTCCTGCGGTCATGAGCCAGTTTTAGGTAATTGCCGTACCACTTCAACTTATAGCCCCTATTTTAATCACTTCGAGATAGAATATCAAAAAAATCCTTCATTAGTCACTATTTACGTCAAAAAACGAACCTAGTGTAAAAATTTCATGTTTCTAGCTTCAGTAGTTTGGGTTCTAAGTTGTTAAATCAATCACGATAAGTCTTTTATACATATATGGACAGAAGATAGGTACATTTTATCTGAAAAAGCATTGCAATTTAGGCGCTATTGTTGGAGAGGCGGGTTTAAAAGAAATAGAATTGACTCAGCTTGAGCAAGCCTATTCGCAAACATTGCTTATTTGGTTAACTTTATCGAGTCGTTTATGATATAGCATAATTTTGTCATCAATTATATTTCACAGTTACTAGATCTCGAATAAAAAAGTATTCAAGATTTTTTCTTCAAAATAATTTTATATTGTAAACGATTTCGATAATTTTTTTTATTTTTATTTCGCAATATTTAAGTCTAGTAAATATTTAAAACTTTACGCAATTATAGGTAAGCAAACTCGTGAACAATAACAATAGACGATGTATTTTCGATCGAGCTTTACTTGTCAGTTGTAACAGACGGCCACAGCGGTTTCCTGCAGTTGGTTTTACCGCAAGGGTTCGACTCGCTTCTATAATTAATTACAGAATATTTGTAAAGGGGCGCTCAAATTAGTAATCTAATTAAACGAACACTTCAGAAATATAAATAAAAGTTTTTTTTTCCAATTAGTTGACGTAGTGACTACAGGACACTTATGGGAAACACAGTGAAGTCAAAAACGGTAAAGACTACCAAGGTAATAGGAATCCATTGCCAGTCGCCGATATCATACTCATACACTCGCATATCAGAACTAAAGATCTCTAGGTATATTAACTATTAAAGGTACAAAAACTTATCCCTATACGCAACAGGCCGAAGTAAGTAACTGTTTTTGCAGTTGTATAATGAGGTCAAGGCTCAGTTTAGACAATACCTACCACCCTACGTCCCTGCCACCTCAAAACTGTATAAAAAGTGTTACAGCTGTATCAATTTGATTCGTCAATGAAAATAACCGTAACAGGAATGATAACTTAGTGAGCCCTAGATCCAGCCTGTGACGCTGAAGATTTGGATCCCAGTATCAGCGAATCTTTCTATGATGTTGAATAAGTTTTTAAATATACATATATCTTCGTATAGTACTCATTTCACAGAGACAAACATAATTGGAAACTAGGTCAATATGTTCTAATGTCCATAGATATAATTATAGAAAAAAAAAGAATATATTCTAGGTAACATTTGTTCTCCTATGAAATAACACACTTTAACACGGTCACGCTGACGTGACCCAGCAGTGGTGGGTCACACTTGACTGTTCCGCGGGGCGAATTGACCCACCGGTGAGTCACACTTGACTATTGCGTTCGAACTCGCAACAGTGTCGCCTCGCCCCACGAATCGTAACGAGATAAGACAGTCCTGCCTCACACGGAAAAAGTAGATATTGGGCCCGCCGTGAACGTGTCAAACTTTCACATTTTATACTCATTATAATAATTAAATGGATATTGAACGCAAAGAAACTTATTAAAAAAGAAATTAAAAATTATCTTAAAAGTAAGGATCACCTATAGGATATTTAGCATTTGGTTATGCCAATAATATTATATAACTCTGCTTACCTTGAATATATTATTTCTGGACATTCGCTGTAGGGAATTACTGTCAATTATAATGACTACTTTGCTTTTTATGTCTGCCTATGAAGTCTCAGGAGGAAAATTTAATCTCCTATCTCATTTGTGGTATTAAAGTCATACCTCGATTATAGCCCATTTAATCCCACGACCAAGTATAGTGGATGGAGTAAGTTATTTTTAAGTATAATAATATTCTGAACGCGTTACTGTTTGACCGTGACACTGTAGGCACTGTTTCCAATATGATAACCGATAACCTTTAGTAATCACAATGAAAACACATTTTTTTCTACAGTTAAATACTTCATTATTATTTTTAAATATTTTGAGGTCACTTTAATTGCTTTAGACACATTCTTAAGTCAACTTAATACAATTTTTTTTTTAATTTTAAACGAATATTTTCATTGTTTATTTCCCATTTCATACTAAATAAACAAATATTATTAAGGAACTATTCATTATTCTGTTAATATATGTTTCCTATAAATTACTCAAATCGAATAATTAAGTGGAGGTAACGTTAAGCATTTTCATTTTCGATCAATGTTGTATTTAGATTTTCCTCTAAATGTATTAGATAAATTATAAACTGATTAGCAATTTTATTATTATTTGATTTAGTAAAGCGTTCAAATGATGATGATGATTTCCTAGCCGGTTTCGGCCACGGCGACTGTTTCAACACCGGTTAAGAAATTCGAGGTCCAGTTTTCGGAAACAGTCAATTGCGCAGGAGATATTTAAGTGCATAACTGGACGCGCAGCCAGAAAAGCACTCTCTCGTCCGAGTTCCCTCAGGCCAGATGGAAAGGAGAACCAGTACGATCGGGAGGGAGCGGGATGCAGGTTTGGTCGAGTTTTCCCTTCTCTAAACACCTGGTTAAATTGCGGTGTTAAAGAGATACCTTAGTCGCCTTTTACGACACCTCAGCAAGAAGAGGGGGGTGCTATTCTATTCTGCCGGCAGCCACCACGGCAGAAAGCGGAAAGCGTTCAAATAAAAATTATCTAAAAGATAAATGCTTTCTAATGATACATTTTTGTAGTAGCGTTTAACTTTTGTAAATTGGGAACAATTATCATTAGACCGCAAAAAATTATAGTATTTCATTTATTATAAATTAAATAAATAAGAGTACATTTGTTTACATCTAAAATTAATTACGAATTCCATAAATATAATTCTCGTATCGTGTGATAGTGGACACACGTCTGAAGCAACTCGTTACGACTACAAAGGTTGTCGAGCGGCCCCAGGTCGTCGACCCTGGCTGACCGGCGCGACGCCCGCGCATTCATTTTCGCGTTACATTAACCATTCTTAAAATTTAATACACACGCAGTAACGTACAGCGTTACACGTGGTGATCGTTGGCTACTTCCTAACTGACCAACGAAGCACACAAGCCTTTGTTATTTTAGATTAGGATTGCTTCGACTAACTGGGTAAACAAAAACAAAATTAATTCTTATCCAAAATAAATAAATTATGAGAGATGAAACGCGATATAAAAGGACGTCAATATCTCGGCACATACATCTAGATTTTACCAGATTAAGTATGGATCTAGGTTCCACATGCAAAAGTGGACGAAAACATCGTGAGGGAACTCTAATAGCATCTAATACAAATTTCATGTGTAATTAGGCTAAGAACGACGGTCAGCTGTGCTACTGATCACGTTGGACGCGATATATAAGCGCAAAGTGAATACAACCATTTATGTATCCCTGCTCATTCCTGGTCATAAATAAAAAATACATACAGTCGAATACAGAACCTACTCCTTTTTCAAATAAATAAAAAATAAATAATCTCGTATAATATAAATAGTAGAATAAAAAAATATATCTGTATTCAAATATTCTGAAATATAACTGGTAATATTCGAAACAGAAATGATAATATTAGAATATTACTATATTAATACCATATGAATTTTCATACTTTCTAAAAAGCTTGTTTGAATTTAAGAAACCAATGAAAGTGGAGTTTGTGGTAAAGTTTATGCCATTCTTATATATTTAACACGTTTCTACTAGCGTTATCGCTGATCGATTATTTCTTGGTCTAGTCAAGGCCCCTGTCCTTGACTTCGTTAGAGATTGGACGTCTACAATGATTCATCAGGCTATCATGTGAATCTACGTCGATGTTACAATTGTTTCTAGTAACTGAACTGAGCGACTCTAATTGAATCCATCAATGAACGATGCATGAAGTATTGAAAATAATTTTGACAATTATGATTGAATAGCCCAGCACAAAAATGGACTTTGTCAGAGGCGTGCAGGAAACATCCAAAACGGAAGCTGGTAAAGTCGAGCACATAGCCATAAATTATATAAGTATATATTTATTACCTTTTATTAAATATAACTTATTTTAAATATTGCACGTTGGAATATTTTTGGACCCGTCAGATTGAAAATAGTATTTTCTTATTTTATTATCTATCTCTAAATTCAGGCCAAAATTATTGTCTTTACAATAGTAAACACTCGGTCTTATTACAAAACGTATTAGAACTTAAGTCAAGGTTTACGGAGTCGCAAAAAAGTGATTATAAAAGATATTGATACGACCTTTAGTCGTGGTATATGTGGGCCAACATGACGACGCAGACTATCAACGGATTTTCATCCTTTGATGGTCGCTTTCGTTTTTGTACTACACTGTACTTACCATAAGGTGCACTGTAGTCACTTTGTCGAGCCAGTATAAAAAAAGATATCTTATTGAAAATATAAAATATAGACACGCTTTTGATATAGTATTTTGATTTTTATATAAGATGTTAGATAATGTATGTAACTGAATTTTGACAATGCTTATAACGTTCCATACTTTATTTCTAATAAAGCTAAAATGTATTTCGACTTCCCTTTTCGATGGTCACCACACGTTGTTAGAAAGCCTCCCAATAATCGTACCCAGTTTGTAGACTACTTTACTTACTATTAAATACAATGTAGTTGCTATGTTGATTCGGAATTTTAAAAAATTAACGACAATCGTCATAAAATGCTCACACATGATATATCGAGAACCACAGATCAGGCTTTAACGATATCTCCTAAAAAATTCACGTATTTTTACAAACACAATAACATAATTCAACATACAATGGGCATTTTGTAATTTTTACGAAAGTCGTAAAAAAATGAATGAATAATAAGGCAATGTTCGATCTCCAAACCAACAATGTAAAATTGACTTTAAATACTTTGTTTATTATTACAGTTCAAATGGCGTTAAAAGGTTATTGCGAGTTTTGGAATTATTGTTTTCCTCGAAGTATGTTTTCTAAGTCGCATTTGGAAGAATGTCGTGTCTTAGTTAAAAATTACATAATAATTTTGATTGAGTATTCTACGATCCCTATTCAACTTTTAACAAGGTTTGTCATCTATTTAATATATTCCCTGACTTTTTAGTCACGAAAGTGGCACTGCAGTAGGACTGTCATTTGTCTGAATTCAACCAGACATGTTTAGCTTTTTTGGATCAAGTCCGGTGTATCTGGCTTCTTGAACGCTATTTATTGTTTGACCGAATGCTTCGTTTTCGGCCATTTTCTGCTAAAAAGAATACATTCGGTAAAACTTTCAAATGGACCGAAATTTTAAGCAGTCTCAAAGTTTTCAAGCAAACTTCCAACTAGGGCGAATTTATTTGATTAAGATTTTTAAAATTACTTTTTAATAAGCATCGGATTACAAGTCCATATCTGACTGAAGCCGAAGGTTTTAAAATCTTAAGAATTACAGTTCAAGATTGGCTAAAAGAGAATAATATGTTGTATTAAAACTTTTAAATGGAAGGTATATTTTGATGTACAAACAACGTCTAGACGAATGGTGTGTATAAAAAGCATTATCTTAGTATATTTGGACATTTAATACATACCTATATTCACATATAATAATAATAATATATCGTCACGCTAAATCCCTTACGGGGTGAACAGAAATACATAAGCGGATGTGCCCACTTTGCAGAAACATATGCCCAACCGCGGCATCTGATAGAAATGTGATATGTAAGTTCCCTGAAAATTGCGATCATCCGCGCTGCTGGTCACGTTGGGCAGGGTTGGAGTAAAAGTCTCAGAATATAAATTGGACTGAATTTTAAATTAATATATATATCAAATGTCCAAGTGTAACAAGATAATGCTTTTTATGCATCTTACGGTTGCACGCTACCGGTCAAGCAAGATATTAATAATTACGTAACAAATTGTCAAAAGTGACTAAGGCCGAATCCTTGCTCGGTCAACTAACGCTTTTAGCGGTTACTAGACTCTCGTTCCTGGTGGAATCTGCCTTTCTTGAACTTAAATTAACCTACTATAGCATGTAGGCGTAACCCGATACGCTCTTGTCGCCCTGAGGGTCGTTAGGGTGTTACGAGACGTGCGGGGTAAGAGGATGCGCGCGCGCACGGGACGCTTAGAAGTTAGTCGACTACCGAGACCCAAGGCGGGAGTACGTGCGTGTACGTCGTAGTTCGGTGTGCCTTAAAGTGCAAATAAACTGTAAAACGCCAAATTCGTATCTTACTATAACCACACCCACGACCACCGGTCATACAACTATAATGTGTATGTTGCCGTGATCATATTAAAAAAAATATTTGCATACTGAGAAATCCTTATAAAGTCGACAAACCATCTATGGCAGATTAATTTAATAATATGTATTTTGTTAAACTTCCTTTCCACTTAGTAACGCGTGCAAGGAATTGCCTTCGCATCGCGTGTTTAATATTACTTTTAATTGTCAGGATAATATGATTTTAAATGTGTATAAATTAGATTTAAACTACTCTATTTGACTTTTATTCTGAAATACATTAAATCACATTCACTTACTAAATTACATATTTGTAATAATGTTTTAGCGATAACTAAATTATAAGGTTTTATATCACACTTGCTCGTAAACAATAAATATGATATTTACTAAGCTTTTATGTTCATAATTATCTATATTACGCACTAGTGCTATAATCGCACCCTGAGTGCCTCACAGTCAATAATAATATAATATATCATCACGCTATATCCCTTACGGGGTGAGCTGAGTTACATTAATGGCTGTACTCATTTTGGGCTTATATGTCATGGGCTCAATGTGACCAAGTAGCGCCGTTGACCATATTATAATGTTTCAGTATAATAAAAGTTAATGACAAATTATATGCCAGACAATATTGTACTTTTCCTCGTATATATAATGAAAGACGTCATATAACATACGTGTATATTTTGCCTTGAGCATCTTTGCACACCTTTATTATAATGTAAAAATACTATTGCAAACACTACAAAATATTTTTTCAGATTTATTTATATCGATTTTGGAAAACAATAATAAGTTTAGAATTTAGGAGTTAGTCGATATCGGACAAGTTGTGTTGTGTTTTAGCGAGTGTGCGCGCGTTATCTCACCACAGCAACATACATATAATTCTATATTACAGTATAAGAATATTTAATAATAACAAAGCCTTAATCCGCACAAAGAAGCGAGCAAATCTAGGTCAACATGACTCCAAGTAAAACACATACCAGTGGAACGAAATTATCAACATAAGGTGCGATTTAAACATCGAGACCAAGACCGGAGCTAATGAGGTAAAGTTACGCCTCTCAGTAAAGACGTGCAAGTTATGAGTAAACTGTAATTTCATATTATGTAAATACTATCACGATGTCTTCTGCATTTAACTTAGTACGTTGTCAATTCAAATCTATTTTAAAAACAATTGTTAGAGAATATTAGTTTTTTTTTTACACTTGCTCGACAAAACGACTACAGTGCACTTGATAGTAAGTACAGTGTGGTCCAAAACGACAATCAAAGGATGAAAATCTGTTGATATTCTCCGTCGTCATGTCGGCTCACATTTACCAGAACTGAAGGTCTCTAGGTATATCAGTAATTGGATATACACAAACTGATCCCGAAACGCGACAGGATAAAGCGAGTCACTATGACGGTCTTTACACTTCTGTACTGTGGTCACGACCCAGTTCGGGTAATCTCTACCACCATAAAAACACAACATACACTGCACACTGGCACTATATAGTACTAATTTTAAGATCTTTAAGTGGACAGATAATATATAATATAAAAAAAAGGATACGTTATGGACCATCGTTAGTCGTACCATGAGTGTCCACGTCTCAGCTCCATATGTCGTACTATAGGTACAACTCCATAGATAGGACGCACTGGTTGTAGACTTTCATCTCCAGGCTTTGTGATATAGATGACAAAGAAACTTGAAGTACTCATAGCAGATGGTATTACATAAAAAATTAATGCATTTTTTTCATGTAAAACGGATTATCACGAAGATGACATAAACATAGACCAATTTTAATAGTAAAAAAAATATCAAAATACAAAAATTTGTTCAAAACTAGAGGCGTGTCGGAAAAGCCAATTACATAATAATATATAGACAAGAATTGCTCGTTTAAAGTATGTAATGAGTTAAACATTTTGAAATATTTCCGTCCTCTTTATTACCTGATCTTTTAAATATTAATATAGATTTGATCTTAGTTTTATTATGTGAAGATTTAGTTCTACTGAATATAAGTTTATAAGTGTAAAATAGTTTTAAAATATATTTGTGTATACAATTTGTTACGTTGGCCGCGGATGCCGGCCCGGTCAGGGTGAGACTAGCCACAGAACTGGTTTTGGTCGTGGTCTGTTTGCACGACTCGCTATTGTCTAGAAATCACTTTGTGGTTAGAATCACAGGAGCCTGAGTATAATAAAATACAGTGTTTCATATACGGAAAGCTAGCGTTTTGTATACGAAGTTTTATGCCTTATTTTATTGATATGGCGTTTATTGTTATACTATAGTCAAGGGAGATATCAGATTTATTAAATTACTACAAATTTTGCCCGCAACTTCGTCTTCAGTAAGAACGAATGCAGCGGTGGTCGACCGATGGTCGATTTTTGGCCGATTATTACCACAAACGTTGGCAGAAGCTGGAGCCGGATCAGATTGATTTAAAATTTTAAGAAACGAAAATTTTTATCTGGTCTTAAGCGACAAGTAACTGTATCTGCCTTATTGTATAAATCGCGCTTAAGACGCGTTTATGTATTTAAATGAAAGCAAAACGCGAAAGTTTCGAATATATTTTAATGCAAAGAAATCTTGTTAAAAATTGACTGAAATTGAATAAAAATAATGATTTTAATCTAAAGGTTCATGTTGACTGTATAAAAACAAGTTTTAAAAATGGTTGATATGACTTTGCAATTAATCAAAAATAAAAGCCATAATAATTAATGTTAACCTGGAATAACCCATGTTGTAAGTTAAAAATAAATACATATTTACTACTTTGTAACTTAAGTAGCTGTAAAAGTCCCACCAAGATCGATTCAGTCATATCAGCGTGAAGCCTGTACAAACAAAACAATTTTTCTGGAAAACCAATTAATTCGTGTACAATGGCCTTTATCGTCGATCCTGTACATTTTTATCTTCTAATTTTCCGTAATCTTCTTTTAGATGGACTTCTTTATATTTCCTTCTGACATTTCATTAATATAAAATTTATTCTAGTACTTTAGGTGATCCGATTAAGTAATGAATTTATAACGCATGAATGTGTTAGTACATTAATCTACGTACGTATGCTACATAATTAGGCAGTGGTTTCAGGTAGCAGAATTACAACGGTTGGTCTCGGAGCAGCCCGATCCCTATTATCTGCATAAATGCTGACGCGGGCGTAATAAAATAAGAGCTTGTGTGGGAAGGATTACGTTAGGATGGGTTTGATAATCGCGTTAAGATTCAGGGATGGTTAAAGAAGATGTTTTATTAAATTTATTTCTATCCTTTGTTTTTTATTACAAACAAGCTCACGTACGACCTCAATCACTCTTGATGGAATGTAGTGATGAGGCCGATGATGGAGCGCGCTCGCTCAATAACATATTCATTCGTTGTTTTAAAACTTATACGAAGCCGGAAAAACAAATGAT
This sequence comes from Automeris io, assembly GCA_036320925.1. Lineage (NCBI taxonomy): Eukaryota > Metazoa > Arthropoda > Insecta > Lepidoptera > Saturniidae > Automeris > Automeris io. Next base: position 677,752 of record JAUDJH010000030.1, on the reverse strand, counting down.
GGCAGCGAATTTCACTCCTTAGCGGTAATCATATCGAGGGGTGAAAGGCTATTTGGTATACGCGACATTTTTTGGTGTTATAGTAATATATGTATATATTTTCGGAATCAGCGTTTTCTATCGATTCCATATATATATTACTATATCACCAAAAATTTCGCTTAAACCAAATAGTCTTTCACCCCTCGATATAGTATAAAGCCGCCTGTCAGATTTTGATCGCAGCGATCTGACAACCGCTACTGAGCCGCAGCTGCAAGAATCCGACGAATACCTTAAAGGAGGTAAAACGCTTCGTACGACCAGGCATACAATATTTCACTGGTTATTTACAGTAGGTATTAAGAAAATGGCACAAAATTAAAATGTGCTACGATTTGATTTAAAATAAAAACTAAATATTTATTCAACGGAATAATATTAAATTATTTATATTATAGTTTCTCCTGTGGCTTCGTAGTCATGCTAGGTACATGAGATAAAGTTTCATTGAATCACTAAAGCCAATTATGTCATTCAGTTGTAATTCAAAACACGACTCACAATGGAATGACGATACAAACCGCATAAATATCAAACCTTTCGCAGGCAGCTAACAGGCCAAGGGCGATTCTATTCAGCTCATTTTATTTAAATAAGACTTAGAATATCTGAATTTAAAGATCTGAAAATCCATATTTGGCAGTCCATGAAATAAAAAAAGTAACAGATCCTTATTAAACAAAGAAGAACTTGAGTTTTACTAGTAATTCCCTCTTTCTTTTATTATAGCTAATAAAGCCATAAGAGTTTAAATAATTGTTGTAACGCTAAGCAAATTTTATTATTAAACGACAGCGTAGTCCGCATGCCGAGGAACGGGCGGTAAACTGAGCGTGTCAAGGCAAAAACAATTACCTACTAGTATTATGTATGCATTACTTGAACGGGTACCGACTGGGGTCTACAATTCGTTAATCAATATCATGTTAGAACTACCATCAAAATATGATCTTATTACATAACTTTCATTTAATCATATATAATATTGTCTGTAAAGACAATAATCTGAAGCATGACCAGAACTGTTTGCTATAAATCAATTTTAAAATATTGTCATTATTTTTAATGTTATTATAAATCATTACCAATCAGTTTTTACAAAACAATATTAATCAATATCTATTTTTTAATTTATAAGCATTTCGATCAAATTATGAGGGTTAATCATTGTAATATATACTATTTAAAAAAGAACGACAAATATTCACTAAGAGTGAGAAATTGTTGAAACATCTTAATTAATTTACCACATTGAGATTTACTCACCCATTCCATAAAAATACAAAACGACAAACCAATGCCATATCCAACGAGGACAATCTCCTTACCTGAAAACAAAATTAAAACGAAATTACAATTTTATCATGTATGGTCGACAAAATAATTGATTTTCAAACATACATTCAAAAAAGCTTAAGAACATTCTTCTACAGCTATATAAAAAGTTAACTAAACGATTAAGCTTTAAAATAATATTAACTTTAATATAAAAAATTCGTGGAAACCCTACGAATAACTAATGATAAATAAAAACGGCACCAGATAGTACAAGCGCTCAATACTTTCTTACAATAAAGTTACTCAATGTAAAGATATCTTTTCAGTATTTAATACAAAAATAAGATATAAAAACGTATTTTTAATTTTATATGACTTTAAAAAAACATATACGACGACAATACTAGATTATTAACATGTAATTCTATGGCAATCAACTTTAAATATTTTATTTTTATAATTAGATGATAATCTGTAAAGAAAATAACATTCTAGTCCTAAAAATCAATGCATTATTATGTAATCGGTTTTAAAAACACTTTATATATTCCAAACTACCCAAATGTATTAAAATTTAATTTAAAAATACCGTTATACTTACATACAAGTACGTGAAACTAATATAAATCGTGTAAAAATTGTAACCAATGAGTAATTTGAAATAAGTCGTTCATAATCCACAGAATGACGAAAGCTCGAAGTTAACAAACTGAGATCGTGTTTTGTGCCACGTATACGGTAATTCAATTAGTTTAGTTGCGCCCCCAATAACGTTAACGGGATTGCTCCAAGCCGTGTAATGGATAACTTTTTTTAATATTCCGTGAGTCGCTCTCGTAGTTTTCCAGACAAGATTTCATCGAACCATTTTGACGTTTGATTTGGTTTTTGATTATCATGTCTGTATTAATGAGTAATCAATAAAATATGCCAGGTTTTATATTTCTTTTAATACTACTGTTGGCACTCAAGTACGCGATGTGTTAAAGTAATAAAGTAAAAGATATGAGACCTCTGCAGGCCTTGACTATCAGCGATGAGAAAATGACACCCCGGTGGTTTTCAGCCAATAAGATTTTGCTCACTGGGACCGATATTCTCACGGTAGTCCCGAGAGTTCGTGAAGATATTCGACCGGATAATAAGATAAAAATCAGGATTTTTTTTTAAATACATATTAAGCATTTAGTTTTTACTTCGGAAAAATTTACTTAATGATGATATTTTTTTTTAAATTCAAGCATGCGTCGAATGAATTTGAAAAAAATCTATATAATAATTATAAATTGACTACCTTGTTGACGCTACAAAACACGGCGGCGCCAATGAATAAGCTAAAGGACAGTTTCTGCAATCTTTCAGATGACTCAGTTGACCGCGAGAACACGTGAGTCAGTGGACGATGTGATTCAACTATTGCTATCCCGTTCACGAATAAGAAATCAACATCACAAGGGAAAGGGACAAGGATAGCAACACGGACATTTCAAGAGTATAGAGATCACGAAAAACTTTCGTTCTTTAACTAGGCCAGTCAAGATCGAATCACTCTGATTCTAATTTCGACCGCACTTAAACGTACTCGGAAGTAACCGAAATCAAATGTATCCGATGAATCATTCGATAATACTACACCATGTAGATACTAGAATAAAAATGAATAATATTGTGCAATGCTTTAAAACTCACTCAAGTTTGACTTTGCTCACACTTTACACAAACATTACAAATTATATTATTTTAAATGTCTATAATGTAAGACCAGCATTTGTATCGTACTATAATCTTATTAATTATTATAATAATTATTGTAATTTAAATTAAACCAACATATAAAATATTAAAACGCAATCAAAACTTATGTACATTTAAATGTGCACCAATTACAAGCAAGCATAAACATTAAGATTTAATAAAATCGTATACTCAATACTGTAATTGCAGATTTTGCTTTTAATAAAGTGTATAAAATGTCTTTTTTAACATAATCATCTTTGAATTATTGAAATTCATGTTCTTTAGATAATCTTCTTTCTTTATATCAAAGTGTTAACACGTTTTTTTTAATTTGCAGGGTAACGCTTGACCTCAATAATACCCGGTGGTGCATGAAAACGAGGCAGATGAACCGCGTTTGCCCAACAAATGACTTTACTCTTCATTTAAAGGCTCCTCGTAAGATTGTGAGAAAACAGACGCAGTGAGCATTTTCCACATACTTCCTGTTCGCATTATGAAAGATGAAGCGAACTTTTCAAACGGATATAGGGAATATTCACCACGTAAGATGGTATTCCTCACGACGTCTAGTGATTTTGAAGCGAAAAGAGTATAGTGGAATCAGAGAATGAAGCACTATTTTTTTTATAAAATGTCAATATCATTTTATTAGAAAAGTGGAAAAAACTCCTAGTCAAGAGCACAAATTCTACACATTAATAATGTCATTTTCAACACGCAGTTTTCCACATCAATCACAAAAAAAACGTTTGTAACAAAACGTAACGTCCCATTTTCTAGGACCCGTAAAAGCACAAGAGAAATCTGATGAAAATATTGCGAGGCCCGACAAAAAGAGTGTAATAAACGAAAAATATCGCATATGGCAGCGCGTATGTGCGATAAACATCCCGGCAATATGTCAGTGGGTTCGCGAAAACTGTCGTAAACGGCATAACATTATTAGATTATTAAGGGACGGTCCTAACCAGATTACTATGCTGGACCTCGAAATACTCCAAACAGGGGTATGCAGTATACTAAGTAATACCATAATATTCGCAGTAAGAGGATAATAGTTATCTTTTATCTCGTCTCTATTATCCTGGATGAAAGAGATGAACGATATGGCCTCATAAAAGTTAAGGAGCGGATAGTCAACATACAAATTGCCTAGCAAAGAATTATGCAAATCTGTAATTTAATTTTAGTTTAACCGGATTCTGAGACAGTTAAATGTCTTCCACAATATTACGTTTTAGGCTAGCCAAAATTCTGGATTTATTTTTCTTGTAAGACATAATTTATTCAAAAAATATTTAAAAGAGAATAAATATATACCAGAATATAAAGGTTCTTGAAACTTCAATTATATTTCTTAATAATCAGTAAAGTTTAATCCCGGTAAATATTTTTTCAACTATGTGTAATCACTTTATTTGATCAATCATGTACGAGAAAACCTTTTAATAAAATATACGAGCTTTAAAGAAGTTTAAATAGAAATATTAGTACACATTATAAAAATGATGTCCTCATATGAACGAAACATAAAAAAAAAACACTTTAAACTAGGAAAATTATTCATAAAATAGATGGATAAGTCTATATTTGCTGATTATGAATGAAGCCTTTCACTTTGTTTTTATAATAATTTACAGTAAGGCTTATTATAATTTAGACTACTTTAGAACAAATTAACGATACAAATACATCACCGAGGAAAGTAAATATTAAGTGAAAATAGACGTATAAGTATGAATGTATGCACTGATAAAAGATAGTTACATAAATACGGCAATATGGGAATGCTTATATTTTTATTTTTTTAAATGAAAACTTTATACATTTCCACCTTATTCTAGCAAAATTATAGAGACTTCCCTTTTGAAGTGTCTATATACAGAAAGCTAGTAATTGTACATTCGTAAAATGAACAGACATAATTCCAAGTTCAAGGTAGTAAGTAGTATGTGGTATTTAAGTTTTTTTTTAATAAATAGAAGATGTCGTCAAAATACAAGACATAACAATTAGAAAGACGTCTCCAGAAGAAATATCTAAAATAGTTGAGTAGGTGCGGCGTAGGTTAGTTATTTTTTATCCGATTTCGCCGAGAAGCTGCGACTGAAGCAGTAATTGTATAACAACAATGAGAAAGGCAGGAACTATTGAATTACAAGGTGACTTGTAACCGTCTCGGGTGACAGACTAACGGGACATTGAGAACTAGCTTACGCCGGTTTATTGAAAGCTTTATATTAGTTTTTTCTGACTATACGGGTGATACATAATTTTTTAAAGGTATGTAAATATATTATAACGAACAATTTGTGAAAGTATTGCTTAAAGCATTGTTTTTGTCTTTAATTAGCTTAACAACAAGAATACAGTAAATAAAAATAGATGTTTATAAGATAAAGTTGGCTCTGGGTAATGATATTATCATCCTGTTTATAGCTATTTGTAAATCCTCGAATACAACAGTTGGAAATAATAAAAGTTATGTCAACCTTTTAGATACAAAACATATCAGATGTTTTAAATAAGGACTTCTAATAATACTTATTTGTAGTAAAAAATATTGTTACTTGTATGACTTTAAAATATATTTTTTGAAAGTATTTTTGTGTAGCAAATTATTCAAGCACGAATTTTTCACTTGGACCAAAATGACTTCGGCAACCTCAAATAATATTGACGTTGTCTTAAAAAACTACGCAACTACCATACAATCAGCAACCTCTTAGAATTAAAGTTGCTTTATAAATTGCTGATTGTACATTAAGAATCTAACTACTTACCACAAATATCAGCAAACCTTTCAGAATTTAAGTTATAGCATGAAATGCTGACGTTACATTAATTTAGCACAACAGATGCTGTGAAACAACGAAGCAAACTCCCTAAACAAAAACTCCCTCCCCTAAACAACTTATATTGTTTCTTATTTGAAACAAAAACAAACTTTCCCTACCTTAGCATTAGGTGCCATGTTGAAGTAATTATATAATTGCTCATCGCGGGAAACTTTAAGCAGATTAAGGTAAAACAAATTTAGTATTTTTATAGCAAAAGTTGGCGAAGTTGCTTATACCTCACATGACGATAATTTATTACTGTCGCCTACAGAGAAAGTGCAACACAAGAATGCCTTGCCTTGAAGAAGAAAAAAGAGGCTGGGCATACACAGGCTGATCTCGAAATCGACTAGACGAGACTAAACAAGTAACTAGGACGATATTTACACCATTCACTATGTACGATCGCTATTCCATTGGACACTGACTATAACACTGAGATAAAATATCTCACCTATAGCATTTAGACGCCGCCTGATATGTGCTTGTGTTAAAACGCTCTAAGGGTCGTTAGAGTGTTACGGGACGCACGGGGTAAGAGGATGCGCGCGCGCACGGGATGCTTGCTAAGTTAGTCGACTATCGAGACCCAAGGCTGGAGTACGTGCGTGTGCGTCGCAGTCCGGTGTGTCTTAAAGTGCAAATAAACAGAAAAACGCCAAAATTCGTATCATTCTACCATCACACCCACGACCACCGGTCATACACTTCTAATAACTTAGCACCGTGAAGAATCACTTGTAGTGTATTTACTTCCCAAAGCTTAAGTCTAAGATCGAGAACTTCATTAATCTTTAAGTATTTAGTAATTAAGACTATATTAAAAAAATATTTTTGAAAACAATTACAAAGCAGCACATTAAAGTCAACTGACACCCAAACTAGCCACTACCTGTATCTTGGATGTCAGCACATTTCACACAATTTGTTACATACAGTTAATATCCACTGCGTAGCTCCAATCTTAAGTCAAAACAATACAATAATAATATTACATACACTATACAATCAAAGTAAATAATAATTTCACAATAATGTTAAACCCCAAGTACATCTATTCCCGTAGCAGTTCCTCAGTATCACCATATTTTAGATTCGACAACCAGTCCCTCAGCTTCATCTTACATTCGTAATTAGATAAGTTCAAGATATTTAATTCATGGTTAACATATACATCTTTACTTATAGTAATATACTTATCCTAATTAATAATATAATAATTTTGACTTGTTGTTTGTATTATACAATAAAACAATGTGTGTTTGTGTGTTATATTAGGTCCTTGAATAAGTTCTCGCTGTTTCTTAAAAACAGGCGTTGTGGCACTCTGTGCATGGAATTTCTTACAGTAACGCATTAGCTAAGTAGTACTATATGTAACCTCAAATTCTAGTCGATAAAGTTTACCACAGTGTCAACCATGTGTTTATTTACATATTTTGAAAATATCTACTTTTGTGCCAAATAAAGTGTTTTTGTGGGGCATTTTATTGCACTGCTTTTGTTCAAATGAAATATGCAGCTAAAGTACACAGAATACTTGTTGATACAACGCTCTGTCGAATGCAATATGTAGAGACTGGTTTATGCGCTTTAAAAATAATGATTTTGAGCTTGACGACAAAGAACGATCTGGAGCACCGACAAAGTTTGAAGTCGAAGAATTGGAGTCATTTCTTGATCAAAATCGATGTCAGACGCTAGTAGAGCTCGGAAAAACATTTCAAGAAGATGCTTCAAATGTTTCAAAACTTTTAAGAGCGTTAGGAATGATCCAAAAGCAAGGACATTGGGTGCCGTATGAACTGAAACCGAGAGACGTTAAACGACGTTTTCTCATGTGTATTCATTGCTTCAACGGCAGAAAAGAAAAGGTTTTTTGCACCGTATTATCACTGGAGATGAAAAGTAGATTCACTACGACAATTCAAAGCGTAAAAAATCATAGGATATGCTCGGACACGCATCAGCATCGTCCCCAAAACCAAATATCCAGTTTGAAGTTTCTACTTTGCATTTGGTGGGATCAACAGGGTGTAATTTATTATAAGCTGCTTAAACCTAATGAAATTATCACGGGAGCTCGCTATCGACTTCAGTTGATGCGTTTGAGTCGAGTTCTAAAAGAAAAGCGGCCACTATACAAGCAAAGACACGACAAAGTGATTCTATTACATGACACTGCTCGGCCACATGTCGCAAAACCAGTCAAAATGTACCTGGAAATGCTTCAATGGGAAGATCTACCTCACCCGCTGTATTCACCAAACATAGCTCTCTCCGATTACCACTTGTTTCGGTCAATAGCGCCTGGTTTGAGCGAGCAGCGCTTTCATTCTTTTGAAGAAGCCGAAAAATGGAGCTCCATTAGCTCCGGGAAGTTGGCCCCGCATTTTTCGCGTAAGAATTTAGAAATTTTTTGAGGGACTGCCCATCGATTGCCCATTATTGCCCATCATTTAAATTTTTTTGCCCACCCCTATAAAAAAAGTTATGAAAGATTTATGTATGCGCGGGCCAGCGTCCGAAAAAATTTCAAAAAATCGAAAATGTCAAGGTGGATTCTTGAAGTTTGTCGACTGCCCACTTTTGCCCATCCTTTACTTTTTTGATAATTCAACTCCTAAGGGATGGAAATGGGGGTGGAAAAAAAAATTGAGGGGTCAAGAAATTTTGAATTATGCATTTTAATCTACATCGATTGCCCACTTCTGCCCATCCTTTACTTTATTGATAATTCCACTCTTAAGGGATGAAAATGAGAATGGAAAAAAATTGAGGGATCAAGAAATTTAGATTGGAAAATTATGGCTTAATAAGGTATATTCGTATTCTAAAGGACATCCTTTGGATTGCCCATCATTTATTTTCGAATGCCCACCCTTAGTTACAGAGTTATTCTGCTTAGAATTTGACATACCGCACTGTTGTAGGAACATGTTACATTTTCGTTAGTCCACTAGATAAATTTTGGAAAATAAGGGCTCAATAAGGGTTATTCGCATTCTAAAGGACATCCTTTAGATTGCCCATCATTTCTTTTCGAATGCCCACCCTTAGATACAGAGTTATTCTGCTTAGAATTTGACATACCGCACTGTTGTAGGAACATGTTATATTTTCGTTACTCCACTAGATAAATTTTGGAAAATAAGGGCTCAATAAGGGTTATTCGCATTCTAAAGGACATCCTTTAGATTGCCCATCATTTCTTTTCGAAAGCCCACCCTTAGATACAGAGTTATTCTGCTTAGAATTTGACACACCGCACTGTTGTAGGAACATGTTACATTTTCGTTAGTCCACTAGATAAATTTTGGAAAATAAGGGCTCAATAAGGGTTATTCGCATTCTAAAGGACATCCTTTAGATTGCCCATCATTTCTTTTCGAATGCCCACCCTTAGATACAGAGTTATTCTGCTTAGAATTTGACATACCGCACTGTTGTAGGAACATGTTACATTTTCGTTACTCCACTAGATAAATTTTGGAAAATAAGGGCTCAATAAGGGTTATTCGCATTCTAAAGGACATCCTTTAGATTGCCCATCATTTCTTTTCGAAAGCCCACCCTTAGATACAGAGTTATTCTGCTTAGAATTTGACATACCGCTCTGTTGTAGGAACATGTTACATTTTCGTTAGTCCACTAGATAAATTTTGGAAAATAAGGGCTCAATAAGGGTTATTCGCATTCTAAAGGACATCCTTTAGATTGCCCATCATTTCTTTTCGAAAGCCCACCCTTAGATACAGAGTTATTCTGCTTAGAATTTGACATACCGCACTGTTGTAGGAACATGTTACATTTTCGTTAGTCCACTAGATAAATTTTGGAAAATAAGGGCTCAATAAGGTTCATTCGCATTCTAAAGGACATCCTTTAGATTGCCCATCATTTCTTTTCGAATGCCCACCCTTAGTTACAGAGTTATTCTGCTTAGAATTTGACACACCGCACTGTTGTAGGAACATGTTACATTTTCGTTAGTCCACTAGATAAATTTTGGAAAATAAGGGCTCAATAAGGGTTATTCGCATTCTAAAGGACATCCTTTAGATTGCCCATCATTTCTTTTCGAAAGCCCACCCTTAGATACAGAGTTATTCTGCTTAGAATTTGACACACCGCACTGTTGTAGGAACATGTTACATTTTCGTTAGTCCACTAGATAAATTTTGGAAAATAAGGGCTCAATAAGGGTTATTCGCATTCTAAAGGACATCCTTTAGATTGCCCATCATTTCTTTTCGAAAGCCCACCCTTAGATACAGAGTTATTCTGCTTAGAATTTGACACACCGCACTGTTGTAGGAACATGTTACATTTTCGTTAGTCCACTAGATAAATTTTGGAAAATAAGGGCTCAATAAGGTTCATTCGCATTTTGAAGCGGACTAACTACTGATTGCCGGGAAAGGCATTTTCAGCTCAACCGGGCTTAGGGGGCGAGCACAGAAGGTGCTCAGCCAGCGAAATTTTGGGTTGGGTGGCAATGCAAGGGCACCCCTGTGGGTACGAACCTCGACTAGGATCGCCAGCCAAATAAAGTACTAACCCTACGGGTGATCTACCAGCGTTTCGGAAGTGACTACCTTGAGAAGAAACGCCGAAAGAAACTCAAGGCTGCGTCGGAGTAGAACTACGCCTCGGTGCGTAAACGCACCGGTTGGCAGCAGTTGACTGAACTATCCTTCTTCGGCGCCGCCGGCGACGCCGGTGTCTTGGAATGAAACTAGTGTGTGTGTGTGTACCTCACTGTTTGATCGATCGGTGGCTCTTTTTACAGCCACTGTGATTGGATCATCCGGATCCTCTAACACGTCGCGAGGGCGACGAATGGCGGGTGCAAACTCACTCTTGCGTACGTAGACGCAAGATTTACTGATTAACTGATTAGGGTGGTGCTGCGCCTTGTCGAAGTAACGACGAGACGCTTCACGCATGTAACTGGCGATCGTTTCCAGACCGAAGTCCTCATGGAGGTCGACATTGCGTATATACCGTGGAGCGTTCACGGCTCTACGCATGAATCTAGTCTGAACTGTCTGAAAGGTGTTCAGAGCGGACGGGGAGGAGTGGGCGAATACTACAGAGGCGTAGGTCATCACCGGTCTGATGACAGTCTTGTAAAGTGTCACCTTATTTCTAAGGGACAGTTTACTTTGACTGGACAACCTACAACAGTGCGGTGTGTCAAATTCTAAGCAGAATAACTCTGTATCTAAGGGTGGGCTTTCGAAAAGAAATGATGGGCAATCTAAAGGATGTCCTTTAGAATGCGAATAACCCTTATTGAGCCCTTATTTTCCAAAATTTATCTAGTGGACTAACGAAAATGTAACATGTTCCTACAACAGTGCGGTATGTCAAATTCTAAGCAGAATAACTCTGTATCTAAGGGTGGGCATTCGAAAAGAAATGATGGGCAATCTAAAGGATGTCCTTTAGAATGCGAATAACCCTTATTGAGCCCTTATTTTCCAAAATTTATCTAGTGGACTAACGAAAATGTAACATGTTTCTACAACAGTGCGGTATGTCAAATTCTAAGCAGAATAACTCTGTATCTAAGGGTGGGCTTTCGAAAAGAAATGATGGGCAATCTAAAGGATGTCCTTTAGAATGCGAATAACCCTTATTGAGCCCTTATTTTCCAAAATTTATCTAGTGGACTAACGAAAATGTAACATGTTCCTACAACAGTGCGGTGTGTCAAATTCTAAGCAGAATAACTCTGTATCTAAGGGTGGGCTTTCGAAAAGAAATGATGGGCAATCTAAAGGATGTCCTTTAGAATGCGAATAACCCTTATTGAGCCCTTATTTTCCAAAATTTATCTAGTGGACTAACGAAAATGTAACATGTTTCTACAACAGTGCGGTATGTCAAATTCTAAGCAGAATAACTCTGTATCTAAGGGTGGGCTTTCGAAAAGAAATGATGGGCAATCTAAAGGATGTCCTTTAGAATGCGAATAACCCTTATTGAGCCCTTATTTTCCAAAATTTATCTAGTGGACTAACGAAAATGTAACATGTTCCTACAACAGTGCGGTATGTCAAATTCTAAGCAGAATAACTCTGTATCTAAGGGTGGGCTTTCGAAAAGAAATGATGGGCAATCTAAAGGATGTCCTTTAGAATGCGAATAACCCTTATTGAGCCCTTATTTTCCAAAATTTATCTAGTGGACTAACGAAAATGTAACATGTTCCTACAACAGTGCGGTATGTCAAATTCTAAGCAGAATAACTCTGTATCTAAGGGTGGGCTTTCGAAAAGAAATGATGGGCAATCTAAAGGATGTCCTTTAGAATGCGAATAACCCTTATTGAGCCCTTATTTTCCAAAATTTATCTAGTGGACTAACGAAAATGTAACATGTTCCTACAACAGTGCGGTATGTCAAATTCTAAGCAGAATAACTCTGTAACTAAGGGTGGGCATTCGAAAAGAAATGATGGGCAATCCAAAGGATGTCCTTTAGAATACGAATATACCTTATTAAGCCATAATTTTCCAATCTAAATTTCTTGATTCCTCAATTTTTTTCCATTCTCATTTTCATCCCTTAAGAGTGGAATTATCAATAAAGTAAAGGATGGGCAGAAGTGGGCAATCGATGTAGATTAAAATGCATAATTCAAAATTTCTTGACCCCTCAATTTTTTTTTCCACCCCCATTTCCATCCCTTAGGAGTTGAATTATCAAAAAAGTAAAGGATGGGCAAAAGTGGGCAGTCGACAAACTTCAAGAATCCACCTTGACATTTTCGATTTTTTGAAATTTTTTCGGACGCTGGCCCGCGCATACATAAATCTTTCATAACTTTTTTTATAGGGGTGGGCAAAAAAATTTAAATGATGGGCAATAATGGGCAATCGATGGGCAGTCCCTCAAAAAATTTCTAAATTCTTACGCGAAAAATGCGGGGCCAACTTCCCGGAGCTGAAAAATGGGGCGATTCATGGATTGCGTCAAAAGATGAATCGTTTTTCCGACAGGGGATTTAATTACTGCCAGAAAGATGGAAGAAAATGGTCTCTAATGATGGACAATGTTTAGAGTTAAAGTTATTGTAAGCTTTATATTTTAAAAAACTTTCTGTAAGCCAAAAAAACAGCGAGAACTTATTCAAGGACCTAATAGATAAAGTCAGAAAGTACTAATTTAATTTAAAAAAAAAAACACCAATATTTATAATGGAACTTCACGATAGAGAGACTATAAATTACAAGGAGAAACGTGGATTACTCGCAGGTGAAGACGTGGACTACGGTAGTAACGTATAAATTAAAGTCATCACTGTCATCATATCAGACCGCATCCGTCCACTGCTCAACGTAAACCTCTCTCAAAGCTCGTCACTTTTCTCTGTTCTGAACTATCCAGAAACATTGAGCTGCCTTTTGCAGATCGTTGGTGTGTCTAACCTACGGGCGCCCAGCACTACGCATGCTGAAACGCGGCCTCCACTCCAGAGCTCGTTTACTCCAATAGCTATCGATTCTACGACAAACATGACCGGCCTATTACGTAACTGCTTAATCTCTAGGACTGTGTATCTACACTGCATTACACCTTCTTCGCTGCTTTCTATGCATGGCCACAACAAATAGTATTTAGTTGAAAATAAGCGCTGGGTGGCTCAGTTGGTCACCTAGCATATGCTCAGCTGAATTCTCTTTGGCGCATTATTACTTCTAATTTGATTATCATATTTTTTTTCATTGTTGTATGTTATTTTATGTGCCCAGTAAATGTTTTTCTTTGTTGCTTTTTTCATTCGATTCCATAAATTGTAATAAGACAACATATTTTTCCATTCAACTCTAATTCATCTTGATACTTTTGATTACGTTAAATCTATAGTCAACTTTTACAAGTTAGGCGTTTATTGTATAAACTGTAAGTCAATGACCTCATTCGTCTAGATTCGTGCCGCATTGAGAACTGTGCAATTAGATTTTATGTCGAAACGTTACATGTTCACATTTAGACATTCGATCACGCTGTATTCATTTCACGGGTAATCAATAATTATTTATACATCAAATACATTTATATCTTGACTCTATTTAGTTTCTGAAAACTATGTGTTAAGATTATGTTTGCTGATACCATTAGCATGCGTTAACATAAAAGGTCATATCAGCAATATTACATTTATCAAAGAGTTAAAAGAGAATATTAAAAATCTCATAAGCTGTATTTGCGAAGTGAGTGCAAGACGTTCAATGCTATAAAAATAAATAACCGACATCATTTTAATAATAAATAAGGAAAGAATAAATAAGGAGGACAGTAGATAAAGAATGATTTGTATAGTTAACTAATCTTTATGTACTTTATAGTTTGTTTTTGATAAACCTATATTTTATGCTACGTTTAATATACCAATAAAGTTAAAAAGAATATTAAAGGATCATAACAAAGATCATCAAAGTTATGTCATAAAATATATTTTTTAAAAGTGACCTAAATACATCATAATGACTTTAGATTAACATTTGTCGATACAAAATTAAATTAGAAAAGAGAAATATTCTTTAAAGATAACGACACAGCTATCAATAAGTTAGTAAAGAATTCATTAGGCCTTATCTTCGAGTCGCATATGTACGCATTTAAAACACACAAATATCCAATTAGGTTAAACGTAAATATAATTGCTTAGCTGAGAAATTCAAGAGTAGATAATATGACCAACAAACAAACGATAAGACCGAATAGAAAAAAACAAATTATATATATATATATATATATTTAGAACTGCTTTATAAAGTTACAATCAATTTGAAATAACTTGATAAATTAAATATAAGACATCCTGTAATAAAAATTTTAAGGTTATTAACGACTGGTTGTGTTAGCATTTGGAAACTGTACAATTAATTTACTTCCTTGATCATCGGTCATTTTAAAATGATTTTCATTACAAAATAGCGATTATTCATTCTACGAAACAATTCAGATTGGGCTATTTGCTTTAATTGAGAGAGAGAGAGACATTTTTTGTTGTTTTTCTCACAGAAACTTGTATCACAGGTTCGAGAGAAATATCGTATGACCTAAATAGCATGGGTGAACTAATTCAATGTGTATAGGATAGAATACAGCTCTCCGGAATGCGTACCGTGTTGAAATTATATTGTAGTGAGCCCTTGGACGGCCGTAAGCGTTATAAACTTTATCAAGGGCATCATCCCGTACGTGTTTTAATACATATAGTCACCGTGACTCTACAATTAGGGAAATTACAAAAGGAGGGGTATGGTTGAATTATTTTGTTGTTTGAATTTCTTCTAGGTAATAGTCATTTAGCATCAACTGTTATATTTAAATCGTCGCCTTGTACTCAATTTACTATAGGATATATAATTATTATTATTTAAGCAGTAGTAGTGGAATACAGAAAAAATATGAAAATAGAACAGCAATTTGAAAACATTATCTAATTGAAATCTCTCATGTGATTAACAGAACTTTGAAAATGTTCAATCCAAAACTTTCTTTATAATATGTACAGTAAAAATAACAATTTTATTATACTTGCAAGATAATTGGGAGTCATCTGGAATCAACTTAATCATAAAAACATTCTTTATATAATACCCTGTTCACAGTTTATAGAAACCATAGCTGAGAAAGAACATTTATTCTAAAACAATTGCTCCAGTAATCCGCTCAAATCGGGATTAGTAACGCTACATTAATTTTAAATTTCATAGACCTAATAAAATTCAAGAAATATATACGTGACCGACGATTGCTTTGTTCCCGCGACGGCCCTTTCGTTTGACCTCGGTTGTGTTTAAGTGCCAGCACAATAAAGGGCTATAATAAAAAAGTGAGAGCTTTCAACCCCTCGTAAAGATAATAACTCGGGCACGGGCGAGTCACGGAGTGTAAACTCTGAAGTTTTGGGCATTGAAGAGTTTGTTGAGCACTTTAATGGTAGGCGTCGAGAACCGTGTGGAGTCGAACTTAGAATTATATTAGGAATATACTAGACATTCCAATAAACCCTAAACAACATTATATAGTATATTAAAATGTTCTTATTCAGTGAAAATGCCCTTACACTATCTTTAGCTTTTTAGTGCCTAATTAGGTGTTAAAAGGAGGTTCTTAAATACAAGCTTTGAAGATGGCTTATTGTGGAAAACTAGTTTATTAACCCTTTGCGGACGTATTAAATTTGGACATATGTATCATACTGGTCGGAATTAATTTCCAAAGAGCAAGGATACATAACACGTAAGATTACGATGGATAAACAAGATTTGGTAATTCTTTTGTGGGCTTCTGATATCTGTTTATTTAATACAGTCATCCATCCATCCATTTAATTTCGAAATATAAACTGATACATTGTTACATACAATATAGGATTCCTATAGTTCCTTGCTGTGGTGGCTGAGAGTAGGCATACGACCGCAAAGAGTTAATGAGGACAATAATTAGTATAACTAAATAATAATGCATTCTCTAATATTATCATTAATACAAGAGACTTGTAAAGTGATAAATATGCATAAACATAAAACTAAGGGATCTTAGTCACTCATATTTTATCAAATTTGAGATAAACAAAAACCCATCAGTCGATATCATCTAGAACAAGGTGATTGGAGAAGGCTAAAATAAAATTGCCAGAGAAATAGAAATGTAACAGTTTCTAGTGTTGTTTACTTAAGAGTGACATCATCAAGTATTTATGTTGAAATTGTGTCTGATTCAACGTAACAAGTAGGTGTAGGTCATTACACGCTTATTCATCAAAAATCCCACACAAGTTTCATAGGAACTTAGAATTTCTGTTATAGGTAATTGAATATTAAGCTTTTAAAATATTCTTAATTAAAATTTTGTAACGTCATCTTTTGAAATATCCAAATTCTGGTTCGCTGGCATCGCTGCTCAGCGGGAATGCAATGTAAAGAATTGGCATAACGTGTTTTTTTTTTATTCTGACTTGGCACACCATGCCTGATGGTAAGCACGGTGAAGTCCAAAAATGATAACGACTACTAATAGCAAAAAAAAAAACATACATAGCTGCAACAATCATGCCAGCCTACACAAATATCTCTTCACGCTTCGCTTAAAAGACCTAATATCATAGGACGATGGGAGCACGCTCGCCGGAAGACCATTCCACAACCCAACGATTTTGCAAACGTAAGAATTAGAGAACTTCTTAGTCCTGGCCGGGATGTGAGTTACCGAACAGCCGTGACTCCATAATACCCGCGCGCGTCGTTCTGCTATGAAGATGGAAAAATGTCGACATGATAATTTAAAAGCTTATATCGATCTTATATATTTTGCACTTTTGTATTTTTTTTTAACCCAGTCAAAAATCATCATACCATCAGAGCTGCCGTGAGCGCGGTGGTCTGGGTGTGCCGGACACCTGGATAGAAAATCCGGAGCGTCATCGTCTCATCACCGCTTACCGAACCTAGGAAAGTACATTCCTATTTCGTGCATTTTTCTAACGTTATCGATGAATGAATATTACTTATACCTTCAGAACATATATTTGTTTTAAAAAAAAGAGAGTATGTATAGCTAGCTATTTACTTTGATTAATATTTCTTTCTTGTTTCAAATTGTAATGTCAATTGTTTCAATAACTTTCAATTACTTACAATGTTCTACGATGTGTGAAAATTAATGATTTGTAGATATAAAAGTAATAGAACTAATAACAAAGTAGGACACATTATATTATTTGTTCGCGTCTAAATATTCTTAGGTCTACAGGGCATTTCTGCCAGCATATCAACACGACGCCAAATGCTGGTTATAAAGATAAATAGACCGATTTATTTTCAAACACATTAAAACTTTCCTAGCCTTTTCTTGTAACGTGCCTATTTACTATTGACCTTTCGAATGTGCCTTTTTACTGTATACCTGAGGACTGCAATATGTTATAGCCGAAATTTATAGAAACTACATTGTTTGGTAAAACGTGCAAAGTAAAGTTTAATACTCTTTTACTTTATCATTATTTATTGACGCTTTTAAGTTTTAATGTTAGATAAGAATTTTAGAGTCAATTGTTTTTATTTTTTAAGGGAAAAACTTATGGCTTATTTGCCTGCTTTGCTCGGTGGTTTTACTTTATGAACCGGTGATAAATTATTTTTTTCGACCATTCAACAAAAGTACTTGGAAGTGTCCTAATTTTATTCATTTTCCGGGAGACATACATACTTATAATATTATAGTCATCGTTACATACTTTAAGTGTATGTAATAAAATAATTTAAATAGTAAATAAATCAGTTTTACTGGCAATGGATATACGAGCACGAGAAATTCATTCATTCCCATCATCAATCATAATTATTTGTCCATAGGTACAATTAACTAAAACAATAAATTAAAAAAGTATTGTTTTCATCACAAAAGCTACTAATACGTTAGTAAAATCCAAAAGGCTCCCTTGAAATGTTTTCCTAATTAAAGTAAAGGCTCGTTAAATGGGTTAACTATGTTTACTAATACGCTAAATGATCTCTATGCTGGCTCTAATTAATTTAAATCCGCTTGGATTACCCGTCGTAATATAATATATAATAGATATCCAAGGGATATATATACAATATTATAATAGAATGTATATAATTTTTCGAAAGAGTTTTATCTCGTAAAGGTTAATTCGAAAGAACGCATTCCTAGTATTTAGTATTGAACATCAATCCAAAGTTAAAAATAAAATTTTTCGCACATAAGACCCGTAAAATTATCATAATAATAATATTTTCGTAGCGCTATATTTGTGTCAAGGTGAGCAAAGTTGAATTATTGGACATCAATAAGCACTGCACATCTATGTCGTGCCCAATATGACCAATAGTAGCGTAACTGATCCAAGTTCTTAAGACATTTGCACATGTTTTTCTTCTTAGATGCTATGCTGGTTTTCTCGATTATGTTTATCTTCTCTAATAAGCATCCTAAGTCCGTATTAAATTCGGAAAATCTTAGAGGTACGTGCCAGAATAACAACCTACGATCATTTCCGTTTCCACGCGTGGATACCAATTTATCCAGTAGATCCCACCAAAATCGTTTTTTTTTTTAATTACATATTATTACACTGTTTTTGTTTTCAACCAGGGGTTTCATATTAAAGAAATGGGTATTAGAAAATTATAACTAGGTACAACTACTAGATTTGACCCTGTAAAAAACCTAGAGTATACAATACTTCATTCGCGTTTGTAGCCACATCACACAAGAGAAAATACTACTGTGAGACTTTCTGCGGGAAAACATTTAAAATATATTTCTTTATATACTTAATTATTTATTCTACTGTCTAATTCAATAACCTCAAACGAGTATGATAAGTTAACCCAATGTCAACCAAATTAATACTGCTGAAGCATTTACTTATTTAACAACATTTGGCAGGACAAGACACTTGGCAACCTCAACTCCGAAGCTATAATTAAGGTGACTGGCAATGAAACCTTGCGTGTCGGAGACCCGTTTCAAGGAACATTCACGGTGGCAAAGCTTACAAACTACTGCAGATAGGAGCAACAAGTCCTTATAAAATATTTATTGAGCCTCTTATGGCCAATAGAAAAATAAGATTATAGTCGACTGGGAAAGTGCTTTAGCGCTTTTGGAAATGAAACATAATGAAATATAACTTTATTAACTACTTAATAAAGCATTGCAAACATTTCTTACGAGAAGATTTCTAAACCAAGTACTTCTATGCTTATAACCTTATCAAATTACCATTGCGCTAATCAATCAAATGTAAGCTGCCTGAACAATAAACCTTAACTATAAACATAGCCTGTTAAGTTGATGAAATATATTGCAATTAAAAGAACTTAATATTATAGTAGCTGATACTCAAATACACTGATATTATTTATAACGGTTGATAGAGACAATAGGCATTTTTTGGGTAGGCGTGATCCATTATATACCTCATCTTCACCTTCCACCAGGCGTAATTGAAGTCAAGCTCAAAACATAATAAACAAGGAACATTTTACACGCTAATTAATCATAAATGTATTCGTAAAACCAACATTATATCTGTAAAAGTAACATCATTTTATGTTTAAAATGATCTTTATATAAATAAACTTTGTGGAACTGGGTGTTAAACCAAAAAAACGCACAAAACAGTAACAGTAAAGTGATATAAATAAACAAATATAATGATCAAACAAGTCAATTAAACCGGTATTCAACAATTCCAGCGATGCAGAATACAATAATGACGTACATAATAACGAAAAGGCTAACAATTATGTAAATGAAATGAAATTGGAATATTCGACATAATTTTCACGTATTTCTCTTTACTGCGGTATTCTTTTGTTACAATTTAGTTATTGCACTGTTTGTCACCAATACCTACTTATAGGAAAATGTTATAATACCTACTCATGTAACCGTCAATCACTACCAACAGTCACGAATTACAATTGAATTATTTTGTTTTTAAACTAGCACGGCAACGTGACCACATTTCACCCGATGTACAGCGTAGTTCAAAAATAATAATAAAATTATTTATTAGAAAAACAATTACAAAGCAGCACATTAAAGTCAGCTGACACCCAAACTAGCCACTACCTGTATCTTGGATGTCAGCACATTTCACACAATTTGTTACATACAGTTAATATCCGCTGCGTAACTCCAATCTTAACTTAAAACAATACAATAATATTACATACTATAATGTTAAACCCGAAGTACATATATTCCCGCAAAAGTTCCTCAGTATCATCATATTTTAGATTCGACAACCAGTCCTTCACCTTTATCTTACATTCGTAATTAGATAAGTTCAAATAAAATAAAATCGACTGCAACTCTCAAAATATTGGAGATTGTTCGTTGAATATCAACCGTAGTCATGCCAGCCTGCTCAAAAGACTCTGGATAGTCTCCGGCGTTATGTCGACCCACATATACTACGACTGAAAGTCGCAAGGTATACGGGTTCCTGGATATATGTACATATAAGGACTACTAACTAATAGTAGTTCAGTTATTATTTATATTAATTTAATTTGAATTTTAGTTTATTTGATTTGCATTTACTGATAACTTACACAGGTATGTCAATAAGAGATAATAAGATAAGAGAAGAGATAATAAGAAACGTAATTATACGTAATGACATCAAATAACACAACTCTGTAAACATAAAAAAATGAACTAGATATTTTAAAGATGAAATAAATAATTATTAATTAATGTTGAAAGATAATTTTCTTGATAAAATTATGTTTTAAAATAAGGGAAAATGTATATTTTAAAATTTTAACAATTTTTATATTTTAAATTTTGAACAATTCGTAAAAAAATATAAACACGTAACAGGATGTCTGTATATTTTTCTTTTCAAATGAAATCTAAAACGTGATATTCAATTTCTAATTTATTCTACACTCTGGACTTTGTGTTAATATTTTCGCAAAGTGTATCTGCTAAATGTACGGTTTTAAAACGCGCCATGATACGTCCTAAATCAACATTTATCGGTTGCGAGCGTGCTTAAAATTCCGAAAACGTTTTAAGAGGGTTTGAGTAAGCCTAAACCATTTCACGTAAAGCAATCGACTCTTATTGGAAAGTAAATTTTTTAACCAACTTTATCATTTGGACAGAACGTGACGGTATGGGTATTTTAAGTGGTTTAATTGTTTTCAATTTATGTCAGAACATAAATCACAATAAATGTATGTTATTAAAAATACTGACTAAATTGAATACAAAATTCAATTACATATGTCACAGTTTAGTACAACGAATCAATTTTAAAGGTCATTACAATTGAATTGAGTTTCTAACAATATGGCATTCATTAATAATTTGTCATTTTTAAAAACTAATCTACGATTCCTTCTACTTGTTTCATAATTAAATTAAATTCTTGAAAGCTTGTTAACTCGTATATGATCAAAACTTAACTATTAAAATTAATTACATAAGACTTGGTTAGACTTTTATTATTATAAAAGGGACGCTATTGACAGTTTTTTTAGTCTTATGTTAATTATGTGCATAGAATTTCTTGATATTTAAAATACTTATAAGCATTTCCAAAACTTTTTAAGGACAATATTAATCAATACTTAATTATTATTTAGGTGACTGAGGTCAAGCGTTAGCCTGTCAATCATAAAGTTACTTTGGTTAACAACTTATCAGTATATTAATGTTGCAAATCGTTTTTAAAATCTTAATAGCATTTCTGCAACAAAAATAACTTATCATAGAGCTCATAATAATAACTAATGATAGTAATTGATGTTTGTTGGGCTCTTACAAAAAAATATGAGATTTCTCGTAAGATTAAACATTATAATGAATTACATTAATCACTATATATTAGGTCCTTACATATGAAATTGGCGTTTTGTATGGGAGGAACAAAAAGTCGAATATTTTTTAATATAATATATTTAATTAATGAAAGTATGAACCATTATTTTCTATGCACTTTTGCCATCTCATAGGTAGTTCATTGATCCCTTTACTAAAAAAACCAGTCGGACGGGAATCAATAAAATCTTTGAAGGCGATTTGGACTGCCCCATCGGAGTTGAATTTTTTCTCTTGCAAGAAGTTATCCAAATTTCGAAAAAAATGGTAATCTGTTGGAGCAAGGTCCGGGGAGTACGGAGGATGTCTTAGACTTTCCAATTGAAGCTCTTCTAATTTAGTAGCCGTCTGTTGCGCAGTGTGTGGTCTAGCGTTGTCGTGAAGCAGCAGTGGCGTGGAGCGATTGACCAGCCTAGGTTGTTTAGCCGCTAGCTTTTCCATCATGGTTTGCAATTGCTGACAATAGACATCAGCCGTAATAGTCTGGCCAGATTTGAGAAAACTGTAATGAACAATACCGGCACTAGTCCACCAAACGCTTACAAGTAACTTTTTTGGGGTTAATTTTCGCTTGGGGCAGGATTTGGCTGGCTGGCCAGGATCCCACCATTGCGCTGAGCACTTCCGATTATCGTAAAGAACCCATTTTTCATCACAGGTAATGATTCGGTTTAAAATACCTTCATTATTGTGCCGGTTTAGTAATGTAACGCAGCAGTCGACGCGCGTTTGCCGGTTTGCTTCAGTCAATTCGTGAGGTACCCACCTTTCAAGCTTTTTAATCTTCCCAATTTTCTTCAAGTGAATTAAAACAGTTTTATCACTAACATCGCAGCCTGCAGCTAACTCGGACGTGGTTTGCGATGGATCCGCTTCCACAATAGCCTTCAACTCTTCATTATCAACTTGAGTCTCAGGCCGTCCACGGGGCTTGTTCTGCAGGTCGAAATTTCCAGAACGAAAACGTTGGAACCAAAAACGAACTGTGTTTTCTTTTGCAACACGACCGCCATACACATCATTCACCCTTCGAGTTGTTTCCGCAGCACTAGTGCCACGGCGGAACTCGTACTCGTAAATAATGCGATATTTTAAGTTTTCCATTTTGTAAAATGAGTGACGCAAACAGAAAAAAACAGAAGAAAAAAACAAATGAATGACGATTATCGAAGCACAAATACATGAGTCTATAGCTGTACAAATTTGAATTTGGAATTCCTTACCAAAGAGGAGAAATTTGTGATTAAAGTGGCCAGTACGAAAAACGCCAATTTCATATGTAAGGACCTAATATAAAATATTGTAAGTTTTTATATACACTACCAAAAAATACACACATAATAAGCACAGATAATGTAAAAAATAATGACTTACATTTCTATAAATTTTTGAAGAATTTGTCAAAATTAATATGAGGTTATCAGGACCAAGAGAATGACCCAAGTGAAAATTTTATGCTTGAACAGTTTGCTACTGAAAAATACCTTAACACTAATTTAGCATTACTTTTCTTACCAATACAATATTCGCTTCAGATTTAGGTTATATACCATATAGGATTGCAAATTTTATGCTTTATTATTAAACCTGGAGAGCCCATTTAATTTAGGTCATGGTCATTTTCACTTAGGCCTTTATGATTCTTGAGGTATCATATCTCCGCACGCCCTGATAATTCCGGGAATGATCTATCTAACAAAGTAACTTTAAAAACTTCATCAATTACTTTTGCCTGTTACCAATTTGTCAGTCATTAATTTTGGCAAGGCCCCATCAAATATTACATCAATTTCTTCGAATCAAGGGAGCTGTCATCACAAACCGTTAATGGTATTGGGTACACGGGGCTAATTAAGTCGTCGTAGTTAATTTATAGCCTGTTTTCCACTGCTGGTACAGCTATAATCAAAATAAATCGCTTTCCTGTAAGACACGCGAGGGAATACCACCAAATTAGATTGGAAACTAAAGATCTTTTACTCGATAGTAAAATATAGAGCTTTCGAACAATTAATTGGTTTGAACGAAATTAAAGGGTTTTTACTAGGGTTTTCGTACATATAATTCAATTTACTCCTTACGGTGCCTTATCTGCAATATATTTTATAACATGGTGTGCAGAATTTGTCTTTTTCGCATTTCTACCTATTGTATGCATTATATATATTGTATGTATTATATATGATAGTAATTTTCCTCGTTATAATATCTACTAGCCCCATTCATTTAAATAATAGTCTCCTACGATACGTGGAATGTAGATGCGATATCTACAGTGAAGGATTAGAAAAGCATGGAATAAGTCACAAAAATAAGCAATCATCATTTTAAAAGAAACGCTCAATTTCTTACGTCTAAAAACCTGGAACTTACTAAAATGGTCTAAACCGGGGCTTCTTAAACTATGGGTCGCGACCCCGACTGGTGTCGCGTAACAAAATTCTGGGGTCGCGAGAGATTTTAATGTCAAATATTTATATATACCATTTTATAACATCACTAGAGTTGCCGGAATACAGTGGACTTGCAGCAGCGTCTGTTCAACCGAGTCCGCGAATTCTGCCTGAGAGGCGAAAGGGTGCCTCCCGTGGCGCTCGAGAGGCTGAAGGCAGAAGAACGCCGATCAGCTCCGAGAATTTGGAACATGCAGCTGGATGAGGTGCGGTGCATGCGCTAGCGCGTGGTCGGCGCCATTCTGCTGAACCTCAAAGCCTGGTTTAATAGCACGTATCACGTCACCTACCACCTGACATAGGTCTTTACGGGACACGGATGTTTCCCTGAGTACCTGTGCAGGTTTGGACGAGAAGTAACGACCCAGTGCTACCACTGCTGTTCGGACCTGGATTCCGCCCAAGATACGCTCGCACATTGCCCGGCGTGGGGCAGCGAGCGGCGGGACTTGGTCAAAAGGATCGGACACGACCTCTCCCTGCCAGCAGTGGTGTCGGCCATGCTGGCAGGGTATGACAATTGGAGGTCCGTGGTCTCCTTTTGTGAGGACGTCATGTCCCAGAAGGAGGCCGCAGAGCGAGAGCGGCAGAAGGCCGCTCGAAGAAGACACCGGGGTGCCGGCAACAGCACCAGCAGATCAGTCCCAGCCGATCGATCGATCCTCGACCGGTAGGCTGATGCCTTTGGGGTCGTGGTCGCTCAGGGTGGGGGCCCTGAGCGACTGGTTAGTGACCCTCGAGAAGTAGGCAGAGCATTGTGACGTGCTCTGCCTAAATACAATGAGCAGTGTCGGGGATGATATCTTCCTCCGAGTATGTGCCCAGCGGGCGCGGCGCGAGAGGGCTGTGGAGAATTGATTACAGGACCCGCAGTCCCCGCCCATGCGCAGAAGTAGTCACCTTGGGGTTTTTAGTCGGTACAAGTCCGACGTACCTCGGCAGCACAACCCCCCTGTGCACCTGAGACGGTCCTATGAGGATATTCCCCAAGTTAAAAAAAAGGACTTGCAGCGTCCTAGACACGCGCATTAGGACGGTCAGAATCCACTTTTATTTTTGAAACTATAATAAATACAATTTTATAATTTTTTGTGCAATTTTTAATTTTAGATTTTTGTATGTTTCAAAACGAATTCCAAAACTATATATTTTCATATGTATATGTATATTGTTACCTAATAAATAAATCATCAAAAAACATTAATTGATTTTTCTTTTATATTTGCATGGGGTCGCCAAGAAACTCGCAATCATAAATGGGGTCGTGAATGACAATAGTTTAAGAAGCCCTGCTCTAGACGTTTAAATAATTTAAATCGTAATTTATTTTTCTGTAACTGTTATGATAATTTCCAAAAAAAAAGTATAAATGGAAATGAAACACGTAATTCAAATAAAATAGATAATTTATATGTACATTAGCAATATGAAAAATTTGCACAAAATAAGATGGTAACGAATTCCAACAGACAAACAAAATTTTCTTGCAACTCGTATAGTATTTGAAATATGCTCACAGAAAAATTTTACAAGCCATACTTCTGCAACAACTAAAAATTGAAATAGTTGAGATGTTTTTAAAATACGGTAAAAGAAAACTACCGCTGGACAGAGAACAACTGCAGTTATTGAAATTATATAGTTATACAAAAGTCCCGAAAAATAATAGTAGCTGCCGCCATCTCAGATATATAATAAAACATTAATTAATAATGAACTAATAATGCAGTTATTAGGGATTAATAATAAGTCCCAAACGAAAAAAGCAATAATCAATCAGAATTTTTTATAAGAGATCACAGTTATGAAATGATTATTTATAACTATCTTAACCCTTAAATGCATGACTTTTATTTACAATTTAAAAAATATATACCTTGCAGATAAGTACACTAGAATGCAGGGAAAAATAGGAAAGAATATATATATATATATATATATATATATATATATATATATATATATATATATATATATAATATTTTTATACTAATTCTTAAAAAACCCTATGTTACATATATACAATACTATACATTTACTGTACACTATTGTATTTAAGTGGTATGTTGCAGTTTTACATCATTATGCATTTAAGGGTTAAATTTCATTCATCATCCGCCCACCCTAGTCCACAGCTAGACATAATGCTCTTTTAATTAGCGCCATTGGGCCCGGTCTTCGGCTCTTCTTAATAAATCTTTTCCGACCACCTTCCACAGAACGCTCTAACTTACCGAGGGGCACTCCACTCTACGTTTGCTAAGTCACGGGCTCCACTCAAGAACCCGTCTTCAACGATGACTGATTCTTCAGTACACTTGGTCTGCCTAGTGCCACTTCAGCTTGTTAATATGGATAATACCGATGATCTCGCTTCTCTGTCGGGTAACCTCATTTCGAGTAAATTTTATTAGAGCATTAAATTGTCATTTTACAGAGTTAAATTTTTATTTTAAATTTAGCATTCTGAATAACTGCATGGTACATAAAAATAATGCGAAAATATAAAATATTATATAGTTTATAGGTACTTACTTTAATATGACCATTAAATTAAATACTGTCGCAAGCGAATTTGTAGACTTCTATCTCGAAATTGTATTGATTAAAACAAGCAAAAACATTTGCGGGAAACGGGAGTTATTGTATAAACGCCGAAACCAACCCGCCAGACGGGTGACGTAATTCAAAGATAATATCGCTCAAATATTATTTCATATCACACTCGATTCCATTTTACTGTTTGACCTTTGGGGTCCTAAAACTCGATTCAAAATCAAGAGCGGCCGAAGTTGCGAAAGTTTTTGTTTTCGATTACTACGTTATTGACGACATTTTTAAGGTCAAGAAATACATTCACTGTGACATAACGTTTAACCTTTTAAAATTATTTTCAATATGTCGACTTCTTATGTCGAGCGACGTAATTGTTTATTAAAAAAGATGAGATATACGCTATATAAGTAACAAATAGAATCATTAGCATTGAGTAGAATAAATATATTGATGAATGGAAAAGATAATATTCAACGTCATAAAGTGCTGCCACGGGGCCTCGTTTATTTATTATTTTTAGTTAAGGCCTCAACAACGTCCTTACATTCTAGAAGAGTCGCCAATGAGTAAGCATAAGCATCTGGCACAGCATTCTGGTTTCTCTGGACAAAGAACTGGATAAAATGCCGTGCCATACTCCAATACTTTTGCTGTTTTTGTTTAAACTACGACTTCCTTTGCGTTTCGTTCCAAGCACACTGTATCAGCGAAGCGATGCAAATCTTTAGTCTTTCCATAAATGTCACTGTTAGGTGATTTGGCTTTCCCCTCGAGATATGCAAAATTTGCCACAGGATAATGCCTACTTTTAAATCTTGTTTGCTTCTTTTAGCTTCACTGAACCAATGGATATAAAAAGACTAACGATAGCTTTTTACCATACAGTTTTTTCTTTGCTTCTTTCATCAAAAAAATCCTTCCAGTTATCACAACAACTTTTCTTAAACAAAGCCTAAGTTCCCAGTATGTAATAATTACTTCTTTTGAAATACCCTGTATTTCTCCTAATTTTGAACTTTTATCAGCCTCTTTATTTCTCTTGACTCCAACAAACGACATTAAAACTGTCTGTCTAAAATACAAATTAGTTTTGTGTTTATAAAAATTATTCAGAAGACATTATCGTTTCGGAGTCAGCTTGTGTATCTCTAGTTGTTCCTCTACCTAGAGATTTGCTGTGGTATATTTAGACCGGCATGACGACGGCGACTCTCAATGGATTCTCGTCTACTGACGGTCGCTGAAATTCATGAACTATCTTATATCTAATGTAGTGTATTCATTTTGCTGAATTAATATTTAAAAAAAGTGACACCATTATTAATTAATTACATAACTATGGGCACCACATGCTCACCGCTAAAGAAAAACGTAGTGAACAAACCAGCATGGCATCTAATAGAAATTGACTATTAAATACTATAACAATGTCATCAGAATGGTTATACAGTAATATTCCACTTTACGTGACCTCAAATATGCGACGAATTTGATGTTATTTTCTCAATAAGTAAATTATCAAAGACAACAAATAAAATTTAAATGTGTTATTGGTAAAAGTATATTACGCGAACGGAAAACATTAAAGAAAATAAAGAAGGTTTTCGAAATTTATTGACCATAGAGTAGTGCATCAGACAGTATGCCCCATTTACCCGGAAATATTACCAACTACCAACATTCTAAATTCAAATTTGATTTTTATTATTTTCACTATGACGCCATAAATAAAGCTAGTCGGCGCCAAAACCGCGCGCACATATTTTGAAATTCGCATGTAAAGGCGAGCTGTATTAATCGCTAAAATGGCGCCGTGAAAGTTTTTTTTAATAAGAAAATCATTCAAAGTCTTTATTTAAATTAAAATTTATTCCTAAAGGACTAATAAGCAATTTAATAATATTTCAAAGTCTAAAGATGTTTAAATGCAATCAAATTGGCGTCTATTTATTTCAGCCTTAGTATATCTTAAGGGTAAGTAAGCACTTTGTTCGTATATTGTTTATTGTAGCAGTAACAAACAGTTCACTACAGGTTTTTAAGGCACTACACTATTCAAATTGTTTTGGTTTTTATAACCTCTGACACAAAAAGAGGAGTGTATAAATTTGACGTGTGTATCTCAGGCTCTTTGGGTGTGTGGACTTGTTTATTTATACGTCTGGTTGTGGCATCGTAACTCTTAAGGGGATGAACAAATTTTGATTAAGTTTTTGTTTTAAAGGTGACTTTAAGAGTGTTTTCTAGCTATGATAGAAGAAAATCATATTAGCTTCTTAAAGATAAGCAGCTCTTTTCTAGTTGTTCAAAGGAATGTAAATCACGTCTTCGTTCACTTTTAATTAATTCTAAATTTAGTATACTGTGATTTAAATGACAATTACAATAACATAATAACCTAGACTCGACTCAACTCTTTATTAACTTAGAGCAAAATGAGATCTCAATAATTACAAATAGAATCACATTTGTTTCGGGGGTGTATTCATTATTTTCGTTATAAATAAAGCTAGTGGCCGCCAAAACCACGCGCAAATATTTTCAGTTCGCACGTAAAGGCAAGCCTTATTCCGCGCTAAATTGACGCCGTGAAAGTGATATTAATTTTCATGGACCAACCCGCTTCGGTTTATTTAATTTTCCTAATTGACAGGGGAAACATTACCGCAGCATTTCGTGCTGAGTTTCGTCATAGTTAAGTAATGAACGTTAGACCGGTGAGATTTTTTATGTTAAAGAATTGTGATTTGTTCAGTTAACGAAGGTACTCGAAATATAATTAAGGGTCGTCATTGCCCCCGTTTTCAAGTTTACATGACAAGGGGATGACGTGAAAGAGGCAGAGGGCAGGAAAAGAGTGAAAAGGGTTTTAAATGCCACCGTATGCGAGCAGTAGAAATAACAAGCTTTAATTAAAAGCAGTTACAACGTTATGAACAGCTAAACAAAAAATAACTCAACACAACCTGCCGTGGGAAAAGAGAAGTGACTTACTTTGACAATTTTTCATTTTACCATTACTTATAGAAGGCATATCCTCCGTATTCTCCCAATTCTTCAATTATAAATTACTCAAAATTAACCTTAAATCCTTAATTTCAATTACACAAATAAAGACCTGATATATAATTATATATTTATAAACACAGATAAATGTTTTATAAATTTACATTGATAAGTTACATAAACCTCGTCAGAAACCACTATTTTATATTACAAATACTTCTATGGAATTCTAAAATACTATTACAAGTCATATGTAAGTATTTATTTATTTCTAAAATATAGTCAGTGTAAATTTTGATATTATAGAATTGTTACATTAACATAATATTGTCATAACTTTACGAACATCGTTGACTAAGATACCAAATTAGTGATATAATTTCATCGATGTTGAACATTATTATATCAAATGTTAATGGAAAATGTTTAAAGTACACGCTCTACGTCAACATGGAAATCGTGTACAATTTGTTGAGCGTGATTACTCACTCAGAAAATTACTAAAGCCTGAGTAGAATATTAAGTTTATAATAACAATTCTTGAGATATAATAACTTTAGATGCTACTGGTATGAATGCTGTATTGCTTTGTTCACAGAAATGATTTGCTTCATTAATATTTACACAGTATAAATCAAAGTTTACATTTTTGTACCCGTCTGTGTTCACTTATATATTCTAAACTACATAACTGATTATAATGCGGTTTTCACCATTACTTAGTAGATATATTTCAGATGTTTTATGTGCACTGCAGATTTATATTTAATTGAAATATAGATAAACGTATGATTATAATGTTTATAAACACTCATAGTGTCATGGTCAGCAAGCATAAAAGTATACATCTGTGGTTTGAATGTATAGAAAGGATTAATGATGAAAGAATAAGGTTAAAGTTTATAAAATATTAATATCAGTGGAAGTAACAGCCGGGGCAGACCGGAGCTTACTTATACTGATTAAATAAAAATGGTTCTGACGGAGTGGAAAATGAAAAGTATTATGCTAGGTATCAGAGAGAATGCTTAAAGAGATTATCAGAGAAGTGTTTTTTCCATTCTTTCTGCCTTCTAATAGTGACACCACGTGACAATAATAAGATAAATATTAACCTAGTCCCTAACTTGCTTTACACTTGTATTATAAGAACTAGGCAACGAAGGATGTTCGTAGGTAAAATTGGTATTAGTCACGATTAAGCGCTGCCAGTATTCGAAACCAGGACTTTTTGCGTCGACGCAATAATAAATGAGTGTCAGCTGAAAATCAGCGCAGGGTGGCTCGGCTGGTCACTTAGCATTTGCTGAGCTGACTTCCCTTTGGCGCATCATCACAATACAGGGTGTATGCTTTTGTTGTTTTCTGCTTTTATTTACCTATACTGATGTGTTGTATGTTGTGTTGTGTGCCAAATAAATGTTTTATTATTATTATTTTATTATTATTAATCTTCTAAGGCTGTATTAATAAAATCTCTATCGACTAAGCTACAATGGCGTGTACGAGTATAACCTCGTCGATGTATAATAATGACTTTAGAGTATAAATTTCAGCAATTAAAGTTTTCTTTATAAAAGTTTATCAGAGCTCAAAATTTTCCAATTTAGTTCTTTCAAAACTATAAAGGATAATTAAGTTGTTATATCAATCACTATCAAAATAAAACTTTTGTGTTTTCTTATTTTCTATGATACTTTAAAGAATAAAATATGTAAACTTATATTAAAACTGATTTTCATTAGTATTTCCTTATGCTTTTTTCCGTTTCACTATGTATTAGGCCTCCAGAATCAGAACAGCCTAAATAATGTCGTCAAGATGTTGTGTCCCGATCTAAACGGGCTATTCTTATCTAGTAATGGATAATAATTACAATAATGCAATAATACGAATGGTAAAATCTATTATTTTTGTAGGAAAGATTTTACATTTTATCATTACTTTTGGGAGCATTTTATGCAAACTGTTTACATGTGCCACTCTATCTCTAGCTGATGCATTTATCATCGTGATCATTATGCTAAAATCATGTAAGCCTAAGTATAGACATAGTGAATATATACATTTTGCCAATAATAACCTGTATGATTTTTTTTTTGTTGGGGCAAATTGATTCTTATCTGGCAGGGCCTTTAGCTCTGCTAACGAGTTCTATGAGTTGGATAGCAAGGCAATGGCACCCATGCCTCTTTGAGCGGCAACCGAGAAAGAACTGCTGTTAGAAATCAAACAGCATTTCGGAAGCGATTACATTGAAAAGAAACGTCGAACGAAACTCAAAGCTACATCAGAATGGGAATCATAATTACTTATCGATTTTGTATAAATGAAAGATGTACAGTATAATTTTTATGTTGTGACTTTTGGCGCTGTGACTTTCAGGACTCGTCCAACTAGTGTTAAATATGAATATATAATGGAAGGCATAAAAAGGCCAGGCAAGAATAAGAAGCGACGGCCTCAGAGGCATAGCTAAACACCGTTTTACCGAGTACGAATAAAGATTATTCAATACCAAGTTTGATGACTAATCATTATTATGACAAATACATCCTTATAATAATGCGACGATACACATATAAGTAGCAGGTATATGAGCAACAAAGTCGTACGTGAAACAATGCTAATACCCACGTATAATTCCACTCCGACGCAGCCTTGAGTTTCTTTCGGTGTTTCTTCTCAAGGTAGTCGCTTCCAAAACGCTAGTAGATCACCGTCAGGTTTCGTATTCTGGCTAGCGGCCCAAGTCGAGGTTCGTACCCACGCTTTGCCACCCAACCCATAAATTTGCCAGCTGAGCACCTCAGTGCTCGCCCTCTCGCCCGGTTTATTTCTGAAGGTTTATCCCGGCCATCAACCAATAACCAGTCGAAAAAAAAAACCCACGTATAGTCAGGTTCATATATAAGAAATCTACATACATATAATAAATCGTAGTAAAGACAAAAGTGTAGAATAAATATATTTGAGAAGAAATTGTTCAAATATAAAACGTCAATTTTAAACATTTTGAATGAGAGGTTTATCTATATTTTGTTTATAATGCAAGGTCTGTGTTATTTAAGATAAAACATTTTTTTTACACTGGCTCGACATAGTGACTACAGAGCACCTGATGGTAAGCACAGTGTAGTCCAAAAACGAAAGCGACTATCAAAGGACGAAAATTCGTTGAGTCTTCGTCGTCCGAAAGATTCGTATGCTGTTGATACAGTTAAATTTTAAATTATTTTGTTTCTAAATTACTCACATTTTTACAAAATGATTTGCTTAAACGTAATTATTTCAAATTACTGTTGTTTATTAACCAAATCAACAATTACCCAAAGAAATCTAACAATGATAATAATCTTTGTATTCGTTTTTTGCTTTAGAACCCAAACACACGCAATCAGGTAGAGTACACGAATCCCTTTGAAGTTTTGTTAAAGTAAATTATAATAAAGAGTACTCCTAACAAAGTTACAAAGTACAAACTTAACCGAGATAACATTCTTCAAAGAAATTTAAGTTATTCCTTCTTCAATATAATGAGAAAATTGACCGTCATAATTTTATAATATATGGGTATGTGAATAAATCGGAACCTGAGGCGTAAACAATAAACACCACCAATCATCATATCAACCCAAAATTATTTAAACTTATTGCAATATAATATTATATTATGCCAGAAGTAATTTATTCTTTACCCATAAATGATTTTATGATTAAAAAATGACAATCCTTAAAGATTACAACAAAAAAAATTAAGATTCGTGTCTCCTTAATGAATCAAATATTTTAAGATAAACAAAACATTTTGGTAACGCATTAAAATATTGGGGTAAATCTACCGTTACTCGATATTTCGAAATCCGAAAAGATCTTTATTTTAAAGATCGCATTGTGACACTGCGCTTAAATAAATCCCTTTTTATTTTCGCTAAGAAAGCTAACACCTTAACAGGATCCTCGTTGACCCAAGAAATGCCAACTGGCCATTATTAGGGTACAACGTCGAATCCACTCACTATTTATGCTAAGAAGGTACAAGAATCATGAAGATCTTAAACTTTCTCATAGTTAGCCATTTACAAGGGGGTCTCTTTTTCTGATGCTTTAGCGGAATATGAAAGGATGAAACTTATGTACATACGAATATAAAAGAGCATTCTAGAAAAAAATATTTATCTATTTTTATTATTTATTTATTCGGTATCACTAAACAGTACATCTATATTGTTTATTAAATATATACTATTAGTTCTATTATACGATGTGCCAATTCCACAAAGGCAATATTTAAATATAAATTAAAAAAAACAAATAACTAATTACTTAAAATAAAAATAGTTAAAATCAAACTAAAATTGGTTTGGGTTAAATTAGCAAATCAGAATACAAAATCTAAAAAACCTTTTTTCATTTAAGAAGACAAGAAATTCTGTATAATTTTTTCCTTTTATATCACATTAAAACGTTTTTTCATTCGCATTAATTGCCAGCACTCAGTTCTAAATTCCGTCTTGATGACCGGCTTAAATTTTATCAAATATTTTAATTTTGAAGTACGCTTAATATTTAAAAGAGGCTAAAAATAAGAACGCAACAAAAATTACTAATTCCATTGCAATTAAATTTACAAAATCCTATTCGTTCATTTGCCAACAAAAATTAAGATAATAAATCAGTCAACGACCCGTTTACCTGATTTCTAAAATTAAGTCATAGCAAGATTCATCGCTAAAATCTTAAGAACACAAGTTTTATTTGAGTCAATTATCAAGAAAATGAATCACCACACGCGTACATAATAACCATGGATAATAAAGAGATAACAGTACCACGCAAACGGCAGATGACCCTGCAGGAAAGGCCGAGATTTGATATTAAAGTACATTGGCTACAATCAAGAGAACGATAACTTTGTATTTGCTGCTATAAATTCGTATTTATCTCCCTTGGGATATATTATCAGTCATTCCAGTTAGACTTGTTCTTCATTACAATTATTATTCGTCATTTTTAAGTCAATATTGACTGACAAGTTTATTTTCAAATGTTTAGTCACTTAGACCATAATAATGTTGTAATTATGCGAAGTCAATAATTTCACTTAAAACCTTTATCGTTTTCATTGGGTTTATGCCAGTAGAAAAGTGCAAACTGTATGGGATTACCATACACTTTCGAAAAATCGCTTCGACACGTTTCGCTGGTTGAGTTTTAATTTTTTTAGGCCCTCAGAAACTTTTAGACTTGCGAAATGTGTTACTTCTTATTAAAACGGCATCCAGACATTTCAATTTACTGTAATACTTAATATGTAGTACCTACTGTGGAACTTAAAATATTAGGACTGAAAAAAGGACATCTAATTTTCAGCGAAGTTTTCATCATAAATCGAATTTTATAATAGAAAGTTCTGAAATCCATAAGTACCATAGAAGTTCTCTAGATATATGAACCTGGGCTTAGCTGATCCTGACACGCGAAATGCTAAAACAATGTTTGTAAAGTCTATAAGATGGCGTTCACCTCCGAAGCAAGTTTATTTACAAATGCTTATTATTCACAAAACAAACACGTGGTTGCTCTATAAACAGTGGCACCCATATGACGTCGCAGGCTTAACACAAAGGCCGAAGATAAGCCGTATTTTTATCACATTTGTGTCACGGTTGAATGTTTCATACGATGCAATATAAGTGTAAACAGAGATGGGCAAAATGCAATCTGATTAATGATTAACGATTACGAAATGTATCATCCTATCGTTTGCCCGAGTCGTTCGATAGATTTTTCTTTGCTCTCGATAGTCGCAGTTGTTTTTCTGGACTGTACTATATTTGCCACAAGACGTAATCAGAATTAAAAAATAACTTTTAAAAACATCAAAACTGAGAACACCCTTAATAAGTACAGCGTAGAATCATAAAAAGTAGCATATGTTTTATTCTAGCTAAGCAAACGGAAATCATAGCACAGGCCGTAACGACGGACAAATACGCGTTCTATTGCTAATAGGTTGTACATTAAAATTTATAACTGCCCTATCATTCCAAGTAATAAGTCTTTTGGTTGTGTAATACCAAGTCAAAACTCGCAACGATAACAAAGTTTTATTACCATATAGAATAAATGAAAGATTATTAATTCAGTACCTTATTCGGCATTTTTTATGTCAAAGGTGGCAAGCAAGCTGACAGCCAACCTGTTTGAGAGTGGTTACAGACACCTATGGGCAACTGTAACACCAGAGGGCCAAGTCAAATAACATTCGATGAACGATAACGCTAAAAGAAAGTGAAAAAGGTACGAATTTGATTTAACCTGTCGTAGAATGTCGTGACGTGTCAATTTCAATATTTTACACTTTTCTTTGTATTTTACCGAATATTACTTCATCTAGGTTTCCATAAGCATCACCGCACAGAAACCGCAAAAGCTATTAAGTTTCGTAATTTATATGAAACGCACTAATTTGCGTTCGAAGAACTGTCTAAAAGGACTTATTATGAAGAATAGGGTATTATATAAAACTCACCCTTATTGTGAAAGTTGTAATAAGCACCGTTTCTTAACAATACTCAATTACCTGAAACAAAAATAGAATTTTAGAGCAATGTAACATATTATTCGCGACTCATGTGGTTAACCACATGAATCTAAGCTTCTTATTGTGATTAGATCTTTCAGAGTGTATGTCACATAAAGATAACCTTTCCTTTAACAAAAAGGACCCGTTAACAATATAACAACCAATAAACATCTTTACATATCCTATAAAAGATGGAAAATATTACGCTAAGCTGGTGACATCGTTGGGAAAAGTATTAATAAAAATTATCAAAAATATTAACTTTATCTCGTCTACTTTTACAGCAAGTGCTTAGAAGCTAAATAAATAAAATAAGACCGCGTAAATTTCGGCAATACCCTAAAACTGCCTGGAGGGATCCTCAAACTTTTTTGATAACCGTTCTGTAAGCTTTGGCGCAATAAATTCCAAGATGTCGTGAAATGAGTTATTAGGAAAGGAGCCAAATAAAATTTGTATAAGAATAACTCTGGCTGGAGTCTGTATTGTTTAGGCTACATCAGATTGCCATGTCACGTTCGCGGGCCGACGAAAATCTCTGGAAAAAATAATGTGCTGATATAGGTCAGACGACTTGCAAACTGCTTACATGTTACATATATGTCAGTAATAAAATACTATCTGTATATAAAACATATATTTCATGAAATATCTAATAACCATCCTCCTGTTCAGGCTCAATAACTCTAATAAGGCCAATATCCACCAGTCACCCAGTGTAAGCAGAGGATGGTAATGAATGCGTTTATTGCACGAAAATTTAGAGTAAAACCCTAAAACTCGATAAAATACGCAATTATATAGCAAGCTAGTATTTTCAAGGCGCAATTAATCATGAGACACAGACGTTTCGCAAGCCTTTATAGACAGTATAAACAGTGCTTGTGATGACCTTGCTGTACGTAGTCTGCCCATGCTGCAGCATGGAGAAGCTGCTGATGTTGGCGAGGGACAAAGACTGAGGTATCGTCGAGGTCTGAAGTTTGTAAAGGTCTATGCGCTATGTACGGGGTACCGCGTCCAGCGTGTAAACTTTTTCGGGAAGTTTTTGCCAGTCGTTAGGGCACTGTGCGTGTTGATAGCTTTATTATTAGATTGTGAGCCATTTTTTCGAACCTATCATCCATTTACCAGAAGAAGCAAGACTGAACCAACCATGAAGCATGAAGAAGCAACCATGGTTTACTCGATAGGAGAATTGTGCGACATCTCCATTGACCGCTTCATGTATAGTATTAATGAGCTCGCCATATAATTGCCTATTTTATGTACTTTTAGATTGTTTACTCTTAATTTTAGTACAATAAAATATCCAGTGATTGATGAATGGTTTTGGCTTTTGAACGTTAAAAGTTTAAAGGACTGTAACGATACCTATAAGCATTTCAAGAGAACTGTAGGCTATATTTTCATAGAAATAAAAATACCACGGAATAATAAATAAGTAGTGAATGTAACCGTATGTTTTACTATGGCCTTGACATTCATAACATAATGGCACTCATATCAAACATTTATACCAGGGATGTTACGGAGCTTCGACTCCGACTCCGGTAAGTCGGAACTTCCGATCGTTATTACACCTTCGGTTCCGAAACGTTTTAATCGGAGGTATTCATCGGAGGTCACCACCACTGTTGCAGTCAATTCATTTGATTTTACTTTATATGTTGTTGAAACATAATATCAATTAATCAAACAATCAGTGCTACTTAATTTGTAGAAGACATTTATAAATTTAGATTAAAAAAATATGATTAAATTATTAAATTTATAACTAAATGTACATTTAAATTTATTACTAAAAGGCTTTTTTATTTTAGATTTACATTAAATTAAGTAAAATAGAAATTAACACAAAAACAACCCTGCAGCAAATTTGATTTAATTTGTTCACTGGACAATGTTCACTGGAGGATAACGGTTTCTGATATATCCAACACTTTGTGAACAACAACTTTTATTTGCCCAAGTTAGGTTGTGTTGTGTTGTGTTGTGTTGTATTGTGTTGGGTTGTGTTGACGCAACTTGATATACGCCGGCGATGCGCTTGAGGGAGCGTGCCGCCCAACTTATCCAGGCGAGAGCGCTGTGTGACCCCGGGGGTTTTAGTCGGTGCAAGTCCGACAACCAAAAAGCTCCCTGAGGTCCGTTAACAATATACCCCGGGCTATCAAAAAAAAAACCTGATATACGCTTGGAAACAGTCTCGATCCTCAACATCTGTCTACACACGAGGGAGATGTAGAGGGAAATGGATTATGCTGTTGTCAATTCAAAAGTTCTGGCTTATACTTTCGAAGACATGTATCAATCCTGCACCATATTAAAATGGGATCAAATTTAAGATATAATAAATAACATATCTTCACGCTATTACGCTATGTGAGCAGACATACAATAGTGGTTTTATCCACTTTGCGCTTAAATGTCGTGGACTACGCGACCAGTAGCTCAGGTAATCGCTTTCTCACAGTACTATGAAAATGTTAATAAGAAACAGCAATTTTTATTGTCTGTGTATTTGTAAATTTATCACTTTCTAATTAAAAAAGTTCACTGAATAATGTTTTTATTTGTCCCTTAATAAAACTATTTTATTCTGCCGTCACTTGTGACTGACATTGCCTCCGACTCCGATTCCGACTCCGATAAATCAAATTTAAAAACTTCGACTCCGACTTCGGTTCCAATAAAACTGCCTCCGTTACCATCCCTAATTTATACTTCATTAATACGTTCGCTACCATATAGACATAATAAGTATAATCAAATAGATTATTTTTTACAATCGTATTTACATAATAAATCATCATAGATTTATCTATATAAGCTTTATTGTATAGCACACATTTCAATACATAATTACCCATACAGCTATGCCGTTTGGCTAAATTATAATATTTATAAATATTATTAAGTTCTCAACACATTACTTGTGAATTATTGATAAAGGTGGTATGTCGACATCGGCGTGTCGTTCGGTTCCAGCTTTGTCTGTCGGCCATGTAGACGGGACTTCCTTTCCCGAATCAACTTGTATAGCCACGGGAGAATGTGTAATCTCGAGGCTGGTTGAATTAATCTTGTTTTTATTTGATGAATCAACTACTGGCTGCACAATGAAAGAATAAAATAAAATTGTACTTCATAGCAGATTATGCTTATGATATTGCTTGTAGACGAAGCAGCTTCAGCAGTCAGCAGGAGAATGCTGCCGTGGTGAGCAGCCAGCAGAACGACTGATTTGTATAGATTTTTATGGATCATGTGCAGCCGAGCAACATTGCTATGCTATATCTATGTATAAACCGGTCGTTTTTACTTGTTTCCGGAAGTACTGTTGCCTCTGCCTTCTTTTGCCGCTGCTTTGCCAGTATATCATCTGTAATCATCTACATAACATATGAAGTCTGATAAAAAATCTTCTCTTTCTTTGTATTTGTAGAGGTGGAGGTCACAGTACACAGAAAGAGATGGTCCGCACAAACAGATTGTAATGAGAAAAACTTTAGACAAATTAAATATATTAATTTTACAATTTTTCTTATACTATAGAGCGCACCGTATTCTAAAAATCTCATTTTCTCAAATGGTCACATAATTAAACTTATTTTTTACATATGACAGATTGGTAAAACAAGTATAATTTAAATTTTAAAAGGTATTAATAAAAAGGTAGCCTACTTATTGTTTTAGTGTGGTGACCCAGCGTTGCTCCGGAAGAAATAACCCTCTTGGTGATTGTCCTCCAAAAATGTCGAAAAATTTATATTTTAGTTTTTGGCCGAAAATCTAAATATCGATTTAAAATTGACATATTTTCAAACTGTCAATCCCAATATCACCCTTTAAAGGTGGAAATTATAAAAATTCGGCCTGAGTAGACATCCACATTGTACAAAGAACTCAATGTTATGATTCTAACTTTATTAGTTTCGGCTCTACGATAATATGTCAATCAGAACAAGTGATTTCATACACTTAGATAGATGTCCTTTTAGGTAGCTAAAATTCGCACTCTAGGTTAATTAGGCTAAGACAAAAGCAAGACTTATACATAGCGTGCCAGGTTTATTTAGGTGGGACTGTCTTTCGGATCAGCCAATCAATAATAATATTAATTAATATATGACGTCAAAATTACACTCCCGTATTAACTTTATCAATAGTAGTTTCTAACGAAATGAGAGCTTTAGGTACTGCTATATTTTTTTAATATACCGTGTAAACTCCATATAAGGTCACTCGATTTAACGACAAACTCCCTAAAGCGTCGATATAACTCGGCTTTGGTTGGTTTATCTTGTTTCCCATACAATGGTACACTCTATATAGCATTACACCCACTCTCAATAACGACAGCAATTTAATAATATAAAGTACTTTTTAAGCTAAGATGACTTTTTAAGTTGCCAAAATTAGTAAAAACTGCACAGCTGTGTACGTTATTTGCCGGTTTATTATCCTAGCCCGTAATAAACTCGACTGTCGGCATTATACATTCCGAACTTTCTAAGAAATCAGTTCTTTTGTTTACAAATTGGGATTGCTTGCACGTGTTGACTGTTGTTAGCAGGAGTCGTGGATTATCTATACGTTATCATATTCTTTGTTGCTCACAAGCTTTCAAACTATAAACATGGCAAGTAAGATTTTCACTTTTTCTTTTTCTAATACAAATTTTTCTTCTCTCCATTTAACGACAACTCTCTATAACGTCAAAATATCCACAGTCCCTTGAGGGTCGTTATATAGAGTTTGCACTGTATTAATAAACTTATTAGAAACAGAATGAATTTTATAATATTCTAAAGCTACACGTATCATAGACATGTACAAATACAAAATCATCCCTACCCTACACAAAGCAACTCTATTATTTCTTTAAAATCGGATGAAATTAATAATTTACAAATAACGTTTACACAGTTATTAACAAGTCTAGTTGAGTGTACCGCCTAAAGCGATTCGGATAATTCGAGCATTATAACAGTATTCCAATCGCCTCGAACAAAACACGAACTCTGCAAGATATCAAAACGTAACTACACATTGACAGAAATGGGGGCAATGCTCCACTTTCCGCCTCGAGAACCGGTTTCGCTTGCTGGGACCAACTTCGGTCGCTGCTTTACCGTATTCTGATTGCACCTATACTTTTTTACGCTACGACATTGATACAATGATAAGTCATTGATATAATGAAAAGTCAAGTAAAAACAGAGAGTCTTAAGTCTACGTAAAGTAATATTCTATCAGCTAAAATCCAGTAGCGTGTATTCCATAGAAGCATAAGAAACATAACCTTACTTGTTAACTTCAAATCTAGTAATTACCAAATAATCTCACAATCAAAGAAATTTACATATTTCAAGTCAATATAGATATTAGATTTCGAAAGACAATAAGGCAGTATTGTTTACGCTTCTATGGGAAACACACCGCTGCCATAGTGCCAGTAGAAATTCCAAAGATGTATGAAATTGAGATAATCTGTCGAAATTTCATAAATTTTTGGATGATTTACTAGCGCTTTTGCTGATAGATTGCTACTTTGTATATTCTCAGTTATTTGATCCATTCAAACATTTAGAAATCTCATTGAATTGCACGCTAACCGTGTAACCACTAGAAATCTCAAACCATTCATTAACTAGGTTGTTCGTAACAAAAAAAAACAATAAAAATCTATTGAGTTGTATGGGTCATTAGATGATTTTTTTAAACTTAGTTAACAACTTAGTCTCTATCTATACTAATATTATAAAGCTGACGAGTTTGTTTGTTTGTTTGTTTGAACGCGCTAATCTCAGGAACTACTGGTTCGAATTGAAAAATTCTTTTTGAGTTGGATAGACCATTTATCGAGGAAGGCTTTAGGCTATATAACATCACGATGCAATTATTAGGAGCGAAGAAATAATGGAAAATGTGAAAAAAACGGGGTAAATTATTCATCCTTGAGGGCTTCCA
Organism: Automeris io; assembly: GCA_036320925.1. Taxonomy (NCBI): domain Eukaryota; kingdom Metazoa; phylum Arthropoda; class Insecta; order Lepidoptera; family Saturniidae; genus Automeris; species Automeris io. Next base: position 634,880 of record JAUDJH010000030.1, on the reverse strand, counting down.
TTGCGTGCGCTGCAAAAACGGTTCAAGATACCAAAAATATATGTAAGAAAGAATTATTCCTCTTGAAATGATCTAAAAAAATGTCCGGGACAGTATATGTCTATCTTTTAAGATTAAGTCACTTGAACCGTTTTTATGGTAAACAAATTTGGTCGAAATTAATGCATTATTTGTTAAGAGTTGTATCAACGTAATAATATTAATCTTTATCCAAATAAATGCGTTGTTGATTAAGAGTATTTTATTGTGAACAAAATTGTCTTTGACATCACTAAATTTCAATGAACATCTTAGAAGATATTACAAAACCTTACATAGCAAAACAACGTTTGCCGGATCAGCTAGTAAACAATAAAGTTTATAATAATATCGCAATTTAATAAAACAGCGTTTTTAGCAATATTATTCAATTTTATTCAATATATATATATATATATATTCAATTTTAACGAAGCTTAAAACTGACAACGCTGTGTAAAAATAATACCGTATCCCTTAAACAAAATCCGATGAACAATAATCTTTCATTTAGTTTTTGGTACGGGCGCATATTAGTTGACGGAACTTATTTTGGCTACCATTGTGTCTAGCAAGACGTCGAGTGGCTATAGTTTTTTTTACTCTACGACATTGATACGATGTTATCGAAGTTAGATGAATCATAGTTCTTTTATTGCACTGCTGGGATCGTGTTCGATAGAGCGTTAAATAAGTAATTAATGCCTTTCCATGACAGCTAATTTCGTCTTTATCGACGCGTTCAGTGCAATTACATAAATGAATTGCATCTTTTGTATATTGTGCTGGAAATGATTGCTATTCGTTACTAAAGAAATGTAACAGCTCCTTACGGAAGGCTAATATATATAACACGATTTGTACCTTGTTACGCATTTTTGTAGATGAAATAAGCAACAATGAGTTATTTGAAACTTCACACGAAAATGCCTCTTATTCATCGGATTGTATGAGACATGAAAGCAATTTCTAAATTGTTTATTTTTATAATAAAATTGCATGAGAAATTGTAATGTCTCACTCCCACACGAGTTAATTACGGAATTTCTACAACAAACGCGGCAAATACAATTTATAAGCTATTTGACATCGAGTCACACATTTCCTGTTTCCTTTTTATTGTCAAATTACAACTTCTTGGTTTTACGTTATGCTCATTAAAAATTACAAAGAAATCACCAAATGTGATTGTTGTTAAATACTTTATAAAACAAAAAGAAACATGACATGACGCGGCAGTTCTATACAACACGTTGGGATGCACCAATTACGAGTATTTTAGTGTCATTCGTTTGATACTACTTGATTTCACGCTGTGCTCAGTAAAATTAACTAAAATTAATCTCCCTAATGAAATTGTTGTTAAAGCTTTTTTTAAAAGTATCGAAATACAAAGTATCTCAGCAATTACAAATTAACAGATGTAGAAGTTATATCAATTGACATTTTTTTATACTTTTTGTTTTACGCTGTGCTCGGTTAAATTAATTATTATTAGTGATGTTAAACACTTTCTGACAAAGGTACAAAATACGACAAGACGTTATAGTTTGGAAACAATATACGTCAAGTGTTTGAATGAAATTCGTTTGATACTTGGTTTTACGCTGCACTCAGTTTTAATTACAACGCAATTAATCTTCCTAATGAGGTTGTTGTTAACACTTTTTGTAAAAAAAAGCGGAACACGACGCGATGCGGCGCGGTGGTTCGAAACCATTGTATGTTGAGACACATCAATTATTTCAGTGTCATTTGTTGTTTCCAGTGGACAGATTGTCCCCATCCGTTCTGAGTGCATCTATCTGACAAATGGGAGTGAAATTTGTCGAAGACAAAATGGATGAGTGCACCGCTCCACATTTAAGCATTCTTAAACATTATTTTTATCTCGAAACATAGTAGCATTTTATATCGACATGATACGCCATGTAGCTCGTTTGTCCGATTTATGTCTTTCATAAATTCTTTTGAATTGACATATATATTATTGAAATGCCATAATATACAAACTTGTACAAAAATTACTTAAAATGCTAGTTTTGCGTTTTATGTAGGTAGATGTAATAAGTGCTGACAAAACATCTATAAAACATATCCTGCTCTAGTATTATCTGTCACCAGTCAGAATAACTATACTGTAAGTAGGCAAGTCCAAGTATGTAATTATACTACGTAGCAGTGAGACAGGTACAGAAATATGCGAATGAATATATACTTAGTTCCCAAAATATGTGTACACCAACCAGGTGTTTATTTTTTAAACTCCAATATTAAAAAACCTATAATACTATTGTAATAAGGAATAATTTGTTTATTCGTCGTCAGTAAACTCTTTCTAATAACCAAATAATTGTTTCACCATTAAAAATGAAAATTAGCCAGGCGCCACATGCCATACTTCACTTCAGTGCTAATAAGATTATACTTGGAAATAATAGCTTTGATAAAGAATGGTAGAATAACAGAAAAACAAATTTGAGGATACAGATAGATGTAACAAGAATCAATACGTAGCATTGATATTCAAGATTTTTGTGTGCAGTTTAGTTACCTGTTTTACGTTGTTTTTATTTTGTTTATTCCTTAATAAGCTTTTATGTGTATTGTCATAATTTATATTTTTTTGGATATTGTCTTGTTGTTTGTTTCTCTTTATTAATAAAAATAAAGGCTCACGCGTCAATATATCGTATCGAAATGCAAGAATGTATAAAAACGACGGCAAGGCAGGTGCCCGGACAACAGTTGCCATGGGTTCAAACTTTCAAGGACGCAAGAACCCTCTCGGCGAAGGGAAGTTAATAATGGTATTATTATGCCTCTCCAACTAGTTCACGAGAGTTGGTTGGCTCCAGGGTGACAGGGAACTAACTAAAATCACTTACTTAATACAGCTGAATTATCAATATTATTGTACAATTATATTTATGAACTTTAGATGATACTGAAAAATATAATATTAATTACAGGGTAAAAAATTTGATATATATCGGATAGTTACGTCGTTGTTCTAAAAGTAAATCAAACTCAAAATGACATTATTTAAATAAACTTATTATATACAGGAACTCTTAAAACATTATTAAAATGAATTTACTACCGGTTTGTAAAACAATAAGTAATTTCAATTAAGATAGTTACTAAAAAGTTATTCATAGTTATTTAGATATATTGTGTATTATCAGAGCTTGTCAAAAATTATAGGCAACAGTATTCCTTTTTTGTTTGTTTGAAAATAATTGGTATAAAAAAAATTAAAGGTGAAAAAAAGTACATTCTGTAATGTGTATTCAAAAGGGGTCGCTTGCTTGCATAACTGCGGATACTTTTAAGGTTTCTAACCCGACACAAAGTTAATAAAAGCAAGTGTGCGGTCTCGATACATTTCGCTCTTGAATGAGTCACCTGCAATATCTACTGAGCAGCGGGTTAGGCGATCGCAATGTTGGCTATTTCCTCTGTTGGCGTAAGAGGTTTCTTTTGGGAATCGCCGCCCGCAGATTTGAATGGGCAGCAAAAACTCAAGTCAGCTAAAGTTAGTCAACCTATTTTTAAACATATACAACACTGGCGACCGACCGCGGCTACGCTTGCGTCACTTTCTAACAGAAGCACGGCATTTAGAGACCAACATCTCGAAAATTGTTAAATTTTGTGCTAATTCATCACCAAGAACTTATTTCCTAAGTAATAGAGACACACATTAAAATCAGTAGTGTGGTTTAGAATTTATAAACACACAGACAGACAGAAATAGAGAGTTTAGATAAAGAAATAGAGAATTTATACTAATAAACATACGTACACTCCGACGCATCCTTGAGTTTTTTCGGCGTTTCTTCTCAAGGTAGTCGCTTTCGAAACGCTAGTAGATCACCGTTAGGTTTCGTATATTTTGGCTGGCGGTCCAAGTCGAGGTTCGTATCCACAGGGATCCCCTTGCATTGCCACCCAACCCATAAATTGCCGGCTGAGCACCTTCAGTGTTGCCCACCTGCCCGATTTAGTTGTGAAGACCTTTCCCGGTCAACCAACGCGCGTCATTTCGAAAAAAAAAAAGAAATTAACATATTGTGTATATAGTGAACCAAAGTGTCGTAATGATGAGATTTGAAGGTTTAGGCTGAGCGTAGATGAGTCAGTCAGTAAATCAGACTAGTCTTTATATCGATAATCGATTGTACTCCGTCTTCTGCAGCGTCAGACCACATATCGACATAATTAATAAACTTTTAAACAATTTTGCCGAATAAACTGATGTAAGTGGGGCAAAGTCGTGTAAAGTATGTGGTTCGGAGTTAGTCTGTAAAATGCCTCGTACTGAGTAATACTTCGAAGTTGTTAAGATGCCTCGAAACTTTGTGAAGACGACTTTAATGGAATTCCAGGGAATACTCCAGTGGCCTGCTTCAAACTAATATGCAATGTGATTAATAACCCTTTTTTCAAATATTTTGGGAGTTATTACAAGTTTTGTTTACCTACAATATAAAAGGAAAGCCGCGGGCGAACAGCCCACAATGGTAAGCTGTTACTACTGTAAGTAAGTAATAATTGTGTTTTTCAATCCTTTTTTGTACAGCTCTATACCCTATACTAATTCCGAGGTAATATTGCACCTGGAAATCCATTTCACAACTTTAAAGTGTAAAGAAAGTTCTAGAAAACCGTACTGTTATTGTGAGCTGAATACCTTCAATGTAGTCTTTAGAATATCAGTGTTCATGAATTTATTTAGAAAGATACCTTCATTTTGTATATAGTCTGCAGATATTGTAGGACTGAACCTCTGTACCAGATAAGTCAAATAAATTAAAATCCACATCTCTACTTACGCCTTCTTGAGTAGTACTTACTACTAGATTTTTCGATTTAATAGGTACATAATCTGAGCTACGAAGAAAGGCCTGGGAATTTCTCGTATCAATCAAAAATACCGATGCAATACCCCATGAGCTCTGTTAACATCATTTCCATAAATCATTACGACGAAAGTATCTGCTGAATCTGCTTGCCTTTTGACTTTAAAACTAGTCACAATTTTAAAATAAACATACAGACAGACGGTCTGATTAGATAAATATTCATTTAGAGAGTACCGTGCGCGGGAGGTAGTTGAAAGGCGAATGGAGTTTTATGGGGGTGGCGATTCATCTCGATGGATGGTATCACGAAGCAGTTACGTATATCCATTCAATATTAAAATAAACGATTATTATACCAATAATCTTAAAATATATATGGGTCTAGTGTTTCCCAGCCTGAGAACTCCACCGGGACTTATTACATCAAACCAGCCCAGCTGCTACCACTCCTGCTCGGACAAACTCTCCTATAGGACAGTAAGTGTAAAAACTAAACAGTGGTACCAATTTTGACCGGCATCGATCTGCCCTGTCTCGACTATTATTTTTATTTTGTAAATATATATATATATACACATTACTCTAGACTCTAAATTCGGCCATCTTATTTCACCTTCAAAAAATAAAACATGAAAATTGAACGATTTCAGCAAATTAAAAAAAAAACACTAACTGTAGTCTAACTATATACGCATATAGTATATTGTTTAGAGTTGATTGGAGCTACGAATTGCGGATATAAACTGCACGTAACATATTTTGTGACATTTTTTTTACTGGGGAAAATTCTCTGAGGACCGTCCCGATCACACGTGGCAGTGATAGCCGAGGTGTACAGGACTTGTACCAGCTAAATACCCCAACATGACTACTTTTGCGAATGAGTGGGGGCTGCGGGTCCTGTATTCAAATCACCGAACGTATTGTGTGACTTGTATTATGGTGACACCCAAGATACAGGAGTCCTAGTTTGGGTTTCAGCTAACTTAAATGTCCCGTTTTGTAAATGTTTTTTTTCTAATAAGTTATTTATTATTTATTTAATACTTACTTTCAATAGATTCAGTATACAATAATTACTACAGAATACAGAACACACATGGGACATGTTATAAGTGATATTCGATAAACGCATTAGCTTTGAAAATGACTAAGTTGCTGACTTAAAGACTAAATAAAACGTACAAGGCAGTGGCAATCTAGTGTTCTACAAGAGAAACTGTTATCAGCATCATTGATAAAAGTGATTACCTAATTGCCACTCATATCTGATAAGTTGTATAGAAAAGTATTTATTCGGTTAAAGGATTTTATACCAGTTTTATCGCTTCGTAGAACTACAGTGACTCAGTGTAAATAATGGAATTTAACGGAATTGTACTAACCTATTTGTTACTCAAGGGTGGCTGGTAATGAACTGTCTTTTATTATGGCCTTGTATACTTTGGCTAAGTTTTTAGAAATTTTATATTATAAGCGAGAAATGTGACCAACAGTTTTAGTGACCATGTATAAAAATTGCTTCTATTGTTGTTTTTGTCAACAAATTCATTTTAAAATTTTTCAGAATAAACGATACTCGAAATTAATAACACATGAAAAATTACTGAAATAACGAAAATCATAATATATTAGTTCATTCAATTTTTTATAATTAAACCGTGCAACTTTTAAGAACTGACAATTAGTTTTTATTTGTCTTTTTTGATAACAGGATTAATAATAATATAAGAAATGTATGTACCGGTTAACGCTGTAAGTACAAAGCATAAAATTAACATAATATTATCGAAGGTATCAGCACTAATAAGTGTCCTATTTTTGAGAAATTTAGACTAAAAGATCGTGAGGATACCCGCATGACATCTAATAGGCATGTCATGTGTAAGGGCCCTGAGAACGATGATCATCAGCGCTACTGTTCACTTTGGGCATGACATAAAAGTGGAAAGTGGATACAGCCAATAATGTATATCTGCTCACCTCGTAAGGGATAAAACGTGATGATAAATTAATATTATTAGACACAAAAATAAAAAATAAACCTATTTAGCCATAATGTTTGACTTATAACACGATCTTTAAAATCATAGTTTATAACAATTTTCATATCTATAATAGTATTATACAACGGAAATAACACGTTAATACTTCAGAAATTAACACATTACGGAACTGGTAACCATAATTAAATGAAAGCCTGAATATGACGTAGCAATTACAGGATCAAAGAAGGATAATCAGTTATAGATTATAATTATACACAAACCAAGAATAATGGTCTGCCTACTAGGAACTAACTAGCCTTGAAAATCGTGCATAATAAAAACTATACTGTAAGTAGTATTAGAAAGACGGAAAATTACTATACAATTTTACTTTGGCTTTTAGCACTGCTATGATATTATATTAGAAAGAAAAGGGGAGGTAAATACAGCTGTTAATAAATGTATATACCATATATCCTGTATTAAAAGTTTTGATATCTTAAGAAATCGTATGATTAGGTATAATGATTATTTTTTCTAACTTAAAAAAAAAAAACAGTCAAAGTGGTCCCTTTTAGATATCTAGTGTTAATGTTTGAAGGAAAATACGTCTTACTACTAATATTGCAAAATCTTATAGACAACGGGTAAAAGTATCTGATATTTGTCAATAAAAATTAGTAAGTTAAGTTTTATATTGTATGCTACATGTGTTTCCAAAGGTGGTGGTTAGGTTAGGTTAGGTTTTAGAGATTTTACTTCATTGCTACCTTTGTTTTCAATGGGGAAAATCCTCCTAGGGCCAGCTCAGCTGCATACGGCACTTTAAGCCGATATATTCCTCAATTGTACTGGTTAAAAACTTCATTACCTTTGCGCACTTAGAACAATAATCTGTAATCAATTCTCCACAGCCCCGCAACGCCACGCCCACTGGGCACAATCTCGGGGGGAGAAAACGCCACCAACAATACTACACGGTGAATATAGGCAAAACGCGTCACGAAGTTCGGGCGATTTCTCGAGTCTTGTTATTAGGCGGACAAGATGTCGGCAACTGTCAATAAATCCAGTCTTTGACAGTTGCCGCAGCTCTTAAAAAATATTGTGCTTACTATCTGGCGCAGTGTAGATTGAGCAACATATTATATATAAAAAAAAACAATATATCTATAAAAATTTTCAGGTCATATTATTAAATACAAAGCTATTAAATAATTTTACTAATCTATCAAATCTTTGATGAAGATAAATGATATTGCGTAATAGATCAAGTTTTATGTAAAACATGTGTCAGACACGAGCCCTCAACGTGTGTTTACAAAAAGTGGCGCCTAAATAAAAGAGTCAACACTCAAGGCATATGGTTTCTTAATCGAGGGGATCATTCAAGAAGGTAATAAAAATTGAGAACTTATTTTACGGCTTGTTGTCATCTGTAACACGTGGCACAGACTAGAATGAACACGACGTTAAACATTACACTAATCTTTCTGGTAATACATCTATTGTATGAAGCTGTTGTAATCTTAACTGGTCTAATTTGTTCTTAAACACCCAAGTTCTAGCAATGAGCCATTGCCAGAGACAACATCTTCCTTCATCGGACGTATGCAAAGAAGATTACAATGAGTTTCTTAGGTTGATCTTCGAAAGCAAGATTCCGGGTATGAAAGGCTCACTTTTTTTAGAGTACAACATGAGATCGCAGGAAGTTTTACTTATTGACCTCCTAACTTCATTGCGAATATAACAGCCTATGATAATAAGTAACTGACCGAATATAATTGGTTTATAAATAATTTGAATTATCAAATGAATCATTTCATCGTATTTATCTTAACGTCGCGTCGTCTTGTTTATTTATACATGAGTAGTCTATGACAAGGGACTTCGAGTTTTTAAGAGTAATTATGATGAATGTCGCGAGCTCAGAGCAATGATTGATATTTAATGATAGTAAGCCGGTTTGATGGAACGACGTCGTTGAAAATAGAATAAAATGATGAATTAATCGAAATTATTATTTAATTATTTTGGGATTCCGTTCAGATAGATGTATTATAAGTATTTTGTTTCATATGCAGCAGTGATTTCTATAGATTCCCGATGAAACAGCAATGGTGCTCAACAGCACGTGTTGCCACAGTATGACTATATTGCACACATACACTTGACATATGACTTATTCAAACTCCAATCGATTTTGAAACTATGTTAATAATATAAAACTCAGGAGATTTGACCTAATTCAAACAAATTGTGAATCAGGTTAGATTAAATTCTCTATTATAAACTTCGAGATGTGGAAACATTGCTAATAAAACTGATTTCATTTAGGTACATTATTCGTCCTCCCGCGCAACTATGGCTTATTAGATTTCTAGTCACGAAGTGTACCGCCTAAGCCAATCTGCTGAAAGCAACACGATTTGCTATTTAAAAATAGTATCCAATCTTAGTATTATGAAATGATACTTCTTTATTTTTAATATTATTTATAGACATATTTATAGTTCGTTTCAGTAGAAATAGAAATCAATACATATCGAAGGGTGAAAGGCTATTTGGTTTAAGCGACATTTTTTGGTGATATAGTAATATTATATATAAATATTACTATATCACCAAAAAATGTCGCTTAAACCAAATAGCCTTTCACCCCTCGATATAATTTATATTCGCATTCCATCTACAGTCATATGACGTCGCTCCATATCGTAAAGAATATCGAACAATTCAATTTAGTCAAAAACTTTATTTAAATTTTTAAAATCATAAAATCCAATGTATATACCAAATTCCAATTAACAAAGAAAATACATTTAAATTCGAACAAATCTATTCGTTTTTAATTGTATGAAAAAAAAGCATAGTCGAAAAGTTTTCTTTACAATCAGCCAATAATCTGAAACACAAAAGGTAACATACCTACCTTACCCTTGATAAGAAAAAATAGTATAATTGATCGATATCATTTAAAAAATCAAGTTAGCACATGGTACGACTATTAAATTTTTTTTAATATAGTGAATTTTAAAAATAATAACGAATAAACGTCTATAACTCGAATGTTACCTATTTGCACATTCGTGAATGGTATAGGAAAGAAACTCAAACCACGTCGGTCTTAACTTTAGATGTTACCATTTACGGTACAAGGTAAAAAATTTGATATAAGAAAATACGGATGAGGAATTTTTATATAAAGAAAGCTGCGTGAGTTGAATTTTTTAATAATATTTTTGTTACACTACTAAGGAACTGGATAATATTATAAAATACTATAATTTTTTTTTTTATAAAACACTCATTTTTAATTGTGGTTGCTACAAAGTTCAATAAGTACCTATTTAGGTTTGGTATTGATTTATCTATAAATAACATTAAAAAAAGAACTGAAAGAAGAAGACTCTAAAGCCTTAGCTTAGATCAGCTTCCTAAAGCCACACAATAATAAGATCGACTTAGTGAAAAACTAAACATTCCCATAATTACCATATTCCACCAGGCAGCTGAACGCAACTGATGGAAACACATTGTATCCAGGATAAAAAGGAGTCATGATCCTCAGCAATGATGAAATAATTAAGAAGAGATCATTAGACAAGATGGATGTCGATAACTGTGAATTATCAAGTTGAAAGACTGAGACACTTGAAAGAAATCTCGATAATAATAGGGTTACTATGCGATTCTCTGTTACTCAAAATAACGTTGAACAATCAATAACGTACGCGTATGTACATGACCCATGATGACTGAAATGAAGCCGATTTTCGATTAATCAGACGAAATATTAACGAATCACAAACTCTTGTAGCGCAATGAAATAGAAGACGCGTAAATGACATGAAATAGAAGACATAGAAAACATGTTATATTCAATACAGCTTTAAAGTTTTGACACGAGAATTGAGATGGCTTGGCCATCGGCAATGAAATATAAGTATATCTAATCGGTTCAATTGTTAAAATGATTGATTGTCTTATTCACCCAGAATTTCGTCGGCCATTTGAGGATTTAACAAATAGAACCTTGATGAGTTATCAAATATCACAACCAGAAAATCTGGAATTTGCAAGAATGGGTATTGATTGGGTATTGTGACAGACAACAATAAGCGATCATTCAGTTCTAGTGCTAATGTTGGAAATTTCAAGAGCCAGCACTTCATTTCATGGTTCACGTAATGATGATACTACACGTCACTCATCAATATCCATTAGCAATAAACGAAGTTGTTTATGCTGAAATTATAGTGATTGATTTGTTTAAGTAGGGTTTGAATGATGTTGCGATAATTTAAACAGTCTTTAAAACAGCTAAGTTTAATGACGATGGAAATAAAAAAAGAAAATTATATAGAATTTACTTTTTATTTGCCTATAATTTTAACTCGTACAGTTCATCAATTATATCAGGACTTAAGACTTAGTATATGGTTGTGGCGTGTACAGATAGAACTCGGATGAGAGGGCGGCGGTGCGCAGTGTCTAGCACGCCGCCCATGAAAGAGGTATTGGAGGCGTGGGTTGTTTATATATATCCAGAGAGGAAGCCTGAATAAGGCTGTTCGCTCCCCGGGCGACTGGACGAATTTGGTTTCCCAGGCCTGGGTGGAGTGATTAGAGGGATACCCCGGAGGTTTTTAGTCAGTAGGAGTCTGACGCACCGGGGTCGCTGCCCTCACAGCGACCCTGATGGTCCTATGTAGGATATTCCCCCGGGTTACCAAAAAAAAGTGTACAGATAGAAATAAGTAAATAGACTCCGTAAAATAGTAAAACTATACTAACATCGTCATTCATTAATAGTATTATTTATGTGGAAACTCTTTGTGAATCAATCGCGTATCTTTTCATCTATAGTTGACTCAATAAATAATACAAAAGTCGTCCTTTTTCATAGAAACAAGATTATGATAAAACAAAAACAACAAGACAATAGAACAGTGTCTTGAAGGACAATTATCATATTATTATTTGTACGATAAAAGAATTCGTTCTTTTAATAAAATAAAAACAATTTATTTTATATTTCATATCAACTCTTTAAATTTAACAAGATCAGCTAAACCTAACGTTAAACTATTCCGATCGGTTCAAAAGCAGTGGCAAAGATTGTTTATTGCTATCAAGTTGAAATACAATTGTGAAAGCGAAAAACAATCGGAAGTCATCGAGAACTGTTTCAACGGATTTGAACGTCAGGTTGAGATCAATATGTGCATTGTACCGCATTTTCTATTTGCCTAGACACAATACATGTGTACCGGCCTATTCATTTCAATGTAAACTTTCAATTAGAAAATGCATACACAATTCGCTATTTTTAAATAAATTGTCAGGCTTATTTCTTTATCTCAGTGATAATTTTTATTTTCTTTACAACTGCTAAATACTTTTCGTTGTCAGCAAATTATTAACGGATTTTGGCAAATTTTAATGACTAAACAAAGCCTTTGAAACATTTCTGTTGTAAATAACAACCGATTCAAGAAAACTGTGGGGCAGTCTAATTAAGGCGTCGAAAATAAATTAAAATTATGTCACTAAAGGCAATCTTAACCGTTTGGGTTTATTTTTAAATCGAGCAATGGTTGCTCGCTTTGTAGAAAACGATGCCCTGGAGAGAGAACATTGTTCCTTTAACAGGAATCTATTGTTGTATACGTACCCATCAATTACGATTGTTAACTGCCGTAGAATGACTTTTTATTTTCGATATTAATTCTAGCGGATAACTTTTCCAGCACAAGCAAAAAATTCGTTTGTTTTAAAATCATGAGATTGAACAATGAACAAAGATTTTGAAAATTTTATCAAATATTTTGGTTAAAATTGTGTAAAAACAGTATATTTAAAAAAAATACACACATTTTTTTAAATTTCAATGACTTTTTTTTTTATTTTCAGTATTTCTTTCAATACAACACAAATCAACTGGGTTAAAAATCTATTGTTAGAAGTATTTTAACTGATAAATTAATAAATTTATCTAACATCAGTATTAGTCAATTAGAATCGGAGCAATATAAAGTAATTGAGTATTAATCCCTCACAAGGATTCTTTAATATCGACGGGCAGTAGATTTGTTCACTTTCTAAGTTACTCTCGGGATGCATAAAGACAAAGTCAAAGTAATAAATATTTATCGTACGTTTCGATTTAGTTTCCAGATTAAACTACGAATTTAACGGCTATAATGAAATTTATTTTGTGCTTTATATTTCAAGCTATGTTTTAATACATAATAAGCGCGATATTTTATTTTTTGTATTTTTTACGAAGTCTACAATACACGTCAATAAGGTTTATCTTACATTTTATAATATTTTTTGATTATGTAAGCAAATAATATGCAAACACTAGCAGTCAAGAATACCTAAAGAATTCGAAATATTTCTAGATTTTAGATAATCCAAATTAGTGTAAGTGATTAATTATATAAATAAATTGACGTCTACTTAGATAATAGTCTTGAAGCATTTTGATTGTTTCTTAGAGTACTTAGATATTATAATTGGATACTTTTAAATTGACTAGTCTCCTAAGCCAAAATATATCATTGAATGAAGCCTTAGCAAGAAAAATAATTTAGTGAATTGACTAAATTATCTATGAAAGCGAACATTAATTGGACTTGATATTGATTAAGGACTTGAAGTATAATTCAATCAAATGAATTGTAATTCAAATTGCGTTCCAAATGAAACAAATCACCATAATATTATTGTATACACAGTTCGATTATAATTTGAAGTATGTAGCATGGTTGAGTAAAAGAGTAATATACGCTAAAACAAATACATAAGCATGTACTCGTTCCACTTCTTTTATTCTCATTTCTACAGTATCTTTGTATATTTCTAGACTATTTCCCAGTTCTTCGGAGACAGCAAGATTTACAGTTACCCTTTTGGTGCACAAAATACAAATTGCCTTTGGACATTTAAATTTGTACGCTATTTCCTTGGATTCGTGTCTGGTGAATTTCAAACGGGTAAAAATGGGTAATAAAACGAGATAGTTACAGCTTACAAGTTAGCTGTTGTTATATAAAGGGACTATATATTCTAAACGACTTTAGATGTTAATTTTTTTAAGAAATAACACTACTTACTGGCCTGCAGGAAGGCTACTATTCACACAAGTCCTTTAAAAACTACATGCTTACTTACTGAATCATAAATAATTTTCAAATATTAACTATGATTCATATAAAATACGTTACCGATGATCCTCCATCGACTTAAGGAAGAGAACATAAGATTTCCATTAGATACCTACTTTACTTTGACAGCTGCCAAGACATACTTAGACAATATCGAATTACCTTGTCTCGATATCTACCTTCCGAGAACTAAGTTGCAGCGAGAAAAATCGTAGCTCCTTTAACAATATTGTGCTGACACAGTTATTATAGGATTTACTGAAATATAATTGAAAGTACGATATCTAATCATTAAAGCATATAGCGTTGTCAGTCTTTTTGTTAATTTTTGGTATTAGCTTCTTAAGTGGCTCATTTCATAAACGAAATTACCACTACCTGCCCCCATTCTTCCCATTCAAACCCATCGAATGATACGCGGACTCCTAAACATATATTTATACGTATATTATACTCAAGCCAACATATTTGTTTTACCCATAGTGGTATACACAATTAAATTCGTCTTAGGCGTTTTGTAATGCATATGTTGATGGCGTATATATCCGTCATAGTCACATAAGAGGTTAAAAAACTTGAAATTCTAATTAAAGATGGAGTTATTTTTACAATATTATTTCAGTTATATTAAATCTTAATCAACTGTGCAAGCTTGGAAAGTGATGACCCTAATATACTACCGAATTATACTAATTCTCGAGTTTAAACCGTCTCAAGTCGATTAATCAAAGTTGAAAGCCACAAAAGGCAGTTAATTGCCAAATTATAATCCGAGAAAATTTGAAAATTTTCACCAATGAAAAGTTCATCGCGTGACTGTAATCACGTAACTTGTCGGTGTTATAGCATGCTTATTCAACACGGACTAGTTTCGTTATCGTAATATCGATAAAGGTCCGTCCGTTCAATCTATACCGACCTGTGAATTCCTCATATACACGTTACGAACCACGCCCGTGTCTGTAAACTTGACAAACAATATCAGGCCATCAGATACAGTAGCTCAAACGTTGGCGTCCAAAAGTCCAAATAAAAATTACAATGTAATAAGAATTATGAATAACAATATCGTTATCGGTGAGGTATCGATATCGGTCAGACGTGCAGGTGGTAAGTGAGTATTAGAATAACAACTCTCCCGAGACTACTTGCCTGTATAGGCACGAACTCGCCCCAATATATCCCCTATGTAACCTACCTAATATGAAGCGATAAGTATTATTCTTCCTCTCCCTAATTAAACATAATGTTTGATGACCTGACAACGAAATGGTAGGTACTCTGCCTGCAACGCTGACAGTCCGAGGTTTAAGTCCCAGTTGCCCCAATTTTTATTATGATGTAGTTTGTCGCGAGTCATGGATATGTATGTGTTTAAGTATGTATATCTTTGTATAGTACGCATGACACAAGCGCAAGCTTAGTTTTGGACTAGGCCAATGTGTGTAATTGTCCACAAATATTATTATTATTGCTAATTTAAAGTATGCTGTAATGAGGCCAAGTCTCCTAATTTACCGAACCAATATCACTCATATCATAAATCTGTTGTACGTTCTAATATTTATTAGAACGGTAAACAAATCAATATAACTATTCTATAATAGGTTCACATAAATCAACACATAGACACACATACGGAGAAGGCTGGACGACGTCAAAAAGTGGACCTGACTAAGCTTTTTTTATTTTGAAAAGCACACCATGAGATCTCAAGAAATTTTGTCTATTGACCTTTAGAACTTCATTACGAAGAGGGCACCCTATGATGATGACACACACGCACAGACAAGCCACACTTTACACCAGTATACGCACGCATATTCAAAAGAAAGGTCCCATTAATAATATTTTCTAAACTTATATAAAATATTAATCATTCCCGCCATATTAAATAAACACTTCAAATTATAAAAACAAGGGCTACTTTGTTTTTAGATTCCGTAATAAAGAGAGTATGTCTGAAAACTGGGTATTAGAGTATTAATTTTATTTACTTAATATAGCCGGTAACCGATTTTTAAATTTCGAATGGAACTTTTTTCACCGTTGCCATTCAAAAATGCCAGTCTAGAGTCTTGTATAACCGCCTGCATACCAACGGCCATTGAATGGTCCACGCATGACGTCACCACTCAGGCAGCCGTGTCACAGAAGCCATACTGTGGAATCAAGTTCGAATGTACACGAGTTATCGTAAACTTTGCTATGCATTGCCTCCTTAATTTATAAACTCATAAAACAGCTGGAGCGTAAGCAGCAGCACGTAACGACATAAAAAAGAATACGTTACGCTCTTTATATTTGTCAGTAATTGAGGTGAGAGTAAGGAGCATAAATTAAGGCTAATGAATGACTTTTTGTTTGACAGGAAGTTGTTATTGGTGCATTAGTCGGGTTACGCAAAATTCGTTAAAATGATCTAAGAGATCATTCCTTATCATAATTTAAACAGTATCTGAGCATCATAGACACAATAATAAGCTGTTAATGGGGTAATAATCCAAATTTATTTATTTATTTATTAGGGGTGTCACGCTCAGCTAAAGCATACTATAAGAAGGACCTGGGGAGACGTTTATCTCTTCAGAGATAGATCTGTAACGGGTGCAGCTCGACGAGGTTGTTGATTACAGGCCCCTACGAACCCCGTCAATGTTTAGGACGTAACCTTGGGATTTTTACCCGGTAGAAGAAACTCGCGGCCGGCACTCCTCGGCGGACCAATAAGAATTTATCCCAAGTAAAAAAAACGTAATATTGGTACAATAATTGGTCCAAATTATCTACAAGTCAGCAATAACGGGTTCATTACTGAAGTGGCAAAAGTAAATGTGAGACTACGACTATTTTAGTATCGACTGATGTATTAAAATTATTGTACGACAGTTCTGCGTTGAGTTTAACGTCTTCTTTTGGAATGTATAATATATATATGTGTTGGAAATAGAAAAAAAATCAATACAGAATCATCAGCATGTGAATTCCCCTGCCTTAGCAATAATGGAAAATCCCATTCAGACAATTTAGATATGCAAAGTTAGAAAGTAAAGCTATTTCAATGCTGTGCTGATAAACCTTGTATCAAACACATAAAAAAAATTGCAATATATAGACTGTAGCATAATTTAAAACAAGTTTGTGCAATGATTCACGAATACACGACTTTCGTCGCTTCAAAGAATCGCAGTAGGAATGTACCAAAGTTGAAACACAATACAGGTTTTGCAACCTATTTCACGTGTATTACACCAACGATGGTATATTTTCAACTTATATTATCATAAACCTTTTCTAAAACACTTTTAAAGGTTCCGTACCTCAAATGAAATAACGGACCTGTTTTATAATCACTTCCTTATTCATCTGTCTGTCAAGACCATTTTTCTCAGATATTATTAAGAAAAAATACTAATGTCGGCCGTCTCTTTTGGCGCTGAAAAAACCATACTTCTAAATTAACGCAATTAAAATATATGTCCGATTATGTGTTTTATTTTTGTTTTTGTGTCCTGTGGGCCTAGAATCATGAAATTTGGCAAGAAGTAAGGTTTTGTATCATAAGTATAGGAATAAGTGATTCCAAACAAATCAACTGCCAACCCTTAGTTTCTTCAAATATTAAGTAAATAAAAATATAAAATATACCTACACAGAGATAAAGATTTATGACATAATCATGTAGTGAAAGGCATGTAAAAGAAGCGGTCCAAAACATTTATCTATAAATGTAGAAAGCTCTCCTCGAGTAAATAAATACACTTAAATATGTATGTAGCATATTATTTAACTCCGTCGACAGAGATTCATCGACTGGAACGAAATATTGTGGACTTATGTAATAAGTCAAACAACATCACAATCCAAAGCTATGTTAAGATATAAAATTAAATCCGATTTGCCTATATTTTTATTCATCTGTTAGTTATTTATAGTTATAAATATATTACAGCAATAAATGTGAAAATTAAACTTTTCCATTCCCTTTTGTATCACGCGATGTTGGTTTGTGAAGCCTTAACAGTGCGGTAGCTTCCGTCTCAAGGTACACTAAGTAAATCTTTTTCTAAACTCTTTCCCTGTGACGTTTCTAAGCTGGCAGCACTAGATGATTGATATTCTCAAGCGGCTAATAACCATTTAAATAAATATTTAATTTTATTCAATTAAAGCCAATAGAAATGACTATGCACACACCGCCTTAAATAAACAATATTTCCAGTCATTTATAAACGCCCGCGAATTTTTGGACATCCATTATTTATCTAAGCGACCTTGACCCTTCCCTTGAATTAACATAGACCGCTTAAATACTTTAAACCTCAATCATCCCTAACGACCTGGTCATTACTTTTATATAAAGTTATGCCAGTAATTACCAACTTCCAGCGTATTTGGGACTAACTTTGTAAACTCAGCATTTACCCAACATTGACATTGAAACGGGAATATAACGCCCTCACATTGAATAGGTCAACTAAGTTTTACATACCGTACCTATTTTTAAGTTAGTTAAAGTTCAACATTGGGAACAGGAAAACATTACTGTATTTTGCATTCACTTTAAATCCATGATCAGTTAATTTTCAAACATAGGCTCCTGCTCCCGATGCTCGCCATAACATTGGTTGCTGTTTTATATTATATAGATTTAAAAATGCCTGTTAGTCTTCGCTCCTCCTGGTCACTAAGCATTCTTGTTCGACACGCTTGCCAAAATATAGTCTTCAATTCTCCACTCCAAACTAACTCCGATGCTTACTGGTTCTGCTACAGGAATGAGGGTGAACAGAGGCATTGTCACCTAGGCTTAATTACTTAGTTATAACTTTGGTTTTCTGTCGAATCGTCTTGTTGAGGCTGGAGCACGTAGCGTAATAAATAGCGTGTTACATTCCGAAAAACATGTATTAGTTAAAAACCTTACAAACTATATTTACATCTTAAGTCTAACAAATAGAACGCGCACGGTCCTTGCTTATCCTTAACCTAAGTTGATCGGCCAATCGGAAAGCGGCAGTGCTACAGTCGAGAGTGCATATAAGCCTGGGCGAAATCATACTCGGGTTTTTCTATTCCGATCGTGGCGTCGTGCAGACTTGCAGGTACAGTCTCTTAGCGAAATATATTTTAATCTTGCAATTACTCAGTTGAATAAATTAAAAAAAATAATAATTGAAAAGTAACCTAAAGGGTAAAGTTAAAATATGTAGAAGACCAATCCTTAGTTGGTCTTTTCATGTATACCAAATAGTGTTATTTTTAAGATTAATAAAGTTAACATCCATAAAAATACGTTTCTGATTTAAATATGTTGATACACGATTGCTGGCATAATGAGTCAGTATTTATAATTAAATTCCTGGAGGTTCATCATTGAACCTCACTCAAGCCGACATGAAAAATATTTGTTCTGAGCTAATCAGGGTTAAGTAAACTTAACAATTGGGTAGTAGTAAAGGATGTCCACCAATATCAGATGACATCATATGATAAAATATGATCTCCATACTCGATATAAGATTTTGGAAAGCAAAAAAGTACAAAGAATAACTAAAATAAATAGAGACGAAGCCAGTAACGTAATATTTATTCAGCAAGTCCTTTGAATTCACCATTTATGTCTTCTATGTTCGATTGTGTCGTATTTTGCCGAGTGGGTGGAGGTAGGCCAGACGATCCAAGCTTAAAACAAATAAAAACCTACGCGAGTCGCTCGTTCCCTATCAAATAACAAGATAGAAGGACTGGATTAAATAATTTATGAGTCTGGTTAGGATTGTAGCTCGTTTATTATTAACGGACGCATTAGTAACGTCTTGAATTATTAAGTAATACTTTATTAAAAAAACTTACTGAAATAATTGTTTGTATCTGTCGCAAATTATATAAATGTTGATACCATTCACGAAACATTTCGTTGGAACATAAAAATAGGAACACATTGAAGTTGTAAAAAATATAAGTAGTAGCAATGTATTCTATGGTAGATAGTAATAAGTCTATGAACTTACCCAATCGAGAACTATAAAATTCCTAGCTGATCCGGCAAACGTTGTTTTGCCATATAAGTTATTTCTAGGTAACATTTACAAAAAAGACGATAATTGATCAGTTATCGAACGGGATGAAAAATGATTAAATTACTAAAATGGCTATTAAAAAATAGGGGTTGGTTATAAAAGAGTAAAAATTTAGGGTTGTATGTATTTTTTAATGTCACATTATAAAAAAATAAGAACAAAAATTTTTGTTCAAAAATAAAAAAAAAATGTTAAGGGTGAACGACCCTTATCACTTAGAAGTATGAAAAATAGATAGTAGCCGATTCTCAGACCTACTGAATATACATATAAAATTTGTTAAAAATCGCTAAAGCCGTTTCGGAGGAGTATGGTAACAAACATTGTGACACAAGAATTTTATATATGTATATATAAAGATGATATTTTACTTCTAGCTTTCCTTATACAATCCTTCAAAAGATATAAACTTCACTTTTAATAGGACAGCTTGCATATTTAACGATTTACGAATATCGTGGTAGTCAGCTTACTTTCTAGTCCTCCAATGCAATCAACTGCGTGGCACGGCCATTGTTAACTTAATTCCAACTAACAATAGGTTACCTATGTCGTGGTCACGATCCTTTCACCGGGGTAAATGACTTTATCGGCCATCTTTGATGCTTAATGGCATGTCTACTAAACTTTGTTATTTTGTTTAATAACGGGGCCATCGACTGGGGAGTGCTTCAAAGTTTTCACCTATAAAGCAATTATTTATCGGAGCATAGACCTCTGTTAGTTAGGCTTTGATAATACTCAAAGGCTACAGTACAATACTGAGGGGGAAATCCGGTTTAGAAGAAAATGTATTAAGGAAAAGTAAATATTAAATAATAATATATCGTCACGTACTATCTTTTTCAGGCTGAAAAGACATATTACTTCATAACTATATCCATTTTGTATGTCATGACCAACGTGACCAGTAGTAATGTAGTTGATCGCCGTTTTCGTGACATTTATTTAACAAGAAATTTCGTAAAAGTACATTATACAACTTACGTGACAAATTCAATAATTGTTTTTTTAAGTGACTGCTATAAAATTTATTAGGTAAAATATTATGGGAAAAAGTACATAAAACGATGAGCAACATCGAGATTTTAGTGCTAAATATCAAAATTATCTATGCACAAATAGTATTTTGAATAAGAGTCTTTAGTCAGAACTTCAGCCTCGTCATCGCTTTCCATCGGGTATAATTGAAGTGAAGGACAAGACTTTCTGTAATAAAAAAAAAATAAAAGTGTTATTTTTAGAAGATCGTTTTGATTTAATTAAGAAAAAAACTATTTTATGTCTTCCCTGTAAAATTAACAGGAAATTACAAGTTTTTTTTTGTTATTGCCAATTTGTCCTTACATATAATTTGCATACCGCGTGTCATTTCTTTAAAAAACTTCACACACATACGTCCTATGCGTACCGTACACCTCTAAGAAAGCCCCCAAAAACAAATATTTTATCTTAACGCCAAAAGATGACAATCAGACAGCCTACCTGGTGGTAATTGGTTATTATCGTATATAAATAAATGAAATAGCAGAAGTTTGAACCTCTTAGTAAATAATAATAATAAAACCGTTACAAACTAAACTGACTACTTAGATATTTATTTAGAATTAGAGTAGCTCCGTACTTGTTCTGTGAACCACACCTTTACGCTTTTATTGAAAATTTTAGAATTTCGTGACTAAATCGCATCACGTCATATGGTAATTAATACATACATACATCAACACGTGATTAGATAATGATTGCGTCTTCGGACATAATAGAAATGAGTAAACACAAAAATTGCTTGATTATAACTTTTACATTCTAATATGTTTAATAAAAATTCAATAACAGAAATATCCTGATGTACCTGACAAGGTACAATCGAACATAATTAATTATTTTAAATCTATCCAAATAAAGTTTAAATCTAACCAAACATGGTCCCGTTTTCTATTCCTAAATTTATTGCACCATTGTATTCAATAAACACAATATTTAACTGTAGCTATTTGTACCTATTTCACGTGTAAATGATAAAATATGCATTCTTATTTATTAAGATAGGGCTTATCGCTTCAACGACATAAGATATCGAAATAACTGCAAAAGGTAGTCATTCTGCTTTAGTCGGAAATGGACTTAATACAGGAAATGGGTACTTATCTGTCCACGAATGTGCAATTATGCGCTATGTGTACACTGTACACTGAAGATCCGGTTATTAAGAAAAAACTGTCATCGAAATCGCTCACGACTTCTAGATAAAATTAAGTATGTCCTCTACGAAGTACCTACTAAGTTACACATACAATACTTCTTTAAACAGTGAACAATATATGAAAAGAGAAGAACAAAGGATTGGTACATGACCAAGCCTGGGTCTCTACAGGCAGGTATAGAAAGCCGTTTTTTTTTACCTTTTGTATATTGCGCCGACGCAACCGCTAGCAAATACAGCATCACCGCCGCAAAGAAACCTCTCTCACTCTTGCACGCTAACATGTTTTTGAATTTTAATGCTATTTCTACCAGGGCACTATAGTAAAAACTTGTCACAACCTCCAAACACGCTCTCACAGAGTCTTGTAATCACTAACACGCACACTCTCACAGAACTTAAACGCACATCCATTTGAAAAATGTTCGTTTATCCGATAACGTAGACAACCACCTCGCGTTCGTGGGACGAAGCATGCAGGTAAAACGAGTAAGCCTATTAAGTTTAAATGACTTAAAACTACTTTTTAGTTAAGTTATAATTTAACTAGAAACTATAATATATGCCGGAAATGATAGTACTGCACAAAATTGTGTTTAAAAACTTCACATATTTTCGTAAAAGAATTTCGAAGTTGAGAGCTAGGTCGGCCGTAACTTTCGACACAACCACCCGGCGCATCGTTCGCGATAGACTGGCGTGAAGTGAGCGAACAATCAACAAGTGACCGCGCGCGAAGCGGGCCGTTGCTCGGAGCATGCGCGATTCGTTCCTACGTTCACACTCAACCGGCACAATAATGTTGATGCATTTTTGCCCGCGAAGTGCGAACGAAGCGCAACCGCCGGCAATCTAGTGAAACTTTCTTTACGACCGGTTATTTTCGCGCAAAAAATATCTATTTGAAGTTAAAACTAAGACAGTCTTATAATTTGTATGAAGTTATATAATGGAATTTATAGCTGGTTTTCGTGTCACGCTGACGGTCAGCGCTCATGGGTCAATTTGTATGTAGTTGTATATAGCGTTTTTCAGCCTAAGGCCAGCTTAGAATTCATTTAAAAAAAAAAACTTTAATTATTACTTTTTATGGCTTTATTCCAAGGACTGATTCTTTGTATAATACGAAAATTCTTTAATTATTATTATCTTATGTTTGTAAAGGTTTTTTTAACTACTTAAGCAAAACAATATAATATAGTGTATTTTTTCAAGTTTAATTGTGTCAATTAAAATAATGTTTATTTATATATTTCTACATATTATAGCTGTATCTTGACGCAAAATAAAACTGCCCTCAATACAGAATAGTTTAAAAATTAGTTTTAATGAATTACCTAATCAATTACAGTTGATAAAACAATTTTCTTTTTGCTTTATTTCCAATTTCCTATTATTTTGGCAACTATCAGTGAATGGTTGATTTAAACTATTTTCTTCTGGTTTCTGAAAAAAAAAAACAACATGAAATCAACAATTAATTCAAAGCAACGGCTCCATAACAAGACGAAATGTGCGTAATTAAATTTAAAAAATGCATGCAAAGCTTACAGTTAATCCAGGTATCATGTGTATTTAATTAATGTACCCAACTAAAAGGCCGATTTTGACTGAGGAGAGTATTTTAATATAACTAGTCTTCGAGAAAACAAAGAAATTTTTAGTCAAAGAAATAATCATCTACGTTTAATAAACAAATATTATGGCAGGACGTCATTGCCCGACAGAATCGCAACCTGAGATTGGTAAAATGTAATCTGATTAACGATTACAAAATGTAGTCATAATTTTAATTTTATTGCTCTGTAATTATGATTACATCCCATCAAAACATTAAGGAGTTATAAATGTGTATGCAATTGAGAATTCCGTAGTGTTTAAAATATATTAATGACGCAAAATGTAATCGTAATCGTTTTTCATTAATCCGATTACACATTGCTCATCTATGGATGGGGACCCGGTAACAATATCATTAGAGTTGCTTTCGGCCTGTTATATTTCAGGTGCTCTCTGCACCTGAAGGCATGCTACTGCCTGCTTTTGTGCTAAAGCACGAAATTTATGATAATTCATTTGTAATTATTACATTAATTAATTAACATTACTACACTCATTTGTATATTTTATTATTTGTAATAGAAATATCTTGTGTAAATGTCCCGAGAACAGTGATTAGTTGCGCTACTGGTCACTTTGGGTTCGACACATAAGTGCAAAGAAGATACAACCACTGTAGAGATATCAGTTCACCCTGATACGAATATAGCGCAACGATATATTATTATTTCTTATTTGTAACTAAGCATTGGACAAATTATAATAGGAGAGTGAATTTTTATCTCTTTTGCACGTGTAGTTTCATAACTGTGCTATTTCGGCCTTCGTGATGATTTTCATTTATCACTGTTAAATCTCCAGCGATTTCATATTTTTTCTCATCTTTATTTGTAACATGATCCACCTTATTACGAGTGGTTCTAAAATCGCCATGAAATAACCTGGTATTTAGAGAAATACCAATCGCAGGCAATTTACTAACGTTTTCACCATTACACCTCTTATCAATATCAATGAGACATTGCGGTAAAAATACTAGTGTAAACATCTTGCTATGGCCTCTGCTTGTATACGTCCATTTACTGGTACGTCGTGGTGTATTAATCCTTTTATTGGACTCTAGGCTCTTGTCGGATGCTATTGTAAATGGATTGCATTGTAATTTCAACCTAGTGCCATGTGGCTACTCTGTTGTCACTATAGAACCACGAACTTTACGAGCTTTACGTCAACTCACGTCCTGGCTTAGACTAAGAAATTCTTGAACTCTTACTTTTGTCGATTCGTTAGGCTGGGGAATGGTCTTCCGGCGAGCGTGTTCCTATCGTCCTATGATAAGCCCTTTAAGTGAAGCGTGAAGAAATTATTGTGCAGGTCGGCTGATCGCTGCAACTATCGATAGATATTTGTTGGGCGGACGCGGTTCATCATCGGAATCATCTTCACCTTCCACCAGGTATGATTGAGGTCAAGCGTTCGCCTATAAATTAAAAAAAAATTACTCTTGATTTACTTTGTTGTTTTTAGACTCACAATGCTTACCGCATCGGGATAAAAAAAAAATGATTTAAAAAGACCTGTAGTATCTTAATCGGCTATCATCTCAACTATTTATCGCACCGTTTCAGCCTGCATCTGGTCATTGCTCAACATCAGTCTTCCATTAGACTCGCCATTGATCTCTATTCTTGGCTGTATTCGCATTATAAAAGTGAAACTTCCTTCGTCTAAATCAATGTTTGAAACCTACTTTGTTTTTACTATGTCTATGCATTACCCTAATACAATAAGAACACGATAAGAATCACTGCCAGCGTGGCGTGCATAGGGTATTTGGATAAGGTAGGCAGATTCACATAACAAATTTGAATACTGTATAATGATAATAAATATTATATTACTTTCACATGGAAAATAGATGCCATGAAAATAGAATAGATATGATTATAAAGGGTTCCTTTTTTTTTGTTTAAATTAAAGGAATTTATTCCAGACTTATTTATCGTAAGGGCATGCAATGCTTTCAGGCATTTATGGAATGAACGCTACTGACTGCCAGCAAACTTATAACAACATTTAGCAATGATAAAGTATGGTACTTCAGATGAAGGTAGCATAAGATATGTGGAAGTATGGAAAAAATTTAGAAATGTAGAGTATTGAGAAGCAATGTTGATTTACTTTAGAATAAATATTAGTATCTCCTTTATGTCTGGTTCTTGTCCGTGTTCCAACGCCGCACACTCCCTGGTCCGGTACACAGGGAGACCATTCACCCCATTCGCTTATGTCGCAGTCTGCTATGTCTCGTTCCAGTTCAGCTGCCACGGGCCCTTTGACTGGTTCACTGTTATCAAGCGAATTATCTGTTGCAGTTATATTCTTTGCTTTGCTTTCTTTCTTTTCTTAGGCTTTTTTTTACACTGGCACGTTATAGTGACTACAGAGTACCTGATGGTAAGTACAGTGTAGTCCAAAAACGAAAGCGACTATCAAAGGATGAAAATCCATTGATAGTCTACATCGTCATGTCGGCCCACATATACCACGAATGAAGGTCTCTAGGTATATGAGCTACTGGATATACACAAGCTGACCCCGAAACGCGACAAGCCGAAACTGATCACTATGACGGGCTTTACACCCATGTACTGTGGTCGTGATCCAGACGGGCACCGACGCCCCACCACCTCGCTGCTGCTCGTTTAGCGCCACCCAGGAGTCACGTGTAGGGGAACTAGGGTAAAGCCTACGGACGCGAGCAGCTTCGACTCCCAATTGCAATTTTTTTGCTTGTTTAGCAATTATAAAAAATGCTATTAGGCCACTACCTAATTGATTTCCTTTCAAATATGCAAGACCATATTAGCAGTATATGGTATAATTCAATTCGCACGATCCATGGGGACTCAAATACGTCTCAAATAGTTTTAATT
The DNA here is from genome assembly GCA_036320925.1 of Automeris io. Taxonomy (NCBI): domain Eukaryota; kingdom Metazoa; phylum Arthropoda; class Insecta; order Lepidoptera; family Saturniidae; genus Automeris; species Automeris io. The sequence goes on along the minus strand of JAUDJH010000030.1, from coordinate 608,046 downwards.
TAAGTGTCCTAAACTACTAAGATTGGTTATATACTAATTTGTCAGAAATTGTGTAAAATACATAACAATTACAATGTTAGAAAAATATTGTGGTATGGTAGAAAGAGTAAAGTTGGATTAATGTGGGATTAAACTTTAGGCATCATTTAATGTTAAACAGGCTCAGAAAGTTGACTACACAATCTCAAGAATAATAGTGACGCAACAGGGCGAGTCACTACGACGGGACTTGCACTATGTTCCTTCTATTGTAGTGACAATCTGATCTTGTACAAATTTTATGACACTTCATAATTTCCTATAGTAAATTAAAAATTTTTCACATTCTGCGCCGATCTGCCTTTGGGAGACCCTAATGAATTATAAAATTAGAACCTTAACGTAACCATTTCTTTTAGATCTCTGCAAGATATCGAGAGAAGGGTCAATTTATACCACATAGTCAGACATTTGACAAGAATTTGTTTCACCTATTACCAGATTAAAATGAAAACAATATATCTAATCTAATCTGCTATTAATCGATACAGCACTGCAGTGTTACACTCTATTTTAATCAACAAATTGATCTGTTTTTCGAGTGTACCGTTCTAATTCCATAATTCCATGTTCTCCTTTACACGATGAAGACACACTGGTATACTTATATACATAATTAAAAACTCAGCTTTATAGTATCTTCCATCGAGGTAAAAAAAAAAAACAAGAAGTATATTTGTATTTATATTATGTGGTGCAATATTCCAGTTTTTATTACGCACAGGCTTTTGCTCAACCTATTTCATCTGATGGAAAGTGATGATAAGGTCGATGATGGAGCGCGCTCACATGGAGCGCGCTCACCCGACAAATATCGAATCACTCGTCGTTTGAAGTTTCCCAAGATGTTAGAAAAACTGACGCAGGAAGTGTATTCCGATCCTTGGCGCTTCGCAACAGACAGAGGAGGCAAATCGCCTCATACGAGCAACTGGAATGTCAACCACATAAGGGTGTAAGCCCGCACGGTGTCTTGTTAATTTATGGTAGAAGGGGTAAGGGGGAATGAAATTGTACTCTTTAGTCGCACACTTTCCATAGTATATTCTATACTCTGTTAGCGTGCTTCAGTTTTGGAGTATGATTGTTCTTTAAAAGGCGAGAATACTTACTCTTCTTGTGGTTCTTCTTCATCAGTGTTTTCTCCCTCTTTATCTGTAATACGAATAAATTCTTTATAAATATCGATATCATCAAAATAGCTTCGTAGTGTAATATCAATTAAAGTAAGTTTAGTAATTTTTTTTTGTATTTTTCAGTCGTCATTGTAATATTTCTTCGCATATAATTTATCCTGGATATAAAAGTGACTAAATATAAAAAGCCTTTAATTTCCTTATACTCAGATGTCTATTACAGTTATAGCTGATATTAGAAAATAATGAATTAGGGAGTAGCATTATTTTTTATTTAAAAGAACCTCTCAGAAGGTAAAAACCAGGAGGTTTTGTAACAACAGAGACAACCACTGCTCCCTCTGTTGTGATACCTCTACCCAACAAAGCAACTTTGGCTAAATATTAATGATATCCATTAACTAGAGCAACATTGTCTTTCTCTCTTTATTTCCTAGGAGCTATTTAAAGTCCCGTCTAATGCACAATATACAAAAGCTATTACATTATCTGTAGTATGTGCTGCTGTCAACACTAATTAAGAATAGATTACCAGTTGCATCATCACAATTACTCAAGGGATAAACATCTAATCTCTTCACGTGCAGGTAAGCAAACGGCTTTAGGTCATTGAAATTCAATTGATAGAATGGAGATTCTGGGTTAAAAGAGCCCACTTCAACTCTTTCTATGTTGTCCACCGGTTGGGTCATTGATGGTTCTGACTGAAACAATCATTTTTATAGTTACTTATAAACTTTTCAGATTCCACAATATTCGTTAAAAATGTTCATAGAAATTCATTGGTTCATAAACCAAAAAAAAAAATTCAAGATCAATCTTTCTAATTTGTTTTTGCTATTAGGCCTACACAGATGATATACCTACAGTTTTATTTACTAAGCGAGAAGAAGATATGAATATAGAAGATCAAAATTATAATGAATGAAAAGATAACAATAAAAGTAATTTCTTTATAATAGAAATGTGTAAATTAACAAAACTAGTCCATTGTACTTTTATTTTAATGTGTTTTGGTTAACTACGCTTTGGAATTGCCGTTGTTAATTACGTTCTTTTGTGAACAGTTTCTAAAGCGCAAGACCTTTTTAGCAAGATACGTTCATGCTAAAAAGACTTGTTAAATAGTCAATCTTTCACGGTGCCCAATTGTTATGTGCGAAACAATTGCAATGTGTAATTTGCCGCCAACGCACATGCGGAGTTAGGCCCGAGGTGAGAGAAAAAAAGAAACCGTGTAAGACAGTACGTTCCAGACTAGCAACGAGTCGACATTGAACTTCATGACAAGTTCCACTGAATGCGACATCGATTCCGAACAATATAAATTATAGTGTCCGACCGAAAGTTCGGTTTCGGTTTCGGTTTCGGCCGAGTTTCGGCCAAAAATCAAGTTTCGGCGGCAGTTTCGGTTTCGGCCATTATTGGCCGAAACTTTTGCCGAAACCGAAACTGATTTCGGTAGTTGTCGTACATGCTTGCCTAGCTTCGTTTCTCGCGGCAATGCTTTGACGGACGCTGGCGGCCCTGTTCGGGATTCGTGCGCCGTTCGTATTGCTTTTTTTTTCGAATTTACGCGTGTTTGTTGACCGGGAAAGGTCTTCACAACTTAACCGGGCGGGTGGGCGAACACTGAGGGTGCTCAGCCGGCAATTTATGGGTTGGGTGGCAATGCAAGGGCACCCCTGTTGGTACGGACCTCGACTTGGACCGCCAGCCAGAAATACGAAACCTAACGGTGATCTACTAACGTTTCGGAAGCGACTACCTTGAGAAGAAACGCCGAAAGAAACTCAAGTCTGCGTCGGAGTGTAACTGCGTCGTTTAGACGACAGTTGACGGATCTAATTCCCATTGCTCTATAGCAACACAACTTAGTCAGTGCGTTATCACCCGACGTAAACATTCTTTAGAGGTTATGCTTTGATGGTACTGATTACATGTAAGTTTTTGTTTCATTTTTTTACTTGACCACGTTGACTTTTATACTTGACCACGTGAGTTTCGGTTTCGGTTTCGGCCGAAACTGAAGCCACGGCCGAAATTTCGGTTTCGGTTTCGGTTTCGGCCGGAAAACCAGTTTCGGTCGGACTCTAATTAAATTATCACACAATTGAAGAATAGGAAATAAGAAATATGTAATATAGACTAGGAAGATGGTTTTTAAAAAGAACTTAATTATATTATGTTTATAAAAATGTAATACCTCGTAAGAAATACCGTCCATAGTGCCCGCGTCCCAAGGAAACAGTTTTAATACATAATTATCCAACCATTTATCATCGTCGCATAGCTCAAACTTTGTCGTACCCAGAAACCAATCTGGGGAGGGCCTCAAACTGACCGCTATGGAGAACATGTGGTGTATTCTGTCTGCTCTAAACAACGACTGAGACGGCTTGAACATATTTGGATGATAACGTTTTTTACCTCTAATTAGAGTTCTTGCGCCGCCTTCAAGTGTCATCTACAAAGGCAAACATTATTTTGCTAATATATTAATCCTATAAAGTGACGACTACATGACACTTGATTCTAAATAATTGTATTTCTTAACATCCTAAAAACTTAATCTTCATTAGTTAATAAATATTATTAACTCTTTTGAAATCGATATCGACTATTCGACAGAGTTCCTATTTGCCCTACATGTATATATGGTCTAAAGTAAGCTAGTGTTATACGAAGTGACAGATTTATTTGGACACCACAAGGGCAGGACAGGGAAAAGCTTTAAACGAAGCATGAAGAGATTTTTAGGCCGGTATGATCGCAGCGAATGTAGGCAGGCGCTGGTCTCTCAACAGTTATACTGGGTTTTTGGATTGCACTGTACTTTCCATCAAATAAGGTGCAGTCACTACACCGAATCAGAATAATAAAAAACTGTTTAGCCAGCAAATTTAACATGATACTCGTTTATGACAACAGAAATTACCCATGTTAATAAGTTTTTCGTTTAATATTTTTATATTACATTATATTATTTTATATTTTTGTACACATATTGAAGAACGTAGTGCATTGCTGGTCATGTTGGGCACAACATGCCAACACAAAATAGATACTGATACTGTCCGTATACTCTGCTTACCCTGATAAGGGTATAGCATGATGGCATATTATTATTATTATATTGAGAAAACTAGTTTAATGTCAAGAAACAATTTCAAAAAGGTATTAAAAAAACATGATAATTAGTTTTAAAAAATCTTTTATAACAGAAAAAATACTTATAAAAGATAGTACTATGATAATCTTCACGAATTGTGACGATTCTTCGAACTTCACTTATATTTCAATGATAAGCTTTTTATTTCAATTATTTCTTTTTTTTCTTGAGAATAAGTTTTGCATTATTTAATTATATTTAACTATTCATAATAAAACTATCGTCAGCCCGCCCCATAAACTAAATATTCCAGAAATGCCCACGCTTTGTAATTCTTTTTTTGTGTGTTTTGCATTCAAATATTCTATGCAGGCAAATATTATAAACATCTACCTATTAACTATCATTCATAATCATTTGACAAATTTAAAATATATTCCGGTCTCCTTGCTCACATACCTATCCGAGTATTAATTATAATATTATAGCTATAGAAATAAATAATCGATTACTTGAAGCTTTTTTTACGTACAGCATCAATAATTTCTCTTTCGATTACAGAAATATCTCCTTTCTCTGCCAGCAACTGTAATCCATAACTAGCCTTCGATCCTTGCTGCCACAATGTAAAATTATTCCCATGGCTAGCCCCAATCATATAACTATATCCATTTGCATCTGGTTTACTAGGATAATGTCTTGGATGGGTCACCCTTGACCAGTGCCCTTTGAAGATCAACTGTAAGAAGATAGTTTCGGTAAGATTTTTCAAACCCCGACGCAAAAATAGGGGTATTATAGTAATGCGTGTATCTATGTATTTGTATCTCTCTCTGGTATCGTAGCTTATAAACGGAACAACCTTTTTTTAATTTAGTTCTTTTTGTTTGAATTGTGACTAGGTCGAGAATGTTTTAGATGTATTTGTAGAAAATCTGATTAGCTGTATAAAGATCATTAATTCATTTATTATCATTGAATGAATGTAAACTTTCTTTATCATCTTGTGACCTGAATGATATTATAATAACATGGCAACCCTAACCTGCTCCTGCAGCATCTTCTATAATCATCATGGTAGATAACTTTTCACTAACTTCAGCAGATGTCTCAATTTTGAGCTTTTGACACTGGTTTTAAGGAAGATGTTATTATTTGATAGATAGTTAAGTCGAAGGGTCTTTAAAATTTAAATTATTTAAAAGCATACAAATGGTACACAAAGATAAATACTTTTCATAAAAACTTTAATTAACCTCTACTAACTACTCGTAGATAAAGAAAAATCTGATGCAGGGAAACGTCAAGAGTACGCGAAATAAGTAAGTATGTGAAGAGAATAATGAATATTAAGGACTTGAAGATGTTTTGACAGATAGAAGAGAAGCGGAATGTAATTCTTTCTCTTTCTCAATAAAGAGTCGATGTGAGGATAAACAGATAGACTATTCGAAACCGGTGAAATTCAATGTTATATGTTTTTATCACTATATTTACATATCCGCAAAATCTTAACAACATACCTCGTATCGTGCTTCACTGCAAAGGGAGCAAGACTCCCTTAAGGTTAATGGTGGATTGCCCTGGGGATCTTTATTATCCATCTCCAGTAATATAGTAAGAAGATCATCATCAGCGTACCACATCTCATTGTTTTCAGCCACCATAGCTCTAATGCGAACTTTCTGCTTTATGAGGCTATTTTTCGGAGACACCCAGTGAACCTATGAAAGCAATACTGATATTATTTAGGCAATCAATCGTTTTTTTTTTGTGTTGTATCTTTGCGTGTATGTATGTCCTTTTTTCTTTTTTGGAATTTTGCTAGCATTATAGTTATATTAATGATTGTGCATGCTGTGGTGCATTATAATTTATATGTTCTATATTATTTTGATACCATGATCTTTCTGTATTTTTTTTTACTCTATGCCACCCATGTAGGGCGCCCAATTTTGTAAAATAAAATAAAATAATTACATAACGGTGCAAAGTAAAATATCTAGTAAAATAAATTTAATATTTAATTACTTCTATCCGCGTTTTATCCGAAAAATCCGTATTTTCTACGGTATTTGGGCACCGTTCGCTATATCGGGAAGCAGTGGACAAGGTTTTCAAACTCCCAACATCAGCTACTCTCCGCTCAGGGTCATAAATATTGTCGTCTATGTCTGGATCCTCGACAGTTATCATGAACTTTTGAAACGGATGCGTATCGTCCGAAGTCCACACTGCCACTGTTGAGGATATTATTTTAATATATAATCATCTGTTGTTGACGATAAAAACTTACATCTCACAGCAAAAACACTCATAGAAGAAAATCAAAGCATAAAATTATTATTAGCGCTATAAAATAGGACTTGAAATAAGCTATGCTTGTAGGAAAATTCAGGGATATTTCGCATATATTTTTTTTTATGTTCTTACTTCTTATAATAATGTTCTTGAAGTATAATATATTAAAAATAAGTACACAGTAAAAACCGTTTATAGCGACATCGTTTAGAACAACATATAGGTTACACTAGCTGTCCCGGCAGACCTTGTTCTGCCCTATTTCTCTAAAACAAAGTCACATTGTTTTTTTAATGTTAATAGATTCCCCGTCAGATTTCATTCTGCCAAAACTTATTGACCTGTCGGTTGTTTTTTGAAAATAATTTGAAGGAACCTGGCCTTAATGCTATATGTATAAAAATTGACAAATATTGACATTAATATTTATACGTCACTCAACTGTTTTGCCTTCCCGGGACCCGTCCACTAACATTTAAACTTTATGGTGTTAAAGTTCAAATTGACTTTTAAATATTATTAAGAATTTTTTGTATGAGAATATAGAAAAGTGTTGTTTTTAGACTTTTTCAGACATTTTTTTTAATTTTTCTCTCCGTAATAACCTTCCCTAGACTTCAACAAACACAACAAAAAAGAAAACAGCCAAATCGGTTCAGCCGTTCTCGAGTTTCGAGCTTATCAACACATAGCTGATCCGGCAAACGTTGTTTTGCTATATAAAGTTTTGTAATATCTTCTAAGATGTTCATTGAAATTAAGTGATGTCAAAGACGGTTTTGTTCACATACAACTCTTAACAAATAATGCATTAATTTCGACCAAATTTGTTTACCATAAAAACGGTTCTAGTGACTTAATCTTAAAAGATAGACATATACTGTCGCGGACATTTTTTTAGATCATTTCAAGAGGAATAATTCTTTCCTACATATATTTTTGATATTTTGAACCGTTTTTGCAGCGCACGCAATGGAAGCCCTCAAGGATGAATAATTTTGCCCGTTTTTTTCACATTTTCCATTATTTCTTCGCTCCTAATAATTGCATCGTGATGTTATATAGCCTAAAGCCTTCCTCGATAAATGGTCTATTCAACTCAAAAAGAATTTTTCAATTCGAACCAGTAGTTCCTGAGATTAGCGCGTTCAAACAAACAAACAAACAAACAAACTCTTCAGCTTTATAATATTAGTATAGATTGAAAAAGATCACAGCAAAAAAATTGTATCTCGTATCGTATTCGTATCTCGAAACTTCACCGGTTGTTAGGACTAACGGTTTTTACGACTAAATATGAGTAGTCCATTCGATTTCGTTATAACAGATTTTGACTGTATTAATATATTATATAATAAGTATATAATATATTATAATATAATATATTATTGTCACACTGTAACTAGTTAGAAATATGAATACTCATAATCACAGAGTGATATGAAAATAAAATTAAAATAATATATCACAGTATGTTTTTTGTACAAATTAAGTGAGCTGAAACTCAAAACAAATTTACTTAAATAAGCCTATTATGAGCACTTTTAAATAGTCAATAAAAATAATCTACGATAGAATAAAATACAATCTAAATTAATTATAAGTGAGACAAAAAAAAACCTATTTAAAATGTTCCTAGATATGCCTTTTAAATGTTATTAGCAAATTCTCTTAAATTACTATTCACTGCAACGCTAGCGCCAGGATTTTATTCGGAGCAGAAAACGAAAACCTCAAACCGGATTCAATGTAAAAAAAACGACGCAAACTCAAACCACAGATGCAAAGAAATAAAACGAGGAATTGAATACTTATTCTAACTAGTAATTTAAAATGTTCTTTCGTAATTTTAATTTTCTATATGAGACCAAGAATTATTTAATATGTTGTTAAATTTATCAACAGAATTATCTAAATCCCTCCGTACATTATAAACGCGAATAAATTTTGCTATTATCTTTAGTAATATTTATTATTACTTTTTGTATAGCATCTCGAAAAATTGGTCGTTTATTTAATACAAGTAGTTTGTAAGAACAATACGATCCCATTAATAGCAACGATGTCCAAGAGGCGAGGATCCATTTGCAGTCAACGTAATCATGCTAAAACTACAGCAAAATACCTTTGCAAAGAATCAATAAATATCTTACAAACGTAGGTCTGATCAGGAGTATAGTATATTTTGTTGTCTTTTTTATCAGCGTTCTGTATGTCTATGAAGAACATATTTTTGTTTTCGCTTGGCGTTGTAACCGTAGCTGAGGGAGGCGTGTGATCACATTTTCCCACCAACCCAAGAGCCGAGGATGTTATTGATAATAGAATTAAGCAACTGAAATACCTAAAAAATATTTTTAATTATTATATTGTTAATTACAAGGATATTATTACTCTTTATCGGTGTTTTTCAAAGTGTTGGTTGTGACACTGCGGGGATCACAAAGCCTTTACAAGATGATCGGAAAGTGTAAAAAAGAACACAAGCGTTAATACCTCCTTTTTTGGAGACTGTTAAAAAATAAATGAAAAAAAAATATTTGGCGAGAATATTTTAATTGAAAAGCGTTCATTATTGTAGGCTAACAGAAATTAATATGATAATAATATAATATTATCGTCATTCTATATTCCTTACAGAGTAAACAGAGACAAAAAAAGAAACAACAAACATAAAGAAATACAAATACAAATTAATATAATTAAAAAAATACATATGAGTTACATTAATATTAGTGTCAAGTGTACGCTTGCTCTACAAGTTTGATATTTATAATACGTACGAGTATAGCAAAATATAAATTAAGAACAGCGGAGGTTAGGGGGTTGTAAAATATTGTTACGTACTAAGAGGGTTGCGCCATGAATAAGATCGAAAAATACTGCTTTACATCTACATCTTGATAAGCTGTGAAGTTGTTTGAGGAGCTGTGTATACATTGCACTTTTATACTGTGGTCAATGTGATCGATAGCAAAGAGGCTGAGGGATGCGATTTCAAGGTTTTCAGCTAACCCATTTTCTAGGCGGTGGTACAGGGTCTGGTGTTTTTTTTTATTACATACAGGTTTGTGCTTGACCTCAATCACACCTGCTGGAAAGTGATGATGAGGCCGACGATGGAGCGCGCTCACCCAGCAAATACCGATTCACTCGACGTTTGAAGATTCCCATGTCATAAGACGCCGGAAACACTGACGCAGGAAGCGAGTTCCACTCCTTCGCGGTACGCAGCAAAAAGGAGGAGGCAAATCGCTTAGTGCGAGCAGCAGGAATGTCAACCAAAAAAGGGTGCAAACCAGCACGGCGTCTCGTCAATTTATGGTAGAAGGGGGAGGGTGGAACTAAATCATACAACTCAGCCGCACACTCTCCAGAGTATAGTCTATAGAAAACCGAAAGGCAAGCCACTTTACGCCGGTGTTCCAAACTGAGTAGTTTACGCGACGTAAGAGCCTCATCGGCAATGAGTCGCCGAGCTCGGCGATCAATTGAGTCCAAAGCAGCCAGATGGTGTTTGGCGGAACCATCCCAAAGGTGGCAGCAATACTCCACACACGACCGAACTTGCGCCTGATACAGGTTAAGAAGTTGGGAACGCTACTGACCTCCAAGATCAGGGAGGAGTATCCTTACCGATTTACATACTGGTTTAGGCATCACGTGCTCACCGGTGAAGGTAAACATTCTGAGGAAACCCGCATGGCATCTGATAGAAATGTCATGTGTAAGAGCCTTGAGAACGGCGATCAGCTGCACTACTAGTCACGTTGGGCACGACATATAAGCGTAAAGTGGATACAGCTACTAATATACCTCTGCTCACGCCGTAAGGGATATAGCCTGACGATATATTTTTATTATTACTGCTAACTATCGTCGCAGCAATTCATCGAAAACCCATTAACAGTATTTTTTATCCATTTAAAATAAATAAAATTTAAATAATACTAACTTGTCAACTAAAGTAAATCCACATTATTTCGGAAGGTTCTGTAATCAATACCATATTCTAGGGTTTTAGAAAGTGACAATCACAAATATTTTTTAAGGTTTTTTACTGCTATAGCACTTTATAAGGCATCTTTTCATTGCTAACGAGGTACTGCAGCTAAAAGACGTTCTTTACATCTTACTTGGATGTTTCTGAATACTTCGGAATATGTGCCGATGTTTAGTTACTCGTAAAGCTGTAAAACTTGTTAGCAGTTAGTCAAAGTTGCAAGTTGTCAATTTCAAAGGCTGCTTACCACAAATTTTTGAAATAAAAATGTTTCTATTGATGTAACTATTGCAATATATACTTGATGATATGGAAAAAATATTAATTTGTCATTTAAATTAATAATATTTAAACAAAGCGCCTCCATTTTAACTTAATTTGGTTTACTATAAACTTTCGTTAATAAGAATAATATATCGTCAAATTAAATCCCTTTCGAGATGTGTCATAATTATGTTAATTATTAAAATAATTAATTATAAATCAGATCTACATACATTTTTATTTGGAGATTTGAACAAGAACAGATTCGTTATATTTGGGAGTTTCCATATAAAAGTGATTACTTCACTGCGAATTAAAATATTCAATTCACAACCACGATTAGGTTAACGGGCGTCGACTGAAGCGGTCTCCTGAAAATAAACTGTAGTAACGTCCATTTGGAACAGTGCCAAACTTTGCTCTTAGAAATGCGGCACGTTTCCTTAGCACGCATTCGTAGTCAGATATTTAGTGCTTCGTTAATCGTCATTTGCCTTTAATTGAACTCCATCTACCTCTTCGGTTCCTGAAGATCGTGGCTCCAGTTTCTTCGACAAACTAACCTCCATCAGTTCCTTTCTGCCACTCGGTGGAGCGCGACGTTAATGGGAACCTCTAGCTGTTCGGAGATCTGGTCCAAACCTAGCTAGTGACTTCAGCCTCTGAGTATTTTCCTTGTCTATATTCATAGTTTTCATCAGCCATTCTAGTCTACTATTCCCACTGCGTAAGACGTGTCCAAAGTACACTGTACATTTTAATACGATATGTGTACTCGTAAATAAGCCAGACGATATAAGTAAATTCTCTAATATCAGTTGCATCAGAACCAAGATATTTGTGCCATAAACTAACCAATTAAGTATTTAGACAAATTCAATAATCAGAATTAAATAACATAAATATTACGATGCTAAATTATTCTGAGACAATAATTAAAACTCCAGTATGAAGCTGTCAAGAATTGTGTATTATCCTTCTCGTTAGAAGTTTTTAACACTTCTAGTTATTTTTCTTCCAGTGTGCTGACTGTATTTATTTTTATTTAAGCAAGATAGTCAAATCTTGAGAGCGAGACTTTGGTTTTTTAAAAATACACAATTTATTATTAAAAGAGTATAATGGCCGATTTTTAGGCAGTACAACTTAAAATGAACTTAAATTTAATTTGAGCCGATATGGAGGCTTCTATTCTATTGGCTACTCCCGATACAATTCCTTGCGTGGAGCGCCGCGCTCTTACTTATAGGCTAGCCTTTTGTAAACAGGAACTTAGTCAGCTCTCTTCCTATTTGCTGAATAAGCCCCTGCCTTAGTCCAATATGCCTGGGCGAGGGGGATGCATAACTAGATACTCGTAAATAATAGCTATAATCGAAACCTATATAAAACGAAATCGTATAAACTATTAAAAAACTTTAGACAACGAAACAATCGTTTCTATAAATTATGTTAGTTCGAAGTTACATGTTATATGTGTCTGAGAATCAACATTTTTAATTTTCTGGAGCTATTGTAAATAAAGAAAAGATCCTCAACTAACAATCACCAAGAATTTTTTCGTAAAAAAAAATTTGGTACAGCATAACTGTTTCATATACGAATAAGTACAGATATAATAATAATTTATTTACGAATCCAAGATATATGTCGCCTTTGTCCGGATTAGAAATATTAAAACGGTACTAGTAAGAATAAACATCCTGAAAATCCATAAATTCGCAACTAATTAACAAATTTTATGCGTCGTATTATTATCAAAAGGCAATCAATTCTGTCGGGCATATTTAACGATAAACGTAGATTAAATTGACTATTTTTATGAAGTAAAAATTAGTTCCGACTTCTCCACGATATTGCATTTATTGATGTTCGCAGAGTTTATTTTTATTACCTCAATATCATTTTTGATAGGCAGGATAATTTTATTGAAAGAGTATAAATTTCACAACGAACTCTGAATTTAAATTTAAACGGAGTTTTACGGTGATTTTTGTGACGTCGAGATAATATAATAATAATCTATCACGTCATGAAAAATTTACAGCTTAACTACATTTGAGTAAAACGGAGATTTTGAAAACTTGTCCAAGAATTGTCAGAGCTTTTTAACTCATTATACATTACTAGCGTTTGCTGGCCATTAAAAAAAAAACAATAAAATCCAAATGTAGGCTTTATTGATAAAATCGATATTTTTATCATCTTTTGTACATGGAACTGGTTTTTATTATGACTGACTCAAAATTACTATTACGAGTACGTATGACGAGTTTATAATGGTCAATAGTTGTTTATTTTCTAACTATTAATATTTTTACTATTTATTATAAACAAATTGACTTTACAAACCTAGATTAACATAATCAACGTTTGTATTATCGTTTATGTAGCGTTTTGTATTATCGTTAAAATCCAGCCCAGTTTTCAGATTTACGTATGAATTCATTAATAGCCCAACAATGTTAATAATAGCTTATTAGAAAGTGTAATAATAAATTCAAAGCGCATCAATTATAACATTAAAATCAATTAATTAATGTTCTTACAATACGCTTTTAAAATAATATGCGAGAACACGTTCTGAAACATTATATCGTGCTTAATACTAACAAGGGGGATATTTCAGTTTATGTACAGTATCAATGCAGCATTATCGTGAAAATACATTCCAATAAATAAAGAGCCTTTAAGAACTTCAAATTTATTAAATAAAGATATATTCGCTTCAATATGAATCATTGCCGAAATATTTTCGCTAGGCACTGTTTACTGATTCGTGTAACGACAAAACAAAATCGTTTATTTCAGTTTGAATTTACTAAACCCACATATAGTATTTAGTTATGCCAATTTAATTGTATATTATGTGTAGTTACTACGTATGTCAACGTAGAATAATAATCATCTTTTAGTTATCTTTAAGCTAATTAAATGCCTATATTACATGCATGCGTAAATTTTGTAATATTGTAAATCTTTATTATACTGTGTACTGTACTTATTGTACTGTGTATTATATAACTAATATATAATAAGAAATGGGTATCTCAAAATTTTGGATAGGTTACGCAATTTAAATTAGAAAACATAAAAAACCACACACATGCACGAAAATTACAGCCAATATTGTTTTTTTTTTAATAGAACGCTATAGAATTTCAGCAATCCTTACCAAGCTGACATTTCATCATCTATTGATTTTAATTACATTATATTGTTTTTATGTCGCATTTTTATAAGAAATGCTACAGATCTTGAGGTAAAATAGGATTATACAAAATGAGCAAGAATATGTTACAAAAATATAGAAAATATGTTATATAAATTTAATCTGCACATTTGTAATAGATTATCCTTCCGTATATTTCTTAATTCCATAGTATAATAGTAATGAAATTATCGTAAGTAATTTTAAAGTAAGATTATCTTTAGTGCCATCTCTCTATACATAAAAATGTGCAAAACATTATTAAATAAATATTAACACTCACCTCAGACTGAATTTTCTGTTTGAACTGAATTTTCTATTTTCGACATGCAGTAGCTTGAAAGGATCGTAAGGCTACTTTGAAATACATATGAAAAGAATATGCTTTGTCCAAGAATAGAAGCACTCTCTATTCTCGCAATCATCCATCTCCATTCAAAAACGTCGAGGCTTGTTGGTGAATTATACTAAAGATTTATGTACCACGATAATAGATATATTTTGACCTTAAATGCGAAATATCTTGCACTTGATTATGAAACCATATTTTAACATACAAAGATATGCTTTACTTATTGTGTTTTATTGTAAAAAAAAATATATTTGCAGTTAATCAGACTTGGAAAATTATTATTCTATTTTTATATAGATCCGACTTTTGTAGCTGAGTAAAAAGTAAAGCTTTATGCCTGTAAAGTAAAAAAAAGGAAAAAGTAAATAGATTAAAAAAAAGAGACTCACTGCAAAATAATTTTATATTGACGATGATTGAGAGTGAGGTCATCATTCATTTTGCCATAAAAACAAACTTTAGTTTCTCAAATCAGCACCCACCAAATCAGCCTTGATTGCTCCTTATAATTTTATTGCTTAATTATACAGGAAAGGTCAACATTGGGTTGTAGTGGGCTAATGATAATGATATATGAAATATTTTCTGGGGAATTTCAGAGCTTTTAGTCTGGATTAGCACATTAGTTTTATAAAATATAAAACTAGGACAACAATATAAAGTGCAGTGGAAACCACAGACACATGAATTCTATACTTAATTGAACAACTGCGGAAGCTTTCTTTGAACTTCCACCGCGGGTTTCAAATAAAAATAGTAAGCTATGAGCTTTTATGCGATTTTGATATTTGACTACAATGCCTGATTTTCCTTCGCACAGCTTGTATAGTTTCCGTTCAGAAAGAAAACCGTTTTTTAATGTCATCAGATTTTTGTATATTCATAAAGTAAATAACAAACAAACTTATAACATAGTAATAATTCTTAAGTATGTATAATTGATATTCTTCACGGAGCAAAAGTGCGCAGTTTGACTCGGATCAATTTTTAAACGACTTCTTTTAGTAAATTAAATAATGAAGATATGTAAGATATAAAAAACGTCCAAAAGAGAAATTTGTTTTTAAAATTACATTTATAACTTACGTAAGTTTTCTCAGAATCAACTTTTAATAATGCTTATTACAAACGTCGAATAAAGTTTATTAATTTAATTAAAAGTTTAGTTAACAGGCAATTTTAGTAATATTAGCTATTACTTTTTCTCTGAAACATTTTATCTAAGATTTCGGATTTGTCTGCAAACATATTTTTTGATGGGCCTGAAATGTATTTTGAAATAACGACTTTTTCACGAAAAGTAGCCGTTCGTGGAAAAATATATACATTAAACTAGTCCTAATCTAGGCTTACGTCTTTAGTGTGGGTTCTAGATAGCGGTATATATATTTAAATACATTTTAATATATACTATACACCTAGGACTAACGACAATCTGAGGTAACAAAGTAAATCAAACAACGCTAGTTTATTTAAGGTATGCTTTAAGTTTTAGCAGTCCCTGCCCGTCAGCGACGTTCCAGCACTGGCTATCAATTCGCAACGTATCGCTCTGTATGCTTGTTTTTTTTTTTCGAACATGAAAATATTTTGATGGCCGTGATATCTTCACGATTAAGCCGGGCGAGCTTTTTATGCATTTATACACACGATCGCGAGTTTGGCAAATCGTCTTATAGCGCTGAACAGTCGCAATAGCCAGAATCAAAATCATATCTTAACATAAGTTCATAATACAGAATTTATAGTATGATTGAAGTTCCAGTAAAGTTTGGGAGTGATTATATCGTTCGGAATTGATGTCAAATTCGATGGAACTTTGAAGAAAGTTGAGTATAAGCTCGTTGCTAGCCCGAAACGTACTGTCTTGCAGAGTTTTTCTTTTCACAGGTTCGGTCTAACTCAGCCGGTATGCACGCCAGATGCGTTGGCGGCATACTACACAGCGAGTCACCGTGAAAGATTGGCTATTACGTTATTGCTAAAAAGATCAGTTTAGAAATTGTTGCCAAAGGAACGCAATTAATGAAGGCATTTCTAAAGCGTAGTAAACTCAAGCACATTAAAATAAAAGTACAATAGACACGTTTTGTGTAGCTACGAAAGTTTTAATAAATGCTTAACAATAATCGGTTGAAGGCACAATCACTATGAAAATAACAATAGTAATCGAATCTACTAGCGTATGTAATAGCTAAAGTTTATTTATTTTTGCCACAAAAAACTTAATTTAACTAAACCATAAAAAATCTAATAATGTACATGTCGGTAGAAAATTAAAAGTTTAGCCCCTAACACAGATATTACAAGAAACTAGTAAACGGTTTAGTGCAAACGTAAACCGACCACGTTTCATGTCGTCGTAAAACAGTCGTCTATCTAATGTCAACGTTAAAGGGAAACTGCTAATTTGTTTATTTCCTTCCTTGTCCAGGTATTTATTTAATTAATATTCGATAGTAGCCTTTTAAAGTTGTAGGGAGGTTAAGTAAACTGGGTCTAGACTTTGGTACGCATAAGCAAAGACCGTCCATACAGGCATGTCTCCGTCTGTTGCGTTTCGGGATCAATTTATGTACATCCAGTTGCTCGTATGCCTACAAACCTTCTGTCGTGGTATATATGTGGGCCGGTATGACGCGGACTATAGGACTCCAGTGCCTTGCTGGCGGTCATTGCCATTCTGGTATCACAATACACTTCCATCAGATACAAGGTAGACATCACGGAGAGCCATTGTAAAAAAAAAAGTCCTATACTACCTTAATCTTGAAAATCGTTCGGTAGATAGTAAAGCTTCTTACTCAAGATCGTCGCTTCCGAAATACTAGTAGATTACTCTCGTGTTTCTAGGGGCCAGGACAAAATAATACTCGATCTTCGATATCGCTAATAAGAAGTTTTAAAATGAATGTGATTGACATAAGTATTCCATATTTCACAAAGTATATCATAACAAATCGAATTTAACTAGACAAAGTACTTATTATTTTATTCTATCAAGCGATTTGATGGTACCTGTAGCATGTTTTGATACAAATGTACGCCTTTGTGTAAAATGACATTTTCGCGATTCAGTCTTAGCAAACGCGAAGACCCCAAAGGCAACTAAGCAAATTTATACCATGTTTAAGCCTAACCTTTTATCGAAATTTATGAATTTGAAAAAACATCTGCTGTAATTTATAATAACGATAAAATCACTATTTATTTGTAATAATTATTAATTACTTTGTTTTAATGATTCATTTTCTAATAATTTAAGTGAATTATTCCTACTATTATCATTATTTATTCCCATTTATATTTTTGTGTATTTTGTTAATTAATAGATAATTATTAATTATATAAGATGGAGTTTTAGTGTGCTTACATTTTAATTTTATATAATATGATAAAGAGTCTAGCACTTTAGAACGTAAAACAGAAAAAAGGAAAAGTTGCCTTTGCGGGATTCGTAGAGATGACCGAAATTCGCTTTAATTGGCTAAACATTCGAATGAAATAGACGATCGCTAGGCTATGTTACTTCGTCTACCTATAGAATTTCATTACCATTAGAATGATAACGTAATTTGAATACGGTTCGTTTCGAAGCGAATGTACATTGTGTACGAGAACTGTTGTACCTGCATTTTAACGCGTTTGTTAATACATGATTTATGTCACTACATGATGTATTGTGCTTCGAATATATCCTCACATTGCATAGAAGTTGACCTTCTATTACACATGTAGTAAAGACGCAGGAAGTGAGTATATCCATTAATATTATATCTGAACATAGTATCGCCGGTTTCAAATATAAATCACTGCGACACTGACGCTGAGAAAATTACTCTTGACAGTTTTTATATGAACAAATGAAAAAGACGTCAAGCCGGGAGTTAATTTCTTTCTGATTTGGTGTAATTTTGGAATTTTTTTCGTCGTGTTATCAAAATTTTCTATATTTTATGTTTAAAAAATTCTGATATTACCAATAATAAGAATTTAAATTAAGTTTAAATTCGATTATAATACAGATGAAGTACTCTGAAGATCTAGGCAACCTGGTACACCCAGGGCCATTGCAAACTTGTACCATTAGCTGTTGGTTGGTGGTGCATCCCTACACTCTAAAGCCTTTCAGAAAAATGACAACACAGCGGTTCCTTAGAACACTTTTGCCACGCATTTTAGAGTTATGGTTTTTTTACACTGGCTCGACATAGTGACTACAGTGCACCTAATGGTAAGTACAGTGTAGTCCAATAACGAAAGCGATCATCAAAGGATGAAAATTCTATGATAGTTCCCGTCGCCTTCGTCGTCATCGATGGTATGGGCTGCCAGGTACTGTTTTTACCAATATGTGATTCTATAAGAAGGCAATGAACAACATCTTTCTTGGTCGGCTATACAAAACCAATACTTACGCTTGTTGCAATTGTCCATAGACAGTTGTTACTTACCATAAGAACAGCCCATATGCTGAAGAATATGAGAAAAAAAAGATATATAAAAATGAGACCAAACTATTAAAAGCTCAAACGTGTGTTTTTACGATAACCACATCTCAAATTAGATATATTTTTAAATATTTTAAATCATATGGAATTCATGTACCTATCTTATACGATATGGCACTGAACAAAAATTTAATGTAATTTAACATTTATAAGAATAAATCAACTATGAAAACGAAATCTTGGAAAATTCACAGTTTGTGTCTCATGTTACAATTCCATCCCGATTGAATTAATATTACCCAAAATATTCTGTAAAAACATGTTTAAAGCTTACTAATAGTACATATCTATCAATTCAAACAGGTATCTTGTTATTTATAGCTTAGACGACTCCATGGGCATAAGCTAGTATATTTATTAAATGTTTCGCAACGATAATTCTATGAAATAAAAACAAAATAAGCTTTAGTAAACAAATTAAAAACACGATAAACATTTTATTACAAATAATAAATGTCTTGAATAGAAAACAAGCAGCCACGTTTCTCGAATATTACCTTAAAATATTAACAGGAGTAAAATAATTCACAAGAATATTTATAGGTAATTCATCGGCTAATAAAGGCCGCCGAGGCAGGCGTTAACAAAGTGCCTTCGTACCTAAACGTATATTTTATATTAAGCTATTAATTAATAAAGAAGTAACAGCCGCCTTGGAAAACAGCTAACTTTCTAATTTTCATCACGGCCCAATGGAACGTTTAATTAAGTCCGTTTTTGACCTTTTTTCTCATCTCTTTTATAATAATTACAAGTTTTCACTTCTTTGATCTAATTTTCTCCGTACTCTTAAAGAGAGGGTAATTTCTATCTTTAATAATTAAATTCTTATAAGACTGTACTTTAACATACTTACATATCAAAAAGCACTAAAACAGTGCAAAATACAATACCAATAGTGCATTAGTAGTGGAAAACTCAAAACAACTTTATTAAAAATTAATCTGTCACAAATACCCATCCCTGAAAAAAAAAGACTCGCAGGTATCTCTAAACTCGTAGCAAAATATTGTTCATCATAAACAAACTTAATTTCCATTGAGAAAAATATTCATGCTATAGCTACGCATCAAATAAACAATGTTTGAGTTACTAAGCCTTTCTTTATCAAAGGAATTTTTAAATTCTTAAATTTATATAGCGGCAGCTCTAAAACATTTTTAGCTGACTATAAAAAGGAAGAGGTCATTCCTATATTCGGTTATGTAATTTCTTTTAGGCAATGGGGTATATCATGAAGTTAGTTTAATGCGGTTTAACTCTGATGAAAATCTTCGAGGATATAAACCAGGATTTTACAATTAATAACACCAAGATCTATCGTTTTCACTCTACATCTCAGTCATGCTTATACGTATTTTAATTATTATTTTTGTCGCTAACGCTAATCGACAGTTTATAAATATATGTATATGATTTATGACATGAGCTGTTGGTAAGTAATGTGATCCATATGTTTATTTCGTAAGTTTTTGTACTTTCTACTAGTGTGAAACTTAATAGAACATTTCTTTCTTTAGATCATGGGTCGGCAACCTTTTCTTATATAAGGGCCACAAATATTATGAGTATATTGGTGCGGGCCACATTTCATCTAATAAACACAATTTTTTAGATAAAACTAATTTTTACAATTTTAACCATATTTATTGTTAATCTCATTTTACTGACAGTAATCGTTTGAACTGAATTTCCGGCTTCCGCGCATACAAAACAAAGAAATAGAAACTAATTTTTAGTTTATTGCCTGCGGTGCGGCGTTCTGTGGAACGGCTCTTACTTGCGCGGGCCGCACCGTAGTGGTATACGGGCTGCTGGTTGCCGACCCCTGCTTTAGACCTTCAGGACATTAACAAAGCTACTCGCATGCTAGTTTACATATGTATGTGTTAACTCTTATGTGACCAGAATGTGAGGTCCCAGTATGTATAACATAAAACAAAGTTTTATTTTCAGTATTATAATGAAACCAAAAAAGGAAAATCAATGTTGCCTTACAATAATCTATTCAGATATAGAATTCATAAACAATAAAAGAAGCCCCAAGAATACCTAATTAGGAAAAAATGAATCCCTTTGTTCAGAAATGGAGAAAACAATTTTATTACAATGGCCCGTTTTGATTGACCGCGTCATTTGTAAGGCCGGAAGGTACTTTTGTTAAAAAAATTCGAAAGAATTTTTCATAATTCATTCATAAAAATAATCAAACCGAATTGAGAAATGTGGCAATGTATTTGAGTATTTTCCTTATAGACGTTTTTAAGGATCTCTAAATATTTGAAATTTTCATACAAATTCGACTTCATCTTGCAATGAATTTAATTCAATCAGTTCAATACACGATATACGTGAGGATATATTTATTATATTCCTCAAATAATGGAGATAAAGCTTAACCTCCTAATAATAGTAACCAACCAAGACCAGTGAAAACAAAAGAATTGATTTATCACTGTAACATTGATATAAGCTTTACTCACAATAATTAGATATCTAATTAAACTCCAACAAGTGTGTTTCAGTATTGCTATCATAGAAGAAGTCTCAGGCAATGTTTCTAGTATAGAAATAAAATCTAACAAGCGACAAACGAACTCAATAACCATGACTAGTTCAAAGTCCGAGTCGGAACAGTTTTAACGAAGTTGTGAGCCTAGCAACTGCAATTTAGATTTGGTCTAGGGACGCGGAAAACTGTTGATACTTTCGATATCAAGTGCTTTTATTTTTATACTAATATTTTTGTTTTCAATAGCTTTTATGGTATCATATCGAATAGGTTATATTTTTGATCAATCTATATTAAAAATTGTAGATAAATAACTACGACAAATGTAATGTTTAAATTTGAAAAATTAAAGGCTTATAGAAGAAACTTGGTATCGGGACATATTAAACTTCCTAGTTTGTATTTATTTTAGTTAACTTTTCAAAAGTAGTGTCTAGGATAGATCCTTGTTATAAAAAGCTGTCCTAAAGTGTTCATAAGAAATCGGTAATAGCTCAAAACTAAACTCGTTCAGAGTTTCTTAAAAATAATAAAATAAATTTAAAAAAAGGATAACTCTCTGCGGTTTATTTCTGTTTCCTGTTGCATTTATAAACACATTGATGATGATGATGTCCTAGCCGTATTCGGCCACGGCAACTGTTTCAACGCCGATTAAGAAAATCAAGGCCCAGTTTTCGGAAACAGTCAATTGCGCAGGAGATATTTAAGTGCATAACTGGACGCGCTGCCAGAAAAGCACTCTCTCGTCCGAGCTCCCTCAAGCCCGATGGAATGGAGAACCAGTACGATCGGGAGGGAGCGGGATGCAGGTTTGGTCGAGTTTTCCTTCTCTGAACACCTGGTTGAATTGCGGTGTTAAAGTGATACTTTAGTCGCCTTTTACGACACCTCGGCAAGAAGAGGGGGGTGCTATTCTATTCTGCCGGCAGCCACCACGGCTAAACACATTAAATGTAACCTAAATACATACACGCCCAAACCCAGAATAACCAACTATAAACCTTACAAATATTTGTTCCGTTTGGGTATCGAACCTACAGCACAGTTCAGCAAAGTGCACGCCTGACTCGTTTATTATAAAGCCAGATGATCCTGCACAGGACAATCGGGATTGCTGAGAGGCCAACAGATCCGGTATTCTAGCCTCCTAATGATTTAAATCTCCCAGGATATCCCTCAACGCGCTCCCAGCCGGGCCTGAGGATCCATATTCCTCCAATAACTCGGCTAGTGAATAGCCTTTATTAGACTACATCTCTGGGAGGGGTGAGTGTAAACAGCCCACCCCTCAAGACCTCAGTATTATAGGGATACATATGCATCGTTTCCGGCTTATCCGGATAGTAGACTCTCTCATGACGCGTCATGTCTAATGCTTGAACCCTGTGTTAACTGAGACAATAATATCAATGCATTGCGGTGTTGATACTATTATTTCGATATTTGCATAAATTTTGGGATTTTTTTTTAATTTTTTTTTTTGGGTGTCGAAGCTGCTCGCGTCCGTAGGCTTTACCCTAATTTCCCTACACGTGACTCCTGGGTGGTGCTAAACGAGCAGCAGCGAGGTGGTAGGGCGCCGGTGCCTGTCTGGATCGCGACCACTGTGCATGGGTGTAAAGCCCGTCATAGTGACCAATTTCGGCTTGTCGCGTTTCGGGATCAGCTTGTGCATATCCAGTAGCTCATATACCTAGAGACCTTCACTCGTGGTATATGTGGGCCGACATGACGATGTAGACTATCAATGGATTTTCATCCTTTGATAGTCGCTTTCGTTTTTGGACTACACTGTACTTACCATCAGGTGCTCTGTAGTCACTATGTCGAGCCAGTGTAAAAAAAAAAAGATACTTTTTTGCCATATTACTCTAGATAACTAAAGTATCGATAAGTATTTTTAATTTAACACCACGTCCCTAGCTTTACCTACTAATTATTGATAACAGGAGACAAGCCGAGTACAAATTAGCTTTGAGTCGAGGCCACGACAAAGGGCAAAACAAGTGTACCACACCTGCTCCAGCGTACCTCGTGTTTACATGATAAATTTTCACATAGAAATTCGTAGCCATCAGATGCAGCAGTACAACTTTGACAGAGAGTCGAAGTTTCCTTCGCTTTTGTATCATATATGTATACTTTCTGTAATATATGTTACCACTATTGGTTCTAATAGGGATGACTTTATTATTATTTTAATTTGAATTTTTTTGTTTATATTATTCACTATTATATCCCTGCTTGTCTCATAAGAAACCAAAATAGTGTGAGAATACTTTTTATTTCTAAACTAAGATTTTCTGAAGAGATAAATTAGCGGTCACTCATTGTTATATTATACAATAAAAACATATAAAATAAATACATGGCTTAAAATTATTTAATTAATTGTTAACGTGGAATAATAATAATCATAATATATCGTCACGCTATAACCTCTTCGGGGTGAGCACAGAAACATTAGTGGCTGTATTCACTTTGCGCTAATTTGTCGTTCCCAACGTAACTAGCTGCATAACTAATTCAAAGCACTTATACATGACATTTTTTCTTTAATGTCATTCCGGTTTTATTGTTTATTTTCCTTGACTGATGAGCATATGGTACCTAAATCCATTATTAATCTGGAAAACGCAGAGATTCGTGCCGGGATTCGAATCTATGACCATTCGTTTTAATACACTTGGATAACGGTCTCTTATTCGCTGAGCTACCACAACATGCATAATATCTTATTACATGCAGCAAAAATGAATACATTACGATGAATTAAGGGTAGACGTATAAATACTCAATTTTATGTCAATAGTAATGCAAGAGGAGTAAGCACTATAAGGCTAATTATCTCATTTCTTTCGATATTTTTGTATTCAACTATGTTTGAGGAAGGAAACGTTGTTGCTACTAACTACACAATAATTACAAAGCACAAAACAAAGCCAGTGCTGGGACACGTGGTATAATAATAAACCGAGTTAGCGAAATTTAAGTGACAACATAATTTTATTGTTGTCTCCTTACAAAATTCATAATTGGAACTTCCATTTTCTGTAGGATAATACATTAATTTCACTATTGTATATATTTAATTTACTTTTATAAATCCTTGAAATTTGTATTTCATATAAATCAATTCATTTTTGCATTGGTTCAAAAATCAAAATTATGTTTTAGTAGGTGCATTTCTCTATAGTAATTACTCTATAAACATAACTAGAATTAAACACAAAGAATTCACATAAAATAGAAGAGAACAACTAAGTTAAAATATTTTACAATTAAGTACTATAATATAAATATTTTAAAATTATAATATTATTATCATTATTCGTGATAATATTATTGCTATTGTACTGCAAATATTAATAAAACATATCTGAATAATTATTTATATATAAACTATTTTTTACACATATGTATATATGAACACTTTCACTTGTTGATGTGGGCCCAAATTAAGCTTTCGTTTATAGTATGGGTTCTATGGTATGTTTTTTTTACTCTAGCTCGACGTAGTGACTACAGTGCACATTATGGTAAGTATAGTTTAGTCCAAAAACGAAAGTGACCATCAAAGAATGAAAATCCATTAATAGTCTCCATCGTTTTGTCGGCCCACATATACCACGGACTAAAGGTCTCTACTTATATGAATTACTGGATATATACAAGCTGATCCCGAAATGCGACAGGCCAAAGCGAGTCACTATGATGGTCTTTACACTAGTGTACTGTGGTCATGACAAGGTACGGGCAACGAAATTCCAAAAAAAAATACAAAGAATTTAGAACAAGTTTAAATATGGATAAAGATATATACATACGTAGGGTGGATGTTATTGTGTGAAATATTATTATGTATGAATTAGTAAATGCGTAGAATGGAACATATGAGAGTGAAAGGGAGGAAAGATAGAAAGAGAGACAGGATAATTAAGACGTATTAAAAGTGTAAAGACGAAAAATTAATTTGAAAAAGTACAATAAAGGAATTTTTGAAGTTTATTCAGTGTTTATTCTGAACCAAAGATCCCCAAAACTACATATACTTAAATATATACATATAAATATATATCTCTGCTTATTAAAATGAGCAAATCTTGTTTCATTGTATATAATTGGTGTCTCCCAAATGGCTAATAATTTTGAAGATTTTTTTTTATTTTGGTAGTCTTTTACTATTAAAAAATTTGTAGCTAACTGTTACTTCAGTATTTATACTTATGTAATGCCATTTTTTATTGAGTAAAAAGGCGTTGGTTTTTAATAAATATATAACATACATGTAAGCTATTCACAAACATGATACAGATTGTAATCTGTTGTTGTTAACTTATTCGATTTAGATAGGTTTCCCTAGAGTTATTTCAGGGAAACAAATTAATATTTATACATACAGCTCGATTAGGTTATATTAAAAATAGAAATATTATCATCCGGTCGTCCAGCAAATATTACTTATCACAGAAAAGCTTGCCATTATCGGGTCTCGCACCTACTTTCTTTCGCGTCTTAGGTATTTTGATATTCTCATTTAGATAATCAGAAGTCCTATGATTTATTCAAATGTTTTCCATTCTATAATAAAAGAAACTAATCCCGAAAGAGAACCTGAAAGTCGCATCCCTACGCGCTGCCAAAAACAAAGCCCACCTTGTTTGCTATAATCAGTGTCATGTGTCCTGGAGAACGCTAATTTGTTCTTAATTACTGCGGCTTACTTTTTGCATCGTCGGCAGGATTATTCTGTTTTACAGTTTACCTTTTAACTTTTAGCGTTCCATTTGTTTTTCTATCCCTTCTTTAAAACAAATCTTTGACAGAGTTCTGCCGAGGATCGGCAGGCAGTACAACGCACTTTCGCTGTTTGGTGACGTGAACCTGACTGTTTCTCTTTCAGAATTTAGAACAGTGTGTGGAAAGTGACTGTATTTCTTTTTTGTATGTACCTTAAAATCATTCACAGAATTTCGTTCAAAGTTATTACTTATTAATTCTACAGTATTATCTTTTTATATTTTATAACGAGGGGTGAAAGGCTATTTGGTTTAAGCGACATTTTTTGATGACATAGTAATATATATTTTCGGAATCAGCGGTTTTTACTTCCAAAATATCCAAAAATATATATTACTATATCACCAAGAAATATCGCTTAAACCAAATAGCCTTTCACCCCTCGATATAATCCTTTTTTTTTTACTTTACTAATATTCTTTACTTTTCTGTAACAGATCATTATATATTAATTATTATGCATGCTGTGGTGTCCTATAATTGTGGGGGCATTTATATGTTATATTTTGGTACCATGGTGCTTTCGTTTTCTTATTCAATGCCACCATGTTGGGCACCCAATTATGTAAAACTATGCATAAAGGAGTTCTACTGGTAAATGATTCATTTCATTAAAAGAATACTCTAGTGATTTAAATATCCTTGTAAACAGTGATCAGTGATATTATCAGTGTCCATTTAATTGTTTGATTTCAATATACTTAATTCGATATAAAACTAAACAATAGTTATCAGAAAACCAAAATAAAATTGAGCTATTGACGTCTGTACGTAATATAAGTAAAGAAACTATTTATTAACATATCAATCTCATATATAGTTTTCTTAGAAAACATTTCATTTTTATATTTGATAAGAAAACATTAAGTTTTTATACACGGTTTATTCATATAGTATTCACATTATATAATGTATAATGATAATATACATTAATTATATATATAGATAAAAAAAAATCGGCATGTGATTACTATTCGTTTTTATACGTAGCAAGTAGTTGTAGAAAAAAAGTAACCAGTTCCTCAAATAAATGTTAGCTATATCGGATTTTGAATCCCGGCCTCTCAGCATTGCCGACAAAATCCACCAAGTAATCAGCTCAAAGTATTATCTATCTATTTAGAAAGATTTGTTCTGATCGGCGTGACATTGTAAAGTCTAAACTACTGTAGAAATATGAAATTACTATATTGGGTTTTATTTACAACGAATGCTTTTGCTAAGGGTGTTTTTTTTTATTTTCAGCCCTTAGAGGGTGAAGTGGAGATTGATAGTTTGTTTGAAAATCTGACAGTTTTAAGAATATATCGCACCTAGACTATAGATTTGCAAAATGTAATGAGTTTAATGAAAACCAATTACGACTACACTTTGCGTTTTTCATCATTAATATGACTGCAGTATGCTCATCTGTGTTTTAAACTCTACAGAATCCTCAATTGCATATACATTTATTAATTCTTAATGTTTTAATCATGATTACAGAGCATCAAAATTAAAACTACAGTTACACTTTGAAATCATTAATCGGATTACATTTTGCCCATCCCCGACCTGGACAATGCAGGAACAGGTAGTTTCCAATACATTTAATCTTATCATCAACCTTTATCTGCTCACTGCTGGATAGATGTCTCTCTTAAGGTTCGCTACTGAGTCCAATCTTCCCTAGTGCCACCCAATAAGTACCTGCCACTTTTCGCAAATCGTCACTCCACCCAACCAGTGAGTAATTCTACCCTCAGCTTATCGGAACGTGAATTCCACTCGAGAACACGTCAAATATAACCAGTCCACTATGATTTCAGTCTGCTAACCCATTCAGCTATGTCGATGACTTTAGTTCTTTGACGGATCACCTCATTCTTCATTTAAGACCAGAAAAACACCGAACAAAGCACGTTCCATAGCACGCTGAGCGACCTCAACACATTCTCACCGGCAGCTGAATTCGCTGTCTTCAGCATCTGACGGCTCTGTAAAATTTGTCTCATCGGGCGGCGCCGATTGCACGTAATCGCATATCTCTCATTAAGTGCTTCTGCCGACTATGCCTGCGTTCGTTTGCAAACTTTTTTCTTTTTATTAGCAAAAAATACAAATTAAAGTGATTTCTTTCATTGTACCATTAATGGTACACGCCGCCCGATCTGGACAATTGTGTGTGTACCATAAATGGTACACGCCGACCGATGGAACAGTCCTCAATGTACCATTAATGGTACATGCCGGCGGGAACTCAAACTTAATCTGCAATAAATAAAGCAATATTTCTCTAAGCCTATGTAAACTGTAGTTGTAAACAAGTGACCTTTTATTACACGACTGGGTCTGAATCTGTGACCTCAGTGGTAGGAGGGTCGTTAATTAACACAAGTGACCATGTATGTGGACTGCGAATAAACATCTTAAACTTGATGTATTGTTTTAGTAAGCCACTAAAATGGAGAAAGTTATTCGCAGGCTCATTTGTAAGGACTTGGAATGCTATTGTTACGGCGATAAGCTTTGCGGGAGAAATTTAATATTAATATTTCATCATGCCATATTCCTCTCGTAATGGGCTGTCTGAACTTTGTGCTTGTAGCTCGTGTCTAACATGACCAATAGCGCAGCTGGACTCCATCCTCTGTACAGACACGACATTTGTTTCTTGTTACGCTGGTTTCCTCACGATGTTATCCTTCACAGGTAAGCATATAGTGCCTAAGTTTCTACTAATTCTGGAAAATTCGATGCCAGGTGCAGATGCCAGTTTAGGAGTGATTATATCGTTCGGAATTGATATCACATTCAACGGAACTTGTGAAGTTCAGTGTGGACACGTTGCTAGCCCGGAAGGTACTATCTTGCAGTTTCTCTTTTCACAATCCTTGGTCTGTCTCTGCAGATGTCCACGCAAGTGCGTTGGCGGCAACAACTCATAGCAATTGTTTTGCACTTAGCAATTTGGCAACATGAAAGATTGACTTGCATTCTTGCTAAAAAGATCTTACGCTTTAGAAACAGTTGACAAAGGAACGCAATTAACAACAGCAATTCTATAGCGTAGTAAGCACAAACATATTAAAATAAAAGTACAATAGTTAAATTTATTTTTTTACACTGGCTCGACATAGTAACTACAGAGTACCTGATGGTAAGTACAGTGTAGTCCAAAAACGAAAGCGACTATCAAAGGATGAAAATCCATTGATAGTCTACATCGTCATGTCGGCCTTCATATACCATGACTGAAGATGTCTAGGTATATGAGCTACTGGATATACACAAGCTGATCCCGAAACGCGACAAGCCGAAACTGGTCACTATGACGGGCTTTACACCCATGTACTGTGGTCGCGATCCAGACGGGCACCGACGCCCTACCACCTCGCTTCTGCTCGATTAGCACCACCCAGGAGTCACGTGTAGGATACTAGGGTAAAGCCTACGGACGCGAGCAGCTTCGACTCCCAAAAAGTCCAAAAGTTTGATTTACCTTCACCAGAATTTAAATTTACCACCATTGGCGGTTCCGCAAATAGAAACCGGATCCTTTTATACCATGAGAATTGTAAAGAAAAATGTTTGTTATTAAATTCTTAATACTTGGCACGCGGACAACGTATTTTTACGTTTTTTGCAGTCTGTCACTAGAGCGCGGCACGTAAAAATACATATTTAGTAGATTTGAGGTGGAATTGTGTAATTAGGCAGTGAAGTATGGCCGCATGCCAAGTGTTAACAATTATAATTCACTATAACGCCGGTGTGTCACTGACTGGGATATAGGTGATAAGCCTTTGCCCTTCCCCACAGAGAGGAGAAAAGAGCCAAAAAAAGTAAACATTTAATAATGAAAGTAAATTTAAAAAATATTATACATTTTCATAACGAAAATCGTATCTACAATTCTCATTTAGTTAGGCTATTTCTATAATTATAGATGTTTATGATCCAACAACTAAGCTTAAAATGACTCTGCTATAGTGTATTTTTTTATTGCAAATGAAATACCTTTTATAATAACTGTATTTTGTCACTGTTTAAACCATTGCATTAACTAAAACTTGTCTTCCAATAAAAGCGAGTTAATTATTTATAGAAAATATAACATTTAAATAGTATAATAGGTTCTATTCTCCCCACATCACATATAAAATTATCGTCTTGCGGAGACCGCTTCCAAAGTACACATTTATACATATTACGAAAGCTTATTCTTGAAGGCTTATTGAAGTACAACACACAATGGACGGGCAAACAATGAAGTTGAGGTTTGTTCCGTATTAGGTATTGTGTCTCGGTTCGCAATCCGTAGACCCTACATACGGGACTAAAGGTTTGTGTACTCATCTGTAAAGTACTAGCGAATGCCTGCGATTTTACTTGGATGGAATTGAAATAATAAATAAGCTTGTGTACCTACGTCTATTTATCCATATACCTAGAGGTCTTCTGTCGGTATGTACTTGGCAGGACGACGACTGTCAATTATATGTCATTTATGTATTCTGGCCCTTTGACGGTCGCTACCGATCCGATTTTATACATGGGTATTATACAATAAGTGGAATTGGCTTCCCTCGTCTGTTTTTCTGAATGGGAATATTCAAACTTAGAGTAAATCGGTATTTGCTGTGTGAGCGCGCTCCATCTTTAGCCTCATCATCACGTACCAGCAGGTGATATTGTGATCAGGTGTAAGTAAAGTAAGTAAATAAATAATAATAATAAGTAAATCAGCCTGTCAGTAATAATAAAAAAACTTTCCATCCGGTGATATATAGTTAGTTTGTGTCTTGTCTCTTGTGTAAGTATAAACAATTGTTTAATATTAAATACTAGGAATATTACTTCGTGCACTCAGATCTAAAAATAACTACAATAATAATATTTAAAAATTATCTTCTGAGATTTTTACGGATAATTCTTAACATTTCAAACTGATTTTCTCTAAACACCAATATAAAGCAAATACCTCAAAAACAGAAGTTAAGAAAATAATGGTATCAATTTAATTAACCTTCTGTATCTTTAATTGATAAGAAATAGGTGAAAGATTTGTATGTAGGCCGGCATGTTCGGGTCAATTAGCAGAGGTGAGTGTTTTTTGATAGTCGTACTTGGTTTTGGGCCTAAACTATACTTTACATCGGGTGCGGTGAAGTCACTTTGCAGAGTCCAAATAAATAATATTGAAGAGTCTAACTCAACCATGGCCGGTTTTATACTGTTTGGTCGTGCCATTTATTCATAATAAATAAAACTACCCTTTCTTATTTTCCTATCTTATTATGTTATTTACCTTTTCTATCGCATTCGGTGCACGGCCATCTAGAGTCATCCAATATGTTACTCCGGTCGGTTGCTTCATGAGCCCGTTTGCCGACAGCGTTAGGACACCTCATGGTTCTGTTATTATTTATATTCCCGCGTGAAAATACGTCCCTTAAATTCCTCACTTCCGCTTATACGAGTGTAGGGTATTAGTTCTTATATGGCTCGCGTACTAAGGTCGCGCCATCACCAGTAGAAGATAGAAGCTGATTTCTACAGAGCTGGGAGGACCGTACGTTCAGTGCGTGTCCTTTTATTTCTTTTTATTTCCATTTAATTACCGCATATAGTATATGCCACATACAGTTCTCTTACTTACACCTTCTATTAATGCCACACCACTATTAAATAAATCACATTTTCCGTATCACCAATCTTTTCAGCCATTGTTTATTCTTCAGTAAATATACTGATTTAGAATTTTGTTTTGCAAAAATAGTCTTCGAATAGCTCCATAGATAAAACTAAACATCTAATTGTAATTTATCTGCCTGCCATTTTTCAGTTCAATTTTAAAGTAAGAATTTTATAACCTGCAGTTTTTAATTTCACTTTTATATTTTTCTTTCCATTTCAGGTGATTTTTTGAATAAAAACAAAAGTAAATGTTATAATATATAATTATTTATTGTATGTCTTATTTAATCATCTTATTAATTTAATCTTCAAATATCAAACTAATAAAAAAATATTTTTCACTGAAATATTCATACAAAAAAAGCTTATGAAAATAAAGAAGTGAAAAAAAATTATAAAATGCCTACAATATTTGTCATTCTATCGTCACGAGCGGGGTCATAGACCCGTCGCATTAAACTAGCTGATGGCAATGACAAGGGTGTATATATGTATCCACGTTTCTTTCATTAATAAGTATAATATTTCAAACAATACGATGTGTGTATTATGGTGGTAGGCCGATTGTCAGAACTTGGTCGTGACCACAGTACACAACAAAGACTGTGATAGTGACTCGCTTTGGCCAATCACGTTTCGGTGTCAGCTTGTGTATATCCAGTTACTCATATACCTAGAGACCTTCAGTCGTGGTATATGTAGGCCGACATGATGACGGAGGCTAACAACGGATTTTCATCCTTTAATAGTCGCTTTCGTTTTTGGACTACACTGTGCTTACCATCAGGGGCACTGTAGTCACTTTGTCGAGCCAGTATTAAAAAAATGTGTTTTTTTTTCTTTACAAAACAAGCAAACATGTACAATAATACACATTTTTAATTTTTCCGTTGTTCAATTTACCCATATAAATAATACCTGAAATATCTAATATATTATCTAGAATCATACTTTTAATGTCCATAGCCTTTCGAATCTGCTTAGTATAGAATATTATGAAACTTAAAAGAACTGCTACAAAAACAGCACGCTTTTATCTACTAAGCGGTATGAAGAATCTACATAAAACATAAAGTATTAAGAAAACATGATCAAAAACCAGCAATCTGGTGTAAGGCAAAGTTTTTAAAGGTACCCACTGTCGCTTATCTCGGTCAATTTCCTACAAATAACTCGTTTGTACAACAGCTACGCATCGCATCAATCTTCACGAGGAAACTTTTCCAATATCAACTTAAATTTTGGTTTAAGCCGTTTGGGGACGCGCTCGCTGTATTCTGTAGGCGACGCTTACCTGTTTTTATGTACTTAAACATTATTTACTTTATAGGTACTATGTCTTATTTTTTTACATAACTTTTACGGGTATTGACACACAATTATTTAGTCCTAAAATAGGTTTGCGCGTGTCCTATGGGTGAGAGACAAAGATATACACACAAACACATCAATCATTCACGACAAACTATTCTGCTCATTACAGAAAAGATTGTAGTTACCGGGACTTGACCCCAAAATGTTCAACTTCGTAAATAAGGTCACCATAAACTACGTTATGAGACCGTCCATAGTGAATGAACAAATGAAATATAACTTTATTTAAACAAGCCTACTACCAAAGACTTTCGATACGTCAAAAATATATATATATATATATATATATTTATATATATATATATATATCACACTTCTGAAAGCTGAATCTTCTGCAAAAAAAATGACAAGAAACTCTGATAGTTGCTCTTTTCCAGGTACAAGTATATAATACATGAAGATATGTGTGTGCCGTGAGAAAAAAATGTGTATTTATTGAATAAGATCATCGAGTCCATTGTTCAAATTAATCGCAAACGCTTTTAAATAATATTTAAAACTACAAAATATTTTTAATATCATACAAAATAATATATATATATATATATATATATATAAGTTTTGTATATATATGTATGAATATTTGATTGATTTTTTTTATTGTTATTTATTAGCTTGGTTTCTATTTTTGTACTAATATTTGTGGAAACTTTGCTGGCTTATGTAACATTTTTTGTGTATTTTTGTTATCATTTTTATATTACTGTATGTTTCCCTTTAAAATAAATAAATATTCCATTCATATATTTTGATTATTGAGACAATAATTCATACTCACATCACCTGTTTCCGGAAATCTACCAATTTTTAGACAATACAGTAACAATTATACCTAAATCGTCACGCTATATCCCTTTCGAGGAAAGTAGAGATACATTAGTGGCTGTATCCCTTTTGTACTTACATTGTGCCCCAGTGACCAGTAGCATAGGTGAACGCCATTCTCAGGGCATTTACACAAGACATTTCTTTTACATGCCATGCGGGTTTTCTCGCGATGTTTTCCTTCAACGGTGAGCATGTGTTGCCTAAATCTGTATTTAATCTAGAAAAATCCAGAGGTACGCGACGGGATTTGAATCTACGACCATTCGCCTTACTTCTTATGAAAATCGGTCCTTATCCACTAGATAAATTATTAATTAATTAATCTCAAATATAACATTATCATGAACTACACGTGGGTGTTAAAACTTTTAATGAAAATCACAAAGGAATATGAGACTTCTTAAAAGTTGTAAGGAGTAATTATTTGTTATGTAAATATCAAATGTTTATGCCACGAAGCAGCAGAACGCCTCCGCAGTTTATATGTGAAGAGGTTTCAGTAAAAGTCAAGATTCAAATTTTAGTTGTACCTTTATATTATATATTATTTTTGGATCTGACAAAAATAGACTGAACAAGCTATGGGCAAAATAATGAATTTCACTTTTACAAAATTACACAAAAATAAATAAAAATAATGGCAAATAATTAATATCTCTAGTTCTCTTATGAATTATCAGGTTATGAATCTTGACAGAAGTGATGTAAATAAATACTGGATTTTTGGAAGCATTTTATCAAATTTAAATACATATTTTAAAAAACAGCCTGAAAATTAGCTGTTCTTTTTATAATATTATGAAAATAGATTTGAAAAAACTTTTCAAACATCAATCATTTTTTAAAATTTACTATTATATAATTAGCTTAAACTGTATTAATATTATGTTCAAAGTTTTACAATGAGCCCAACTCACGTATAGGATACACATTTATGGATTAAAGTTCACACATGTCCCACTGAGCGTGGTACTTATATCAGCTTGTTTGCGCGAAAAAAAAATAAGCCCAATGAAACTGCTTACATATCACGTTAAATAAGTAGGTAAAAGCTGTTTAAATTTCTAAATGATTTTATTTATATGTACAATTTTTCAATAATCTTTGACTGAATGGAACAGGGTAAAGGAATAATTGTTTCAGTTTATAATTTTTACAATTTGACAGATTTATTGAACGCTAGAACTAATTCTTTTTACAGGAGAACCTTCAGTTGACGAGATAACAATAGTAATAGTAAAAGAAACAAAATTATGTTAATAAAAACAAATTTAATCATAAAATTTGTACAATTTTGTAGAGAACATCAACAATAGAAATATGTTTTACAAGAAATATTATAAAAATAACTAGTTCTATCATTGAATATCTATATAGGTATGGAAAAATGTATATATTTTTTTACTATTTACAAGAACATAATTTTATAATACTTAACTCCAACAAACTTAAAATGGAAACTAAAAAAAAACTGATCACATTAAAAACATTTTTTTTTTGCTTCTAAATCAAATAACATTCAATTCCGGAATACGATATAGGTTCCGCATTTTTTAATAAGTAGTTTTATCAACCTAAATACCCAGTATTGGATGTCGCTTACGTTTTTCTACCGTAAACAACGGGTGAGAATGAGTGTATGAGAATTTGCAAATTCGTAAGTGACTGTGAGTCATTGGGTGAGTTTATGTGTATGGACGCACGTGCATACTCGATTGGTGATCTTAACCATAATCTAACCAACCACATTATCAAATAACAAGAAATTGTTCGACTATAGTCGTGGTGATCATGCTGGCATGCTCAAAACTCTGTTTATACTTCTTTTAAAGTAACCAATGTGATAGGAGGAAGGGAACACACTTGCTGGAAGGTCACTCCACAGCCTGAAGATACGACAGAGTTCTGAATCGGAAAACGTTTACGTATCGCAATGGAAGTAACGGTAAAACTGTGGATTCACAAACCAGCCCGCATCGGTTCTATTGTGGAAGAGAGAAGGTGGAATCAGATTAATTAACTCAATAGAACATGCCCTATGATATAAAGCTTCTTTGAAATAATATCAGAAAGTCTTCATTTTAAACACCTACACAATTAAAAGTCACTATAGGTACTGGTACAGTTTATTTTTTGCTGCTCACTAAAGCTACACGAATTAAATTTTTGTTAAAGCAATTGTTACCTCGAATGCAAACATTTTGATTTCTAGGTTTTGTGTGTGTATTTATATTCATTAAACCACACAGATATGTGTCCGAATGTAATATTGTAATCAAAAATATGGGTTACTTTCGGGAAATTGGATAGCATGGTAACGGTTAAAATATTCATGAATCTACGGTAACGTATCATGTAACTCGTGATTAGTAACGTATAATTATGTGCTATTTCCTTCCACTCACTGATTACGATATATAAATATAGAAACTAATTTGTAAAGTGATTTTCGGAAGTAACTATTGTTAATGAAGGGCTTTAGTTGTCAATATATATACTGTCCGCCTGCTAGCTATTTATAAAGACTGTTGACAATAATTTAGTTATACTTGAATAACAGAAACTACGTTGATCAGAAATCGTAACATATAATACGCTGAGATAGTGTTTTTGCCCTAACCTCCTTCATCCTCTTTGTACTTTCGTTATTCCTATCTTTCTCAGTACATGTTTCTTAAAAATCATTGTCCCAGTACAGCATTTATGGCACCGACCAGAAAAAGGGAGTTCCAAAGTCTGATTTAAATTGGTAACAACCTTCCTCAAAATGTTTCGGACAAAGCATAATGCTACAGTATACCGCCATCGCTTTTGATGTCGGTCTACATACCGAAAACTAATGTCTTCTTGCGAATGTATTTGATCTTTATCTCTAAGAAAGCCTCAAATATAGTTTAAGGCTTGATAATATAAGCATGACTTTTAAAGAGCCAACTTCTAACCAATTAAAAATAAATGCCTTTACATTAAGACACATCTGCTTATCTATGATTTTTGGTTACTCCCTCACGAAATATTCGCTTTTTACATTCATCATGCGAACAGCTAAAGAGCACAATATTATTCCAGCGACCATAATTCCACTTTCTTGAGATCCGAGAGTCTTTAAGTGAAGTGCGGATAGGCATTTGTTGGGAGGACGAGGTGCATTGTAGAACATATCGGACCTTCACAACCAGGTGTGATTGAGGTCAAGTGTCCGCTTATAAATCACATAAATTACTATGAATTTCTTGTATCTGGAAGTACAAGCCTTTAAAAGTATTATTTAAAGTTAGTAGTTTTAGTACGCGTATAAAAACTGTTGTAATTATAATAGTAGTTAACAAGAAAGTACTATAACGGAGTTCATTGTTACAAGTTTCATGAATAATGTTTAAAATACCTTTGTTTTTACGCTCACGTTTTAAATAATACTTATATAAATGAAATATCGTCACGCTGTATCCCTTACGGGGTGAGCGAGGCTACATTAATGGCTGAATTCACTTATGGTCATACTTCAAACTGGTAGATAATCATTCTTAGTGTTTTTATTCAATTTAACCAATTATGAACATCGGAATATTGCATCCCGCTGCTGCAGTAAAGTTTAATTTCGATCCAGCATGTAGTTTGTAAATTAAAGCGAAACCACATTAGTATGGAAATGCTACCCCCGGGGATTTTGTACCGAAGTAACTCTTCACTTCCAGTTGTTTATTCCTGTTACTTGTATGTACCTTATGAAAGTAAAGGTTCGTTATATGATACTGTTACAAGAAATATTAATTAGAAGTAGATAATCTTTTCATTTTTTATTTCAATGTAGGCAGAATAATGGTTTTCCCTTTGGTGTTGCGCTCAGATAGATATAGTAGATGACAATTGCCAGGTGGCCAAACTTTAGAAGAGTGTCCAGCTTGGGCTGAAGAGCGTGGAGTCCTCATGGAAGAAATCGGCGATGACCTCTCGCTGCCAGCATTGATCAAGGTCATGATAGGCAGCAAGAACACATGGAGAAGTAGTACGACCATCTACAAAGCAGCTATGAAGCAGAATGAGGCTGCCGAATGGGACAGGGAAAATCAACTACTCTGGACATGTTTTTTTTTTACCCTGGCTTGACATAGTGACTACAGAGTACCTGATGGTAAGTACAGTGTAGTCCAAAAACGAAAGCGACTATCAAAGGATGAAAGTCCATTGATAGTCTACATCGTCATGTCGGCCCACATATACCACGACTGAAGATCTCTAGGTATATGAGCTACTGGATATGCACAAGCTAATCTCGAAACGCGACAAGCCAAAACTGGTCACTATGACGGGCTTTACACCCATGCACTGTGGTCGCGATCCAGACGGGCACCGGCGCCCTACCACCTCGCTGCTGCTCGTTTAGCACCACCCAGGAGTCACGTGTAGGGAAACTAGGGTAAAGCCTACGGACATTCGGGGCTACCGGAGGGACCTATTCGCTCGCATCACTCCGTGACAATAGCCGGTCAGCAGATTTGTGGGAATCTAGTGCCCAAACGAGATGGAGGCGGCGTGCAGTGTTTGGTGCGCTACCTGAGTCAGAGAGATCCAGAGAGCTGGGCTCCTTACATGGAGAGGAGGAGTCTAAACAGACTCTTCGGTCCCCGAGCAGCTGGAAGAATAAGGCTCCCCGGACCAGTGTAGAGTGGTTTGAGGGACCCCCGAATATGATGATGATGATGTCCTAGCCGGTTTCGGCCACGGCGACTGTTTCAACACCGGTTAAGAAATTCGAGGTCCAGTTTTCGGAAACAGTCATTTGCGCAGGAGATAGTTAAGTGCATAACAGCACCAGAAAAGCACTCTATCGTTCGAGCTCCCTCAGGCCCGATGGAAAGGAGAACCAGTACGATCGGAAGGGAGCGGGATGCAGGTTTGGTCGAGTTTTCCCTTCTCTAAACACCTGGTTGCATTGCGGTGTTCAAGAGATACCTTAGTCGCCTTTTACGACACCTCAGCAAGAAGAGGGGGGTGCTATTCTATTCTGCCGGCAGCCACCACGGCTTAATATATTTAGTCAGTAAAAGTCTGAAACACCGGGTTGGTAGCTCCCACAGCGACCCTAATTTTCCTATGCAGGATTTCCTCCTATAAAAAAAGTAACAATTTCTTTTATCAATTTCTAATATAAAAAATATATACCTAATGTGATGTGTACCCAGATTCTTGATCGGTGAATTCCCGTCTTTCAATTTCGTTAGGATATCGTCTGTGCGTTTTGAAGTGATCTCCAAATACGGGGGTTGCATACAACTCACATTTTCAATATCCTCTGAGTGCAATATCTTTCGAAAGGTTGAGTAGTGCGCTTTAAGTCAACTTTTATGAGTTTTCCCCCAAATATACTTTTAATCTGTATGTTTCCTAACCATTATTAATGTCTAATACGAAATATTTTGATTTATTTTTAATATCCCTTGCAAGCCTATTTTGAAACCCCTGTAGATATTGACACTGGGTTTATCTTTGACTAAATATTCAAATTGTACCTTTCTAAAAAAATTCTAATAGTCTATAAGTTACTCATCCTAACTAAGTTAAAGAAAATTGGATAAAATATCATTTGACTTTCTCTGATGACATGAATGTTCAGATTTTGCATCAGTTATTATTTTGTTTATTTATTTTTATTTTAACTTATAATTATGCTCGTTACCGTGACCTGTGTAATCAGTACGAAACATTGAGCCATAGTTAAAAGTAAGATGTTTCGTACATAAGCCCTGTTTATGTTTTTATAATTAGTACAAAACGCGAAAGTTAAAAATGTGTTTCTACGTCAGGTTTTACTATAGACTTACCGGCCATAAGCATGGATTCTCTGCGAGAACAGGCATTTGCTGCTTGCACAAGAACCAAGAATCTCAATTATCCATACCTCGCCGAAATTGTTTATAAATCTGAGTATAGACACTATGGCTGCTGTTCTTAGATAGATCTACAATTCATGACTGCAGAACAAATATAATATAGAAAACACTAAATCTTGTAAACAAAAAAAAAATATTTTATGAAATACTTAAACGAAAATATTTCCATTATATTGTACACAAAAAGTTAGAATTTATGTACTTACTGACTCTATTCTTCATTTCAAAGAAGTTACCAAGCTATTTTGGAGCCATTATATTCATCGCCAGTTCAAATACTCAATGGAAAACTTTTTCAATTCTGTAAAGTATGTAATAAATATACCTAGAATATGATTTCGTTAGGTTACAACATACCTACTATACGATCCCTTTCAAAGGATCAAACAATCTTATACATAAATACACTTCTGTCTGAATAACCTTCGTCAACTTATTTCTGTTCTAATATATAGTAATCACAACATTTTATTTAGCAATCAGATATGGATTTTCTCTTCTAAAAGTTTACGAGCTAATTTCAGATCACAATCATCTCAGGACATTGAACAAATCCTTATGTTTTACAACTCTAAATAAACATAAAAGGAAACTGTAGCACGGGCGTGTTCGAGCGGAGCTTCTAGCGGACTGACGTGACGCGCAGCTAACGTACCGACCCGCGCTCCCGCGCAACCCTTACGTGATCCCGGTCACGTGATCGATAGATAAGAAAGGGAAGTCCCTAACGCTGTTTCAGTCGACCAATCACAGTTCATCATCAGAAGGGGAATTCCGCAAAACACAAAGTCGAGGCCCTCAACGTAATCCAACGGCCGCAACCGTCGCCTATGACCTATGTTCGTCCTACAAAACTGTTTTTTGGAACGGAAACAGAATAGTTAACAAATCTCTTTTTTAATCATTTATTAAAAATAACCTTTACACAAAACATTAAACATTGTTTAATTATTTTCATCTCAATTGCATTAAAATTGTAATTATACATTATTATTAATTATATATTTATATATTTAATATTATATATTTAATTATATATTAATTAAATATACATTGTTTATATTGTGTAATTATAATATATTGTGTTTCTGAAGCGACTACCTTTAGAAGAAATGCCAAAAGAAACTCAAGGCTGCTTTCGAGTCGATTTAATTATATATCAGTAGCTGCCGTACTTAATATGTAGTTTGATTTAGACCCTCAGTTGAATAATAAACAATCATGCATTTTGCGTTTGCCAGATTTATTTCTCTCAAGGTATAAAATGAGAGTTAAAATTTCGCGGATGAAGCCACGAAAAAATCAGCTGGCTCCATATAAATATTTTATCACAACAATACATCGTTATCACGAAGCAAGTTTTATGTTACACCTTTATATTGGGCGGTTCCGTCATGTTTTACAGCGATGTAAACGAGTGCGTGTGCTGACGAGATATCTCTCTAAGCTTTACTCCGATCGTAAAATGATGTGAAACATTATATGTATACTAAGTATTATTATTTTAGAAGTAACATATTCGCCATTTGTTCCTTGTCAGTAAGCTCTACAACTCGAGGTGTTCTTTGAAGATGACCGATCATTGAACTGAGCGGTCGGCTGGAAAGAGTACAATATATTATACTTGCCATTAGCTTCGGTATATACACACTGCCGTATAATTGTGTAGGAACATCACAGTCATGGTCATCAGCCAATCATAATCCACTGCTAAACAAAAATTTCTTTCAATTAGCACCATGGAGCCCGGTCTTTGGCTCTTCTCATCAAATTCTGTTGTTACTCCATATTTATGGGGGTTTCTCACACTTTGTTTGCAGATTTGCTGTCCCCCTTAAGAACTCGTCTACTCTAACCATTATCGGCATTTCGGCATACGTGGCCAGCTCCTTGCTACTTCAAATTGCTAATGCGGAGAGCTATCTCGATAACTTTTGTTCTTTATCGGAGAACCTCATTTAGGATTTTATTGTTCGGAGAGATGTCTAACAATTCCTTCCATCGCACGCTGAGCGATCTTAAGCTGGTGGACTAGCCCAAACATTAGTGTTCACGTTTTGGCTGTACTGAGCCAACTGTATGTTACAAATTGTGTGAAATGTGCTTACTATACAGGTAGTGGCTAGTTTGGGTTTAATGTGCTGCTTTGTAATTGTTTTTCTAATAAATAATTTATTATTTATTTATAAATACAGTGTACACTCTATATAACGACCCTCAAGGGACTGTGCATATTTTGGCGTTATAGAGAGTGGTCGTTAAATGGAGAGAAGAAAAATCTGTATTATAAAAAAAGTTTATTTCAGACTAGTGTTAGTAATTACATAAAAAACAATTCTCATTTGATCGCTATTGAGTATAGTCTGTTATTTTTGTCTGACGTCTTTTGCTGCACCAGTAATTTTGTTGTATTTTTTCCATTATTTTATTCATATCTTGCGAAATTGAGTCATCTTGGTGATAAAGTAAGTACTTTTCCAATAATTTTGCTGCTTCCAGGGCTTCTTTAATGCTCGGCGGTGGCTCAGGCTCATCCGTCTCATCTTCTTCATCTCCTTGGTACTCGGCTTTTCTCACCGAATCCAAAATTTCTTTGTCTGTGAATGATGCCATTGTAAGCAGGCAGTCGTCTACTTCGATGTAGGTTTGAAGATTTTCTGTAAATTTTCCTGCCATGTTGAACTGTTGAATCCACTCAGTTAATGAAAGGGCGTCGTCGTTATTAAGCTCCAGTTCCGTTTCCACCTCATCACTCATAGAATTTGTACAAAGTCCAGCATGTCGAAAAGAGTGCTGTATAGTTGTGGGTGTGACTTCTTCCCAGGCTTTAGATAAAAAATTTACTGCATGCAGCATATTAATAGAAGTTTTACCATCAGATTCGACTAGCTCCATCAATAATTTATTTCTGTCGTTGGAACCATGATAGTATAGCTCGATCTAAATCTTCGTATTTAGGTTTCTTCAATTTTTTTGAAAATTTTCCATCCTCCTCTGCATGTAGAATTTTTTCTTTATTTTTCCATATTGTGGACACTGTAGAGCGACTAAATCCAAAGCGTCTGCAAACATGATTTATCTTCTCTCACGCCTCTATTGCGCGTATCAGTAAAACTTTTTCGTCAATACACAGAGATTTTCTCTTACTTGTCATGTTTAGAGTTTGAAAGTTTGTGAGCAACTAAGAATATGATAACGTATAGATAATTCATAACTCCTACTAACAATAGTCAACACATGCAAGCAATCCCAATTTGTAAACAAAAGAATGGAACTTCAAAAGTACTTTATATTATTAAATTTCTGTCGCTGGGTTACTAATTTGGGTGTAACG
The DNA here is from genome assembly GCA_036320925.1 of Automeris io. Lineage (NCBI taxonomy): Eukaryota > Metazoa > Arthropoda > Insecta > Lepidoptera > Saturniidae > Automeris > Automeris io. The sequence goes on along the minus strand of JAUDJH010000030.1, from coordinate 564,696 downwards.
CTATATAGAGTGTATCATTGTATGGGAAACAAGCTAAACCAACCAAAACCGAGTGATATCGACGCTTTAGGGAGTTTGACGTTAAATCGAGTGACGTTATATGGAGTTTACACTGTATATGTATATGTGATTGAAGATTCATTGGTGCTTAAAACATAAATGGGCAAAATGTAATCGTGCTCGTATTTCATTAATCTGATTACACTTTGCCCAGCTATGCATTCAAGTACCTATAAGTTACACATAGACATTTGGGTTTACACGCTACAAATGTCAAAGAAAATTTTTGTGAGAATGTATTAGCCACTTCTTCCTTCCTTTAAAATTAATTTCAACCTCAACAATCCAACTTAAAATAAAGTTTCAACTTTTTTCAGTGAGTTGTAAATAGTATAGTTATTCTTTTTGTGATATAAAAGCACTCGTTCGACTACAATTTAATTTAATGTTTACTCCGCAACTACAGCTGAGGGCTGCTTTTTTTATTTTTTTATCATTTCATTCAGTTGAGCTGCAATTACAGTGTATTGCGGTGAAACTTTGTTGTTTTATGTTTTATTTTGCCGCTTGCAGTAATGGCCACGCGCTATGAACTAACCGAGTTAGCGGAAGAAACAATTCAGAGACTTACGTATCGCGTTTTATAAAATATTTTGTATTATATGATAATAATAAAAAAGTAAAGGTGTTCTAAATATGATGAATAAATAGTAAAATGTCACAACTTCACAACACTATATTTCACCACTTTTTGGGGTAAGCAGACTTCACGCTTGATATATTCAATATTATAAATAATAATATATTGGCACACTATATCCATTCGGAGTGAGCAGAGATACGTTATTGGCTGTATCCTCTTTGTACTTATATCTTGACGGGAGTTATATAAGGTCGGATATGTTCAATTGCAACTTTTCAACGACAGCCATAAGAAAATGGTGATACTAATTTCATTAAAAACACTATATATTTTAGTGACAAAATTAAATTATGTGTTAAGTGACTAAGAGTTCGTTTATACCTTTTAATAAATTTTTTTAGTTTTATAACTGTTGTGTCCTGGAGGATAAAGGCCAGTTGCTTGTCTTCAGGGCGCCACATCCATGCACTCCCATGCGAGTGGTAGTAGGTTTGTGCCTTTTGGGATTTTGGAGATTACGCACGGATTTGGGCACCACATACATACTCACAAGTGATGGAAAACATCATGAGAAAACCTGCATGCCCACTAATAAAAATGTCATGTTAAGTTCCCTGAGAACGGCGATCAACTGCGCTGGTGATCATGTTGAGAACGACATATGAGCGCTAAGAGGATACAGCCACTAATATATCTCTGCTCATCCTAAAAGGGATATAGCGTGACAATATTTTTTTTTTTCAGAAAGCTAATTTAAGTATAGCCCGATCCTCGCAGTGTGCTACTGTAAAAGCCGTTTCACACTAAGTTTTGCGGCGCTGCATCGCAAATATTTACCGCAACGGTTGGCATACAGGTGGCACTCGTGCGCGCATGCCGCAGCGACACCATTCCACGCAGTTGATTAATAAAAATGTATCGGAAAATACTGCAGAGTGGTACAGTGTTAGCATCGCGAAGTTTAGCGGAGCGCAAGTATGATCCGCGTGCGGAGCGACAAGGCAACAGAATTCACCGTTTTTTTTTAACGACTAGACAATACGTTGATCACCGTGACGGGCTTTTAAGACATCACATGGCGAGCACTGCAAGTGCACAGCCAGCTAATTTCGGGGTTGAGCGGCAACGCAAGGTCACCCCTGTAGGTCCTCCTCACCTAGACTTGTCCGGCTAGCCAGGGAAACAACATACTGGTGATATAACGCCAATTAACTGGATGATATAGCGTCTAGTCGAAATAACGATGAAACTGATAATACACTGCGCTTTTTTTTTTTTTTTTGAAGCGGACTAACTACTGATTGCCGGGAAAGGCATTTTCAGCTCAACCGGGCTTAGGGGGCGAGCACAGAAGGTGCTCAGCCAACGAAATTTTTGGGTTGGGTGGCAATGCAAGGGCACCCCTGTGGGTACGAACCTCGACTTGGACCGCCAGCCAAATAAAGTACTAACCCTACGGGTGATCTACCAGCGTTTCGGAAGTGACTACCTTGAGAAGAAACGCCGAAAGAAACTCAAGGCTGCGTCGGAGTGCAACTGCGCCTCGGTGAGAAAATGCACCGGTTAGCAGCAGTTGACTGAACTATCCTTCTTCGGCGCCGCCGGTGTCGTGGAGTGAAAGTAGTGTGTGTGTGTACCTCACTGTTTGATCGGTCGGTGGCTCTTTTAACAGCCACTGTGATTGGATCATCCGGATCCCCTAGCACGTCGCGAGGGCGACGAATGGCGGGTGAGAATTCACTCTTGCGAACGTAGACGCAAGACCTACTGATTAAAATATACTACGCTCCATATCACGGCTATTTGTAGGTACAACGCCGAAGCGACATATTACCGGCGTCAAGCCTCCGCTGCAACGCATCGTCTGCACTGGCACTTAGGGTAAAATGGTACTTGTAAGAACTTACGTACAAGTCACTTAAACATGAATAAAAAAAACTTAATAGCGCGTTATTTGGAAAATTTTAATGAGCTTTCTAAATATAAAGTACACATTATGACGTAAGAAGTCATGCTGTTTTCAAAGCTTTGCCCGTCTTTGTAAATTGCTCCTCCTGTAATTAGCGAACCTTATAATTTGGAAGCTTCTCGAATACCAGCCCTTTTGGTAGGGCGAATGACGTCTACACAAATTAATTAGACACCTCTAGCTTGCGCCGACCATTCATCGAGCGCTACTAGAGTTACCTTAGAACGGATTTTTTGTTTAGTTACTGCTGTTATATTTTCTTTCTCCACGTTACACTATTTCCAAACAATCCTCTTATTCATCCTACATCATATACATCCGTTATTTTTATTCATTTATATCAAGTCAAAATTCACTTTGATAGATATTTTTTCAATTTGTTATCTACTCTAATTCTTGTTTTTGCAAGTTTTTCGTATTCAGCAAACTACTGCTATATTTGTATTTTTTTTTTAAATATGAACTCTTTCAAATATGTTACGTATTATATTGGCGCTCCAAAAGTTACTGTTTTCTTTAAAGTATTGCAAGAATTCTTTTCTACCTATACCTAACAATATATACGATGATACTGGCAACCCATAAATAAATGTATTTTATCTCAGGTACTTTTAATTGGTCTAATTAATTTCATTCGGTGAGTAACATTAATTATTCTTTGTAATGAATTGCAGAATCATGAAATAAAATACACTACGTAAGGAATCAAAGACTTGTTTGTATTTTGATTCATTATAAAATTATATTTTAAGCTTCTGAATAAAATCCTGGCGTTTTTGATGTTTTTCTGTGTTCAAATTAAATTAGTTTGTATCTATAATTGTAAATAATGTTAATTAAGAATAAGCAGAGCATTATTTATATGATACTTAAAGTTACAATCGTCATTCTTTACATCAACCATATTTTTACATATCTTTTTTCGACACTCTTAGACCTCATAGAGGATTTAATTATGTTTTTCCATCTTGTGAGTGATCGGCCGCGAGAACATTGACTTTCAACTCGTCCTAGCACTATCAGACGTCAGTTTCAACTCAATTCCTGTCTATTGCATAAGTATTGCCGAAAAAAGTAACTTACAAAAGTAAAAATTAATTTAATTTGATTAAAAAGTCAAACAGCGGTCAAATGGAAACATATTTAATAAGTGTGATGAAAAAAAATATGCTATTTTAAAGCAAAATAAACATAAAAGTTGAAATGAAAGTAACATTGAACGCATTCGGTTGAAACGTGTTGTTAATTGCTCAAAGAGTGTATGCGCCAGGCGAGATTTCAAACACACGGGCCACCTGAAAGGTTAACTGGGAAAATTTTAAAATTCATCCACTCGTTATGGTTACATTGGTTAATACAGATACGAACTCGACAAATTGGAACTTTATTTATTTTTGACCTTGTAATTGTAATTTGCCAAAAGACGCCAATGGTAACACTGCTTGTGATATAGGCTACGCATGCCCCTTATTATCAAGTGAACCATCGACCTGTTTGCTAAAAGAAGCTTGAATAAAAAAAATGATTATGACAGAACGATTTTTTACGATTTTAATATTTAAATGGGCTCATTATAACTGTTATTATCATTTTTGTCAGAGTTCTTCTGTTTATCTTAATAAATTATTAAAAAAGAACCAAGGTATTAGATTTTAATCACGACTTACTTCTTTCGACTACATTATAAATCATATTTAAATTGTATATCTTACATGTAGGATTAAGACGAATACAGTAGCTGCTTCCAGACATTTGTTTTTCATATGGTACGATGGTATTATTTGCCGTTGTTAATTGCAGTCCTTTGGCAACGATTTCTAAAGCGTAAGACCTTTTTAGCAAGAACGCAATAGTCAATATTTCAGAGTGACCAATTGTTATCTGTAAACAATTGCTAATAAGTAATGCCACCAACGCACCTGCGTGCACACCTGCGGAGTCCGACCGAAGCCTGTGAAAACAGAAATTCAAGTAGTACATTCCGGGCTAGCAACTAGTTGACACTGAACTTAACAAGTTTTATTGAATGTGACATTAATATCGAAGGATATAATTACTCCGAAAACAAATTAATTCATCGATACTGGATACAACTACTAATATATAATGTTTATTTCGAAAAAAAAAATAAACAAGATAATGATAGTTTACTACATTTTTACTTTAAAAAACTCTCTTATATAGACATATATATATATATATTAAATTAGAACTATTTATCCAATACATTCCGAATTTTTAATTGAAATAGAATGAAAAAAATTAGATTGCGTCCCTGTATTTCGCACTCACGGTGACAGTTAACTTTGGCGTGTGAACCGGGGCAAATGAAATAATGGAACTCGTATGAGCGACCGACATGGTGCTAACAATATCACAATGTATAAATAAACAAACAAATCAAGCTTACATTGAGAGACTATAAAATTATAGAAAAACAATTAATAATGTCCAATTAAATTTACCAAGTTTTTGTCTAAATAATATGACTAATTTATTGATTTACTTTTGATTAGATCAGATTGCAGGCGCAGTTTATACTGAAACCTAGGCCGCTATATGTCCTGGGTGTGAGTTCCGATATCGGGAAACTATAAAAACAAACTGTAATATGATGAGCAGATGAGTTTTTCGCGGGACATAGATGTATAATGTGTATATCTTTGTCTAAGCTAGTATAAGCGAAAACTTAGTTTATGGCTAAGTCAATGTACATATGTAATTGTTCATAAGTGATGTTATGTTTTTCTATGATTTTTAAATAGTTACTTCGCGACGCTTAGATTCACAGATTTGTTAGGGGTGAACGAAAACCAAAGCATATTCTTGCAATAGAAGAATGTCCCACTCTAATAATTATCATAACCGGATATTATAAAACAACGAGATAATCCGTATAATTTTTTGAGGAGCAAACACACGAACGCAGTCGATGGGCAAGATCCCAAGGAAACTCACTCACGATAACCTACATATGTCACACACAGTGTCAAGCATTCGAATAAATGCTTTTTTAATTAAGCTTTTATCTGTATTTTGCCATTCGTAAGGACGTTCCGTTATAGGAAAATAATTAAAAAATGTTGTAATTTATACTCATCACTAGAGGAGGTAATAACGGGTAATCGATAATTAATAATCTAGTTATTTTGTTGAGTTATTTTGTTCACAAATAAAAGTTTCTATAAACTGTTATGTTACTCTATTGCTTAAATCTAAAAGCTCAAAATTTTAATTGACAGTTTGAAAACAGTGAAGTTACCTCTTATAAAATTTTCACTACTAACAACTATAAATGTCATTGCACTGATAACATACATTCGTTGGCCATGGACAGTCTAACAGTTGGTATGTTGCTATAAACGTGTTTTTGCACTTCACTGTGAAATCAGCGTATTATTGTCAGTTGCCAAGGGTGAGATTTATAAACGTTACTTAGACTTTACTCAAGAAATGAATTAGTTTCTGTCAAAAAACTGAATACATAATAGGAGCTAAAATATAGCCTAAGCATTCAGCGAGTCAAGTCAGTGTTCGAAAAGTTAATAACTTTTCAAATAATATGACATTCATTAAATAATATAACTTGTAATATTTAAGTAAAGTCTCAGAAAAGTCTAAATAGAGTCTATAAATCTCAGACTTGGAAGCATGAAAGTAGAATTAATCCAGTGAAGATGCGATCTCTCCGTTCTATATGCGAAATAACGCTTGCGTATCGCGTTAGGAACGGAGAGATACGTAGAATAGCTGGTTTGAAAGATATTGTCATCGACAGCATGCAAAAAAGTAAACTTCGACGGTTCGGGCACTTGGTGAGGATGAATGATGAAAGTATTTCTAAAAAGATATACAATATGAATGTGAGTGGAATTAGGAGCCGAGACCGACCGGGATTTACCTATACAGAGCAAATAAAAGAGTTCCGATAGAGGGTAATATCAAAAATACGATACGAAAACGGCGATAGTGCATGCAGGGACTAATTAATGTTAAGGAAGCGAAAAGGTTAGCAAGCTAGAAAGAAGTGGCGTTCTACTCTCTCTACCTACTGCAATAGGGAATCGGCGGGATGATAGACAGATAGATTTTCAGTAACTTTTTTAGATTTTAAGAGTAATGTTATCCATTATTTATAATGTATTGAATTGTCTGTTGTAATAACGAGCAATACTTCTCAAAACAATACAGATATTTCCACAGTATTATTAGTGTTCAATTTATGTAACTCGTCATTATACCAGTATAAACCTATAAATGTGTTTATTTTTCAAAAAATAGCCATTCATCATTTTCGAGATTTACTCTCCAAGCCTTTATAATATTAAAATACGGTTGTTTATTTACGTAAAACTAGATATTTAATGTGCCAAGAAACAAATAAAATTACATTGTATGATTTCCTTCTACGAACTTAGTCAAAGTAATAATAAATTATTTGTTTATCCAGAAAAGCTGTGATTTCACATTTGTTGCGTTATGCACAATTCATGTTTCCCAAAAATAAAATCGTTTTCTACTGTCATGTCCTGAGGAACGTCCGTTTAAGCGCTCTTGCGCGAAGGGAGCCAAAACTAATATAAATGATGTATGTAATGTGTTATAAATCACAAACTTAGTAAGGGGCGGTGAGCCTTTCATGCTCGACTGGATTACGACCAACATAATTAAAGAAAATCAAAATGTCGTAACCTACAAATTTTCTGAGGCTGCTTTTTGCAATTTAATTTTATTTTTATTCCGTTTTGAACGTAAGGACATTAAGAATGGAGTATACATTTTTGTATACACGAATGGAGTATACACGAAAATGTATACTCCATTTAAAATAAAGTTGTGTATTAATAAAACAACTTATTTAAAATTTTAAAATATAAATAATATCTATAATGATGTGTGAGCAAAAGATATATTAATGGGTGTATGAGCTTGCTGCTATGTCAGGGCCAACGTGTCCAGTAGAGCAGGTATTCGCAATTCTCAGTGTACTACACAGTATGTATTACATTTTTAATAGATATTATGAAAAATTATACGATGATTTTAGTAAATAAAAATTTGTTATGGTGTATTTTGCTTTAAACATTTTTATTAAATATAACGTCACAGGAACTCTACGTTGTAGAATACTACAAATCTAAAATGAAGTAAACTAAATCGAAGCAAAGCAAAAAAATGCCCTCATAAAAAAACTTTACAAAATCGGGAAAATCTTTTATACAAAATTTTATTATAAGAGTATGAATACAGAATTTATGTAAAGGCATGTGGGTTATAAAAATATATTTGAGGAATTAAAGTGAAACCAACGTTAACGTACTAAGCGGTAATTGTAAAAGCTTTTCCAAAGGGTGCTAAGAGCGGATTACATTTCACGTTAACTTGGATTAAAATGTAAATTGCGTCGTAGCTTGTCTAATTTCGTAAGAGCTACAATTTACTCAGATCGGGTCGTTGTCAAGGGTGCTAGAGAAATTTGACAGATTCCGCCTCTGGATTCCGGATGTGCGGATAGTAGGTGACGTATTTTTCAATTTTGTTTCAAATTATATGTTTATAAAAGTTTCAACGCTTTCGGTTTTATTAGAAGAGGGATTCTTAATTTATATTATTCTGATTCAGCATAGTGACTACACTCCACCTGATGGAAAGTGCAATGCAATCCGAAAACCGAATACGACTATCGAGAGGCAATTACATACCGATAATTAACACGATCATGCGAGCTCTACACAAATATATCTTCACATTTCGCTTATAGAACCCAATATCATAGTAAGGTATCAAAACACACTCGCTAAAAAAATCTTTCCAAAATTGTAATAACCTGTCAAAGGTAAAGAGAGAATTTCATAGCTTTAGCCGAAATTGTAAAAACAATGGCTGCGCAACCGTACGTGTGTGGTTCTATTATTGTGAGTACGCATCGAAAATGAAGATTCATTTGAATATACATATATATAAAAAAATAAACGTAGATAACAACTGAAATAACAAAAATCGTGTTAAAGAAAAAAATTAATCATCAAATTAATTAGTAATAGTAAAGTAAAAGGACAAATTATTTTAAAAAAGCTTTAACTGTTTTACACTCATTTACATGTAAATTGAGAAATCGTTGAGGAATGGAATGCTTCGCTAGTGAAAACAGCTTAAATTCGTACCAAACTGAGAAAATATACAGGAGGGGCTATCGCATATTCTGCAATATTGGCGTAATCACAGGAACATTATCGCACTCATTCGCACTCAAATGGTTAAGCTGACACAAACGCTGCTAAAACTTAAAAGACACTTTATTGCTGATATAAAACCACACTAGCATTTTATATTAGGTCCTTACATATGAAATTGGCGTTTTTCGTACTGGCCACTTTAATCACAAATTTCTCCTCTTTGGTAAGGAATTCCAAATTCAAATTTGTACAGCTATAGACTCATGTATTTGTGCTTCGATGATCGTCATTCATTTGTTTTTTTCTTCTGTTTTTTTCTGTTTGCGTTACTCATTTTACAAAATGGAAAACTTAAAATATCGCATTATTTACGAGTACGAGTTCCGCCGTGGCACTAGTGCTGCGGAAACAACTCGAAGGGTGAATGATGTGTATGGCGGTCGTGTTGCAAAAGAAAACACAGTTCGTTTTTGGTTCCAACGTTTTCGTTCTGGAAATTTCGACCTGCAGAACAAGCCCCGTGGACGGCCTGAGACTCAAGTTGATAATGAAGAGTTGAAGGCTATTGTGGAAGCGGATCCACCGCAAACCACGTCCGAGATAGCTGCAGGCTGCGATGTTAGTGATAAAACTGTTTTAATTCACTTGAAGCAAATTGGGAAGATTAAAAAGCTTGAAAGGTGGGTACCTCACGAATTGACTGAAGCAAACCGGCAAACGCGCGTCGACTGCTGCGCTACATTACTAAACCGGCACAATAATGAAGGTATTTTAAACCGAATCATTACCTGTGATGAAAAATGGGTTCTTTACGATAATCGGAAGCGCTCAGCGCAATGGTTGGATCCTGGCCAGCCAGCCAAATCCTGCCCCAAGCGAAAATTAACCCCAAAAAAGTTACTTGTAAACGTTTGGTGGACTAGTGCCGGTATTGTTCATTACAGTTTTCTCAAATCTGGCCAGACTATTACGGCTGATGTCTATTGTCAGCAATTGCAAACCATGATGGAAAAGCTAGCGGCTAAACAACCTAGGCTGGTCAATCGCTCCACGCCACTGCTGCTTCACGACAACGCTAGACCACACACTGCGCAACAGACGGCTACTAAATTAGAAGAGCTTCAATTGGAAAGTCTAAGACATCCTCCGTACTCCCCGGACCTTGCTCCAACAGATTACCATTTTTTTCGAAATTTGGATAACTTCTTGCAAGGGCAAAAATTCAACTCCGATGGGGCAGTCCAAATCGCCTTCAAAGATTTTATTGATTCCCGTCCGACTGGTTTTTTTAGTAAAGGGATCAATGAACTACCTATGAGATGGCAAAAGTGCATAGAAAATAATGGTTCATATTTGATTAATTAAATATATTATATTAAAAAATATTCGACTTTTTGTTCCTCCCATACAAAACGCCAATTTCATATGTAAGGACCTAATATATAGAGTAGAAAGATTCTTATATAAGAAATAGCTAATTTTTATAAGAACAATCTTTTGTTACTGTGTAAACGGACTTTAGTCGCTGTTACTGACCCTTGTATAAAATTTAAAACCCGTATTCTAATAAGGTCATTTAGGCTAAAGCAGTATAGGTGTAAATATGTATATACTCAGGAGTCCGTAGAAACCTTAAAATATATTTTATCTAAAAATATATGGTTGTACGTATTTTTTTGTTTGCTATTTTTCTATAGTACAATAAAAAAACTGACAAAGTGTAAGTCGAACTCGCAACTGAGGATTGCGTACAAATTTGTAAGTTTATAATATTACAGCTATGAGGATTATCTTGTGTGAATACAATTTATATAATAGTAGAAAGTGTAGTATGTACTAGTGCTATGGGTACGGCGATCAACTGCACTACTGGTCACGTTGGGCACGACACATAAGCACTAAGTGGATACAGCCACTAAAGTATCTCTTTTCGCCCCTTAAGGGATATAGCGTGGTGATATATTTATCGATTGTTGTTTGTTTCACATATTAATGGTTTTTTTTTTTAATTTCTTTTTTAATATTATTGATCAGTTTCTAGAATGGTTGCGAATGCTTTAAGTATGTTTGTTTATGGTCATCATAAGCCCACTTTTGTCCACTGGTAGGTATATGCCTCTCCTTATAAGTGCCTTAATCCCAATCTTTTGCTCTTCTTGATCTTTTATTTCCGGCCATTGGCTAAAAAACGATAAATAACAGAGTAAAGATTTAAGTTTACATCGGGTAAAAGCTGTTGTACAAAAAATGTCTGATAAAACTTTTCCAATACTAATAAAAGTTTTGACCCGCCCGCTACATCGGATATGGATCAAAGTTGTTTATATTATACTAGTTGTGCCTGCAGCTTCACCCGGTTGGAATTCACATTTCGTGTGTGAACGGGATACACATCATTATCAGCTCACCCTATTCCGTTGCTGGATATATTGCTACCATAAATTGACGAGACGCCGTGCGCGTTTGTGCCCTTTTGTGGTTGACATTCCAGCTGCTCGCACGAAGCGATTCGCCTCCTCCTTTTTGCTGCAACCCCTAAGGAGTGGAATTCATTTCCTGCGTCTGTGTTTCCAATATCTTATGACATGAGAATCTTCAAATATCGAGTGAATCGGTATTTGCTGGGTGAGCGCGCCCCATTGTTGGCGTTATCATTGCTTTACAGCAGGTGTGATTGAGGTCAAGTGCAAGCCAGTCAGTAATAAAAAAAGAAAGATATTTCCTAATAAGCGATATTGAACCCGGTTTTCGGAACTTTCCATCCAACCCTTTTCGGCCCCTCTGTTCATAATTTAATAATATATTCTTAATTAATCTAGTAACCTTCTGTTTTAACATAACGATATCTTGAAGAGGTTAGGTTGATTCAAGGCATACGAAAATCTTTCTATTTATAATTTCGATATTTGGTGCACTTTTGATTGTGGTTTGGTAACGATCCGAATCGATACCTTTTTTTATCTTAGTTTTTCATGGCAGAAAAGAAGTCTCAAACATGGTAAGAAAATTGTGCTCTTCCTGGACTTTATGGGTTAATTCGCGCATAAGACCCGTTAAAATATTTAAATGAGTACAAATCGCGCAAGTTTAAAATATGTTCATTGACACTCATTTATTCTTTCATTTCCTTATTTAATAGCAGAATGTAGTGAAATTACGAAATCCAAGTCAATATAAACATAGCTTATTGACGGAATAACGATAGCGCAACTAGTTATCGAATATAGGGTAAATTCATTTATTCATTTGTCTAAGCGGATTCGACGGCAAATGAAGCTCCGCGCCGGTGCAATTTGATTCAGCCAATTTAGCGACTGTATCATTTGCATCTCTCATGTCACTAATCATAATTAATGACGGCCAGCAGTAGCGAGTGGCTTTGTGTTAGAGTATATATGACTTTATAACGCTGGAATTGAATAATATATCGATTCACCGCTACAGTTTCACGGCTAGAGTGGTAAAATTATTTTTTTATCTGCGGATACATGTAGATTCCTTAATATTCAGTTTTTTTTTTAAAGTTGGGATCACGAATCTTCGTCTAGTGTTTATTTAATTTTAAGGATTATCGTACAAAAATCTTCAATTATACTATACTAAAAATAATTAAATACAATTTGTAAGAATTTAAATAGCTTTTCGAAGTATATGGGTTGTATTGAGTAAATAAACCATTTATGAGACATAAATAATACCTCTCCACGACGGGAGGTGTGCTCCACGGGATTTCATATTACACACCAGAACCTCAACGACCTTAGATTTATAAGTCAGGAAAATTGAATATTAAGAACATAATAAATTAATTTATTTTAACCTGGAGTGTTTTATTTTTTCATTCCCTCTATTTTTACTGTTATTTGTACGACGGAATGAAATAACACAAAGAAAGAAAATTAATTTATTTATAATGATCAAATTCACTAAATTTAAAAAGATATTAGGGAGTGTAGTGCAGGATAGCTTGCAGCAGAGGGCTGTCCGCATTGTGAATTATCCTGACGTGCCTAAGCATCTTGAACCGCTCCAGTTGCGCAGAGATATTGCCTCACTGAGCGTTTTCTACCGTCAGTATCATGGCGAGGGTTCTGAAGAATTGTTTAACCTTGTTCCACCCTCTCCCTTCCTGAATAGAACTACGCGCGCGGGTTAGCGGAGTCACAGCTATACGGTATCTCACATCCCGGCTAGGACTAAGAAGTTCTCTATCTCTTACTTTTGCCATGTCCTTGGACTGTGGAATGGTCTTCCGGTGAGCGTATTCCCACTGTCCTATGATATGGGATCCTTAAAGCGTAGCGTGAAGAGACATTTGTGCAGGCCGGTATGATCGCTGCGACTACCGATGGATTTTTCTTACTTGTTGGCGTTTTTTGGACTGCACCATGATTGTCATCAGATGTGGTGCAGTCGCTGTGTCGAGTTAGAGTAAAGTGTTGCCTAGCATATGCTGAGCCGAGAGTTATTTGCGATTGGTGACAGCACACAGGATACATGATGTGATCTTATATATTATTCTTTCATTGTTTTTAAATTTGTATGTAGTTCCTTCTTTCTCAATAAACGTTTCTTTCTTTAGTAAAGCGTTAGTGTCTACCAGGTCATGGAAGCAAAACTTATTACGCTGACTATTTTTAGCTTACCTTTTGGGATCAGCTCGTGTAGCTGCCTTTCTCGATGAATGTTGAGTCCGGGATGATGACGACGACTATCATGAGAAATGGCGGTGGCGTTCGTTCTAAAACCACATTGTACTTACCATCAAATTCAATGTAGTTCCTTGTTGCCGTAAAAAAAAGAATAAAAATTGAAATAGAAATCTTTAATTGAGGTGTTAATAAATAGACACCATTAACCGATCTAATTATGCACAAAATGACCTCTCGCGTATTGAACGCTGATCACAATTCGGTCTAGTTCTGTATTCCCTATTCCCCTGACACTCGGGGGTAATGTTGGGGCGCGTTAGTTGTTATTTATTACGCGATATAATGATCGTGGCATAGACTGTTATATGGAAATTTACAGGCATATGCTAATTCTATCGCATATTTAAAGCTTAGTTCACATACGTCTTCTGAGCTGTGTCAAGTTTTGTGTCTAGCTGTGTTTAGTGCCCACAGATTTAAGTAATTTACAGGAAAAGCACACGCGCGCAAAAGTAAAGCCATAAATTTGTTCTTAAATAAAATAACATGTAATTTCTAAAATATGATGAGATGACGCTTCGTGATCCCACAATTTTAATTAAATTATATCGATTCTGTATTGGATGTAAAGAAAATATATAAAGTTTACAAAAACGTAGAAATAATGTTGCTATTTTTTTGACCCGCGTGTTTTGTGCAAGATTCTTCCAAGCCCCTTTAGTATTAATAATATCACACTCCTTTTTCATGACATATCTTCTTTAATAGTCGGACAAAAACCGACTTGATAAGAAACAGGCAGTATCCCGTATTAATTAGAACGACGTATCGAAAATGCGTATCACCACATCATCACCACCGTCCACATAAGATATATTGCTACACGTAGTAGATGATACAGTGATTGGAACAAATAGTACTTCGAAATGGAATGTGGACCCTGCTTAATGTAACAGCTAGGGCGTAAATTTAAATATCATCAATGCCTCTGCAGTCAATGAGATATTGAGAAAAGCTGTACAGAAAATATTTTGTTATAAGATCACCGAATTCTTTTGAAAGAGGGACTATACATTACATACATACAATTATATGTAATTATAGGTAGTGAATCGTAAGTCTGTCACAGTTTACATAATTTAGGATTACTAAATGCCGAGAAGGGTTGTGTTACGTAAAATTATGTTATTTAGGGTAGAATCTAAAACGACGCGATGTGTTTTGCGACTTGTATTAGTGTCAAACGCCGGTCACGCGACCAACATAGCTATAACTTATATTTTAGAAAATGTATCTACACAGTTCTGTCCCACGCTTCTGGTCGACCCACTACGATAACTTGCATCAGATGCTTGTGCGACCGTGGTGAACTTAGGTAAGTGTGCGAGCAGTAGACTTGAGGGATTCTGCTGCAAGGATGTGAGGGAGACGGTGCGCAATATCCCGCACGCCGCATGAGATAGGTTCCGGAGGGGTTAGTCCTTTACGACCACCCCTCCTAGCGATGAAGCTTTAACAAGGCTCTCCGCTCTCAGGCTTTTGGATGAATTCGGATTCCCAGGCCTGGGTAGAGCGATTAGAAAGAAACCCTGGGGGTTTTTAGTCAGTAGGAGTCTAACACACCGAGGTCGCTGCCCTCACAGTGGTCTTGAAGGTCCTTTACAGGATTTTCCCCCGGGATACAAAAAAATCTATGTAAGTATAGTTGCGGTGACATTAATTATTAAAATAAAAAAAATGGCAAATTGCTACGCTGTTATACTCGTATATAGTCATACTGGGTCCTGCCATTACAGCGATGTTAAATCATGTCAGATACATTTACTACTTTCCAGGCCTATTTTTGATCATAGGATGTATTTAATTAAAAAAATCATAATTAAATGACTTTATATTCGCGACACCCAGTATATAGATGTATTTTCCATTGATATTCTTATTTGTTTATAACATTCTACTGCCGAGCCGTTCCACCATTTTCTTCATTATTCCATTCCATCGTAAACTCCTTTCAACATCATATTCATATGTACTTTCGTTGCATTTACTAAAAGTGACATTCGTTATTATGCAATACTATTGTATGTCACAACCTTGTTACCATTGACGCATGCCATAGCCGCAACTGTGAGTCTCATAGCTTGGCATCCTACAATTATATAGATAACATGGAATTAACAAATAAATAGAATGATAATGTAATACAAAATGGGTCAATTAAAGTGTATCGACATATTTTCTATTTTCGTAAGCTCATTCATGTTTATTTGTTTTTTTCTATCGTGATTGTTCTTTAACTCGGTAACGTATCTTCATACATGTACAATACGGAAGCAGAATACTATAATTAAAATAAAGAGATCTCAACGCACGTAGTTTTATTTAAGCACATGTAAAAAAGGCTTCACTTTTGGCGAGTGTAGGTGTTTCCTTTATATTTCTTAATTCTATGGTTACTGATAACCCAATACACACAATGCGATACAATTCATCTTTTCTATGCGACCTAAAATCTAGTGACTTCAATTACAGTGTATATATATCTTTTATTTCGCTGTAACACCAATGGGAAATGTCATTTAACGAACAATCCTTCGCAATTTTAGGTTGATATATGTACTTAAATGGAATTCTTCTGTCATACGCATACAAGTGATATCGTTCAAGTGGAATACTCGGTCCAAAATACTGATATTACACCGAATATCTTTTGTAGTTAAGCCCTAAAGGTCGTGACTCTACCCTATTGTGTAAGGGATCGTGTACCCAGGCGAGCCTTTTGGGACTCTTTGACCACCAATAATCTTGGACTATATCACGTTGCTGTATTCTGGTATTCACAAATCATAGGCAAACCTTGAGGCTTACATAATTGTAACGTGTTATTAGTATTTCAACGAAATAATAATTAATACTGCGCGATTTTGTCATTTAAAATATTTTTAACGGCGTATTACAAAGAAAACTTAGTGTGCTTTGTAGCAACAAATTAAATTAGGTTTAAACATTTATAAAACGCTATATAGCGTTAAACTGTACTTATTGTCTAGCTCAGAAACATTATCTAGTTTTAATAATTGTCAAAATTAAATCACAAGTGAAATCGATTAACCCGCTTCAATTAAGTAGCGTTTATACAAATCTAAACCAGATTTGTTGCATCGCTTTATATCAGTGCTATTACTAAACATTAATGCCTTTGTTCTAACACGCATTTATATAGTTTTTTGAATACAGTCAAAACAGTTTAATCGGACATCGTTGAGAATGACATACGAGTTATATTGACCAAAAACAAACGTCCCGGTAAAAAAATAGGACTTCCTATCTCGAAAACATCACCAGTTATTACGACTAAATATGAGTAATCCCTTCGATGTCATTACAACAGATTTGACTGTAACCAAAACATTGTTACATTTTGACTTATTTACCAATAATAATAACTTATTTCTGTTTAGATCAGGAAAAAACAAAAAAAACAAGTCATAATAATTTAAAGGACTCAAATAAAATCATACACAAGTTTTACATTTCTATATGGTGTGAGTTTTGACAGCCCGCGATTTTTGACAACCTGTGATATTTGTCAGACCGTCGTAAGTGACCGCCTTCGACCTGTGGCATTTGAGGATCAGCTTATATACGTCCATATACCTAGACGTCTACTGCCGTGATATAAGTGGGCACGACGTCGGATGCCCATGGATTCTCATGCTATTGTGGTCATTGTAGTTCTTGGTCTACAGTCTACATGAAAACATCAGGCATATTGCAGTAACTTTGTATAACGAATTAAAAAAAAATATATATATATTGATATATTCAATTTTGCGCTCCCTGGCTACACCTCTGCAAAGCCGTTCTTATCGAATATTTCTAAGAGGTTTTTTATAAACTCGCACACAATAGGGTCCGTCGGCATTATTTCGTTTTTACGTGTGCTTGTCTTGGTCACAAAGCCAATCGTATCCAGTACCAACAATGCTAATATTGTTAAGTATTTCTCCCTGCTTTATTATTCTGTAGGATGTAAAAATATACCAAAATATATTTATAAATATTATATTATTAAAAGACCTATTTTGGGTATTAGCCCAAAGAGGACATAGCCAGTATCCCTGCTCACCTCGAAAGAAAACATGACGATTTATTATTATTATTTCGTACACTTTACTAAATACAATTCAATATTTTTACATTTTAAAGTAAACATTTAAAATGGACCACAGTCATTTTAAAATACAAAAATAATTGGACCTACGGCAGTGAGGCCTGGGGCACAAGCCACCGGTTGTTAGGCTCAGAATGAGAAAACTCCTAACAATGCGTCCTATATCGACTTACATTGCCTTCTGGTTCCGGCCTTTAATTCAAATACCAACTGAGAGGCTCTTAAGATGGCAATCGAGGCTTTTTTTGATCATCCCATTATTATTATTACATGAAATATAAATCGGATTAAAATCGGTATTTACTTTCAGAATTTGATCCTTTGAAATTTAGTCTTGTTTTAATAACTTTATCGGCTAGTATCTGGGTTTTTTTTTAATTAGCTGTTAATATTTACCTTTACGATAATTGATTTTTCAATCATCTAACGACACCTTTTTAGTTTTTACCAAAATCGGTCCTTAAATACATTTCAGTGTTTTTCACTACACCTTATTGTATATAATATGAGATTTGTCTAAGACAGGAACATTTGGAAAATTTGCCTGTATGTGTTTTTCTTTATAATACAATGAAGTAATTAAAAAAAAAATCAATTAATATTTCTGGTGTGGGCGTTATTTAAGCTTTAAAAGGAATCCATTTATAAAACAAAGCGAATATGAAGCGGAATTTAGAGTAGGAAAATTGCCTCGAAATTCGAGATCCGGATTTTTATTCCAAATGATCCTTAATATGAAGAATATGAATTTATTATGGGCTGGGACAAAGCTGGGCCGTTTTGAATAATTTACGAGAAATTGGTGCCTACCTACCTACTCAGCCTGAAATAAATGTAAATAACGCCAAAACAAATATATTTTACGTAATTGTTTTGAAAAAAATTAAAAATACATTATACGTGCAACAGATTATATTGTCCTGGTATATCCCTTTGTGGTTAGTAGAGATAAATGAAATATTGGTATCTTTATGTACTTTATACGTATAACTCTTTCGCAACGTGTCCACTAGTGTGACTAATTGCTGATCTCTAAGGCTGAGATTTATAGACGTTATTTCGAATTAACTTATTTTTTATTAGTTTTTATTGTTTTGTGACCTTTCGCTTGAATTTTTGGGGGGGAATTCTGTTGGTCTATATATCTTTTTTGTGTATTTTTAATGTATATTTATGTATTTTTCTCTGAAATTATGAAAACTTAAAATAAAATATAAATTTAGTTTGTAAGATATATATATATATATATATATATATATATATATATATATATATATATACATATATATAGCTCGTAGATTATATTAACCCTAAGTTTAGTTTGTTTTTTGTTAAGTTCTTTCTAGTTGTAAGATATTACTAATCTTAGTGTTAAGAATAAAATGTAACTTCTACTGAATAAATGGCATATCACACCCTTTTCTACACTGGCTCGACATTGTGATACATTGCACCTGATGGTAAGTACAGTGTAGTCCAAAAACGAAACAACCAAATGATGAAAATCCATTGATAGTCTCCGTCGTCATGTCGGCCCACATTAACACGACTGAAAGTCTCTAGATATATGAGTAACTGGATATACACAAGCTGATCCCGAAACGCGACAGACCAAAGCGAGTCACTATGTCATTCTTTACACTTGTGTACTGTGGTCATGACTCAGTTTGAGCAAACGGCATACCACCAACTCAAAACCTTTGCAACGGATGGATGAATGCGAGACGTGTACAAGAAGTTTAAGAGTGTGTGATGATGCGAAATAGAAGAGGGAACGTAACGACCCGACTGTCTCTGCAGTGTTGCCACTGCCGACCACCGACTCCCTGCAATGAAATCGTATTTTTAGGATCTATGATAATATGTTAGTCAATGAGGACAAGTAATATTATATATGTACATATATAGATGTCTTTGCGTATTGAAATGAAATGAAATGAAATCAATCCCTATTTTGGTATCGTGCATTCCTATGCATGCTATGATGGTCCTCCGTCAGGGCCTCTGTGAGGGCAGCAACCCCGGTGTGTCAGACTCTTGCTGACTAAAAACCTCCGGGTCCATCAAGGCACTTCCCTGAGCCTGGGAAACCAAATTCATCCAGATGCCTGGGGAGCGAAAAGCCTTGTTGAGGCTACCTCTCTGGTAGGGGTAAGAGTAAAGAGCCCATCCCTCCAAAACCTCTCTATCAGGCGGCGCGCCGGACAATGCGCATCGCCTCCCTCTCATCCGGGCAGTAGACTCCTTCATTCAATATCTTCAATCACATATAATATCATTAACCCAGGTTATGAATTAACAAACTTATTATTTTAATTAAAAGTTAGTACACATTACTATACACATAATTATTTGTTATTGTTGTTACATAATTATGTTGTATCAAGATAAGAATTTTATATCCTTCTTGCGAAAAAGACGTTATAAAACATATATTTATAAAAACAATCAACATAATTGTCTTATTCTTTGTTATATTATTATAATTATGTCTTCTCAAGACATTAATAAGTTAAATGTTAAAACACTCGACTTCTCACAATTCTATCTAAATATTGACTTAAAAGACTTAATATTTCGCGACATAAAACAAGTCACCTGCTAAGTTACGTTTCGTGAAATATAAAAATGGGAAATTTGAAAGACAGCCGACTTGCGGTTTCAATTTCAGCGGATTTTAGCAAGATGACATGACTCAGGCGGATGTCAATGACATGACATGACGTTTACGTATAGCATGCTGCTTTATAAAGGTATATTCACAAGAGTTACATTGAAAATTCGCTCGTTATAGGGCTGCCAAGTTGGCACTAGGGATGTGGAACCAATTAAAAAAAATATATCGCCCTGCTACCTTGCAAGTTAATCTCCACGAACTTATGAACCCTGTTCCAATCGGAAGAGCAACAAGGCAAGGGGATACAATATCACCCAATCTATTTAATGTATTTCTAAAGAATATATTTATGCTTCGCGACTGGTCTCAAATTAGCAAAATATTAATGGCCATAATCTGTCGCCTCTGCGTTTTACTGATGACATAATCCTCTATGCAAATAAGATAGGAGATTTACAATCCATGATTCACGAACTTTATTTATTTCAATCAAAGTTAGTCTAAAAATGAACGTTGCAAAAATAAAATTAATGTCCTATGATGACAGCAATTACCATATCTTAATCCATGGCCTGCGAACGGACAAAGTAGGAAAATAGGTACACCTGGAATAGATCTTGAGCCCAGATAAGAGCGGCAAAGATGGAGCAATCAAACATCGCATCCAGCTTGGACGGGGCTTTGACAATCTGCCCGACGTACTCAAATCGAAACGGGTGCCTATGAACTTAAAGTTTCGCATGTTCGAACAATGCGTTCTCCTGGTCATGACATATAGGGCCAAAATTTGGAAGCTCACTAATTAGACGATCCACCGCGTGCAAGTCTCTCAGGAATCCATGAAGCGAGCTGTGTTGGGCATCTTCCTTTGCGACCGAGTGTGAAATACTAAGATTTGCTTGTCTGACTGATATAGCTGAAATATGTTGTAGATTCGATAATAGTTGCGTAAGAAAACGTTCTAGTGGAGGCCACGAACTGCTTGTAGGTATGTGTGGAGACAGTCTTCCAGATAAACCGATGATCTGGTATTAATGAATGGAAAAGGATGCAGGATCCCTTCACTCAATTCTGGGCAGCTGAACGTTGAAGAAGAAGATGAGACATTGAAAAATATCGGCTCAGAGCGCAGAGCGAGTCGAACACAAATCTGAGGGTTCTGTACAAACTTGTGCTTATTAAGTTTATAATTTCATTTTTTTCATATTGTTACTACAAACTTATTTTTAACCGATTTTACTGTGATTATGTATGGTTGTGTAATTTTATTATATGTGCTAATTTTCTTTTTTTTATTTGTCAGTTAACATAGAAAATCTTTAAAACATTTATCCTCATTTGATACTGTGCAAAATAAGTATTTAAGTATGTTTCTTCCCCAACACTGAAAGCGCAATATTAAAAATAATATACCGCCCGTCGAGTGTCGATTACCCAATTTTCAGTAAAACGGAGATTTTTCTCTCTCGTCGTAATGACGCTAACAGAGTGTGCGCCGGAGAACTGTGCTGGCCGACTTTATTGCATCTTTTAGACAAAATGATGATAATTTCACTTAGAAGTGCGTAGTGCTACCAACTTCAATGTTTTACCCTAAATTTGGGAGCTTATAATATGGACAGCGGTGTTTTTAGTGATTGTTTTATGAGTTTAAAATGTATTAACGTAATACCAAAAATTAATAAGCAGCAAAATGCAGCTTAGATTATTGTTAAGCATAGATATCTTTTAATATGCCTCCTTTTTTTCATCTCTCCTCATGCAACTATTGTCCCAGCCGTCTCTACCTTTTGTAAACCGTCGCTTCAGCTTGCCGATAGCTATTCACATTTTACAGGCCTTAGCGTATTCAGTCTTGACAACATCACGAAGTCGATTTTTTGCTTGTAGGGGGATTTTCCGAATTGGGTCATGACCACAGTACACAAGTGTAAAGACCGTCATAGTGACTCGCTTTGACCTGTCGCGTTTCGGGATCAGATTGTGTATAGTCAGTAATTCATATACCTAGAGACCTTTAGTCGTGGTAATTCGTGATAACTTGAAGATCATTCATAAAATTATTGATAAGGAAAGCTTATAATTGTCTCAATTACTATTTGGAAGATACACGATACGTGACTATAATATGTGAATTACTTGCAGAGCATTCATTTAATTTTTATTGAATTTGGGGAGCAAATTTTTGAAAATATCGGGTTACCAGAGTCTCTAGCCGGCTTTTCTCGGTAGAGTCTACTTTCCAAACCAGTTGTAGATTTATTTTAATTAAGATTTAAAAGTACTTATATTACTATAATAATTTTGAATTTGACTTTATTTTACAACGAATTTTAAGTCCCTATCAATGGATATTCAACTCTCGCGCTATAATTTCAACTAAACAATTATTGTTATCTTTACGCTAATCTAAGCACGCATGAATGTTAGACAATGGAGACATTAGTTCAAAACTTTTGTTTTATTTAAAACTTTTACATTATTTTGTACTATTTGTTTTTGGTAACCTTTATACCAATGTTTGCCTGGAACAAAACAGTTTTAGTGATAAGGCTGTTAATGAAAAGGTTGGCTTATAAAAACAAACCCTTTTATTATATTTAAATATGAGTTTTTTCTTGGGTAAAATATTTTATATGTATTTTAGTATATTGGCATGACTTGAACAAAGTCACTAATGTATCTCTACTCACCTCTAGAGGGATATAGCGTGACAATATGCAACTTCTACTACTATGACTTGTTTACTGTAAATTTTTCGTGTTTTGCAAAACAATTATATAAAATATGTATGGATTTTTTTCTTTCTCGTGCAATAACAATGGCGTAGAAGAAAAGGAAAAATAATTATAACACACGAAACATTTGCCGTAAACAAGTTATATGAGCCTTTAAGAGTAAAATTGCACTATGCAACGACGAAACGACCTGATTAAATTACACAGCCCGACACGATTTTAAATGAAATCGTAAGACATACCGCAATATGCAGCGGATGAATTGCACGCCTCAATTCACACCTGATTACCTTGTACTTTGGTCACCCCGAGTTCCATCATATGATACTACTATTTTCTAGTGTGATCTTACTCTAGGCTGGGTACTCATAGGTGAACTATACATTTACGAGTTTCATACTCCGACATTTAATTTTATGCACCAAATAATAGCCTAGGTATTGCTAGTTATTTGCAATTCAAGTATAGTGAGATAATAAAATGAATAAAACACAATATGATAATGAACAAATTTAATTAACGAATTATTATATTATACCTATAGTATAATGGTGAATAATATTATATTGTTTTAACTTAATGGAAAATAAACCAAGAAATATATGAAACACAAGTACCAAAATAAAATACTATTTACACAAGAAGTATAATTAACAGTATTAAAAAAATTTATTAAACTGCAACAAAAACAACGGAAATATAGAGTTAAGTGAGTTGAGACAGCAATTATGAATTCTTAAGACAAATTAAATGAGACAGTTCAAGGTTATTGAACATTCACACTGCATTATTTACACGCAGTTTCATAATGTTACAAAAACTTCATCTCTGATTTCCATTCGTCGCCATTTAATCTTCCATTAGGATCCGAATATTGTCAAACCGTAAAAGCTATAGTACCATTTTATGAAACACTAGCAAAGGCCCGCAGCTTCGCTCGCGTTAAGAAGTATTATTATTAATTAGGTATAGTTAATGCGGCTTTACTTTTGTTTAGCGTGTGTAAAAAAATAGGGGCTACAAAACTTCTTTGTACAGAATATTCTTAACTAATCTGTCAATCTGTGTAATCATTATTTCATCCCCCATTTTATCCCGTAGAGGGTAAAATTTATCCCCTTGGGGGTAGAATTGATCAAAATCCTTTCTTAGCGGATGCCTACATTATAACATCTACCTGCATGCCAAATTTCAGCCCGATCCGTCCAGTGGTTTGGGCTGTGCGTTGATAGATCAGTTAGTCACCTTTGAGTTATATATATTTAGATGTAGTGCAAGTCTGAATTATGTCGTGTGAGTGCCTGTGTGTGCTGCGTGTGTTTATTGTGTGTGTGTATTGCTTTGTAATAATTGTAATGAACTCCTATGTGCATAGTTTTATGAATTAGGATTAAAAGCCGTGCAAAATTTGCATTTTACATTTTTTGAATATTGCTATTCAAACTGGATTCAAGTTTTTATGCTTATATTTTTTCGAATTCAGTGCATAGCCGCTCTAATGTGTAATGATTATAGTGACAGCGTTACATCTCGCTACTGAATTCACAGCTATAAAAATGCGGGTAATTATACAAAATTATTATTATACATTTTCTAATCGACATTCAACGTTCTAAAACTCCCCGACAATCCCAGATATTCGTCATAAGCTTTGCCGTCGCCACGTTGTGACTCGTCAATTCGCGCCGTTCGTAACCATTTCATATATTTCAAAGTTTCCTCTTGGTTAAAAACATCAATGAAGTCCTCTGTGAAAAAATCAAAGAAATGATAAGAAACCCCTTATTTTTAAATTTCATATAAGTACCTATGTTCCCAAGTATAGAAGGCGATCGCTTAAAACCACTGTGCTACGCCAATAGAGTCGCCACTAAGGGGCTTGGTTTAAATTAATAACTATGTTCGTAAATATCACTTACGTTGAAGCTCAGCCATAGATTTTTCTGTGCCACCAAATTCAATAGGCAAAATATCCTTTGATACGATTTGATGAAACTCATTAAAATTTTTGTGAACATATAACCTTTCGGCTAATTTCTTAGGAAAGAAAGCTTTTATTGTTTTAATTAATACTTGCACAGCGCTTGATTCAGTTATATAATGTACGCCCTTGATTCTTAAGCCGTATCCATCCTGCAACAAATTATTTAATTTAGTGAAATAAACATACAGGCAACCACACGTATGCAGATAAGTGTCTACCTATACACCCGCATGCACAAACTAAAGGCGTGTAAAGTCAGAAAAGCTTGCAAATACGCCCGTTTAAATTAAGTAATATTGAATTTCATAATATATATTTATTTATTTTTTTTTTACACTGGCTCGACATAGTGACTACAGAGTACCTGATGGTAAGTACAGTGTAGTCCAAAAACGAAAGCGACTATCAAAGGATGAAAATCCATTGATAGTCTACATCGTCATGTCGGCCCACATATACCACGACTGAAGGTCTCTAGGTATATGAGCTTCTGGATATGCACAAGCTGATCCCGAAACGCGACAAGCCGAAACTGGTCACTATGACGGGCTTTACACCCATGCACTGTGGTCGCGATCCAGACGCGCACCGACGCCCTACCACCTCGCTGCTGCTCGTTTAGCACCACCCAGGAGTAACGTGTAGGGAAACTAGGGTAAAGGCTACGGACGCGAGCAGCTTCGACTCCCAAAACATATATACATATATGTATATGCAAGCCTAAAGACATGCACAAATACAATCCATTCATAAATTTATTGAATTTTCGGTCTACTGATTTTTCTTTGGTTGGACCTGACGGGCTGATTGTTGGCTTGGATGCTTTTACAAATTTCAGAGGAAGATCTGAGAACACAGTGTATAACGGATATAAAGAATTTCCACGACACACGCATTGTATTCGACACAGCGTCTGATGGTGCATACAAAAGAAATTAAAGACTTCGCCCCGCACCTTTACATATGTTAGTAAATACCAACTATTTTCTTCAGAAAACAATAAAAGAGTATAATAACTTGAAGTCAGTTTACTAGATCCCGCTAGTGTACGATAGATAGTACTAACGGATATGACAAAGTTTTTTTTTAATTTATCCAATTAATCATGATAAAAAATATTGACGAATTTAAGTAAATAAATAAGTAAATTAAAAATAGGTAAATATGTATTACAATTATCTTTCCAAATTGGCTTAGGAATTTCAGCGTAATAGTAAAACACGAATATTAATTTCATTTTTTTAGAAGTGTAGATATCGAGGAGTGAAAGATTAATTGGTTTAAGCGCCATTTTTTGGTGATATAGTAATATATATATTTACGGAATCAGAAATAGCCTTTCACTCCTCGATATGATATTTGTAGACAGAAATGTATTAAAGATACCTACATATATAACAGAAATAAAGATAAACTTACAAGCATTATCGTGAATATTTGTTTCATTTCCAGTGGATTTAGATTAAGGACAATATCTAATGGGTTTATCTTGGTGAAATCGTAAACACCTATAATTCCATTAGAATAATCATCCATCACCAATAAGTCCATAATCTGTAAAATTAAATGATTTTAGCATAAAACATGTTTTTCACACAGTCGTTTTACAAATAAACACATAAAAAAAGTCTAGGCAGCATATAATTTTTTTTTTGTAAATTAATTATTTCAATCAATTATTTTTTCTTATCAATGATCGATAGGCATGTAACCTTTTTAGTTCCAGATTACTTACTGGCTGGTTGTAAAGAAAACTTTTAAGATGTAGTACAAGCGTGCAGGACAGTTTCAACAAATTGAACGTATTAGTTCGCCACACGCTTCTCATGAACAACAGTTGCCATTTAGAAAGGTTGCCGTGTTGTGCTCTGTAATTATTTTTATCATCGTGTTGTTTGTTGTTAAATCGTGTAGAAATTTCAGAAGGAATGGAAAAATGTCCTTGCACTCATAAGCAGTGCAATATGTTTGCATTTCATTGAAAAAACATATTAATTGTAATATATTGTTGTATTGTTATTATCATTGTAATTTTCAATTATATAAAAATAATTTTAACTGTTAATATTGTTAGTTTTTCACAGTTTAAAACTCCCCAATTTTAGGAATTTCCCCAATTTTTTATTTAACCTGTGAATTATTATGAAAATATTTATTTTTATTATCTTTTACTGGCATCAAGTAATAGCTGTCATCAATCATTACGTTGATAAAAAAGATACCTAATATTTGTGTAAACTTTTTGGTATGCGCTATTTGCTATTAGCCCGCTCAAAATACAAGGCTATGGTAACCGCATAGAGTAGAAAATTCAGTTTTTTCTTAAAACCTAATTAATTAAATAACTATAATTGTTTTATTCCTTGAAATAATACATAAAATAGTTACATGGTTGTTCGGAATAACATTACACCTATATTGCGACATCTACATGATATATAATTCTTAGGTGGTGTCTGGGTAGTAGTTGTACCAGAGACAGGCAAAATGTAATGTGATTAATGATTAACGATTGCAAAATAAAGTCATTTTAATTTTGTCGCTCTGTAATCATGATTAAATCCCTTGAAAGCTCGAAGGGGTCAGAAATGTGTATGCAATTGGGGCTTCCGTAGTGTTCAAAATATAGATAAGGAAAATACAGTCATATTAATGATGAAAAACGCAAAATATGATGGTAGTATCCTCATCCTGAGTATTGATTCAATATTATGGAAAATATATAAAATCATCTGTACCATAGAACGGTTTACAATTATTTCACGTATATTAATTACATAAATAGTTTTTAATTCAAGACAAATCGAGCGCTACCATAACATACTATTTGAAAGAAGTTTAGCATTATTCCGTATTGGAATATATAATTAATTTAAGGGTGAATGTGGTAACTCTATTTTTTGTAGCGCCATCTACCACAATGCATCTAGTAGGCTGTGAAACGTGCAAATTTTGGAAAAAGAAATTTCATTTCTTCGAATTTAAATGTTTACTTTCATACATACATCCAAGAAGTTCAGCCTTACAGCGCCTCAAGAATTACGGCATGGGCAGGTATTATGGAGATCAGAAGAATTTATCTTGTAAACAATTGGCGAATATTCATTAGATTAAAATTAATGGCTGCAGCAACTTTACGCTGTGAAGGTCTTACTTCGAGCATACTCACAGCATGCAACATTTCTTCTTTGCTCAAATGGTGACGCCACATTATACTAAGAACGGAAATCTTTTTTCTTAAATTGTTTTTTGTAATCTGAGGAAATCTTATGTGGATCCTCAGGGCTCCGTGTGGGCAGCGCTCCGGTATGCCAGACTCTTTCTGACGAAAATCCCCGGGGTGTCCCTCCATTCGCTTAATGCGACGAGCCAATAGAATACAGTTTACTTACCATTATAAAAAAACCGTAGCAATCCATAAATCGTGCGTTTTGCAGATATGCACCGGTCTCGATCTTTGTCAAAAATACTCGGTAGTGGTCTTTAGTCAATCTTGGCAATGGAGCAATACTCACCCTGTTTAACGTAATATCATATAAAAATATTAAATACCGAAAATCGGTAAAAAAACGCTGATTCCAAAAAAAAATATATTACTATATCACCAAAAAATGTCGCTTAAACCAAATAGCCTTTCACCCGACGATATTTAAAGTATTTCCCTGGGTATAATTAATGATATCACTTGACATGTATTACAGACATACATACAGTTTTTAACCCCCAACGCAGAGGGGTGTTGTATATTTAAGACATGTTTCCATGTGTTTGTGGCTCTCTGTACTTGTATACCTGTCTATGGAATTATAGCTTTTAAACAGATAAACTAATTTTGATTTAACTTAACCGAGAGTATTCTTAAGTATGATTTAAAAAAATATCAGCTGTTTGAAGACTATCAGTTCTTTTTTAATTATTTAAGGA
The DNA here is from genome assembly GCA_036320925.1 of Automeris io. Lineage (NCBI taxonomy): Eukaryota > Metazoa > Arthropoda > Insecta > Lepidoptera > Saturniidae > Automeris > Automeris io. Next base: position 535,819 of record JAUDJH010000030.1, on the reverse strand, counting down.
ATGCGACCACCTTTTATTGGCCTGATTGATACAAAATTTAATATTCTATGACTTAAATTATATTATAATAGCATGCTAACCGTGACCAGATGCTGCAGCATCCTCTGCAATATGACGGACACTCAACTTTTCACTAACTTACAGCAAAAATATTGTGGTGAAACTCATTAAAGTGGTCTTAATAAATAAGTCACAAGTAGATATTAAAGTACAAATAAGTCTCCGCTGTTATTTGTAAAAAAATATATTTATTGTGAAAGAACTGCAATTTAAATTTAATGGAAGTATTGCCATAACTAGTAACTTTTTTCCCACCTTTCGGGCAGCGTTGAGATTCAGCGATCAGGCACGTCTGAACAATTCTTCATCTTTTGAGGCTATTGACAAATCAACTCAATTTTTGGTATCTTTATATGATGTGAACCGCTGCTCCGACATAGCATGTGCCATTAACCGGAACAGATGATAGTCGGACGACGCAATGTCTGGTGAATACGGCGCGTGGGGTTGACTACCCAGTCAAGTGTTTTAAACTGTTTTTTACCGGAACCGCTACAGAAGAATCATTTTGTCGTGTTTGGAGTAGTATTGAGAACGTTTTTCCGTCAGAGCACTGCTCAATCTCATCAATTGTGTGCAGAAGAGAGTTCCAGTGATTGCTTCTCTTGGAATTAGCAACTCCTAATATACCACACCCAGCTAATGCTACCAAATACACATCATGATTTTTTTTTTCTATGAATATTTGGTTTTGCTGTGAATGTTGTCGCTTGCCCATGATTTTTTTCTTTTTGGATTATCATAATACTTCTACTTCTCATCATCAGTGACGGTTCGATGTAAAAAACTTTTTTATTCCTAGCTAGTTGCATTTCACTCATACATAATCAGCGGTCAACATCTCTCGGGTTTAATTCGTATGGAACCCAATTACCTTGTTGTAAACGATGTGCGACTGCTTGCTAGTGAGTACAAGTTTCTTTAATGTTTGAGACTAGTTTTCCTCCAACTCTGCATCCTCGTAAATTTTTGGTCTTTCATTGCGATCTTTGTCTTCTACATCAAAATCACCGTTTTTAAACATTTGAAACCACTCACGACATCTTCAATCACTCAGGGCGGACTCATTATATGCTTCTACGAGCAATCGATATGCCTCAGTTGCAGATTTTTTTAATTTAAGAAGTAAATTAAAAGTAAATGACGCTCATGGCCTAAATTTTTGGATTAAAAAAAATGCTAATACGAAGTTTATAATATGACAAGATTATATTATTCCTAAACGACCAACCTAATTTTGAAGCCGGTTATCATCTGCAAATTCTAACGTAAGCCTCGGGTCTTGGGATCTTTCTCAAAACAGCGGAAACTTGTTTATACTTCAAATAAATAAAACAAAGTCAGTGAGGTAAGCCTTTTAAATTTTTAATACATTTCAATGAATAAATAATTTAATAAAATAGCAACCAATAATTCTCATGAAAGTGATCTATGAGCGCATAAATTGTTCTACCGACATTTTCACTCTCGCTTAGCCCTAATCTATGGGCAAAGCTAACCACTTTCCCTCAAGTAGAATGGCAACCTGAAGGCCAATTTTCATAATTTAAAATCGATTTATTTAAAGTTGAGATATATTTTTAGTATAACTAATATAGCTATTGGTATTCTCGGAACCCGAAAAACAACATAAAATATAATTATACAAGGTGTCTCAAAAGTAAGTTCACATTTGCTTATCTTATTACGCGAAAGCAACTATTCTGAGGGGCGCGGGGGGTATGTCAGTCGGTAGTCTGGCTCTTGGGAATTTAGTCGCTATGGAGCGTTTCTCTGGTGCGGACCGTGCGTTGTGCGTACGTGAGTTTTACAAAAACGGTAATTCGGCGACTGTAGCGCGTAGAAAATTCTCCAGTATTCGACATATTCGTCACTTAAATGATGCGCCTAGCACTCGACTCATTGCAAAATGGGTTGAGAAGTTTGAAGAGACTGGGTCAACTCTGGAGAAACCAAAATCTGGGCGGCCAAGAACATCAAGAACAGCCGAAAACGTGGACAGTGTTACTCAGTCTATTCGAGATGATCCAAACCTCTCGATTCGGAAGCGTGCTGTTGCTTTAAATGTGCACAGATCTTCATTATGCCGCATTTTACACAAAGATTTAAAGCTGCACCCGTACAAAATTCAGTTAGTGCAAGAACTGAAGCCTCAAGATGCTGGTCAGAGGCTTGCCTTTGTAAATCAGATGATTGAGCGCTTTCCAACGTTCACCAACATCTTGTTTTCCGATGAAGCCTATTTTCACCTGAATGGGCATGTAAACAAGCAAAATTGTCGTTACTGGAGTGCAACCAACCCAAAACAAAAACATCAGAAACCGCTACATTCACCCAAAGTCACCGCATGGGCAGCGATGTCGGCGCGAGGAATTATCGGCCCTTACTTTTTTGAAGATGGAAGGGGACGCACACTCACAGTGAATTCAGAGCGTTATGTGGAGATGTTAGACGAGTTTTTCGTACCCCAACTGCAAAACTTTCCTGGTTACAACCAAAGAACATGGTTCCAGCAGGATGGAGCAACTTCACACACGTCCAACAGATCTCTGCCTCGAGTTCGAGAAATTTTTCCGAACAAATTAATCTCCAGGCGAGGTGACATAAATTGGCCTCCACGGAGTCCCGATTTAACGCCTATGGATTTTTTCCTGTGGGGTTATGTCAAATCAAAAGTTTACGGTAATAAACCGACTTCCCTGGCACAATTAAAAGAAAATATCCGTCATGAAATGGCAGCCATCACGGAGACTACCTGCCGAGCTGTCATAGGCAATTTTAGTGCCCGACTAAATGAATGAAATGAGAGCGCAACGGTTTACATTTGGACGATGTTATTTTTAAAAAATAAATTCCCAAACAGTGTACTTCAATATAAAATAAACATTTTTTCAATAAAGCTAAGACTTTTCTTTTAAAAAAAGATTTAAATGTGAACTTTCTTTTGAGACACCTTGTATTTAGATTATAGTTAAATTTGTACTAAACAACATTTTAAACATAGCATTTAAACAAATATCTTATTCGCATCATTATTGGTATTAACTGTGACTGTTACTTGTTCTATTATGCAAATAAATAAGTATATTTACCATTTCAATAAATCTTTAACACGATCATCTACTTCATAGTAATTAAATAACTGCGGTAATAAAGTTCTTAATGTACATAATCTGTCCAATTTTGATTTCGTCTTCTCGACAGAGCCTTTATTGTTTATTAAGTTCTTCTCTAAATATTTTCTTGCTAAAAAAAAAAACAACTGAAGTGTGGGGTTTTTAGTTTTGGTTGTATTTTTACACAGACAATTCAGATAATCAACGGTGATTGCTTCAATCACCGGAGCATTCTTAAACTGCACTAAGGCTGAGATTTATAGACCCTACTTTAACTTTGCTTTAACTTTAATCGAACATTACAAATTACATTATTGATTTAATGTCAAAGTATGTGGTAAGTTAGCGAAGTCAGCAACTTGGACTTGGTTTTGCGAAAACGCTATATTCAAGTTATGTAGCTAAGAGTGACTTGCATTAGGAAATTAAATCTAGTTTAATCTTATATAGAACACGATTTAGCTTTAAGCTGTACTTATTGTTTTGCACGGAAAAAAATCAATTATTTTGGCAACTCGGGGAGAAACCGGTATGAGATCGCTGTGAGTAAATCATCATTGCGATTGAATTAAATTTGTTAGTACAAGCCGCCCTAAGAAACTCTTACTTTTGCCGGGTCATTGAGCATTGGTATGGTCTTCCGGTGAACGTTTTCCCATCGTTTTATATTAATTTATTTAATATAGCAGCGATATATGCCCGAAATAATTTTAAAAACATATACATGGGTTCAAAGACAGCGCAAACAAAAACAAATCAACAAGATTTTAAAAATACAATCGCACAAAATCGCATAAAAAAGGACCGCACAAAAACAGGTCTTACTGTACGAGTATTCGTTTTGAGCAACCTTTTGACAAATATTCTCCTAATAGGGAAAAGAGGTAACACTCTGTGAACAAGCAAATTTATATTATTGATAAGGTCTGGAACAAAAATGATAGCATTTACGATTTTGTAGAGAAAAATGAGATCGAACAATTTCCTTCTATCTTCAAGTGGTGTCAGTTTAAAGTGTGTAAGTTATATATTGGGGTCTTTAAACAAAGCGTGAAGATACATTTGTAGAGGTGAACCAAAGATATAATATGTTAGTGAGGCGGGAATGCTTAGTGCAACTGTCTATAGGTACTGCGTTGTTTGATATTCCTAGTCGTTTTTCTATCTGCACCATGATTACCACCAGGCACTATACCGAGTCAAAATGAACAACGTAATTTCCTTTTATATATTAAGTTTTTGGTCAAAAAGATCTTAATTTCGAAGTAAAGTCAAAATAACATCTTTAAATCTCAGCTCTAGATCTTCTGATCCGGTCTATAAATAATAATAATAGTATATCGTCACGCTGTATCTCTTTCGGAGTGAGCAGAGATATATTAGTGCTTGTATCAATTTTGCGCTTATATTACGTGCCCAATGTGACCAGTAGCCCAACTGACCGCCGTTCTCAGGGCACTTAGACATGACATTTTTGTTAGATATCATGCAGGTTTCCTCACGATATTTTCATCCACCGGTAAGTATGTGGTGGCTAAATCTGTACATATCTTGGAAAAATCAAGAGGTATGTGCCGGGATTTGAACCTACGACCGTTCGTGTTGTCGCATATGAATACTGTTCCGTTGTCCACTAGGGTACCGCAACTTCTAGAGCGTGCCGTGTGCGATGTGTGCCCGCACACCGCTCTAGTGATAATTCATGGGGATGAGGGGAGGGTGGCATCTTACACCGCATAACATGATGACATTTTAATAAATACTAATTATTAAAATGTCAACTTTTAATTGACTGGATTATTTTATTTTAATGTAATAGGATTAACGTAATGTATTGCCTAACAATAAATACGATAAAAATTAAAGTTAAAAAATTAGATTGAACTCACGAAATTCTTTCACCAAGAAATGCTTTTGCTTGCTAATCCAGTCTTGCAGTATAGAAATGGCTTCATCCATTCTTTTCGTATCGTCTAAGTTATACAAACTTCTCACATAAGACACAGTATTTGGGTGTAGTTGAAATAAATTCCCATGCTGACGTTGTTCCATTTTTTTATTAGTACACTTTACTAAATTAAATTATTTTCCTGCTTCAAATTTATTTTAATAATCACGTAGGACCAAGTCGAATGTTCACTAAAGTGTGGCAAACTGTTGCTCCATGATTTATAAAACACGTTTATTTAACCTTCTGATACAATTATCTGACTCGACAAAAAATAAATAAATATGTAATTGTTCCAAAAATGCACTTACGAATTTAAACTATTTAGTTTTAAAGATATATACATTACCGTTTGTAACTAATAGTGTATCTCTGCTCATCCCAAACGTGATATAGGTTTTATTCCGATGAATTTTGACTCTGCTTTCAACGTCTGCAAAGTTCCGTAAATGCGAATATGAATGGTTTTCTCCGCTGTTCACGGTCTTTCCGACTATTCCGTCACTATAGCTGAGATTTAAAGACGCTATTTCGCCTTTACTTACTAAAGATCTCAAAAAATGTATTTTTTTATCAAATAATGTAACAGGTTAATCTATAATCCATAGTTATATATCAGTTAATATAGTCAACTAGGGTCATCATTTTAATTACCGACAGTCTTGAGCTAGATCTCAATCTCACCTGATACAAAGTAATCATGAGGCCGATGATGGAGTGCGCTCACCCAACAAATACCGACTCACTCGTCATTTCAAGGTTTCCATATCGAAATATTTACAATAACAGACATAAGAAACGAATTCAACTACTTGGCGATTCGCAAAAAAATGAGGAGGTGCGGCAGAAGGAATGTCAACCACATAGGGATGTAAACCTGCAAGGTACTTTATTTTATTAGTAGTTATTTAAAATAAAACATTATTTCCCAAAAAAATTACAACACAACTCAATCAATACAATTTTATTCATTATCAATATTTCCCGTGTTACAGTGCTTATGGATCTGGTGAGCAGAAGCGTATTTCCAATAGAATCATAAAAAGCACTTCTCTTGTTATACTAGTACCTTTACTACATAACTTTACAGTACATTACATAAAGTCAATTATACATGATATAGAAAATAAAATGAAAAACTACAGTGCCAGTTACGGAGTTACACTTGCATATTTCATTTTGTTAATGTGTTTTAGGTAGCTCTACAGTATGCGAGTGGACGAAGGACTGTTGTATGAGTGTGTGCGTGTATGTGTGTTTATGTTTGCGCGCGTTTATAACAGTGAAAAAAGTGAGTTCAAAAGCAGATTCCTATTCTGGTAATTGTCACAATTTAAGTCAATATATTTATTAAATGCCCAAATATAACAAAATAATGCTTCTATATGATGTACGCCACTGCAGATGAGTTGTCATCTCGTTAGTAAAAGATTATTATTGGTAATCGGATGAAGGTTATAAAAAAAAACTTTAAAAAGTAAAATAGTCAAATAGCATTAAAATTATTTTAATTGCTAAACAACTTCTGTTTTTTTAACATTTTTAAAAATAATTTATTACTAAAAGAAAACCTAATGCATGTTGTAACACCATGCTAATTCTTTGCCTAAACCCACCCTACTCTAAGCTTTCTGGGGTAGGCAGTAACAATAAGTTTTACACCTCCTCGAGATTAATTCTTTTTTCCTCACTACATGGGTGTAAAGCCCGTCGTAGTGACCAGTTTCGGCTTGTCGCGTTTCGGGATCAGCTTGTGTATATCCAGTAACTCATATACCTAGAGACCTTCAGTCGTGGTATATGTGGGCCGACATGACGATGTAGACTATCAATGGATTTTCATCCTTTGATAGTCGCTTTCGTTTTTGGACTACACTGTGCTTACCATCAGGTACTCTGTAGTCACTATGTCGACCCAGTGTAAAAAAAAAATTGAGTAGTACAGAATTGAAATTAGATATTTCCAACTAATTTATTTTCTCATTTCAAATTACTTATCGTAATTTATGATTCAAATCTTTATCAAAAAAATATTAACGGTCGTTGGAGTAAGCGGGTTCTTGAGTATAGACCGGGGATCAGCAGAGTTAGCGCGGGACGCCTCCCGGCACGGTAGAGCGTCAACCTGCGAAAGGAGGCCGGAAAGGATTCAATGAGAAGCGCCGAAGACTGAACTCAATGGCTCCTGTAAGGAGAGGCCAATGCCCACTGGTGTACTAAGATGGGCGGCTGCTGATACTGCTCTGCATGGATTGATATGTAAAGGTGTTGAATGTAGGCCGCACGGTCGCGTGTTTGGGACACCACCTGCACGCAAGCCTATATCACCTGTACATACTAATACATACAGATTGATATATCGTGACCTGCGTCTGAACTGTCGAGTCGCGATGCCTGAATCTGATGTTTACCTTTAATATGCAAAACAAAAAATCATTCAAATGTCATTCACAGCTTTCTTGATTTTTAAGGTCCATTTTCCTTGATCTACGACTTGTCTAAAATCATATTAAACATTATTTTTGACAGGCCTTCTTTTAGAGTTTTATCTAGAAAAAAAAATTAAGTAAAACAATAATGTAACTTTAACGGACAATTACGCCCAATAACCTAGCCCCAAAGGAAGTGAACGCTTGTACTATGCGCACGAAACGAAGATATGATGATGTTCTAGCCGGTTTCGGCCACGGCGACTGTTTCAACACCGGTTAAGAAATTCGAGGTCCAGTTTTCAGAAACAGTCAATTGCGCAGGAGATATTTAAGTGCATAACTGGACGCGCAGCCAGAAAAGCACTCTCTCGTCCGAGCTCCCTCAGGCCCGATGGAGAGGAGAACCAGTACGATCGGGAGGGAGCGGGATGCAGGTTTGGTCGAGTTTTCCCTTCTCTAAACACCTGGTTGAATTGCGGTGTTAAAGAGATACCTTAGTCGCCTTTTACGACACCTCAGCAAGAAGAGGGGGTGCTATTCTATTCTGCCGGCAGCCACCACGGCGGAAACGAGGACGGCCAGTTTCGGAACTAATCGCCTTCAAGTGGCGCCACGTGCACGAGCTCCCCCCGCAGTCGTCGCCCGCGTCTGCGCCGCCCGGCCTCGCCGCGCGCGAAGCTGGGATTGGCCGGACACCGCACGAACTACGAGCGCACGAGCTACTACTTGCGACACTCATCGAGCGCCGGGTCGTTTTCCGCCACCTTTTCTCGTGTTCTGGCTCCTCGCGGGGCTTAGAACCGAGTAAGGGGCGACGTACGACCCTCGAGCTGCACGACGAAACTCCACTCAGCTGCCTCAAGCCCGTTTCTGCCTGCCCGTCACGATGTCTGGCCGGGTGAACCACAAGAAGCCAAGAAGACCCTTAATTGGACTTCCCCACATCGTTGCTGCCACCAGGGGCCCTGTATACACCGCACCACACCAGACTAGCGAGAAGATCAACGGTATCCCAGCGCAGCGGAGGCGATTATACGCCTCTAACTCCTGCGACGGCCGGTTCTGCTCGTCTGACGAGTACGAGGACTCGGACGAGGATACCGTAGATACCGTCCAATCAGCAGCCACCGCAGCCCCCAGACTGCAATATAGCCGCCTTCCTGCATCACGCCAACTAGATGTCCTGGAGGAAAAGATGCCCACAAACCTGGCGTCCCGGAACTACCACCAATCGACTGATGCCGTGATGGAACCGCAACACGCCCAGACGATCACCACACTCACCCAGAATACACCCTCTGCTGCACAAGAACTCAAGCAGAGACGCAATGAACGCCAGAGGGACCGGATTGAAGGTCGATTCGTACATCCCCCCGCATCACCGTCGACGCCTAGTGACGACCACCACCTGTCGTCATCTACCGCCCTGCCGCCATCGAGATCGTCGTCGCCGGTCTCCAATACGCCCCTACCCCGTGGCGCGGCGCCCCCTGCGGACGCGTTATCTCCGACAGCGTCGTACGAGCGTGACTTGATCGCGCTCGCCCAGCTTCTTGAGGCTGGTGCCCTGTCGGAGGAGATGCTCCGCTGGATGGCGCTGTTTCTTCGGGTGCAAGAGGCCAAAATCGAAGGCCGCCCGCTGTCACCGGAAGATGTTACCGCCCTGGAGGGCGCTGCGCGGAGCGTCGTGGTCCTGCCGCCGATCCCGGATGCAGTCCTCGAGAGGAGCCCAGGCCGAGTGAAGCGGAAACGCCAGAGCTCCGAGGGTGAACTACGCGCCGTTCGCCCCAACCTGCGCGACACCCCGACGCCGTGCCCGACGAAGGACTCTCCTCCTCCTCCTCCAACCGTGCAGGAATCTCGCTCGCGCTCCCCTCTGCCGGTTAGCGTCCCTGCAAAAGCCCCCTCGCCCCCCACATCGATGCCGAAGAAGATCTCTCTCCTCTTCTCGTCTCTTCCCCACGACGTTCCAAAGAGGAAGATCGCGAAGCCTACCCCTGCGGCCTTCTCGATCACTGCCGATCGCGGGACTCTCGTCGTCGCCCCTCTGGGCGTCCCGCCTCCCGTCACTAGCCCGAGTGCTGGGACGGGGGCGGAGCGCCCGGTGTCGGTACCCAACGCAGATGTCCCCCGACCGTCGGTGACCTCCCCCGCAGCAGAGCAGCCCCAGCAGACCGTAACCACGCCCCCGATACTATCTTACGCGTCGGCGGCGAAGAAGGAGGCGGCGAGTGCACCGCCGGTGGCCGCACCGCGCCAGCCTTCTGTCGACACCACTGACGGAAACAGGAAGACCCCAGGAAGCGGCAAGAGGACGGAACCTCGGTACCCCCCTCTGATCGTGGAATCCCTACCAGAGTGGCAGAGCCACTTCCGTGAGCTAACCCTAAGGCTCGGCAGGCCTCCGAACGCGCGCCCCTTTGGGAGGGGGTTGCGGTTCCTGCCAGCAGATGAGTGCGAGTTCAGAGTGGTACAGAGATACCTCAGTGAGAAGGAGACGTCACTGAATCTCTCCTGGTTCACGTACTCTCTCCCTGCCGAGCGAAGCCTAAAGGTGGCGATAAGGGGACTACCCGCTGACACGGACCCCGCCGACGTTATCGCCGCCTTAGAGGAGTTAGGCTTTCAGCCAGAGTTCTGCAAGAACATACGGGCCCGAGGAGGACGCCCTGGCTGCCTATTTTTCGTCGCGTTGAAGCGACACAGAGGCCTCGTTCCCACGGCAATCTTCGAGATTGACGAACTGATGTTCATGCGTGGGATCAGAGTCGAAGGATGGCGCGGGCGCGCTGGGCCCGCTCAGTGCCACCGCTGCCAGTCCTTCAGACACAGCTCCCACAACTGTCATCGGCCGCAGGCCTGTGTTCGCTGTGGCGGGAGCCACGCAGCACGGGATTGTGACCGTCCCTTAGAACAACCTGCTACGTGCAAGAATTGCCGCGGATCGCACCCGGCAAATTTCTCCGACTGCCCCACCTACCGCAGAGAAAAGCGCAACAAGCGCGCCGGGACGGTCGCACGAACAGGCGAATCCGTGCCAACGCGTCGAGAGGGATTAGCTCCACCGCTGCGCAATGCCGTGGAGGAGGCCGCGCCAGGGTCGCTGATGGCGCCGGCTAACGATCCCACTGGTCGTAGCGGCACGATTGGGCCTGGTAGACACCACAAGAAGCGTGGCGGTAAACGCTTCACCAAGAAGCCTACTCAGACATCTGAAACTCGAGGGCAAGCTTCAGACGACCTTGCAACCAGATCAGAGGGCGGGCCAGCGCCCCCTGCACTGTCTCCACTCACGACCACCACAAAAGGAGAAACCTTAGAAGCCGGATTAGCCACACTGAAAGGCTTATTACAGCCTTTGCAGGGGGACGATCCTACAAGCAAGATGTTTAGGAGCCTTCTGCGCCAGCTCCTCGCAGACGAAATTAAGGCCTAAACATCTTTAAGATTAGCCCAATCGCCGCGGCGAAGCGAGACTTTAACTGGCACGTCTCCTCCGCGGCCAAATATAAATAAGCCAGGGGGAAGCGCTGGGTGCGCCCCCCACCAGAGACCGGCCCGTCGTTGCGGGCTGCGGAAGATTGCCACAGCAAGAAGGCTACGCCTTGACACTGTCTCCCCACACTCCCCTCTTCATATTTCTGTTGTACATGTGTTGTAAATAATTTTATTTATAGGATATGTATATATAGCACGTAAGATTTGTACATTCTTTGATTAGGTGGTTATAAGTTGTTATGTTCCCTAGGTATAAGTTTCTATTGTTAAACTAGTTTTAAGGATACAAACTTTATGTAGGATTGAATAAACGGCTCATCACAACCTTTTCAGTGGATGGATGATTGCGTGACGTATGAAAGATGGTTTGGAATGTGTGATGATGCGAAACGGCGGAAACGAAGATATACTACATATAGAAATCTATGATTCGCAACAAACTAATCTGCTCACTGCATTATTGAAATTTTTGCTGGCATCCGAGACTCGAACACTGAATCTTCAGCGTTGCAAGTGGGACCATTATGACCTGATTTCTTATCAAACATAATCATAGTAAAAGCTATAATAAATAAAAATGGAGGCCGCAAATTATTACAATAATTTAATTAATTAAATAACATTTTTTTTATACAGATATATAAAATTTCAAAAAATGTTATTGCTAGTTTAAATAATAAAATGTAAAAAAAATCAGTAGTTTTATGCCTGTTGAGGCAAGTTTTAATTTTTTTTTTCGTGATATAGTGAGTCATATTAGCAGCCAACTTGACTGTCAGCTAAGGACAACTGCATCATAAGAAGAGCCAACATTGCGCTGCCGTCCCAGAAGAGCGTTTTTTTACTCCTTTTAGAGTCCCATGTCATAATCCTTAGGAAATACTGCGCCTGCACTGTTGTACTTTTGTGGAAACCCATTTTACAATTTAATACAACAAGAAAATGATTGATTCTGTGGGTTTACAGGATTTTCCCTTTTTATCATCGATTTGCTAATCAAAATGCAACGCTCTAAAACTCCCTGCCAGTCCCAGATATTCGATGTAAGTATTGTCGTCACCACGTTGAGATTGCTCAATGCGCGCCATTCTGATCCAGTTAATAAATTTCAAATTTTCTTCTTCGGAAAACACATCGAACCAGTCCTCTGTAAAAAAAAAAATGTGGATAAACACCTTATTTTTAAATATGTCTATATACTACGTTTGAGATCCAAAAAAAAAAACATTAAAGACGGTGTACAACAAGTAAAAGAAGGGTGAGCGGATACCTAGCTGTATACTTCAGGGAGTCTGCTGCTCGGATGAGTGGGAGGCGGCGCGCAATGTTGCGTCGCGTGCAAAGGTTTGGAGGGGTGGGCTCTTTACACCTAATTCTCCCAGAGATGAAGTCTAACCAGGCTGTTCGCTCTACGAGCGTCTGGAAGAATTTGGATTTACAGGCCCGGGTGGAGTGGTTGAAAAGAAATCCTGGGAGTTTCTCATCAGTAGAAGTCTGACACACCGAAGCCGTAGTCCTCACAGTGGCCCTTATGGTTCTATGCAGGATTTTCCCCCAAGACATCAAAAAAGGGCACGGATAATTATTTTAGTATCTTTCGCACTCGTCATTACGTTACAATGAGGATTTCCCGGTCGCTATGAAGGTGACGGTTCTGTCAGGCTCCTGCTGACTAAAAACCCGTGGGAGTTCCTATCACGTAGCGCATAATCGACCTTAGAAACGAACTACGCAATCTGCCACGGTACCGAAACATTGGCGGCCTAACTAGTCTTCCCCAAATTATGAGGGTGGTTGGAGTTGACCACCTCCAGAACACCATCGTAACAGGCAGTGCCCTTCAAGTAACACTACCCACGTTAGTATAAGGGCCGGTGGTTATGCAAATGAAGATCCGCGAAGGCCACCTATAGCCTCTCTGGTCCACGTTGCCGAATGGCCATAGATAACGTGCCTCTCGGCCTTCTCTTTTGATTTGATAACCTTGATATAAATCAACTAACAGAACCGGTCAGCCTCGCAAAAAAGTTAGGTTTGTTGAAATAAGGATATGAATTAAAATATTAATTTAAATGTACAATTACGACCATAAAATGATTAAGGTAAAAAAAAACATATTAAGTAGATAGCGATTCTATTGTAAGGTAAAAAGGTAAGTAAAACATCGTTTTAATGTACTATATATCGTAAATTTTAATCAAAGTTTGTCATAATTGCTGATATGAGCTATGAATATGAGTCAATTCAAATCATTATAAATTTTTAGATTGTGGCGACAAAATCGATCTTAGACGTTCCGTGACTGTAATAACATTAAATTGTTTTTTTTTTTTAGAAAACTTATTTTAATAACTATAAGCAATTATTTGGAAAAGTAATCCAACCTTATCCGATCTTGTACTTGTACAAATCAAATTATAATCCATATGTAAAAGATTGCGATGGAACTGTTAAAATACCGAAGTTATTTATTTATATATGAATCTTCATCCTTATTAGTCCTTAACAAACATTGGCTTGTCGCTACTAATTCTTTAATTCAATTACAATATCTCTAGATCCATCCAGAACATATTTCCATGATGAGAACGAAAACTGAATTAATATCCGATATGTAGTTTAGAAGATATATGCAAACATACGGACAGACTAACAAAATCAGCATTTCGTTATGCTATATAAAGACACTTACGCTGAAGGGCTGCGTGTGATCTCTCGGTGCCGCCCACTTCGATAGGCAATATTTCCTTTGGTACGATTTCATGAAGCTCATTATAGTTTTTATGAACAAATAACCTTTTAGCTATTTTCGCAGGAAAGAAGCCTCTTATAATTTTAATAACTATTTGCACAGCGCTTGATTCAGTTATAAAGTGAAGGCCTCCAATTCTTAGGCCGTACCCGTCCTGAAATGAGTGATTTAGTTTAGTAAATAAATAAACAAACATACCAGCGTTTTATGGACACTCACAACAATATACGCAGGTGTTTTTGTCAAACAATAAAACCAGAGCAATTATATTGTAATATTGAAAGTAATCATGCTTTAGTTAAAATCATGTAAAATTAATTATGTTTAATGATATGAACACCATAGCTCTACGGTTATTCTAAAGCCGTATGTAGCCTTTAAAATGTAAATTATTCTTTTTGTGACGCTATTATTTATATTGTATTTTTTATATGGTTTAAGTAGAAAAAAACTACGCCTTAAGTCAACAAATAACTGATATAATAAAAACACTACAACAAACAAACAAACAGATAACAAACGTAATAGTTTAAGAATTGCAGTTCTTGTCACGACAAAATTCTGCCTCTGGAGTAGTTTTGAATTTGTGGGTTATAGCATTTTATTTTATCGTTGACATTGTTATACCTTTTGAAATATAGGAATTCCTCACACTATCCCAGTTAAAAAATAAACAATTTGTTTTACAGAATTAAATATAAACTTACAAATATTATCTTGGCTAATTGTTTCATTTCCAGTGGGTTTAACTTAGGTACTATATCCAATGGATTTATTTTAGTATAATTAAGAACAAATATAACACCATTAGAATAATCATGCATCATTAAAAACTCCAGCATCTGTAAAATAATTTAAAAAAAAAAATACATTTTATTTCAAAACTTACAAGTACAATAGTTTAAAAAATAAAATTATCCTAATGGAATGGCGTTATTCATCAGTATTATTGGTCGTCTGCCAAGGAAGATGCTGAGGCCGCATCCTTGGTCCCAGCAGACGAGTAGAGAGAAACACCTTAGTGGCTTTAGTGACTAAAGCTTAGTCGATACGAGTCCGACTTACCCAAGCCGCTAGCCTTTCGGCGGATTTAACGGGTCATGAGAAATTACACCGGATTGAAAAAGCCCACCTTAGCCCACTGCTGGATACAAGCCTTTACTTATAAGCATTATTACGCATACATATCCACACAACAAAATATAAATATTTTTCTCCGGGCGGACCTCCAAGATGCTAATATAAAGTTTTTATACAGTATGTTTTGAAAACCCTGTTCGACCCGAAAGGGGTAAATTCGACACAATAACATTACCAAAATACATCAGATAATTATACTATTCATAAAAATTTAAAAGTTATTGTTATATAAAATTGTAGTGCAAACTTAGCTCGGTTTACTTACAAAAATCAGCGTTAAGACTATTCAACTAATTTAATTGTTAAACAGTTCTTGGGATCTAAAAGGGTCACGACCCTCATGGGTCATGACTAGTAATGAAAATGCCCGGGAATTTTCCCAAAGTGCCCAGCACTTCCGCGAACATTTCGTAAATTCCCGGGAATATTCCCAAGCAAGTTTTGGGCACTTTGGGAAAATTCCCGGGCATTTTCATCACTAGTCATGACCTATTATAATATACTAGCATGATCCTTAGCTTTCTTTTTCCCTTTTCTCGCGAACTACGCATGCTCCCGGTGTTGCCATGTAAGCTTCCCAATTTAAGATAATGTAAAAAGAATCTAATGCCGATACCGAGTAACGCCTTCACGGGTCAAACAGGGTATTCAATACATATTGTAGTTACAATTACATCATAAACTAAGTTTACTTACTACTAGAAAGAGACCAAAGCAATCGATAAATCGTGCCTTTTGGAAGTATTCGTTATTCTCAATAGTTAATAAAATGACCCGGTAGTGATCTTCAGTTAATTTTGGCAATGGAGCAAACTGAAAGCTATATTTTTTTAAATAATTTATTTTTCGTATAAACAATAAAGAAATAAAAAAAACGTTGATGGCTGCAGTGGTTATTAAGCTGTGTTGCAAGCCACCAGCGCCCACTTATATAAATCAAATTATTACTACGACATTAGTAATAGTTAAATACTATCAAGACATAACAATAAATACCAAATACGAAGATATAATAATAAAGTTATATAACAGAAAATATGATTTTGTCCACGCGTTTATTTGCGTGAGTTAAACAGAGTGTGATATGATTTTTTATGTGCTTTTAGCATTTTGGCATATCAGCTCAGTAGCTTGTGCCCAATACGCAAAACATACAACAACATACCGCGTGGTTAAACATACCGCAACTCTGAGAGAGTCATTGATGAGTCAGTGCTACTATATCCGCCATCAATTTCATGTCATTATATGTTAGATCACAAAGAATGCCGTGAAGGGCGCTTACATCAAATAAACTGACCCTATATTGGCTCATTAGTGACTCTCTTGCACCTTTATTGCGGTCACAGTTCATTTGCAAATAACCACCTCCCATTTTTCACAGGTTAGGTGTGACTGTTGTATGTTTACATCTTTCAGAGAGATCAAGTCACAACAGGTCAGCTACCTGCCCGCTTTAGTTGCCTTTCTCGGTTGCCAACGCGCCGACCAGAGATGGGCAAAATGTAATCTGATTACTGATGAACGATTACAAAATGTAGTCGTAATTTTAATTTTCTTGCTCTGTAATCATGATTAAATCCATTTAAAACTTTAAGAAATGATAAATGTGTATACAATCTGGGATTTTGTAGTGATTAAAACATAAATGAGCAAAATGCAGTCATATTAATGGTATAAAATGTACAATGTAATTGTTAATCATTTTTATTAATCTGATTACATTTTGCCCATCTATGGCGCCGACAATTCGAAAAAAAAACAGATCAGCTAGCTGCACTTCCTCGTAGAAATGCTCAAAGCTACATTGAGAGGTGATAGGCTTTTCTGTATTCATTAAAGGTTAGTGGATAGATGCGGATGTATTTTAATATCATTAAAAATAGCAACTTCTGTTGAAGACATAATAAACATGGGCTTGGGTATAAATACTGTCAACAGAAATTAGAGTGCACCTTAATCTCAGTTTTTTTTTTAATATACGGTTTAAAAAATGACTCCAATGCCCTGATGGAAATTTCAGTATAGTCGAAAAACGACAACCACCGTCTACGCATATCCCGAAACGCGACAAGTCGCAGCGAGTCACTATGACGGTTTCTACAATTGTGTACTGTGTACACGATCTAGTTCGGGCAATCGCCCTATCACCTCAAAACCTAATCTCTGAACCCACATTGATTAGACTTCGCGTTTTCATATTTCGTAAGGCATTCTTGCATCTTAAATTATTTTTTAGTTTTTTATAAGTTAGTTTAATTTTTAGTTAGCATGGTGACAATATTTCTAATGTTGAATTAGTTTATAGGCGATGCTAACTACTTTCTGTCAGATGGAATGTCAGCTTGTTTGCTATTCTCTTATTGATATAAAAAGTTGTTACTGTTACTTATAGTGCCAATGAAGTAAAACAATCATATTTACCATTTCATCAAATCTTTAACACATTCGTCTAATTCAGAGTAGTTAAAGAACTGAGGTAACACAGTCCTTAACGTGCATAATTTGTCCAATTTAGATTTCGTTTTCTCGATAGAACCTTTGTTGTTTAATAAACTCGTCTCTAAATATTTTCTTGCTGAAAATAAAAAAAAAGAAAATTGAGCCGTTTAGCTACTCGGTTGCGATACACAAACTTTATAAATTAATAATCGGTGGTGATGATAGAAAATATCGGAATAATTTTATTAACTAAAGCAGATTTGTGTTAATATGTAAATCTACGTCTTCATTCACGTAGAAACAGGATATGTAATCTATTTAATAGTATATATATACTGTATAATAGATATTTTCCGTAATTCTCTTTCCATGTTTAACTAATATTTACATTAATTTCATTTTGCTAGATTTTTAACATTTTTTTTTAAATTATTTACAGTTTCCTTTTTATTAGCAACTTATAACAATGCACCTTTTTCGTGTTTTACTTTAATTTGATTAGTATTACCTCCTTTTTTTTTCAATTTATGATATAAGATATATGCTCCTATTATATGCTAGTATATAAGAACAATGCCCTTGTATTTATTTTTCTTTAAGATTTATATACATACCTGCAGTTGACGCACCTTAAATAAATAAATATACAACCCTTCTAGTTTTTTCTACATTTATTATTCTAAATATTTCAATAGAACCGTTTGTTGTATAAATTGAGCTATCTATAAGTTATTACGCATTGTATAATTCCTCGATGTGTTATATTTCTTTAACATTACTGTGTAAAACGTGAGTTACTTATTTTTCATAAAATGTCTAACTTATCAATACTTTACTGTGCATTGCTTAATATTATAAAAAAAAAACAGATTTAACTTACGAAAGTCTTTCTTCGAGAAATAGTTTTGCTTGCTAATCCAGTCTTGCAGTGTAGAAATAGCTTCATCCATTCTTTTCGTATCGTCTAAGCTATACAAACTTCTTACATAAGACACAGTATTTGGGTGTAATTGAAGTAAGTTTTCATACTGACGTTGCTCCATTTCGATCAATTTAAACACTTTATGTAATTTACGCAATCAAACTATTATTGATCAGAGTTACATTTCTTTAAACAATTACATAAATATGAACGAACAAAACGTATATTAAAGTCTGGCGGTTCGAACTAGTTCATTGCCTCATATGAAACTTGTTTTGCTAACCTTGAAATAGATGTTAAAACTCCGTATTAAGGGTCATTTTCAACGATACATAAAAAATGTGTATCTAGCAAGTAAGCATTGAACTCGATATATATTGTGGACGAGTGTCTAAGGGTAATCGAACTGATTTGATAACGTATGTCGACCTGTTGATATGTAGACTTGGTAAATAACTTCTTATCTAATTGCCCTGTTTATTAAATTACACTTTATAATTATTTTACAACATTATTGTATAATAATGACTAGCATTTCCCCGTCACTTTGTCTCCGTCGAAGTTGCTTCAAATCAGGGGTGCTGGTATTTGAATTGTTGGTGATCTACATTAAAATTGTTATACTACAAGCGATCGAATCTGTAGGCGTAGGTAAGTAGATGCTGCAAGTATGTGGTAGGTAGGTAGGTTGCTAGTGCTTATCGAAGGGTAGATAAGTCACAAGTGCAGTACACTGCTCTAAAAAAGTCGGTAATACCCATCCCATAATATACTTTATTAGTTTTCACATAACGACATTATAGATAGTTGCTAACGACGCCTCTAGCAGAGGGTTATTCCTATATTAAAAAATAATAAGGGGCAATCGGGCCTTTTTATTACTGACAGGCTTACGCTTGACCTCAATCTCACCTGCTGGAAAGTGATGATGAGGCCGACGATGGAGCGCGCTCGCCCAGCAAATACCGATTCACTCGACGTTTAAAGATTCCCAAGTCATAAAATGTTAGAAACATAGAGGCAGGAAGCGAATTCCACTCCTTGGCGGTTCGCAGCCAACCACATGAGGGTGCAAATAAGGCATCTTGTCAATTAATGGCAGAAGGGGGAAGGTGAGCACTAAGTCATACAACTCGGCCGCACACTCTTCAGAGTATAGTCTATAGAAAACCGAAAGGCAAGCCACTCTACGCCGGTGTTACAAACTTAGTAGTTTACGTGACGTAAGAGCCTCATCGGCAATGAGTCGCCGAGCTCGGCGATCAATGAAGTCCAAAGCTGCCAAATGGTGGCTACAATGTCAATTATCTTAAATTAGAATCACGTAGTCATCAACCAAAATTGCGAATGGATTGATATCAGCCAATATGGGAAAGTATGATTCAAAAAGCTCTCACGACCGACCGTTTAAGCGTCCTAGAACTATTCATCTAGATAAATATATTCACGCACAGATTCAGAAACGTCCTTTAAATTTGAAGACGCTTTTTAGATACTAATGCATTATAAATATGTATGTTATTTTGAGGCTTCATTAGTGTTTCAAAGAGTTTTATTTTAGGTAGTAAAGTTTTAAAACCGACTACATTACCCGTTTCACAATTTACAGAATCGAATCTGAAGTTCTAGATACCGCTTAGAGTCTACGTGATAGCTTATTTAGCATGGAAAGAGGATAAAATTGTAATTGCAAATAATGCAATTAATTTATTAAATATTCATTTGATAACTTGTTTCCGTTCGTTGTATTATATTAATTACGGGCTTGATTTATAAATTGACCCTTATTTAGGACAGTAAATATGTATGGTTAACCAGCATACCTTCATAGGCAACTGCATGTCTGAATTAATGAACAATGCTGACAACTTCTGACACAGAAAGTTAATCGACCATTACTCTGCTATTGCTAAGTTTAATATAAATAAATTATAAATAAAAGGCATCCAAATATAGACCCTGAATTTAACAAAATTTATTAACAATTACACACATTGACCTAGCCCCGAATTAAGCTTGCGCTAGTACTATAGGTACTTGACAAAGATATACATATTTAAATACATGTATACAACCATGACTTGTGAGAAACTCATCTGCGCATCACAGAAAAGTTTACCACTACCGAAAAAGAACTATAAGAAGGTTATAATTGTATTTTTTTTTATTCGTTGTGTAGTTTAAAGGATAGGAGCGAACACACAAACACAAGATAACGGCTATAATTAATGTGTAAAGAAGCTACCGATGCTCATTAATTTAATTTAAAAGTTCTTTAACTCTATACTTTTACTGAGTCATTGATCTGTGGAATGGTCTTCCGGCGAGCGTGTTTCCACCGTCCTAAGATATGAGGTCTTCAAACGAAGCGTGAAGATATATTCCAAGATTTATTTAAATATATAATATATTTTAGGAGTCTAAGCTGCTCGCATCCGTAGGCTTTACCCTAGTTTCCCTACACGTGACTCCTGGGTGGTGCTAAACGAGTAGCAGCGAGGTGGTAGGGCGCCGGTGCCCGTCTGGATCGCGACCACAGTGCATGGGTGTAAAGCCCGTCATAGTGACCAGTTTCGGCTTGTCGCGTTTCGCGATCAGCTTGTGCATATCCAGTAGCTCATATAACTAGAGACCTTCAGTCGTGGTATATGTGGGCCGACATGACGATGTAGACTATCAATGGATTTTCATCCTTTGATAGTCGTTTTCGTATTTGGACTACACTGTACTTACCATCAGGTACTCTGTAGTCAATATGTCGAGCCAGTGTAAAATATATATATATATATATATATATATATATATATATATATATATAAGTTTTTTAATTATTTTGTTGTTTTGATGATTCGTCCATTTTATAATTGTATTACCTTTTTGGATTGTGTATTAGGTACCCTTCGATCAATAAAGAGGTATCATGGTCTAAGTAGAAATATCAAATTATACATTCATTTGTAAAGGTATTTTATAATTAATCATAAAAGAAAACAAAATTTCAGCACTTCTGTGATCATATATCACTCCTGTTATCATACCTGATAGCAGAAGTGATAATCACAAAAATGGAAATCTTAACGTATTGCAATTACAGTTTTATGTAAACCAATTTCCAATTAATTCCACGCTAAATAAGTTTACACCTTTATTTGACAATCTTACACAGCTTTAACAGAGGTGAAGCACGGCTTTTATACCATAAGAATAACAAAGAAAAATATTTGTTATTATATCTAAAGAAATATATATTTCTCTATAACACCGATGTGTCAATGATATCGGTGTAGGTGATAAAATATTGAAACGACATGAACTTTTATTGACCGTAAATAAAAAATATTAGTAGCTATTAAAAAAATGATATGATGATTATTTTGTAACGTATGTAAAATTGACAATAAAGTATTGTACACTTCATTAAATTTAATGACACAACTCGTATTATTATCAAAGTGTGCGAAATTAAGTCCTATTCTTTCACACGGAGTTCAAGATATACGCCTTGAACCATTGACAAATATATATTACAATATTAAAACTAGAAATCTATTGAAAAAATAATAATAACATGATTTAAACCAGTATCCGCGTAAAACAACAATAAAAATCATCAAGGTCATGGTTTGATGATATATTTCGTGTAAATTATATTTATGTATTTTATTTTTACAATATTTAGGGCGGCCAGTGGCCAACACACTACAAACCAATAAAAAAAATCGAAAAAAAAAATGTACATTAATGTGTTGCGCCGTTTAAGGTCACCACATCGTGCATCAGAAATATAAACGATACGACTTATAAAATAAACACATTAACAAAGAAGAATAAATCAATCAAAGTGAAAATATTGACAAAAGAAAAATCACACCAACAACTACTGCGGGTCCCTCAACCCGCCGATCATTTAAACATAGCATTCTAAATATACCCTTAAAACCAATTATAGATAATTAATCTATTAGACGTGATTTTAAAACTATATCATTAAATAATCCATAGGCATTAAGCAATAAATTTGTAAATTGTCTTTACATAGTTACGTATACATTACTCTACTGGAGAGAGATTATTTTTATTTTAATACTTGGGAATTCCCTGAGCAGTCTAGACATCGGGATGTTTAACAGAGTTTTGACGGAACTGTTATCTGATAAGGCTTCTGGTCTGTTCAGATCAATGGCACCACATGTCGTATGGTAGGTATTTCTGTATCAGGGTACGATGGAGCTAACATACGTACACACGTAAAAGTCCCCTATATAAATAGAATAAAAAAAAGTAGGGATGAATTATTATAAGGCAGATACAATATTTTCATCTTCATTACATTTTTTTACCGGTTAACATGCTGTCGGCCAAGCAGATGGTAAGTCATGTCCATGGAAAACTGCAACACAAGGAGCCTTGCTATTGCATTACCGACCAAGATGGACATTGTTTTCTGCTCTCTCGAAAAATCACATATCATAGCTCTAGGACAAAGCTATATTCAGTAGCCCGTTTCACAACTCCAAAACGCGTAACAAAAATGTTCAAAGAAACCGTTATGTGGCCGTGGTTCTATTAAAGCTGGTAAGGTTTAACATTACTACAGAGTACACGGTATTTCAATATTCTGTATTCATTCAGAGCTCTTATTGGCCTCTTATTGACACTTAAGAACTACGTATTTCACTGCTACTTACTAGATTTACTAGATTGTAAAAAATGGCTTACATATCTATATAAAAAATTAAAATTACTAAAATTTATCGATTACAGACACAAATTCCGTAGACAAAGAAAATTTCCTGTATAAAAACACATACATGTATTCGATTATTTAATCTACATTTAACGTTCTAAAAGTTCCAGCAAGTCCAGTGTATTCGCTATATTTTTCATCAATGCGATAAGACTCATTAACACCCGTTTGTCGTATCCAGTTTAAATAGTCCATGGTTTCATCAGAACTCAGCTGCTCGATCCAGTCGCCTGAAGAAAATGCAGTATTCAGTCCTCAGTTATCACTAAGTATTTCATCACTATTAACTTATAATAGTATTATTTTTGATATCCTATTGCTATATGCTGGGGAACATTCGGCAAAATGTGTTCATGTAAATGATTTGTATCGTTATGAGAATAAACTCTATAAACTGAATTTAGAGGACGTGATACAATGTAAACATATTCCCGGGCTGTAGACTTTAGGGAGTTCTAACTACCGGTGGCATGATTTTATATTTTAAAATGTATATGATAATTAATATATATATATATTATTTATGTATACATATATACATTAACTAGCTGCCCCGGTAGACCTTGTTTTGCCCTATTTCTGTAAAAAAAAATTATTATTTTTTTTTGTTAATAGCTGCCCCGCCAGATTTCATTCTGCCAAAAGTTATTTGCCTGCTGCAGTCTAATAGAAATAAAATTGCATTGAAAGACTTCAGTCATATCTAAGGTAATGATATTTTTATTATAATAGCATACGTGACACGTTATTTTTTATTTAATTACTTGGCGTATAAATTATAATTTTCATTAATGACATGCAACCTCTAATCAACTTGAAGGCATACTAAAGACAATGTTAACGCGCCTTTGTTTTGTTTTGTTTTGAATGACATCTTATGTTTGACAGCTGCGGACACAGTAGTTTGTATGGGAAAAGTAAATTGTTGTTTTTACTATTTTCCTCGTATTTTCTACGTTTGTTCCCTCCATAAGAACCTTCCCCAGACTTCATCAAATAGAACAAAAAGGAAACCAGCCAAATCGATTCAGCCGTTCTCGAGTTATGCGCTTAGCAACACATTTTGCGATTCATTTAGATGAAAAAATATTGTATAAAAATTAAATAAAGAGAAGACTTATAAGTCAACTAGAGTGATAAAAACAATAATAAGAAAAACAAGAAAGAAAAATCACACACACCTACTGCGTGTCCCTCAACCACCCGATAACTTTCTTTTTAAAGACTTGAAGACTGTCAACAAACACATCGATAGTGCTGTACAGTTCATTGCTACTGCGGTACCACCTACAAAGTGGCGAATCGGTCCAGGATATTCCGAGCATAAGGTGTGACGAGCAATGTAATACCGGGCCTGGGGTACCGCAGGGGGGCTTAAAATTAAATCGCTAGACCAAAGTTTGATAGTCCGTGTTTCGAATAATTTTGTGAAGATTTGTCATGCCTAATAACTTCAATCTCCAAATTATCAAAGTACTTGCTTTGATCCATTAAATACGCGAGATGTCTAACGAATCGTTTTTGTATTCGCTCGATGCACAGCTTATGAATATCATACTGAGGCGTCTAGACAATAATACAAATAAATTAAATATAATACCCTCTATGAAATTAAACAATAAAATCGGTTATAAAGTTTTCACTGCTGATAATGTCAATTTATTCCTTATCAGTTTATCATATATAATCTACAATAAATGACACACAATATACTCACTCTGTAGCTCTTTACGGGATCTCTCTGCACCTCCAAGTTCAACTGGTAGTATATTCTTTGGTAAAGCCGTATGAAGCGACTCCAATGTTGGAAAAATTTGAATTCTTTCAGCTATCTTCGCTGGGAAAAATGGTTTTATGATCTTCACCAACGTTTCTATAGTTTTGGAGGACGTTATAAAGTATATTCCTTTTATCCTCATAGAATAACCATCCTAAAACCAAATAAATATTAAAATGAGCGATTACGTTGGATAAAAAGTTATTGTTGCGCACATTAAAGCTGTAAATTGGGCTGCCTGCGACTGCTTTTTCCTAGAGATACAGCATGAAGTGCTTCAAAATTGAAGTAAACAATATTCTTCAAGGATGGCAAAATAATAATTAGTTTGTAGGCAACAATAACCACTCTCCATCAGACAGGCTGTCAGCTTGACAGCCTCCTATCAACAGTGGCGTACATCCTATAAACGCATAAAAAAAAATTATATGTGCTTATTTAGTAAATATATTGATTTAAAATCTGGTAATTACAACAATGAAATCTCTGTATCCAAAATGAACTAAATTTTAAATCGATATATGTATTAAATATCCAAGTATAATAAAACAATGCTTTATTATGTTTCTATGGAATGCACGCCGCAAAAAATGGCATAGACTTGTTTGTCTAATTAGATTCGTGCAAAACGGCTAAGGAGTGGAATATGCTTCCAGCGAGCATATTTCCACGGTCTTATGACTTGGCAGTCTTTAAGAGATGAGTGAAATGGCATTTGTTGGTAGGACGCGACCGACTATAAAACAGAAAAAAAAACAAAAATCAAACATTTCAGTGTAAATGTAATTAGTTTTGAATAAATATCTAAGTTTTATCGTCAATAGATGTGGATTATTTATATTAAGCTTATAAAATATATTATTTTTATGAACCGTAATTCAGTATATTAGAAAATTATAAATTATCTATATATACAAACACACCGATTCCCTTTTGGGGTAGGCAGAGAGAATAGAACTTCACTTCTCTCTAATTTTAAAAATCTCTTTCTCTTCCTTAACATTCACTAATCCCTACTGCACTACCACCGACTCCACGTACTCTGGAGCATATACACCATCAGAGTTATAAATTCCTTTTTTTTTTAACCCGGGGGAAATCCCTAAGGGACCTTCAGAGGACAGTGAGGGCCGTCCCCCGGTGTGTCGGATTTGCACCGACTAAAACCCCTGGGGTGTTCCTTCTCCCGCCTTCCGAGTGCTAAGGGCAAGGCTGGCCCATCTTCCTAGGCACCCGGCGACGTCTAGCCTTCTGCAGGCTCCGCCCACTTGGCAGGAGATGGTTAAATAGTCGCCACCCCCCGCGTACACCTAACACATTCGGCGTAATGTGGTATAATGTGCCACCCTTTTTTTTTTTGTTAACCCGGTGGAAAACCCTACGGACCATCAGGGGAGCGGTGAGGGCCGCTCCCCCGGTGTATCGGACCTGCCCCGACTAAAACCACCCGGGTGTTCCTTCTCCCGTCCGCCGGATGCTAAGGGCAAAGCCGAGCCATCTTCCTCGGCATCCGGCGACGTCTGGCCTTGTTCGGGGCTCACCTACTAGGCGGGGGGCTGTTAAATAGTTGCCGCCCCCCGCGTACACCTAACACATTTCGGGGAGAGTGGTATAGAGTGCCACCCCCCCCCCCCCTCGTCTCCTTGAATTGTCATTGGAGCGGTGTGCGGGAACACATCGCACACCACTGACCCCTGGATCTGGGCGACGCGCTCCCTCAAGCGCGCCGCCCGACGTATGTCCTGTTATGGAGGAAGGCCTCTGGCGAAGGCCCTCCTCCGGCGTCCTGTCCGAGCTGGGCGACGGATTGGGTTATTGGGGGTGGCAATAGCCTCTCTTACTCCTTCACCTGCATAGGTTCCTCCGTGAAGGAGGACCGCCTGCCATGCCCTGTCACTACCGACCATTGCGCGAGCGAGTGCCGGCAGTGACAGATCACCACCCACCACCCTGATAATGTGCCACCCTCCCCGGAGTTATAAATTCCTGTAATAATTATATTTTTTATAATTACGTCATTGTTCTACTGTTATAAAAAAAGTTTAATTTATACAGTGAAGTTCTTACTTACCACAATCAAAGTAGCAACCTGTTTCGTCTCTACCAGATTCAATTTTGATATAACGTCTATTACATTAATATCTCTGTAGTCAAAAACAGCTATAACTCCATTCGAGTAATCGTAAATTTTAAGAAGGTCGCAAAACTAAAAATAAACGTATAATTTATTATAATAGTAACAATTCTTTTCTTTGTATAAATTAATTTAATCTGTCCAGGAATCAGTCAGTTCTTCCCAAATTAAATTTTTAAAATATTAAATTTATAAAAATTAAATTTAAAAAAAAATTAAATAAATTCTTCCCAAAAACACACGCAGCACTAAGACGGATTAGGTACTGCGGCCGAACCAAATCTATCAGAATACGTTCTGAAAGAAGCCGTAGAACTAACCACTTGTGTGGCAGCTTGCGCACTACATCCGTTATTGGTTAATCTCCAGTTGTGATCCGAATATTGTCAGACCGAAATAGCTATAGTGTTAGTTTATAAATCGTTGAATACTGCATCGGAACAGAGTCTGATCAATATAGTTTCCTGTCGTGTAGACGTAACACATTTTGGTGCTGGTAATGGGATCCTAGTTATTTGGTTCGAAATGCAATATCAGATCTAGGTCTGGGTTTTCCAGGTTCAGATTTTCGCGGATTAGAATTAGACACATTACGTAATCGATTTGAACTCTTATACAAGTTCAAACTGCAAGCAATGATGTCAGTATGTTAACAAGATTGCTAAAAAAGTTTGTGGTCTGATACAACCGTTGAACTGTTTCTTTGCGTTTGTTTTACAGGTTGACCTCAATTACACCTGGTGGAATGTAAAGATAAATCTGATAATGGACCACGTCCGCCAATAAACGATCATTCCCTCTTCTCTTAGAGGCTTCCAAGTTACAAGAACGTGGAAGTCGCTGGAAGCATATTCCTCTCCTCTATCACTATAGTACTTTTGTGCGGATATAAGGAACAATCATCAGCACGTATGGATGGTATCCAAAAAGGTGTCTAGTAGTTTTATGGTGAAATAGAAGTAACGGAATTAGAGAATGTAGCTCTTAAGAACATTCTCCATAGTGCGGCCAGTAAAATAGCTCGAGGCAGGTGACTTTGCGTCGATACTCGATGTTTCGCATTTTAGCCTCAGTCAAAGTGTCATGGCTAACGATCTACTATGAGTCCTACAATAATTGAGTTATTGTAATTGTAATAGCTACTGCATTATTACTTACAATAAACAACATATTGTAAAATACGGTAAATGACAGTGAGTGAAAGTACTTATTGTTCTGAATGTTAATCGTTAATACTCTGTAATGATCTTGTGTTAATTTCGGCAAAGGTACCATTGTTGCACTAAAATCAATAAAAACATTAATAAAATACATCATATTGTAAGACGCACAGTGGGACAGAAGTCTGCTTTTTTGGAAACACAGTTCTGGATTATTTAGCTAATATACGAAGACATTTTTGTGCCGGTAGCCAGCGGAATGATCCCAAAGAAGCATTAAAGGCACTGTCTTGTTATACTTGGGCATTTAATACATATATTGATTTTAAATTTAATCCAATTTGCATTATTAGGTTCCTTTTCTGGTATTTATCAGTATTTAAGTCAAAATATAATATTCATTCAATGTTCAAGTACAAGATATTTTTTTATATTTTATGGGAGCACGCCACTGCCCAAGGCATCATAGATCTAAAACTGACCGTACACGTGTTGATCCTGAAATAGGTCAGAGCATTTAGATAAAGCAACATTCGGTCTTCGGAAAACGCTAGTAGAAAAGTACAAAAAATTTCGAAAGCTTATATCAATCTCATACATATTCTACTTTTTTGTAGCTTTATCAGCGCGACTGCCAAAGGACTGGAATCTATTAAAAATCGCCGTCGTCATATACCACGACAGAAGATCTCCAAGTATACTCGTATCAACAACTGGACATACACAAGCAGATCCCGAAATTCGGCAGGGTGAAGTGAGCCACTACAACGGCTTTTGCACTTGTATATTGTGGTCACAATTCAATTCGGAAAATCACCCTAGTACCTCAAAATGTTCACTTGCCGGTTTTTACATATACATCTACGTTATACTTTAAATATTAATAATAAATAATACTATCGAAGATAATCATATTAAATTGTGAAAACAAGACACCCATAAGGGTTTAATCAATCGGAAATCATTGAATAATCCCCACATTACTTACCAAGAGAACATATCTTTAAAATATTTCCTTATGTCAGTATATTTATAAAATTGTGGTAACAGCGTGCGCAGTGTACACAATTTATCTAGTTTCGTTTTAGTGCGCTCTATAGAACCTTTGTTGCTGATTAAACTTGTTTCTAAATATATTCTTGCTGTAACAAAAAAGAAATAAATACCTAATGAAAATGATATTCATTTACGTGGGCATTTTAATTAAATAATAAATAGTTATTGAAAACTAAAAACTAGATACAGTATGCTGGCAAACTGCTATATTTCTGGAAAAAATTATCAGGGTATTCTCGCTTCAACCTGCCGTGTTTCGGGATCGGCTTGGGTACGTTCAGTTGTTCATACAACTAAAGTCTGTCACGGTATTTGTGGGCTGTAATATCGATGGTGACTGTCAATATATTTGTCCCTTGATGGTCGCTGTCGTTCTTGGACTACACTGTACTATAAGATTAAGGTTGTCCATTAACATCTTTTACCATACACATATATTTTATAGAAACCGGTATTTGGGAACACCATAACGGGATTGTTAATCATTTAAAACCGCCGTTATTGACAATCTGGAACAGGTAACCCTTTCCAACTCGAAAAATTGTAATATAAACTCTTAGCAGTAGACATTTTACTTTGACAATTGCATGTCCGCGGCCGCACGTAACGTATCACTCTCATTGGCTCCTCTAAAATGTGTATTAAGCAACGTGTAAACATGGAATATAATTATTATTTTTGTTAAAATCGAAATATCTGGAAACTATTCAATTCATAACAAAATGTATCTCTGTTCTCCCCGTAAGGGATATAGCGGCATGATTAGAGATGAAAATGCCCGAAAGTTTCGGAAAGTTTCCGGGAATCTTCCCTTTATTCCCGGGAAAATTGAGGAATATTCCCTGAATGCTTCCAAAATTCCCAAATCTCATCAATTTTGTCAATCATATTTTTCTCGATTCGTGCTTTCTTGAGGTTGTTTTTAAGGTGTAATTTATACTTAGTACTAATAAACCTCGGTAATATATTACATTACAATGAAATTATTATTAACTATGTGATTAAATTTAAAGGTAAAGGGAAACTATGACATTCGTACCTTCCGGCAAGCCGAACCCATGTGTTTTTTTTTAATTTCACGTATGAATTTTATAAACAAAGGAAGGCGATATTATTCATGAGTTAAATAAATAATATTTATTTAGTTTTAACCTATGTTCAAAAATCTACATACATATGTATATAAAATCACTTGTCTTAACATTCATGACATACTTATCATCATTAAGCTCAAACTACAACAGCCAGAAACATGAAATTTGGAAATTGGTTTTTTCTACTAATTGGTATGATGTAGGTATCCACAAAACGCAGAGTTTTTGTGATTCCATCGCTATGAGGGTGTTGAAACTATTGTTGCAAAAATGTTTGAAAAATCTGCTAATTTTGAAGTAAGCACTATCAAAACCAGTATTTCCACTATTGGTTGGAAATTAGAAAAAAAAAATGTTTCGACCTTATTGGAAAATCAATCCCTAAAAAGATAAAATAAGGGTGAAAAGTTTGTTTGTTTGCTTAAAATCCGTCAATTTAAGTAAGCCCTATAAAAATTGATATTTAGTTTTTTAGTTAGAAATAAAAGAATACGTGTTTCGTCGTTTTTGAAAAACATATGGCGAAGTGAGTAAATTATTTCTTCCCGAGCAACGCCGGGACACACAGCTAGTGTGTAATGTTTTTTTATGTATGTACACGAATTACTCCAGGTTTGTGTATTTTTTAATGATATTTATTATATATATAATTTTTATAATATTTTATAGTATAAATAAATCCGGAGTAGAAGTTTTTAGATCCACTGCAGGTGACAATCTCCTAATGGCGGTGCTTCAGGTAGTTCTTTAAATGTTTGACTGGCGTTTAGTGATTATTTACCAGAGCTATATTCACTCTCTGCTATAATAATATTTTCTGTATCTTTTTACATAATGTATATGTAGGTACAAAAATATAATTACACATGACCACTGCATTACTTTTTAGAAGTCGTTATTTGAAAAGGAAAAGAGAATCTTTATAGAACCAATTCCTTGTCTGTCTGTCTGACACTTTTTCTCAAAAACGACCAGAGGTATTAAGCTGAAATTAAAATCAAATACTGATATTAGCAATTCCTTGTACCTCTAATTTTACTTTTAAGATAATACTAACAAAACATGTACCCTTTTATGTCGCATATTTTACAGTTTATGATGTTTTCACAAAGGAATCATATTTTAAAGGATATTTTCTGTTCATCTAGAATCATGAAGATCTTAAAAGAAAAGTACACAAAAATAAAATAAATTCATTCTTTAATTAATTATTAAGACTCTCATCTGTGCGGCATTTTTGAGCGGTGACATAAAAGTGTCAGCGGGAACGTCTTGCTGCGCTCTCACTCACACGCTCACAATCTGTATAATGCCGTCGCATGCGTTGTTTGCCTCCGCGCAACTTGTCGCTTTGCCGGTCCACAGTTGGTAAACATATCGCAGAATACGAATAAAATCCGTCAAAAATATTTTGTAGTATAGTGGTGGTGGCCTAGTTGATAAGGGACCGGTTTCTATGCGCTAGAGTGTGAATGGTCGTAGGCTCGAATCCCGGTACGTACTTCTGGGTTTTTTCAGATTAAATACGGAATTAGGCATTACATGTTTACCGGCGAATGAAAACAACGTGAGTCAACCTACATGGCATCTGATAGAAATATCATGTGTAAGTGCCTTGAGAACGGCGATCAGCTGTACTTCTGGCCACGTTAGGCACAACATATAAGCGCTAAGTGGATAAAACTACTTTTTTTATCCCGAGGAAAATCCAGCATAGGACCATTAGGGACGCCGTGAGGGCAGCGACTCCGGTGTGTCAGACTCCTATTGACTAAAAACCCCCGGGGTGTCCCTCTGATTGCTTCACCCGGGCCTGGGAAGCCAAATTCATCCAGACGTCCAGGGTTCAGAAAGCCTTGTTGAGGCTACCTCTCTGTGAGGGGTAGGAGTAAAGCCCACCCCTCCAAAACCTGTCTCTCAGGCGGCGCGCCGAACACCGTGCACCGTCTCGTATAAAACTATTACTGTATCTCTGCTCACCCCGGATTATAGTGTGACGATATATTAGTATTTATCATAATTTTTTTTTTATTGTTCAACAATAAAAATATTTTAAATAATAATATACAAACATATCTATTTTGAAATATTTTGTGGTTTATTACGTCTCAAATCATTTTGAAAAGTTTGACCTCTTCATACACACACAATTTATACACTACACTCGTGTAACTTTCCTATATAATAAAGACACCATCCTTAAATAAGTATAAATAAAAAGTTTTTTGATTATTTCAAAATAGTTATGACTTCATCCGGAATGAAATAGCAAAGGTAATTTATTTTATATATTTAAATTTTAAGTAAGAAAATAAACTGCAATATAAAATAAACGTCTCGTTTTGATATCATATGTAACCATGTTTACAATCGACCAACAGGCCATTATTTTATTTCGGAAATAAACTTTAAGAAATAAACGTATATTTCTGTTTACACGTTCCATGGGAATATTCCCGGGAATTAACGAAATGTTGTCGGGAATTTTGGGCACTTTGGGAAAATTCCCGGGCATTTTCATCACTAGTCATGACCACAGTACACAAGTGTAAAGACCGTCATAGTGACTCGCTTTGACCTGTCGCGTTTCGGGATCAGATTGTGCATAGTCAGTAATTCATATACCTAGAGACCTTTAGTCGTGGTAATTCGTGATAACTTGAAGATCATTCATAAAATTATTGATAAGGAAAGCTTATAATTGTCTCAGTTACTATTTGGAAGATACACGATACGTGACTATAATATGTGAATTACTTGCAGAGCATTCATTTAATTTTTATTGAATTTGGGGAGCAAATTTTTGAAAATATCGGGTTACCAGAGTCTCTAGCCGGCTTTTCTCGGTAGAGTCTACTTTCCAAACCAGTTGTAGATTTATTTTAATTAAGATTTAAAAGTACTTATATTACTATAATAATTTTGAATTTGACTTTATTTTACAACAAATTTTAAGTCCCTATCAATGGATATTCAACTCTCGTGCTATAATTACAACTAAACAATTATTGTTATCTTTACGCTAATCTAAGCACGCATGAATGTTAGACAATGGAGACATTAGTTCAAAACTTTTGTTTTATTTAAAACTTTTACATTATTTTGTACTATTTGTTTTTGGTAACCTTTATACCAATGTTTGCCTGGAACAAAACAGTTTTAGTGATAAGGCTGTTAATGAAAAGGTTGGCTTATAAAAACAAACCCTTTTATTATATTTAAATATGAGTTTTTTCTTGGGTAAAATATTTTATATGTATTTTAGTATATTGCCATGACTTGAACAAAGTCACTAATGTATCTCTACTCACCTCTAGAGGGATATAGCGTGACAATATGCAACTTCTACTACTATGACTTGTTTACTGTAAATTTGTCGTGTTTTGCAAAACAATTATATAAAATATGTATGGATTTTTTTCTTTCTCGTGCAATAACAATGGCGTAGAAGAAAAGGAAAAATAATTATAACACACGAAACATTTGCCGTAAACAAGTTATATGAGCCTTTAAGAGTAAAATTGCACTATGCAACGACGAAACGACCTGATTAAATTACACAGCCCGACACGATTTTAAATGAAATCGTAAGACATACCGCAATATGCAGCGGATGAATTGCACGCCTCAATTCACACCTGATTACCTTGTACTTTGGTCACCCCGAGTTCCATCATATGATACTACTATTTTCTAGTGTGATCTTACTCTAGGCTGGGTACTCATAGGTGAACTATACATTTACGAGTTTCATACTCCGACATTTAATTTTATGCACCAAATAATAGCCTAGGTATTGCTAGTTATTTGCAATTCAAGTATAGTGAGATAATAAAATGAATAAAACACAATATGATAATGAACAAATTTAATTAACGAATTATTATATTATACCTATAGTATAAAGGGGAATAATATTATATTGTTTTAACTTAATGGAAAATAAACCAAGAAATATATGAAACACAAGTACCAAAATAAAATACTATTTACACAAGAAGTATAATTAACAGTATTAAAATAATTATTAAACTGCAACAAAAACAACGGAAATATAGAGTTACGTGAGTTCAGACAGCGATTATGAATTCTTAAGACAAATTAAATGAGACAGTTCAAGGTTATTGAATATTCACACTGCATTAGTTATATATGCAGTTTCATAATGTTACAAAAATTCCATCTCTGATTTCCATTCGTCACCATTTAATCTTCCATTAGGATCCGAATATTGTCAAACCGTAAGAGCTATAGGACCATTTTATGAAACATGTAGTGCAAGGTTGAATTATGTCGTGTGAGTGCCTGTGTGTGCTGCGTGTGTGTATTGTGTGTGTGTGTGTGTGTGTTGCTTTAAAATAATTGTAATGAAATCCTAGGTACATAGTTTTATGAATTAGGATTAAAAGCCGTGAAAACATGGCGAATCTTTAGCTGTTAGCCTGGATATAGCCAAAGCTTTCGATAGGGTCTGGCATCGTAGTCTTCTCTCCAAGTTTCGAGCGTACGGTCTTCCTGACAACCTGTGTGCGTGGATCTCTGGCTTTCTGTACGAGCGTAGAATTCGTGTCCTTGTTGATGGTCACAGTTCGCAGTTCGTGTCAGTTAATGCCGGAGTTCCACAAGGCTCTGTACTTTCACCCACCCTGTTTCTTCTGCATATCAATGATATGCTGTCTTTGGGCTGTATTCATTGCTATGCAGATGACAGCACGGTTCACGGGGGCTATTGCAGCAGGCCCACTTGTGGTCGGGAGGAAACCATTAGGGATCGAGAAGATCTGGTTATTGATCTCAATCGGTCCTTAAGCCTCATTTCTTCTTGGGGCGACAGGAATTTGGTTGAGTTCAATCCCAAAAAAACCCAGGTGTGTGTTTTTTCCTCTAAAAAATCCCCTTTTCTCCTCTTCCTACTCTCCAGAATGTGCCGCTTGCTGTGCGTGACAGCCTTAGTATATTAGGCATGTATATTCGCTGTGATCTCATTCTCAGGGATCACATAGGGACGGTCATCTCCTCGACTTCACGTAGACTTGGTATCCTGAATAGAGTGCGTTGGTTTTTCACACCTGATCTTTTGTATCTATTGTATAAGGCCCAGGCCAGGCCTTGTATGGAATACTGTTCGCATCTCTGGGATGGTTTTGCCCAGTACTTGCTTGATGTCCTGGATAGGTTGCAGCGTAGGGCTGTCCGCATAGTGAACGATCCTGACGTTTCTGAACATCTTGAATCGCTCCAATTGCGTAGAGATGTTGCCTCATTAAGTGTTTTCTACCGTCTGTGTCATGGCGAGTGTTCTGAAGAGTTGTTTAAACCTTGTTCCACCCTCTCCCTTCCTGAATAGAACCACGCGCACGGGTTTGCGGTGTCACAGCTATACGATATCTCACATCCCGGCTAGGACTAAGAGGTTCTCTGACTCCTTCTTTTGCCGTGTCGTTGGGCTGTGGAATGGTCTTCCGGCGAGCGTGTTCCCACCATCCTATGATATGGGATCCTTTAAGCGTAACGTGAGGAAATATTTGTGCGGGCCGGCATGATCGCTGCGACTACCGATGGGTTTTTTCTTGCCTATCGATAGTCGTTGGCGTTTTATTGGACTGCACCATGCTTACCATCAGGTTTGGTGCAGTCACTGTGCCGTGTCAGTGTAAAAAAAATACAATATTCAAACTGGATTCAAGTTTTTATGTTTGTATGTTTTCGAATTCAGTGCATAGCCGCTCTAATGTGTAATGATTATAGTGACAGCGTTACATCTCGCTACTGAATTCACGGCTATAAAAATGCGGGTAATTATACAAAATTATTATAATACATTTTCTAATCGACATTCAACGTTCTAAAACTCCCCGACAATCCCAAATTCTCGTCATAAGCTTTGCCGTCGCCACGTTGAGACTCGTCAATCCGCGCCGTTCGTAACCATTTTATATATTTCAAAGTTTCCTCTTGGTTAAGAACATCAACGAAGTCCTCTGTGAAAAAATCAAAGAAATGATAAGAAACCCCTTATTTTTAAATTTCATATAAGTACCCATGTTCCCAAGTATAGAAGGCGATCGCTTAAAACCACTGTGCTACGCCAATAGAGTCGCCACTAAGGGGCTTGGTTTAAATTAATAACTATGGTCGTAAATATCACTTACGTTGAAGCTCAACCATAGATTTTTCTGTGCCACCAAATTCAATAGGCAAAATATCCTTTGATACGACTTGATGAAACTCATTAAAATTTTTGTGAGTATATAACCTTTCAGCTAATTTCACAGGAAAGAAAGCTTTTATCGTTTTAATTAATACTTGCACAGCGCTTGATTCAGTTATAAAATGTACGCCCTTGATTCTTAAGCCGTATCCATCCTGCAACAAATTATTTAATTTAATGAAATAAACATACAGGCAACCACACGTATGCAGATAAGTGTCTACCTATACACTCGCACGCACAAACTAAAGGCGTGTAAAGTCAGAAAAGCTTGCAAATACGCCCGTTTAAATTAAGTAATATTGAATATCATAATATATATATATAATATATATATATATATATATATATATATATATATATATATATATATATATATTTTTTTTTTTACACTGGCTCGACATAGTCACTACAGAGTACCTGATGGTAAGTACAGTGTAGTCCAAAAACGAAAGCGACTATCAAAGGATGAAAATCCATTGATGGTCTACGTCGTCATGTCGGCCCACATATACCACGACTGAAGGTCTCTAGGTATATGAGCTTCTGGATATGCGCAAGCTGATCCCGAAACGCGACAAGCCGAAACTGGTCACTATGACGTTACACCCATACACTGTGGTTGCGATCCAGACGCGCACCGACGCCCTACCACCTCGCTGCTGTTCGTTTAGCACCACCCAGGAGTATCGTGTAGGGAAACTAGGGTAAAGGCTACGGACGCGAACAGCTTCGACTCCCAAAGCATATATACATATATGTATATGCAAGCCTAAAGACATGCACAAATACAATCCATTCATCAATTTATTGAATTTTCGATCTACTGATTTTTCATAGGTTGGACCTGACGGGCTGATTGTTGGCTTGGAAACTTTTACAAATTTCAGAGGTTGATCTGAGAACACAGTCTACTTATGGTGGTGCTTCGGAAGCGACTAACTTGAGAAGACACGCCGAAAGAAGCTTAAGGTTGTCTGTCCGGGTTCGTGACGTGTTTTTTCGCTGTAGAGTGAATGCAGAAGCAAATCTTATCATACGAATATAAAGAATTTCCACGACATACGCATTGTATTCGACACAGCGTCTGATGGTGCATACAAAAAAAAACTAAAGACTTCGCCCCGTACCTTTACATATGTTAGTAAATACCAACTATTTTCTTGAAAAAACAATAAAAGAGTATAATAATTTGAAGTCAGTTTACTAGATCCCGCTAGTGTACGATAGATAGTACTAACGGATATGACAATTTTTTTTTATTTATAAAAAAGTAAATTAAAAATAGATAAATATGTATTACAATTATCTTTCAAAATTGGCTTAGGAATTTCAGCGTATAAGTAGAACACGAATATTAATTTCATTTTTTTAGAAGTGTAGATATCGAGGAGTGAAAGATTAATTGGTTTAAGCGCCATTTTTTGGTGATATAGTAATATATATATTTACGGAATCAGAAATAGCCTTTCACTCCTCGATATGATATTTATAGAGAGAAGTGTATTAAAGATACCTGTATGACAGAAATAAAGATAAACTTACAAGCATTATCGTGAATATTTGTTTCATTTCCAGTGGATTTAGCTTAAGGACAATATCTAATGGGTTTATCTTAGTGAAATCGTAAACACCTATAACTCCATTAGAATAATCATCCATCACCAATAAGTCCATAATCTGTAAAATTAAATGATTTTAGCATAAAACATGTTTTTCACACAGTTTTTTTTTTTTTTTGGTAACCCAGAGGAAATCCCTAACGGACCGTCAGGAGAGTGGTGAGGGCCACTCCCCCGGTGTGCCGGACTTGCACCGGCTAAAACCTCTGGGGTGAACCGCCACTCGCGTTTACACCAGACTCCAGGTACACCGAGGACGTCTGCAAGCCCGGTGCGCGATCAGCCCCATTACAGGCTACGCCAAAAATGTGGGGGAGGTGGGATGTGCTCACCTCCCCGCCGCCTTGTGGTGCGTGGGAGCACGCACTTCACCACCGGAGTATAGCCTAGACGGTTGGCCCCTCAGCCGACCCGCCCGGCACTCCGCAGGAGAACCCTTGCAACAGGTTCGGCGGCGCCGATGCAAGATTCTCC
The DNA here is from genome assembly GCA_036320925.1 of Automeris io. NCBI lineage: Eukaryota > Metazoa > Arthropoda > Insecta > Lepidoptera > Saturniidae > Automeris > Automeris io. The sequence goes on along the minus strand of JAUDJH010000030.1, from coordinate 497,234 downwards.
TCCCGCGGGACAGTAGAGATGATTCCCTGCTGTTCCTCTGTCGCCGCGGGGGCGGCGTTCGGGGCAGATGGACGGCCCCGACCCATACGCAGTGGCCGCTTTAAAGCGGCGCACGACGGGCCGCCTACGCGGTGACCAGCAAGTTTGCCGGCGTCCGCGCAGACGGCGCACTTCGGCTGCGCCGTGCAGCCGAGGGATTTGTGGCCCGGCTGGGCACAGCGCTGACACAGACCGCTTCGGTCCACCAACGCCTTGCATTTCACGCTCACGTGCGCGGGCTCCAGACAGCGGAAGCACCGGAGCACGCGGGGCTCCGCAACCTTGACCTGGGCGCTTGTACAGCCGACGCGCAGACCCCGTTTGACGATGAGGTCGGCAATGTCGACGGGACAAGTCGCCCAGCACACTCCTAGGCCGAAGGTGTTTTCACACAGTCGTTTTACAAATAAACACATCAAAAAAGTCTAGGCAGCATTTAATTTTTTTTTGTAAATAAATTGTTTCAATCAATTATTTTTTTTTGATTGATAGGCATGCAACCTTTTTTGTTCCAGATTACTTACAGGCTGGTTGTAAAGAAATCTTTTAAGATGTAATACTAAGCGCGCAGGACAGTTTCAACAAATTGAACGTATTAGTTCGCCATACGCTTCTCATGAACAACAGTTGCTATTTAGAAAGGTTGCCGTGTTGTGCTCTGTAATTATTTTTATCATCGTATTGTTTGTTGTTAAATTGTGAAGAAATTTCAGAAGCAATGGAAAAATGTCCTTGCACTCATAAGCAGCGCAATATGTTTGCATTTTTTTTGAAAAAACATGATTGTAATTTTCAAGTATATAAAAATAATTTTAACTGCCAATGTTGTTAGTTTTTCACAGTTTAAAACTCCCCAATTTTAGGGACTTATTTAACCTGTGAATTATTATGAAAATATTTATTTTTATTGTCTTTTGCTGGCATTAAGTAATAGCTTTCATCAATCATTACGTTGATGAAAAAAATACCATTATTTCTGTAAACTTTTTGGTATGCGCTAATTGCTATTAGCCCGTTTTAAAATACAAGGTTATGATAACCGCATAGAATAGAAAATTTAATTTTTTCTTAAAACATAATTGATTAAATAACTATAATTGTTTTATTTCTTGAAATGATACATAAAATAGTTACATGGTTGTTCGGAATAACACTACACCTACATTGCGACATCTACATGATATATAATTCTTAGGTGGTGTCTGGGTAGTAGTTATACCAGAGACAGGCAAAATGTAATGTGATTAATGATTAACGATTGCAAAATGAAGTCATCATTTTAATTTTGTCGTTCTGTAATCGTGGTTAAATCCCTTGAAAGAATGAAGGGGTCAGAAATGTGTATGCAATTGGGGTATCTGTAGTGTTCAAAAAATAGATAAGAAAAATGCAGTCATATTAATGATGAAAAACGCAAAATTTGACGGTTGTATCCTCATCCTGAGTATTGATTCAATATTCTGGAAAATATATAAAATCACCTGTACCATAAAACGGTTTACAATTATTTCACGTATATTAATTACATAAATAGTTTTTAATTCAAGACAAATCGAGCGCTACCATAGCATACTATTTGAAAGAAGCTTAGCATTATTCCGTATTGGAATATATAATTAATTTTAAGGGCATATAGGGTGAATGTGGTAACTCTATTTTTTGTAGCGCCATCTACCACAATGCATCTAGTAGGCTATGAAACGTGCAAATTTTGGCGCGGGAATTTTATGGTTGACATATGAGAGGAGTCCATCTTATGATCTTAGTTATTATCATACAATTAAAAGAGATTTCATTTGTTCGAATATAAATGTTTTCTTTCATACGTACATCCAAGAAGTTCATCCTTTCAGTGCCGCAAGAATTACGACATGGGCAGGTATTATGGAAATCAGAAGAATTTAGCTTGTAAACAATTGGCGAACATTCATTTGATTAAAATTAATGGCTGCAGCAACTTTACGCTGTGAAGGTCTTACTTCGAGCATACTCACAGCATGCACCATTTCTTCTTCGCTCAAATGGTGACGCGACATTATGCTAAGAACGGAAATCTTCTTCCTTAAATTGTTTTTTTCCTTTTGTAATCTGAGGAAATCTTATGTGGACCCTCAGGGCGCCGTGTGGGCAGCGCTCCGGTATGCCAGACTCTTAGTGACGAAAATCCCCGGGATGTTCCTCCATTCGCTTAATGCGACGAGCCAATAGAATACAGTTTACTTACCATTATAAAAAAACCGTAGCAATCCATAAATCGTGCGTTTTGCAGATATTCACTGGTCTCGATCTTTATCAAAAATACTCGGTAGTGGTCTTTAGTCAATCTTGGCAATGGAGCAACACTCGCCCTGTTTCACGTAATATCATATAAAAATATTAAATACTGAAAATAATATATATAGAGTATTTCTCTGGCTATAATTAATGATATCACTTGACATGTATTACAGACATACATACAGTTTTTAACCCCCAACGCAGAAGGGTGTTGTATATTTAACACATGTTTCCATGTGTTTGTGGCTCTCTGTACTTGTATACCTGTCTATGGCATTATAGCTTTTAAACAGATAAACTAATTTTGATTTAACTTAAAGTCGAAAGTGTTCTTAAGTATGATTAAAAAAAATATCAGCTGTTTGAAGACTATCAGATCTTTTTTAATTGTTGAAGGAATGTGACCACCTTTTATTGGCCTGATTGATACAAAATTTATTATTCTATGACTTAAATTATATTATAATAGCATGCTAACCGTGACCAGATGCTGGAGCATCCTCTGGAATATGCAGGACACTCAACTTTTCACCAACTTACAGCAAAAATATTGTGGCGAAGCTCATTAAAGTGGTCTTAAGAAATAACTTACAAGTAGATATAAAAGTACAAATAAGTCTCCGCTGTTATTTGTAAAAAAATATATTTATTGTGAAAGAACTGCAATTTAAATTTAATGGAAGTATTGCCATAACTAGTAACTTTTTTCCCACCTTTCGGGCAGCGTTCAGATTCAGCGATCAGGCACGTCTGAACAATTCTTCATCTTTTGAGGCTATTGACAAATCAACTCAATTTTTGGTATCTTTATATGATGTGAACCGCTGCTCCGACATAGCATGTGCCATTAACCGGAACAGATGATAGTCGGACGGCGCAATGTCTGGTGAATACGGCGCGTGGGGTTCCACTACCCAGTCAAGTGTTTTTAAACTGTTTTTCACCGGAACCGCTACAGAAGAATAATTTTGTCGTGTTTGGAGTAGTATTGAGAACGTTTTTCCGTCAGAGCACTGCTCAATCTCATCAATTGTGTGCAGAAGAGAGTTCCAGTGATTGTTTCGCTTGGAATTAGCAACTCCTAATATACCACACCCAGCTAATGCTACCAAATACACATCATGATTTTTTTTTCTATGAATATTTGGTTTTGCTGTGAATGTTGTCGCGTGCCCATGATTTTTTTCTTTTTGGATTATCATAATACTTCTACTTCTCATCATCAGTGACGGTTCGATGTAAAAAACTTTTTTATTCCTAGCTAGTTGCATTTCACTCATACATAATCAGCGGTCAACATCTCTCGGGTTTAATTCGTATGGAACCCAATTACCTTGTTGTAAACGATGTGCGACTGCTTGCTAGGGAGTACAAGTTTCTTTAATGTTTGAGACTAGTTTTCTTACAACTCTGCATCCTCATAAATTTTTGGTCTTTCATTGCGATCTTTGTCTTCTACATCAAAATCACCGTTTTTAAACATTTGAAACCACTCACGACATCTTCACTCACTCAGGGCGGACTCATTATATGCTTCTACGAGCAATCGATATGCCTCAGTTGCAGATTTTTTTTATTTAAGAAGTAAATTAAAAGTAAATGACGCTCATGGCCTAAATTTTTGGATTAAAAAAAAATGCTAATACGAAGTTTATAATATGACAAGATTATATTATTCCTAAACGACCAACCTAATTTTGAAGCTGGTTATCATCTGCAAATTCTAACGTAAGCCTCGGGTCTCGCGATCTTTCTCAAAACAGCGGAAACTTGTTTATACTTCAAATAAATAAAACAAAGTCAGTGAGGTAAGCCTTTTAAATTTTTAATACATTTCAATGAATAAATAATTTAATAAAATAGCAACCAATAATTCTCATGAAAGTGATCTATGAGCGAATAAATTGTTCTACCCACATTTTCACTCTCGCTTAGCCCTAATCTATGGGCAAAGCTAACCACTTTCTCTCAAGTAGAATGGCAACCTGAAGGCCAATTTTGATAATTTAAAATCGTTTTATTTAAAGTTGAGATATATTTTTAGTATAACTAATATAGCTATTGGTATTCTCGGAACCCGAAAAACAACATAAAATATAATTATATTTAGATTATAGTTAAATTTGTACTAAACAACATTTTAAACATAGCATTTAAACAAATATCTTATTCGCATTATTACACAGCTCTACAAAAAAAAAAATTTTTTTGTGTTGCCTTGGATATTTTTGCAAATTTTTATGTTTTCGAGTACCTAAATTACGAATATATTCATGAAAATACTGAATGTGCTCTTTTTTTTATGATTTTTACGTATCTTATATTTTGAACAATTATCAGCTTGTTAGTACTAAAATTTGTTTTCCCAGTCCTGATTAAGCTTCTGCGCAACTTTTTTGCGCATACAAACATCACTTGATCTCCACTCTCAGACTCCTTGCTCCGCAAAACAGCTGATAACTCAGTTATTTGATAATATTGAAGTACTTACACGTGAATCTGGATAAGTTGTCATATGTTAATATTTTGATTCAATTGCTGAGTGTTCATTCTAATATATTTGTCTTGTCTTTTTAAACATGAGTTCGTCACGAAGAAAGTGTAAATATAGTAGTGATTTATTTTGTTATATTTGTGGTATTTATATATTAAAAAAACAAAAACGAAATATCACAGACTTTGTTAAGGAGACTTATGCTGAATATTTCGGTTTTAAAATGGACAAATTAGATAAATCATGGGTTCCGAATAAAGTTTGTAAGTCCTGTGTTGAGTCTTTGCGGTTGTGGAAAAAAGGAGAACGTTCTGGATTAGACTTTGGTATTCCTATGATCTGGATGGAGCCTAAGAATCATGTCGATGATTGTTACTTTTGCGTAGTAGATGCTAAAGGTTTTAATCGAAACCAAACGTGGAGATATCCAGACTTACAGTCTACAAAATGTCCTGTTTTACACAGTGAAACTCTCCCTCGGCCTGTTTACGTTTCAAAAGTGATTCGCATGCCCTCAGAAACAATGATGTTGCCGAATTCACAGAAATCGAAACAGTCTACCAGTGGAAGTGAATGGGAGGGTGAAACATCTACGCCAAAGTTATTTTCTCAAAATGAAATCAGTGATTTGATACGGGATCTAAATTTATAAAAACAGGAATCAGAACTGTTAGCCTCAAGATTGAAAGAAAAAAATTTATTGGCAGCAACAGTAACAATTACAACATACAGAACGCGAGAAAGTGAGCTATTACAATTTTTTGATGAAAATGAAGGACTGGTATACTGTACTGATATTGCGAAGCTGCTTTTAGACATGGGCTTGAAAGAATACAAACCTACTGAGTGGCGTCTTTTTATTGACAGCTGTAAAAGAAGTTTAAAATGCGTCTTACTGCACAATGGAAATAAATTTGCATCAATTCCAATTGCCCATTCAACAAAACTCAAAGAAGAATATGAAAATGTAAAATTAGTTTTAGAAAAAATTAAATACTCGGAGCATCAATGGCCGATCTGTGTAGATTTGAAAATGGTTAATTTTTTACTTGGTCAACAAAGTGGATACACGAAATACCCTTGCTTCCTTTGTATGTGGGACAGTAGAGCAAAGCAACTTCATTGGGAACAAGATGTTTGGCCTGCAAGAAATTCTCTAACTGTCGGTAAAGCCAATGTAATAAGGGAACCGTTGGTGAACAGAGACAAAATCATACTTCCACCATTACATATTAAGTTAGGAATGATAAAGCAATTCGTTAAAGCTTTGGACAAGGAAGGGGATTGTTTTAAATACATTTGTCGAAAATTTCCGAAGCTTAGTATGGAAAAGTTGAAAGGTGGAATATTTGATGGTCCTCAAATACGGCAATTGATAAAAGACGCAGATTTTATTAAAGTTATGACTGTTCCGGAAAGTGAAGCTTGGGAAAGTTTTGTGTTGGTAGTCGAAAATTTCCTAGGTAACCATAAAGCACCAAATTATGAAGAAATTGTACAAAATATGCTGACAAACTTTCAGACTCTAGGAGCAAATATGAGTATCAAGTTACACTATCTCCGCAATCATTTGGATAAATTTCCAGATAATTTAGGAAATTATAGTGAGGAACAAGGAGAGCGGTTCCACCAGGATCTGAAAGTAATGGAAGAAAGATATCAGGGTCGATGGGACTGTCATATGATGGCAGATTACTGCTGGTCTTTAAAAAGAGATTGCCCCCGGAAAAATTATAAAAGAAAAGCTCTTAAAAGGCGTTTTATGGAAATATAAAATGTTTTCCAAATTTTCCTCTCTATTTACTTCGATATATCATATTTTTATCCAAATAAAACTGACATTATAAATATATCTGTTATTTTGTTTCTCGTTTTCCGATTTTTGTAATGTAAAATAAAAATAAGTATTTAAAAAAAACGAAAGCAAATCTTACAAAATCATTCATAATTTCATGAATTGTGAGTATAAATATATCCAAAATCAATCTTATATCTAGGGCAACAAAACCACTGTAGACCAGTGTTATTGGTATTAACTGTGACTGTTACTTGTTCTATTATGCAAATAAATAAGTATATTTACCATTTCAATAAATCTTTAGCACGATCATCTACTTTATAGTAATTAAAGAACTGCGGTAATAAAGTCCTTAATGTACATAATCTGTCCAATTTTGATTTCGTCTTCTCGACAGAGCCTTTATTGTTTATTAAGTTCTTCTCTAAATATTTTCTTGCTAAAAAAAAACAACTGAAGTGTTGGGTTTTTAGGTTTGGTTGTATTTTTACACAGACAATTCAGATAATCAACGGTGATTGCTTCAATCACCGGAGCTTTGTTAAACTGCACTACCTGAGATTTATAGACCCTACTTTAACTTTGCTTTAACTTTAATCGAACATTACAAATTACATTATTGATTTAATGTCAAAGTATGTGGTAAGTTAGCGAAGTCATCAACTTGGACTTGGTTTTGCGAAAAGGCTATATTCAAGTTATGTAGCTAAGAGTGACTTGCATTAGGAAATTAAATCTAGTTTAATCTTATATAAAACACGATTTAGCTTAAAGCTGTACTTATTGTTTTGCACGGAAAAAATTGAATTATTTTGGCAACTCGGGGAGAAACCGGTATGAGATCGCTGTGAGTAAATCATCATTGCGATTAAATTAAATTTGTTAGTACAAGCCGCCCTAAGAAACTCTTACTTTTGCCGAGTCATTGAGCATTGGTATGGTCTTCCGGTGAACGTTTTCCCATCGTTTTATATTAATTTATTTAATATAGCAGCGATATATGCCCGAAATAATTTTAAAAACATATACATGGGTTCAAAGACAGCGCAAACAAAAACAAATCAACAAGATTTTAAAACAAATCGAAAAATACAATCGCATAAAAAAGGACCGGTCAAAAACAGGTCTTACTGTACGAGTATTCGTTTTGAGCAACCTTTTGACAAATATTCTCCTAATAGGGAAAAGAGGTAAAACTCTGTGAACAAGCAAATTTATATTATTGATAAGGTCTGGAACAAAAATGATAGCATTTACGATTTTGTATAGAAAAATGAGATCGAACAATTTCCTTCTATCTTCAAGTGGTGTCAGCTTAAAGTGTGTAAGTTATATATTGGGGTCTTTAAACAAAGCGTGAAGATATATTTGTAGAGGTCAACCAAAGATATAATATGTTAGTGAGGCGGAAATGCCCAGTGCAACTTTCTATAGGTACTGCGTTGTTTGATATTCCTCGTCGTTTTTCTATCTGCACCATGATTACCACCAGGCACTATACCGAGTCAAAATTAACAACGTAATTTCCTTTTATATATTAAGTTTTTGGTCAAAAAGATCTTAATTTCGAAGTAAAGTCAAAATAACATCTTTAAGTCTCAGCTCTAGATCTTCTGATCCGGTCTATAAATAATAATAATAGTATATCGTCACGCTGTATCTCTTTCGGAGTGAGCAGAGATATATTAGTGCTTGTATCAGCTTATAATACGTGCCCAATGTGACCAGTAGCCCAACTGACCGCCGTTCTCAGGGCACTTAGACTTTTGTTAGATATCATGCAGGTTTCCTCACGATATTTTCATCCACCGGTAAGTATGTGGTGGCTAAATCTGTACATATCTTGGAAAAATCAAGAGGTATGTGCCGGGATTTGAACCTACGACCGTTCGTGTTGTCGCATATGAATACTGTTCCGTTGTCCACTAGGGTACCGCAACTTCTAGAGCGCGCCGTGTGCGATGTGTGCCCGCACACCGCTCTAGTGATAATTCACGGGGATGAGGGGAGGGTGGCATCTTACACCGCATAACATGATGACATTTTAATAAATACTAATTATTAAAATGTCAACTTTTAATTGACTGGATTATTTTATTTTAATGTAATAGGATTAACGTAATGTATTGCCTAACAATAAATACGATAAAAATTCAAGTTAAAAAATTAGATTGAACTCACGAAATTCTTTCACCAAGAAATGCTTTTGCTTGCTAATCCAGTCTTGGAGTATAGAAATGGCTTCATCCATTCTTTTCGTATCGTCTAAGTTATACAAACTTCTCACATAAGACACAGTATTTGGGTGTAGTTGAAATAAATTCCCATGCTGACGTTGTTCCATTTTTTATTAGTACACTTTACTAAATTAAATTATTTTCCTGCTTCAAATTTATTTTAATAATCACGTAGGACCAAGTCGAATGTTCACTAAAGTGTGGCAAACTGTTGCTCCATGATTTATAAAACACGTTTATTTAACCTTCTGATACAATTATCTGACTCGACAAAAAATAAATAAATATGTAATTGTTCCAAAAATGCACTTACGAATTTAAACTATTTAGTTTTAAAGATATATACATTACCGTTTGTAACTAATAGTGTATCTCTGCTCATCCCAAACGTGATATAGGTTTTATTCCGATGAATTTTGACTCTGCTTTCAACGTCTGCAAAGTTCCGTAAATGCGAATATGAATGGTTTTCTCCGCTGTTCGCGGTCTTTCCGACTATTCCGTCACTATAGCTGAGATTTAAAGACGCTATTTCGCCTTTACTTACTAAAGATCTCAAAAAATGTATTTTTTTATCAAATAATGTAACAGGTTAATCTATAATCCATAGTTATATATCAGTTAATATAGTCAACTAGGGTCATCATTTTAATTACCGACAGTCTTGAGCTAGATCTCAATCTCACCTGATACAAAGTAATCATGAGGCCGATGATGGAGCGCGCTCACCCAACAAATACCGACTCACTCGTCATTTCAAGGTTTCCATATCGAAATATTTACAATAACAGACATAAGAAACGAATTCAACTACTTGGCGATTCGCAAAAAAATGAGGAGGTGCGGCAGAAGGAATGTCAACCACATAGGGATGTAAACCTGCAAGGTACTTTATTTTATTAGTAGTTATTTAAAATAAAACATTATTTCCCAAAAAAATTACAACACAACTCAATCAATACAATTTTATTCATTATCAATATTTCCCGTGTTACAGTGCTTATGGATCTGGTGAGCAGAAGCGTATTTCCAATAGAATCATAAAAAGCACTTCTCTTGTTATACTAGTACCTTTACTACATAACTTTACAGTACATTACATAAAGTCAATTATACATGATATAGAAAATAAAATGAAAAACTACAGTGCCAGTTACGGAGTTACACTTGCATATTACATTTTGTTAATGTGTTTTAGGTAGCTCTACAGTATGCGAGTGGACGAAGGACTGTTGTATGAGTGTGTGCGTGTATGTGTGTTTATGTTTGCGCGCGTTTATAACAGTGAAAAAAGTGAGTTCAAAAGCAGATTCCTATTCTGGTAATTGTCACAATTTAAGTCAATATATTTATTAAATGGCCAAATATAATAAATTTTGCTTCTACATGATGTACGCCACTGTAAATGAGCTGTCATCTCGTTAGTAAAAGATTATAATTGGTAATCAGATGAAGGTTATAAAAAAAAAAACTATAAAAAATAAAATAATCAAATAGCATTAAAACTATTTTAATTGCTAACAAATACCATTTTCTGATTTTTTAAAAATAATTTATTTTTAATGGAAACCTAATGTATGTTGACGTGCCAATTCCTTGTATAAGCCCTCCCTACCCTAATCCTTCTGGGGTAGGCAGTAACAATGATTTTTACGCCTCCTCGAGATTAATTCTTTCAGTAGTACAGAATTGACTTAGCTATTTTCAACTAATTTATTTTCTCATTTGTATCGAGTTGTCGTAATTTGTGATTCAAATTTATAAAAAAATATAATTAAAGATCGTTGGAGTAAACGGGTTCTTGAGTGGAGACCGAGGATTGACAGATTTAGTGTGGGGCGCTTCCCTGGCAAGGTGGACCGACGACCTGCGAAAGGTGGCGGGAAAGAATGTGTGGAGTCAAGTTTTTTTTTATGATAAAAGAACTCAAACACTTGAGTAGCCAGCTTGACTGTTAACTTTTACTGACAGCTATAGACAACCGCATCGTAAGAAGAGCCAACATTGCGCTACCGTACCAGAAGAGCGTTTTTTACTCCTTTTAGAGTTCCACGTCATAATCCTGAGGAAATACTGCGCCTCCACTGTTGTACTGTTATGGAAACCCATTACACAATTTAACACAGCAAGAAAATGATTTATTTTGTGGGTTACAGGATTTTCCCTTTTTATCATCGATTTACTAATCGAATTGCAACGCTCTGAAACTCCCTGCCAGTCCCAGATATTCGATGTAAGTATTGTCGTCACCACGTTGAGATTGCTCAATGCGCGCCATTCTGATCCAGTTTATATAATAAATTTCAAATTTTCCTCTTTGGAAAAAACATCGGACCAGTCCTCTGTAAAAAAAAAGTGGAATAACACCTTATTTTTAATTATGACTATACTACGTTGGAGAAAAAAATAAAGATTAAAAACGCTGTACAACAAGTTAAAGAAGGATGTGCGAGTGTCGGGTAGTAGATTTAAGTCTACTCCTTTAACGGAGTATGCTGCCCGTATGAGAGGAAGGCGACGGCAAGCAGTATCCGGCACGCCGCCCGTGTGATAGATTTGGAGGGGTGAGCTCTTTACATCTACCCCTCTCAGAGATGAAGTAGAAACAGGCTGTTCGCTCTACGGGCGTCTGGAAGAATTTGGATTCCCAGACCCGGGTGGAGTGATTAAAAGGACTCCCTGGGCGTTTTTAGTCAGTAGTAGTCTGACATACCGAAGCCGTTGCCCTCACAGCGGCTCTTATGGTTCTATGCAGGATTTTCCCCCAAGACATCAAAAAAAGGGCACGGGTAATTATTTTAGTATCTTTCGCACTCGTCATTAAGTTACAATGAGGATTTCCCGGTCGCCATGATGATGACGGTTCTGTCAGGCTCCTGCTGACTAAAAACCCGTGGGTGTTCCTAGCACGTAGCGCATAATCGACCTTAGAAACGAACTACGCAATCTGCCACGGTACCGGTAATCTGGCGCCGTTCCCAGTCCTCCCCAAATTATGGAGGTGGGTGGAGTTGACGACCTCTAGAACAACGTCGTAACAGGCAGTGTGTGCGAACACTCATACCTCACATTCCTCGTGCAGGGCCTGTGGACTCCCTTCAAATAGCACTGCCCGCGTTTGTATAAGGGCCGGTGGTTATCAAATGAAGATCCGCGAAGGCCACCTATAGCCTCTCTGGTCCACGTTGCCGAATGGCCATAGTTAACGTGCCTCTCGGCCTTCTCTTTTGATTTGACAACCTTGATATAAATCAACTAACAGAACCGGTCAGCCTCGCAAAAAAGTTAGATTTATTCAAATAAGGATATGAATTAAAATAATATTTTAAATGTACAATTATGACCATAAAAATGATCAAGGTAAAAAAAAAAAACATTAATTAAATAGAGTTTATATTGTAGGGTAAAAAGGGATGTAAAACATTGCTTTAATTTACTATATATCGTAAGTTTTAATCAAAGTTTATCATGATTGTTAATATGGGTTATGAATATGAGTCAATTAAAATCATTATTAATTTTTAGATTATGGCGACAAAATCGATCTTAGACATTCCGTGACTGTAATAACATTTAAACTGTTTTTTTTTTTTTGGATAACTTATTTTACTAACTATAAGCAATTACTTGGAAAAGTAATCCAACCTAATCCGATTTTATGCTTGTACAAATCAAATTATAAGCCATATGTAAAAGATTGCGATGGAACTGTTAAAATACCGAAGTTATTTATTTATATATGAATCCTCATCCTTATTAATCCTTAACAAACATTGGCTTGTTTCTACTAATTCTTTAATTCAATTACAATATCTCTAGAACCATCCAGAACACATTTCCAAGATGAGAACGAAAACTGAATTAATATCCGATATGTAGTTTAGAAGATATATGCAAACATACGGAAGACTAACAAAATCATCATTTTGTTATGCTATATAAAGACACTTACGCTGAAGGGCAGCATGTGATCTCTCGGTGCCGCCCACTTCAATAGGCAATATATCCTTTGGTACGATTTCATGAAGCTCATTATAGTTTTTATGAACAAATAACCTTTTAGCTATTTTCGCAGGAAAGAAGCCTCTTATAATTTTAATAACTATTTGCACAGCGCTTGATTCAGTTATAAAGTGAAGGCCTCCAATTCTTAGGCCGTACCCGTCCTGAAATGAGTGATTTAGTTTAGTAAATAAATAAACAAACATACCAGCGTTTTATGGCCACTCACAACAATATACGCAGGTGTTTTTGCCAAACAATAAAACCAGAGCAATTATATTGTAATATTGAAAGTAATCACGCTTTAGTTAAAATCATGTAAAATTAATTATGTTTAATGATATGAACGCCATAGCTCTACGGTTATTCTAAAGCCGTATGTAGCCTTTAAAATGTAAATTATTCTTTTTGTGACGCTACTATTTATTTTGTATTTTTTATATGGTTTAAGTAGAAAAAAACTACGCCTTAAGGCAACAAATAACTGATATAATAAAAAATACTACAACAAACAAACAAACATATAACAAACGTAATAGTTTAAGAATTGCAGTTCTTGTCATACATAATCACGACAAAATTCTGCCTCTGGAGTAGTTTTGAATTTGTGGGTTATAGCATTTTATTTTATCGTTGACATTGTTATACCTTTTGAAATATAGGAATTCCTCACACTATCCCAGTTAAAAAATAAACAATTTGTTTTACAGAATTAAATATAAACTTACAAATATTATCTTGGCTAATTGTTTCATTTCCAGTGGGTTTAACTTAGGTACTATATCCAATGGATTTATTTTAGTATAATTAAGAACAAATATAACAACATTAGAATAATCATGCATCATTAAAAACTCCAGCATCTGTAAAATATTTTACATTTTAAACATTTTATAAAAAATTTATTTTAAAACTTACAAGTACAATAGTTTAAAACATAAAATTATCCTAATGGAATGGCGTTATTCATCAGTATTATTGGTCGTCTGCCAAGGAAGATGCTGTGGCCGCATCCTTGGTCCCAGCAGACGAGTAGAGAGAAACACCTTAGTGGCTTTAGTGACTAAAGCTTAGTCGATACGAGTCCGACTTACCCAAGCCGCTAGTAGCCTTTCGGCGGCTTTAACGGGTCATGAGAAATTACACCGGATTGAAAAAAGCCCACCTTAGCCCACTGCTGGATACAAGCCTTTACTTATAAGCATTATTACGCATACATATCCACACAACAAAATATAAATATTTTTCTCCGGGCGGACCTCCAAGATGCTAATATAAAGTTTTCATACAGTATGTTTTGAAAACCCTGTTCGACCCGAAAGGGGTTAATTCGACACAATAACATTACCAAAATACATCAGATAATTATACTATTCATAAAAATTTAAAAGTTATTGTTATATAAAATTGTAGTGCAAACTTAGCTCGGTTTACTTACAAAAATCAGCGTTAAGACTATTCAACTAATTTAATTGTTAAACAGTTCTTGGGATCTAAAAGGGTCACGACCCTCATGGGTCATAACTAGTAATGAAAATGCCCGGGAATTTTCCCAAAGTGCCCAGCACTTCCGCGAACATTTCGTAAATTCCCGGGAATATTCCCAAGCAAGTTTTGGGCACTTTGGGAAAATTCCCGGGCATTTTCATCACTAGTCATGACCTATTATAATATACTAGCATGATCCTTAGCTTTCTTTTTCCCTTTTCTCGCGAACTACGCATGCTCCCTGTGTTGCCATGTAAGCTTCCCAATTTAGGATAAGGTAAAAAGAATCTAATGCCGATACCGAGTAACGCCTTCACGGGTCAAACAGGGTATTCAATATATATTGTAGTTACAATTACATCATAAACTAAGTTTACTTACTACTAGAAAGAGACCAAAGCAATCGTTAAATCGTGCCTTTTGGAAGTATTCGTTATTTTCAATAGTTAATAAAATGACCCGGTAGTGATCTTCAGTTAATTTTGGCAATGGAGCAAACTGAAAGCTATATTTTTTTAAATAATTTATTTTTCGTATAAACAATAAAGAAATAAAAAAAACGTTGATGGCTGCAGTGGTTATTAAGCTGTGTTGCAAGCCACCAACGCCCACTTATATAAATCAAATTATTACTACGACATTAGTAATAGTTAAATACTATCAAGACATAACAATAAATACCAAATACGAAGATATAATAATAAAGTTATATAACAGAAAATATGACTTTGTCCACGCGTTTATTTGCGTGAGTTAAACAGAGTGTGATATGATTTTTTATGTGCTTTTAGCATTTTGGCATATCAACTCAGCAGCTTGTGCCCAATACACAAAACATACAACAACATACCGCGTGGTTAAACATACCGCAACTCTGAGAGAGTGATTGATGAGTCAGTGCTACTATATCCGCCAACAATTTCATGTCATTATATGTTAGATCACAAAGAATGCCGTGAAGGGCGCTTACATCAAATAAACTGACCCTATATTGGCTCATTAGTGACTCTCTTGCACCTTTATTGCGGTCACAGTTCATTTGCAAATAACCACCTCCCATTTTTCAAAGGTTAGGTGTGACTGTTGTGTGTTTACATCTTTCAGAGAGATCAAGTCACAACAGATCAGCTACCTGCCCGCTTTAGTTGCCTTTCTCGGTTGCCAACGTGCCGACCAGAGATAGGCAAAATGTAATCTGATTACTGATGAAAGATTACAAATGTAGTCGTAATTTTAACTTTCTTGCTCTTTAATCATGATTAAATCCATTTAAAATATTAAGAAATGATAAATGTGTATACAATCTGTGATTTTGTAGTGATTAAAACATAATTGAGCAAAATGCAGTCATATTAATGGTAAAAAATGTACAATGTAATCGTTAATAATTTTTATTAATCTGATTACATTTTGCCCATCTATGGCGCCGACAATTCGAAAAAAAAAACAGATCAGCTAGCTGCACTTCCTCGTAGAAATGCTCAAAGCTACATTGAGAGGTGATAGGCTTTTCTGTATTAATTAGAGGTTAGTGGATAGATGCGGATGTATTTTAATATCATTAAAAATAGTAACTTCTGTTGAAGACATAATAAACATGGGCTTGGGTATAAATACTGTCAACAGAAATTAGAGTGCACCTTAATCTCAGTTTTTTTTTCATATACGATTTAAAAAATGACTCCAATGCCCTGATGGAAATTTCAGTATAGTCGAAAAACGACAACCACCGTCTACGCATATCCCGAAACGCGACAAGTCGCAGCGAGTCACTATGACGGTTTCTACAATTGTGTACTGTGTACACGATCTAGTTCGGGCAATCGCCCTATCACCTCAAAACCTAATCTCTGAACCCACATTGATTAGACTTCGCGTTTTCATATTTCGTAAGGCATTCTTGCATCTTAAATTATTTTTTAGTTTTTTATAAGTTAGTTTAATTTTTAGTTAGCATGGTGACAATATTTCTAATGTTGAATTAGTTTATAGGCGATGCTAACTACTTTCTGTCAGATGGAATGTCAGCTTGTTTGCTATTCTCTTATTGATATAAAAAGTTGTTACTGTTACTTATAGTGCCAATGAAGTAAAACAATCATATTTACCATTTCATCAAATCTTTAACACATTCGTCTAATTCAGAGTAGTTAAAGAACTGAGGTAACACAGTCCTTAACGTGCATAATTTGTCCAATTTAGATTTCGTTTTCTCGATAGAACCTTTGTTGTTTATTAAACTCGTCTCTAAATATTTTCTTGCTGAAAATAAAAAAAAAGAAAATTGAGCCGTTTAGCTACTCGGTTGCGATACACAAACTTTATAAATTAATAATCGGTGGTGATGATAGAAAATATCGGAATAATTTTATTAACTAAAGCAGATTTGTGTTAATATGTAAATCTACGTCTTCATTCACGTAGAAACAGGATATGTAATCTATTTAATAGTATATATATACTGTATAATAGATATTTTCCGTAATTCTCTTTCCATGTTTAACTAATATTTACATTAATTTCATTTTGCTAGATTTTTAACATTTTTTTTAAATTATTTACAGTTTCCTTTTTATTAGCAACTTATAACAATGCACCTTTTTCCTCCTCCTCCTTTTTTTTCAATTTATGATATAAGATATATGCTCATATTATATGCTAGTATATAAGAACAATGCCCTTGTATTTATTTTTCTTTAAGATTTATATACATACCTGCAGTTGACGCACCTTAAATAAATAAATATACAACCCTTCTAGTTTTTTCTACATTTATTATTCTAAATATTTCAATAGAACCGTTTGTTGTATAGATTGAGCTATCTATAAGTTATTACGCATTGTATAAATCCTCGATGTGTTATATTTCTTTAACATTACTGTGTAAAACGTAAATTACTTATTTGTCATAAAATGTCTAACTTATCAATACTTTACTGTGCATTGCTTAATATTATAAAAAAAAAAAACAGATTTAACTTACGAAAGTCTTTTTTCGAGAAATGGTTTTGCTTGCTAATCCAGTCTTGCAGTGTAGAAATAGCTTCATCCATTCTTTTCGTATCGTCTAAGCTATACAAACTTCTTACATAAGACACAGTATTTGGGTGTAGTTGAAGTAAGTTTTCATACTGACGTTGCTCCATTTCGATCAATTTAAACACTTTATGTAATTTACGCAATCAAACTATTATTGATCAGAGTTACATTTCTTTAAACAATTACATAAATATGAACGAACAAAACGTATACTACAGTCTGGCGGTTCGAACTAGTTCATTGCCTCATATGAAACTTGTTTTGCTAACCTTGAAATAGATGTTAAAACTCCGTATTAAGGCTCATTTTCAACGATACATAAAAAATATGTATCTAGCAAGTAAGCATTGAACTCGATATATATTGTGGACGAGTGTCTAAGGGTAATCGAACTGATTTGATAACGTATGTCGACCTGTTGATATGTAGACTTGGTAAATAACTTCTTATCTAATTTCCCTGTTTATTAAATTACACTGTATAATTATTTTACAACATTATTGTATAATAATGACTAGCATTTCCCCGTCACTTTGTCTCCGTCGAAGTTGCTCCAAATCAGGGGTGCTGGTATTTGAATTGTTGGTGATCTACATTAAAATTGTTATACTACAAGCGATCGAATCTGTAGGCGTAGGTAAGTAGATGCTGCAAGTATGTGGTAGGTAGGTAGGTTGCTAGTGCTTATCGAAGGGTAGATAAGTCACAAGTGCAGTACACTGCTCTAAAAAAGTCGGTAATACCCATCCCATAATATACTTTATTAGTTTTCACATAACGACATTATAGATAGTTGCTAACGACGCCTCTAGCAGAGGGTTATTCCTATATTAAAAAATAATAAGGGGCACTCGGGCCTTTTTATTACTGACAGGATTACGCTTGACCTCAATCTCACCTGCTGGAAAGTGATGGTGAGGCCGACGATGGAGCGCGCTCGCCCACCAAATACCGATTCACTCGACGTTTAAAGATTCCTAACTCATAAAATGTTAGAAACACAGAGGCAGGCAGCGAATTCCACTCCTTGGCGGTTCGCAGCCACAGGAGGGTGCAAATAAGGCATCTTGTCAATTTATGGTAGAAGGGGGAGAGGGGCACTAAGTCATACAACTCGGCCGTACACTCTTCAGAGTATAGTCTATAGAAAACCGAAAGGCAAGCCACTCTACGCCGGTGTTCCAAACTTAGTAGTTTACGCGACGTAAGAGCCTCATCGGCAATGAGTCGCCGAGCTCGGCGATCAATGAAGTCCAAAGCTGCCAAATGGTGGCTACAATGTCAATTATCTTAAATTAGAATCACGTAGTCATCAACCAAAATTGCGAATAGATTGATATCAGCCAATATGGGAAAGTATGATTCAAAAAGCTCTCACGACCGACCGTTTAAGCATCCTAGAACTATTCATCTAGATAAATATATTCACGCACAGATTCAGAAACGTCCTTTAAATTTGAAGACGCTTTTTAGATACTAATGCATTATAAATTTGTATGTAATTTTGAGGCTTCATTAGTGTTTCAAAGAGTTTTATTTTAGGTAGTAAAGTTTTAAAACCGACTACATTAACCGTTTCACAATTTGCAGAATCGAATCTGAAGGTCTAGATACCGCTTAGAGTCTACGTGATAGCTTATTTAGCATGGAAAGAGGATAAAATTGTAATTGCAAATAATGCAATTAATTTATTAAATATTCATTTGATAACTTGTTTCCGTTCGTTGTATTATATTAATTACGGGCTTGATTTATAAATTGACCCTTATTTAGGACAGTAAATATGTATGGTTAACCAGCATACCTTCATAGGCAACTGCATGTCTGAATTAATGAACAATGCTGACAACTTCTGACACAGAAAGTTAATCGACCATTACTCTGCTATTGCTAAGTTTAATATAAATAAATTATAAATAAAAGGCATCAAAATATAGACCCTGAATTTAATAATATTTATTAACAATTACACACATTGACCTAGCCCCGAATTAAGCTTGCGCTTGTACTATAGGTACTTGACAAAGATATACATATTTAAATACATGTATACAACCATGACATGTGAGAAACTCATCTGCGCATCACAGAAAAGTTTACCACTACCGAAAAAGAACTATAAGAAGGTTATAATTGTATTTTTTTTTTATTCGTTGTGTAGTTTAAAGGATAGGAGCGAACACACAAACACAAGATAACGGCTATAATTAATGTGTAAAGAAGCTACCGATGCTCATTAATTTAATTTAAAAGTTCTTTAACTCTATACTTTTACTGAGTCATTGATCTGTGGAATGGTCTTCCGGCGAGCGTGTTTCCACCGTCCTAAGATATGAGGTCCTCAAACGAAGCGTGAAGATATATTCCAAGATTTATTTAAATATATAATATATTTTAGGAGTCTAAGCTGCTGACATCCGTAGGCTTTACCCTAGTTTCCCTACACGTGACTCCTGGGTGGTGCTAAACGAGTAGCAGCGAGGTGGTAGGGCGCCGGTGCCCGTCTGGATCGCGACCACAGTGCATGGGTGTAAAGCCCGTCATAGTGACCAGTTTCGGCTTGTCGCGTTTCGCGATCAGCTTGTGCATATCCAGTAGCTCATATAACTAGAGACCTTCAGTCGTGGTATATGTGGGCCGACATGACGATGTAGACTATCAATGGATTTTCATCCTTTGATAGTCGTTTTCGTATTTGGACTACACTGTACTTACCATCAGGTACTCTGTAGTCAATATGTCGAGCCAGTGTAAAATATATATATATATATATATAAGTTTTTTAATTATTTTGTTGTTTTGATGATTCGTCCATTTTATAATTGTATTACCTTTTTGGATTGTGTATTAGGTACCCTTCGATCAATAAAGAGGTATCATGGTCTAAGTAGAAATATCAAATTATACATTCATTTGTAAAGGTATTTTATAATTAATCATAAAAGAAAACAAAATTTCAGCACTTCTGTGATCATATATCACTCCTGTTATCATACCTGATAGCAGAAGTGATAATCACAAAAATGGAAATCTTAACGTATTGCAATTACAGTTTTATGTAAACCAATTTCCAATTAATTCCACGCTAAATAAGTTTACACCTTTATTTGACAATCTTACACAGCTTTAACAGAGGTGAAGCACGGCTTTTATACCATAAGAATAACAAAGAAAAATATTTGTTATTATATCTAAAGAAATATATATTTCTCTATAACACCGATGTGTCAATGATATCGGTGTAGGTGATAAAATATTGAAACGACATGAACTTTTATTGACCGTAAATAAAAAATATTAGTAGCTATTAAAAAAATGATATGATGATTATTTTGTAACGTATGTAAAATTGACAATAAAGTATTGTACACTTCATTAAATTTAATGACACAACTCGTATTATTATCAAAGTGTGCGAAATTAAGTCCTATTCTTTCACACGGAGTTCAAGATATACGCCTTGAACCATTGACAAATATATATTACAATATTAAAACTAGAAATCTATTGAAAAAATAATAATAACATGATTTAAACCAGTATCCGCGTAAAACAACAATAAAAATCATCAAGGTCATGGTTTGATGATATATTTCGTGTAAATTATATTTATGTATTTTATTTTTACAATATTTAGGGCGGCCAGTGGCCAACACACTACAAACCAATAAAAAAAATCGAAAAAAAAAATGTACATTAATGTGTTGCGCCGTTTAAGGTCACCACATCGTGCATCAGAAATATAAACGATACGACTTATAAAATAAACACATTAACAAAGAAGAATAAATCAATCAAAGTGAAAATATTGACAAAAGAAAAATCACACCAACAACTACTGCGGGTCCCTCAACCCGCCGATCATTTAAACATAGCATTCTAAATATACCCTTAAAACCAATTATAGATAATTAATCTATTAGACGTGATTTTAAAACTATATCATTAAATAATCCATAGGCATTAAGCAATAAATTTGTAAATTGTCTTTACATAGTTACGTATACATTACTCTACTGGAGAGAGATTATTTTTATTTTAATACTTGGGAATTCCCTGAGCAGTCTAGACATCGGGATGTTTAACAGAGTTTTGACGGAACTGTTATCTGATAAGGCTTCTGGTCTGTTCAGATCAATGGCACCACATGTCGTATGGTAGGTATTTCTGTATCAGGGTACGATGGAGCTAACATACGTACACACGTAAAAGTCCCCTATATAAATAGAATAAAAAAAAGTAGGGATGAATTATTATAAGGCAGATACAATATTTTCATCTTCATTACATTTTTTTACCGGTTAACATGCTGTCGGCCAAGCAGATGGTAAGTCATGTCCATGGAAAACTGCAACACAAGGAGCCTTGCTATTGCATTACCGACCAAGATGGACATTGTTTTCTGCTCTCTCGAAAAATCACATATCATAGCTCTAGGACAAAGCTATATTCAGTAGCCCGTTTCACAACTCCAAAACGCGTAACAAAAATGTTCAAAGAAACCGTTATGTGGCCGTGGTTCTATTAAAGCTGGTAAGGTTTAACATTACTACAGAGTACACGGTATTTCAATATTCTGTATTCATTCAGAGCTCTTATTGGCCTCTTATTGACACTTAAGAACTACGTATTTCACTGCTACTTACTAGATTTACTAGATTGTAAAAAATGGCTTACATATCTATATAAAAAATTAAAATTACTAAAATTTATCGATTACAGACACAAATTCCGTAGACAAAGAAAATTTCCTGTATAAAAACACATACATGTATTCGATTATTTAATCTACATTTAACGTTCTAAAAGTTCCAGCAAGTCCAGTGTATTCGCTATATTTTTCATCAATGCGATAAGACTCATTAACACCCGTTTGTCGTATCCAGTTTAAATAGTCCATGGTTTCATCAGAACTCAGCTGCTCGATCCAGTCGCCTGAAGAAAATGCAGTATTCAGTCCTCAGTTATCACTAAGTATTTCATCACTATTAACTTATAATAGTATTATTTTTGATATCCTATTGCTATATGCTGGGGAACATTCGGCAAAATGTGTTCATGTAAATGATTTGTATCGTTATGAGAATAAACTCTATAAACTGAATTTAGAGGACGTGATACAATGTAAACATATTCCCGGGCTGTAGACTTTAGGGAGTTCTAACTACCGGTGGCATGATTTTATATTTTAAAATGTATATGATAATTAATATATATATATATTATTTATGTATACATATATACATTAACTAGCTGCCCCGGTAGACCTTGTTTTGCCCTATTTCTGTAAAAAAAAATTATTATTTTTTTTTGTTAATAGCTGCCCCGCCAGATTTCATTCTGCCAAAAGTTATTTGCCTGCTGCAGTCTAATAGAAATAAAATTGCATTGAAAGACTTCAGTCATATCTAAGGTAATGATATTTTTATTATAATAGCATACGTGACACGTTATTTTTTATTTAATTACTTGGCGTATAAATTATAATTTTCATTAATGACATGCAACCTCTAATCAACTTGAAGGCATACTAAAGACAATGTTAACGCGCCTTTGTTTTGTTTTGTTTTGAATGACATCTTATGTTTGACAGCTGCGGACACAGTAGTTTGTATGGGAAAAGTAAATTGTTGTTTTTACTATTTTCCTCGTATTTTCTACGTTTGTTCCCTCCATAAGAACCTTCCCCAGACTTCATCAAATAGAACAAAAAGGAAACCAGCCAAATCGATTCAGCCGTTCTCGAGTTATGCGCTTAGCAACACATTTTGCGATTCATTTAGATGAAAAAATATTGTATAAAAATTAAATAAAGAGAAGACTTATAAGTCAACTAGAGTGATAAAAACAATAATAAGAAAAACAAGAAAGAAAAATCACACACACCTACTGCGTGTCCCTCAACCACCCGATAACTTTCTTTTTAAAGACTTGAAGACTGTCAACAAACACATCGATAGTGCTGTACAGTTCATTGCTACTGCGGTACCACCTACAAAGTGGCGAATCGGTCCAGGATATTCCGAGCATAAGGTGTGACGAGCAATGTAATACCGGGCCTGGGGTACCGCAGGGGGGCTTAAAATTAAATCGCTAGACCAAAGTTTGATAGTCCGTGTTTCGAATAATTTTGTGAAGATTTGTCATGCCTAATAACTTCAATCTCCAAATTATCAAAGTACTTGCTTTGATCCATTAAATACGCGAGATGTCTAACGAATCGTTTTTGTATTCGCTCGATGCACAGCTTATGAATATCATACTGAGGCGTCTAGACAATAATACAAATAAATTAAATATAATACCCTCTATGAAATTAAACAATAAAATCGGTTATAAAGTTTTCACTGCTGATAATGTCAATTTATTCCTTATCAGTTTATCATATATAATCTACAATAAATGACACACAATATACTCACTCTGTAGCTCTTTACGGGATCTCTCTGCACCTCCAAGTTCAACTGGTAGTATATTCTTTGGTAAAGCCGTATGAAGCGACTCCAATGTTGGAAAAATTTGAATTCTTTCAGCTATCTTCGCTGGGAAAAATGGTTTTATGATCTTCACCAACGTTTCTATAGTTTTGGAGGACGTTATAAAGTATATTCCTTTTATCCTCATAGAATAACCATCCTAAAACCAAATAAATATTAAAATGAGCGATTACGTTGGATAAAAAGTTATTGTTGCGCACATTAAAGCTGTAAATTGGGCTGCCTGCGACTGCTTTTTCCTAGAGATACAGCATGAAGTGCTTCAAAATTGAAGTAAACAATATTCTTCAAGGATGGCAAAATAATAATTAGTTTGTAGGCAACAATAACCACTCTCCATCAGACAGGCTGTCAGCTTGACAGCCTCCTATCAACAGTGGCGTACATCCTATAAACGCATAAAAAAAAATTATATGTGCTTATTTAGTAAATATATTGATTTAAAATCTGGTAATTACAACAATGAAATCTCTGTATCCAAAATGAACTAAATTTTAAATCGATATATGTATTAAATATCCAAGTATAATAAAACAATGCTTTATTATGTTTCTATGGAATGCACGCCGCAAAAAATGGCATAGACTTGTTTGTCTAATTAGATTCGTGCAAAACGGCTAAGGAGTGGAATATGCTTCCAGCGAGCATATTTCCACGGTCTTATGACTTGGCAGTCTTTAAGAGATGAGTGAAATGGCATTTGTTGGTAGGACGCGACCGACTATAAAACAGAAAAAAAAACAAAAATCAAACATTTCAGTGTAAATGTAATTAGTTTTGAATAAATATCTAAGTTTTATCGTCAATAGATGTGGATTATTTATATTAAGCTTATAAAATATATTATTTTTATGAACCGTAATTCAGTATATTAGAAAATTATAAATTATCTATATATACAAACACACCGATTCCCTTTTGGGGTAGGCAGAGAGAATAGAACTTCACTTCTCTCTAATTTTAAAAATCTCTTTCTCTTCCTTAACATTCACTAATCCCTACTGCACTACCACCGACTCCACGTACTCTGGAGCATATACACCATCAGAGTTATAAATTCCTTTTTTTTTTAACCCGGGGGAAATCCCTAAGGGACCTTCAGAGGACAGTGAGGGCCGTCCCCCGGTGTGTCGGATTTGCACCGACTAAAACCCCTGGGGTGTTCCTTCTCCCGCCTTCCGAGTGCTAAGGGCAAGGCTGGCCCATCTTCCTAGGCACCCGGCGACGTCTAGCCTTCTGCAGGCTCCGCCCACTTGGCAGGAGATGGTTAAATAGTCGCCACCCCCCGCGTACACCTAACACATTCGGCGTAATGTGGTATAATGTGCCACCCTTTTTTTTTTTGTTAACCCGGTGGAAAACCCTACGGACCATCAGGGGAGCGGTGAGGGCCGCTCCCCCGGTGTATCGGACCTGCCCCGACTAAAACCACCCGGGTGTTCCTTCTCCCGTCCGCCGGATGCTAAGGGCAAAGCCGAGCCATCTTCCTCGGCATCCGGCGACGTCTGGCCTTGTTCGGGGCTCACCTACTAGGCGGGGGGCTGTTAAATAGTTGCCGCCCCCCGCGTACACCTAACACATTTCGGGGAGAGTGGTATAGAGTGCCACCCCCCCCCCCCCTCGTCTCCTTGAATTGTCATTGGAGCGGTGTGCGGGAACACATCGCACACCACTGACCCCTGGATCTGGGCGACGCGCTCCCTCAAGCGCGCCGCCCGACGTATGTCCTGTTATGGAGGAAGGCCTCTGGCGAAGGCCCTCCTCCGGCGTCCTGTCCGAGCTGGGCGACGGATTGGGTTATTGGGGGTGGCAATAGCCTCTCTTACTCCTTCACCTGCATAGGTTCCTCCGTGAAGGAGGACCGCCTGCCATGCCCTGTCACTACCGACCATTGCGCGAGCGAGTGCCGGCAGTGACAGATCACCACCCACCACCCTGATAATGTGCCACCCTCCCCGGAGTTATAAATTCCTGTAATAATTATATTTTTTATAATTACGTCATTGTTCTACTGTTATAAAAAAAGTTTAATTTATACAGTGAAGTTCTTACTTACCACAATCAAAGTAGCAACCTGTTTCGTCTCTACCAGATTCAATTTTGATATAACGTCTATTACATTAATATCTCTGTAGTCAAAAACAGCTATAACTCCATTCGAGTAATCGTAAATTTTAAGAAGGTCGCAAAACTAAAAATAAACGTATAATTTATTATAATAGTAACAATTCTTTTCTTTGTATAAATTAATTTAATCTGTCCAGGAATCAGTCAGTTCTTCCCAAATTAAATTTTTAAAATATTAAATTTATAAAAATTAAATTTAAAAAAAAATTAAATAAATTCTTCCCAAAAACACACGCAGCACTAAGACGGATTAGGTACTGCGGCCGAACCAAATCTATCAGAATACGTTCTGAAAGAAGCCGTAGAACTAACCACTTGTGTGGCAGCTTGCGCACTACATCCGTTATTGGTTAATCTCCAGTTGTGATCCGAATATTGTCAGACCGAAATAGCTATAGTGTTAGTTTATAAATCGTTGAATACTGCATCGGAACAGAGTCTGATCAATATAGTTTCCTGTCGTGTAGACGTAACACATTTTGGTGCTGGTAATGGGATCCTAGTTATTTGGTTCGAAATGCAATATCAGATCTAGGTCTGGGTTTTCCAGGTTCAGATTTTCGCGGATTAGAATTAGACACATTACGTAATCGATTTGAACTCTTATACAAGTTCAAACTGCAAGCAATGATGTCAGTATGTTAACAAGATTGCTAAAAAAGTTTGTGGTCTGATACAACCGTTGAACTGTTTCTTTGCGTTTGTTTTACAGGTTGACCTCAATTACACCTGGTGGAATGTAAAGATAAATCTGATAATGGACCACGTCCGCCAATAAACGATCATTCCCTCTTCTCTTAGAGGCTTCTAAGTTACAAGAACGTGGAAGTCGCTGGAAGCATATTCCTCTCCTCTATCACTATAGTACTTTTGTGCGGATATAAGGAACAATCATCAGCACGTATGGATGGTATCCAAAAAGGTGTCTAGTAGTTTTATGGTGAAATAGAAGTAACGGAATTAGAGAATGTAGCTCTTAAGAACATTCTCCATAGTGCGGCCAGTAAAATAGCTCGAGGCAGGTGACTTTGCGTCGATACTCGATGTTTCGCATTTTAGCCTCAGTCAAAGTGTCATGGCTAACGATCTACTATGAGTCCTACAATAATTGAGTTATTTGTAATAGCTACTGCATTATTACTTACAATAAACAACATATTGTAAAATACGGTAAATGACAGTGAGTGAAAGTACTTATTGTTCTGAATGTTAATCGTTAATACTCTGTAATGATCTTGTGTTAATTTCGGCAAAGGTACCATTGTTGCACTAAAATCAATAAAAACATTAATAAAATACATCATATTGTAAGACGCACAGTGGGACAGAAGTCTGCTTTTTTGGAAACACAGTTCTGGATTATTTAGCTAATATACGAAGACATTTTTGTGCCGGTAGCCAGCGGAATGATCCCAAAGAAGCATTAAAGGCACTGTCTTGTTATACTTGGGCATTTAATACATATATTGATTTTAAATTTAATCCAATTTGCATTATTAGGTTCCTTTTCTGGTATTTATCAGTATTTAAGTCAAAATATAATATTCATTCAATGTTCAAGTACAAGATATTTTTTTATATTTTATGGGAGCACGCCACTGCCCAAGGCATCATAGATCTAAAACTGACCGTACACGTGTTGATCCTGAAATAGGTCAGAGCATTTAGATAAAGCAACATTCGGTCTTCGGAAAACGCTAGTAGAAAAGTACAAAAAATTTCGAAAGCTTATATCAATCTCATACATATTCTACTTTTTTGTAGCTTTATCAGCGCGACTGCCAAAGGACTGGAATCTATTAAAAATCGCCGTCGTCATATACCACGACAGAAGATCTCCAAGTATACTCGTATCAACAACTGGACATACACAAGCAGATCCCGAAATTCGGCAGGGTGAAGTGAGCCACTACAACGGCTTTTGCACTTGTATATTGTGGTCACAATTCAATTCGGAAAATCACCCTAGTACCTCAAAATGTTCACTTGCCGGTTTTTACATATACATCTACGTTATACTTTAAATATTAATAATAAATAATACTATCGAAGATAATCATATTAAATTGTGAAAACAAGACACCCATAAGGGTTTAATCAATCGGAAATCATTGAATAATCCCCACATTACTTACCAAGAGAACATATCTTTAAAATATTTCCTTATGTCAGTATATTTATAAAATTGTGGTAACAGCGTGCGCAGTGTACACAATTTATCTAGTTTCGTTTTAGTGCGCTCTATAGAACCTTTGTTGCTGATTAAACTTGTTTCTAAATATATTCTTGCTGTAACAAAAAAGAAATAAATACCTAATGAAAATGATATTCATTTACGTGGGCATTTTAATTAAATAATAAATAGTTATTGAAAACTAAAAACTAGATACAGTATGCTGGCAAACTGCTATATTTCTGGAAAAAATTATCAGGGTATTCTCGCTTCAACCTGCCGTGTTTCGGGATCGGCTTGGGTACGTTCAGTTGTTCATACAACTAAAGTCTGTCACGGTATTTGTGGGCTGTAATATCGATGGTGACTGTCAATATATTTGTCCCTTGATGGTCGCTGTCGTTCTTGGACTACACTGTACTATAAGATTAAGGTTGTCCATTAACATCTTTTACCATACACATATATTTTATAGAAACCGGTATTTGGGAACACCATAACGGGATTGTTAATCATTTAAAACCGCCGTTATTGACAATCTGGAACAGGTAACCCTTTCCAACTCGAAAAATTGTAATATAAACTCTTAGCAGTAGACATTTTACTTTGACAATTGCATGTCCGCGGCCGCACGTAACGTATCACTCTCATTGGCTCCTCTAAAATGTGTATTAAGCAACGTGTAAACATGGAATATAATTATTATTTTTGTTAAAATCGAAATATCTGGAAACTATTCAATTCATAACAAAATGTATCTCTGTTCTCCCCGTAAGGGATATAGCGGCATGATTAGAGATGAAAATGCCCGAAAGTTTCGGAAAGTTTCCGGGAATCTTCCCTTTATTCCCGGGAAAATTGAGGAATATTCCCTGAATGCTTCCAAAATTCCCAAATCTCATCAATTTTGTCAATCATATTTTTCTCGATTCGTGCTTTCTTGAGGTTGTTTTTAAGGTGTAATTTATACTTAGTACTAATAAACCTCGGTAATATATTACATTACAATGAAATTATTATTAACTATGTGATTAAATTTAAAGGTAAAGGGAAACTATGACATTCGTACCTTCCGGCAAGCCGAACCCATGTGTTTTTTTTTAATTTCACGTATGAATTTTATAAACAAAGGAAGGCGATATTATTCATGAGTTAAATAAATAATATTTATTTAGTTTTAACCTATGTTCAAAAATCTACATACATATGTATATAAAATCACTTGTCTTAACATTCATGACATACTTATCATCATTAAGCTCAAACTACAACAGCCAGAAACATGAAATTTGGAAATTGGTTTTTTCTACTAATTGGTATGATGTAGGTATCCACAAAACGCAGAGTTTTTGTGATTCCATCGCTATGAGGGTGTTGAAACTATTGTTGCAAAAATGTTTGAAAAATCTGCTAATTTTGAAGTAAGCACTATCAAAACCAGTATTTCCACTATTGGTTGGAAATTAGAAAAAAAAAATGTTTCGACCTTATTGGAAAATCAATCCCTAAAAAGATAAAATAAGGGTGAAAAGTTTGTTTGTTTGCTTAAAATCCGTCAATTTAAGTAAGCCCTATAAAAATTGATATTTAGTTTTTTAGTTAGAAATAAAAGAATACGTGTTTCGTCGTTTTTGAAAAACATATGGCGAAGTGAGTAAATTATTTCTTCCCGAGCAACGCCGGGACACACAGCTAGTGTGTAATGTTTTTTTATGTATGTACACGAATTACTCCAGGTTTGTGTATTTTTTAATGATATTTATTATATATATAATTTTTATAATATTTTATAGTATAAATAAATCCGGAGTAGAAGTTTTTAGATCCACTGCAGGTGACAATCTCCTAATGGCGGTGCTTCAGGTAGTTCTTTAAATGTTTGACTGGCGTTTAGTGATTATTTACCAGAGCTATATTCACTCTCTGCTATAATAATATTTTCTGTATCTTTTTACATAATGTATATGTAGGTACAAAAATATAATTACACATGACCACTGCATTACTTTTTAGAAGTCGTTATTTGAAAAGGAAAAGAGAATCTTTATAGAACCAATTCCTTGTCTGTCTGTCTGACACTTTTTCTCAAAAACGACCAGAGGTATTAAGCTGAAATTAAAATCAAATACTGATATTAGCAATTCCTTGTACCTCTAATTTTACTTTTAAGATAATACTAACAAAACATGTACCCTTTTATGTCGCATATTTTACAGTTTATGATGTTTTCACAAAGGAATCATATTTTAAAGGATATTTTCTGTTCATCTAGAATCATGAAGATCTTAAAAGAAAAGTACACAAAAATAAAATAAATTCATTCTTTAATTAATTATTAAGACTCTCATCTGTGCGGCATTTTTGAGCGGTGACATAAAAGTGTCAGCGGGAACGTCTTGCTGCGCTCTCACTCACACGCTCACAATCTGTATAATGCCGTCGCATGCGTTGTTTGCCTCCGCGCAACTTGTCGCTTTGCCGGTCCACAGTTGGTAAACATATCGCAGAATACGAATAAAATCCGTCAAAAATATTTTGTAGTATAGTGGTGGTGGCCTAGTTGATAAGGGACCGGTTTCTATGCGCTAGAGTGTGAATGGTCGTAGGCTCGAATCCCGGTACGTACTTCTGGGTTTTTTCAGATTAAATACGGAATTAGGCATTACATGTTTACCGGCGAATGAAAACAACGTGAGTCAACCTACATGGCATCTGATAGAAATATCATGTGTAAGTGCCTTGAGAACGGCGATCAGCTGTACTTCTGGCCACGTTAGGCACAACATATAAGCGCTAAGTGGATAAAACTACTTTTTTTATCCCGAGGAAAATCCAGCATAGGACCATTAGGGACGCCGTGAGGGCAGCGACTCCGGTGTGTCAGACTCCTACTGACTAAAAACCCCCGGGGTGTCCCTCTGATTGCTTCACCCGGGCCTGGGAAGCCAAATTCATCCAGACGTCCAGGGTTCAGAAAGCCTTGTTGAGGCTACCTCTCTGTGAGGGGTAGGAGTAAAGCCCACCCCTCCAAAACCTGTCTCTCAGGCGGCGCGCCGAACACCGTGCACCGTCTCGTATAAAACTATTACTGTATCTCTGCTCACCCCGGATTATAGTGTGACGATATATTAGTATTTATCATAATTTTTTTTTTATTGTTCAACAATAAAAATATTTTAAATAATAATATACAAACATATCTATTTTGAAATATTTTGTGGTTTATTACGTCTCAAATCATTTTGAAAAGTTTGACCTCTTCATACACACACAATTTATACACTACACTCGTGTAACTTTCCTATATAATAAAGACACCATCCTTAAATAAGTATAAATAAAAAGTTTTTTGATTATTTCAAAATAGTTATGACTTCATCCGGAATGAAATAGCAAAGGTAATTTATTTTATATATTTAAATTTTAAGTAAGAAAATAAACTGCAATATAAAATTATAAACGTCTCGTTTTGATATCATATGTAACCATGTTTACAATCGACCAACAGGCCATTATTTTATTTCGGAAATAAACTTTAAGAAATAAACGTATATTTCTGTTTACACGTTCCATGGGAATATTCCCGGGAATTAACGAAATGTTGTCGGGAATTTTGGGCACTTTGGGAAAATTCCCGGGCATTTTCATCACTAGTCACCACAGTACACAAGTGTAAAGACCGTCATAGTGACTCGCTTTGACCTGTCGCGTTTCGGGATCAGATTGTGCATAGTCAGTAATTCATATACCTAGAGACCTTTAGTCGTGGTAATTCGTGATAACTTGAAGATCATTCATAAAATTATTGATAAGGAAAGCTTATAATTGTCTCAGTTACTATTTGGAAGATACACGATACGTGACTATAATATGTGAATTACTTGCAGAGCATTCATTTAATTTTTATTGAATTTGGGGAGCAAATTTTTGAAAATATCGGGTTACCAGAGTCTCTAGCCGGCTTTTCTCGGTAGAGTCTACTTTCCAAACCAGTTGTAGATTTATTTTAATTAAGATTTAAAAGTACTTATATTACTATAATAATTTTGAATTTGACTTTATTTTACAACAAATTTTAAGTCCCTATCAATGGATATTCAACTCTCGTGCTATAATTACAACTAAACAATTATTGTTATCTTTACGCTAATCTAAGCACGCATGAATGTTAGACAATGGAGACATTAGTTCAAAACTTTTGTTTTATTTAAAACTTTTACATTATTTTGTACTATTTGTTTTTGGTAACCTTTATACCAATGTTTGCCTGGAACAAAACAGTTTTAGTGATAAGGCTGTTAATGAAAAGGTTGGCTTATAAAAACAAACCCTTTTATTATATTTAAATATGAGTTTTTTCTTGGGTAAAATATTTTATATGTATTTTAGTATATTGCCATGACTTGAACAAAGTCACTAATGTATCTCTACTCACCTCTAGAGGGATATAGCGTGACAATATGCAACTTCTACTACTATGACTTGTTTACTGTAAATTTGTCGTGTTTTGCAAAACAATTATATAAAATATGTATGGATTTTTTTCTTTCTCGTGCAATAACAATGGCGTAGAAGAAAAGGAAAAATAATTATAACACACGAAACATTTGCCGTAAACAAGTTATATGAGCCTTTAAGAGTAAAATTGCACTATGCAACGACGAAACGACCTGATTAAATTACACAGCCCGACACGATTTTAAATGAAATCGTAAGACATACCGCAATATGCAGCGGATGAATTGCACGCCTCAATTCACACCTGATTACCTTGTACTTTGGTCACCCCGAGTTCCATCATATGATACTACTATTTTCTAGTGTGATCTTACTCTAGGCTGGGTACTCATAGGTGAACTATACATTTACGAATTTCATACTCCGACATTTAATTTTATGCACCAAATAATAGCCTAGGTATTGCTAGTTATTTGCAATTCAAGTATAGTGAGATAATAAAATGAATAAAACACAATATGATAATGAACAAATTTAATTAACGAATTATTATATTATACCTATAGTATAAAGGGGAATAATATTATATTGTTTTAACTTAATGGAAAATAAACCAAGAAATATATGAAACACAAGTACCAAAATAAAATACTATTTACACAAGAAGTATAATTAACAGTATTAAAATAATTATTAAACTGCAACAAAAACAACGGAAATATAGAGTTACGTGAGTTCAGACAGCGATTATGAATTCTTAAGACAAATTAAATGAGACAGTTCAAGGTTATTGAATATTCACACTGCATTAGTTATATATGCAGTTTCATAATGTTACAAAAATTCCATCTCTGATTTCCATTCGTCACCATTTAATCTTCCATTAGGATCCGAATATTGTCAAACCGTAAGAGCTATAGGACCATTTTATGAAACATGTAGTGCAAGGTTGAATTATGTCGTGTGAGTGCCTGTGTGTGCTGCGTGTGTGTATTGTGTGTGTGTGTGTGTGTGTTGCTTTAAAATAATTGTAATGAAATCCTAGGTACATAGTTTTATGAATTAGGATTAAAAGCCGTGAAAACATGGCGAATCTTTAGCTGTTAGCCTGGATATAGCCAAAGCTTTCGATAGGGTCTGGCATCGTAGTCTTCTCTCCAAGTTTCGAGCGTACGGTCTTCCTGACAACCTGTGTGCGTGGATCTCTGGCTTTCTGTACGAGCGTAGAATTCGTGTCCTTGTTGATGGTCACAGTTCGCAGTTCGTGTCAGTTAATGCCGGAGTTCCACAAGGCTCTGTACTTTCACCCACCCTGTTTCTTCTGCATATCAATGATATGCTGTCTTTGGGCTGTATTCATTGCTATGCAGATGACAGCACGGTTCACGGGGGCTATTGCAGCAGGCCCACTTGTGGTCGGGAGGAAACCATTAGGGATCGAGAAGATCTGGTTATTGATCTCAATCGGTCCTTAAGCCTCATTTCTTCTTGGGGCGACAGGAATTTGGTTGAGTTCAATCCCAAAAAAACCCAGGTGTGTGTTTTTTCCTCTAAAAAATCCCCTTTTCTCCTCTTCCTACTCTCCAGAATGTGCCGCTTGCTGTGCGTGACAGCCTTAGTATATTAGGCATGTATATTCGCTGTGATCTCATTCTCAGGGATCACATAGGGACGGTCATCTCCTCGACTTCACGTAGACTTGGTATCCTGAATAGAGTGCGTTGGTTTTTCACACCTGATCTTTTGTATCTATTGTATAAGGCCCAGGCCAGGCCTTGTATGGAATACTGTTCGCATCTCTGGGATGGTTTTGCCCAGTACTTGCTTGATGTCCTGGATAGGTTGCAGCGTAGGGCTGTCCGCATAGTGAACGATCCTGACGTTTCTGAACATCTTGAATCGCTCCAATTGCGTAGAGATGTTGCCTCATTAAGTGTTTTCTACCGTCTGTGTCATGGCGAGTGTTCTGAAGAGTTGTTTAAACCTTGTTCCACCCTCTCCCTTCCTGAATAGAACCACGCGCACGGGTTTGCGGTGTCACAGCTATACGATATCTCACATCCCGGCTAGGACTAAGAGGTTCTCTGACTCCTTCTTTTGCCGTGTCGTTGGGCTGTGGAATGGTCTTCCGGCGAGCGTGTTCCCACCATCCTATGATATGGGATCCTTTAAGCGTAACGTGAGGAAATATTTGTGCGGGCCGGCATGATCGCTGCGACTACCGATGGGTTTTTTCTTGCCTATCGATAGTCGTTGGCGTTTTATTGGACTGCACCATGCTTACCATCAGGTTTGGTGCAGTCACTGTGCCGTGTCAGTGTAAAAAAAATACAATATTCAAACTGGATTCAAGTTTTTATGTTTGTATGTTTTCGAATTCAGTGCATAGCCGCTCTAATGTGTAATGTTTATAGTGACAGCGTTACATCTCGCTACTGAATTCACGGCTATAAAAATGCGGGTAATTATACAAAATTATTATAATACATTTTCTAATCGACATTCAACGTTCTAAAACTCCCCGACAATCCCAGATACTCGTCATAAGCTTTGCCGTCGCCACGTTGAGACTCGTCAATCCGCGCCGTTCGTAACCATTTTATATATTTCAAAGTTTCCTCTTGGTTAAGAACATCAACGAAGTCCTCTGTGAAAAAATCAAAGAAATGATAAGAAACCCCTTATTTTTAAATTTCATATAAGTACCCATGTTCCCAAGTATAGAAGGCGATCGCTTAAAACCACTGTGCTACGCCAATAGAGTCGCCACTAAGGGGCTTGGTTTAAATTAATAACTATGGTCGTAAATATCACTTACGTTGAAGCTCAACCATAGATTTTTCTGTGCCACCAAATTCAATAGGCAAAATATCCTTTGATACGACTTGATGAAACTCATTAAAATTTTTGTGAGTATATAACCTTTCAGCTAATTTCACAGGAAAGAAAGCTTTTATCGTTTTAATTAATACTTGCACAGCGCTTGATTCAGTTATAAAATGTACGCCCTTGATTCTTAAGCCGTATCCATCCTGCAACAAATTATTTAATTTAATGAAATAAACATACAGGCAACCACACGTATGCAGATAAGTGTCTACCTATACACTCGCACGCACAAACTAAAGGCGTGTAAAGTCAGAAAAGCTTGCAAATACGCCCGTTTAAATTAAGTAATATTGAATATCATAATATATATATAAAATATATATATATATATATATATATATATATATATATATATATATATATATATATTTTTTTTTTTTTACACTGGCTCGACATAGTCACTACAGAGTACCTGATGGTAAGTACAGTGTAGTCCAAAAACGAAAGCGACTATCAAAGGATGAAAATCCATTGATGGTCTACGTCGTCATGTCGGCCCACATATACCACGACTGAAGGTCTCTAGGTATATGAGCTTCTGGATATGCGCAAGCTGATCCCGAAACGCGACAAGCCGAAACTGGTCACTATGACGTTACACCCATACACTGTGGTTGCGATCCAGACGCGCACCGACGCCCTACCACCTCGCTGCTGTTCGTTTAGCACCACCCAGGAGTATCGTGTAGGGAAACTAGGGTAAAGGCTACGGACGCGAACAGCTTCGACTCCCAAAGCATATATACATATATGTATATGCAAGCCTAAAGACATGCACAAATACAATCCATTCATCAATTTATTGAATTTTCGATCTACTGATTTTTCATAGGTTGGACCTGACGGGCTGATTGTTGGCTTGGAAACTTTTACAAATTTCAGAGGTTGATCTGAGAACACAGTCTACTTATGGTGGTGCTTCGGAAGCGACTAACTTGAGAAGACACGCCGAAAGAAGCTTAAGGTTGTCTGTCCGGGTTCGTGACGTGTTTTTTCGCTGTAGAGTGAATGCAGAAGCAAATCTTATCATACGAATATAAAGAATTTCCACGACATACGCATTGTATTCGACACAGCGTCTGATGGTGCATACAAAAAAAAACTAAAGACTTCGCCCCGTACCTTTACATATGTTAGTAAATACCAACTATTTTCTTGAAAAAACAATAAAAGAGTATAATAATTTGAAGTCAGTTTACTAGATCCCGCTAGTGTACGATAGATAGTACTAACGGATATGACAATTTTTTTTTATTTATAAAAAAGTAAATTAAAAATAGATAAATATGTATTACAATTATCTTTCAAAATTGGCTTAGGAATTTCAGCGTATAAGTAGAACACGAATATTAATTTCATTTTTTTAGAAGTGTAGATATCGAGGAGTGAAAGATTAATTGGTTTAAGCGCCATTTTTTGGTGATATAGTAATATATATATTTACGGAATCAGAAATAGCCTTTCACTCCTCGATATGATATTTATAGAGAGAAGTGTATTAAAGATACCTGTATGACAGAAATAAAGATAAACTTACAAGCATTATCGTGAATATTTGTTTCATTTCCAGTGGATTTAGCTTAAGGACAATATCTAATGGGTTTATCTTAGTGAAATCGTAAACACCTATAACTCCATTAGAATAATCATCCATCACCAATAAGTCCATAATCTGTAAAATTAAATGATTTTAGCATAAAACATGTTTTTCACACAGTTTTTTTTTTTTTTTTGGTAACCCAGAGGAAATCCCTAACGGACCGTCAGGAGAGTGGTGAGGGCCACTCCCCCGGTGTGCCGGACTTGCACCGGCTAAAACCTCTGGGGTGAACCGCCACTCGCGTTTACACCAGACTCCAGGTACACCGAGGACGTCTGCAAGCCCGGTGCGCGATCAGCCCCATTACAGGCTACGCCAAAAATGTGGGGGAGGTGGGATGTGCTCACCTCCCCGCCGCCTTGTGGTGCGTGGGAGCACGCACTTCACCACCGGAGTATAGCCTAGACGGTTGGCCCCTCAGCCGACCCGCCCGGCACTCCGCAGGAGAACCCTTGCAACAGGTTCGGCGGCGCCGATGCAAGATTCTCC
The DNA here is from genome assembly GCA_036320925.1 of Automeris io. NCBI lineage: Eukaryota > Metazoa > Arthropoda > Insecta > Lepidoptera > Saturniidae > Automeris > Automeris io. Next base: position 459,627 of record JAUDJH010000030.1, on the reverse strand, counting down.
TCCCGCGGGACAGTAGAGATGATTCCCTGCTGTTCCTCTGTCGCCGCGGGGGCGGCGTTCGGGGCAGATGGACGGCCCCGACCCATACGCAGTGGCCGCTTTAAAGCGGCGCACGACGGGCCGCCTACGCGGTGACCAGCAAGTTTGCCGGCGTCCGCGCAGACGGCGCACTTCGGCTGCGCCGTGCAGCCGAGGGATTTGTGGCCCGGCTGGGCACAGCGCTGACACAGACCGCTTCGGTCCACCAACGCCTTGCATTTCACGCTCACGTGCGCGGGCTCCAGACAGCGGAAGCACCGGAGCACGCGGGGCTCCGCAACCTTGACCTGGGCGCTTGTACAGCCGACGCGCAGACCCCGTTTGACGATGAGGTCGGCAATGTCGACGGGACAAGTCGCCCAGCACACTCCTAGGCCGAAGGTGTTTTCACACAGTCGTTTTACAAATAAACACATCAAAAAAGTCTAGGCAGCATTTAATTTTTTTTTGTAAATAAATTGTTTCAATCAATTATTTTTTTTTGATTGATAGGCATGCAACCTTTTTTGTTCCAGATTACTTACAGGCTGGTTGTAAAGAAATCTTTTAAGATGTAATACTAAGCGCGCAGGACAGTTTCAACAAATTGAACGTATTAGTTCGCCATACGCTTCTCATGAACAACAGTTGCTATTTAGAAAGGTTGCCGTGTTGTGCTCTGTAATTATTTTTATCATCGTATTGTTTGTTGTTAAATTGTGAAGAAATTTCAGAAGCAATGGAAAAATGTCCTTGCACTCATAAGCAGCGCAATATGTTTGCATTTTTTTTGAAAAAACATGATTGTAATTTTCAAGTATATAAAAATAATTTTAACTGCCAATGTTGTTAGTTTTTCACAGTTTAAAACTCCCCAATTTTAGGGACTTATTTAACCTGTGAATTATTATGAAAATATTTATTTTTATTGTCTTTTGCTGGCATTAAGTAATAGCTTTCATCAATCATTACGTTGATGAAAAAAATACCATTATTTCTGTAAACTTTTTGGTATGCGCTAATTGCTATTAGCCCGTTTTAAAATACAAGGTTATGATAACCGCATAGAATAGAAAATTTAATTTTTTCTTAAAACATAATTGATTAAATAACTATAATTGTTTTATTTCTTGAAATGATACATAAAATAGTTACATGGTTGTTCGGAATAACACTACACCTACATTGCGACATCTACATGATATATAATTCTTAGGTGGTGTCTGGGTAGTAGTTATACCAGAGACAGGCAAAATGTAATGTGATTAATGATTAACGATTGCAAAATGAAGTCATCATTTTAATTTTGTCGTTCTGTAATCGTGGTTAAATCCCTTGAAAGAATGAAGGGGTCAGAAATGTGTATGCAATTGGGGTATCTGTAGTGTTCAAAAAATAGATAAGAAAAATGCAGTCATATTAATGATGAAAAACGCAAAATTTGACGGTTGTATCCTCATCCTGAGTATTGATTCAATATTCTGGAAAATATATAAAATCACCTGTACCATAAAACGGTTTACAATTATTTCACGTATATTAATTACATAAATAGTTTTTAATTCAAGACAAATCGAGCGCTACCATAGCATACTATTTGAAAGAAGCTTAGCATTATTCCGTATTGGAATATATAATTAATTTTAAGGGCATATAGGGTGAATGTGGTAACTCTATTTTTTGTAGCGCCATCTACCACAATGCATCTAGTAGGCTATGAAACGTGCAAATTTTGGCGCGGGAATTTTATGGTTGACATATGAGAGGAGTCCATCTTATGATCTTAGTTATTATCATACAATTAAAAGAGATTTCATTTGTTCGAATATAAATGTTTTCTTTCATACGTACATCCAAGAAGTTCATCCTTTCAGTGCCGCAAGAATTACGACATGGGCAGGTATTATGGAAATCAGAAGAATTTAGCTTGTAAACAATTGGCGAACATTCATTTGATTAAAATTAATGGCTGCAGCAACTTTACGCTGTGAAGGTCTTACTTCGAGCATACTCACAGCATGCACCATTTCTTCTTCGCTCAAATGGTGACGCGACATTATGCTAAGAACGGAAATCTTCTTCCTTAAATTGTTTTTTTCCTTTTGTAATCTGAGGAAATCTTATGTGGACCCTCAGGGCGCCGTGTGGGCAGCGCTCCGGTATGCCAGACTCTTAGTGACGAAAATCCCCGGGATGTTCCTCCATTCGCTTAATGCGACGAGCCAATAGAATACAGTTTACTTACCATTATAAAAAAACCGTAGCAATCCATAAATCGTGCGTTTTGCAGATATTCACTGGTCTCGATCTTTATCAAAAATACTCGGTAGTGGTCTTTAGTCAATCTTGGCAATGGAGCAACACTCGCCCTGTTTCACGTAATATCATATAAAAATATTAAATACTGAAAATAATATATATAGAGTATTTCTCTGGCTATAATTAATGATATCACTTGACATGTATTACAGACATACATACAGTTTTTAACCCCCAACGCAGAAGGGTGTTGTATATTTAACACATGTTTCCATGTGTTTGTGGCTCTCTGTACTTGTATACCTGTCTATGGCATTATAGCTTTTAAACAGATAAACTAATTTTGATTTAACTTAAAGTCGAAAGTATTCTTAAGTATGATTAAAAAAAATATCAGCTGTTTGAAGACTATCAGATCTTTTTTAATTGTTGAAGGAATGTGACCACCTTTTATTGGCCTGATTGATACAAAATTTATTATTCTATGACTTAAATTATATTATAATAGCATGCTAACCGTGACCAGATGCTGGAGCATCCTCTGGAATATGCAGGACACTCAACTTTTCACCAACTTACAGCAAAAATATTGTGGCGAAGCTCATTAAAGTGGTCTTAAGAAATAACTTACAAGTAGATATAAAAGTACAAATAAGTCTCCGCTGTTATTTGTAAAAAAATATATTTATTGTGAAAGAACTGCAATTTAAATTTAATGGAAGTATTGCCATAACTAGTAACTTTTTTCCCACCTTTCGGGCAGCGTTCAGATTCAGCGATCAGGCACGTCTGAACAATTCTTCATCTTTTGAGGCTATTGACAAATCAACTCAATTTTTGGTATCTTTATATGATGTGAACCGCTGCTCCGACATAGCATGTGCCATTAACCGGAACAGATGATAGTCGGACGGCGCAATGTCTGGTGAATACGGCGCGTGGGGTTCCACTACCCAGTCAAGTGTTTTTAAACTGTTTTTCACCGGAACCGCTACAGAAGAATAATTTTGTCGTGTTTGGAGTAGTATTGAGAACGTTTTTCCGTCAGAGCACTGCTCAATCTCATCAATTGTGTGCAGAAGAGAGTTCCAGTGATTGTTTCGCTTGGAATTAGCAACTCCTAATATACCACACCCAGCTAATGCTACCAAATACACATCATGATTTTTTTTTCTATGAATATTTGGTTTTGCTGTGAATGTTGTCGCGTGCCCATGATTTTTTTCTTTTTGGATTATCATAATACTTCTACTTCTCATCATCAGTGACGGTTCGATGTAAAAAACTTTTTTATTCCTAGCTAGTTGCATTTCACTCATACATAATCAGCGGTCAACATCTCTCGGGTTTAATTCGTATGGAACCCAATTACCTTGTTGTAAACGATGTGCGACTGCTTGCTAGGGAGTACAAGTTTCTTTAATGTTTGAGACTAGTTTTCCTACAACTCTGCATCCTCATAAATTTTTGGTCTTTCATTGCGATCTTTGTCTTCTACATCAAAATCACCGTTTTTAAACATTTGAAACCACTCACGACATCTTCACTCACTCAGGGCGGACTCATTATATGCTTCTACGAGCAATCGATATGCCTCAGTTGCAGATTTTTTTTATTTAAGAAGTAAATTAAAAGTAAATGACGCTCATGGCCTAAATTTTTGGATTAAAAAAAAATGCTAATACGAAGTTTATAATATGACAAGATTATATTATTCCTAAACGACCAACCTAATTTTGAAGCTGGTTATCATCTGCAAATTCTAACGTAAGCCTCGGGTCTCGCGATCTTTCTCAAAACAGCGGAAACTTGTTTATACTTCAAATAAATAAAACAAAGTCAGTGAGGTAACCCTTTTAAATTTTTAATACATTTCAATGAATAAATAATTTAATAAAATAGCAACCAATAATTCTCATGAAAGTGATCTATGAGCGAATAAATTGTTCTACCCACATTTTCACTCTCGCTTAGCCCTAATCTATGGGCAAAGCTAACCACTTTCTCTCAAGTAGAATGGCAACCTGAAGGCCAATTTTGATAATTTAAAATCGTTTTATTTAAAGTTGAGATATATTTTTAGTATAACTAATATAGCTATTGGTATTCTCGGAACCCGAAAAACAACATAAAATATAATTATATTTAGATTATAGTTAAATTTGTACTAAACAACATTTTAAACATAGCATTTAAACAAATATCTTATTCGCATTATTACACAGCTCTACAAAAAAAAAAATTTTTTTGTGTTGCCTTGGATATTTTTGCAAATTTTTATGTTTTCGAGTACCTAAATTACGAATATATTCATGAAAATACTGAATGTGCTCTTTTTTTTATGATTTTTACGTATCTTATATTTTGAACAATTATCAGCTTGTTAGTACTAAAATTTGTTTTCCCAGTCCTGATTAAGCTTCTGCGCAACTTTTTTGCGCATACAAACATCACTTGATCTCCACTCTCAGACTCCTTGCTCCGCAAAACAGCTGATAACTCAGTTATTTGATAATATTGAAGTACTTACACGTGAATCTGGATAAGTTGTCATATGTTAATATTTTGATTCAATTGCTGAGTGTTCATTCTAATATATTTGTCTTGTCTTTTTAAACATGAGTTCGTCACGAAGAAAGTGTAAATATAGTAGTGATTTATTTTGTTATATTTGTGGTATTTATATATTAAAAAAACAAAAACGAAATATCACAGACTTTGTTAAGGAGACTTATGCTGAATATTTCGGTTTTAAAATGGACAAATTAGATAAATCATGGGTTCCGAATAAAGTTTGTAAGTCCTGTGTTGAGTCTTTGCGGTTGTGGAAAAAAGGAGAACGTTCTGGATTAGACTTTGGTATTCCTATGATCTGGATGGAGCCTAAGAATCATGTCGATGATTGTTACTTTTGCGTAGTAGATGCTAAAGGTTTTAATCGAAACCAAACGTGGAGATATCCAGACTTACAGTCTACAAAATGTCCTGTTTTACACAGTGAAACTCTCCCTCGGCCTGTTTACGTTTCAAAAGTGATTCGCATGCCCTCAGAAACAATGATGTTGCCGAATTCACAGAAATCGAAACAGTCTACCAGTGGAAGTGAATGGGAGGGTGAAACATCTACGCCAAAGTTATTTTCTCAAAATGAAATCAGTGATTTGATACGGGATCTAAATTTATAAAAACAGGAATCAGAACTGTTAGCCTCAAGATTGAAAGAAAAAAATTTATTGGCAGCAACAGTAACAATTACAACATACAGAACGCGAGAAAGTGAGCTATTACAATTTTTTGATGAAAATGAAGGACTGGTATACTGTACTGATATTGCGAAGCTGCTTTTAGACATGGGCTTGAAAGAATACAAACCTACTGAGTGGCGTCTTTTTATTGACAGCTGTAAAAGAAGTTTAAAATGCGTCTTACTGCACAATGGAAATAAATTTGCATCAATTCCAATTGCCCATTCAACAAAACTCAAAGAAGAATATGAAAATGTAAAATTAGTTTTAGAAAAAATTAAATACTCGGAGCATCAATGGCCGATCTGTGTAGATTTGAAAATGGTTAATTTTTTACTTGGTCAACAAAGTGGATACACGAAATACCCTTGCTTCCTTTGTATGTGGGACAGTAGAGCAAAGCAACTTCATTGGGAACAAGATGTTTGGCCTGCAAGAAATTCTCTAACTGTCGGTAAAGCCAATGTAATAAGGGAACCGTTGGTGAACAGAGACAAAATCATACTTCCACCATTACATATTAAGTTAGGAATGATAAAGCAATTCGTTAAAGCTTTGGACAAGGAAGGGGATTGTTTTAAATACATTTGTCGAAAATTTCCGAAGCTTAGTATGGAAAAGTTGAAAGGTGGAATATTTGATGGTCCTCAAATACGGCAATTGATAAAAGACGCAGATTTTATTAAAGTTATGACTGTTCCGGAAAGTGAAGCTTGGGAAAGTTTTGTGTTGGTAGTCGAAAATTTCCTAGGTAACCATAAAGCACCAAATTATGAAGAAATTGTACAAAATATGCTGACAAACTTTCAGACTCTAGGAGCAAATATGAGTATCAAGTTACACTATCTCCGCAATCATTTGGATAAATTTCCAGATAATTTAGGAAATTATAGTGAGGAACAAGGAGAGCGGTTCCACCAGGATCTGAAAGTAATGGAAGAAAGATATCAGGGTCGATGGGACTGTCATATGATGGCAGATTACTGCTGGTCTTTAAAAAGAGATTGCCCCCGGAAAAATTATAAAAGAAAAGCTCTTAAAAGGCGTTTTATGGAAATATAACATGTTTTCCAAATTTTCCTCTCTATTTACTTCGATATATCATATTTTTATCCAAATAAAACTGACATTATAAATATATCTGTTATTTTGTTTCTCGTTTTCCGATTTTTGTAATGTAAAATAAAAATAAGTATTTAAAAAAAACGAAAGCAAATCTTACAAAATCATTCATAATTTCATGAATTGTGAGTATAAATATATCCAAAATCAATCTTATATCTAGGGCAACAAAACCACTGTAGACCAGTGTTATTGGTATTAACTGTGACTGTTACTTGTTCTATTATGCAAATAAATAAGTATATTTACCATTTCAATAAATCTTTAGCACGATCATCTACTTTATAGTAATTAAAGAACTGCGGTAATAAAGTCCTTAATGTACATAATCTGTCCAATTTTGATTTCGTCTTCTCGACAGAGCCTTTATTGTTTATTAAGTTCTTCTCTAAATATTTTCTTGCTAAAAAAAAACAACTGAAGTGTTGGGTTTTTAGGTTTGGTTGTATTTTTACACAGACAATTCAGATAATCAACGGTGATTGCTTCAATCACCGGAGCTTTGTTAAACTGCACTACCTGAGATTTATAGACCCTACTTTAACTTTGCTTTAACTTTAATCGAACATTACAAATTACATTATTGATTTAATGTCAAAGTATGTGGTAAGTTAGCGAAATCATCAACTTGGACTTGGTTTTGCGAAAAGGCTATATTCAAGTTATGTAGCTAAGAGTGACTTGCATTAGGAAATTAAATCTAGTTTAATCTTATATAAAACACGATTTAGCTTAAAGCTGTACTTATTGTTTTGCACGGAAAAAATTGAATTATTTTGGCAACTCGGGGAGAAACCGGTATGAGATCGCTGTGAGTAAATCATCATTGCGATTAAATTAAATTTGTTAGTACAAGCCGCCCTAAGAAACTCTTACTTTTGCCGAGTCATTGAGCATTGGTATGGTCTTCCGGTGAACGTTTTCCCATCGTTTTATATTAATTTATTTAATATAGCAGCGATATATGCCCGAAATAATTTTAAAAACATATACATGGGTTCAAAGACAGCGCAAACAAAAACAAATCAACAAGATTTTAAAACAAATCGAAAAATACAATCGCATAAAAAAGGACCGGTCAAAAACAGGTCTTACTGTACGAGTATTCGTTTTGAGCAACCTTTTGACAAATATTCTCCTAATAGGGAAAAGAGGTAAAACTCTGTGAACAAGCAAATTTATATTATTGATAAGGTCTGGAACAAAAATGATAGCATTTACGATTTTGTATAGAAAAATGAGATCGAACAATTTCCTTCTATCTTCAAGTGGTGTCAGCTTAAAGTGTGTAAGTTATATATTGGGGTCTTTAAACAAAGCGTGAAGATATATTTGTAGAGGTCAACCAAAGATATAATATGTTAGTGAGGCGGAAATGCCCAGTGCAACTTTCTATAGGTACTGCGTTGTTTGATATTCCTCGTCGTTTTTCTATCTGCACCATGATTACCACCAGGCACTATACCGAGTCAAAATTAACAACGTAATTTCCTTTTATATATTAAGTTTTTGGTCAAAAAGATCTTAATTTCGAAGTAAAGTCAAAATAACATCTTTAAGTCTCAGCTCTAGATCTTCTGATCCGGTCTATAAATAATAATAATAGTATATCGTCACGCTGTATCTCTTTCGGAGTGAGCAGAGATATATTAGTGCTTGTATCAGCTTATAATACGTGCCCAATGTGACCAGTAGCCCAACTGACCGCCGTTCTCAGGGCACTTAGACTTTTGTTAGATATCATGCAGGTTTCCTCACGATATTTTCATCCACCGGTAAGTATGTGGTGGCTAAATCTGTACATATCTTGGAAAAATCAAGAGGTATGTGCCGGGATTTGAACCTACGACCGTTCGTGTTGTCGCATATGAATACTGTTCCGTTGTCCACTAGGGTACCGCAACTTCTAGAGCGCGCCGTGTGCGATGTGTGCCCGCACACCGCTCTAGTGATAATTCACGGGGATGAGGGGAGGGTGGCATCTTACACCGCATAACATGATGACATTTTAATAAATACTAATTATTAAAATGTCAACTTTTAATTGACTGGATTATTTTATTTTAATGTAATAGGATTAACGTAATGTATTGCCTAACAATAAATACGATAAAAATTCAAGTTAAAAAATTAGATTGAACTCACGAAATTCTTTCACCAAGAAATGCTTTTGCTTGCTAATCCAGTCTTGGAGTATAGAAATGGCTTCATCCATTCTTTTCGTATCGTCTAAGTTATACAAACTTCTCACATAAGACACAGTATTTGGGTGTAGTTGAAATAAATTCCCATGCTGACGTTGTTCCATTTTTTATTAGTACACTTTACTAAATTAAATTATTTTCCTGCTTCAAATTTATTTTAATAATCACGTAGGACCAAGTCGAATGTTCACTAAAGTGTGGCAAACTGTTGCTCCATGATTTATAAAACACGTTTATTTAACCTTCTGATACAATTATCTGACTCGACAAAAAATAAATAAATATGTAATTGTTCCAAAAATGCACTTACGAATTTAAACTATTTAGTTTTAAAGATATATACATTACCGTTTGTAACTAATAGTGTATCTCTGCTCATCCCAAACGTGATATAGGTTTTATTCCGATGAATTTTGACTCTGCTTTCAACGTCTGCAAAGTTCCGTAAATGCGAATATGAATGGTTTTCTCCGCTGTTCGCGGTCTTTCCGACTATTCCGTCACTATAGCTGAGATTTAAAGACGCTATTTCGCCTTTACTTACTAAAGATCTCAAAAAATGTATTTTTTTATCAAATAATGTAACAGGTTAATCTATAATCCATAGTTATATATCAGTTAATATAGTCAACTAGGGTCATCATTTTAATTACCGACAGTCTTGAGCTAGATCTCAATCTCACCTGATACAAAGTAATCATGAGGCCGATGATGGAGCGCGCTCACCCAACAAATACCGACTCACTCGTCATTTCAAGGTTTCCATATCGAAATATTTACAATAACAGACATAAGAAACGAATTCAACTACTTGGCGATTCGCAAAAAAATGAGGAGGTGCGGCAGAAGGAATGTCAACCACATAGGGATGTAAACCTGCAAGGTACTTTATTTTATTAGTAGTTATTTAAAATAAAACATTATTTCCCAAAAAAATTACAACACAACTCAATCAATACAATTTTATTCATTATCAATATTTCCCGTGTTACAGTGCTTATGGATCTGGTGAGCAGAAGCGTATTTCCAATAGAATCATAAAAAGCACTTCTCTTGTTATACTAGTACCTTTACTACATAACTTTACAGTACATTACATAAAGTCAATTATACATGATATAGAAAATAAAATGAAAAACTACAGTGCCAGTTACGGAGTTACACTTGCATATTACATTTTGTTAATGTGTTTTAGGTAGCTCTACAGTATGCGAGTGGACGAAGGACTGTTGTATGAGTGTGTGCGTGTATGTGTGTTTATGTTTGCGCGCGTTTATAACAGTGAAAAAAGTGAGTTCAAAAGCAGATTCCTATTCTGGTAATTGTCACAATTTAAGTCAATATATTTATTAAATGGCCAAATATAATAAATTTTGCTTCTACATGATGTACGCCACTGTAAATGAGCTGTCATCTCGTTAGTAAAAGATTATAATTGGTAATCAGATGAAGGTTATAAAAAAAAAAACTATAAAAAATAAAATAATCAAATAGCATTAAAACTATTTTAATTGCTAACAAATACCATTTTCTGATTTTTTAAAAATAATTTATTTTTAATGGAAACCTAATGTATGTTGACGTGCCAATTCCTTGTATAAGCCCTCCCTACCCTAATCCTTCTGGGGTAGGCAGTAACAATGATTTTTACGCCTCCTCGAGATTAATTCTTTCAGTAGTACAGAATTGACTTAGCTATTTTCAACTAATTTATTTTCTCATTTGTATCGAGTTGTCGTAATTTGTGATTCAAATTTATAAAAAAATATAATTAAAGATCGTTGGAGTAAACGGGTTCTTGAGTGGAGACCGAGGATTGACAGATTTAGTGTGGGGCGCTTCCCTGGCAAGGTGGACCGACGACCTGCGAAAGGTGGCGGGAAAGAATGTGTGGAGTCAAGTTTTTTTTTATGATAAAAGAACTCAAACACTTGAGTAGCCAGCTTGACTGTTAACTTTTACTGACAGCTATAGACAACCGCATCGTAAGAAGAGCCAACATTGCGCTACCGTACCAGAAGAGCGTTTTTTACTCCTTTTAGAGTTCCACGTCATAATCCTGAGGAAATACTGCGCCTCCACTGTTGTACTGTTATGGAAACCCATTACACAATTTAACACAGCAAGAAAATGATTTATTTTGTGGGTTACAGGATTTTCCCTTTTTATCATCGATTTACTAATCGAATTGCAACGCTCTGAAACTCCCTGCCAGTCCCAGATATTCGATGTAAGTATTGTCGTCACCACGTTGAGATTGCTCAATGCGCGCCATTCTGATCCAGTTTATATAATAAATTTCAAATTTTCCTCTTTGGAAAAAACATCGGACCAGTCCTCTGTAAAAAAAAAGTGGAATAACACCTTATTTTTAATTATGACTATACTACGTTGGAGAAAAAAATAAAGATTAAAAACGCTGTACAACAAGTTAAAGAAGGATGTGCGAGTGTCGGGTAGTAGATTTAAGTCTACTCCTTTAACGGAGTATGCTGCCCGTATGAGAGGAAGGCGACGGCAAGCAGTATCCGGCACGCCGCCCGTGTGATAGATTTGGAGGGGTGAGCTCTTTACATCTACCCCTCTCAGAGATGAAGTAGAAACAGGCTGTTCGCTCTACGGGCGTCTGGAAGAATTTGGATTCCCAGACCCGGGTGGAGTGATTAAAAGGACTCCCTGGGCGTTTTTAGTCAGTAGTAGTCTGACATACCGAAGCCGTTGCCCTCACAGCGGCTCTTATGGTTCTATGCAGGATTTTCCCCCAAGACATCAAAAAAAGGGCACGGGTAATTATTTTAGTATCTTTCGCACTCGTCATTAAGTTACAATGAGGATTTCCCGGTCGCCATGATGATGACGGTTCTGTCAGGCTCCTGCTGACTAAAAACCCGTGGGTGTTCCTAGCACGTAGCGCATAATCGACCTTAGAAACGAACTACGCAATCTGCCACGGTACCGGTAATCTGGCGCCGTTCCCAGTCCTCCCCAAATTATGGAGGTGGGTGGAGTTGACGACCTCTAGAACAACGTCGTAACAGGCAGTGTGTGCGAACACTCATACCTCACATTCCTCGTGCAGGGCCTGTGGACTCCCTTCAAATAGCACTGCCCGCGTTTGTATAAGGGCCGGTGGTTATCAAATGAAGATCCGCGAAGGCCACCTATAGCCTCTCTGGTCCACGTTGCCGAATGGCCATAGTTAACGTGCCTCTCGGCCTTCTCTTTTGATTTGACAACCTTGATATAAATCAACTAACAGAACCGGTCAGCCTCGCAAAAAAGTTAGATTTATTCAAATAAGGATATGAATTAAAATAATATTTTAAATGTACAATTATGACCATAAAAATGATCAAGGTAAAAAAAAAAAACATTAATTAAATAGAGTTTATATTGTAGGGTAAAAAGGGATGTAAAACATTGCTTTAATTTACTATATATCGTAAGTTTTAATCAAAGTTTATCATGATTGTTAATATGGGTTATGAATATGAGTCAATTAAAATCATTATTAATTTTTAGATTATGGCGACAAAATCGATCTTAGACATTCCGTGACTGTAATAACATTTAAACTGTTTTTTTTTTTTTGGATAACTTATTTTACTAACTATAAGCAATTACTTGGAAAAGTAATCCAACCTTATCCGACTTTATGCTTGTACAAATCAAATTATAAGCCATATGTAAAAGTTGCGATGGAGCTGTTAAAATACCGAAGTTATTTATTTATATATGAATCCTCATCCTTATTAATCCTTAACAAACATTGGCTTGTCTCTACTAATTCTTTAGTTCAATTACAGGATCTCTAGAACCATCCAGAACACATTTCCAAGATGAGAACGAAAACTGAATTAATATCCGATATGTAGTTTAGAAGATATATGCAAACATACGGATAGACTAACAAAATCAGCATTTTGTTATGCTATATAAAGACACTTACGCTGAAGGGCAGCATGTGATCTCTCGGTGCCGCCCACTTCAATAGGCAATATTTTCTTTGGTACGATTTCATGAAGCTCATTATAGTTTTTATGAACAAATAACCTTTTAGCTATTTTCGCAGAAAAGAAGCCTCTTATAATTTTAATTATTATTTGCACAGCGCTTGATTCAGTTATAAAGTGAAGGCCTCCAATTCTTAGGCCGTACTATGGCCGTATGGATGGATATAAGTCATTGTTACTGTTACTTATATTGCCAATGAAGTAAAACAAATCATATTTACCACTAGCTGATCCGGCAAACGTTGTTTTGCTATATAAGTTATTGTAATATCTTCTAAGATGTTCATTGAAATTAAGTGATGTCAAAGGCAATTTTGTTCAAAATTAAATACTCTTAATCAACAACACATTTATTTGGATAAAGATTAATATTATTACGTTGATACAACTCTAAACAAATAATGCATTAATTTCCAACAATTTGATTACCATAAAAACGGTTCTAGTGAGTTAATCTTAAAAGATAGACATATACTGTTACGGACATTTTTTTTTGGTCATTTCAAGAGGAATAATTCTTTCATACATATATTTTTGGTATCTTGAACCGTTTTCGCAGCGCACGCAATGGAAGCACTCAAGGATGAATAATTTTCCCCGTTTTTTTCACATTTTCCATTATTTCTTCGCTCCTAATAGTTGCATCGTGATGTTATATAAAGCCTTCCTCGATAAATGGTCTATTCAACACAAAAAGAATTTTTCAATTCGAACCAGTAGTTCCTGAGATTAACGCGTTCAAACAAACAAACAAACTCTTCAGCTTTATAATATTAGTATAGATTTCATCAAATCTTTAACACATTCGTATAATTCAGAGTAGTTAAAGAACTGAGGTAGCACCGTCCTTAACGTGCATAATTTCGTCTTCTCGATAGAACCTTTGTTGTTAATTATCACTCGTCTCTAAATATTTTCTTGCTGAAAATAAAAAAAAAGAAGATTGAGCCGTTTGGCTACTCGGTTGCGATACACAAACTTTACAAATTAATAATCGGTGGGGATGATAGAAAATATCGGAATATTTTTACTAACTAAAGCAGATTTGTTTTTATATGTGAATTTAGGTCTTCATTCTCCTATGAACAGGATATGTAATCGTAAATGTAAATGTAATTTAATAGTATATGTAATTGTATACGTAGTATACGTAAATGTAATTTAATAGTATATATATACCAGTGGCGTGCACTGGTTTCTGAAATAAGGCAAGCAATCCGTAAAAAATCTTACCTCGGGTCTTTTACATCTCACCAGCTTAGTGCTACACAGGAGCTTTGCGTCGTGTACTAAGTTAGTAGCGTTAAAAAGCTAGCCAAAACATATCCAAGCAATATTCTTGGTTCACTTATAAAGTAGTGTGTGCCCGAAAATATATAGTTTTTCAGGTCACGTGTTTTCGCGGCTTTATGAAAATTATTTAAATCGTAATATTCCGCAACATTTCAATTGCCTTTATTATTACGAAATAAAATGCAGCTATGATGGCCTAGTGGATAAAGAGATATCAATGCGCAGAAACGCGAACGGTCTTAGGTTTTAATCCCTGCTTGTACCTCTAGGTTTCTCCAAATTAAATACGGATTTAACTAAGCACTATATGTTGACCGGTAAAGAAAACATCGTGAGGAAATCTGCATGGGATATAGTGGCATAAAAAAATTGCATTTAGAAACATATCATGTGTGAGTGCCCGAAGAATGGCATTCAGCTGCGCTACAGGTCACGTTGGGCACGACATATAAGTGCAAACTGGATACAGTCACTAATGTATCTCTGCTCACCCCGAATGAGATATAGTGTGGCTATATATTACAATTATTATTACTAAAATATAGAAAACATAAAATAAGCAATTTGTATGAAAAAAAAAACCAACCACCTAATTAATATTATTAAAATATTTCTAGCAAAAATTTCGTGTTACCTGTACCTGATTTTATGATACATCAAATTCAGAAATACACTGTCCTTATAAATATGTTTTTAAAATTGAAAGATAACTTTGAAAATGGGTAATTTTTTCTAATAATTTCGGGAAGCAGAATTTCCAACCACTAATTTCATATAAGACTCTTTCCATAATTCGTACACTAAATAATATAAACCACGATAATTCGAAATAAATTAACAGAAACAATTAAATTCGACGAAAAACTAAACATAACACGACCGCAAGCATACTCGTATATTTTTAACTGTTTATAATTATTGACTACGAAAATTGTATATAAAACTTTTTTTTTTTTTCAAAATTGAATATTTGTCACTGAAATCAGAATATAATGTTTAATAAATCATATGACTTATTTGTAATTACTATTCATTTGTATAAAACTCCAGAACACAACAATTGGAAAGTAATTATCAGAGATAATTCAATAATATAGCAAATACGTGCCACTATACGATAATGTTTTCTATTTCGATTTTGGTTTTTCCTAAGTATAATTAGAAATTCTCCCGAAAAATTTTTAGAAATTCGTAGATTTAGGGAGCATAATTAAAATAAAGTACAACAAATCATTTGACAAATTTGAAGCTTATTATCTTATTTAATTAAATTTTAGCTGGCATTTTGTTTTTTTTTTTATTACAAACAGGCTTGAGTGCTACCTCAATATCACCTAATGGAAAGTCCCGATGAGGTTGATGATGTTCCTAAGTTATACATATTATTAGTCATTTTTCCCTAAAAAGGAAAAATCCCTAAAAGTGGAAACATTGAATCCAATACCCAATATGGCGAAATTCGAACTGTCATAACAGTCCGACTGCAGTATTGTAATTAAATACTTATTTTTTCCAAATTTAATATACGAAATCAAAAACAGAATATAATGTTTAAAAAATCGAAAAACTTTTTTTTAACTATTATTCATTTATATAAAGCATTATAAAACTACTTTTTTATGTTCAAAAGCATGCATGTCTTGGCCTTATAAAATTCGCTAGGTACCTAGCAATTTTGGGAGTACGTACCTACACATTTTGTATGGTGAAAAAAGCATAGGTCAGTTCTGATTTTCGCGCGGGTCTGAGTTCGCGTCTCGCGCCATGTTTGATTTAAATGATTTTTATAATAGTTTCTCAATAGGTCGATAGATGGCGTAAAAATAAGTTTTTTTAGAAAAAGCAAATTATTTTTGATTGATTGTAATTCATAATATTAGAATTAGATATTCGTAGAGCGTAGGACAAGCATTGCTTTTATGCTTGTATGAGATGAACGCCACTGATATATACCGTATAATAGATATTTTTCGTAATTCTCTTTCCATGTTCAAACTAACATTTACATTAATCTCATTTTGCTAGATTTTTAACATTTTTTAAAATTATTTACAATTCCTTTTTATTAGTAACTTATAATAATGCACCTCTTTTGTGTTTTACTTTGACTTGCTTATTATTACCTACATTTTTAATTTATGCTATAAGATATATGCTCCTATTATATACTAGTATATAAGAACATTGCACTTGTAATTTTTGTCTTTAAGATTTATTTATATACCTGCATTTGACGCACCTTAAATAAATATACAACCCTTCTAGCGTTTCCTACATTTATTATTCTAAATATTTTTTTCAATAGAACCGTTTGTTGTATAGCTATCTATAAGTTTTGTAAAGTTAACAAGCAAAATGTTATTACGCATTGTATAAATCCTCGATTTGTTATATTTTTTTAACATTACTGTGTAAAACGTGAGTTACTTATTTGTCATAAAATGTCTAACTTTATCAATATTTTACTGTGCATTGCTTAATATTATAAAAAGACATATTTAACTTACGAAGGTCTTTCTTCAAGAAATGGTTTTGTTTGCTAATCCAGTCTTGCAGTGGCTTCATCCATTATTTTCGTATCGTCTAAGCTATACGAACTTCTCACATAAGACACAGTATTTGGGTGTAGTTGAAGTAAATTTTCATACTGACGTTGCTACATTTCGATCAATTTTAACACTTTATGTAATTTACGCAATCAAACTATTATTGTTCAGAGTTACATTTCTTTAAACAATCACGTAAATATTAGTGAATAAAACGCATATTAAAGTTTGGTGATTCGAACTAGTTCATTGTCTCTTGTAACTTGTTTTGTTAGCTTTGAAACCGATGTTAAAACTCAGTTTTTTTTTTTTTTTTTTTTCGGCGTGTCCTACGTTGGTGGCCTGGGAAAGACCTTCACAACAAAACCGGGCTTGGTGGGCGAACGCAGAGGGCGCTCAGCCAGCGAAATTTATGGGTTGGGCGGCTACGCAAGGGCACCCCTGTGGGTACGGACCACGACTTGGGCGGCCGGCCAATTGAAAAACGAACCTAACGGTGATCTACCAGCGTTTCGGAAGCGACTACCTTGAGATAAAACTCAGTATTAAGAGTCATTTTCAACGACACATAAATAAAAACTATCTCGTAACAAACAAGTAAGCATTGAACTCGATATATATTGTGGACGAGTGTCTAAGGGTAATCGAACTGATTTGATAACGTATGTCGACCTGTTGATATGTAGACTTGGTAAATAACTTCTTATCTATTTGGCCTGTTTATTAAATTACTCTGTATAATTATTTTACAATATTATAATAGTGACTAGCAACTTCCCGTCACTTTGTCTCCGTCGAAGTTGTTCCAAATCAGGGGTGCTGGTATTTGAATTGTTGGTGATCTACCTTAAAATTGTTATACTACAAGCGATCGAATCTGTAGGCGTAGGTAACTAGATGCTGCAAGTATGTGGTAGGTAGGTAGGTTGATTGTGCTTATAGTAGATAGGTCACAAGTGCAGTACACTGTTCTAAAAAAGTTGGTAATAAACCCCTATCCAATAATACATCGTTTTTCACATAACGACATTATAGATAGTTGCTAACGACGCCTCTAGCAGAGGGTTATTCCTATATTAAAAAGTAATAAGGGGCACTCGGGCTTTTTTATTACTGACAGGCTTACGCTTGACCTCAATCTCACCTGCTGGAAAGTGATGATGAGTCAGACGATGGAGCGCGCTCACCCAGCAAATATCGATTCACTCGACGTTTAAAGATTTCCATGTCATAAAATGTTGAAAAAACAGACGCGGGAAGTGAACCCCACTCCTTGGCGATTTAACTGTTAAAACAGAGGTAATGCATGAGCTTTTACACCATAAGAATTACAAAGAAAAATGTTTGTTATTATATCTAAAGAAATATACATTTTTCTATAACACCGGTGTGTCAGTGATATCGGTGTAGGTGATGAAATATTGAAACGGCACGAACTTTTATTGACCGTAAATAAAAAATATTAGTAGCTATTAAAAAAAATGATATGATGATTATTTTGTAACGTATGTAAAATCGACAATAAAGTATTGTACACTTCATTAAATGTAATAACACAACTCATATTATTATCAAAGTGTGCGAAATTAAGTCCTATTCTTTCACACGGAGTTCAAGATATACCATGAACCATTGACAAATATATATTACAATATTAATGACTCGAAATCTACGTAAAAAATTAAACATGAGTTAAACCAGTACCCGCGTAAAACAATAATAAAAATCATCAAGGTCATGGTTAGATGATATATTTCCTGTAAATTATATTTATTTATTTATTTTATTTTTACAATATTAAGGGCGCCCAATAGACTACAAAACAAAAAAATATCGATAAAAAAAAATGTACATTAATGTGTTGCGCCGTTTAAGGCCACCACACCGTGCATCAGAAATATAAACGATACGACTTATAAAATAAACACATTAACAAAGAAGAATAAATCCATCAAAGTGAAAATATTGACAAAAGAAAAACTACAAGAAAAATAAAAAGAAAAGAAAAACCACACCAACAACTACAGCGGATTACTCAACCCGCCGATGATTTAAACATAGAATTCTAAATATACCCTAAAACCTATTATAGATAATTAATCTATTAGACGTGATTTTAAAATTATATCATTAAGGGCGGCTTGCACTAACAAATTAAATCTAGTTTACAATTATATAAAATGCTATTTAGCGCTGATCTGTACTTATTTTCTTGCACTAAATTAAAATCTAGTTGTAACAACTCTTAAACTGAAATCATCATTAAGATGGAATCAAACCAATTCAATTAATAAGCGTTTTATACAAGCTTAAACTAGATTAATTCGTTAGCGCAAGCCGCCCTAAATAGTCCATAGGCATTAAGCAATAAATTTGTAAATTGTCTTTACATAGTTACGTATTCATTATTCCAGTATAGAGATTATTTTTATTTTAATACTAGGGATTGGCCTGAGTTTTGACAGAACTGTTATCTGATAAGCCTTCTGGTCTGTTCAGATCAATGGCACCACATGTCATATGGTAGGTATTTCTGTATTAGGGTACGATGGAGGTACATACGTACACACGTAAAAGTCCCTTAAATAAATAGAATAAAAAAAACTAGGGATGAATTATTATAAGGCAGATAAAATATTTTCATCTTCATAACAATTTTTTTTTAACTCTTACCGGTTAACATGCTGTCGGCCAAGCAGATGGTAAGTCATGTCCATGGAAAACTGCAACACAAGGAGCGTTGCTATTGCATTACCGACCAAGACGGACATTATTTTCTGCTCTCTCGAAAAATCACATATCATAGCTCTAGGACAAAGCTATATTCGGTAGCCCGTTTCACAACTCCAAAACGCGTAACAAAAATGTTCAAAGGAACCGCTATGTAGCCGTGGTTCTATATGGTTTAACATTACTACAGAGTACATGGTATTTCAATATTCTATATTCATTCAGTGCTCTTCTTGGCCTCTTATTGACACTTAAGAATTACGTATTTCACTGTTACTTACTAGATTGTAAAAAATGGATTATCTATATAAAAAAAATGAAAATAACTAAAATTTATCGATTACAGACACAAATTCCGTAGACAAAGAAAATTTCCTGTATAAAAACACATGCATGTATTTGATTATTCAATCTACATTTAACGTTCTAAAAGTTCCAGCAAGTCCAGTGTATTCGCTGTATTTTTCATCAATGCGATATGACTCATTTACACCCGTTTGTCGTGTCCGGTTCAAATAGTCCATGGTTTCATCAGAACTCAGCTGCTCGATCCAGTCGCCTGTAGAAAATGCAGTATTCAGTCCTCAGTTATCATTAAGTATTTCATCACTATTAACTTATAATTTTAGATATCCTATTGCTATATGCTGGGGAACATTCGGCAAAATGTGCTCATGTAAATGATTTGTATCGTTATGAGAATAAACTCTATAAACTGAATTTAGAGGACGTCATACAATGTAAACATATTCCCGGGCTGTAGACTTTACGGAGTTCTAACTACCGGTGGCATGATTTTATATTTTTAAATGTATATGATAATTTATATATACATAAAATAGCTGTCCCGGCAGACCTTGTTTTGCCCTATTTCTCTAAAACAAAGTTACATTTTTTTTTTATGTTAATAGCTGCCCCGCCAGATTTCATTCTGCCAAAAGTTATTTGCCTGCTGCAGTCTAATACAAATAAAATTGCATTGAAAGACTAAGTAAGTCATATCTAAGGTAATGATATTTTTATTATAATAGCTTACGTGACACGTTATTTTTTATTTAATTACTTGGCGTATAAATTATAATTTTCATTAATGACATGCAACCTCTAATCAACTTGAAGGGATACTAAAGACAATCTTAACGCACCTTTGTTTTGTTTTGATTGACATCGTATGTTTGACAGCTGGGGACACAGTATTTGTAAGGGACAAGAAAATTGTTGTTTTTACTATTTTCCTCGTATTTTCTACGCTTGTTCACTTCATAAGAACCTTTCCCCAGACTTCATCAAATACAACAAAAAGGAAACCAGCCAAATCGATTCAGCCGTTCTCGAGCTATGCGCTTAGCAACACATTTTGCGATTCATTTTTATATATGTACATACATATATAGATGAAAAAATATTGTATAAAAATTAAATAAAGAGAAGACTTATAAGCCAACTAGAGTAATAAAAACAATAATAAAAAAAACAAGAAAGAAAAATCCCACACACATACTGCGTGTCCCTCAACCACCCGATAACTTTCTTTTTAAAGACTTGCAGACTGTCAGCAAACACATCGATGGTGCTGTACAGTTCATTGCTACTGCGGTACCACCTACAAAGTGGCGAATCGGTCCAGGATTTTCCGAGCATAAGGTGTGACGAGCAATGTAATACCGGGCCTGGGGTACCGCAGGGGGGCTTAAAATTAAATCGCTAGACCAAAGTTGGGTAGTTCGTGTTTCGAATAATTTTGTGAAGATTTGTCTTGTCTAATAACTTCAATCTCCAAATTATCAAAGTACTTGCTTTGATCCATTAAATACGCGAGATGTCTAACGAATCGTTTTTGTATTCCCTCGATGCACAGCTTATGAATGTTATACTGAGGCGTCTAGACAATAATACAGTATTTGAGCAAACATCGTGTAACATACATACGTTGAAGACGGAGCTTTTTGTTTACTGATTTTTAAAAGTTTGCAGTTTCTAATTACAAAGCAAGGTGGTAGGGCGTCGGTGCTCGTCTGGATCGCGACCACAGTACATGGGTGTAAAGCCCGTCATAGTGACCAGTTTCGGGATCAGCTTGTGTATATCCAGTAGCTCATATACCTAGAGACCTTCAGTCGTGGTATATGTGGGCCGACATGACGATGTAGACTATCAATGGATTTGCATCCTTTGATAGTCGCTTTCGTTTTTGGACTACACTGTACTTACCATCAGGAACTCTGTAGTCACTATGTCGAGCCAGTGTAAAAAAAACAAAGCACTCCATTTTAGATGCTTTTGCTACGATATATTCAATGTGAGGTACAAAGGCTAACTTACAGTCGAAGTAGACATAGAAGTCTTTTATGAGTTTGACTTCATTGAGGACGCTGCTATCAATTGTGTTAGAATAAAAATGGCAAATGAATTAAATATAATACCCGCTATGGAATTAAACAATGAAATCGGTTATAAAGTTTTCACTGCTGATAATGTGAATTTATTCCTTACCAGTTTATCAAATATAATTTGAAATAAATGAAGTATACTCACTCTGTAGCTCTTTACGGGATCTTTCTGCACCTCCAAGTTCAACTGGTAGTATATTTTTTGGTAAAGCCTTATGAAGCGACTCCAATGTTGGAAAAATTTGAATTCTTTCAGCTATCTTCGCTGGCAACAATGGTTTTATGATCTTCACCAACGTTTCTATAGTTTTGGAGGACGTTATAAAGTATATTCCTTTTATCCTCATAGAATAACCATCCTAAACCCAAATAAATATTAAAATGAGCGTGTACGTTAGATAAATAGTTATTACGTACATTAAAGCTGTACGTAATAATGCAGCATGAAGAGCTTCAAAATTGCAGTAAACAATATTCTTCAAGGATGGCAAAATAATAACTAGTTTGAAGGCAATAATAACCACTCTCCATCAGACAAGGTGTCAGCTTGACAGCCAGGAGGCTGTAGGAATCAGCAGTGACGTACTCGAATCGATATATGTATTATAAATGGTATAACTAAATAATGTTTTATTATGCTTCTATGGAATGCACGCCGCTAAAAACGCCATAAACTTGTTTGTCTAATTACATTCGTGCAAAATGGTTAAGGAGTGGAATATGCTTCCAGTGAGCATATATCCACGGTCTTATGACTTGGCAGTCTTTAAGAGATGAGTGAAATGGCGTTTGTTGAGAGGACGCAACCGCCAGTATATCATAAAAAAAAGGCCAAACATTTTAGTATTTAGTAATTTTTGAATAAATATCTAAGTTTTTTCGTCAATAGATGTGGATTATTTATGTCAAACAGATAAAACATATTTATTTTAGGACCCGTAATTCACTATATTAGGAAATTATAAATTATCTATATATAAAAGCACGCTGATTCACTTAACATTCACTAATCCCTACTGCACTATCATGGAATCGGTTTCCACGTACTCTGGACCTTATCCACCATCAGAGTTATAAATTCCTGTAATTATTATATATTTTTTTAATTACGTCATTTTTTTAAAGCTATTAAAAAGTTCAGTTTAAACAGTGAAGTGAACTTACTATAACCAAAGTAGCAGCCTGTTTCGCTTCAACCAGATTCAATTTTGATATAATATCTACTATATTTATATCTCTGTAGTCAAAAACAGCTATAATTCCATTCGAGTAATCGTATATTTTAAGAAGGTCGAAATACTGAAAATAAAAGTATGTTTGAGAATTGTGTTAGAATAAAAGATTTGTTGTTGTTTGTCGTACGTATAATTGAATTTGAATGAATCTATTTACAAAGAGACGGTTGGCAAGAAATAGAAAAAGATGTCTAATAGTTTATTGGTGAAATAGAAGTAACGGAATTAGAGAATGTAGCTCTTAAGAACATTCTGCATAGTGCGGCCAGTAAAAGACTTCGAGGCAGGTGACTTTGCGTCGATACTCGATGTTTCGCATTTTAGCCTCAGTCAAAGTGTCATGGCTAACGATCTACTATGGGTCCTACAATTATTAAGTTATTTGTAATAGCTACTGCATTATTACTTACAATTAACAACATATTGTAAAATACGGTAAATGACATTGTATGAAAGTACTTATTATTCTGGATGTAAAACGCTAGTACTCTGTAATGATCTTGTGTTAATTTCGGCAAAGGCACCATTGTTACACTAAAATCAATAAAGACATTAATAAAATAGATCTATCTGTAAGACGCACAGTTGGACCGAAGCCTGCTTTTCGGAAACACTGAGTAAATCTTCATCAACTCTTATGGATTACTTAGCTTAAGCTTATACGATAACTTTTTCGTGCCGGTTGCCTGTGGAACGGTCCAAAGAAGCATTAAAAGTACTATCTTGTAGTACTTGGGCATCAAATATACTACATTAATTTTTAATTTAATTCAATTTACATTATGAGGTTTCTTTTCTGGTATTTATCAGTATTGAGGTCAAAATATAATATTTATTCAATGTTCGAGTACAACAAGACATTTTTTTTATATTTTTATGGGATGCACGCCACTGCCCATTGCATCATAGATCTAGAACTGAGCATACCTATGATGATCCTAAAATAGGTCAGAGCATTTTGATAAAGCAACATTTGGTCTTCGGAAAACACTAGTAGGAAAGTTCAAAATGTGTGGAATTATATAACGGGTTGGCTAGATATTTCGAAAGCTTGTATTAATCTCATACATATTCTACTTTTTTGTAGCTTTATCAGCGCAATTGCCAAAGGACTGGAATCTATTAAAAATCGCAGTCGTCATACACCGCGACAGAAGATCTCCAGGTATATCAACAACTGGACATACACAAGCAGATCCCGAAATTCGGCAGGGTGAAGTGAGCCACTAAAAAGGCGTTTGTATATTGTGGTCACAATTCAATTCGGAAAATCACCCTAGTACCTCAAAATGTTCACTGGCCGGTTTTTACATATACATCTACGTTATACTTTAAATATTAATAATAAATAATACTATCGAAGATAATCATATTAAATTGTGAAAACAAGACACCCATAAGGGTTTCATCAATCGGAAATCATTGAATAATCAACATTACTTACCAAGCCAACAAATCTTTAAAATAATTCCTTATGTCAGTATATTTATAAAATTGTGGTAACAGCGTGCGCAGTGTACACACTTTATCTAATTTCGTTTTAGTGCGCTCTATAGAACCTTTGTTGCTGATTAAACTTGTTTCTAAATATATTCTAGCTGTAACAAAAAACAAAACCTAATGAAAATGATATCCATTTATATAAACATTTTAATTTAATTAATAAATAGTTATTGAAAACTAAAAACTAGATACAGTTTGCTGGCAAACTGTTATATTTCTAGAAAAAAAATATCAGTGTATTCTCGCTTCAGCCTGTTGTGTTTCGGAATCAGCTTGGGTACTAATCGCGCCAAAAGGCACAACCCCAGAACGTCAAAATAATAAAAATGTAAACGTACCTAAGCGCAAACGCCATCTGGCGTACATCTTCAACTTCTATACATAACAGTTCTCGCTTTAAACCGAAACGTCACATCGCATTCTTTTTTCGTCACAATCGCATCTAATAAGTTCAAATTCGCTACACACAGCACAAATCCTCACCCACACCATTCTCCACATCATATTCACACCAAATACGTAAACAGTGAGTGATTTGTGAAGTGCCCGATTACCGCTGCCAGCTGGTAATTACTTTGTAATTGTCTCAAATTGTTGCATTTTTTATTTAAAAACTATCCCGCCCACGAGGGTGCCTTTGTGCAACGCCATTAGTCTATAGACTTAACCCGGCCCGAGTAGGTACGTTCAGTTGTTGATATAACTAAAGACTTTCTATCACGGTATTTGTGGGCCGTAATATCGATGGTGACTGTCAATACATTTGTCCCTTGATGGTTGCTGTCGTTCTTGGACTACATTGTACTATCTCATTTTGTATTTTCCTATCAAATTTAGCAACGTTAGCTTATAAGTACCAAAAATAAGACAATAGCCTCCTTAACAGCTAAATTATCCTTTTTTCGACCCAGTGGAGATCGTCATGGATCGTCAGGGCCACCGTAAGGGCATCCTTTCCGTTGTGTCTAACTCCTACTGACTAAAACCAGCGGGGAGTTCCTCCTACCGTCTACCGAATGCTTAGGAAAATGCATAGCCAGCTTCTCATGCAACTGGGTGACGTCGGGACTTTTTCAGGCCTCATTAGTGCGTCATTAGTCTCTATTAGTGGAGTGGGGTGAAGAGAGAGCCTCTCCTTGCTCGCCTCGCGTCTTTAAACGATGCGTGGGAGTTCGTCACATACTGATCTCGCGGGGAAATGTTGGACGGCGCACTTTCACAAGTGTGGCACCTAGATCTGCAAATCACCTACTGTCATCTAGTTTGGGTATACGGCTTTATTTTGCAGCAATATAGCATTATAAAACCCACATATTAAGCACTTAGCCTCAAACCAATCTTGTGCTTGTTCTATGGGTACTAGATAAAAGTATACATATAGATAGATTTCAGTTTTTAAATCGTTTATTCACCAAAATGAAACACACTTTATTGACACAGATAAGTTTTTTTCGTAATTATAATTACACCACGTTTTCGCAACGACTTCTCCCGGCTATTCATACCTGTCACCCTATCTCCTATATCTTCTATCTCTTTCACACTCTTACACTGTTCTTTATCATTCTAATATCATTTGCATCAAACGTTTCATTCTACTCATATTTCTGCATTCTGCCATTCTGAATTAAAGCTATACTCAACCTCTACATACACGCAACTTATGCTCACAAATCACTCACTCAACATTTATTTAACATTCTACACACATATTTCTGCATGTACATCACATGTCTCCACAGTTATTCGTAAAACACACACATCAATAGAATACCTATCTACATTTCTCACACAATAACTTTACAAATAAAACTTAATTTTAGAAATATAAATATTTCGGGTAACAATATAAATAAGATTTTTCTTTTATCTTTTCAATGATCACGTTCAGTTTATTTTCAGCTTGCTCTACAGTATTTTTATGTGATTCTCTTTTTGATGTGAAGTCTTTCCTTAGGAAATGATTTTGCTTTTTTATCCAATCTTCTAATATGTCGACAGCTTCTTCAATTCTCTTCGGATCTTCATAATTACAAAGTTTTCTAGCACTTTCTATTGAGTCTGGATGGAACTCAAGCAGGTTTATACTTTTCATATTGCTCATTTTATATGTTTTATGCTGTAACTACAATTTTAAATTTCACTACACTAATGAGAAATTTATATAAGCAAATTAAAATAATGTTTTTAATTCTGATGAATCAGAGCTGTTGTGCTAACGAAAAGTTTTGATAAATACTACTTCAAGGCTAACAGCCAATCTATGTAAATAAGTATATGTGTAAAATATACACTGCAAATTTACGTATAGCGACCACACAACACACATTTGAGACTAATTTCACAATCTACACAGTTGTTCGGTGAATGTTTCTCTACAGAGCAACCGTGCGGAGTAACAAGGTCGAGCTCAAGCTGCATGCACCCAATTCTATTTAGCTTGGGAATAGCTTTAAGGAGTATTGCAAAATGAAGTGCGATTCTTAATCGGGTTTTTTTGTTGTGCATACGACGTGCGATGTGAGATAGCCGATCTTTTAAACTTAAGTATTTTTACTTAAGTAGTCCTACAGGTTTTTTGTAAGCCGAAGAAACTTATGTGTAAAATAATAATAATTGAAAAAATGAAGGTATATTAAAACCAGGAGCGTGCCGCCCAACTTTTCCAGGCGAGAGCGGTGTGAGACGTGTTTCCGCACACCGCTCCAAGATATTGAGGTGAGCGAGGGGTGGCACCTTACACCACTCCTCGCAGTGCAGAGATGCGGCCTTACAAAAGGCCAGACGTCGCCAACGGTCGGAGAAGAGGATAACACTGTACCTCCGGCCCCGGTCAGACGGGAAGAAGGAACATCTCGCGGGTTTTAGTTGGTGCAAATCCAACACAACGGGGGTTAGCCCTCATCGCCCCCTGAGGTCCGTCAGGGATTTCCAAAATAAAAGGTATATTAAAACCATTAACAAACAAAAAAAAAAACAAAAGAATCTAAATAATTGATTTAACCTTTTTTTAAATTTTATGATCTATTTTATTATTATTTTTTATAAAAATATCTTTATAAGGATCTCTGCAGATGTGGTTAAATAAAAAACTCTTTTTTCAAGAATTGGTCTTCTTTGCTGATCCATTCTTGCAGTACAGAAAAGCTTCATCAATTCAGATGCAAAATATTATATGAAATTTATAATTTCCTCAAATGTGATATATCTAGACTCAGCTAAAAAACTGAAGTTTAATTTAAATATTCAAATTAAAATAAGTAATATTATAGATATATATCTATTACATCTTAAATAAGAACTTAAATAAGATATATATCTATAATATTATTTATATGTACAATATACTCATAAAATTAACATCAAGTTACTTATTTGGCACCTTACAAAACACCATGTTTATTGCTCTGGAATATTGCAGCACAATTATTAAAAAAACCGAAGCAAAAACTCAATTAAGAATAAATGCTATGTCTAAAACAACAAGAAATATAAAATATGCATAAAGTTTCGTAAATATAAATAAGTATATACGTCCCATATAAAAATTTTACACTATATCTTTCGTTTAAGCAACATTGCTAAAGCAAAACAGAAAATAGAAACAATCTTGTATTATGCAAGTCATTATAGATATGACATATTAAGATAATATAAAAACAATATCAAAATTTTCGCGTGCGTTCTGAAATTTATTTTTTGTATGCTAAGGAAAATATATCAAAATATGCATTTTGTATTCATCGTATAAATTTCATAAAATTATAAATTAAGTTTAGCTAATCTGTAACACGACATTCATTGACAGTTGGGCAGTACGAAGTTAGACGGGTAAAATATATTGTATATACTACAATTGAATTCGCTTCCTGCGTCTATTTATCCAATATATTATAAAATGGGAATTTTCAATCGACGAGTGAATCGGGATATTTTGAGTGAGCGCGCTCTATCATCGGCCTCATCATCACTTTCCATCGGGTGAGATTAAAGACAAGCGCAAGCCTATCTTCACTACATTAACTATGAACTTGAGATAATTTTACTTTGCTTTGATAATTTGATTTGATTAATATGATGATAATTTTAATTTAAAACGTGTTTTGAAAGAAGTCAAAGAACAAAGAATTATATAAAGAAACAAATGTAATATTGTCTTTACACGTTTACGTATACATTCTTCCAGTGTAGGGAATATTTTGGTTTAAACTCATATGACTAAATAAAAATCAGAGATGAATTATATAATTAATATTTCACAACATAAATTATTTGTATCTTCATCATACCAAATTTTTAAATAGCATTTGAATATTCAGTATTCGTCCAGAACACCTCCTGGCCTCTTATTGCTACTTAAAAGCTACCTGTTTGGCTGTTACTTCCTACCCGACTGTATGAATTAGCATATCTATACAAAAAATGAAATTAACTAAAAATTTATCAACCAATACAATTACAATCACCAATTTCGGAGACAAATATAATTTCCTGCACAAAAATACATTCATTAAATTAAATCTATTCAATCTACATTTAACGTTCTAAAAGTTCCAGCAAGTCCAGTGTATTCGCTGTATTTTTCATCAATGCGATATGACTCATTAACACCCGTTTGTCGTGTCCAGTTCAAATAGTCCATGGTTTCATCAGAAGTCAGCTGCTCGATCCAATCGCCTGTAGAAAATGCAGTATTCAGTCCTCAGTTATCACTAATTATTTCATCACTATTAACTTATAATAGCATTATTTAAGATATCCTATTGCTATATGCTGGGGAACATTCGGCAATTTAAAAGACGTCGCACGATCTAAACATATGAGTATTCGACAATGCCTGCAGATCCATCTCCTTAATTAGTATTTTCTGCCTACTATGACTTATGCCACAGCGGCCAGGATCCTTACCAAAGAAACAGGATACCGATTAAAAATGTCACAAAGATCAATGGAGCGTACAATATTCGATATCAGCTTACTAGATTACGTGCCTTACAACCTCGAAATCTGGTGTCATATTAGATGTCGATGATCAACTAAAACTCTCAAGTGGAATTATGCATGAAACTTGACCTGATAAGGTGATGGTTGATGGTGTTATATACTAAGTGAGTGATCACCCAGAGTGCATAAGCAAAGCGTTCGTCTAACGGCGAGATGGCCTGACTTTTATACAGTTCCTCATTCGTATTCATTCATATCTAACTACATTTCGCGATCGAGTTAGTTATCAACTCACAAATTAAAATCATTTGTCTTAGAATAAAAATGAGAAATAAAGGAAATATAATACAATACCCGCAATAAAATTAAGCAATGAAATCGGTTTAAAAGTTTTTACTGTTGATTGTCATTTTACTAGTTCTTGGTTTATCAAATATAATCTACAATAAATGACATACAATATACTCACTCTGTAGCTCTTTACGGGATCTTTCTGCACCTCCAAGTTCAACTGGTAGTATATTTTTTGGTAACGCCTTATGAAGCGACTCCAATGTTGGAAAAATTTGAATTCTTTCAGCTATCTTCACTGGGAAAAATGGCTTTATGATATTCACCAACGTTTCTACAGTTTTAGAAGGCGTCACAAAGTATATACCTTTTATACTCATGCAGTATCCATCCTAAAACCAAAAAAAAAACAATAAAGAACTACATACGTTTAATAGAAAGTTATTATTGTGCATACTAGCTGTGAATTGGGCTGACTGCAACTGTTTTAACTTGGAGTTACGACACGTGGTTCTTCAAACCAGGAGTAAAAAATATGCTTCTAGGTCGGCAAGATAATTATCACACAGATTGTAGGCTACAATAACTACTCTCCACCAGACGGGCTGTTAACTTGATTATGTTTTATCCGTCCTTAGGCTTAAAAAATAACTACAAACATGTTTTTTCAATTAAATTCATGCAAAACATTTTAGTGTTCAGTTATTTTTGAACGACCTTATAAGTTATGTTGTCCAAAAATGTTAATTATTTATTTTAGCCTAATAAAATATATATATATTAAGACGCGTAATTCACTTTTTTATTAATAATTTACAGGCAAACGCTTGACCTCAAACGCACCTGATGAAACGAGTCCACATCCGCCCAACAAATGTCCATTAACTCTTTCACTTCCTTAATACTCACTAATCTCTTCATGTACTATCACCAATTCCGCATACTCCGGAACTTATCCTCCATCAGAATTATAAATTAAAGTTGTAATTATGAACTTTTAAATTATGTATATCATTGCTTTACAGCAGTTAAAAAGTTTAGTTTAAACAGTGAAATTCTAACTTACCACAGCTAAGGTAGCAGCTTGTTTCGTTTCTACCAGATTCAATTTTGATATAATATCTACTACATTTATATCTCTGTAGTCAAAAACAGTTATAACTCCATTCGAGTAATCGTGAATTTTAAAAAGGTCGCAGAACTAAAAATGAAAGTATAATTTATTATAATAGTAATAATTATTTTCTTTGTATAAATTAATTAAATCTGTCCAGGAATCAGTCAGTTTATTAATTTCTTCGCAAAAACACACGCAGCGCTAAGACGGGTAAGGCACTGCGCCCGAACCAAATCTATCAGAATACATACTGAAAGAAGCCGTAGAACTAACTGCTTGTGTGGCAGCTTGCGCACTTCATCCGTCTTCTGTTAATCTCCTATTGAGATCCGAATATTGTCATACCAAATAGCTATAATATTATTTTATAAATCCTTGTATACTGCGTCGTAACAATAACAACAACTGAAGCCGGAAATGAAACAATCCCAAACGTACGCCTTTCTATATGGGAGTCGAAGCTGCTCGCAACCGTAGGCTTTACCCTAATTTCCCTACACGTGATTCCTGGGTGGTGCTAAACGAGCAGCAGCGAGGTGGTAGGGCGTCGGTGCCCGTCTGGATCGCGACTACAGTACATGAGTGTAAAGCCCGTCATAGTGACCAGTTTCGGCTTGTCGCGTTTCGGGATCAGCTTGTGCATATCCAGTAGCTCATATACCTAGAGACCTTCAGTCGTGGTATATGTGGGCCGACATGACGATGTAGACTATCAATGGATTTTCATCCTTTGATAGTCGCTTACGTTTTTGGACTACACTGTACTTACCATCAGGTACTCTGTAGTCAATATGTCGAGAAAGTGTAAAAAAAAAAATATCTATCATAATTTAATAGGTCGGTTTGGACACATGTTAAATAAATCTATTTAGGTATGTAGTAAAGCTAAGTAAATCGGTAATAAATTTACTGATGAAAATAAGAAATCGATTTGAAATTTGACACTCTTATTACTAAATTATTACTTACAATTAACATCATAATGAAATATTCGACATATAAGGTTGAGTGAAAGTATTTATTGTTCTCAATGCTAACCGTTAATACTCTGTAATGACCTTCTGTTAATTTCGGCAAAGGTACTATTGTTGCACTAAAATCAATAAAAAGATTAATAAAATACATCACACTGTAACAAGACGCACAGTAGGACATTAATTGTCTTGAATTATTTAGTTTAAGCTCATACGATGACATTTTCTTTCCGGTTGCAAGTGGCATGGTCTCAAAGAAGCATTAAAAGCATTATCTTGTCACTTGGGCATCTAATACATATATTGATATTAAATTTGATCCAATTTGGATTATTCCGTGGCTGTTGTGAGGTTTTGTTTGACCCAGTGGAGAAAAAACCATTGATTCCCCATCGCACGCGGTCGGCCGAGCATCCCATTGCTGCCCAAGCCCACAACACAAGCTCAGAAAACAATTGAACACCCAGCCGACCGCCACAACAAGAAAACAACAATTATTCAGCGAGAGTTCAGAAGAGATGCAACCTCTCCGCTTGAAGGCTTGAAGTTTTCCGCAAATCCCTCGTTCCAAATTTCAACATCGGTCAATACTTTTACTTCAGATATGATGGAAGCCTATTTTAAAAAAATTAAACGCACGAACACTCAGTCTTGAAGCCCAGATCTAAATTACTGAATATTTAATACTTGATTCGTTTAAGTTTAAACTAACAAATTCTAAGACGCTTTTTATTCTTTGTACGAACAGACGCTGCTATGTTTAATTTTTTCCGACACTCCTACATATGATTCATTTTTAATATTATATATAAAAACAAATAATTGATGTATACTGTTTGAAGGTCAATCACAGACGTCAGAAATTAAGTACATCATTAATTTTATGTTTTTATCACTGCGTGTGTAAAAACGGGAAAAGGTTATTTTTTTATTGAACATATTTTTTTACATATTAATCTACTTTTTAGGTTTTAGGTTAACCTACATAAACCCATTTTTAAAATGTCAAGTTCGAATGAAAAGACAATCCTATATTTTGTATTTCAGTTAAGAATTTGCAAAGTCGTAATTTTATTAAACTGATTAGACAAAGTGAATACGATGCCCCTGATAGCAAGTTTGTTGTAGTGGAAGAACGACAGTGATTGCCAAGTGACGAAAATCTATTGAAAGTCGCCGTCGTCATATACTATGACAGAAGCAAGTCACTATGATGGCCTTCGCACTTGTATTCTGTGGTCATAACTTAGTTCAGACAATCGCGAATTTTTTATTTGTCTATGTTTGCGTGTATATATCGACTTTATATACTTTGCATATTATTGATATCGAGGGGTGAAAGGCTATTTGATTTAAGCGACAAATTTTGATGATATAGTAATATATATTTTCGGAATCAGCGTTTTTTACCGATTCTGAATACCTCAAAATGTTCACTTGCCGGTTTTTACATATACAACCACGTTTTATGTTTTATATATTAATGAGAAATAATACTATCGAAGACAATAACCATATTAAGTTGTGAAAACAAGACTCCTATATGTATTTCTTCTATTGGAAATCATTGAACATTCCCCACATTACTTACCAAGACAACAAATCTTTAAAATCTTTCCTTATGTCATTATATTTATAAAATTGCGGTAACAGCGTGCGCAGTGTACACAATTTATCTAATTTCGTTTTAGTGCGCTCTATAGAACCTTTATTGCTGATTAAACTTGTTTCTAAATATATCCTAGCTGTAACAAAAAAAAAAAAACTTAAGAATATATGTATATGAATTTATGGTTGCATTTAAATTAATGAAAATTTAATTAATAGTTATTTAAAACCAGATATACAAGGTACTGCTGCTCCAAGACAACGAAGGTGAGCAGAGGGGTGACCATTTACATCATTCCTCCGCAAATGCTGAGAGGTGGCCTTACCTTTAGGCCAAACCTTGCTGGGTGCCGAGGAAGATGGCACGGCCTTACTCTTGGGCCCGGCAGACGATTAAGAGGAACTCCCCGAGGGTTTTAGTTGGTGCGAGTCCGACACGCCGGGGAGCGGCCCTCACTGCCCCCTGACGGCCCATGATGGGTTTCCCCCGGGTTAGAAAAAAAAAGATACAGGTTACTGGCATCCGATGTATTTCTCAAAAAGCTATCAGGATATTCTCGCTTCAGCTTGTCGTGTTTCGTTACCAGCTTATGTATGTTAGTTGTTCATATATCTCTAGATCCACTATCATATATCTAAAGATCTAACTGTCAATGGATTTGTCCCTTGGCGATCGCTGTCATTCTTGGACTACACTGTACTCCATTAAGTCCTAAGTCAATAAGTCAATATACTTGTGTGTCCATTATGTGCCTTTTACTTGTTTAAACCAGTATAGGAAATATGCAAATTTGTGCCATACACTTTACGGTCCACCGGCATAACCTTGAGATACACCAACCGAGCAATTCAAATTAATGACTTTTTAGTCTATTAGAGTGGATTGATAACTCGCCGGGCCCTCGGAAGTATCTGCATCCCCAGGCCCGGCGAAGACGAAGAGTAGGCAGTGCTGGCACCCCGGTGGTTTTAGTCGGTGCAAGTTCTTCACACTGGCTCACTATTTCCCTGACGTTCCGAAGGGATTTCCACCGGATTCACAAAAAAAGAGTGGATTAATAATATACTTTTGTAAACTTTGAGAAAAACTAAGGTAAATCAAAGTAGCGTTTATAAAATCCAGCCTGAGAACGTATGAAATGTTTTTAAAAAAAAAAGACAGTTGAAGCTTTTCGGCTATTCGAGAGAGTTTTTTTAGACGGCTTGCACATGTATTTTATTTTGAACAATGAATTATTCATTACGATGTAAAATGTATTATGAAAAATAAACAGGTAAAATTTAATTATAAAAGCAATAAGTACTTTTTTTAGGTAAGAAAGTACGAAGAATCGCTACAATATATGAATTTAAATAATAATTGAATACTATATAGGACACTACCCACTAAATCTGAATAAAATAATAACAAATGAAATTATATTTATTTATACAAAATTCTAGTGATTTTTAAATAAATATATCGATGCTATTTTCTTATAAAAAATACTATTCTTTTCGTTAGTATAAATCAAAAGCTTACGAAAGTCTTTCCTTAGGAAATGATTTTGCTTTTTGATCCAGACTTCTAATATGTCGACGGCTTCTTCCATTTTCTTGGGATCCTCATAATTACATAGTTTTCTAGCACTTTCTATTGAATCTGGATGGAGCTCAAGCAGTTTTATTGTTTTCATATTTGTCATGTTTATGTATTTTTGAGTTGTGTAAAACTTTAAATTTCACTACACTAATGTAAAATGCACGAAAGCAAATTGAAATAGCATTTTTTTTTTAAATTTTAATGGTGTATAACTGTTGATCTCACAAAAATTTCTTGATAACTACAACTTTAAGGCTTACAGCCAAGCTATATATGTATATGACTAATGATGTCATGACCTTCCAAAAAAACAACACGCCAGACTGATTTCATATATATCGGATTCCTAAACATGTACCGTGGCGGCCAACTACTTAAGATCGCTCAACTCTATATATACGAATAAAAATTTATTATATTTTCCAACTGAATCTTAACTCGAATTGTGAAAATTCAATATTGTGTAACACAATTGTATGACAGAACTCTATTTCAAACAACTTTCAGTAGTTATTATAAAAAATATATCCTTTTTTCAGATTTTAACGACGGACAACTACTTAAGACCGACGCTAATCGATACGTTCAAACTGCAGTGAATATATTATTATCTAACTTAATCGTATATTTAAAAACGCGATACTCTCCCTTTTTGCTGTACTCGTATTACTTTTACGCACCGAGTGGGCATTGACTCTATTAGTAGATGGACACGCTCGACAGATATTTTCGCCAACCCTTCCTCGATGACGGTGACAAACAAGTTCAAACTTTTCAAGATTTTTCTATTTCATCTGCGTATCAACATCAATCCATAGCATCTCGATTGGATTAAGGTCTGCAGATCGAGATGGCCACGATAAAGCTGCTACAACTTTGTCATTTTCAAAAAATTTAACTCTACGAACAGTATGTTTCGGATCGTTGTCGGCTTGTAAGATTCAAGCTTCCAGGAGGTGATTATTCGTGAATGACTTTGAAATATTATTCAAGATGTCCATGTACACATATTGGTCCATGGTGCCACTGAGATTATGGGTAGAATCAACCCCTTGAAGCGTCATAGCTCCGCAAACCATTACAGATCCTCTTCTGTCTTTCGCGGTATTTTTTTGCATTTTGGAGAAAACTCTTCTTCTTCTTCTTTTTCTTCTTCTTCTTCTTTTCTTCTTGTTTTTTTCGTCGAACATATGATTTACCACCAGAGCTCATTCGATTGAATTCCGATTCGTCAGTGAACAGAACTTTACACCACTCAGCGACTGTCCAATACCGATGCTCACTGACAAAATTTAATCGCAGTTATCCGTTCCGTTCAGAAATAAGAGGCTTCTTCCATGCGACTCGTCCCATTACTTCGAACTCATTTAATCTCCTCCACACTGTTCGGATGCTGATCTTTTGTGCAATCGCAACACCAGATTCTTCGCGAATTTGTCCTGCCGTTTTATGTCGATCGGTTTTACTAATTCGGTGAAGTACTCGATTCTCTCGTCTTGACGTTTTTCGCGATCTTTTCTTCCTTGGCACATACCCCACAGAATCCGTTTTATTAATGAACTGTATTGCGTGTACATAAGCGGTTTTAGAAATATTCAAGTTTTATGCTATATTGGCGAAAGCATATTTTCTTCGTTTTTCAATAATTTTATTTAGATTCTATGGTCAGGCGTTATGTTCTTCGCGCGACTCATTATCTCGTACTAACAGGCTTCGTTTTGAGTTGCATTCCATATACTATCTCAAAGACAGTCGTATTAACAAACGTCTCTGAGAATATTCGTAGAAACTGAGCGGTCTTAAGTATATGACCGCGTCTGTGACAACATATTTTGAAAAAATGCTTCAAATGATTCAAAATGTATCATTTGCAAGGAAGTTACATAGCCAAATCTTCGAGTAGTGGTCTATATAATGCAAATAATAGATTTACAGAGGCCAAATCGAATAGTGCAAAGTGTAGTGCATCTTTATTGGTGCATGTAATGAGCGGTCTTAAGTAGTTGGCCGCCACTGTACAACAATAAATAATTATTATTATTGGTCAGTTTCGTCCCACTACAGGGCAAAGACCTCCTTCCCTTTTTCCATTACTTTTGTGGAATCCTTAAGAACAGGATATAAAAGAAAAAAAAACATTGAAACGCATTTAATACATTAGTTTTTGTATACCTATAAAATTGTATTTATACAAATTTTATATTATTACAACGGACAAGGGTGAAACTGGAACCCTAGATTTCTAGGCTTATAGATATCACAATACTATGGTTTTGAAATGTATAGATTGTCTCAAGATGCTCTTTCTAATGGGCTAAATATCAAATAAATCGCCAACGATGATTGAAGAGTAAAGAAAAATAACCACCTTTTTTTGGTAGCCCGGGGAAAATCCCTAATGGACCTTCAGGTGGCAGTAAGCCCCTAGGTGTGTCGGACTTAGACCGATTAAAGCCCCCGGGGTGTTCCTTCTCCCGCCTGCCAAGTGCCAAGGGCAAGGCTGAGCCATCTTCCTCGGCACCCGGAAAATAACCACCCTGCCTCCCCGTTCATTCTGAGAAAAGAGGCGCGCGTGACCTGAATATTAATTAGACGTTGTTTCGACGTGCGAGAATTTCGAGTAGCTTATGCAACTTGACCACGAGAACTCTCTGCAATTGGATTTTGACAACTGAGCTTATGACGGCCGATCTTCGGTAACTTTCATCGAATTGATTTCTCAATCCCTCGATAATTGAACATCAGGATCATACGACAACTGTGCTTTGAGACGTTTCTGTTACTGCGTGCTAATATTTTACACTCTCTTCGATTTATAAATCGAGTGTTCGTCAACATCGGCGTCTTATTTCCCCATGCTCGTTACAATGTACAAAAAACTTTTCGGTATTTTTGTAATTAAATGTTTAATGATTGTTATTGAATTAAAAAAAAAATTGTATTTTAATTATATACCATTGTTTCATTTGTTTTTAGTACTATTGCATAAATTACTGGCTATAGTTACTGGCTATATACTAGCGACGTTTTCCGGGTAAATATTGTTGGATATAGAAACACAATTATTATTATTCGATGGTGGCCATGAGATCCTGGAACTAGGTAAGACAGGAACCACGTACCTTTTGGTGTTGAATGACGCGTATTCGATGTCGTTGAAATTGAGAAAAACGAATACACAGTTTAGCGCTCGCGTCACGTGTTGATTGCACCGGTGTTGATTAGTACAACTTTCGCATGCGGCGCCATCTGTTGTTTAGGCTTGTGGTGGAAGGGCAAGGGGACCGACAGGTAAATAATTGGATTCTCATGGCAATACCTAACAAATATAACTTGCCCATTTGTTGATTATTTTTCCAAAAAAACTGACACACTTGTTTTGTTAATCATAACCACAGAGCTAAATATGGGGTTTCATAGTGCTTACTTCAAACTTAAAGGACTTTCAAACAAACTTACAACCCATATTTTAAACCCCCTGAAAATCGACTGATTTTCCAAAAACATCGAAATTAGTATTTTTAGTTTGTAACCAAAAGTCTGTACTAACCTGTTTTCACAATTCTTACCTCAAAATGGACGGATTTTCAAATATTCTTCCAACCTCTATTTTGGGGTGAAAATTTGAAAAATCTGACGTTCATGGTTGTCTACGCCACGTCTAAATTTTATGTTCCTAGTTTCGGTAGTTCAGGCTCTTCGATTATGTCAATCATTGAAATGTCATGTGTACATGCCCTAAGGACGGCGATCAGCTGCGCTACTGGTCCCGTTGATCGAGATACGGAGGCAGAGTAACTACAAATTGATGTTGACATTGCTTCTTACCAAATTTCATGGTTTTAGGACCGCAGGAAGTACCACTGTAGGTTCAAGTCCTTAGCGAAAACGGCAAAAACAACAAAGAATTCGACATAATGGGGCATATCTTTTGATTGCGTTGACTTAGAATTTTGTTTTTTTTCAGAGTCATAAAACACCAGAGACACTTAAGTTTTTATAAATTTTAACTTGATACCTTCACTTGTTTCTAAAAATAGGGTCTTGCTAGACAGACGGACATGAAGTCAACTAAAAGTGGAATTGATTATCAGTATTCATTTTAACATATTTCTGAGCGAGTTTTACACTTTTGAAGGACGGAACTCTAAAAACGTATAAGAACAATTATTTTATCTTCGGAAGCCTCGAAAAATAATAAATACATCCGAATCGAGTTTTTTGAAATATCGCAATAACACTGATTGATCCGTACCAATTGTATACAAATAGAGAAAATTGTTTAAGGTAACTAAAATTGATACAGTGCATTATATTCAAATAAAAAAAAATCATATTGTATTATGTATTTAAATTAATTTGTTGGATTGTAAATAAATGAAATAAACTTCAAAATAAACTTTATTTAAAATATTATATAGAATTTTATTAAACACTCGTTCTTTAATACGGATTGAAATAATACCTATTTCTTTTATGTAACATTGTCTTCTTAAACTATTCAAATTCAAGAATGTAACATTTATTCAATGGTATTCTTACACAAGTTTTACATTTAACAACATTATATGACAAAATGCATTTTAATAATGTAAAATTTTATAAAAGCTATATTTATTATTAATTTTGATCTATGTTTTGTAAAATGTTTTAAATTAAACAAAATTAATTATCAATTTTTTGTTGTTTAATTCATTCTTTTGGATATAGCATGATAATTACAAACAGAATAAATATTTTTTCTGCTTTTTATAATTATTCGTTTATATTATTATAACAATCTTTGGACCCCCACCTTAGTAAGGGAACAAGAAATTAGTAACGCAGATATGATTTATGGTTTTTTTTTAATATTTGATTTATATAATACATAAACCAAGTGTACCATACATATAACAGAATTTACTAATAAAAGCATCCGTAAACTAATTTAGCGCATTTTCTTCAGAGTTTGTAGATTTTTTACATTACTAATAGGGTTACGCGCGACCTCAATCTCACCTGCTGGAAAGTGATGATGAGGCCGACGATGGAGCGCGCTCACCCAGCAAATACCGATTCACTCGACGTTTAAAGATTCCCAAGTCATAAAATGTTAGAAACACAGAGGCAGGAAGCGAATTCCACTCTTTGGCGGTTCGTAGCAAAAAGGAGGCGAATCGCATTGGAGCTTTCGCAGCAGCTGAATCAATTTCAGCTATTAAATATACAAGATTTTTTTTTGTTATAAATGTTCTGTTACTATTTCTTTAAATTCCCTCAAATGTTGTGTATTTGTTATAAAGTTGCACATACTATATGTATTTTTTTCATTACTTTGTAATTTGTAAACAAAATAATTGTCTAATTATTTGTGTAAATTGTATCCGTAAGCCATGTATGGCAAGTGAACATTATTTTTTAAGTAATTACACTTCCCGCGAAACACGCTTTTCATTTACGAATTATCTTCAATAGGATATATCAGCAAGCTATATAATTAATTATTTATTTAGTAACAACATTAATTAAATTGCATTGTCCTCAGATTCCTGATATTACACCTTTTATAATATTTCGTTATTAAAAATATTGCTTACATAGTATCATATTTGTTTTTGAAAAAAATTAATCAACATTCATAGTTCTAAAAGTGCCAGACATTCCGATATACTCGTCGTATTTTTCGGTCAGACGATATGATTCATCAACTCCTGCTTTCTTCGTCCAGTTTAAGAATTCTGTACATTCGTCAGAACTCAGAAGGTTGATCCAATCCTCTGTAATTAAAATAAATATTTAATATTTATAAACAGTTACATAAAATTTGCCAGGGTCCCGAACTAGACTTGCATCTGTATTATGTGCACTTAACAAGGATAATTTTATAGAACGTATAAAGTAATTAAATAAGTTCCAGTAAGTTTAAGTACTTGTGCCAAATGAACTTGAACCATAATTTCTATATTTAAGTGAGCATTCTCTTTAAAATAAATACATGCCACCGCGAATTCATTTACGAAAAACTAAGTCTGGTTAAGAAAAAAGTTTTGTTTGATTATTTATAACACAAAAAATACTAGTTTGGGTTTCTGAGGTTCTTACTTAGTGCATAAAAATACACCTTGAACACTTAAATTCAGATATTGAACTGGCATTGACTGCGCAGCGCTGTCAGGAGAAGTGTCAAACACACGACCATGACAGTTAGCAGGGTTACACAGCTGTCTTCATCGGATAACTTTCCACATGCACATATCGTAGTACATCGCGATCTGACAGCCACCGCTGTATCACCGCTCCCTAGTCGAAACTGCCAGAATCGGAATCGTACCTTTAATGTGCTATTATTTATTTGTAAATTTAATACATTATGCTTAGTATTCTATGCTGAATTCATTTATATGCTTACTCACTGATTATTAGACATCAACTCATGCAGGTTTTCCTTGCAGACCTGCGTCATGGTTTGAACCTTATGCGCTAGCTGAATAATTCCAACCATAGATGGGCAAAATATAATTAGATTAATAAAAATGATTACGATTACATTTTACATTTTTTACCATTAATATGACTGCATTTTGCTCATCTATGTTTTAAACACTACAGAATCCTAGATTGCATACACATTTACGATTTCTTAATGTTTCAAATGGATTTAATCATGATTACAGAGCAAGAAAATTAAAATTGCGAGTACATTTTGTAATCGTTAATCATTTATCAGATTATATTTTGCCCATCTCTGATTTCAACTCACCTTGTAATTCTTTCAATGATCGTTCCGTACCGCCGTACTCCACAGGCAGTATGTGCTTAGGAAAATATTCGTAGACCGTGTCCGTGTCCTTGTGCATATAAAACCTGTCCCGTAATTTTGGTCCGAATAAAGGCTTCACAATGTTTATAGCCGTTTCCAAGCTTTTTGATGGCGAAATGTAGTGTAACCCTTTCAGTCTCAAGCCATATCCATCCTGAAAAAATATGTAGCAATGTCTAAAGTACCATATTTAGGCCAACCGCTGTCCACTGGGTATTATTATTTGTGTGTGGATCATATGGCTCGCAAAACATTTAACAATGTTGTTAGTTTTTTAACCAATCTCGTCGTATTATTTGCGATATATACCTACATATTGCAGCGCGCGGTATCCTTTACACTCGCACATAATATAAGCCATATACTAAGTTTAAAAAATAACACACTAAAAATAATTGAATAAAAAGATGTGTAGAAAATGTGTTAGTAAACATCATAAATTGAAGACTTTGATTCCTGAGTTAATAGGTCCACTTAACTTTTTTTTCCCTTTAATAACAAATATAATACGTAATATACTAAGAAAATGAATAGTCTAGACGTAGCTTTAACTGCGCTGGAGTTGTTCATTGAATCGGATGGATAAATACACCCAACGCTGCTTATAAATGGCTGTTGTCACTTGTGTCACACACTGAGGCTCATCATATTGTGCTCATAAAATACATTTTATTACAGCGTGTCATGCTATCAGATTGTGTTAAAATGAGAAAGGTAAGATCCAAATTATGTAAAGATCACATTTAAAACCATCATGTATTTT
Organism: Automeris io; assembly: GCA_036320925.1. Taxonomy (NCBI): domain Eukaryota; kingdom Metazoa; phylum Arthropoda; class Insecta; order Lepidoptera; family Saturniidae; genus Automeris; species Automeris io. Next base: position 416,988 of record JAUDJH010000030.1, on the reverse strand, counting down.
TTTTTAAAATCAAGCCATTTTCTAAGATTTTGCTGCTGTCAGTTTTTTTACATTTACAAGTAAGTTTAAGTTTTCCAAAATTTAAGGAATCTTTGTATTGTATTATTCATTGTTCGATATATAAAAACGCCTAAATTATGTAAATTTTTTAAGGAATCTTTGAAATAAAACAATAAAACAAAACGAACAGAATGTTATTGGAGGCATACTCATAAGTAGATATTAATAAGAACATATAACGTAAGCAGATTTCGACGTATACGCGAAGGGCAGCCAATGGACACACATAAACCACTTGTTTGTAGTAGTACAATTATTCAGCAACTCTGTAAGAAGTGAATGCTATATAATATATTTGCTCGTGTGCTTAAGCATAATTTAAAGCCACACAAAAACTAAATTGTATTTTATCTATGAAACAAGAATAGCAATAGAATAATACACTCAACTAAAGTTTTTTACTTATTTACGCAAGCGTCAGTCTGCTTGTGTTTATCTCCATATGATTATTTAGATATGAAATTAGCAAAACGTAAGTTTTAAAATACTGTGGAAACCGAATACTGTAAAATATGTTTTTAAAAACATTGAAATTTGGCAACAAGTATTTAATGGGTTAATAAAGACTAGAAAACTTACCATTAACATCGTGATAAATTGTTTTACTTCTGTTACGTTTAGTTTAGCAATGAGATCCAAGATATTAAGATTTCTAAAATCTACCAGAAATAGACAACCATTAGAGTAATCATGCATCTTCATATGTTCGAAGAACTGTAAATTTTAAATAAGAAAAATAAGTTTACGCTCCACTGCTGACTGCAACAAAACTACTCTTTGTTATAAAGTATATTACGTTAGTACTTACGATGGAAAACATAATGTAGCAATAATTTAAAGGCGTTTCATTGAAAAACTCGTTGGAAGTCATTGTCATCGAAATAACCCTGTAGTGATCTGCGGTTAATTTTGGTAATGGTACCATAGTTGTACTGAAATAAACATTTATATTGCAATTTAAATATAAGTAATAATAATATATTGCCACGAATAATCCTATTTTTTTTTTGGGTAACCCAGGGGAAATCCCTAACGGATCTTCAGGAGGCCGCCCCCCGGTGTTTCGGACTTGCATCGACTAAAACCCCCGGGTTGTTCCTTCTCTCGTCTGCCGAGTGCCAAAGGCAAGGCTGAGCCATCTTCCTCGGCACCCGGCGACGTCTGGCCTTCTGCAGGCCCCATCTACATGGCGAGGGGTAATTAAATAGTTACCACCCCCGCGTGCTCCTAACACATTGGCGGGGAGAATGGTGTAAAGTGCTACCCTTCCCTTATCTCGATGATTTGTCTTTCAAGCGCGCCGCCCGCCACGCTATATCCCTTCCAGGGTGTGCGGAGATACATTAGTGGCTGTATCCAGTTTTTGGTCTTGGCCTGTTTTTTTTTAATTTGACTCCAATTTTTTCCATATGGGCTTTCTTTGGATTTCAACTGATATTTAGAAAGATATTTAGCCGAACTTTATTGATCTAGGCGTTCTCGAGCGCAAATACAACACATTCAACTATTAATTTTTACTTATAAAAATAAAACTATAAAGTACACTTCAATTGACTTTAAAAAATTACTCACCAAGAGTGAAATATTTTAAAATGACCCCTTATATCAGAAAAACTATAAATTTTAGGAAACAGGGTCCGCAGCGTAAATAACTTGTCCAGTTTTGATTTAGCTTTTTCAATTGACCCCTTATTGTCGATTATATTCAATTCAAGATAACGTCGAGCTAGAAAGTAATTACAGAATAAACATAATTAACACATTATTAGACCTATAATCAAAAGAGGAGCTTAATTTAAAATTTTTAGATGGTATTTTTTTTATTGACTCAATGAAGTGACTTTTAATGGCATCACCTGATTATGACTTTCAAATTGCGTGTTATTAGCAAATAGTCTCCGACCGAAACAGTCGACAAAAACCTATATTCTGTGAAAGCCGTCGGCCTCAGCCATAATGGTCCGGAACTTTAAACAAAACTGAAGGTTTTTTGGTATGCGCGGGAATTGTACAAAATGTTACGAAAACGCACATTATTTAGATATGTTAATAATTTTAACAAGCTTCAAGGTAATTTTAATCATCACATAGAACTTTTTTTATACAGTGTAGATGACGTCAATAGAAGGGCTTTGGCCGCCGGAAAACCATTTAGAAATTGCGTTGATAAAACAACAGTTATGATATGTATATCTTTTATGATGCAATATAATGATGCTGCATTGTTTTGTTTAACAAAATCAAAAAACCATAGCAACCTCGTTGATGACAATACAAAAGACACTTGACATTGTAAGAGAAAATTAAACAAACGCATAAACCAAGCCAGCCGCTTTTTATTAAACCAAAGCCGTCTTATACAATAATTGTGCCTGAACAAACTAGCATATTAGTTAAATACTTGACATATTTATATTATTTATTACATTACGTAAACTTACGACATTTCTTTTCTAAAAAGTGATTTTGCAATTTCACCCAGTTTTCCAAAATATCGATGGCCTCTTCTCTTTTCTTCGGATCGTCTAAGTTATACATCTTTCTCACAGTTTCAATAGTGTCTGCGTGCAATTCTAGAAGTGTACGACCTTGGTATGATGTCATTTTGATATTGCAAAACTTCTATGTTCTATTACCTAAAATAAGCACGAAACAGACGACAGTTATAATTACGAAAAACTGATAAATTAATGATTACTTGATAAAATTCGTATTGACATTTAAATCAAATCTAATATCAATATCATACAGTATCAGCATTTTTACCAAAGATCAACAGAGAAAGACATTTGGTATCGCTCAATGCAGAGTGAGCCTCCACGTAAACCTTGATTTTCTAAGGTTTCGCTAGCTAGAAAATATATTATAATAATAGCCCATAGGATTAGATCAGGACACGTTCCCCTTAACAAGTTTGGATATCTTATGAAAAAAGTCGGTAGTCCAAACTGTATCCGCTGTGGCACAACAGTAGATATCCAACATTTGTTAATGGAATGTGTCCAAAATATAAAAGGAAAAGAAAGCTTAAGGAGCACCCGAATATCAACCATTTGGACTTAAGCATTTTTCAAAGTTATTTAAATAATCCCAATAGTCGAGAAGCTCGCAAAATTTATAAATTGATTTACAATAGTTTAGTGGAACCTTGATGGTAAATGGTTACTACCGCCTATGGAAAACTATAATTCAATATAAGGAGCGTTATTATTACGCCCGACCAAGAAAGACGTTATTCACTGTCCTTATGAAGAATCACATGCTTGTACTGAAGAAAAACTTTACACGAGAGCTAATTTCACAGCACCAAACTGCACGACAAGAATGCTCTAGATAATTGTAGCTTTTTTTTTATTTTACTGCTTAAAAGGTTTTACTATGGTTTTTAGTTTGAAAGGCGTAAAAAGGCTTCTTTCTTAGTAGGAAAGGGCATCTTAAAGCTAACTACTAAGTAAAATTAATTAAATAAAAAATACCACAGCTGTATGAGATGCGCACTTCTAGTAAAATTTAATGTAACTTTATTATATAACAATTGTATATTATATTTAATTGATTCCGACTATTTGACGACGCTCTCAAACTGTCACTGTGAAAAGTAAACAGTGGTTGAAGATTCTTATTTTATCATTAAGTATATTATACACTAGTGTTTTTCTTTCGATTACTATTACTCTATTTTTATTAATATTTAAAAATAATTATTAATATCTGTAAAGATGTAACAGGGAAGATGGAGTAGGTTTGATAAAAAATAACAGCGCGTTAAGTGCATGTATGCAAGTTTTTACATAGCGCAACTAACAAAATAACTAACCAACTAACAAAATACATATAAGCGCTAAAGTGAAGTTAACAATATGTTCTTAAATTGAACTATGCATGTTAAATTTTAATAATCTATAGCGACATGACGTGTCGTAATTTTAATTTCATTATAATCACGTAGTATACTGGAATCAAGAAAGATTACAAAATTAAACAAAAAATATATAATAATAGAACAAAATTAAAATCGATAAGCTTATGAAAACATGCAACAAATGTTGTTCCACTTTTATCCGGACAGTTTGTTCTCGATTATCTTCCGATATATCTAATTTTTAATTCTATGGCCATCCGTAACATGACGCAGTCTCCATAAAGCTATTCCATAGTCTAAAATTGTATACTTTATACTGTACATATGAATTATAATGACCTTTACGGCCACATGCATAAAAACATAATTTTGGAAAAAATGATACCGAATACACTGACGGACAAAAAATTGACCAACTGACATTTAAGAAGATAAATACGAGTAATAGCAATTTACGAAAATACATGAGCATACCAATGCGTGTTTGTAGTAAATAAAATATACAAGTAGAGTATACTTGCTCAAAGATAAGCAACAAACATGTGTATAATCTACTGTAGGTTTTAAACTTGTTTTTTAAATATTATTATTAACCTTTATGTTTATGTTTTTATGCTATTGCATAAAGTTAAATTATATTAATACCAAAGCCTTCCTTTATCCAAGGGAAAATCTTACGCATGATTTCCGGGCCACCATAAAGGTTATAGGAGTGTATGTGTCAACTTACCGGGCGGCACGCTTGAGGGAGTGTGTCGTCCAACAAGGGTGCAAGCGGCGCGCGACGTGTTCCCGCGTGCCGCTCTGCAACACAGAGGCACGAGAGGGGGGGCTCTGTACACCACCCCTCCCAATCGAGTAGAAGCCTACTCACGGCCGCACGTTCAGCCGGTCATTGAGGATGAGACCCCAGTCGTACCCTCGATACCGGTAGGTGGAAGGTGGAACACCCCGGGGGTTTTAGTCGGTGCAAGCCCGACACACCGGGGGTGGCCCTCACTTCTCCCCGAGGTCCGTTAGGAATTTCCCCCGGGTTGCAAAAAAAAAGTGTATATGTTAACTTCATACTAATTGAAATCCCCTTTTTTTTACTTGGGGAAAATCCTCATAGGACGGTCCCGGCCGCGAAGGGGTAGGCAGCCGGGGTGTGCCGGACTTTTACCAGCTAAAAACCCCAAGGTGACTACTTCTGCGAATTAGTGGGGACTGCGGGTCCTGTAATCAAATCGCCGCAGCCCCACTACGCCGCGCCTGACAGGCACAATCACGGGGGGGAGACGCCACCTCCCCCGATATCACCTAGTATACTTCAGCAGAGCGCGTCACAACGCACCGCCGTCTTCTCGGGGGCTGCTGACCGGTCGCTCAGAGCCCCCACCCTGAACAGCCACAACCCCTAAGACATCAGCTGGCCGGTCGTGGTTCGACCGATCCGCTGGGACTGATATGCCGGGGCGGTTGTCGACAGCCAGGCGTCTTCTTCGAGCGGCCTTCTGCCGTTCTCGCTCTGAATTGAAATCCCCTGGGTGTACGTTGCATTCTGCAAAACGTGACCCATAGGATTTAATTAATATTTTTGTAGCATTAGGCTTGTTTTCTAGTAGCAAGTGTATTTCAGGTCTTATTCACGTTATTTTTAATGTTGTTTGTCTAAATTTTTGCATTATTCTATTACGATGTTAATGAGCAGAGTGATTTAATCTATAGGTGGTTATTTTATTATTCATATTCAATATAAAGGTGCGCTTCCGATTCTCGCAGTCGCAACGCGACAGTGGCTGTCTAGTCGCGATATAGCACCCTATATCTACATAAATAAAAATGAATCGCTTAGTATGTTGCTAAGCGCAAAACTCGAGAACGGTTGAACTGATTTGGCTGATTGCTTTTTTGTTGTATTTGATGAAGCCTGAGGAAGGTTCTTTGGAGAGAAAAACCGTAAAAAATACAACAATTTTCTTTTACTATACACACCACTCTATCCCTAGCTATCAAACATTTGACTTCAATTAAACAAATATTATTATTCATTTAATTACAGTATACATATGCCATTTTGTTCAATGATTTCCTGCCATCTTATAGATATGATCCCGTTGCTGTAGAAATTTTGGGACTTCTGATAAAAGAGATAAGTAGGTTCCCCGTACAAACAACATGCTAACTCGAACGTTGCCAGTCTGTGACGACTGCCTGACCTTTAACCACGGCATTTTCCACACGCTCTTGTCGTACGAGATCCACTTTTAATCACAAGTTATCAATCTCTTCAAAAACGGTTCGATTTCATTACATCTCAATAAATAATTTCAAATAAGTATACATATACATATATATATATATTAGGTTTTTTTCAGTGAGCTCGTGTAGCACCCAAATATCGAACTTTTTCTGTACACGACTTTTTTTAAATGGGTCAAAAATATTTTGTGATCGATTCCCCGTTCTTTAGCTATGTCATAATCTGATGTTGCTCCACTTTTTTAAAAATTGTGTCCACTTTATCCATAACAGAGCGACCAGAGCGAAGTACATCTTTGACATCAAAATTCCCGGATTGAAAAATTTTTTACGCTTAATACATTTAAAAATTGCAAAATTATTTGTAGACATCTATGTGCCTCAGTCTTGGACTTTGTTGCCGTGTTTAATATTTATCGATAATAAAAGATTTCGTCTAGTTAACAATTTAAAAGGCACTAGAAACTTTATCAGTAACAACGCAACAATAAAATTTAAATATAATAGTAGTAGGTATGAAATAAGACAAACCGAATTCGAATATAATTGTCGAATTATTTAAACGGTATAACAAAAACCAATTTACTATTTTAATATAATATTTAATCAACATTAATATTTCTAAATGTCCCAGGCAATCCCGTGTATTCATCGTATTTGTCATTCAGTCGGTATGATTCGTCGACTCGCGCTTTCTTCGTCCAGTTCAAGAACTCCGTACATTCATCAGAACTCAGAAGGTCAATCCAATCCTCTATAAATAAAATAAAGAAAATTATTTATTAGAAAAAACAATTACAAAGCAGCACATTAAAGTCAGATTTCACACTATTTGTTACATACAGTTAATAACCGCTGCGTAGCTTCAATCTTAACTCAAAACAATACAATAATAATATTACATACACTATACAATCAAAGTAAATAATAATTAAAAAAAAAATGTAAAAATGTATAGATTTTAAAGGTGCCATTAATATTTCCATTTTCCCAATAAAATAAAATATCTGAGCCGTGGAACCTATGTTATTAAAAAGCTAGCGATAGGTTCACCCTTAAAGGGTTTTGCGTTAGTTACATGTATCCCTGTATAAGGAACGTGGGCTCGCTTGGTAGATACAGAATTTAGTTACTACAATATATTAAAGATAATTAAATACCAACAAACATAGTTCTATTTATGCAAAGTGAGCACTTACTACTTTAGTGTTTCAGATATTTTTAAAATCAAATTTACTCACATAAGTAATTTAAAAACATTTATAAGAAAAAACTCTTTGAACTCAACACCTCTATTTTTGCGTCAGCCCCCTGATAACGATTGATTGACGAACTGATAATGAGTAACTTTAAACATGAAGGCATAAAAGACACTTTGCTTTAAGCGACAGTTTTTGGCGATGTTGCATTATATTTTCGGAATTAATGTCATTAATGAATTCCGAAAATATATACACGTCAATGTCGCTAAAAAATGTTACTAAAAACCTAAATCCTCCTTGCCTTTAACCCCTCGATAAAACTGAAGTTGCTGTGGCAGCTTACCTTGCAATTCTTTCAATGATCGTTCCGTACCTCCGTATTCAACAGGAAATATATCTTTAGGGAGTACTTCATAGAGTGATTCCAAATCTTTCCGTACGTAAAGTCTTTGACCCACTTTTTGACCTAAAGCAGGTCTGAAAATACTGAACAACGTTTCCACGGCCTTTGATGTAGTCACAGAGTATATCCCTTTGACTCGTAAGCCATATCCATCCTGAAAGAAGGTTCAAATGATGACGACCGTGTGGTCGGACAATGCTGCACATCGTCTTACATAACGTCGGGCTTACATATAAATATTTAGACATCGGTACACCGCGACTTTTTATCCTATGCTAGGTCACTACCCCGGAGTAGTGACTGCCAGAATCCGGTAGTTACCTTTAGACAAAGTAACAATCAATCAGCATAATAAACGCTAGTAAAAAGTAGTCATTCTGACATTTCCAAAACTTATGTGAAGCCCATACAATTTGAACTTTTTTTACACTGGCTCGACATAGTGTCTACAGAGTACCTGATGGTAAGTACAGTGTAGTCCAGAAACGAAAGCGACCATCAAAGAATGAAAATCCATTGATAGTCTCCGTCGTCATGTCGGCCCACATATACCACGACTGAAGGTCTCTAGGTATATGAGTTACTGGATATACACAAGCTGATTCCAAAATGTAACAAGCCAAAGCGAGTCACTATAGTGATCTTTACACTTGTGTACTGTGGTCATGACCCAGTTCGGGCAATCGCCCTACCACCAAAAAACTTCTCTACTAACTTTCTCTCTAATCGAACGTTACTTGGTCTAGGTTCTTTGTTTTCTTTCAAGTTATATTTAGAAAGCTTATATCGATCCCAAACAATTTGAACTTCTCTACAAACGTTCTCTCTAATCGAATGTTACATTGTGTAGGTTCATTGTTTCGTTTCATGATCTGCCTGTGTATGTCCAGAACTTAAATTTTCCTTTTCTCTACCCTTCAAGGCGGAATGATGACAAAATTTGTGGTGTTGCAACTATTGACCAATTTTAAAAATAAAAAAATTGATATTATTTGCCGATAGCTCATAAAGATAATAATTATTATAAAATAAAAAACCCATACGAGGTAAATTAACAAGTTCAAATGAGGCTATCTACCATCTACGTTTCTTTAATTATTAACAATAAAACGCTTGACCTCAGTCATACCTGGTGAAAGGTAAAAATGAGGCTGATGATGAGACTTTACCCGATTACACAATTTTTTTTAAATATTCACTCTAATCATAAGAACGTGGACGCTGGAAGCATATTCCATTCCTTCTTTGTTCACAATATGAATGTAGAAGCGAATATTTTGGTGCCAATGTAAAGAACGTCGACGGAGTCTGGTAGTTTTGATGTAAAATAGGGTTCGCGGAATCAAGGAATGTAACACTGCCGATTTGTAGAGCTTTTTGTCGTACAGCTAGCCTTGAGCAGGTGACAGCTGTCAGTGAGCACGACGGAAGCATCTAAGCGTCTACTACCAGTTGCAGACAACAAAGGTACTAGACTGTTCTTGGGTGGCAGGTATGTGGTGCTGCAAGTCACGAATTATTATGGCAGACAATTATATAAATGTCTACCATAACTAGTGAATGCCCTGCTGCCTGAGATTTCCAAAACTGAATAAAAAAAAAGCTATGGAAATAATATTAAAAGATATTTTGTTAATCATTCTTAGGTATAGTTATTTTTGTTTGTTCTCACAAACAAACTATAGTTTTGTGAGACTTTACATTACCTTAAAAATATTTTGTATTATTTATAACTATAATAATAAATTTAAAAAAAGAGGTCGAGTAAAACCCGTAAAATTAACAATTTAAATTCATAATAAACTTGATAGAAAATCAATCTAAGTTGTCCATGATTCCACGTACAGCGACTAGGGTAACATCTTATAACGAAACATATCTTAGATACGTTAGGGAATTTCCAACCCTTTGAGGGTACCACTCGAGGAGAGGGGAATTATAAGAAAATAATTAAAGAAAAAACGACCATTGAATGTTAAAAGGCGTCATCAAGGACTAAATTAATGCGGGACAATTGGTATGACGGAATGATGACCGCAGAAAGTGATAAAGGGATGTCCTGTATAAATTTTTTCCCGGATTTTAAAGACTATTTTTTGTTTTAATTTTTTGTCATCGATATTAAAATACTATTATTTTATCTATCGTTTTTTTATACTATTATTTTTCTGAAAGAAACTTGGGTAGCTCACGGTAATTAATGGTTTTTCCCAAAGCTATATTAACATTAGAAACTTCAAGAAGGCTGTGAAAAATTTCCTTTTTGGTCAGTTATACTATAACAGCACTCCCTGTGTTGCAGTTTTCCATATGGCACGGTGAGCATTTACCATAATGCGGGCCATTGACCTATTCAACGATTAAGATAAAAAAAGGAAACACAACTCACCAATAATAATGTCGAAAACTGTTTCACTTCAACAGGATTCAGCTTACTTATAACATCCAACATGTTAACTTTTCTATGGTCTAACACAAATATACACCCATTAGAGTAATCGTTCATTCGTAGATATTCAAAGAACTGCAAAACATACAGAAAGTCATTTTTGTGTAAATCTTACCCTTTTAATGATATAACCAAGAACCGTTGAATATATGTCTTATTATTGTTACTTTGTAGTGCGAATTTATAGCATCAACTATTGATTATATGCTTTGTTAAAAAGTCTATAATTTTATTAAGACGGAAGTTCATATCAAAATTCTTTGCAACAATATGTTACATACAATATTTACAGTGAAAAAATTGCCCCTCAATTTGCATGTACGGGATAATCTTTATGATTTTATTTTTTTAAATGTTAAATATAAATTTCTGCTTTTGGCCAAAAATTAATCAATTATATACACACAAAGATAAATATTATTAACTCATTTTGACTTAACTAATAACTTGTGTAGTAGATTTCGGTGGCCTTTAAAAGACGGACAAAGTGCCAAAAACACACGTTAACTCGAACGGCTCGCATCTTTCGATCAATAATAACTAGTGTCACTATTATGTAATAAGGTATCAATTAAACTTACGATAGAATACAGACTGAAGTAAGCAGTGAACGACGTTTTAAAGAAGAATTCATTTGAATCAAGTGTTCCCAATATTACTCTGTAATGGTCTTTCGTTAATTTGGGCAACGGGACAACATTACAGCTGTAATAAAAGATTTCATTAATTCTGATATAATTTACTGTTTTTCTAAATGAGAAATGTTTAATTTAACTCAAGCTTTGAAATGATGTGAAATATAACTATATTCGAATAGGCCTACTTTGAAGCACTTTTGAATCATCAAGAGAAAAACCAAATGAATCAACGACCGGTTCGGGAAGCAGAATCTTCCGAGAACATAGTAACTTTAACTACTTACTGCTTAATTTGCTAACTTACCATTGCAATAAATCCTTAAAATCATTCCTAATGTTCGAGTAATTATATAAATGAGGAAAGATTGTTCGAAAAGTGAACAACTTATCCAGTTTCGATTTGGTTTTTTCAATGGATCCCTTGTTACTGATAATGCTTGATTCGAGATATTTTTTAGCTAGAAAAAAAGCAATATCACACGGAAAAAATTTAGATAATTAAAGGGAAACCTAAGTGTACTTTGAAATAGCTAAGACGATGGTAGTTAAACATTTCTTTAGGGATTTTCAAACCTTTCATTAAAAACAAAGCCACAACCAGAGAACATCTAAGAAAAACTCGGACTAAAAGTGAAGATAGGGCAAAATATAGAAATGTGCTAATATAAGTGTCTTGTATAGGTAATAATAATTTATTATTGGCTTTAAATACTGCAAGATATATTATATTATACATTGTTACATTAATAACAGCTTCTATATCTTGTCCAATTCGGCATTTTATTATTTTTGACAGTTGCTCATTTTTCTTTTCTCTGTTTCATTTTTGTCAGTTTCATCTGTGTCATTTTTAATTATGATCACTGCGTAAGTAGCACAACTTGAAAACTATACCCATTATAAAATATATGTTAGTGATATTCAATGATAGCGAATAAAAAAAATCTTCTAGTCAAAATTGAATCCTAATCATAACTGCTTGTTACACGGAATTGTACGCATTCTATTTGCCATACATGTAATTAAAAAATAAAGAATACAGGAATGGTATAATCGTAAAACTTACGACATTTTTTCTCAAGAAAGTGATTTTGTTTCGCCATCCACTTTTCCAATATATCAATGGCTTCTTCCATTCTTTTCGGATCGTCTAGATCATACATCTTTCTCACAGACTCGATCGTGTCTGGATGTAGTTCTAGAAGTTGGTGTCCTTTGATTGTCGTCATTTTTACTAAGAAATATAAAATTACCAAGTACTGTCTGTGACTTCGTGAAAGAGAATTTGATTTGTACCGGCGAACTGCATATAACTTTATATATAGGCAGACTCTTTGCCTCCCTAGGACACGATATAAATCTGCGAAATTTAATTAAAGTGAATTTAGTTATAATCCATTGCAGCTTGCGTAACTCGGTTAACGATACTATAACTAAACGGCTATCGCAATTATTGTTCATTTTATTTAAGTACTATAATATATATATGTCTTTATACTTAGCTCTTAGCGATCAAAATAATTTTTAAAGATTATAAATATAGAATTTACCATGATAAATATAATTACTTGTGTAACTAATAAAAATAATAATATTATAATATATATTTAAGTTTTAATATAAAATGGAGACCAGTCCTCTATAGTATAATAGTCCGCAACGATAAATGTTTCAGAATATAATATTACAGATATCGTGAGAATTTTTTTTACCAAATGATCACTGATTGTTATTTTTTAAGACCTCTTCGATACGTTGATTTCAACAGCCAACTGAGAAAATTCTGGTGCTTTCTTACAAATATTAGTCTTCCCGTGCTTTAAATATTCAAATAAGTTTTTAATGTATTTACATATAAATCTAGAAAACAATGATAATATTAAAATTGATAATTAAGATCTAGATAGATTGGCTTGTAACTACATATAATAATATTTTAATAGTCATTAAAAATACAATATACAGCTACATTTACATTACATTACATTTGCCGTTATATTTTATTTTTAAGAGCTCGTGACAACCAAATCTTCCTTATTTTATAAAAGCTAAAAGTTTCTTTACGCTCCATTCCTACGTAGCCTGAGTTTCTTTCGGCGTTTCTTCAAATGGTAATCTCTTCCAAAACGTTATTAGATAAATTAATAATTTCGTTTCCTGGCTGGCCCCAAGTCAAGGTTCGTAACCATAGGGATGCGTTGCCACCTGGACTATAACTCGCTGGCTGAGAACCTTCAGTGCTCGTCCTCTTTTCTCGGTGAAGTTGTAAAGGTCTTTCCCGCAATAGCTTAAGTCCTGCCAAGAAAATGTTTTCTTTGCGCTTGCCCAGTAGACAGGTAAGAATGATGGTCCTTCTTGTAATTCTACTATGAAGTTTGGATCGTCATGGCTTTGACAAATAAAATGTATAAAATTATAACTTACTTTCGTCAATGTATAATGGACATTTTTTTTTAATTCTTCGAGATAATGTTATACATCACGTTCTTCATTGCCAGACAGTACCGTGGCAACTAGCTAGTGTAGCAATTTTTATTGATAGTTTAGGTACCATGGTCGCCTTCTAATCCAGTTTTAGAAGTGTAAAAAAATGTATAGAGAACGAAGCACGATGAACAAAAAATTTGCTTTTTCAAAAAATCTGTTTTATTTTTATTTTTTTCTAATTTTTCCATAGTTTTAAACTTTACACTTTAGCAACTTTTAACTATAATCATTCGAAAGAGCACCCTCGAAAACAGGATACAATGGTTATTATATTTTTCTCGTTCCAATTCACGGCATGGTATCAGCTCAAACTCGAAGCTTGAAAATCTGTCCCGTGGACGTTAAAGGGTTACAGGGTTAAAGGGTTAAATACAAATGTAAGAAAATCGGAATATCACTTTTTAAGCACAACTCTACAACACGCTACCTTCCTGCATAAGAAACGTGGACTCGGGTGGCAGAACTAAGTTACTACACTATATTAAAGATAAATACTAAAATATATAGTTCTGTTTATGTCAAGTGAGTGCCTACTTTACTATTCCAGATAGTTTATAAGCAAAATGTTCTCATGTAAGTGATTTCTGTCTTTATGCGAATATACTTTGAACTAAAATACATTTCGCTTTATTAACATTCTTCAATGACTTGTTTGGCTTGGATGCAATGGACTTGGTTGACGTGTTTAGTACATATAAAATGCATAGATATTGTGTTAATAAATTATTTATTTATAGAATGTAATTTATTTATAAGTTTTGATCAAAAACTTACGGGACCATAAACTCATAAAACTAAATGTCTATTTTTATATTATACTAGCTGTCCCGGTAGACCTTGTTCTGCCCTATTTCTCTAAAACAAAGTCACATAGTTTTTTTAATGTTAATAGCTTCCCCGTCAGATTTTTTTGAAAATTGTTTGAAGGAACCTGGCCTTAATGCTATATGTATAAAAATTGACAAATATTGACATTAATATTTATACGTCACTCAATAATTGTTTTGTCTTCCCGGAACCCGTCCACTAACATTTAAACTTTATGGTATGGTGTTAAAGTTCAAATTGACTTAAAACGAATTTTTTGTATGAGAATACAGAAAAGTGTTATTTTTAGACAGTTGCAGGAATTTTTAAAATTTTTCTCTCCGTAATAACCTTCCTCAGACTTCATCAAACACAACAAAAAAAAAATCAGCCAAATCGGTCCAGCCGTTCTCGAGTTTCGCGCTTATCAAGACATTTTGCGATTCATTTTTATATTATAGATAAAATTATTAATATTGTTTTATGATACATCTGCATTAAAGTATGTATTTTTTTAAGTTCTTCAAAGCGCCTGAAATTGATTTGCCTTCTTTTTGTTCATCTCTAAATTAATTTACTTTGGAGTAAAATTATTTTTAAAAGAAAGGATTCAATGCTATATATAGTAAGTTTACTTTAATAACAAATCATTAACTCTATTTATCATTATCTAACAACCCTGTAGTCAGCGGCTCCTATGTCGGAGGTCGAAGCGTGCCCTCTAACCTCATTATTGGAAATATGATCCCAGACACGCCTCGAAAGTTCCTCCTTGCTTCATGAAAGCAAATCGTTGCCAACATGATAACATGTGTACCTATAGTTAAGATTTCTCCTTCATTGTCAAAAAATCGTAGAGACCGAGTCTCGATTTTTAGAACAAAAAAAAACCTGAATAAATTAACAAAATTTTCATATATTAGAACGCCTTTAGAATAACTATCAACTAGAAGAGTATAAATATATGATATAAAAAATGATAAAAACGTAATATTCTCTTTGAAACTATACAAGAGGAAATTTGAGAAACGTTTTTAACATTACAACGTTAATTAATACTTAGTATTCATATCTTTTTTGGGCGTTTAACTTATCATTGATTTTTATCAACGTTTGTGTCTAGACATTCTGAAAATGGCAATCACAAATGCTACTGATGTCTTTGGGCATGACATGAAAACTACTCATATTAAACTCCACGTTTAGGACTCATTATAATTTTTTTAACGGGTTTTAACTGGTCAAGGACAAAAGCGGATAGTGGAAGTAACTTCCTGGACCAGACACTTAAAACTACTCTTGACTATAGTCTGTGTAACGAAGACGAAACGTCGAGCCTTAATTAAAAGTAAATTAATTCGCACATAAGACTCGTTTAATTATATATCACGACGCAGAAGCTCAAAACAACCGTATACAGTAAATACAGCTACTGTGGTATCTGTGCTAATCCTGAAAGCGAAATAGCGTGTAGATATACACGCATCTATATGCACGCATGTGTATGTAGGTGGACGGCCTGATAGCGCAGTTTGTAGCGACCCTACTTACGATGCTAAAGTCCTAAACTCGAGTCTCGGTAGTGAGAAACTTTTCTGTGATGAGCAGACGAGTTTGTCACGAGTGAGGGTTTTATAGATGTATTTAAGTAAGTATATCTTTCTAAGAATGTATGTATATTTTGTCTAGAACCCATAGTATAAACGTAAGCTTAATTTGAGACTAGGTATTGATCTAGTATCCTTGTAATTTTCACACATTGGTGTGTAATTGGTAGCAAATATTATTATATAGACATTTTGATATGTGTATAATTGGTTTTCTTAAAAAATTACTGAAATCGCTAATTTAGAGGATCAGGAATATAAAAAACATTTTTAATAATGTGGTTAACTTTGTTTGATGCACACGAAAACTATGCTTATTGAGTACAATTTGCAATATACAACATTAGAGCTAACCTATATAGTATTCTGGTTATTTACCCCGGCAACTTTGTAGACGAGTACTTAATATAGTCTGTGTGACTTAACCACAAAACTTCAGATAATAAAGCGTTACAAACTTTCGTAATTTTAACTCTGAGGTACTAAGGTAAGAGTATTCAATCGCATGGATATAAACATCAACTTAATATTGATCTTAAAATAGCATATCTTGGTTACTCCGTGAAAAGGTGATAACCAATAATAATTTTTATGTTTATCACTTCATATTTTCTTATAAATACATCAAATTAATCTAAATTTACCTAGGCTAAGAAAAGCACTTTAAATTGTAATTTATTTTGCTCTTATTACGTCAGAAAATAAAATGTGCTATTTATAAGCTGATACAGGTATAGCGATGACATTTCTTATTTTCGTATTGTGTTTGCTACGATATGCCAATTTAATTTTAATTCGAACTTGAACCTGTGAACGAAACCACTGAAAATAGATTTATTTTGTATAAATCATTTGTGAAAACACAACACGTCAACGTCATCATTGGGTGCCCTCCTCATAATGAAGCTTGGACCTCAATAGACCTTTATTTGTATTCTTTTCTTTTTAATCTTATTATAAACACAACTTTTTATTTTTACCTCTGATTTCGATATGATTCGGTAAAGTTCAGGTTCGAAATGGGCAGTAGCCTAGTGAACCTCTCTCATACACAAAACACCTAGCAGTTTTGGGGTTATGTTCTGTTTGTGTCTATGTATTTTATTTTAACTGCTTGCCTGATAATAATAAATAAAAATAAATAAAATAAATAAATAGGCAAAACTACTTGCGATCCCAAGCTATGTTCTCGATATTGGGGAAGCTTAATCAGTTCCATTTTTTGAAGTCATCAAATCACGCCCGCCTCTGACAGCCTGGGCTTATCTTCTCCGGAATCTTGCCTTCAAGGATCAACCTTGAAATTTCATATCGAGATCCTCTGTGCATATGTCCGAAGAAGGCCACTTTCCTTCTTATGATAAAACATGTACAAAGTTTAAAAAAACGTAAAAATCAGCAATCATACTATATGTTATATCCTCGTTTTGAGAAAATGCCGATGACAAGACGCTGTGCGGGTTTACACCCTTTATGTGGTTGAAATTCCAGCTGCTCGGACGAAGCGATTCGCATTCTCCTTTTTGCTACGAACCGCCAAGGAGTGGAATTCGCTTCTTGCGTCTGTGTTTGCATCTTATGACATAGGAATCTTCAGACGTCGAATGAATCGGTATTTGCTGGGTGAGCGCGCTCCATTCTCGGCCTCATCATGGCTTTACAACACAGGTGAGATTGAGATCAAGGGTAAGCCTATTAGTAATAAAAAAAATCATAAACTAAAAACTGTCATCATAACTAACTGAAGCTTATTCCTTGAGAACATGCCAAAGACCTAAAAAACGGTACTTCTGCTGTAAGTTGGTGTAGAATTCGGTGTTCTGTTTATCCTAGATAACATTGCATCCCTAGCACTAAGTTTCCATTTTATTGTAAATCCATTAAAATTATACGATTCTGAATTTTGAATCGATTAGATCAGTACAAATTATTTACATCCTTTTCACAACTAGAAAGAGGTGATGATCGTCAAACAGCTGATCAAATTTCCTTCAATCATATCTGAACTATGATAGCATACTGGTAGGTGATTCATCAGAGAACTAAAGTCATCGACAAAGCTCAGAAAATTAGCAAGTTGAAGTGCCAGTGGGCTGGTCATATTTACCGAAGAACTAACAACCGCTGGGGTAGACGTTCTTGAGTGGAGGCCACGCCACGGTAAGCGTAATGTAGGACGCCCTGTGGCTAGGTCGAGGCGCGAATAACGCAAAGTGGCAGGCAATTATTGAATGAGAAAAGTTCGGGCTCAGCGGTGAACGGATATGAGTTGATGGTAATGATGTTAACTTGTAAAACAATCGAAGGAAATATCTTTCAAACAGAATAAAACATAAATAAAAAGATTCATCCGTTTATAGCTGCGACGTCAAGGTGTTATAATCTTTGTCATAGACTTATATTTTAACATACGATAGTCTATGACATCCCTCTTCCTTTCCTGTCTTAAAATTAAGAACACGGCCTCTCTGTTAAATAACTCTTATAAAATAAATAAATAGTGATTAAAGACATTGGGACTATTATTACAACAACAGGCAGACATACAATACATAGAGACTCAGAGACACGCGTTAACGCTATAGTACCCCTCTTTTTGCGTCAGGGCTTAGCAGCTAATAAGAAACTTTTCATTATATCTTGATAAAGTTTTCATTCTTGAAAAACCGTCACTTTATCAAGATATAATGAAATCACTAGACGGTATGGTTCAGTAGACTAAACTGCATAGTGTAGACCAAAACTTACACGTTTCAATATCTTTGTTGGGTTTGAATTATTATGGATCGCCACGATACAGTTAAAGAAAGAGCGATTATTTATTGCCGGTTGTAAATCAAGTCTTATAAATGTATCGGGGAGCTATTCAGGAGCATATATGACTTAGTACGCTAAGACGTAGTCCCTATACAGAATTTACGACATTATATTTTATAACTGTTCCCGTTTCGACTTAAGCTAAAATGTTTTCATACATAAATTAATGTAAGTAAAGAAATTTACAACATAATACACAAATATAGCGACAATTACACATCAAACTGTCAAAGACATATTTACAGATAGTATAATTTTTTTTTTTTTTTTTGATAACCCGGCTAAATGCCTGACGGACCTCAGGGCGTGGTGAGGGCTGCACCGACTAAAACCCCCGGGGTGTTCCTTCTTCCCGTCTGACCGGGGCTGGAGGTACAGTGTTATCCTCTTCTTCGACCTTCGGCTACGTCTGGCTTTTTGGTAGGCCGCATCTCTACACTGCGAGGAGCGGTATAAGGAGCCACCCCTCGCACACCTTAATATCTTGGAGCGCTGTGCGGAAACACGTCACACACCGCTCTCACCTGGATAAGTTGGGTAGCACGCTCCCTCAAGCGCACCGCCCAGTCGTCTTATCCGGTTTTAAGGAGGAAGGCCTCTGGTTGAAGCCCTCCTCCTTTGTCCTGTCCTGCGTGAGCTGTGAATCTGATTGCCAGGTATCTAATATAATGTGTTTTTTATTTTAACCAAATCATCCTTTTGTATTATTAGAGTTAATTTCAATAAAAATTGTTTACCAGGACATATTTTTATACGTTGAGAGTTGAGACTCTTGGCAATTTAATTATGCATATTTTTGTTAGATTTATTTTTTAGATTGCGTATAAAATTTATAAGTTTCGTGAATTAATTCAAATATTTTTCCTAACGAATATAAACACATTTCAAATAAATTCTCAATTCTCCAGAACCTGTTTCCGACTTTATTCGAAATATTTCTTACCTTGAATAATTACATGTCCTTCCCTAATTACATTTTATAGCATTCTCATTACATTTCATCAAAACTTATTTTAATTTAAAAACTAAATCTAAAGCAATGTCCAATAAAAACCATTCCAACACTGAATTCATTAAACAGCAATCCGAGCTGAAATTAACTCAGCAAATGTTGAAGCGACCTAATCTAATTTCGGAAACATTTCGGCAATATGTAGGCAGAGATCCGGCAAAACGGGATGAGCCTACCGTCTAAGGAACTCAATATAAAGACTACTTAAAATTAATTAATTACAATTAATTAAACTCTAGGTGTTCGTGATGTTAAATGAAAAGGAATAATTAAACATTTAGAAATTACTTTGCTGTAGATAAAAGCTCTTATTTTCTCCAATTCATAGAAGCCAAGGTCCGTGGTGTGCAACTCATAAAAACATTATCTTGTTGTACTTGGATATTTAACACCCAAATTGATTCAATATTTGTTCCAACTTGGAATATGAGACGCGAAATCTAGTAGTTATCAGATTTTAAGTGAATATATTTATAACTATGTAAACAAGGTTATGCTTTATACACCTTTATGGGATGCACGTCACTACTGGTCGAGGTCAATATTATGTACACAAAGTATGAATGTATTTTAACTAACAACAAAAAGGAGGCAATTCTGTATTCAGTTGTACGTATTTTAATATATATTTGTAATATTATAATACTGATGAAGATAAAAGCCTTGGCGATTCTGGCCTAACGACGCTTCCAAATCTTATTAAGTACTATGTGTGTCGCAGCCCCATTCGAAGACAGTGAGCTCGCAGATGGCTTACATAACCCTCTTTAGCGCGTAATGTCCTTTGACACGATGAACATCTCAGGACACTGACAGTATAGTTGTTAGAAGTGGCCACAGGGGAATGTGTTTTAAAACTAGCTTGCTTCTTATCATACACCAGCTTACATCTCGTCCTAAACACGACCACCCTACACTGTACAAAATTCTACTATTAAGGGACGCTCCACATGTATTCGCCATAACATAGGCTCAATATTGCAGTGCTTAGAGAGCCTTTTCAAGACATCTATATATCTTAAATATACCCCACCATCCTTTTTCTTACCGTACTGCAGCTTTGATAAAAATATACTCTTAGCTTTATTTACGCTTGGCATATGCGGTATGTAGCAACACCAACACAACTGTCATTTCATGAAATACATCTCGACTCCCTCAACATTTGCACGTCTTACGATATTAGTGTTACGGACGAGACTGTGTTGAAAGTCGAGTTGGTAATACAACAGCTACATATCTATGTATCTTTGTCGATAATATTAAAGCATGCGACTGTAATTCCCAATGACCATAACCTACTATAGGCAGCTAAAGTGACACCAATTCGAGCATTGATTTCCGAATCGAGGTCACACTCAACCGCTATTACTCTATCTAGATACCTAAAGATCTGAATACGCTTCAAAGCATCACTGCCAACTGCCAAGGTGGAGCCGCATCGTGTGTCTATAAAATCATAACTTTTTAATGCTGACATTTAGGGTAAAACTAATACGCGCATCATTAAAACCGGTTATCAGCTCCTGAAGGTCACACACAAAATTCGTAACGAAAACAAATCATCAGCCAAAAAAATCAACGTCATGACATTATACGAAACCTTTATTGTAGATCTCAATCACCGCAAAATAAAGTCTCCAACAAAGCGATAACGGATACGGACGCTGGATGCCACACTTCTCATAGTTTCACGGACCATGATGGAAAAGTAAAACGCGAATGAGTTCGTCGCCAAAATACATCCCTGCTTAACACCTCACGTAATAGAAAAGCATTCCGATTGCCCTTCATATACAAAAACACAACATCTCATAACATCATACAACAGCAGTGCAACAGTCTAACAAACTTCTCAGAACACCAAAGTTAATAGCATCCAAACAGTCTCGACGTGATACATTTATAAACTTGTTGTAAATTTTTAATACAAAAAGGTGGGTAACAGCTACAACAAGCTTACATTTCCACTGGTAAAAAATGTTAATCTGCCTACAAATGAAAACGTCAGAAGTATTTTCCTAGTACTGTCGTCTTGCAAGAATATAAAAAAAACGTTTTGATGATATTTTTATCGTTAAAAACTTTTATAACTTTTTAAACCGTGTATGACCGTAATAACCAGGCAATTAATAACCGTATTTTAATAAATGACAGAAACAAAGAATAATCGTACCCTTTTAACCGTAATTCATTACATTTGCTTATTTAGAACCGTAATGTGTCGTAATTCCAGAGAATACGTGTTAACACCGTAATTCGTTAGAATATATCAACATTTAGTTACAAATGTCGATCGTTACGGAAGTGACGTCGCTGGGTGCTATTTCCGAGAGCTGGGGCGCAATCACTTTGTCGAAGATAGGGATGTCACCGGATTGTTTGTAAAGGACAACAGCTGAAATTGTCATAGCAGGAGTTGAGATTATTTGTTATGTTATATTTTGTTTATTACCACAGTTTTACTGTTTTACACTGCGGTATGTGGGGCTAGGTAATTAAAATACTGATCACAGTAACCATAAACTACTCAGAAAACATAAAACTGTTTCTGTAGATCAATTAATGTTTGCTTATAATTGGAATAATCATCCAATAGTATTCTGTCGTTACTTGAAAACTACTATATAACTTAATATACAATATATTATAACAATACAAAATAAAAAAGTACAAAAGTCAAATATATTTCATGATGAATTTATTATCTTTAATATCGCAAATCCGTGCAAAGTTGTAAAGATAGCAGTATTTCACTAAGTACAAAGTTATTTATTTTATAGCTTCGTGTTTTTCATATTATCGTAAATTAGACTCATGTCATTTTTTATTAGTTTACACTGAAAAAATGTATTTTACTATATGTAATTTTTTCCAATCAACTTCACGAAAATCGAATACCAACTAACTTGATCGGCTAATACGTCCCATTTCACACACACACACACACACACACACATCTAGGAGAGCAAAGATATCATTCGGCATTCGGAAAGAAATAGAAAGATTAAAATTGGCGGACTGATGGCTTTATTTATAGTGATAGTTACTACTTGTATAATCCTGTGGTTCTGGGTTCAAACCAACAAAAGTTTCTGTGATGAACAGATTAAATTATCGAAGATGTATTTGTGTATGTATTATGTACCTATCAGCAAACAAATAAAGTTAAAGATATTTATTAAACAAAAATAAACAAATAAATAAATAAAAAACAATATACAGAAATAAAAAATACAAAGACAAATAGAAAAAACATCACGAAAGGCTCTCTTTCAACTTTATGCCACAGAGGAAGTCTGACTCTGAAGTTCGTGATTTAGATCTAAAATTTATAGTTGCTACTTTGTCTTTGCTTAAATTTTACTCAAACATCACTATGTTTAATTCATATAAAAGTATATGGTAAGTCACCGATTCTCTTAACTTGGACTTGACCATATAATCATTTTGGCAATTCTAAAATTCCTATTATATGTTTAGCTTTTCTTCAAAGACGAATTTATTACCTAAGCCAAGTATAAGCAAAATCAAAGTAACGTCTACAAACCTCTAACTTAAACTCCGCTGTACCGTTATCAGCAAATGTAAAATCATCTTTAGCAATCCATTTATCAATTAAACATGTTAATATATCGAGGATTCTATGACTTTTGAGAGCTTCATCAATATTATAGTTCCACTTTACTCCAACGCAAACAATTAATACATTAAGATGGAGTTGATTGATACTGGGTTTATATGTGAAGTGGCAGAAACCAGCTGCTGAATCACGATCTACATAAAACAAACTTATTTAGCAATTGTATTTGAATGAAATAAATATACGAGTAGTATAATTTTTATATAGCGCTATCACTTTTACACTTTATCCTGTTAATAACAAATATGAATATATAATAGAAATAATTCTGTCATAAAAGACCGTGGTCATGCCTACAGTGATATAACGAAGCCTATAGCATTACTGTTTCAATATTGTATCTCTAACCACAAAAACATTGAAACAAGATGTATCCCAGGCATATATTGCATAACTGAAACAATCGTTTCAGTTATAATTTAGGTGATGCGGCTAGTCATATATGTAAGGTAGTAATAAGACAATATTGTATGTCGGTATTTGTATAATCCTTCTTCCGCAAATATACGCCTATTAAGTCGGTTGTGATTCCCTTGTGCTCCCTAAATTGCAAGTATCCTGGACATACATCTCACTGGCGACGAGGATTCGTGGACCTACGAGTGTGGTGTAGTGCGAAAGTGACTTTTGGACTTTGCGAAGCAAATTATTGTACTTTTTGTTTATAATGGCAGTAGGCAAAATCGGTCATTTTGACCTACAAAAAGATAGTTGGGACTTATATATTGACCAAATAGAACAATATTTTATAGTTAATAAAGTTGAACAGAACCTTAAAGTGCCAACGTTAATTACATTGATAGGGAGTGAGACCTATGAGCTAATGAATAATTTATGTGTACCCGATAAACCCAGCACAAAAACTTTTGAACAGTTAGTGGCTATTATGAAAAGGTTTTTGCAACCACAACCCAGCACATTAGCAGAACGCTACAAGCTTCGGCAGCGAGTACAAAGGCACAAAACAACGTTAATAATTTTTTACGCTTTAATAATAATGTCGTAAGTACCCTGAGAACGGCGATCAGCTGCCCTACTGGTCAAGTTAGGCACGATATATAAGCTTAAAGCGAATACAGCCACTAGTGTATCCCTGCTGACTCCTAAATTGATATAGCGCGACGGTATGTTATTATTATTTATTTAATAGATACTGCCGTTTTTATATTGTATGATGATCTGTTTACACACGAACTAGTTCTTGAACACCTAACTTAATTCCGTTAGTGGAAACAGTGTATACAATATGCATGAAATGTAAAAGTCATTGTAAATAGAAAACAATTATTAATTACTTACAGGTATTTTTTTTTTAAGTTCTTTCTATATTTTGTTATGTCTATTCACTAATTTTATTTTTTATTTATATATTGTTAAGCTTAAGTAGCTTAGATTATAATTTTATTTAATCATATAATGATGACGACTACTTAGTTAAGAGATAACATAAATTTTGTCCGGGGTTCGCAATGCAAAAGTAATCAATAATATTTTAAAAAGTCGGTTATAATTGATTCTTTTCTAAAGGTTACGTTACGCTCAGGATTGGGGCTTTGACCAACTGATTAGCGACCCTCGAGAAGTCAGCAAAGCAGTGTCGGGGAAGGCATCATCTTCCCCAGAGTTTGTGCCTAGCGGGCGCGGCGCGACGGGTCTTTGGCGAATTAATTATAGGATCCGCAGTCCCCGCCAATGCGGTGGAGTCATCTTGGGATTTTTAGTCTATGCAAGTCCGTCACACCTCGGTCGCACAACCCCCCTGTGCGGCTGAGACAGTCCAATGCGGATTTTTCCCAAGTAAAAATACGTTTGGCAGCTGTATTAGTGATTTATTCATATAAAAAAAAATCCAGGCAGCAAACTAAAAAAAAGATCGAGACAATCATAATTTACTGCTGATTATTTCCGACTGAACTGTACAATCAGTACAGTGTGTGTGTATGTACATAGAAGCTAAATGCAAGTTTAAACAGTTCCATGTTGAAGAGGAATTCAGTAGATTTGAGGTGTTAATTTTAAAGTTTTTCTGTTATTACGCCAAGTTGTATTTCATTTCTAATTATATAAAAACTAATTCAAATGATTTACACAAATAGCGTTGTACCGAAAATAGTCACTTTAAGTTGTATGTGTGTGTGATTTGGACTGTGTAAACAGAGCTTAATACCATGCGCAGGTATGAAATAGTGAAAGCACTTAGTGTATTTCCCTGGGTGACAGCATAGCCTACTGTCACACGCCGTCTGATTGACGGGGGACATGATAAATCCTTCCTCACAACATACGTACATACAATAAACACACCTATAATATATCAGCGTTTCTTAACCTTTTTTAAAGGATATGTCTGTGAAATAAACAGTTTAATTACGGCTATTTGACTACAATAAAATAACGACATAAAAAAACTAAGAAGGTTGTGTTTATAATAAAATAAATTATATAGTGACAAAATAGTTTTTCAATATCATCTTTAATCTAAATATTTGTACGAAAAATAAATGGCTGAAGGAACGCCGAAAAGAGAAATAATAAATCCCTCTCCACAAGAAAATCAAGTAGCCAAATTTTTTTTCTCATATTTATATTTTTCGATTGCTTGTGGCCCTCACTTTGGGAGGCATCATCCCCCGCCGTCCTCACCAGTTGCTTCTCACGTGATTAGTGCCGTTTTAAGCGTGATAGCTACCTTATCAATCACATTAATACTCAATTTAAATTCCTTGTTATTAAATTGTTTTTAAAATGACTGAATCGAATCCATTTTTTTCAGTTACACACAATAAATACTTTTTAAATGTAATATTTCTGCCATCCAAAATATAATTAATTTTAATTTAAAACTAGTATGAACTGAAGTTGTAAACTATGAAATTTGCAACATGTGAAGCAAAAACTATGTTTACTCAAAATCAAGATGGTGGCTAATGCACCGGCGGAGTTTGATCACTTATTCTTATCACCACTATTGGTCGAATGTTAAATGCTTATTAATAATAGTTATATTTGTTTTGCTGTCATTTATCGACATGTTTTCGATATTTTTGTTAAATAGGTTAGAGCACTAGTAAATTCCTAAACTGCACTCAGCTAGCGCCATGACGATAATAGCAGCGTTAAATTTATAAAACAGGTTCTCCCGTCCTTTGTAATACGTCATTCATAAAGTGTGTCAAGTGTATATAATCTACAAGCCTTATAAACAATATTTATTATATTATATTATATTAGAATCAGAAAATATGGTTCCTGCGGTTCTAGGGATTTCTTAAGTCGAGATTCGGATCGGTAAATGTAGCGTGAGGCTCCTGGCAAGATAAAGCAAAAACTTGCGAATGGCTGTTGAAAAATATTTGATGAGAAGAATATTTTAATAGTTAAATATACATTCGTAAGTAATATGGTACTATGGCGTTCGCAGATTATATTAAGGTGGCGCTGGGAGTCCCTCCTAGAAAAAGGTTGGTAGGCTCTGGCTCGAAACGTAATGTAACGGTGCCAAATTAGGAATACCATAAACAAAGTGGCCCAAGAGATCTCGTCAAAATAATAGTAATTCAAATTAAATGAAATATTCTAATCTAACAATAATGTATAAAAACCGCAATCTCTTATAACTATAAGTATGTTTACGATGCTGTTAAAAACGATATTTTTGCCATTGCC
This sequence comes from Automeris io, assembly GCA_036320925.1. Taxonomy (NCBI): domain Eukaryota; kingdom Metazoa; phylum Arthropoda; class Insecta; order Lepidoptera; family Saturniidae; genus Automeris; species Automeris io. The sequence goes on along the minus strand of JAUDJH010000030.1, from coordinate 390,094 downwards.
ACTACAACCTGATCAGAGAGCTATAGTTGAATATATCGAAATTGGCATAAAATTATGGTAATAATCGGTGAACATACATAAAAAAATATATAGCCTAAATAAAGAGCGTCCTTTTTTTTAAATTCGGTTAAAAACTTTACGGTTCGCGCAGTTTTTAACTGATTCTAAAATGGTTTGGGTCTGCATGTATTTCTTTATGTATATGTCAAGTTACATAAAATAATACATGGCACTCAAAATGACTAAATTATATCAATATAAGTCATTTATCCCTTCTGATTGGTAGAATTTAGCTTTACTTTTTTAAGTGTGTTTAATTTTTTTTCCGATTGGATTTTATTCTCCTAGTCGTGAGTTAGATCTCTTCAGGCAACAAACCTACATAAACATAAACTCTACCTACATAAACTCGTTCTTGGTCGGTCGATGAAAGCCGGGTAGTAAACTTGAGGGAGGCTGCTGCCCGGATGAGAGAGAGGCGGCGCGCAGTGTCCGGCGCGCTGCCCGAAAGAAAGGTTTGGAAAGGTTACTCTCGACACTCACCCCATCCACAGATGTAGCCTTTACAAGCTATTCGCTCCCCAGGGTACTAGAAAAATTCAGTTTCCCAGGCCCGAGTAGAGTGATTAGAAGAACCCATCATGGGGTGTTTAACACGTTCCCACCGGCGGCTGAATTCGCTGTCTTCGGCATCTGACGGCTCTGTAAAATCAAATTTGTCTCATCGGGCGGCGCCGTTTGCACGTAATCGCATATCTCTCATTAAGTGCTTCTGCCGACTGTGCCTGCGTTCATTTACAAACCTTTTCTTTTTTTCTTTTTATTAGATAAATATACAAATTAATTTTTTTCATTGTACCATTAATGGTACATGCCGGTGGGAACGTGTTAATCAGTAGAAGAATCTGACACACCAGGCTCGCAGCCCTGATGTTTCTATGCAGGATTTTACCCCGCATCACCAAAAATACGGACGCAGGGACAAGATTATGGAGCAAAAATAAAAAAACTTACCTTCAATAATTATATAAAATGTAGCATCGAACGACGTCCGTGTGCACAGAATATTTAATTAGACTTAAGGTTAAACTCCGTACAACCGCGTCGCGTACTGAACCAGAATAAAATTATTCTTGATAACCATGTACTTATACTAAGCAAAACGTAATTAATTTATCGCTAGTAATAAAGTAAAGACACGTTCCCAGTTACTAAAAGTAGCTCCTGTTAAAAATCACGCGGACTGAGACTGTGATGGCTTTATGATAAAATTTCGCGTGCGAAAGGGATATAACCAATATCATGTGCCCCTATAAATAGTTTAAGGGAAATATCTTTCTCTCAAATACTTTTAAGCTTCACAATAAAAATATATATAACTACATGATACTGCAAAAAAAATTTAAATTGTTATATTTCACTGGTGATATAATAGTTACAAAAGAAACAATACACGTTAAAATGAAAAAAGTAGAAATAATTGCCATTTGTTATACTTAACACTACTACTTACTTAACTTTATAAATTATAACTGTAGAAAATTGTTATGTAACTGCAAATTGTTCAATTTCCCAGTTATTACATTATATTGTTTATTGGTGGAGACACCAATATATACTAGAGCATAACTATAAAGCATGTCTAATAATTGATTAATATCATATTGTTATTATAAACAACAATAAAATTAAACGTTAAAATCTCTAAATATCAAAAATAATCTACTTCGTTTGATGTTTTGTCTTCATTTGTGTATTTAGACGAAAGCAAAAAAAAAGAAACAAATTATATGATTGGTTATGATTTGTGATTGTTATGTATTCTTATCTGCTAAATTTATAAAATATGTATATAATGATAAATATAAAATCAAATAAATAAAATAAATATTAAATACTTTTTCGTTCAAGAGATTAAAATCCATTATTTTGAAGTCAGTGTATTTATACATACTTTTATACTATCTATTTTTGATCTATATTTACATGTGTACTATGGGTAATAAAAAAAATATTGAATTTTTCTTCCTTATTTATTTTGTATGTAATGTATAGATTAATGTATAATTAACAAACTTGACTTATTAAAAGAAACAGCAACGTAGTTATCAAACCGTCAATGATTGTATAACTAGCTTCAATTAAATTTTTAAGCCACATTAATAAATTAAAATAGAATGAATTGAGCTGGTTGTTTAGCATTGACTGATAGCGCTGACTTCCCTTTGGCGCATCATCATAACGCAGGATATTTGCTTTTGCCGTTTTCAATCTTCACTAGCCTATCCTTCTGGGTTCTATGTTATGCTGTGTATCAAATAAATGCTTTTTCTTTCTTTCTTTACATTAAGGGTGACTTGCACTAGCAAATTAAATCTAGTCAATCAATCAGTGCATAGATCAGCCAAAGCGGAACACCTGCTCAATGAGGGACCCAATCACTGAATTACAATAGCTGAAAATCCTCTCCAGAGATCATCCAAGACTGAGTAAAGAAACGATCGAAATTAAGTATATAATTATTAATCGGGATTATTAAGTTATCGTGGGCGTGGAACCCAGTGATTAGAAAACTAGGGTCTTGTAAAAATGCTAAGACTGTATGTGTTGTGTGTCGTGGCTATTCAAATGATCAAGAACAAAAGTACCTTCTCAACCTTCTTTTGTTCAACAAAAGAAGGTACTTTTGTTCTTGATGCTTATCTTGTTGGTAAAAACGGGCATAAAAGTATTATAATTAAAAAGAAGCTTAATTTGTTTGTTTATTATTGGAAAAGTAATGATTATCGAGTTAACCGAAATAATCCGGATAAACTTAAACGGAAACAATTTACAACAATAATGAACGCCGTTGAATATTAATTCATTAAATGCGGTGTCGGACGATCAAATTCAAAATTAATTACACATAAACGACCTTTTAAAGCGCTTTTTGGGTGTAATCGTATTTTCTCAACGGAACGGTAATATGTTTCAATAAGTATTGTCTATAGATATTTTGTTGTACAAAATAACTTGAATATATATAGTTTTTGAAATAATACAAATATACCTAGGGACCTTCAGTCCTGGTACTTGAGAGCGATAGCGACTTTCAACTGTCGGCAACAAGAACTGAAGTTAATTATTATAATATCAGCGCCACCTTGTGGAGTAAATGAGCGAACCCACTACTTTTCCTACTACATGAGTAGCAGACGGACAGTCAGGCTGCTTTAGGCGCATCGAGTACGAAGCGATCCCTAATCTCTATTCCCATAAAAACCCATAAACGATATATCTTTCTAAAAATCATTTGTTAGTCATTATTACCTACACTATGAAAATAATTATTGCAGAAATTTTCAATTTCTAACTACAGCGATAGCCCCAGTACATTGATTCATAATAGATATAATATTTATTGTTTATTATTTAAATATATCTTCTTCTTAGGGTGCCTCTCCACTACCGGAGGTTGGCCGTCAGCTCAGCGAACTTCCCTCTATCTTGAACCAAGCGAAACAGATGTACTACGCTGGCAATACTGGTCCACTCCCGGATGTTGCGCAGCCACGACTTCTTTCTCCTTCCAGCGCGTCGCTTTCCGTCTATTTTGCCCATCATTATTAACTGGAGGAGTCGATATTTTTAAATAAAAATCATTTTCATTTTTTTTTAATTTTTTTATTTAAATATACAAGGTGTCTCAAAAGTAAGTTCACATTTGCTTATCTTATTACGCGAAAGCAACTATTCTGAGGGGCGCGGGGGTATGTCAGTCGGTAGTCTGGCTCTTGGGAATTTAGTCGCTATGGAGCGTTTCTCTGGTGCGGACCGTGCGTTGTGCGTACGTGAGTTTTACAAAAACGGTAATTCGGCGACTGTAGCGCGTAGAAAATTCTGCAGTATTCGACATATTCGTCACTTAAATGATGCGCCTAGCACTCGACTCATTGCAAAATGGGTTGAGAAGTTTGAAGAGACTGGGTCAACTCTGGAGAAACCAAAATCTGGGCGGCCAAGAACATCAAGAACAGCCGAAAACGTGGCCAGTGTTACTCAGTCTATTCGAGATGATCCAAACCTCTCGATTCGGAAGCGTGCTGTTGCTTTAAATGTGCACAGATCTTCATTGTGCCGCATTTTACACAAAGATTTAAAGCTGCACCCGTACAAAATTCAGTTAGTGCAAGAACTGAAGCCTCAAGATGCTGGTCAGAGGCATGCCTTTGTAAATCAGATGATTGAGCGCTTTCCAACGTTCACCAACATCTTGTTTTCCGATGAAGCCCATTTTCACCTGAATGGGCATGTAAACAAGCAAAATTGTCGTTACTGGAGTGCAACCAACCCAAAACAAAAACATCAGAAACCGCTACATTCACCCCAAGTCACCGTATGGGCAGCGATGTCAGCGCGAGGAATTATCGGCCCTTACTTTTTTGAAGATGAAAGGGGACGCACACTCACAGTGAATTCAGAGCGTTATGTGGAGATGTTAGACGAGTTTTTCGTAGCCCAACTGCAAAACTTTCCTGGTTACAACCAAAGAACATGGTTCCAGCAGGATGGAGCAACTTCACACACGTCCAACAGATCTCTGCCTCGAGTTTAAGAAATTTTTCCGAACAAATTAATCTCCAGGCGAGGTGACATAAATTGGCCTCCACGGAGTCCCGATTTAACGCCTATGGATTTTTTCCTGTGGGGTTATGTCAAATCAAAAGTTTACGCTAATAAACCGACTTCCCTGGCACAATTAAAAGAAAATATCCGTCATGAAATGGCAGCCATCACGGAGACTACCTGCCGAGCTGTCATAGGCAATTTTAGTGCCCAACTAAATGAATGCCGAGAGCGCAACAGTTTACATTTGGACGATGTTATTTTTAAAAAATAAATTCCCAGTCTACTTCAATATAATATAAACATTTTTTCAATAAAGCTAAGACTTTTCTTTTAAAAAAAGATTTAAATGTGAAATTTCTTTTGAGACACCTAGTATAATAATACTAAAATAGTATATAAAAGCAACTTCAACTTAAAGTTGATTGAAATATATCACAAAATACTGCGTACTAAGAAAATTTGTTCACTTACATTGCTTATAACTCTTTTTCTCTTTTTTAGGAGGTAGGGTTTATTCGGCAGATGCGGTCCAGACAATTCACCTTCATTTTCTATCAGCTGTGATTGAGGTCAAGCGTCTACCTGTAAATATGAATACCTACTCATAACAGCGCAGTTGGCTGGTACCGAGACTCGAACCCTAGACCTTTAGCATCACATTTAGGATCACTACAAACTGTGTTATCTGGCCGCCATGTGACTATTTATTTATTTTACTTCTTTATTTAATAAATAAATTGTGTATATTAACAAACTATCACCAAGCATCCAAATTTTTTTTTTGTTGTATCCTGCGTGTAATCCTACATAGGACCATCAGGACCGCCGTGAGGGCAGCGACCCCGGTGTGTCAGACTCCTACTGACTAAAAACCCCCGAGGTGTCTCTCTGATTGCTCCACTCGGGCCTGGGAATCCAAATTCATCTAGACACCCAGAGAACAAGAAGCCTTGTTGAGGCTACCTCTCTGGGAGGGGAAGGAGTAAAGCCCATCCCTCCAAAACCTCTCTCCCAGGTGATGCGCCGGATACCGTGCACCGATTCCTTCTCACCCAGGCAGCAGACTCCCTCAAATCTACTGCACCAAGCATCCACATAATGTAACCATGAATATATACATATCACTGGCGTACATCCCATAGAAGCATAAAAAAAATCTTGTTTTACTTGGACATTTTATAAATACATTATCATAAAATCCGATAATTACCAAAATATCAGTCTCAGAATCAATATATCAGTCTCGGAATACAAATTTCAACAAATTTTAACTGAACCTTCTTTTTTATCCTTCTATGGGATCCACGCCACTGATGCATATTTACTAATTTTTATTACATTAATAGAATCTACCAATGCAAAGCAAATCCACCATAAGCAAGCAGGCCGCTGATATTCTGTAGACCGCAGCGCCGCTGGCCGTTTGAATATTTCATAACAACGCAGCACTAGCACCGGCGATTTGCACAACGTGAGACCGCACTCGTTGCGTCCAAGTCTGAGAGCGGTAATTATGTTGACAGCCATATATTAATTTTTGTAATTTGCGTGTAATTATTGATTCTAGTTAAGCGCTGCAAAATACTAAAGGATCACCTTTAAAACTAAATAAAATCGTATATTTATTATATATTTTAACGTTTTGCCAAAAATTCGAGTTTTAACAATAATAATGAATGCGTTCATTCCGAGATATACAAATATATCGAGTGGTGAAATGCTATTTGGTTTAAGCGACATTTTTTGGTGATATGGTAATATATATATATATATATATATATATATATATATATATATATATATATGGAATCGGTAAAAAATGCTGATTCCGAAAATATATATATTAATATAATATATCACCAAAAAATATTGCTTAAACGAAATAGCCTTTCACCCCTCGATATGAATATCTGCTATTATAAATACTTTTATAAGGCATGGCAAACTAACCAAAATGAACAAACTTATTGCGTAATATAAGAAATATTTACTTCGGGTAGTGCTCCACTACGGTAGAATTATGTAAATTCTACATTTGTCGGCTCTTTGTCAAATACCTGTCACACATGAAAATTCCCACACAAACCGAGAATTTCAGACGCGTAAGCAATTATTCCTCAGTGTACTGTGTATAATTATCCTTCCGTAAATGTTTTGCGATCTTTTGTTTAGTTTTTAATATAATCAAACGTCGTGTTTTATTATGCATAAGCTGTTCTTTTGCTTGGGATAATCCTCACTGGACCGTCCGGGCTGTACAAGAGGGTGCGCAACCAGGTAGTTCAGAAGTTTTACCGCCTAAAAACAGCAAGATGACTACATCTCCTCATTAACGGGGGACTGTGGCTTCTGTAATAGATTCTCCACATTCCCTTCCTTTTTTTACCTGGTTGAAAACCTCATCGATGTATGGTATATGTCGTCGTGAAGACAATGGCCTCGGTGTGTCGGCCTCTTACTAACCAAAATAACCGCAGTATGAGTGAGTAGAAACTATTCTGCCGTGGCCAAAGGTACGGTTACGCCAAGGATATAGCAACAATTCCCTCACAGGCACTCTCTGGGATCCATGTCAGAGAGCGACAAGAATCTCCAACATTTTTTTTTGGCCCCGACTGGACCGTCCACGGCATTGTATATAAATATACACTGTCATTATTATTGAGTTCTTGCAGTAAATAAGTTAGTAAATTGTATGTAATTGGCGTTTTTATGCCTCGGAATATAATGCTAATTTGAACTCAACTTGATTCAATTTTTAAACTTAGTATGAGATTGAACATTTATTATAATAATCATTCAGGAAGTAGGTAGTTGAGGCTATTGGAGCGGGTTCGACAGAAACAATTGACATACACAATTACACAAACACTAAGACACACACAAAATCCACTATCGCACTACGCACTTCATATATAACTTATATATGTATAATATAGCATGTAGACGCCGCCAGATACGTAATTATGTTAAACGCCCTAAAGGTCGTTAGGGTGTTGTTACGCGACGCGATGGGTAAGGGGTGCGCGCGCGCAAGGGATGCTCTAGCTAAAGCAGTCGACAACCGAGACCCAAGGCTAGAGTACGTGCGTGTGCGTCGCAGCTCGGTGTGCCTTAAAGTGCACATAAACTGTAAAACGGCAAAATCCGTGTCTTTCCACCACCACACCCACGACCACCGGTCATAACAATTATTAGTTTTATAATGAGTACGCTAGTCGCTTTTATATCTATATTAATGTTACAAATCGATTTGGTTAATCAGTATGTTTAAATTGATTATCTATTCAAAATACATTATATACTGTCAATTTGTTAAATAAATAAAAAAATAGATCAATAATTAATAAAGCGGACGGATACCCAGGAGTCATCGAAATCAATTTAGAATGATAATACAAATTAAGAAATATATGAAAGCATAATCTAATTCAAAACGCGCAAATAAAAGTGAATCAACATATTTGTCATGTTTTCCCGACCTCATTCTTGGTCATTTTATTTTACGGTGTTTTTTCTTGAACTTTGTAACGCCCTGATTTCATTACTTCATACTTCTTGATCACGTATATGACCCTATATAATATTTGTTGTGCACAAAACGAGAGTTTAAAATGTTTAACGAATAAAATATTATATATTGACCTTTTTCCCGGTTCAACGGTTTTTCACCCATAAAAGCAGTGTCCATGCAACCATGAATTATTACTATGTGTTTAATGTAACTGGATAGTATTTCCTTTACAGTATGCGTGTGAAGTTCGAAGGCAAGCTGGCACTTAGTTGTAGGACCGCTCTTTAAATTTAAGGATGATTTTAAACACTAAAAAAGGTAAAAAAGTCAATCAAAGCAATAAATTCATACTTTTTCAGCGTTTGTAACCTTTCTGTAAATGATGGATGCAAAGAAAATATTTATAAAAGAAGAAATAACAGCAATTAATAAAGATACAGCTAAAAAAAACCAAATTTAATTCCTGTTTAGAGAATTCCATTAGAACATTCAATTTCAAATATTTGAACATAGTAGACAATCTATTTATTTTACTAAATATCGACCAAGACATGCGCAAATCAAATATTAATAATCAATTCTCTTCGTCTACTCCAGATGGGCATAGCATAGTGATAGAATTTGACAACTGGTAGAGGTTCCATTTGGCAAAACAGGGTTCGTTAGTCAACTAGTTTAAAACCGCAGCAATTCCATTGAAGCTCGTCTCAAATATGGAAGCTTGTCTGACCACCGCACAGATTGGCTTACGCATCTGCGGCGCCAATCTGTTTCCAATTGAAATTTGCTCGCATGCATAGATACTACAAACGTCTTTGTCTATTTCTAATTTATTTATCGGTTCATACAATATTGTACGGTGGTATCTACACTGTCATCCTTATCATCTTCTAAGCTCGCATCGCTCCATTGCTGAAACCTCCCCCAAAACTCGCCACTTTTGTCTGTTCTGGGCCGTTTACATCCACAAAAACTGTCTCCCTTTTGTATATAGACGTTCTGTCTAAACTTTGGGCGTCCTCACTACGCTTGCCGAGGACTACACTCTACCTGATGTTAACCTCAATACAACCTAAAACCGACCGCAACTATGAGTATCTAGAAACAGGACAATGTTCGTCGATGTTGCCGTAATCATGCTGGCCTGCTGAAAAGTCTCTTTACAATTCTTTTAAAGGGCCCAATATCATGACACAACAAATGTAATACTTGAAAAATTTATACTGTGTCAGTATATACCAAGTTGTCAAGAAAATCAAGCAATAACATTGAAATTGTATTTTGTATCAAATATTCTAGTAAAGATTTCATATAATACAATTAATGGTAATTGAATTAATTTTAGGGAGTATCAACTAATATAAATAAACATACTATAATGAACCAAACAATTGATGTTTTATAGCTGCCCAATTAACATACTTCGATATTCATGAACCTAATATTCTGGTTACCTAAAAAAATTAACCATTTTTTTTAATTAGGCAAATATCATAGCAGTAATCAATTAAAATGTCAGTAAACTTATTGATTTGATATTATTTGATTACAAAACTGTTTTACTAAGTAAAGAAAGAAAGAGAGTACTTATTTGACACCAACATACCACACAACATAGAAGAATAGGTGGATGAAGATAGAAAACAACAAAAGCATGTGTCATGATGCACCAAAGGAAAGTCCGCTCAGCAAATAGGTAGATGTTTTAGGTTCCTCTACCGGACAATCTCAAATGTGTCATGATGCACCAAAGGAAAGTCAGCTCAGCAAATAGGTAGATGTTTTAGGTTCCTCTACCGGACAATCTCAATATATTTAAAATTAGCTAACACCGATCAACCTTCCTCGAACATTAAAGTTAAAGTCAAAACGCTGACTTTGGCAAAATCACATTGGTCATGCACCAGTGGAAAAGGCGCAAGAAAGGAATAATAATAAATAGGTAGATGCTATTATTATCAAAACCTTTTGAAAGTTCGACAGAATAAAACAAAAATATCTAGAAAACGAACCTCGCCGACGTTTCGCAAGCGGACAACTGATTTCCCACGGGCTTCGTTGTTCAGATTTTAATGCTCATTCGGAAAATAAATAGCTTTTTGGGTTACTTTTAAATAAGCAATTAAAAATTTTATTCATGTATAAGCTGGAAAGGAATTGAATGAGAATTATAAACAATTATTTTCATAAACACAACTTGGTTTCATCACTTTATTTAATACAAAATTAGGTAGGTCCTCATCTACCTAAAAGAGGTGGTAGAGCGAATACGGGAACTAGATCATGGCCACCGTACACAATTGTTAAGACCGTGGTAGTGAATTGCTTCGGCTTGTCGCCCTACGGAATCTAATTTTGTACGTCTAGTCAATATACCTAGAGACCCTCAGTCGTGATATTTGTATAGTCGCTGTCATTCGTGGACTACACTGTATTTTCTGTCAGGAACACTGTGGTAATATTGTCGAGCCAATATAAAAAAGAAAACAGTTTAAAATTGCTTGACACATAAAATTAAACATCATGCTTGTGCTTGATTTTACTTATTCAAAACCAACAAATTATGGTGGCTGACAAAATAACATTCTGTATTTAAATGTCTTTCGGGAGTGATTGTATCGAACTTGTGATGAAGTTCAGTGTCGACTCGATGCTAGCCCGGAACGTATTGTTTGAGTTTCTCTTTTCACAGGCTTGATCTCACTCCGTTAGTGTACACGCAGGAACCTTGGCGGCACAGTCATAGCAATTGTTTTGAACGTTACAATTGGGCACCGTGTAAGATTGACTATTGCGTTCTTGCTAAAAAAAGGTCTTACGCTTTAGAAATCGTTGACAAAGAAACGCAACTAACAACGGCAATTCCAAAGTGTAGTAAGCCCAACCACATTAAAATAAAAGTACAATAGACAAGCTTTGTTTACCTACAGTTTTTTTTTAATGAAATTTTTATGTATATGCTAGTTAGTACATAAACGAAGTCGTCTGTCACAGTGAAAATAAGACGAAATCATATCCTTGCTTATCTATTCATCGTATAACTTTAATTTTTATAGGTAATAACGTAATACAAAGTTTTCACATATTCCTTTGTCTTGTAATACTCAAACTGTTGAACACGTTATATATTGTTCTCAAACAATTATAGTTTATTTCAATAACTTACTCACATTATTTGTGCTCTCAAACAATATTATAAAATCCTAAACACACTTTTAGAAAACATGAAATGTTAATTATGTAAAATGGCTGATGTAAAAAAATTAAACACAGAAGTTAAAAAGTCACAAATAATAATAATCACAATTAAAATTATACAATCTTACGTAATTCTATTTAAAAATCTTCACTATAATATAATATACTAATATAAACTGTTCATATAATACGTAGTTTCAAGGTTCCAGACCTATTAGGTATAACGTCTCTAGAATAATCGACGTTCATTTGTCTCCCGCATTGTGGTCGCAAGATTTGTGTGAACAGTTAAGGTAATTCTTCTAATACTGAACCAAATAACAAATATGTATGTACATTGGTCAGAATGCTAAATCCTTTTATTATCATACTTATAGGCGAGTCCTCAATAAAACATTTAATCTGCAAGTATCTGACTAAAATATTCTATACGTCATTTTATTTTCTTTATAAAACTCGTTCTTATATTTTAAGCAACGAATCAAAGCTGAACTATTTTGTCCCACGAGATAAGACATTTGAACGACCGAGACTCTTTTCAAAAACAAAAATTGTGTTTACTATTATTATAGCGGTCGCCTTAAATTCCCCGAGTCCAGTGGAAAACTTCACTCCGACCATACCGTGTCCCGTTTACTTTGAAAATATTGAATTTTATATGAAGTTAAAGCAAAGTTACATACTAGTTCTGTACCTTCATCTAAGAAATTGGTTTTCATTCGGGTGCTAGCTACTAACTTAATCTAATCTAATCTAATCTTTAATCTAATCTTTATCTAATGTAGCATTCTATTATATTTTTATGTAAATATCAACTTTTACATAAACTATAAAAACAGTTCACTGCCCTGATTATTAACGATATAACCTTTCCGTATAATGAAAGAAATATATCTGACAAAAAACAATATAGTACACAATTACACATGGTAAAAACAAAAACAGCACATTTGCATCACAAAAGCTGCGCTCAGAGCGCATCCTAATGAACGGTAATTGCTTAAACCCACAAGAAAGGGGGGAACTGTGAATACGAAACAACTTACAAACAGTTAATTACATTAAACACACGCCATCTTTTTTATATATGTGAACCATTCTTAACTTAATTACAGTATTTTGTATTATTCAACCACAGAGCAATCAAAAGAAGACGTGGAACATTGATTTTTCATGTAACAAATCAGTGGAATCGCACTAATTAACATCACTTCAGCACCTGTTCGTTGGTTTATAGGTAATCAGCTTTTACCGTACATATTGTACCATTCGTAAGAATGTGACATGACTTACAATATTCAAGAAAATGTCGTAACTTATACCTACATACAATAATTTATAAATCCTAGCCGCAACTGGTGTTCATCAAATGTTTGCATGCTAGTATCATAGCGAGTTTATTTCATCCTATCCTTTACGCGTGATTTCACTCTCGTGGAATTCCCTTTTGGTATCAGAACAGGATATAGCTTATGGCTAACCTGAAGGTTCATTCTAGTTTTCTATTATTACGGCAGAAGTAGGTACGGCTAATATTTTAAAACGCATAGATTATCTAGAGGTGCTCTTTCGAATGACCTAACTATCAAACAATTCCCCGACGATGAATTAACATCAAAGATGCCACATGTCCTACATCATTCCTTCCGAGAAACGAGGCGTACATGATTCGAATATTAATTAGACAGCTGTTTATCTGTGAAATATCGGGCCGCGAAAGATCGATAAGAGATTTTAGAACATCCCGGCAAATACATAAGGTGCATAGATTTCTTTAGATCTTTCTCGAAAATGCCGGTAGCCTGCCGTACCGATATAAATACAGGCGAAGCTAAATAGCATGACATTTCTACTCCGACGTAGACTTGAGTTTCTTTCGGCGTTTCTTCTCAAGATAATCGCTTCCGAATATATCACGGTAAGGTCTTTCCCTGGCTGGCCTCCCAGTTTGTGGTCCGTACCCACAGGGCTGCCCTTGCGTTGCCACCCAACCCATAAATCGCTGGCTGAGCACCTTCTGTGCTCGCCCCCTTTAAGCCTGGTTGAGTTGTAAAGGCCTGTCCCGGCCAATCAAAAATGTCCGTCCAAAAAAAAGACCGCGGGACGGTTTTTACTTGGAAGCGATACAAACTATATATTCACATGATCTAATACGACTGTAATAACTGTATGAATACTGCAATAGGTCATTGTTTCTACGTACGGGTACTTCAACTGGCTTCTGCAACAGGATTACGAGAACTTCCTGCGATTGAACTTTTTACCAATTGAACTTCGAGAACTTTTATCAACTGGTTTCTGGAACTTTCGGCGATTGGACATCGGGATCATTTGATGACTGCCCTTCGAGACATTTCTGTGACTGTGTGCTATTGATTATATACTCTATGCGATTAATGTTATCTCACCTGTTAAAATATTTCACAGATTTTATTTTTACTTTGGAACTGGGATAGCTTTTACGTGTTTACTAGACTTAGAGGACAAGCGCTTAAGTTGCTGAGCCTGAGTATTTTGGTGTCAACGTAACCTAACCTAACCTAACCTTTTTTTTATTAACCCGGTGGAAATCCCTACGGACCGTCAGGGGAGCGGTGAGGGCCGCTCCCCTGGTGTGTCGGACCTGCCCCGACTAAAACCACCAAGGTGTTCCTTCTCCCATCTGCTAAGGGCAAAGCCGAGCCATCTTCCTCGGCATCCGGCGACGCACGACCTTGTTCGGGCCTCACCTAATAGGCGGGGGACGGTTAAATAGTCGCCGCCCACCGCGTACACCTAACTCATTTCGGCGAGAGTGGTGTAGAGTGCCAACCCCCTCGTCTCCTTAAAATTTTCATCAGGATCTGGGCGACGCACTCCCTCAAAGCGCGCCGCCCGGAACCTAACCTTTTTTTTTTTATTTTTGGTTTCTATGGGGAAAATCCTGCATAGGACCATCAGGGCCGCTGTGAGGGCAGCAACCCCGGTGTGTCAGACTCCTACTGACTAAAAACCCCCGGGGTGTCCCTCTAATCGCTCCACCCGAGCCTGGGAAACCAAATTCATCCAGACGCCCGGAGAGCGAAATGCCTTGTCGAGGCTGCCTCTCTGGGAGGGGTAGGGGTAAAGAGCCCACCCTTCCAATACCTATCTCACAGGCGGCGCGCCGGACACTGCACACCGCCACCCTCTCATCCGGACAGCAGACTCCCTCAAGTCTACTGCCCGGCTATTGTCACCGGGGGATGTCGCGCTCGCTCTGAGCGAACGCATCCCTCCGGCGACGGTGCCTTGGCCGCCGAATAGCCAGAGAAGATGTTCGCTCTCTGACCCTTTTGGCGACCTCCTTCTGCTTCATCACAACCTCGCAGAAGGCTGTGACTCCTCGCCATGCCTCTTCGCTGCCGACCATGGCTTTTACCACCGCTGGCAGCGAGAGGTCGTCCCCAATGCGGTCCTGAAGGACCTTCCTATCTTCAGTCCAGGCTGAGCACACCTCAAGCGTGTGCTGCGCCGTGTCCTCGGGGCTCCCACACTCGTGACATTCCGCCGTAAGCTCTCCTCCGGACACCCGCCACCGGTGACGGCCAAAACTACCGTGACCTGTGAGGATCTGGGTGAGCCGAAAGGAGAGCGCGCCGTGTTGTCTGTCCAGCCACGAGTGCAAGACAGGGCGCACCGCCTCAATTGTCCGAAGACCGGCGCTAGGTTGCTCCAGCCTGGACTGCCAATCCCTCACGGCCTGGTCCTGGAGAAGGACCCTCTGCCCCCGAATCTCCGTGGGGGCCGGCCGCAGTCCCCTGGCTCGCTTCTCCTCGCACCATCTGTAGAGGGTTGCGAGGGTTCGTGCGTCGAGATCCCACGGCACGGACCTCGCTAGTGCATACGCCGCCTCGTGCGATACGGAGCTGTATCCCCGGATGGCTCTTATCGCCAACACCCTTTGGGGACGGCGTAGAAGGGCGGTATTATGGCCGGAACCTAACCTAACCTACCCTTACCTAACCTAACCTAGGGCGCCTTTAGGAATGAACTTCAACATAGCCGGTCATCGGGAAAAAAAAAACTGAGAGTGATCTAGTAGCCTGAAACTTTAGACCGTTCCCAGTTTCAAGTTGTTGTGGTGAGGTAAGTTACTTAAAAAAACGTGAATCGATTCGACGGACTCATAATTAGACATGATTACACAACTTGAACAGTCTATTACATATGTCTATGTAAGCAACTGACGACGAAATAAGAAAAGTTTGCGCTCGAGTAAAATTGTTTTCAGCGAATTTCCAACAAATGTGTACTGATTGAAATTGATATAGACTTAATCTAATAAAAGTTCAACGTAACAACTTCACCATCAACGCCGACTCTGTCAGAATAATTTAGAATTGTTGACGATGTTTTTTATTTATGTACGTGCATTATACAGGAAGTAATTAAGGAGAGTGAAAAATAATAACAATGGCTTCTTATATACAGTACTTTTGGTAAAAGTTAGCAATACTTACCTAGAATATTTATTAAAGACTATTTACATAGACTTTATAATCCTTTCATGAAAATACTATACAAAATGTAGGTATAATAATGAAATAAACCCAGGGGCTAAAAACGTTGTTGTTATATAAATCCTAAGCATTTTGTTTAATACAATTTTAATAACTTCTTATTAAAAATTAACAATTAACCTAACTTCAATAAATTAATAGGCAATGAGATCGTTATGATGTCTACCATTACGTAAAATATGAGAAAATATTCTGCTTGCATAATATCTCTTTTTTTTATCTCGAGGGAAAATGAAACCTCGTTCCACCCTCTCCCTTCCTGAATAAACACACGCGCGCGGGTTTGCGGTGTCACAGCTATACGGTATCTCACATCCCGGCTAGGACTAAGAAGTTCTCTAACTCCTTCTTTTGCCGTGTCGTTGGGCTGTGGAATGGTCTTCCGGCGAGCGTGTTCCCACCATCCTATGATATGGAATCTTTTAAACGTAGCGTGAAGAGATATTTGTGTAGGCCGGCATGATCGCCGTGACTACCGATGGGTTTTTCTTGCCTATCGATATTTGTTGGCGTTTTTTGGACTGCACCATGCTTACCATCAGGTATGATGCAGTCACTGTGTCGAGTCGGTATAAAAAAAATCTGGATAGGGGACCATCCAGGCCACTGTGATGACAGCGACTCCGGTGTGTCAGACTCTTACTGAATAAAAACCCCCGGGGTGTCCCTCTAATCGCTCCATCAGGGCCAGAGAAACTAAATTCATCCAGACGCCCGGGGAGCGAAAACCTTGTTTAGGCTACCTCTCTGGGAAGGATGATAGTAAAGAGCCCACTTCTCCAATACCTATCTCTCAGTCGTCGCGCCGGACACTGCGCACCTCCCTCCCATCGTCATATGTTACAATTAGTAGTTAACATCATAGGGTTTATTTATTGCTAACCAGAAATAATTGATCCTAGCAATTCAAACCCATATTATTTATAATAAATATTATCCCTTGTCTTATTACTTATCAATCGTCAAGGTTAAAAACAGTCTTGTTTCCTTATTTTGGTTCTTCTTCTTAAGGTGCCTCTCCACTACCGGAGATTGGCCGTCAGCTCAGCGAACACCTCTCTGTCTTGAGTCAAGCGAAACAGTTGTTCGACGCTGGCAATATTTTCCGCTCCCTGATGTTGCGCGGCCACGATTTCTTTCTTCTTCCAGCGCGTAACTTTCCTTCTACTTTGCCCATCATTATTAACTGGAGGAGTTGATTTTTTTCACGTCGTAAGACGTGACCAAGATACGCAATCTTCCTCCTTCCTATTTCTTCCTTATTTTGGATATACGCGTTTTTTTATAATTCAATAAATACAGTCCTTTATATCGTGTCAACTATATGGTCCCTGTACTTTCTAAGAACTTAAGAAATTTCTCACTTCTATATCATTATTTATATTTGATTTTATCAAGTAATTGAGAAACATAAAAGAATGTCTGGAATACCCATTATTCACTGTAACTGCTGCTTTTGTCATCATACAATTCAATTTGAATATATCCAAATAAATCATAAAGGTAATGCGGGCTTAATGTAAAACTCACTAAAATAAATAATTGTATCATTACTACTTACTAATAAATAGTGTTTTCCAAATGCAATGTTCATTTTCAAACTTCTATTTTTAGGAATTGTTACGTTGCTATGTTTACGAATTGTCTTATGTAACATAAAAACACATGAAGTTAAAAATATTTTAAATTGATATGCACAATATCAATTGTATCAATAGATATGAACTCCAGTACATCTAAAGTATAACTAATTTTCTAGCTTAATTAGTAACAATTGTATGATTTTCTCTCTATGATAAGTTTATTTTTTGGTTGTAGGACGATTGCTCAAACTGCATCATGACCACAGTACACAAGTGTAAAGACCGCCGTAGTGACTCACTTTACCTATCGCGTTTCGGGATCAGACTGTGTATATCCAGTGACTCATATACCTAGAGACATATAGTCGTGGTACATATGAGCCGACATGACGACAGAGACTATCCATGGAGTTTCGTGCTATGATAATTGCTTTCTTTTTTGGACTGCACTGTACTAGAATATTTGCGATTATTAGTCGTTACATCATAATATTATTATTCCCATTTGTTTTAAATATATCGATTTCAGCATCCGTAATGCTATCAATATCATTTTATTTTATCAGTATTCGACTGCCAATTTAAGGCTTGCCAAATTTTTTGGCTTGGTAACAAAATATTAATAAAAATTTAGCAAAATTATTAAAAAAAAAACAATTTTCATAGGATATATTTTATGTAAGTAATAAATCATCTTCTGTTTATATTATAATGATCTGGATTAGCAACTATTTTCTGTGCTCATCATGTAGTCTGGCATTATAGCCCATTTACTCTGCCAATAGATAACTATTGAAAATATTCGTTCTTTTATCTCAATAATTAATAGAAAATAGACTGAATTTTGGCTGAATTATGCAGATATTTAATAATGCATTCACAAACGGTGTGTTGTACACGAGGCTGTTGGACAAAGTGACACAGGTCACTGCGGAATTAGTGTAGTCATCATGCTGAATTTAATATCACAGAGATGTGCTCGACGCGTTAATAAAGCTACGTTCGGATAATACCAGATGGTTATTCTTGTGATCTATTTTGCAAAGAGCACGTGGGTTGGGTGGTAACCTGAAGGAAACAACTTGTCTAGAGGCCGATAATGAACTTCACCTTGATAGCTGATGCGGGTTATTCCTCGGCTATAATATGCGCCGGTAGAGTGTATGTACTCCCTACGTAGTTCCACGCGCGGAGTGTACATGCGAAAATGGAGCTCGCCAAGGCGCTGAACTATTCAGGATTCTGAGGTCTTAACCGTCAAACAAATCTGTGAAAAGAAAGTCACGAGGAAGAAGATCCCCAAGAAGAAAAAATCCACAAGAAAAACATGAAACGCACGAAGAAGAACCCGGGACTTAACGAAAACTTGCTTTGTAGAGTAATCTGCCCTCACTGAGCGTGGATACAAAGGAAGACTGGTTCTAACGAAATGACACACTCTGTGTGCACACGGGGATTCAGTAGGAAAACAATTGCATCGTATTACAAATCACGTGTAGTAAACAATGCAGGTGATAGGACAAAACGCTGTTAAATATAAATAGGCTTACAATACAATTAGGTCAATTAAGATACTCTAGAAATAACCACAACCCATTTATCTGTTTACCCGATTTTCTTCAGTGTTAACGGCCTACGTGACTAACTGGAGTAACACAGCTCGCTGGCAGCTAAGAGAGCGTGTGTGTACTTCTTCCACGCTAATGAAATCGCAGGTACAGGTAGTTTACCTATAAAATATACAGAGACTTAATAATCTTTACAATGTTCTCTATAATAGTTTTGTATTATTGACAATAAGCCGTTAAGTTTAAAGTATTAACATAAAATACATTATAATAGAATTTTATTTGTGTGTTTATTTACCAAACAATTTGTAATTTCATATAGTAAATACGAACAAAGAAACTCAATTACAAATTCTAACCGCTCCGGTTCTTGAATTAAAACTTGTTAACAGGAGTCGCGATGAGTTAGCAATGGAATCCTGCAGCGGTAGTGTTTGTACTACATAGTTTAATGTAGGATAGTGTTACAAAACCATCCTAGAAAGGAAATTGTTTTGTGTTCATATATTATAAACTTTAGAACTATATGGTAATAGACAGTTACTTTTTATATTTCAAATATTTAATGACGTTTTTACGAGGATTGGCCATCATGTTTTAAATATAACCTCATTTGTAATGTATCTTATTCATTTGTTATATAATGTTATATGTGTTAATATAGACTGTGTAAGTGTTCTTATCTATACTAATATTATAAAGCTGAAGAGTTTGTTTGTTTGTTGGTTTGAACGCGCTAATCTCATGAACTACGGGTTCAAATTGAAAAATTATTTTTGTGGTGAATAGACCATTTATCGAGGAAGGTTTTAAGCTATATAACATCACAATGCAACGATTAGGAGCGAAGAAATAATGGAAAATGTGAAGAAAACGGGGAAAATTATTCATCCTTGAGGGCTTCCATTGCGTGCGCTACGAAAACGGTTCAAGATACCAAAAATATATGTATGAAAGAATTATTCCTCTTGAAATGATCTAAAAAAAATGTCTGCAACAGTATATGTCTGTCTTTTAAGATTAACTCACTAGAACCGTTTTTATGGTAATCAAATTGTTCGAAATGAATGCATCATTTGTTAAGAGTTGTATCAACGTAATAATATGGGGCTGGCATGTGCCGAGGCACAAAAGTCCCTTAAATAAATAGAAAAAAAAAAACGTAATAATATTAATCTTTATCCAAATAAATGTGTTGTTGATTAAGAGTATTTAATTGTGAACAAAATTGTCTTGGACATCACTTAATTTCAATGAACATCTTAGAAGATATTACAATAACTTATATAGCAAAACAACGTTTGCCGGATCAGCTAGTAAGTAAATAAAATAAATACACTGTAGGATGCCATCTTCATAATGAAGTTTAGAGGTCAATGGGCAAAACTTCATGCGATCTCATGTTGTACTCGTTGATGAAGGACCACTCGATTGGGTCTACTAGTTCATATCGTCCAGCAAAATCCGTCTCTGGCTGCATAAGCTTCTGTTTCTAGCAATCTTGGCTTCGAGGATTAAAATAGGACATTCATATTGGTTTGATGGTTGACAAATGACACTAGAAAAGTTACTGTACTGATTTATAGTGAACTGTGTGACAGACCACAATAGTAGAAACATGTATCCTGACGACCTGCTGCAACTCGTTCCTACGTCGCATTCGGGATAAAATTAAACACTCTGTATCCGCCACATACACACCGTACACCGGAAATTTAAGTCCAGACGCGCTAAATTTCACCATCGTGAATTTCACTACACCGAAAATTATGGATTCTAAAATAAACACCTTAGAATAAACAGAACACAAAACATTGTTGTAAATTCCACATACCTGAGGTTTGAGGTGATAGTGTGATTGCCCGAACCTGGTTGTAATCATAGTAGGAACACAAGTGTAAAGAGCGTCATAGCGACATGCTGTGGTCTGTCGCGTTTCGGGATGTTTGTGTTTGTGTATAGTTAGAGACCTTCTATCGTAGTATATAAGGGCCCACATAGCAATCGTAGTTGCCGTTTTTGGACTACACTGTGCTTTTCATCAGGTACAATGTACTCACTTCGTTGAGCTAACCAAAAAACCTAGTCAGCGTAATTACATATCAAGGGGTGAAAGGCTATTTGGTTTAAGCGACATTTTTTGGTGATATAGCAAACATACATACATATTCATATATATTTTTGGAATGGATAAAAAACGCTGATTCCGCAAATATACATATATATCACCAACAAACACACCACCACCACCACCACCACCACCACCACCACCACCACCACCATATACATCACCATATACATCACCAAAAAATGTCGCATAAACCAAATAGCCTTTCACCCCTCGATATGTTAGTCGATAATTTTCTGGTACTTTCGATCATAGACTTGATAACAGTAATTAACTATCCAACTTTGAAAAAGATGTTTCTTTTGATATTTTTTGTTTTGACCTCGTTTTTAAGATTTAACATTAAATATATACATTGATCTCTTTACACACTTTATTATAGTGAACCAGTATATAATTTTAAATAATATTCCATATTTATTAACTGAAACATCTCGCTGATTGTTTCAGGTGATTTTAAATAAATGGAAAATTAAGACGTAATTTTAGTTTTTTTTTTACTTTAATAATAAAGTCTAGGCTCGTGTGTCGTTTATACAGTAACGTATACTACAGGCTCTTCAGTACTGACGACGACAGTACACACACACACACAACAACTCACAATCATTTATTATTGTTAATTAGTAATCCACGGATGAGTAATAGTCCAAACGTGCCATTTGTAATTGCAAAATTATTCTAATGATTTATGAAACGCTGAATCCTGCTGTTCGAGTTTATCTAAATATATAATTATTATCGCACAAATGCCTGCATGAAGTACGACCTTGAATATGCAAATTTTGTGGTAAAATTCTTCTATTTTTCAGTTAAGTTTCAATGATATTTCCAAAATATCTCATGTTATATTAACAAAAGTTATGTCATCCTTGATACAGTGGACCCCCGGTTACCCGAAAAACGTTTAGCAGGGCGATGTCTATCGAATTTAACCTGATACCTGAAGACCTTCTATACTTCAGAATTTTTTAATAAGATTAATTTGTAATCCTATAAATTACACAAACAATTTATATGAAATACGAAAAATAGTACATAATATACGTCTATAATATGTATGTAAAATTTTTCGTAACATATGGTGCTAAGATATTTTTGGATCTTATAATGTTTAGCTATTCTTGCCATATTAGTGTTTAGACAATTTTAATGTTTTACCATATCCAGTTTTTTTTTTGGGTGCCAATCTTGCTTAGCGACTTATGCACGCTTATTTAGGAGTTTCCAAGGTCTGTATTTGTTCAGTTACTTTTGATGCCGACTGTACAATCAATATGACTATATATGCGCACAACGCACAATGAACATGCAAAATACAATGCACTATATATGCGAGTCTGAGAAATCACTTCTCATTAGATGTACAGTACTATCAGCTTGTGTGCCACCTTTTCATATTAACAATGTAGATATAACTCAGCTGGCCCAATGCATGTAGCAAGCATGTTTCCTTTATGAAATCGTTAACAAGAAGGTATATTTTTCGCATGCAAAGCGTGTTGTTTATAAAATCACGGAGCACGCCACCTTTACACTACATAAAAATGTTAATAAAACCGCGTTTATGAGGTATTCCGAAATGGTAATGCCGCGCTAATCTCGCTCAGTGATTGAGGGTTGTTTGAGTGTATTTTTATACTAGTCATAAAAATGAAAATTTTATTGATAACATTGCACAAAAAACGTTAAACAGATAATTTTTAAGATTTTGTATAACACTAATGATAGTGACTCAGCGTTACCCGGGTAGAAATAATTTGCTCTCCTGGGAATTGATTACCAAAAGAGTCAAAACTCTATTTTTTGTTTCCGTACAAAATCTAAATACCGGTTTTCATAGTGCTTACTTTGAAATTGACAGATTTTCAATCAAACTTTCTATCCCTACTTCACCTCCTTAGGGTTGGAATGTCGAAAAATCCCATAGTGTATGCCTACATCATACAATGTACAAATTTCATTTTTCTGACTTGATGTGTCAGTTAGGTCAAATGATTTTATATGTTGTGTTTCGGGATCAATTTTTATCAGCCTATGTATTGTTGCTCACATACCTAGAGACCTTTTGACGTGGTATTTGAAGGCTGACATGACTATACGAAACTTATTTTTATTATGAATAAGTTTCATTTTGCTGGCCCGTATATATTGTTGTTTATTCTATGTCATTATAAACAATACAAAATTTAAAACATTGATTATCAATAGCTATAATTATTGTGCGCTTGATTGCCACGACGCAAAGTGATTTGCACGGGCTAAATGTAATTATTCTAGGGACGATTAATTATAATTATATGTGTGATTCGTGTGGGTACGTAAAGGCGCTAATAACATGATAAATTATGCTATAGACAAAAAAAACGTTACAAAAATTTGTGGTATTATTATTTAAAGTTTTGATCGCTTAATCTATTATTTGAACTTGTGAAATCTTCACTTCATATTGCACTCCGTGAAATTTTAAAGACTTCTTAATGTTATTTCTTGTTCTGTTATAATGCTCCAAGGTAGCACACGATATTCTAAAACGTTTTCAAATAAAAGGTGACTTAGTAGATGAGCTCTCGTCTGGGTAAATTCGACAAACTTCAAGTTAGATTCGATTTTCAAAGTTTAGCTTTTAGGAATATTGGAGAACTTTTTACACATTCTATTTTGTGAGTACACATAAGTATACACAAATACATAGCATTTTATAAAACTTCTACATATGGCATAATATAAATTTATCCGAAATTTAAAACCGTATGATAGAGAGTTGTTAATGAATGTTTCAATTATCTCGCTGTGTTCACCTTTGCCTTTGTGTATACCTTTTTACATACAGAAAAATTTAATTGAAATACTACTCAGAAGTCTTTCGTTTTCTACAGTTATTATGGGAATTATTACAGTATCTATGTGTTTATAGTTTTGCATATCATTATAAATTACTTTCCGTAAATACATGTATGGACTTATTCTGCATTTTTTAAAACTAAACTGCAGAAATTTAACAAAAAAAACGGTATGCTGTCTATGCCAGACTGAACGTGATCGCAGGAAACATATGTATCTTGGCGGTAAATTTGTCATAATGACCCTTGTTGTCTTGAATCTATCGCATTTCCAGATCAGAACGTATAAACTAATTAAAATTCGATTTTGCTGGTAGACATTGTAATTTGTATGGATTTGATAATAAGCTTTCGAAATGTAACATCATCACGTTACCCGACCCGGTGTAGTAGTGGAGACCTTTCCTGGTAAAACAAAGCGCGTCATTTCGAAAAAAAAAGTCATCACGTTACGTCAATTCAATACGTTTTGCACTTTCCCAATATCGCTATCGTTTATAGAAAGTTATTTTTTCTAAGCATTTTTTTATTATTATTTTCATGTACGACATTATACTCAGAGATCTTCGGTCGTAATACATGGTGACTGGAACTGTTATTGGACCTTTAGTAATTGCGTGCTTGGACTGCTTTACAGTTACTGGTCAGTGTAGGGGTTGCTCGAAGTCAAGGAAACCACTTTTATCAGCCACAAATTATATTTTCTGAGCACGGAACTATTTACAAACCATTTAGTAAGCAAGGTGAAATTACAATGTTGCCAGCACTAAAATATCACCTTACTATCACCTCTGTTAGCAGAATCGCTAACATTTACCATCAGATGCAGTGTGATCACTTTGCCGTACAACTATGAAAAATAAATTATAGTTACAAGTATTTTTTTGTCTATATTTTAAAGTGGCATAAAATTTGCAGAGTTTAGAACTAACTTGTTAAAAACAGATGTATTCATGCGATCAAAAATATAGAACAATAGGATGTTCTCCTTTAAAACACTTTGGGATTCAATCTTCACGCGTTGCAACATCTATTTTGAGGAGACTGAGCTGGGACCGTTGGGAAATTCATGTTTGATATTGTTTAGTCATGGCTCATTTTAAATTTTGCATTATTCGTGGAGCTTTATCAAACATCACGAAACTAAAATAGAGAATTTCTCGCTATTCCTCTAACTTAACCTCATTTATAATAATCACGTTTCAATTTCATCATAAATATCTGTAACATAAAAATAATATATCGTCACGCTAGATCCCTTACGGGTGGAGCAGGGATATATTAGCGGCTGTATCCTCGACCTCTCGCTGCCAGTGGTGGTAAAAGCAATGGTCGGCAGCGAACTGTCATGTCGAGGAGTCAAAGCCTTCCGCGAGGTTGTGATGAAGCAGAAGGAGGCCGCCGAAAGGGTCAGAGACCGAACATTTTCTCTGGCTATTCAGCGGCCAAAGCACCGTCGCCGAAGGGATGCGTTCGCTCAGAGCGAGTGCGATATCCCCCGATGACAATAGCCGGATAGTAGCCGTGAGGGAGTCTGCTGTTTGATAATAGGGAGGCGGTGCGCAGTGTCCGGCGCGCCGCCTGAGAGTTAGGTGTTGGAAGGGTGGGCTCTTTACTCCTACCCTTCCCAGAGAGACAGCCTCGATAAGGCATTTCGCTCTCCGGGCGTCTGGATGAATTTGGTTTCCCAGGCTCGGGTGGAGCGATTAGAGGGACACCCCGGGGGTTTTTAGTCTGTAAGACTCTGACACACCGGAGTCACTGCCCTCACAGCCCTGATGATCCTATGTAGTATTTTCCCCCAGGACACCAAAAAAAAAAAAAGTGGCTGTATCCTCTTTGTCTGTATGTCTTGCCCACGTGATCAGTTCAACTGAACTCATTTCTCAGGGCACTTATACATAACATTTTTATTAGATTACATGCGGGTTACCTAACGATATTTTTCCTTCACCGATGAGCATGTGGCACTAATCCGTACG
This sequence comes from Automeris io, assembly GCA_036320925.1. Classification (NCBI taxonomy): domain Eukaryota; kingdom Metazoa; phylum Arthropoda; class Insecta; order Lepidoptera; family Saturniidae; genus Automeris; species Automeris io. The sequence goes on along the minus strand of JAUDJH010000030.1, from coordinate 364,126 downwards.
TACTCTAGAAAAATGCAGAAGTACGTGCTGCGATTCAAACCTACTACCATTCACATTGCCACACATGGAAACCGGTCCATTATCTAATAGGGAACCACAGCAACACAGCCAATTAATATTTTGATAGATTTATTCCATATTCTATTATTTGATTAGACGTCATGCCTTTCATTTGACGTAATTTATATCATTAAAATGCAAAAAGGTGAAATAATTAAGATTGATTTCATAAGTCATATTTAAAAAGCGGTCATATTTCCTTGAGAAATAGTGAATTGTAAGCTGTTGGGTAAACGCAATTCAACATTGGCTTAAATTTCGTTCTCCCAAAAGCATAATTGAGGTCAATTGTAAACCAACTTTCACAAGTTAAAGTTAAGTTTAAGTTAATAAATTGGCTACAAATAAATGACATGAGATCACCTAATGATATTTATAATTTTATATCTAAAGCGTTTCAAAATGCAAAAATAACAGCATCAACTATTAAAACCTATAAGCGTTCTTTAAAAAATGGCCAAGTAAGAGTGCCCTGGATCGATGAAGATGTTACTTGTCTATGCAAAAAACGTGATAACTTATTCAATAAATGGAAAAGAGATGTACATGATTATATATATATGTGTATACAGCGAAACACGAAATGCTACGGTTGGCACTGCGCAAGGGTCAGTGCTGGGACCGTTGCATTTATTATCCTATGTTAATGACATGAGCAATTGCTTAAAACATAGCACATGCTATCAGTTTGCAGATGACACATGCATGATTCTAGCTGATAAAGATCCACAAAAAGCATGTGATCTCTTGCAATATGATTTGCACCGGCTGGTTAGATGGTGCCATGATGCTGGGCTAGTACTAAACTCTGAAAAAACTAAGTTAGTAATTATTAAGTCACCACACCTTACACGAACTCATGCATCTACAATCAAGATCGTTGCACATTGCCACTCTTGTCTACATACTGCTAAAAATAATACATGTTTCTGTCCACCTGTTGAAGTAGTAAGTACACAAAGGTACTTAGGATTATATATAGATAGCAAGTTTAATTGGAGCAGGCACATCGACTATGTCTGTAATAAGTTAAGACATTTTCTTGCCAATATAATAATACTAAAGAAGAGAATCCCCTTTAAAGTGAGACTAATGCTATATCACTCGCTGGCTGAATCCTACGTGCAATATGGTCTTACCAGTTATGGTCGAACATACAAAACGTATCTCAATTTAATATACAAATTACAGTTAAAAATTCTAAAAAGCATAGTACCACACAATATTAACCTTCAATTTACAGCCGACGATAATGGGCTCTTTAATTATTGTAAACTTCTACCTGTACACGCCAAAGTAAGGTATATGTTGTTAAAAGAAAAATTTTTCGATTTGGAGTTTAATAAAATAAATCATCCGATATATACCCGCGCCGTTTCACGTGAGCAGTTGTGCACGACTCGTGCAACAAACGTGTATGGGGAAAGAACTACCTCCTTTTTGATCCCGCGACTAATCAATGAATTACCCTCAAATTTGCGAGAAAATATCTCAGTTAAAAATGTGAAACAAAGATTAAAAAAACATTTTTTGGACCTCATTAATAGTGACCACCTTAATCGAAATGTGTTTTCGTAGTTCCATACATTAATTGCGACTCTAAATGTGGACTGTTTTTAAATAGCATGCGTTCAAACCTTAGTGGTTTCCTTATGCTAATAAAAAAAAATGTAACAATGATTTTTGTAAATGATAATAAATGAAAAAAAAAAGTCAACACAATTTTTAACTGTATGTGAACAGCTTAACTGTAGTGTGTAGGTTTTCGAGGTGCTAAGGCTTCTTCGAACTGGATCGTGTCCACAGTGCACAAGTTTAAGACCGTCATATATAGTGACTCGCTTCGGCCTGTCGGCTTTCGCAATCAGTTTGTGTATATCTCCAGTTGTTCATACACCCAGAGATCTTCAGTCATGAACGTCGCGGTGTATGAGTACCGGCATGACGACGACGACAGTCAATAAGTTCTTGTCCCTTAATAGTCGATGCCGTACCGCACATTGACCAAATTCTGATAGTTGCGCTGTAGTCACTTTCCGGAACTATATATTAAATAGGTAGGTACAGTTAAAACTATATGTGATATGTAAACTGGCTTAGAAAGTTTATTAAACGCATAGAATGTAAATATCTAACTACATACATAAAGATACGGGAGCTTGTGTGATGGCTGTAGTGGATTTCTTCCTTCTTTAATTAAGCTCTTGTTATCACTTTAAATTATATATTTTGTAAACTATTAATACATTTAATATTACTCGTTATTTCTATATTCAAATTTTTCAACCTTTCTTTTTCAAAGCTGAAGACGTAAATCCTCAGAATAATCAAATCCTTATTCAATTTCGAATTCAAACGATCTTCCTTTTTTCCAATTCTTTCTTACAAAATAATATTTTTTTATCAAACGGCTAACATGATATTTATGACATAGATATATAACCTAATTTTATGCACTCCTTACATACAATAAAATGCAAAAGAAATAAATTCGTAACAACGAACAAAAAAATCTTTACAAAGTCTATATAAAAAGCCAGTCGTTTGTGAAACACAATACTCTGCTGTATCTAGCAATTTGACTAACCACCGAACGTTACATTTGACGAAACGTGACATGACTACTCACTATCGTCTTTCGGATTCCACGTTTTTACCAACCAAATTAAAATTGATTAATAGTTGTAACGATCGTATATCAAGCAAAATCAGAGTTGATATGGATTTAGGATTTTAGATTTAGAAACTAATGCGAATTTAAAAAATAGAGAGTTTTTTATCTTATCTTCTCTTATTTATGGAGAGTTCCTTATTCGGCTATAAATTTTGATAATATTAATTATTTGCAATATCCGATTCGTTTCCGCTACATATCGAGGGATGAAAGGCTATTTAGTTTAACCACCAAAAAATCAATTCAATCAATTTTACTATATCACCAAAAAATGTCGCTTAAACCAAATCTCATTTCACCCCTCGATATAGTTCATTAGGGAGTATTTTCAATTATTATAATCATTTATATGAAGAACTAAGTTCTTAGTAAAGTATATTTATTGAACTTAACAATAGTTATTATCAAATTTACAACTAATGGTTTTTTTTTTATATTTAACCCTCAAGGTGGTAAAATAAGGTATGAAAGCTTAATTCAAAATTCACTAGTTTTATGTGTAAAACGTGCTTTGGCCAAGAAAGCCGAATCCGCTAGTATCAGATATTATAACAGCTATGGATATTGAATTACTGCTACTGAAAAATATTTTATACAAGTAATTAAAAGGTTACAACATACCGTAGCTTTAGAGCTAAATTAGCTTTCCTGAATAATACAGATATTGAACTCATTCAGTTTTCTCAATCTTGCACATGCCTTCACAAATGGGATAGAGGAAACAAGAATTGGATTAAGTTAAAACTGATTACTTCTAGAGAAGTTCCGCGTCTAATTACCGGCTCGAAATCAAATTAACAACCCTATTAGAGCCACACATTCTCGACACAGCGCGTCTTAAAAGCAAGCTTGAGTGGTAACCACCACCCGACCCAGGAACACGTTAAGTATAGTATAAAATTTAGGTTTAATTAAGCATGAAGTTTTGGGTTTACACTCCATTTGATTAAAGAAACATAAAATAGTTTTATTTAAAAGCACCAACCTCTATAGCTGTTTTTTTGTTTAAAGGATATTGTCGAAAATTACCCCAAAATCCTTTAAACATGCGATTTTTATCATTTTTAATGAGTTAATTTGTATAAATGGACATTCCGTGCTTAGTTACGTACATACATATATTTGACCGGATCATATTATCCATCATGTATAATAAAAAATCGTAATATTTATATACAATTTTAACCTTAAATGTTTGTATATTTTTGTTTTAATTGAATCCTCTAGCTGGTCGTCAAGTTAAGACTGTTTTAAGCGAATTTAATAACGATTTGAAATATAGCAAGTCAAACTACAAATGTTTATCTTGTACAAGTTTGACTCCGTAACATCTCACTTTGAACTGTGTAATCTAATAAACTTGTTACAAGAAAAAAGAAAACAGTAATTAATGTTATTGAAAAAAAGAAGAAGAAAATAAATTTAGTGAAACAAAATCACAAAGCAGTTTTATTTCGTGTAGGTTGTGGAATGACAGCTGAACAGTTTAACTGTAGGTATGGAGCTAAAATCATATATATGTGCATACATAAGTATGTACGTCTGTAGCGTGCTTTAATATCATAAGTCTCACGATAAAGTGAGGTCATTTAAAGAAAACGACTAGCTTAATTCTCATCTACCATGTGACATACATGAATGTATAAGATAATAATGTTATAAGATTGTATTATTCTGATAGCTGATTGAGTAAGAGAAGATTAATCTTCAAATGGGGCAAAATTAACGGTGCGCTGTCCAGCCTCATCTGGGACAATGTCACTGTGAGTGTCACACTAACTTGCAAACTGCAAGCGACCAACTACTAGGCGGTATCGTTTCGATTTGATTAAAATCTCATCTGGCGGAGTGCTTTTCTAAGAGTATTTGCATATAATTTTTATTATAATTTATTTATGCTACTAATGTACTGAACAAACAAGTATAGTAAACGCTTTTATGATTTTCTACAACAGATTATCGTTTGAGACCCGGCGTCTACATTGTATATTCTTGATTCATTTTAAACGTCACACTGAGGATTAAAATGAATAAATTCAATATACTGGTTTCAAATACTTATTTTGTAGATTATAGGCTACATTTTAAATTACAAAGATTATGAATGTAGCTGTAAAACTGTAAAATGTATTTGTGTCAACTTTTGGAAGGAAGGATATCATAATATTAGTAGCCTAGGCCCGCAACTTCCACAAATTGACAATCAGTGTGATGGCAAATATTAGGTCCTTACATATGAAATTGGCGTTTTGTATGGGAGGAACAAAAAGTCGAATATTTTTTAATATAATATATTTAATTAATCAAAGTATGAACCATTATTTTCTATGCACTTTTGCCATCTCATAGGTAGTTCATTGATCCCTTTACTAAAAAAACCAGTCGGACGGGAATTAATAAAATCTTTGAAGGCGATTTGGACTGCCCCATCGGAGTTGAAATTTTTTCCCTTGCAAGAAGTTATCCAAATTTCGAAAAAAATGGTAATCTGTTGGAGCAAGGTCCGGGGAGTACGGAGGATGTCTTAGACTTTCCAATTGAAGCTCTTCTAATTTAGTAGCCGTCTGTTGCGCAGTGTGTGGTCTAGTGTTGTCGTGAAGCAGCAGTGGCGTGGAGCGATTGACCAGCCTAGGTTGTTTAGCCGCTAGCTTTTCCATCATGGTTTGCAATTGCTGACAATAGACATCAGCCGTAATAGTCTGGCCAGATTTGAGAAAACTGTAATGAACAATACCGGCACTAGTCCACCAAACGCTTACAAGTAACTTTTTTGGGGTTAATTTTCGCTTGGGGCAGGATTTGGCTGGCTGGCCAGGATCCAACCATTGCGCTGAGCGCTTCCGATTATCGTAAAGAACCCATTTTTCATCACAGGTAATGATTCGGTTTAAAATACCTTCATTATTGTGCCGGTTTAGTAATGTAACGCAGCAGTCGACGCGCGTTTGCCGGTTTGCTTCAGTCAATTCGTGAGGTACCCACCTTTCAAGCTTTTTAATCTTCCCAATTTGCTTCAAGTGAATTAAAACAGTTTTATCACTAACATCGCAGCCTGCAGCTAACTCGGACGTGGTTTGCGATGGATCCGCTTCCACAATAGCCTTCAACTCTTCATTATCAACTTGAGTCTCAGACCGTCAACGGGGCTTGTTCTGCAGGTCGAAATTTCCAGAACGAAAACGTTGGAACCAAAAACGAACTGTGTTTTCTTTTGCAACACGACCGCCATACACATCATTCACCCTTCGAGTTGTTTCCGCAGCACTAGTGCCACGGCGGAACTCGTACTCGTAAATAATGCGATATTTTAAGTTTTCCATTTTGTAAAATGAGTGACGCAAACAGAAAAAAAAAGAAAAAAAAAACAAATGAATGACGATCATCGAAGCACAAATACATGAGTCTATAGCTGTACAAATTTGAATTTGGAATTCCTTACCAAAGAGGAGAAATTTGTGATTAAAGTGGCCAGTACGAAAAATGCCAATTTCATATGTAAGGACCTAATATATGTAACAGAGAAATTACCAACAACTCAGTGAAATAAGTTCATTGTTTCATTAGGCAACTGCAAGAAATTTTCTAGTCACGCTGAGTTTCGACTCTTATGCCCAAAGCCGCCACTATCTTATTTAGTCAAGTTACTTTGATATACCATATCGAGGGGCGAAAGGCTATTTGGTTTAAGCTAATTTTTTTGGTGATATAGTGTTATATATATATATTTTTTTTTCGGAATTAGCGTTTTTTACTGATTACTATATCACCAAAAATTGTCGCTTAAACCAAATAGCCTTTCACCCCTCAATATTATATCAATCGTCATAGTTATTATTGCTCGTATAATTTAATTTACTTCTGCAAAAAGAAGACTTGTTATCCATAATCATAACTTTCTGAGCAGATTAAGCTAGTTCAAGGCTAATAATTAATTGCAAAAATTCATTGGTTCAAAGTCTAAATGTGGCTGTACAATATAGGAGTCATCGCAGAAGATTTTAAGCAAAATTAAAAAAAAAACGTATAACATAACCTAAAAGTATCAATTGCCTCAAAAATATGTCAATTATTTTTTTAAAGGCATAAATGTAATATATATCCCTATATTACACTTTCTATGATAATATTGGTTAGCCTATTTAGTCGTCCTATTTTTAAATTGCATTCGAAAGAAATAGACATGAAGTAATTTTCAATAATGTCATTAAATTTCAATACCAAAAAATTGTATCGTTCCGTTTATAATTTCTCAAGATTGTATTGTGAAGAAAAATCTATATATCAGCGCAATGAAGAAGGTCCAAAGCCTCGTGTAGTACATGGACAACCATACCCTGACTGGAGAAAACCCTGGATACAGCGAGAAGGAGAATGGAAAACAAAGCTTTCGGTATTTGTTGAGAAAAATCCCAATCCTGATATCATATACGCATTGTCAACTCTTCCCGACATAACTGTGGATAAAATGAAAGGATGGTGGGCGGATCTCAAAGATATACAGGAAATTGAGAACCAGAAATACTTACCAAAGAGAGTAGCTGCTCTGGGCTACAATTTAGCCGCGGTGCATTATTTTACTTACCGACATGCTAAAGTTAGGTAAGAGTATACTGAGTTTTTTTATTACTGTCAGGTATAAGCTTTCTTTCATGTTATTAAGAACATAATATGAAACATTATATAAAACACTTGTTCACAATTTATTCATATTAAATAGTTATGTAGCTATAGCCTATACTTGAGCTGGTGGTGAAACTATTAAATAACTATATATAACCATGTTTATCATTGTTACTCATAATTTCAAACTGTCGGATTTATATTGATTAACTTTGGTGTTTTACATATAGCCTAAAATATGCTAATCCTTTGAATATTTACAGGTTGAAAGACTCCAAAGACTGGATTTCAGGTGATGCATCAACACTGAAGCTTCCAGACCAGTTTGTTGAAGGCTACTTTGTTGAGGCTGTGGACTGTACCAATTTCTTTTATAAAGGAATTCGTTATGAAGGTGTTCAGAACCTAATGGGACTAAATTTTCTCAAATGGCTATCATTAAGAAACAACAAATTGATAGATGTCTGGTGTTTGGACAGAATAGCAGGACAAAATGGTAAAAGTCTGGAGTATTTGGATATTAGAGGGTGTAAATTGTGTGTAGGGTGTATTTTTGCATTAGCACGAATGCAAGCTCTTCGGCAACTTTTGATCACAGATCCAGGTGACAATGTGCCCTTGCAGGTAGCACTGTCTATGTTGGAAGAACACAATCCTAAATTATTAATTAAAATAGATCAAACTACAGATGTTAATGATGATAGCAAATGAGTTTAATTGAAATTAGTTGTAGTCAATAAATTATTGCTGTAAAACAGTATTTTACTTATTTTGTTACATAAAAATGTCCCAGTTAGTACCGTAAGGGATATGGCGTAACGATATTATTAAAGATGTCTGACATTTTAATTTACATGAAGACTAGAGATGGAAAATATGGGATTTAACTGTGATAAAATATAACCAACCACATCGACCAAGACCGGAACAGCACTGTAACAAAACTGCATCCAAAAAGGCATAAAGCTAATAGCAGTTATGTCCCTGTTATAAATTGTCCCATGCCTGATCAAAATTATTTTCAACTTTTGTCGATTCAATAAATGCCAATTGATACCACTTATCACTTTTTTTAATCTTTGCAATTACAGTGACCGTAAGAAGAACCTAAGAATTTATTTAAACAACTAATAACTTATACCACACTGCCCTACAGATTGTTTTTAGAATATTTAAACATTTGGCAATATTTATTTATTCACAGGCAAGCAATTGAAACAACTGATAAGTGCCTGTATCGTGTTATTTCACTTTTTTTATTATCATTATCTGATATTGAAGCAGGATTGAGTAAAAAATAAAAGATTGAAATGTTTTCAAGGCTTTTATGTTCTCACGTAAAGGTCGCACAATGATCCAAAATGCTTGAACACACTGTCCACAATATTATGAGCTGATTGTCTAATTACCTGAATACAATGAAATGTTATCCGTGTCTTGTTAATTCCATACAATATAAAGGTGCCACTTATTGGTCCATTTTAACTGTCATACATTTTCCAGACATTTCTGTGCTAAGATAGTTTTATCTAATTTGATCTAATATACATTTAATTGAACACTTAAACCTAAATAAATCATCTAAACAAGATATTTACATGTACGTCATTTTGACTAAATGATTAGACTAATCTCCTTATTGTAGAAGAAATAAATAACGAATATGAAATACTTTATTTAAATTTTCCTTTCAAAATAATTGATTAATAACTCTTAAAATACAATATTTAACATGTTACATGCAACAAAGTTAATTCAGTCTAATACGAAATGAAACTTTCCATTGTCCTGTTGTTTATTGACTGACAAATATTAACAAAAAAGAATGAAAAAATTAAGCTTAGAGTAAGCTTAATAATTAAGCAACTTTGTAAGTCAATAAGGCACAGGTACCCAGATCACTCCATTGCGATTTGTTTTCATATTTGTTATTACACGAACGCATTTACACCACTCATATACATTTTAAAATAACCAGCTAGAAGCAAAACCAAATGGGACAGTATTAAAACATATTGAAACATTTTCTAATAACGATCACAATAATCAAACATGAGAAAAACACATTTTATTTATTACTATTGTTAAATTATTGAAATATTAAAAGTTAATAATAAGATTATAATGCCCCTTTAACAATTACGTTTTCCTTTAAGATCTCATCACTGAAAATATTGAATTAGTTAAAACATTACAAAAAAAAAATATAATATGAAATCGTATTTGTTATATGAGTGCAGATAAAAATAATGTCATAACGTAAGGAATCATACTGATAGTAAAACATAAAAATCATTATAATGTTAATAATAAATCGAATATTTAAAACTTAAAGAAGAGTGTTAATGCTTAAAGAGCTTTAAAAACAGTCACGATTTTATTTATTTTTCAATGAAATTAAACATACAATAGACAATTATTTAAACGCTATGGATAACTTATAACCAATCGATAATCATCAACAAACTTGCAAAATGATGCAAAACATTGGCTGTGGGTCAAAATTCATACAATATTAAATATGACCGCTTTTTGTGTGTTAAGTATCACTTTTATAAAACAATGGATAATAAGGGATTCTAGACAATTACGATTAATACATTTATGTAAATACTTAGCAAAAGTCTGTATTGCTAATGTAAAACCTTCCAAGTTTAGTAAAAATGTCCTTGTTAACCTATTTTAGCTACCGTTTGCTTTGTTTGACTTGAAAGTAAATATTAAAGATTTCTTTATTCATACTTCATAACAAAAAGGAGATATTCACGACGACGATTTACAATAGTGTAACTATATCATTTGTTTTTTAGTATGTGCTGACACAGCGCGATTCAAAAAAGATCTTAGAAAGGTCGTAGACTTCGTCATTAATTCGTTGTCGTTCGCAGTTCGTCGACAAATTTTAAAAATTCAAATAAAAGTACTTAACGATAAGTGTATTTCAATTAGGCAGAAGAAAAGCAGAAATACAATTTGTATTCAAAGTGTTTATATTAATTAATTGGTAACAATGATACTATTGTTTGAACGATTATAATATATGTTAACAATTATTTTATGACCAATTGACTATGCGGTGTCCATAACTAATTTGCATTTCAACTAAGAATAGGGCTGTCCTGGCGCCATTATATCCCACATTGAAAGTAAACAAAATTAATTATAATAAAAATTATTATTTATCCGCAAGTATAAAATAATAACCATAAAATATACAAAAACATATAAATTTGGTAATTTTACTCTTTTCTTAATGTATTACCAAAAATTACTGATAAAAGTATTTCATCGACATCTATTTTCAGGCATTATATCAGTACCCGTCGAAAAGTATGATCAATTATTAAACAATAACCTATACGTATTAAATATTCTGTGAAATGTTAACATTTTTTACGTAGGTTACGGAAATACATCCGCTTTATTTTTGTCTTTTACCAGGTGTGACTATAGACAGTTAAAAAAATAAATAAATAATAAAAAAAATATGCAATTTCAATTAACTGCAAAAAAAAAAGATTTCAATTAACTACAGCACAAGTCTATTCTTAATTGAATCACACCAATCTTTATAAACAGATACTAGATTTAAAATGGAAAAAAGAAGTACTATCTCTAATTGCGATAAAAACTTATTTCTTATTTTGGTACTGCAAGAGCACCGGGACACGATTATCATGATAACAGTGCGAAAGTACCCCTATAATTAACATTATTTAATAAATTCATTTCACGCCCGGACTCCTAAAGCAATTATCTAAATATTATCATTATAACGCCGAAGAGATCATTTAAAAAATACAATTTTGATATACATAACAATAATTTGTATTGGCCGAAATTTCACATGTATAAATAATATAAATTTTAATTTTATCTATAATAATTTGTATTATCTAAATAAAAACCTAATTACTTTGAGAGCCGGGAACACTTAATACTAATTTAGACTTATAATTACTAATATATACAGTGAGATTATAATTGTATTTTGATTTAACTAATTTTTATTTGAGCAGTCCTTCAAACTGTCGACATTATCCGTTAAGTTTTTTTAATGTTACTACAGAACTATAGAAAAGAGTTAAAATTCCTAAATGTTATAATATTAATTTAAACAGTATTCTTATCATTCCATAACGCAATCGACCATGGCATCCGAAAACCTTCAATTTTTTCTTTACAAATCTACACAATCGCGCATTCACGCAAAAAATAATAAGTAGCTATTCTTATAATAAGATGAATAAAACTTCAAAGATGGAAGACTAACATCACAACATAAATATAAACGACGCGAAACGATAAAAGAGATTTAACAAACATTCGTCATCATACATAATTAAAAAAACCAAGCTTGGTTTGATCGCTAGAGTGTAGACAACAAAAACACTTAAAAAATAAATCTAGAATAATGACAGCGGAAATTAAAGAGTAGGGAATCTAAATCTCAAAATTTTAAGAACACGTTTAATAAAATGCCATTTTTATTAAATCGATAATACAGATAAATAGACTTTCATGAATTCCTAAGAATTAACCTTTGAATGATTTTATACAAATATGCAAGTCTCGTGATATTAACTAAAGATGTAAGCTACTTTTAATAGTGTCAACTATAAATACTAATATCTACAAAATGATTACCTGCAGGGTCGTTATAGAAACATAAAGATAAAAAAAAAAAGTAAAACTAATTGTAAATATTAATTCATATTCAGTAACCAAATTTAATTTTTAGCCTGGAACCATTAAACCAGGTCTTAAAGTTTTGTAAATGCAATTAATAAAGGAAATTTACAAAAGGAAACTTGAAGCATATAAAGGCATGACCAGTTTTATCATAGAAACTTGAATGCTATGCTGGATGTTCAGTTGGTCGATGGAATGTTCCGATGAAGATTTTTCACATAACCAAATTACACATAGGCAAAAATAAGACATAATCTGACTTTGATAAGTTTCTATATATATATATACATTTCAAAGAAACTATATCGCAAGATGGAAGAATCAGCGGACAAGACTGATGATTATCTAATTAATGAATAAAACCTTATTTGGTTATGTTCAAGCTAAACAGTGGTCAATGTAATAAAACTTGTGAATAAGAAACGTCGTAATTATTATTAACAAATATTTTTGTTACCTATGTCATAACTGTCTACGATTAATAGAACTGAACAGATTATCTGCAATGAAGAATATCCACGCACTTGCATGGAAAGAAAAATGATAAAACATTAATTATCTATAAGATTCTATAATACAAACAGACATAAGATATACTGAGATCGTGCCCTTAATAATTTTACAGATTATAAAAGATGATCTTATATACCTAATTCGTTTTCCATAAAAACAAACGAACAATCGGGCGTAATTATTTCGAAACGTCTTAATAACGTTTTAGGTGATGTCTAAATTTTCATTTTAATAACCGACTTAAGAAAACAATTCATTTTCGAAAGAGGTTTCGTTAATACATACACATTTTTCACTGACATTCTTACAAGTTGAAGATTAAACAATATTTAATCAAATATTTTAAAGATCAAAGAGAAGCGCAGTCAATCAAATGTTTGACAAACGTGTGACGATGAAACTTGACAACAAATTGTCCCTACTATATTACAACGCATACAAGCTGTCAAACAATTTTTGTTCAAAATACGCACCAGCATATTTAAAAACAGTATACACGTGATATTTGTAATTTTGTCTACTCGATCCTTAACAACAATAAGTCAATATGCACTTTTAATTAAAATTTAAATCTAAAACTAGTTATTATTTCTAGTTTTCTCTTGTCATCGACTTTTACTTATTTTGAAAGTCACAAGCTATATTTTATTTTTAAATATTAGTACTGTTATAATAATAACCTAAACACAAAAGATGAACTCTCATCAATAAAAAAAAGTAACTGCGTTATTTTTTGTCATAATAAATCATTTTTACATATCGAAGGGCGAAGAAAGGCTATATATATTTATATATATTACCTATATCACCAAAAAATGTCGTTTAAACCAAATAGCCTTTTATCCCTCGATATCATAAACATGTAGTTAGTACTGTCATTTTGAATATATAAATAGGTAAAGATTAATTTCAGCAGAGTTTCTCACTTATTTCAACCTATTTCTTTTCTCTTGTGATGTTTCATATATCACGATATTTTGTATTGTTATTTAAATGGATTCATTGCTACCCTTAAACTCTTGTATTCATCATCAATAGTTTTCATAATTTTACTGCTTTAAAATAAAAAGGCATATGTAAGTACCCTGATACTTAGACAGAGATTTATAGACTCTTCTTTGACTTTGCATAGAATTCACTCAAGCATTATAATGTACATTATTCAATGGATATCGAAGGATATGACAAGCCAAAGACTTTGTAAAATCGTTGTTTGCTTTGCGAAAACTTACGCTATACTTAAGTTTTTATTATATATTCAGTTTTCTCTCAAAGATCAATTTATTTTCTGAGCACTTTGCTAAGCGATGTCAAAGACCCGTCTATAAATCTCGGCTTTGGATACGGTAACTAATTCAATTTCTGTTATACAGTAGATATTTGAAGAAAATATCTACTCTATAGAGGTATCCATGTAAGATATACAAAAGAAAAAAAAAATAAAGGTGCCACAATAAAATGCCTATGAATATAGAATTATTTCTATTACAATTATGTATTAGCTAAAATGTCATTTCGTATAAAATTCAACGATGTCACTATTACAATCGACTACAATTTCAACAATCAGTCAGTACTCCTGCAAATATTTAACTACAATGGACTATTACATTCGAAGGCATCGTAGAATAGTGTCGGACTTGCGAAATTTCAAATATAAGTTTCAATTATTACCGACAGGCTTGCGCTTGACCTCAATCTCACCTGCTGGAAAGTGATGATGAGGACGACGATGGAGCGCGCTCACCCAGCAAATACCGATTCACTCGATGTTTGAAGACTCTCCCAAGTCAAAAGATGTCAGATAACAGACGCAGGAAGCGAATTCCACTCCTTGGCGGTTCACAACAATAAAGACCCTTTTTAATACTTTCACTACTATCGGTGACTACACTCACCAGCTAAAAAACACTGCTTATACACGATGGGTTACAACTTACTTTTTCTAGTGAAAACTAATGAAAATCGTTTTGAGCCAAAACTTTGGCCCGTTCATGCTCAGTTTCCTACAAAACACTTTGCAGCGAGGCTTGCCCTTGGGAGAGGGTTAAACATCTTAAAACTTCTACTATTGTGGCTGTTGTGGCCTCATGGATAAGGGGCCGGTATGTACTCGTGGCAACACGTAGGTTCGTATCCCGGCACCTACCCCTGTGTTTTTGCGGATTAATATGTTCCCGTCGGCATGTACCATTAGTGGTACATTGAAGACTGTTCCATCGGTCGGCGTGTACCATTAATGGTACAATGAAATAAATCTACTAATTATTCTACGATGCCTTTGAATTATTTATGTACCACAATGGAAATGGTATAGCCGCATCGCTAACTGGTCGTAGAAGTCGGCTGCAGTGGTGCGGATACGATAGGCGAGTTCACGTCTGGAATGCAAAACATTTAAAACTTTATTTTCATCGCATTAAGCTTCAAAATATAACTTTTTTTTTTACTGAAGAACCATCCGCTAGGTATCTCGCTTATATCATAAAATACATAATAAATGAAACTTAAAGTAACGTGCGATAACTTATAGCTCCAAGGGTATTCAACTTTTGCACTCTCTTACTTGTTCTACATTTTCATCAAAACCTTATTCTTGTAACACTATACATATCAACCCCCTAGACAAAATGGCGTTGGATGATCGATAACGCTAGTAGAAAAGTGCAAAATTGATATACCATGTCAACTTGATATACTAAAAACGTGTCAATCCCATACATTTTGCAGTTTCTAGCGTTATCATTTATCTAGGCCCAATCGAAGATTTAATTCTCCAATTAAAAGATTATCTTCACAAAGGAAATATACGATAGATATATATAATAACATTTAGCGGTCTTTTAATGATAAACTCAAAAAACCAACACAAGATTATCAGCATGTGGAATGTGGGTTGATCGTAAAGAGACTTTTTCTCCATTTCAAGTATCTCACACTTGCTTGGTGAATCTAGAGCTGATCACAGAAAGTAGTATCACTTCGATACGACACGTATTGTTAAAGTTGCTAACTCGGTATTCCTTACTAATGATGGCTTGGGTCTCAGACCTCGGCCCCGAAGGTTCAATGTTTTTTATAGTTAATATTTTATTTATATAAAATTATTTATTTGTCAAAAACGTGAGTTTTTATTAATTTATTCGAAAATATAGGTAATAATACCCAAATATTTTAGATATTTTCATATTAAGGTAGATAATACCTAACATTTTACAGATAAGAAAACATTATATGAGTATTGTCATAAAATAAACAAGGATAAAATTGTACAAATTGTTTAATGTAATCATCAGATACACTTTTTTCGTTCAACAACTGTGAGGCGCCGTGGCTTAGTTGGTTAAAGCGCCTGTCTAGTAAACAGGAGATCACGAGTTCGAATCTCGTCGGGGCCTTGATGTTGTACACTTTTTGCAAATATATTTAAAAAATAATATTCATTTCTGTTCACGGTTATAAACAAAACATTATTAACCTAGCTTTATTTCTACCATCATTTGTTTATTTTTGTTCTATAACTTTTAATTAATTAAACATTGCCTTTAATAAAAAAAAAATAATTAATAAGTTTTTTGTACTGTCTGGCACTTTGAAGGTAAATATTTTGCAGAAAACCAAATAACGTCCGTTACTTTTCCATTTTTTGTATGTCCATGCGCTTACATGTCCTAAACTACACAACAACGCTTTATGCTGCTACTAACATATCTCTATCTCTTAATTTTGATCCATAAAAAGCAAATTTATTTTAAGACTTGATTAAAAATAAAGAAAGTTATGTGGTGCTTTTTTGAACTAAATATGATTTAAACCCTTTCTTTGCACTCGAGAGGCGATTCTCGCTCACATTATATGCGCCCTGAAACGGCCTCGAATGCAATGGATTAATTCTTATTCATTAGATGAGATATTTACTTTAAAAATATAATATTGATATCCTAAACTATATATGAAATTAAAATTAATAACTAAAAGAAACCAAGATTTTAAAAGAAAATTGTGACCGTGTGAAGCGACCCAAATGCGCTAGTCACTCATTGAGTTCCCGCCCAAAAACAAGAGTCGGTAACCGCTTAACATTCACAAAAAGAAAAAAACACTCACTTGTCGGCGTGTTGACCTCGGAGTGCGGCGTGAGATTGCTCGACTGCGCCATCAATTTCTGCCGCACTTCGCGTATCTTCAGCTGCAGGGACATTTTAGTCGGAAATATATCCATGTGGGACGCCTGTAAATAAATATTACCCATTGAAATACATTCAATTTACATTAATTTTAGGCCTTCTGGACCAGAGGAACCAAAAAACAATCGTCGACTTCCAGCAAACAAACAAATTAGTCTACTCCAAAAAATATTATTATGATTCATATAAAACTGCATTTGACAACTTCAATGGCAGATGGTGATTACTACGGAAATGTCAATAACTATCTTTATTTCCATCCATTATTCTTATCATTAATCATCTTCATTATATTAACCCCCATCATTAGTGTTTGCCGGTCCGTCCATCAATTGCGACTAAATATAGGACATGTTTAATCTTAGAAAATATGTATATAATAGATACAAAATTGTTTGAGAACGATAAGTTCCAAAAATATATTACCAAAATTGCCGAATTCTATTCGAGTATTGAGAAAAATGTACAACGAGAATGACAATTTTGAGACCCTAGCACGATATTTGCAATAACGTAAGGTGAACCACATTTTTAAAGGTTCTAAAATCGGCATTATATTTTGAGGTGTTTAAAAAAACGCTAATAACAACGATTTGCTTAATTTTTTATCGCATCTATTGATATCAATGAAATATTATAAGCAGCAAAATGTTGTAAAAAAGTTGCTAAATTAAATGTAATTGACATTTTTAGAAATACCTCTATTGTGCCTATTTCAAAACCGCGCGAAATGAGATAGATACGAATACATTATCGCAAATGAGTGAAATGAAATATAACTTCATTCCAATAGACGTACTTCAAAGAACTTTTGAATCGTCAAATGAAAAAGGTAATTAATCCACAACCAGTTCAGAAAGTAGAATATATCGAGAAGAGCCGGCACAAAAATCTGGTAGTCGCTCTTTTTAACTTTATTAAGTACAAATATAAATAATACACAAAGGAATATCTTGTGAGAAAAAAAAATTGCACATATTACAATAATCCATTGTTATCAAATAAACAATCAGTGGTAGGCCCTCTGGTGTGAGACACCCACTAACCTGGAAGCTGGTGGTCGCCTGCGTGGTGGGGAACATGCCGTGCTCCTGGAACAGCTTGAGCACGAGGTGCCGGCGCTGCTCGAGCACGCGCCTGTGCCCGGCCTCGCCGCGCGCGCCTGCGCTGCCCACGCTGCCCACACTGCCCACGCTGCCGGCGCACACGGCGCTCCCGGAGCTCGGCGTGCGCGGCGACATGTCCTCAATACTCTCCGTCACTGCGATGACAGCGTTTTTTAAGTTTTAAAGTCACTTGTAAAAACTACAAACTAGTTTAGGTAAAACGTTATGCCGACTTAAATTAAATCTGATTTTTTTCCTCTTGCATTAGTATCATGACATTGTGAGTTTACTAACCTTACCACATATGCATACTACATATAGACAAACATTAAAGATCATTTGTTGTAGTTTTTTTTATGTTGTACTTCTATAACCTGTATAATGCTACAGATTTTTTTATATCGATACGGTTAAATGACTATCACGCATCTCATAGTAAGTACAATGCAATTCAGGAAAGGCAACGACTGCGAACGGAAAAGAATTCATTAAACCTTAATCTTTTTTTTTATAACTTATAGGCGAACGCTTGACCTCAATCACACCTGGTGGAAGGGGAAGATGAGTCCGATGATGAACCGCGTCCGCCTAACAAATGCCTATTCACTCTTCTTTTAAAGACTCCCAGGTCATCTTCGCGATGTCGATCTAAGTATACTTAACGACGGAAGGTACTAAGATGTAATAATTCATTATTTTCTGTTCGCTATATCAAAGAAAGCTTCTTTTTTAGTCTGTTATTATGTTCGTTTATATCTGTGCAAATCACAGAAAACATCTTGTAAGTTAACAAATTTAAGCAAATGTATTAAGGTAAGTTAATTTGTATCGTAATTAGTAAAAAAAAGTTGTAAACAAAGTTTGATTATTAAATAGTTCCTAATTTCAATGACACTTCGATGAACACAATAATATAATTTAACTTTTCAAATGTAATCAGACAGTTGATTAAAATATATCAATTACTGGATATATTTGACGTCTCCACAACTGACTCACCTGTTTATAACATACCTGAGGGCAGAATTTTAATATTCCACCCCTAAGAAGGTGAAAAACGGGGTTGAAAGTTTTCTTAAAAACTCATTAATCTTAAAATAAACGCTATGAAAAAAGATATTCACATTTTTGATAAGAAATAAAACACCTGTTTCGACATTTTTATAAAAATCGATCCCCACGGGGGTAAACTAATTCTAACCGGCGATAATCTATAATATAAAAATGAATCGCAAAATGTCTTGATAAGCGCGAAACTCAAGAACGGCTAAACCGATTGGGCTGATATTTTTTGTGTTGTGTTTGATGAAGTCTGAGGAAGGTTATTACGGAGAGACTTTGTTTTAGAGAAATAGGGCAGAACAAGGTCTGCCGGGACAGCTAGTACCTTAATAAACTCACCTCTATAAGTGTCCAGGTTAAAATCAGGACCAAAGAAAGTGTTGCCAACCAGTTTGTTGGTTGTCGACGTGTGCGGAGTGGGGATGCCGTTGCCGTTCAACACTTCGGACTCCATCTGCGGCGTCACAACTGTGCTGTCTTCATCTGAAAACAAATACCGACTGTACATTCATATTCATGTTCCATTTAGTACTATTGCGAAATTATGCTTGTTCCGTATTCGAATTTATGTGCGGGTAATTTTCGACAGCTCTGGCAACACCGTATGGGTTGTCAATTGAGAGTTTTGCTCTCGCTCGAACCGATCCGCCGAGTAACGACATAAAACATACAAATATACATAAAATACAGCAAATTATCCGATTCCAAAGTGTACAAGTGTGCTTGGAAGATCCTCAAAGACACCAGTATCCTGGAGGAGAAGCAGGGGCCCCTGAGGAGTTCGCGAACTGGTGATCACGGTAAGTGAAACTCTTTAGGCAGCCCGTGCCACTTGCGGAGCTATCGAAGTACCGTACAATGCTTATGTGCGCGCGCCCGTATGCGCCACATACTATGCCTCGATATTAGTCGACATGTATTTATCCATAGGACTGTAAGGTTGTACAGATATGACCTAACTTGTTCATACCTTATGCCTTACATATAACTAGCTGCATATGCTTACCTCTGCCGTGCATAAGCATCGTTCTAGGTAAGGTGCATGCTCGCCTGAGATCCAACCATTCTAGTGGTACCCAGCGTCTGTTGCTGGGCACAATATCCATGGGGGTAGTATCTCCCGGTTGATAGATATTACCGTGTTAATTCACGGCTCACTCTCACATTGTTCCGTTGTTATCATATATGTAATCAGGGAGATAAATCCGAGGGCCCAGGGTCCCCTCCTCATGCTATCCCGGGCAAGAGATCCCGACCGAAATCTCAATATTAACCTGCGATAGTATGCGCACCGTCCGATTACAAGATCAACCGACAAGTGACATACAGAGCTGCCAACCCGGCGGGGTTCGCAAATGCAACCAATCACATGCATCGACAAATGGCGTGAACAATGTTAAATTTACTTCTAAAAATCGACCATCAAAAAATGAATATCCATTGATAGTCTCTGTCGTCATGTCGGCCCACATATACCACGACTGAAGGTCTCCAGGTGTATGAGTTACTGGATATACACAAGCTGATCCCGAAATGCGACAGGCCAAACCAAGTCACTACGCCGGTGTTTACACTTGTGTACTAGGGTCATGACACAGTTCGGGCAATCGCCCTACCACCAAAAAAGCAGTCTAAAGTAGCGACAACCCTGTTAGAAACTTACCTATTCTAATCTTTTTCTTTCTCAAGTAGAGCTGTGGACTCCGCGGCACAACCATAGCACTGGGGCTGCACGCCTCCGGCTTGAACTGAGGCAGTATACTGAACTTCTGCTCAAAATTCACTGTCTCTAGTACTCTGTAATACAAACATTTGTATGATATTGAAAAGATTTTCATTTTCAATGAAACAAAGTACTATTGACTTTGAAAGATCATCACAGGTAAAATATATAAAGAAGCTTATTAACGAATAAGACATTACACGTGTATACAATGTGGATGTGGCCACTAATGTCTCTATGTTCACTCCGAAAGGGACATAGCGTGACGATATATATATATATTTTAATTCTGACATAAAATAGTGACTGCACCGCACCTGATGGTAAGCATGGTGCAGTCCAAAAAACGCCAACGACTATCAATAGGCAAGAAAAACCCATCGGTAGTCGCAGCGATCATACCAGCCTGCACAAATATGTCTTCACGCTATGCTTAAAAGATCCCATATCATAGGACGGTGGGAACACGCTCGCCGGAAGACCATTCCACAGCCCAACGACACGGCAAAACAATGAGTTAGAGAGCTTCTTAGTCCTAGCCACAACTACATATTAGTAACTTACATATGACATACACATTTAAGTGAAACAATAAAAATAATAATATATAACGTAAAATGATTCTCTGCGCTATCACAAATGTTGAAAAACACCGAATCGGTAAAGTAGGCAAGAGGGAGGGGGGGGCAAGCGCTTACAAAAAAGGGATTAGATGGAGTGAGTCACGACTAGTGATGAAAATGCCCGGGAATATTCCCCATACAAGTTTTGGGCACTTTGGGAAAATTCCCGGGCATTTTCATCACTAGTCACGACGCCCACGACGAAAATCTCGCGGCGTTCGACTCGTCGTGACCACGGCCCGTGTAACCAGGTTGAAACAGTGAGGCGAAAAGTAAATTTTGATTAATTTTGAATTGTATTTTATTAAGCAGTTCTGGACAATCGAATTACTCACTTGTCACGGCCATCCTCATTGCCCTTCTTGAAGAGGCTCTTCTTCTGCGACGGACTCGGCAAATTGTCATGGACGGGCGCAGTGTGCGGGGTCTGCGCAGAGTGCGGGGTCTGCGCAGAGTGCGGGGTCTGCGCAGTGTGGGGGGTCTGCGCAGAGTGCGGGGTCTGTCCGGGATGAGAAGCGGGGTGGGAGGCGGGTGCGGGGTGTGACGTCGGCGAGTCGTTGGCTTCCTGTAGAGCCATCGCTTGCATGTCACTGCTCTCCGACCGCGACGCTTGGACATCATTGCCTCCAGTAGATCCCACCGATGTGCCTAGATACAATTAAAACATTAGAACAAAACTAAACAGTTTTTTAAGGTGTGAAAAGGCAACAGAGATGTTTCGTTTCAGTATATCTGCCTGAAGTGGGATAGTTCTACATATGATGATGATATCCTAGCCGGTTTCGGCCACGGCGACTGTTTCACCACCGGTTAAGAAAATCTAGGTCCAATTGTTTTCGGAAACAGTCAATTGCGCAGGAGATATTTAAGTGCATAACTGGACGCGCAGCCAGAAAAACACTCTCTCGTCCGAGCTCCCTTAGGTCCGATGGAATGGAGAAACAGTACAATCGGGAGGGAGCGCGATGCAGGTTTGGTCGAGTTTTCCTTCTCTGAACACCTGGTTGAATTGCGGTGTTAGAGGGATACTTTAGTCGCCTTTTACGACACCTCAGCAAGAAGAGGGGGGGTGCTATTCTATTCTGCCGGCAACCACCACGGCTAGTTCTACATATATGCATTATCTCAAACAATAATGAAATACCGCTACGTGGAGAATGACCTGCGTGTATAACACATCTAAAGAAATGTCCGCGTAAGTGAAACCCACAGTTCACTGGAATAATGTCGAATATAAAATGGATGCTAATGGTAACAAAGATTTCGAAGTACTTGACAGGATTACTGCTATAGTTTAGTTGTATCTGTATTATTCTAGTCCCTGAAGAACTCTGTAAAGTTATTATTACAATAAATTTAACACTTCGTCTATAAACGGGTGTCATCTATGTCCAAGCAAAATCAATTTCTGTTTATACCTGCTAAATAGAAAAGCGACGGTCGCCCCCTTATGTCCCTAAACGAACAAATTTTTTGATTGGTATTCCAAAATTAATGTTTTGAACAGTACAGTGAAATTTCAAAAAAAAATTAAGTACATTTATGGACGAAGGGTGCGGAAAAATCGTTTACAGAGGAAGTGTTAATGAATAAATGAATGAGATGAATAAGATTTATTACCTCGACTGAGTCTCTTCTGTAGCGGCGCCCTGCCGAGCTGCGCGGGCGTCGGCGCCAGTGGGAACGGACGCGCTTCCTCCACAGGAGTTTCCCACTGTCTGCAACATCAAAACATCAGCTTATCCTCACTGTATCCATCCACTAGAACTAACCACCCTGTGATCACTGATACACTGATTTTTATAAGGGTGGTTTATAAGGGTGGTTATAAGGGTGGTTTTATAAATTACCCTGATATGCGGGGCTCAGGATGAGAAACACTGCAATACATATTTTTTTTCATAATTTGTGTATAAAGGATCTTTTGTTTCCATATCACTGTGCCATTAGGATTTTTTGTATTCGAAGTTCACTTTTTTTATATAGAAAATTGCTTGTAGTACATGTTGCGCTTTCACGTAATTGGAGTGATGCATTGTATGTGTGTATGGCATGATGTCTATTGTTATTTTTGAATGCATACACTCTGTTTGAAATCCTTTTAAAATAAAATAAAATAAATAAATACAGTAACTCGCCCTGTTTAATAGTATATATAGTACGAACGCCTCCTACTTAACAATTTTAAACTCCTCTGCAACTCCAAAAATAATTTCAATCAAAGGCACACTGCATCATGGATTTCTACATCTGGTCCACGTTTCTTTATGATTGCGAGTCTTGGGTATTCTTGAAGAATCTTACGGAACATGCAAAGAATTCCCTGGCAAATGTTATTTTAGTATATAAATGTATTCTTACAATACTGGTTTCGGAGCAGTCTGGCTGTTGCTTTGAGACACTATCACCGACTGGCTGGTCGGGACGCTCTGACTGTGTGCCTGAGGCGTTTTGTTTGCTTCAACCTCTGTTAATAATTAGACCATATTAAAGAAGTAATTTAAAAACAAAAGTATGTTTTACTAAACGTTTTTAAACAATACACAATCGTTTATTAAATATAACTTAAAAACAATGATTTTATTTGCCAAAATGTTAGTTGCACTTTACCTGAAGGTGGCTTAAAGTAAGTGTAAGTGTGTATAAGTGTTTTGCCTGTACGGGGGTGACGTGATCACTCTGTGACAAAACCCCTTTAAATTAATAAAGAAAAAAAAATGATTTTATTTTTTACATTTTATGAAAAACTTGTTGGCGGAGAATGTGTTAAAACTTATTATTATTGTAATTATTAATGAGCTTATTAGTTATTGCTTGTATTCCATTATGAATACTTCAGCTTGAATTTTATTTTATTCGATAGTTTTTGGGTAAACCTTGCTAGCTTGTAGATGTTCTTTAAGCATTATATTGTAGAATTATATGTTTTTGTTCCAATAAACAAATAAAAAACGTAACTGGAGTAATTGTATTACAGATTGTTAGTAGGTAGTGTTAAAACTTTTAATAAATCAATTAGCGCCGAACCGTTGTTTCTCTTAGATGTTCCAGTAACAATATGTGTAATATACCTGTGTTGAAAGCCGGCAAATACAGCCGCTGCAGATGTAAATACTGCAACGGCGGATGATTATCACCGGCCGGACTGTCGCTGGCCTGACTCTTCTTCAACAGCAAATTGCCCGAAGCGTCCACGGAGAGTGTTAAGGGGTCTACAATTAAAATAAATATTTAAACAAAATTATATCACACGTTTACTGTTAATTATGGTCGTCAACTTTAATCCACTGCTGGACATAACCCTCTTAGTAAACGCTATTGAGCCAGGACTTCGTCTCTTCTCATCGAAGCTGCTTTTTTTCATACTGGCTCGACAAAGTGAGTACAGTACACCTGATTGAAAGTAATTGTACTCCAAGAACGACAGTGACTATTAAAGGACGAAACTCCATTGTAATTCACCGTCATCACAGAGCACAGAGAGCTGTTCTTAAAGTCATGTTTAAAAAACCGTTCTTATACCCAACAACACTACTCTATAATGAGACTAAAATCATGACTGTAAGACAGCTCGTTGTGCTCCAAACTATTGTTTTTAGGCATGACACTCAATCATTGGATTTGGGCATTCTAAATAAACGTCTAGGGCTTACTGTCTGTAAAACTGAATTTCACCGCACCTCGGTAGCCTCTAGACACTTCAAAATTTTAAGCGCTCGATTTTACAACAAACTATCCCCTTTCCCTTTATGAACTTGAAATCAAAGTCAAGGATTACTTGTTGCAGCTCGATTATTTACAAACTGAAAATCTTTTAAATGCTTATATAAAAACTCTGCACTCACACACAACACTCTTTACTCACCCTTTTCTACACATAACACACCTATACGCAACACGTCTGTATATTTTTGTAATTATTTATATTCTCTGTAATGGTGGGCGCTGACGTCTGCGATACAGTCTCACGACTAGTCCAGGCGTCAACTTAAATTAAATTATATAATGTAAAATTTTTGATGCAATAAAATTATTATTATTATTATCTAGTCGGACCACATATATCATGACAGGAGGTATATAGTTATATGAGTTACTGGGCGTACACAAGCTAATCTTAATACGCGACGGGCAGATCGAGTCACTATGGCACTTTCGCATGTCATCGCTCCAGGGCGAATCAAGAGTATACAAAATCGTTTCTCGATTCCCAGTGTCCTACCATCCCAGAACCCTCCAGCTTTAGCAATCATCAGTTCTTCGGTGCATGTGACCAGCTCACCGCCATTTCGACACCTTTTTTGCCACTAATGATAATCCGTATTCTTTTTTTGTAGAAAACGCTTTTTTGGTATAGTTAAACAAACTATTGAAACCAAAAATTATTCTTATTTGAATTTTATTTAAAAACAAAATACAGCGTTGTATCTACAAACTCAGACGCAATATGTTTAACACATTAACCCTTTGCGGTCGTCTGTCTGCTCTCAGCCACCATAGCAAGGAACCATACGAATCCTTTACTGTATGCAACAATGTATCAGTTTACATTTTTTCGAAACATAATGGATGGATGAATGACGAGATCAAAAGATCTCGACATATTTAACGAAACTATATACAAATTAAAAAAACGGATGTTATTTGAGAAGATTGTTCCATAGATTATTGATTTTTTTTTATTTCTGTTATAATAATTTTCTGATTACAGTAGTTTATATCTTTTAGTGTTACTCGTTTTTTTATTTTTTTTTTTCTGTGCATGTAGTCTACACTTATAAATATAGTCGCATTTATAAAGTATCCTCTTCATGTTCTTATATAGTTTTATGTGTTAATGTAGTCTATGTAAGTGTACTTATAAATAAATAAATAAATGACCGTATGAAATAAATAGATATCTACAAAATCTAAAGTCCACAAAAGAATTACCAAATCTTGTTTAACCATTGTAATCTTACGTGTTACGTATCCTTGCTCTATCGACGGAAATTAATTCCGACCACTACGATACCCATGTTCAAATTTAATACGTCCGCAAAGGGGTAAATGCCACGCTAGTTTTATAAGAATTGCTCATAGGGCCACGATATTTCTATTAGTACAGTCTTCGGACATCCCCGGGGCCAACGTGTCAAGTATTCAACGTTATGAAGTGTTTAATACTCACATGAAGGCTGATTATCTCCTATGGTCCGTTTGACAAGAGTGACACTCTTCACCAGACCGCTGCTCAGTGCGTTCGTGGTCTGCGACTGAGTGAACGAATGGTTCGGCATCGATATCCCACTCGAGATCACCTGCACATTGAGACTCCTTTTAGTCATGATATCGATATTAATTCAAAAAGGTGTAATTATACTATACTAGCTGATCCGGCAAACGTTGTTCTGCCATTTAAATTATTCATACATATATTTTTGGTATCTTGAACCGTTTTCGCAGCGCACGCAATGGAAGCCCTCAAAGATGATTATTTTCACATTTACCATTATTTCTTCGCTCCTAACAGTTGCATCGTGATGTTATATAGCCTAAAGCCTTCCTCGATAAATGGTCTATTCAACACAAAAATAATTTTTAAATTCGAACCAGTAGTTCCTGAGATTAGCGCGTTCAAACAAACAAACAAACTCATCAGCTTTATAATATTAGTATAGATAAAAACAAAAAAAAAACATTTTCGTATTAACAAACACAATCAATTAAAAATATAAATATATAGGCACGCTATATCGCTTTCAAGGTGAGATACATTCGTGGTGATATCCACTTTGCGCTCATATGTCGTGCCCGATGTGACCAGTAGCGCAGCTGATCACGGTCCTCAGGGCTCTAACGTATGACATTGCCATTAAATGCCATGCGAGAATCCTCACAATGTTTTCCTTCATTGATGAACATGAGGTGCCTCAAACCGTTCTTAATCTGGAAAACCTGGATTCGAACCTGTTGAGTAGAACAGAACGCAAC
This sequence comes from Automeris io, assembly GCA_036320925.1. Lineage (NCBI taxonomy): Eukaryota > Metazoa > Arthropoda > Insecta > Lepidoptera > Saturniidae > Automeris > Automeris io. The sequence goes on along the minus strand of JAUDJH010000030.1, from coordinate 336,893 downwards.
TCTATGGTTGTCTTTTTTCTGTTGAACTTGTCACTTGTCACTCTCGTTGTTATTGTTTCGAAGTGTGTTGTTTCTTTTAAATTAAACCTTTTTATATAAATATTTTCCTTGTTTTAAATCAAAGATTCTCAAAATCTAACAGAACCTATAACCGTTTGCGTCGACGCACACGGATGGCGGTCCCTTATCTAGTAAGCAACCACAGCTACATTAAAAAATATGATAGTAAATCGATAATGTAATGGAGTCTTTACCTGCACACCGCCAGACGATGTCGGCGAGTTCATAATCGTGGCAATAGCGTTATCCAAGGCGGTTTGTGTTGACGAATTGGGCGTGTTGAGCGAGATCCCCTGAACGCTGCTCGTGATGCTCTGCGTGCTCGACGACAGCGCATGGGACAGGTGCGGCGAGCTCGGAACTTGGTTCGGATGTACTGATTTGTTCACGGTGGTGAATGCGGTCCACTGTCTGTGGTTATCGGCTGAAATACGCACACATTCAGATTTTAAGGTACTTTCGGATTCTCGCAGTCGCGACGCTGTCGGGCGACGGATGGGATCAATTTGGGGTTTTAAGCGGTAAATGTCCGGCGCTCCCCAGTAACAAGCCTCATGTGTAGGCGGGACGGTTCAATGAGGATTTTACCCAAGTAAAAAAAAAGTCTTGCTACAGAAAAAGCTTCATTAATTATCCTTTTGTCAGGGACGTGACCCATTAGAGGACGCAGTAAAAAGTCCTTATTTTATTAGGTAACTTCTATTATTTCTCATAGAACGGTTGGAATATAATTCAAAGTCAAGTGTACTGTAAAAAATTACATAAATAAATATATTTTATTGATAAAACTAATTGGATTTATACAAAATTCCAAATAGATTTAGAGAAAAACGGGTTTTTCTAAACCTAGGTTTCAAAAATTAGTGCTCAAACCTATGTCTCACGCAGTTATACATTAATGAGGTCAAAAATAGTTATTATTGTGTAATATAGGCATGGTAAAATTAACGAGTAGATGCCTATTTAAGGCCGCACGCCTTGCCGGTCATCGAGGATGAGACCCCAGTCGTGCCCTCAATGTCGGTAGGTGGAATGTGGAACACCCCGGGGGTTTTAGTCGGTGCAAGTCCGACACACCGGGGGGCGGTCCCCACCGCCACCCGAGGTCCGTTAGGGATTTCCCCCGGGCTATCAAAAAAAAAGGCATGGTAAAATTGCTTTCATAACTAAAATATATGCCCAAATTAAATCAAGCTAAATTATTTCATTGTTGCTAACTTCGACGAAGTAAAGAGCTACAGCAAGTTAATAATATCATTGGACTTAAAACATTTATAGTGTGGTGTATTATTGAATTTTTTTTTACACTGGCTCTACAATATGACTACAGTGCACCTGATGATAAGGACAGTGTAATTAAAAAATTAAAGCGACCATCAAATGACGAACATCCGTTGATAGTATTTTATTAACAGGAAAGTTATTTAATAAATATGCCAAAAATTATACAAAATCAAATAGAAATGTATAGTATACCATTATCAGAATGTGTAGACTTAAAAGCTCCCCCTGTGTGCTGAAACACCTTCGAGCCGCCCGGACTTGACGCAGTTATGCCACCAAGCAAATTGTCCGAAGAACCAGCTCTGAAATTTATAGACAAAACTAAACCATTGCGGCAGATAGAATATAGCTAATAGTGTACAATTGTTTCCTAGGATATGCGAAAAATTAAAAAAAAATCAACAATCATGGTCAAAAAATCATTTAAATTATCTAGGAAATGTTAAACCCATAACATAATGTTTTCATCTTTTTTTTTTACTTGGGGAAAATCCTCATAGGACCGTCTCAGCCGCACAAGGGAGTTGCGCGATCGAAGTGTGACGGACTTATACCGACTAAAAACCCCAAGGTGACTACTTCTGCGCATTGGCGGGGACTGTGCGACCTGTAATCAATTCGCCACAGCCCCGTCGCGCCGCGCCCGATGGGCACAAACTCGGGGGAGATGATACCCTCCCCGATACTGCTCGTTGTATTTAGGCAGAGCATGCCACAATGGCATGCTCTGGCAACTTCTCGAGGGCCACTAAACCAGTTGCTCAGGGCCCCCACCCTGAACAGCCACAACCACAAAGACATCAGCCAACTGGTCGTGGATCGGCGGTTGCCGGCACCCTGGTGTCTCCTTCGAGCGGCCTTCTGCCGTTCTCGCTCTGCGGCCTCCTTCTGGGACATGACATCCTCACAGAAGGAGACCACGGCTCTCCAGTTGTCATACCCTGCCAGCATTGCAGACACCACTGCTGGCAGAGAGATAATGTTTTCACCTGCTTCTACAGGACATGTTCACGAGCAGACCGAAGCTTTACGGAGGTTTTGTCGTATTCGGTAAATTATTTTTTTTTTCTTGGTAATTTGAGTAGTCACGATATATATGTCAAAATATCATCATTAATGAAGAACAAAAGCGGGTAGAGGCAAATACCCGCTACCGATAATAACTTCATGCCGCTTCAGTCTACTCGTGACCATGGCCTGTAGAAGCAGGTCGTAATGTTGAGCCACAATCAAAGTAAGCTTCTTCGCATTTAAAATTTATAATGGTTGATTAATTTTAAAGAAGCGAAAGTGGTATTTATAGATAGCAGGAAGAAGATCTTGATGAATGTCGAAAATACCTCGCTTTTATCGGCTTTGGTCGTCTCGTGTGGTCGTGATGAGAAGGAAGGTAGTCCCTAGGATCGATCCCTTCCGAGTCTGAATCTGTCACTTTCTCGCCGCACTTCAAGTCGATCTCCACTGTTTGAGGCAAAGACGGTGGTTCCTCGCAAATTGTTTGCGGGACCTTAAAAATAAATATTAAACAATTGATACAAATAAATATATTTTAATGGATTTGGTTTAGTAAAATATTTTAAGAAATTAGGAATACCGGATTTCTGATATAGAAAAACAAATATTTAAAACACAGAAATAAATTAAAAATTTTAATCTTGCTCTAAGGTCAAATTATTACAGGCAGTAGACTTCAGGGAGTCTGCTGCCCGGATGAGAGGTAGACGGTGCGCAAAGTCCGACGCACCGCCTGAGACAGAGATTTTCAAGTGGTGGGCTCCTTACAGCCATCCCTTACAGGGAGTTTTAGACTCAACAAGGCTTTTCGCTCTTCGGACGTCTGGATGAATTTAGTTTCCCAGAGAGACAGCCCGCGGGTAATTAGTCAGTAGGAGTCTGACACACCTATGTCGGATTGCACAAGGTTACCAAAAAAAGGGTAAAATTATTTAATTGCTTTACTAGCGATACAGCTACGGATTATCACGTCACTCAAGTGGCGATGGGCTGGACATCTAGCTACGCATACTGATGATCGTTGGAGTAAGACCCTCGCGGAGTGGTGGCCGAGAGGGTACCAGAGACTTGTTTGTAGACGCGTTGTGGGGTAGGTCATCTAGGTCATGGCTAGAACTTGGCCAGGAGCGGCTCAGATAAAGCCCTTGTTGCACGATGTGGTGGAGGGTTATACTCAGCAACTTGCATGCTCGGAGTTAATGATACGTACAGCGTGCTCATCATCGCTGAGACGTGGTGAAGCGAGGTGATGGTGAGTGCAGGGCGGGGCCGTCGCGGGCGCCTCTGGGCCCACAGCGCAGCCGCCCTCCGACGGAGTGCGCGGGCTCTGCACAAATACAACCTAAACTAAAACATTCGCTTTTTTATTCGTAATTTATAATGCGAACAGCAAAGGAGTAGAATACGCTCCTCGCTATTATTTCTCCACTCTCTTATGATTTAAAAGCCCTTAAAAAAAATATGAAGAAGTATTTGTTAGGCAAACCCGGTCCGTCGTGCTATGGGCTATATAACGTCGGGAATAACTTCGTCATAAAATATTATTTACTACTACATTGATATATGTAGTTTTTTTTCTCAGTAATTAGTCATTAAGCGACAATACCTTGACCACAATTAGAATACTCCTTGCCTTTCATTGTATACAGCAAGTCTTGCCGTAGATAATATATTTTAGACGATAAAAAAGAAACATGTCAAAACGTTTAGGTACTTTGACTTTGATTTGGTTACACGATACTTTGACTTATATATTCGTGATGTGAGCCGGTAGCCTATAATCACTGAGCCGAGTAATAAGAAGAAACAACAAAGATAAGATAACTACATCCTTGCAATGTTCTATACCTCTACCGTGTTACTACTTTCAACACAATTCAACTCACCTGCGGCATAGATCCTGTCGGGTCTTTACTGCTCGAAGATTTCCTCCGGTCTTTATTGCACCATTTCCATTCCGGATGAGCCTTGAAATGAGCCTCTTTTACCTGGAAAACAGAAAACATTACATAAAATATTAAATGTACGTAACAATGAATAAATATTTACAATGTCAATTGACAGCACTTAAATATCATTAAGCAGTTAAAACAAAAGTAAACTGATTTTTATTTTTATATTTTGAATTCTATAAAAACATTTTTTTACAGTCCCAGGCGGTCTGTCAACCCAATATTGTATCCGTGAAGCCTTTTAGGGTCATGGGCATTCACTGTGAAGGGCCTGAGCGACCCTCGAAACGAAAACTCGGTGGAGCGAGGAGACGATTATTGCCTTTACTCCACTAGACCAGGTACTGAAGTTCTAGGGGTAAAGTAATGCATCCTCCAACCCTACACGTCGTACAAAAGGGGGCATAGTGACATAGCTGTGGATGTGGTGTATGTTTATGTGTGTGATTATAGGAGCTGCAGACCCATCAATGCACAGTAGTCACCTAGAAGTTTTTAGACGGTAAAAGTCCGTCACACCTCGGCCAAAGAAGAACTCTCCCCGTACACCTCCATTTATGACCCAGATAATCCTATGAGTATTATCAGTTATCTCCAAGTAATAAAAAAGGTACGACTTTATATTATAACAAGTGTAAAGTAGATACAGCCAGTAATGTATTTCTACTCACTTCGATAAAGATATATCGTGACGATTGATTATTATAATTTAACTACAGTCAAAACCGTTTATGGCGACTTTGTTCAGAACAATATATCGGTTACATTGACACAGAACAAAGGTCCTAACAAAAAAAAAATAGGACTTCGTATTTCGAAAACAGTTTTTACGACTAAATATGAGTAGCCCTTCGATGTCGTTATAACTGATTTTGACTGTATATTTTAAATATACAAGTGACGAGAACCTCGCTGGCCAGTTCGTTGTACTTCTGCTTCTCCTCCGGTTTGAGAGAGTACCACCATTCGCCCAGTATTTTGCTAACGGTCCGGTTGTCTTGATTCGGATTCATCTGGTGCACGATTTGCCTGTGACGCTTCGAGAATATCATGAACGCGTTCATCGGACGCCGGATACGACGCTCTTTCTGCAACGAACATAATTATATCTTATACTAAACGCGTTAGCAAGCACAAACGGCAGTGTGCTGGTCGTGTTGGTCGAACAACTGCCAGCAATTTGGGTTAAAAAGTTCTCGAGAGGAAAGCGCGTCTCGACAAGCGTAGCGTGGCACGTCCAGAGGTTAGATAGACCGACAAATTAGGAAAGGCAGGTAGTCGTTTCTGGATGCGAGCGGTCCAGGACAGGGACACAAATGCCTTGGGAGAATCCTATTTTCAACAGTGAACAAAATCAAAAATGAAAATCAAGGCTAGGAAGATAATAAATATAATACATTTTTTTGTCCTCACAAGTCTATGCAATCACACTAATGTAATGCCAGTGGAGTAAGCGACCACAGTATTGTAATCTTATTGACAACTGGACCAATTAAAGAACAGTTTCCTATCAACATAGCCAACTTAAGACATCGAATCATTTGCCAGAATTATCGTTTTGTGTAATTACACCACATGGACAGTCTATTATGTGTTTATGATTTAGTCAATTCTCATACTACCTTTTCAGTCGTGCCAGCAGGAGAGTTTAGTGAAGAAAGACTCTGGGACCGTCTTTTATTGGAATCTTCGGTGCCTGTCGAGTCTTCTAGTTCGAACACCTCGTCATCCTCGTCCGTACACATCGACATGACCGGATCTGTACAAACACATATCGATGTTTTATATCGATTATTTCTCAACAACACATTTTAAACTTTAGCGTTTTGTACTTATAAGAAATACGGTAACGGGTCTTAAACACAAAAAAAAAACACTTATTCATCGCTTGTTGTCTCGACCTAAGGGCCTTGACAAATAATATTTGATACTAATATTATAAAGCTGAAGAGTTTGTTTGTTTGTTTGAACGCGCTAATCTCAGGTACTGGTTCGAATTGAAAAATTATTTTTGTGTTGAATAGACCATTTATCGAGGAAGGCTTTAGGCTATATAACATCACGATGCAACTATTAGGAGCGAAGAAATAATGGAAAATGTGAAAAAACGGGGAAAATTATTCATCCTTGAGTGCTTCCATTGCGAGCGCTGCGAAAACGGTTCAAGATACAAAAAATATACGTATGAAAGAATTATTCCTCTTGAAATGATCTAAAAAAATATCCGTAACAGTATATGTCTATCTTTTAAGATTAACTCACTAGAACCGTTTTTATGGTAATCAAATTGTTCGAAATTAATGCATTATTTGTTAAGAGTTGTATCAACGTAATAATATTGATCTTTATCCAAATAAATGTGTTGTTCATTAAGAGTATTTAATTGTGAACAAAATTGTCTTTGACATCACTTAATTTCAATGAACATCTTAGAAGATATTACTATAACTTATATAGCAAAACAACGTTTGCCGGATCAGCTAGTATTTGATAAATGAGAACGCTAGTAGAAAAGTACGAAATGTGTAGAATTTGAATATGCTTTCTAAATATCACGTAGATGCGTTGTGTCGACTCTATACATTTGCACATTTTCACTAGTGTTATCGATAAACGAATGTTACGTTGTCTAGGAGGGCTGGTGGTGGAAAAAAGTCGCAACATGGTCACGAGCAGACTGATGCGTATAGGTTTATAATACTTTGAGTACTATTTCTACCTTGAAATAACACATTTTAAACTTTCGCGTTTAGTACTCATTATAAACCAAAATGACATATTTCATGGCCATATTTCCGCGATCTTATGACCTGATAGTCTTTAAAAGAAGAGTGAATAGGAATTTGTTAGGCGGACGCGGTTCATCATCGAACTCATCTTCACCTTCCACCAGGTGTGATTGAGGTCAAGCGTTCGCCTATAAGTTATATATAAAAAAAAAACAATAATCTATGTAACCAGGTCAAAACGTCGAGCCATAATTAAAAGTTAATTCGCCCATAGGACCCGTTAAAGTACTTATAATTCGTTGTTTAATCTTAATGATTTTTCATTTGTGCTGACAGCCTACTCTCATTAAGACGCAAAATAAATTGACTGTTATCGGTTAAGATATCACGTACATCTTAGCGACTTTTTATTGTGGCACTGCTGTATGCGAATCGCACTACACATCGCTTTACACTACTCTGTTACTATGCACGAGGTGAGCTGTGATTCCCTTTCCCGCACCATTGCGAAATATCGTATACTCACCGTTGTTTTCAGTCTTGATCTGGTCCTCAGTCTTGATGTGCGCTGCGGGCGTGTGCGGGGTCTGCGGCGTATGCGGGGTGCGGGGCGTGCGCGGGGTCCGCGGCGAGGGCGGCGCGGGGGGCGGCGCGACAGGCGCGGCGGGGGGCGAAGGACTCGGCGCGCTCAGCACCGGCACTAGGGAGTGCCAGGGAAATGTTCCACTAGGCACTGCTACACACAAGATATATGTTTTTTTTTTTTTATCCAGAACATAAACATAGTGCAGTCTAAACTAGAGATGCCACGAATATTCGGCAACTATTCGGTATTCGGCCTATTCGGCCGCTTTTTTTGCTATTCGGTATTCGGCCGTATAATACCTACTATTCGGCCGAATCTCACCAGAGACAAGATATACTTAATTGGTGAGACTTATCACCCTGTGTATATGCATAAGTTTTGCGTTGAAATAAAGATTATTATTATTACTAAACACGCTACTTCCAGGAATATTCGGCGGCCGAATATTCGGCGCTTCGGCCGACAGCGTTGCCGAATATTCGGTATTCGGCCAATTCACTATTCGTGGCATCACTAGTCTAAACACCAGTAACGACTTCGAGAGCAAAAAAAATTACTAAGAGATTTTTTTTTTCTTTGGTAACCCGGGAGAAATTCTTAACGGACCTTCAGGGGGCCGCCCCCCGGTGTTTCGGACTTGCACCGACTAAAACTCCCAAAGTGTTCCTTCTCCCGTCTACCAAGTGCCAAGGGCAAGGCTGAGCCATCTACCTCAGCATTACCAAGAGACCCGACGATCATGCCAGCCCACCGTATCACGAGTATTCCATATTTAGTTATTTTATAGTTTAACTTACGAGTACAATTTCTTAATTTTTGCAATGATAAAGCCACTTTAAAGCTGACACTTTGAAATACTGTGCGCGTACAGGCATTGGGCATTTATCATGCACCATTTACTCAAATAAAGAAAAAAAAATGTAAACGATTTCACTTTCACCTTTTTATCACCAACAGGAACATTTTTACTATCATAAAAGTTAGTTTATTAACTATCTTTTTTTATTAGCTCATCTTCGCTTCTGTTGCGTCCATAATGCGATATACCTTACCCTCGATACGCTAAACGAAACACCCAAGATACAAAGCGGAGAAACTGTCGCTAGTAAAAATTCGTGTATTCGTGGCTTATTAGTTCGTCATTTAGATACATATATGGGCAAAATGTAATCAGATTAAGAAAAATGATTAACGATTACATTTTACTTTTTTTGCCATTAATATGATTGCATTTTGCTCATTTACGTTTTAAACACTACAAAATCCCAGATTGTATACATGTTTATGATTTCTTAATGTTTTAAATGTATTTAATCATGATTACAGAGCAACAATATTAAAATTACGACTACATTTTGTAATCGTAATCATTAATCAGATTACATTTTGTTTGTATATACATGAATGTAATTACAACAGAACACAATGTCAAAGTGTATACGTATTATAAAAATATTTTCGAAAGGACTCTTTTAGACATTTAATTAAAAAATATATATAATTTATAATCTTACCAATAATAGCTGTATGCGATGTTGGCGGAGGCAAAACTGGCAACAACTGATTCGGATGAACTATCACAGCGCTGCTACCAACATTGTTTACCTATCGACGACATATTTAGTATCAATATTAAAGGACGAATTAGAAAAACATGTATTTAATACAAGTGACGACTCTGTTGGCACAGTTATATACAGTCAATCCTGGATAAGTGAGAGTTCAAAGGAGCACAATCTCATTCTCGCTTATAGAGGTTTCTCACTAACACGAGTTTCTCGCTAATGCAGGTAACATGGGTAGCGTTTCTCTCTTATAGAGCAGCAAAAAACGCAGCAATGACAAGCCACAGCAAGTACGAATGTATTATGTACATATATATTTTTAATAGTGTGTATATGTTACGTTCATTAGATTTCGACATATAAGTACTAAGTAAGAAAACAAAACAAAAATTCAAGCACTATATAATTTTATTTTATTTAGAACTTATTTACACTTTAAAAAATCCGTCAATTTCGTTTGGGTTTCTGTTTTTGTATTTTGAATGTTTTTCTCTAACTCATAAATTTTGTCGAATTTTCCACGAAAGTTAAGAATTAATCATAAAACAGCAGATGTTAAAATTGTAATTTGTTTTGTAATTTATTTCTCATAAATAATATAAATAAATAAAGCTCGACTGTCGCTTACAGAGGTATAGATAAGTAGCAAAGCAATATAAATGGCTTATAACTTAGAGATACAGAATAAATAAGCTAGAAGGTCAATAGAACCAGACTCGAAGTATCTTATCTTGCAATTGATACAAAAACATAATGCAATTAGGCGAAAGGAAGTGATGCATATTTATCCTATGCACCGTGTGATGGAGAACTGTTGAGAGATGGTCTCTTTACATCCCCACTTTGCTCCGAGAGAATCAGCCTTAGAAAGACTAATCGCATGCGGGGTGGGTCATTGGAAGAATATGGATCCCAAGGCTTGGCTTGCGGCAGGTTGAGAGGTACCCCGGATGCTAGAGTCAGTAGGAGTAAGGTACACCGAGGCTGCGCTCTGATGATCCTATGTAGAACTTTCTGATGGGTTACGAAAAAGAAAATAAAGGTACGGAATACCGATCTCACTCACATGATCACCGTTATGATGTTCTGGCTCCAGGTCGTTATTGTTGATTTGCGTCAAATGGTTCACCTTCTGCTCTATCTGAAACAAGGATCGCCGAGGAAACGTTTAGCCCATACATTGACAATCCTCGGAGTATTACCTAAAGTTTATTATTATACAAAACTTTATCCTTTAATGTTTCTTATATTGAGGTTTCAAGCATATTTTCCTCCGGTAGACTATTTGTTTGCAGCTTATTATAAACCGATAGGAAAATAATAACATAGCATTAACAATTATCAATCTTCAATTTTTATTATTTAATTTCTATAGCATTTTAAAATTATATTTCATAGTTTATTTATACCGCCCCTGGGTGCGCGTTCCTGGCTAGCTCTTAGCTGATTTTATATTGTAAAAATAAATTGCTTTTAAATTTATGTTATTACTTGATTTTAAAGGCTTAGTTTATGTACACTCCTTAATCCTAAAACGTTTATTTATAAAACTACTTTTGTTCAAATTTAAATAAATAAATAAAAAATATATAGAGTGTTTAATAAGAGTTAAAATTAAATCTTTTGATCTAAATTCTATAATATTATATTGTTTTTATTTTAAAAAGAAATGTAGAAAAGCACAAATAAATTTTAGGCGATTGTCACGTTTTTATCGTAATTGGACAAGATTCTTTTAAGAATTCGACGACTCACGTGTAAGTAAACCAATTCTGAGGGACAAAAGTGATTTTAAATATTGACAAAGTAATGAACAAGGACAAACAAATGATAAAAACAATATATAATTTATATACGGCCAAAAAATAAGGAAGACGACTAACTTGAATCGTCGCCTCAGGTTCGTTTTTTATGAAAAAATATTTCTTATCACTCATGGACTGTGGTATCACGTACACCGTCTTGATAGGAGAGTCTTTAGGGTCCGGGTTCACGACGGACAGCAGCCGGGCCTGGAGCGGCGCCGGTTTTACAATCCTCTTGTCTTCCATCTACACATTTAACATATTATTTAACACTGAAAAAAAATCACGTGCCTATCTAGTTACAAAGTTGCGAGGATGTACCTGATATCAGGGACAAAAATAATCAATTTATTTTCTGCCTCAATAATCTGGGCTGTCGATTCGAGTCAAAAATCAATAAAATTAAATCTTTAATGTATTGGGCACAGCATTATGGACCTAAACGCTTAGAAAAAAAAAGTTTAACTTTATCATCTAAAACATATTAAATTCGGTAAAACACAGTTTTTTTACAAAATAAGTAGAGGAGTATTATAACTGTGGCCGAATTGTATTAAAATTTATAATTCCTGTTAAAACTCACGTCTGTTTCTGAATCCGGGTTCCACAAGCAAATAGCACATAGAATCCTTAGTAAAATTGTTGAATCAGCGATAATTTTAAATACAGTCCATCAAATATCAAAAACCTACCTCCATCACACGAGTCTCGGACAGTTCCGGCGGCCTGCCGTCCATAACTGCCCTCAGTATGTTATTCTCCCTATGAACCGGATGATCATCGTCATCGTACTCCGAGACTCTGTTATTAAAAAAATGCTCTATGTTGTTCAGCGGCGGGGATATCTCGCTCTCGCGGCGATAAGGCTCGTGAACGCCGTTCCTTAACACCGGCTGCTGTTGCCCTCTGTACATCTCGATATCGATACCGTTTGTCGCGGGCACCGCCCTATGCATCACCAGGTTCTGGGCGTACTCGCTAGTGCTGCGTATAGGGTTGGCGATGCTCGTCTGGTTTATCGAATTCAAATTGAGCGATATACTCGATGGTAAAGTGAGGGATAGAGTGCTCGTGGGCGCGGCGATGCTCGATTGCACCGTGTTCTGTAAGCTCAGTCCAGATGTCTGTACGCCTATGACGCTGGGTTGAGACATGACGCCCGTCTGCAATATCGTTGATCCGTTGCGGTTTTCGGGCTGGTGAGAAATTGTTAAGATTACATATAAATCATATGCCATAAAGAAATATAATTTTGTAACTATTCTAGATGGAAAAAACCGTGATATCACTCACGATTTAACAGTGATAAATGAAAATGACACAATTCAAGACATGTTTTTTAATTGCCTTAATTCAATTCAATAGTATAATTGTGATCTAAAAGCTTTTCAAGAAAGCAAATGACAATAGTTTAATAGATTAATTTTACTTTTTATGATGCCATTTCCACATAAACTATATTACATTTAAACTTATAACTAACACGATAGTCATATAAAATGATATCATATACCTAAGCTATATGTTACGATTGTTTATGATTCAGTATAGCAGCTGATGGAAACCTCACGTTTTTACCATAAGTTAACAAGACACCATGTGAAATTACACCAGTATTTTGTTGATATTCCAACTGCACATACCTATTATTTTCTACTGCGTACTGCCAAGAAGTAGAACTCGCTACCAGCAATGTTTTTTCAACTTAATATAACATGAGTCTTCAAAGAGGAGAATCGGTATCTCATGGGCGAGCGTACTTCATCATAGTCCTCATTATGATTTTCTACCAGCTGTAATTGAGACTAACTTAAAGCCTAATTGTAATAAAAAGACATACCGGGTAATGGTAGTTTGGTGCTGGGGAGACACGGATAACACTGGTCGCGACTCCACTCACTGGTGAACTCACTCTACCGGGTCTCACTTCGGGTCTGGAAACAAACTTCTATATATTAATACGTTATATTAAAATCATATTTTTCCATAAATTGCTTAGTCACTCTACCTGGTTTAACACATTACGGCGTTTTAACCAGTTATTGTCGGACGCATTTCACAAGCCTTCGCACCACCATGTAGAAGAACGTTCTAAACATTTGCAAATTAGCTATCTTTACTCCAAATAAAATAATGTCAGCCTACTGGGAACATAGCATATATGGTATATCGACAGAAACGATGTGACAATGGGCTGGTCCCATATGTCGAAGTACCCAATGCTCGTTCAAGCAGGTAAGCGTGGAATTGCTTTTGTTGTATAAAATGAAATTTGGGGTCAAAACTTGGACTCTCACTAGACAGATGATCCAACATATGCGAGTTACTCAGAGAGACTTTGATCGATCTATATTAGGCATCTCCCATCACGAACAAGTAAAAATCATCGAAAATCGCTTGAGGACTAGGATGATTGACATAATTGAAATTATAGAGTTAAAATATTGAGGTGAGCGGCCCACATGTAGACTCGATAATGGCTGGCGAAAGAAAGAATGAGTAGAAACGTGGGGAGACAGCTGGCTATATAGATCGATGATCTGGTGAAGGAGGTTAGAAGAATTTGGTAAGCCAAAGCTCGCGCCCATCATGAATGGAAAAGAATGGAAGAGCCTCCACTCAGATTTGGTTACTGTATGTTGAAGGACATACGGTTCAGGGAGCCTGAAATGTTATAGCATTATAGCAGACCTGATGAGATGGTGATAGTGCTGTGTCGAGTGCGGCGGTTGCGGCGAAGATATCGGCACGAAGACGTTGTTGCGCAGCGCCGGCGAGCCCGCCGATCCCGCCGGGCCGCACCCGCCGCAAGCGGACACGCCGCCGACACCGCCGCCGCCACCGACTGGAGACGCGCCCGGGCTGCCGGACCGCGAGCTGCCCAGCGACACTGCACACGACCAACAACCTTACAACACTGCACTGATGATGTTAGACAGAGCCAAAGCGTAGACCACGTTCGCTGCGACCCTTGCAGTCTCACGCTTTGCAACTAACAATTTTTTTGGTATCCCGGGGGAAAATCATGCATAGGGCCTCAGGGCCACTGTGAGGGCAGCGACCTCGGTGTGTCAGACTCCCACTGACTAAAATCCCCAGGGTGTCCTTCCAATCACTGCACCTGGACCTGGGAACCTAAATTCTACAAGACGCCCAGGGACTGAACAGCCTGTTTAGGCTTAATTTCTGGAAGGTTTGGGTGTAAAAAGCCCATCCCTCGGCAAACCTTTCTCTTATCCGGGCAGCAGAGTCAAGTTTATTGCCCGAACTACAACTAACCATAGCACATATTCAAATATAAATAATATAATTTAAAAAACTAAGTATTTCCTTCGCTTATAAAAAATAACCACTAAATATAAATATTTTAAAATAATAATAAAATATCGTCACACTATATTCCTTACGGGGTGAGCAGAGATACATTTGTGCTTATATCAATTTTGCGCTAATATTGTCGTTGGGCAGTAGAATGGTCTTCCGGCGAGCGTGTTCCTTCCGTTCTATGCTATAAGATAGATTTATTATATATACAAGGCAAAACCTCTTAAGTGTGACTTTGGTATATCAAGACTAACAACTTTTGTTTTACGACTTTTTCTAATTCAATCTTTTTTCCCCATACAAAAAAAAAAAACAAAATAAATCAAATTTGCAGTTCTGATCTTCTTAATACACTGAAAGGCGGCGCGATGCAACTGGGGAAGACGATTTCGTAGCATCTGCTGATTGAACTTTAAAAATAGAGCTAACGATTGATAGAAATCCCCACTAAAACTATGAAACATACATCTTAAGAAGTGTTAAGTTTTGACAAAAGTCATAGAACAAAAGTTGTTAGTCTGGATGTACCTAAGTTACCTATAAGAGGTTTGGCGTTAGTTACCAGTAACGTTGTATAATAATATTAACATAATTATATATCTAAAATTTGGCGGCACACAAAAGTGCCGCGGCACAGTACACCTATCCCCCGATTTACACGGTAGATACGTTCCTGAGAAAAACGTGTAAATCGAAAATTAAAAATTTTCAAGTCAAAACCGTGTAAATCGAAAAGCTTGGAGAAAATGCATAATTTTGCTATTTAACAGTTGTGATTTTTTTTCAATATTTTTAGGTGTACACAGAAATAAAAATAAAATGCATTGACAGGTTAAAATATGTAATATATTACGGAAACACTGTTTTTTTATTTAATTACAATACATTAAACAGAAGAACAAAAAATATAACCAAAGGTGTTTTATTATCCTTCATCATGTGCAGCAAGTCAGCACATAAGCTCGGGATTCCCCGTGAGATGTGTACACAGCGCACGTGTTCAAACACAGTAGCATTTAGTAGAGTGCGATAAAAACAAAAGAAAAACACTTATTTGGAAAACCGTGTAAAAGCGAAAACGTGTAAAACAAGTACCGTGTAAATCGGGGGATAGGTGTAGTTGCAAATCACTAATATATTAGGTCCTTACATATGAAATTGGCGTTTTATATGGGAGGAACAAAAAGTCAAATATTTTTTAATATAATATTAGGTCCTTACATATGAAATTGGCGTTTTGTATGGGAGGAACAAAAAGTCGAATATTTTTTAATATAATATATTTAATTAATCAAAGTATGAACCATTATTTTCTATGCACTTTTGCCATCTCATAGGTAGTTCATTGATCCCTTTACTAAAAAAACCAGTCGGACGGGAATCAATAAAATCTTTGAAGGCGATTTGGACTGCCCCATCGGAGTTGAATTTTTTCCCTTGCAAGAAGTTATCCAAATTTCGAAAAAAATGGTAATCTGTTGGAGCAAGGTCCGGGGAGTACGGAGGATGTCTTAGACTTTCCAATTGAAGCTCTTCTAATTTAGTAGCCGTCTGTTGCGCAATGTGTGGTCTAGCGTTGTCGTAAAGCAGCAGTGGCGTGGAGCGATTGACCAGCCTAGGTTGTTTAGCCGCTAGCTTTTCCATCATGGTTTGCAATTGCTGACAATAGACATCAGCCGTAATAGTCTGGCCAGATTTGAGAAAACTGTAATGAACAATACCGGCACTAGTCCACCAAACGCTTACAAGTAACTTTTTTGGGGTTAATTTTCGCTTGGGGCAGGATTTGGCTGGCTGGCCAGGATCCAACCATTGCGCTGAGCGCTTCCGATTATCGTAAAGAACCCATTTTTCATGACAGGTAATGATTCGGTTTAAAATACCTTCATTATTGTGCCGGTTTAGTAATGTAACGCAGCAGTCGACGCGCGTTTGCCGGTTTGCTTCAGTCAATTCGTGAGGTACCCACCTTTCAAGCTTTTTAATCTTCCCAATTTGCTTCAAGTGAATTAAAACAGTTTTATCACTAACATCGCAGCCTGCAGCTAACTCGGACGTGGTTTGCGATGGATCCGCTTCCACAATAGCCTTCAACTCTTCATTATCAACTTGAGTCTCAGGCCGTCCACGGGGCTTGTTCTGCAGGTCGAAATTTCCAGAACGAAAACGTTGGAACCAAAAACGAACTGTCTTTTCTTTTGCAACACGACCGCCATACACATCATTCACCCTTCGAGTTGTTTCCGCAGCACTAGTGCCACGGCGGAACTCGTACTCGTAAATAATGCGACATTTTAAGTTTTCGATTTTGTAAAATGAGTGACGCAAACAGAAAAAAACAGAAGAAAAAAACAAATGAATGACGATCATCGAAGCACAAATACATGAGTCTATAGCTATCCAATTTGAATTTGGAATTCCTTACCAAAGAGGAGAAATTTGTGATTAAAGTGGCCAGTACGAAAAACGCCAATTTCATATGTAAGGACCTAATAGATAAATAAGTAGAATGTACCGAGCATGTTGGCGGCTTCAGTCTCATCCGGGTCAAAACGTCCAGTGACACGATAGTGCGGCGGTGTGGTGTCGCTCTCACGCGAGGTTTCATCGCCCTCCACGCCCGTTCCACTCGACGACAAAGACTTGCTGCTACTCCTGACAATGTGCATCACCATCATCAGTACATTTTAGTTATATTACTTAGATCAAGGCGTTGTTTTATAAGTTGTGAATCGCTTGAGACGAGTTATGTAATCATCTTTCAACGGCGGCAAACAACTCATTTTGCTTCGACGTGTGGAACGAACAGGGCATTTATTTGAAACACAATATACAGTGAAAACAACACAACGGAAATTACGTGACAAACAATTCAAAAGTTTAATTTCGTTTGGTTTCACCCTTAATCGAAAGCAACTTAGTTTAATACTTAAGAGAGAATATTTTTTGTGATTTACTAACTTATTTAGGATACTTAACCTAAATCGCACCTTGTGGAAAAAGAAGAGGAGGCCAAGAAGTCTCCGTCCGCCTAAAAAATACCTAATCACTCTTATCATAAACAGCTCTCAAATCTAGCCCCGGATCTTGAAATTTTTCGAGGCGGCGCAAAAACTACTGTCTGGCACAAACAAGTACCAATACCTTTGTTTTTTTTAATTATTAAAACAATGAAAAAATGTGTACTACATAATTTTTAGAGATTTTGCACTCTACAATATTGTTAAAATAATTTCTCCCACTAGAAGTGAAATATTCAGAAAACAATCTTTAGCTTTACATAAATTAAGACGTGGGAACGACTTAAGACTTTTAAAACCACAAAAAAAGACGCGTACAAATGTTTAGCCTATTTTTAATGGATAACCTTGGCTCGCTTTTTAGGGGCTTTCATTGGATGCGCTGGATGATGTACTCGTCCGGCGCCTCTAGAATTTTGCAACCAGGGCGCGATCCCTGGTACAAGTGAATCTTTTATAATTTCAACACATTACTTCAATTAAATTTTTAGTACAGCTAAATAAGGAAAATGCGAATTTTATACTTGTGTTCACATAATTAACGTTTTATATAAACTACTATCGATGTTTCAAGACACAATATTGCTGTAACTTTCTAAGTAAGGCTGTACCTCTGTTGCGCCGTGTGCGCGGAGCCCTGAGCGAGCGGCGTGTTTGAGGAGCCGGCCACGCCCCTCAGCGACAGATGCCGGGAGCAGAAACCCCGCCGCTGACTCTCCTTCGTGCAGCCGTCCTTGGAGCACAGTCTCCTCCACTGCTTACCGTTGAACTTCTTCCTTATGCCGGTCGGCGTTGACACAACATCACCCTTTTTGTATTTATGAGGTGTTGCCGCTTGAGATCTGAAGGCGAACTCTCCTATTTTACTTTCGGTCAATTTTCAAGCGCATTCCAATATCACATTAAATTTGACTTATACTTCATACATAATATACAAAATGATATTTAAAACACACGTATGTAACACTGAGATTAGACTGGAAGTTTTTTTTTTTACGTTACAATCGAATAAGAAAAAGCGGGAAGTTATCAAATGGTGTGGTAAATTTTTTGCCTATTTTCTGCAATAACTAAGTGAATCATGAACCAATGTAGATTTGCTACTCTACGTCCTAACCTATTTTTTTTAACAATTTTTGATGTAAGCAATTGGAGAGTATACTCAGAAATACGTTTTTCCACATCATTATAAAATTCTAAAGACTGTTAAATAAACTGAATAATTATATTCAGTGTTTATTTTAATATGATATTTTTTGTAGACATTTACACACATGGATCTAGTTCAAAGTAATCTTACGTTTGTGTCATGCGTACTAGACAAAAATATACATACTTAAATACGTATACACACCCATGACTCGCAAGAAACTAATCTATTCATCATAGAAAAGTTTGTCACTCACTACTGGGACTCGCACCCCGGGCCATCAGCGTTGTAAGCAGGGTCACTACCAGATCAATACTGGTTTTAAATTGTATTAAAAATGCTTTACAACGAGAATCTGGAAAGCTTTACTTTTGTAGTAAGATATTTTGTTTTATTATTGTTATTAAAGATTGTACAACTCATTGCACATGTCAGAAATAAAACATCTTTTGAGATCTAAATGAGCAATGAGCATTTTTCCAGTATTTTATTCCGCTGAAGTATTATTAATCATTATTATGGCAACACTATATACACATGCCAAGTCTATGACGTTGTACGTGAGTTTTAGACCTTAAGTCAGAGATGGGTAAAATGTAATCAGATTAATGATTAACGATTACAAAATGAAGTCGCAATTTTAATTTTATTAAACTATAATCAGGATTAAAACCCTTCTAAACATCACGGAGTCATAAATCTGTACGCAATTGTGGTTTCCTTAGTGTTTAAAACATAGTTGAGCAAAATGTTAACGCATCAGGGATGAAAAACGCAAAATGTAATTGTAATTATTTTTCATTAATCTGATTACATTTTGTCCATATATGCCTTAAGTTAATATCTTACCTAGGTGTAGGAGGTTGAGATCTGGGTGTGAGACTACGTTCTAACAAGCTCGATGTACTGCCTCGACTCTGAAGACTGCTTCGTTTGCTGTTGTTGCAATCTTTTAATGGAAAAAAAAATACACTATTTAAGTAAAAAAAAAAAACAAAACCTTATGAATATCATTCAAAACAATTGAATACTCATTGGAAATCATCTTTTTTTTTTCAAAGTATTTCTTTTTATGGTGTACGGTGTGAACATAATAAAAACGTATCGATCAGACAAACGCAGCTATAAGATAATGAATTACAGTTTATTTGCACTTTAAGGCACACCGAACTGCGACGTACACGCACGTACTCCCGCCTTGGGTCTCGGTAGTCGACTAACTTCCAAGCGTCCCGTGCGCGCGCGCATCCTCTTACCCCGCACGTCTCGTAATACCGTGACGACCCTTAGGGCGACAACTGCGTATCGGGTTACGTCTACATGCTATAAACTGAAGTTTTGTGCTCTTCATGAGTAGTTTATCATTTTAAAATAATAGAATATTAACTTATCAAAGTCGCACTGAGGCTTTCTACGAAAACTATCTATTGTACCTCATTTGCCATCTTATAAGTAGGTGGGTTATTTAAGAAAACTGAAAAACAATTATGTACCGATATGCGAGACATCTGTGGGGAACATTCGCAGTTCATCGTCGCTCTCAGGATAGTCGTCGAACGTGCGTTTGCGCAACTCGTCCATGGTTCCATTGGACAGCGCACCCACTGCTACCACTCCCGGACCGGCACCTGGCATCGGTGATGACGTATAAAAATCATCACCGCCCATCTGAAAAAAAAAACAATAACTTTCAGTAGCATTCCAAAAGCAAACATTATCTTCACCAGTCTAATACTTTCAGAGATACCGCAATATGCAACAACGGATCTACAGGGTTACAACGCAAAACCTCTTGAGGGTGACTTTGGTAAAGTAAGACTGACAACTTTTGTTTTACGACTTTTTCTAATTCAATCTTCCTTTTTCCCCATACAAAAAAAAATCAAATTTGCAGTTCTGATCTTCTTAATACTCTGAAAGGCGGCGCGATGCGACTGGGGCAGACGATTTCGTAGCATCTGCGGACTGAACTTTAAACATAGAGCTAACGATTGATTGAAATCCCCACTAAAACTAAAAAAAATATATAGCTTAGGGTGTGTTAAGTTTCGGCAAAAGTCATAGAACAAAAGTTGTTAGTCTTGATGTACCTAAGTTAACTTTAAGAGGTTTGGCGTTAGTTACCAGTAACATTGTATAAGACAAACAGGTAGCTCCTTGTCCGCATCGTGTCGCCTCTAGCAGTTGCGTTGAATTATTGTGCATATAATCATCAATAATTTGCGACTATGGCATCTGTCAATGGATTGTCATCACTGAGCGGTTTCTGTCGTTCTTGGATAACACTGTAGTTTCCATCATATGCGCGGTAGTCAGTTTGTGGAGCCAGTACCAAAAAAAGCACGTTCTCTACCTAACTGAAAATAACATACATATTTATTTTAAAAATTAATCACTACAGCCATTTGTGGAAAGTTCTAAAATATTCTTGTTTTGTTTGTTATTGGGAGTCGAAGCTGCTCGCGTCCGTAGGCTTTACCCTAGTTTCCCCACACGTGACTCCTGGGTGATGCTAAACGAGCAGCAGCGAGGTGGTAGGGCGTCGGTGCCCGTCTGGATCGCGACCACAGTACATGGGTGTAAAGCCCGTCATAGTGACCAGTTTCGGCTTGTCGCGTTTCGGGATCAGCTTGTGTATATCCAGTAGCTCATATACCTAGAGACCTTCAGTCGTGGTGTATGTGGGCCGACATGACGATGTAGACTATCAATAGATTTTCATCCTTTGATAGTCGCTTTCGTTTTTGGACTACACTGTACTTACCATCAGGTACTCTGTAGTCACTATGTCGAGCCAGTGTAAAAAAAAAATTATCAATAGTTTGTCAAAGGTAAATTTACATGAAATGGGAACCTTTACCCTCCCATGTATCAATGATGTAAGTAAACATGCACAGATAATCATGTTCTTGTATAATCATGTTACGTATAAGACATACCTCTAAAGTCTACATGACTGTTTTGCTCAATACATGAAATTATTGTTTATTGGTAGGACGATTGCCCGAACTGGGACATGACCACAGTACACAAGTGTATAGACCGTTATAGTGACTCGCTTTGATCTGTCGCTTTTCAGGATCAGCTTGTGTATATCCAGTAACTCACATATTTAAAGACTTTCAGTCGTGGTATATGTGGGCCGACATGACGGATCTATTAACGGATTTTCATCTTTTGACGGTCGCATTCGCATTTGGACTATACTGTACTTACCATCAGGTGCACTGCAGTCACTGTGTCGAGCCAGTGTAAAAAAAAAACAAGTGCATGGAGTCTAAGCGCCATATTTACTGAATCAAGTATACTTGTCATCAGTGACGTGCGTAGGGTACTTGGACAAGGTATGCAGACTTCGCGTAATTAATTTAAATACATGTTATTATTGTAATCATAATATTTTTTCATAAAAAAAAATACATGACGTAGAAATAGAATAATTATGATTATAAATATTTCCCTTTTTTGTTGTATACTTTATTTAAGTAATTTATCCCAGACGTATTTATTGGACGTTGAGGGCGCCCCCGTCCAGCGGAGAGAGGTAGGGTCGGTGTGTGTGTGTGCCCACACGCTGTTCCCATAGAGAGGAAGTGAGGGGTTTCAATTCCCCTCCCTGAGAGGAGGCCTGCCCAAGGCCTACCGCTCGCCGAGCCGTCGGAAATATCCGGATTCTCAGGCTCGGCGAAAGCGAAGAGAGGGCAGTGCTGGCACCCCGGTGGTTTTAGTCGGGGCAGGTCCGACACACCGGGAGGAGTGGCCCTCATCACTTCCCCTGGCAGTCCGTAGAGATTTCCACCGGGTTAACAAAAAAAAAAAGACGTATTTATTGCAAGGGCATGCAATGTTTTCATGCATCTATGGAATGAACGCTACTGCTTGTTATGTATACTTGATTGTATATGAATAAATTGGAGAACGGATGTAAGCACGACCATTATTCTGTAGAAAAGCGGCATTAGAGAGCGCATGAAAGGGCAGATCTTCAGAACTGTCCTGGCTGTTTAGCGGTCTATAATTTGTGAAGGAGTGATGATGATAAGAAAAGCAGTACTACCTTTGCGAGTTTATACAGGTATCGGAAACTATTTTAATCGTAGAAAATATGACAACACACATTAACGTAGTTAGGTCTAAAGAAAAAGCAGATAATCTGAATTGATAAGATTAAATTCCGCATGCAGATAGATGGATCTTGCATTAACGTAAGCATTCTCTTATCAATATCATAATATACTTTAATCTTTTTGAAAATTACATTTGGCATAAGGCGTTGCTAGTACAAATAACTATACAAATACGTCCCACTCATATCCGCTCAAATACGACCCCATAAATAATCCGCTAACAAGATTCACCGTTGCCATCTGTTACTTATTTTTTCATCGTTTACTACGCTTAAAGAGTTCTGAACAATCTCATAAATCCACCTTATAAACAAACATCAAAAAATGTCGATAAATAAACGATCAATATTCAGGTGTTTGATATGGCACGTACGTAATGCCATAATTTATTTCATAAGTGAATTGCACTTTAATACAAATATCTATCATTTATCTTTTATGATATAAAATATTATTATACAATTTTGTAAATATGTAAATACAAAAAGCACAGAAATCTTCTTCGCCAGATACGAGAATTTCATAAAATATAATTGATACTATAGAAAATAATTTAAATTAATCCAAGTAAAATTTTCTTCAATAATTTTTGTACAATAAGCGAAATATATGTTTATTTTTTAATTACATAACCATTTGAAAATTTTCAGTTTAATATTAATGACCTAAAAATGCTACTAGACTAATACTCTTAAATAGTGAAACTGTTAACGCATGGCAACAAATTATCAGTACTGTCTGGTGCAGCGCGAATAATGGATAACATCCGTGACTGGACGATCCTTTCACAAAGACGAGCAACTAAAAGTGAGAGTAGTAGATAAGTTATTGTTTGACCAAAAAGGGGCAAACCGGTGAACACAACGGAATTATCAATCTATTTATTGCTTATCATGCCTTACTTGACTGCTCACACTAGATACGTTAAATAGCTAAATATTGTAGCTAATAGTTGTAAATTTAAATATACATTAAACCAACGAATAAGCCAGTATAAAACGTTAAAATTATTTTATATTAATAAATAATATAGACATATATAAATATCAATGATGGGAATCAAACTTGAATGAAGATTTTTTTTTTTAATTACAGTCTAATGCTTGATCTCCATCAAGCCTGGTGAGAAAAACGCCGGGCAGTAGACTTGAGAGTCTGCTGCCCGGATGAGAGGGAGGCGGTGCACGGTGGCCGGCGCACCGCCTGAGAGGTTTGGGGGGGGGGGGGGGGTGGATTTTACTCTTTCTTCTCCCACAAAGGTAGCCTCAACAAGGCTTCTTGTTCCCTGGGCGTCTGGATGAATTTGGCTTCCCAGACCCGGGTGGAGCAATCAGAGGGACACCCTGGGGGTTTTTAGTCAGTAGAAGTCCGACAAACCGAGGTCGCTGCCCTCACAGCAACCCTAATGGTCCTATGCGGGATCTCCCCCGGGATAAAAAAATGCTTAGAAGAACGCAGTATAAAAAACGATACGAATCGTGATTTTAGGTAATCGTGAGGAGCTAATACAGAAGGTAGTTTAAAGACTTGACTGACCGCTTGCGGCACTTGGTGTATACGAAGATGTTGCAAATGCAATGTCGACGCGGAAGCGTTCTGAGAGCCGGCGTCCTCAAGCTCGTCAGCCCAAGGCGGCTGTAGCAGGCGGATATCCGCACGTTTCACTTCCACTGTCTTCTTGCATTCGCCATCTACCACCTGAAATTTCATTCAGTACATTATTAGCCAGCAGATCTCAGACACAATCTCAAATGATGTATATTCTAGCTCGGCATAGACTTCTCTCTCTTCCTCATCGTTCCCTTACTGCTAAAGATCGTGACTCCGATTCGTTCGAGAAACTAACAGCCTCCATTGGTTTCGTTCAGCCACCAGGTATTGCGCAGCGCTAACGAGCACCCCCAGCTTTTTAGGAGAACGTGTCTGACCACCGCTTAGGCTTCTACCTCTAGGTCTTTAGGTCTAATTTTAGTTACTTCACTGATAACTCCAAAAACTAATTGTAGCTACCGATAAACTAAATAAAATCAGTTGATAGCTAATGAGATCAAGTTGGCCTGCAGAAAAGTACTCATTTTTTTTGGAAAAATTTATTTAACTAATAAACCGAAGCAGGTATTCCTAACGAAGTTCCCGTAAACGTTTCAGTTAGTCTAAATACTCAGTTAGTTCAGGCATGTCAAAACTTGTATAGGGATCTTAAACAAACTGTTAAACTGTATGAAGCTACACTCACCTTGACTCTTATCCTTATCGGTGAGTTGAGTACCTCGACGACCAGCCCTTCGACGAACACATTTTGAACATTCTCCCGGTTCGGATCAGAAGTCCGTACAACGCACTGCGAACTGACCAACAAATGTATCATTTGTGGACTCGCATCACTTATCACGTCATGTTTATTCGTACCGAAAATGTCATTGTACTCCACTGATTCATCGTAACCGTCCAGTTCAACTGTTACCCTACAGCCATCTGCTTGACGTATCACCCCTGGTAAGTATAAGCCACGCTGTTTGGCCAGCACCCTATGTTTGCGCCATTCCGACAGATCAATGCTTGGATATTGGACGTATGACTTCAGTTCCACTGGCGATTGGCGCTGGACTATTGGTGACGGTTGGAGCATTGGACGCGAGTAAGTCAGCGGTTGGTATTCGACGTTAAGAGGTGCGGTGGTCGTTATAACGTTATTATTGGGGCAGGTTTGTTGCATTTCTTCGAACACGGAGGGGTCGAACTTGCGTTTTTTGGGCAAGTTACGGACCGGAGCCTGAGTTGGCGTCTGTTGAGCCTGAGGCTGGGCTGCGTTGCCACTGCTAGCGGTGCCGAGGTTGGTCGGGTTCGCCATCGTTATGTTTGGGGTTAGATTTGTCGAGGACTGGGACAGGCTCACTGTGCCAACGCTGCTTATCACAGAAGCGGGTATCTAAAACATAAAATAATATAACATTATACACAACATTAACATACTAATTAATATTGACTTGTTATAAATATAGACTTTTTAATCCTCACATGTTCACCAATGTATTGTCAGATAGCACTCAACACTAATGAAAGATCTCGGGCTTTATCAGCTATTAGTCATTACGAAAAGCAAACGCAGCATTCCGTATATCGCTTGCCTTGATGATCTTTAGCCCCGTTGTCAACATATTAATTAGAATCATGTACCGCCAATAATTTTAACTCTAATCATTAATGACTTACGTTCCGCGAATCGTGTAACAATTGAACTGTGGCCGCTAATGATTTTACCTGTTAATTTTAATATTGATACCATTATCATGCTTTAAATTCATAAACAAATTATTGAATTAAGACTGATGTGTGAAAATCCAGAATTAACGTTTTTCCTTCTACACTTGTCATTAAATGTGATCAACGTATTTACGTGGTTATTGTAAGGTGTGCTCACGAGTTGCATTCTCTGATTCCACCGACACCTTTTCACAACAATACCACTTGACGTCGTCTTAGATACCACCCTCACATGGTTGAAATTTTTTTCCGATATTCGTACTAAAAAAATAGTTTCTCCATTCATAATGCGAATAGCGAACGAGTAGACTATACGGCGACGCCGACCACGACACATAAGGAAAGATCAGTCAACTGTCGTTTAAATAACGCAGTTTTACTCCGACGCAGCCTTGAGTATCTTCCCGCGTTTCTTCTCAATGTAGTTGCTTCCGAAATGCTGGTAGATCACCGTTAGGGCTAATTTCATTGGCCGGCCGCCCAAGTGGAGGTCCGTACCCACAGGGGTACCCTTGCGTAGCCGCCCTCTCATAAAATTCGCTGGCTGGGCGCCTTCTGCGTCGCCCACCAAGCCTGGCTTAGTTGTGAAGGCCTATCCCGGCTGCCACAGACACTTCGTAAAAAATCCTCGTCTAGTTTTCCACGTTCTTTAAATCGTGAGCCTTTAACGAAGAGTGAATAGGTAATTTTTAGTCAGACACTGTCCATCATCGGCCTCATTTTCATCTTCCACCAGATGATTGAGGTGAAACGTACGCTCGTAAATCATAAAAGGTACAATGAGGCTAGTGTTCGATGTATAATAAAAACCAAAATAAAATTAAAAAAGCGTGAAGAGTGACCTGGTCATCTATATCGGTGTAGACTGCGTGCTCGCGACACAGGAGGGCGACGGCGGAGGCCTGCGGCGGGGGTGCGCCGCCCGCGTGCTCACGCTGCATCACCCCCTTACGCTACCGCATGTCAAACGCCGCGCCACGTCACTGCCTGTCGACAACAATTTTATACATATTTTAATTCCCTACACAATCGATTACTACTTACTATGGAGCAGTGGCGTGCATCCCATATAAAGCACAAAAAGCATTATTTTATTATATTAGGACTTTTAATATATATATTGACTTAAAATCTGGTAATTATTATGGAATAAGGGTCCTAGAACCCAAGTAAGATTAAATTTAAAACACTATATGTATAAAATGCCCATGTATTGCAAGATAATGCTTTTTTTGCTTCTAAAGAATGCACGCCACTTCTTTGCTATTATAAAATATGATTATAAAATCTATGGTAGTACTGGAGACTATTTAGTGGTGAAACTATATTCAAAAGCAACAACCACGCCTTTCAGCAAAATTACGCGTGCAGGGCTCAAAATCCTTCAATAATGTACATACTTTCTGATAAATACAACTAATGCGACAAACGATAATCACATACCATTCAATTAAACATAATATATGTGCACAACACACCTGCCTGCACATTTTCAGAGCATTACATTCTGTCATTAATTAGACTCGGATTATCTTGATTTTATCATTAATATTAAGACTAGGTCACACCACGCGAATTTTCCACACCTCATGTCACTCATTCGACATTAAATTTTTTTCCGCGAATATTTGTGCAAGTGTTACAAAAAATTACCGAAAATAATGACGCGATATATATTCAGAGTGCGAACTAGGACTTATCACGGCGCTTTCAAAGAAAATTTAACAGACCAGAAGCTAATAGAGTCCAGCGTAAGTTCGCCTAAAAATATGTCGAGGAGTGAAAGGCTATTTGGTTTAAGCGACATTTTTTTGGTGACATAGTAATATATTTGGAATCGGTAAAAAATGCTAATTCCGAATACTAGCTGTCCCGTCAGACCTTGTTCTGCCCTATTTCTCTAAAACAAAGTCACTTTGTTTTTTTTAATGTTAATAGCTTCCCCGTCAGATATTATTCTGCCAAAACCTATTGGCCTGTCGGCTGTTTTTTTAAAATTGTTTGAAGGTACCTGGCCTTAATGCTATATGTATAAAAATTGACAAATATTGACATTAATATTTATACGTCACTCAATTATTTTGCCTTCCCGGAACCCACCCACTAACATTTAAACTTTATGGTATAGTGTTAAAGTTCAAATTGACTTTTAAATATTATTACGAATTTTTTGTATGAGAATATAGAAAAGTGTTGTTTTTAGACTTTTTTAGACATTTTTTTTTAAATTTTCTCTCCGTAATAACCTTCCCCAGACTTCATCAAACACAACAAAAAAGAAATCAGCCAAATCGGTTCAGCCGTTCTCGAGTTTCGCGCTTATACACATTTAACGATTCATTTTTATATTATAGATTACTATATTACCAAAAAATTTCGCTTAAACCAAATAGCCTGTCACCCCTCGATATGTTCTATGTCGGTTCACTCCGAATGATATAGAGATTTTCATTTACATTTTTAAATTGTATTGGATATTTAGTCAGCGTCTATACCGAATCGTTTCAGAAACATAAATTCCATATGATTTTATAGTAAAAAACATAACTTTCGTTAATGTAAATCTTGTAAAAACTTACAACTAGGTAATATTTGTTAAATATAAGCACACAATGTACAGCGCAGTCCAAGAAAAGCAGCTATTGCGGAAGAAAGCAGCCCAACTGATAATCGCTGTAACTACACTTGCAAATAACAAAGTAGAAGCTATTCCGCTGATGGGCGTGCACTGGCGGATCTCCAAAATGCGACGCCTCGCGTAGTATAGTATTTATACCACGTGTATTATTTAGTGATGTCTAACCGGACACTCCACACATTCCAGTGTTTTTTTTACCCTTAAAGCGTAAACACTATGCCAACATTTTCAATTCAGCCCTGATGATCGCCCTTTTTTATAATTATCGTCAATTTAAATGATAATAAAACTTCATTTCATAGGTAATTGAGAACATTAAATATTTGTCTATTATATTATTTTATTATTTGTATGATTGTATGTATTGTATGACAATTCATTACTATTGTTATATAACTCTCCAATAACGCTAAATGTTTACTGTACACTTATGAAATTGGCTGTTTTCCTAAATTTCATTCTACAACCAGCATTTAACGTCTCGGTTGGCGCAGTAGTCAAGCGTGTGACTTTTTCGCCACAAGTTGTTGGTTATGTCCTCACTGAAAACGAATATTTGTATAGTCTACAAATATTATTCCCGATTTAAGTTTGGGAATTCGTGTTTGTAAGCACACTCAGGACACAGGAGTTAATCCTAATGTGAGTAATAAAGTCAATTTATACGAAGTAACGACTAATTACATAAAATATATAATATCTATTCTAATATATAGTATCTTATAGAAAAAAAAATGACATGAATAAATAATTTAAGGAAGCTTACACGAACAAACTGGATATACTTTGACGGAGGACCCATTTCGCCAAGTTTTTGTATCTTACCGTATAACTTGATATTAATTATACATATAATATAATTTATAATGTTGGAGTAATGAGTAAGCTAAGTCAAAGTAGTGTATATAAACCTCAGCCTTAAAAGCTTCCAACCGATAAGAACGTCGAAATATGTTCTCTGGATGTATATTCTACTACTTCACTGTTCGTAGGATGGATTTAGAAGTAAACTTAAAAAAAAACTAAGGAATCCATAAAGTTGTGTTGTCTGAATATGTTTCTTAAAGGATTCGTTTACTCTCAGACTATTCAAAGTGATATTACAATAGACATATTTTTCTGTAGCGATGAGCATTATCAATTCTGAGAAAACCGCAACGCTACTGAACACATTCTAGTTGTATTTACTATGTTAATTACACGGCGTTCTTCGTATCGTACGACTAACTAGTCATCCTATATATTCCCTGAATAATGCAAAACCTTTTTTTTTCTTTAAGGATATATCCTTACGGCCAGGCTGCGTATTCTAATGCATACGCAAAAGGTATGCGTCATTGGTGTAAAAAAATTACGCGTCTAACATTATTTAGAAACAGTACATCTAATACAGTGGAAGAAAATTAAATTTGGAGTACCCCTAGCGCCAGAAAAATATCCCAATCTTATTTACCCTCAGTAGTCGCTATGGAATACAACCTTCAAGCTTATAAAAAATGCCATTAGCGACTGGCCAAAGTCAAGCCCAATAAAGAATAAAGCCAACCATTAATTGTAATACGTTATAAGCATAATGACAAAATAATTCTATCTAACCATGAGCTTATGCGTGATTTTGAATTTTTACGTCATGTGAAATATTTCAGTGTTTTTTTTTATGATTTCACTGCTTTAATATGTATTCGTATAGCACAATTGCTATGTATTCGTATAGTACAAAAAAACTTCTATTGATGGATAAGAATTTTAGTTATAATAGAAAAAATCTCTAAAATTATAGCCACTGTCGATGTCATGTCATTTTATTTAAATACTTTTTAATGCTTAGTGCGTTAATCATGAGGAATATTATAAACATTTAATTTTATGCCTACCTAACATTTAGCATTTAAAATTCAATATGTAATTTTAATCGACATCTGGTTGGAAACGCGGCCTTCACTGAGAATAACGCAAAAACTAAATAGAAGTTTGTCTTATTTGCAATAAAAAATATATTTAATATAATTAAAAACTTCATTAAATTACAAGTAACAATATTTTCAAGCAAACACGAAAAAATTATATTAGGCAATTATATTACTAACTATGTATCATATTCCAATACGTATATCGTTCAATAAATACTAGTAAATTCTTTATTATAAAACACTCATATCATAGAATAATTATTTAGTTGTTATTCTATTAGCTTCATATTATTCGTAAAATGGGTGTCATAGCTTTATTCTGTACCTTTTGTATTATCTTAATCTTGGTCTAATATTTAAAATAATAGAAATTAATAAAATCCATTAAATTGTTTATACCTTTAGAATCTTTTGGTATTGTAATACATGTGTAGAAGGAGGCTGTCGAAATAGGTTGTGTTGTCTGTGGTGCGAATAAGTAATGGCCGTCAATAAAAAAATATATAAGATAGAATGTGTAAAAAGAATCAATATGTTTGACAGAGAATAAGAATAGAGGAAGATCGGTTTTGTGATAAAACTCAGAAAAGGATTTTATTTTACGTCTTGGAAATTCAACAGGGTATGTAATATTAATAAAATTGTATAAAATTGTAAGAAAAAAGTGTAAATAATGTATTAAATATCCCAGAATATATAGTGAAAAGATATTATGGTATTTTAATTAAAGAAAGGAAGCTCCACGACTCTCTACTACTTGAATCCACAAGTGGGGCCATTACTCTTTCACGCTACAGCAACACAACCTATTTCGATACCCTCTTTATACACTAAAAAGGAACCCCTTATAGTCAATATCTATTCTATTTGCATGCCATCTACCTTCCCTATGAAAGTAATATAATATTTATTATCATTATATAATATTCAAATTATTTACGTGAATCTGCCTACCCAGTCCAAAAACTCTATGCACGCCACTGGTTTTAGTGTATAGCAATATTGATATTTTTTAATAAAATATTCAACCGATGGGAATTGCATAACATACAACAAAGATTTTATTATATCAAAATTTCATTATAACAAGCATTAATGGGTTTTACATGCATTACGCAACTCAGTTGAATCATGCCGTCAAGTGACCGAGAAGTCGCCGCGCCGCTTCACAGGTGGACCATTTTCAGTGACATCACCATTAACATCACCAGCACAGAATTATCCATATTGACAACATAGACCCAGCGCCCACTGGAGCACCGAGGTGCTGAAGAAAAACAAGTAGAAATAGCTCTAATTTAGTTTAAATTTTATATTATGTTTAAAGAACTTTTATTTAGTCTAGTTATTATTCTAAAAGGAATTGATTCCACTAAATGTGAAGATAAAGATATCACCGTTTTTATATGAAATTGTAGCAAATAAGTAAAAACTAGAATACCTACTTAAACGGACTCTTCAAAAAAGACCAGAAATAGACAACTTGAGGGACAAGAAAATAGATTAATAATTAACAGTAACAAATGATTTTGTCTTTTATTAATAACATACCTGCCATGAGAAATCCGTAAAGCTATTATACTATTGATATCACTGAACAAGATCGCTAAAGACAAACAGCCGCTCACTAGAGACGTATAACGTATTCCGATCAAGTAGCACCAACCAACTTTGTGCCTATATTCTATCGCATGATAAAATCCTTGAGGTACGTTAGTCAATTACAGTCAACCGTTTCTTTTGGAGTCATCAATTTGAATATCGAAAGAGCAAATCTTTTTTTATATCATCCAAATACGTGTTGTGGATATTCAATGGTTTTTTTTTAAATTCCAGCTAGCCTAATATTAAGCTCAAATTAATACGAAAATCGTGTGCAAATATCAGAAGTTTGAATGTA
This sequence comes from Automeris io, assembly GCA_036320925.1. NCBI lineage: Eukaryota > Metazoa > Arthropoda > Insecta > Lepidoptera > Saturniidae > Automeris > Automeris io. The sequence continues at coordinate 304,565 of JAUDJH010000030.1, read as the reverse complement.
TGAAGGGTATGGACTAATTTAGACAATTATTATGAATCTGCTAATAACTGCAGTGTTCGTACAGATACAAAAGTTTCTTCAATACAGGCTCACTATTCACTCACTAACTAAGATGACAAGATAACAGTGGTTAAACAGAATGTGTGGTTATGGCATACATAAATATATTTTTCTCACAGGTTTTGTTTTTAAATATTCAATTCGATTCTTTTTGTAATAATACATTATGAAAAGGACGTCTAACAGGGCTTCCCGTGAACGGTCGATAGATTCCGCTTTTCCAACCGATGGTTGATTCATTTTCTTGGTGATTAAAAGAGCTTGTGTTAGGCGTTTTTGAATAGATGTTTAAATTTAGAGTTTACTTTCTTTTAAAATTACGAATATCAGAGGAATAAAGATGTGTAAATCCGGATTGATTGGACAAAAAGACGAAAATTTGTAGAAAACAGCTATCGGTAAATCCTACGATTTCTAAATAAGTCTTTAAATTATTGATGCATATACAAAAGATAAAGACAGGTGCAGATTTAAATTAAGACAGCAATAACAGAAGTTTTCATATAATATGTTCGCAAAATATATGCTAACATATTTTGATCAAATATCTAAAATAATGACAGCTCACATTACATGAACAACTTAAACAAATGTCCTGGATTTATATAATAGATTACACTATCAAAACATTTCTTACTTCAAAAGCAAATTAAATCAGCTTTTGGTGGCCTAAGTCAAATGAAACTCGTTAAACTCGCTGAGCAAACAAAAAACATAGAAAAACCGGTGATGACTAATAGTTATCAACGATAGTATGATACTTGCCTGCATTTTACACGCATAGGCAATTTTTTATATGGTAGGTAAACCGGACCAACGTCTTCTGATTACTAACCATTCATATATGAATAACGCTAAGTAATATAAAGTACAAGCCCGCTTGATCGTGGCGACTATCGGCAGATGTCTCTCGAAAGTTGTACTGGAATTTTGAATTGCAGTATATTTTTATAATAAATAGTCAAATTATAAATAGAACTATACAGATCTTTATGCGGCAGGAATCTCAAGACGGTGGATGACAAACACTTATATACAGAATTTTTTGGGGACATTTTTCAAGTAGTAATTTTTGGAAATTTTCTCAAGTAAAATATTTACAATCATAAGTACGTAGGTACATAACAAGGAAATAATAGACAATCAATGAAAATTACAAAACAAACGAATAGACTATAAAGAATATTAATTAATAAGTTTATACTAAAATAATAAAACTAACGATACATTGATAACCGAACGGAATAATTAGCAATATAAAAATAAAAACACAATGGGACTTGAATAAGACTTTAATATAATTTTTATGTAAAATTAAAGAAAAACCTTGTCCTACAATCACACATTATTATAATTACTGCAACTTTCTAAAAAAAGCGCATACATATTATGGTTACACTCCTTTTTCACACATCCTATTAAGACAGATACATATAGCACCTCTTCGATCAAATACGATTTCGCAATGGTTAACCAACACCAAACAATAATAGGATACCCAATATGTTGCCAACTATGTAAATAATAGTGTTTCGCACCGGTAAACATCAAAGCAACAAGCGATGGCATACAGAACGTTATAACAAAACAATTCTCGTATGCGTGGGGATCTATTTCATTGATGTTTAAAATATATTTCAACTATAAACCTTAGTAATAAATTAACCGCCTGATCTATTGCAGCGATATGCATCTAATCACGATTCAAACGAACTGCAAATTGCATATAACTTGAAAAGTATTCCAGCAAATGCATATACATTCGCGACTAACTATTTTAAGTTAAATTAAAATAGATTCAGCTTGGATCAATAACCCGCGACTGGAGAGGTCTCGTATCTTTTGTTTCATTTTTTACATGAAACCGACGCCGCAGTTATGTATATTATCTCACACGATTACAATAGACCGCGTACCTTGATTTTAAAACTTTAGTTGCACCACCGGTTTGATATGATCGACATCGACGTACTTTGCTTTTGAGTGACCGTATAAAAAAACGAGTTCACCATACGCCTACATCTGTTATACGTATTCTGTTCTTATTGTATTACCAAAATATATATCTCTTCAAAGACCAAACATAACCACTTTATTTTCTAATAGAAAATTGATACGGCACCGCAACATCTTTATCTTAATAGAAAGTCATTACAATTAATGACGAAACGTAGTCTAGCAAAAAAACCACTGTTTCATTGCAAACAAAAGATATCTAGTTCACGGAATTAAATTATGATCAGGTTTTGTAGTAGTTACGGCTTTTCTATAAACAGATGCTGAAATTGTTGAATGAAAACAAATTGTATAGGAAGATTTATAGAAATAGGTCAGAGTATGCAGAATTCTGAATCTATTACTAAATAGAGTAATTTGTTAAAAGGTTTAACGCAGTCTGTGACAGAGTTACTGAAACAAAATTCAAAGATTTTTAAAAAACATATCATCACATATCTGGACTCTTAATTCCAATTATATACCTAAAAATATCGTATGATATTTTGAGGTAGTATTTTGAATTGTGAGGTAGTAGTTGATGAAGTAGGCTGTAAAGAATATCTATTTATAGGATGGTTCCACATTTTTATAATAACAAAAATCACTAGGTTGGATAGTGATCCAACGGGTAATATTTAGTTTTGTTTTAGATCGAATTTAAAGTATATAATATTAATGAAAATAATATTTCGTTGCCTAAATTATAACAAATAGCTTTTACCTGTATTGATAATTATGGGAGTGCGACAAATAAATAGTCAATATTTCCTGTTTTATATTTAACTAAACTGTGCTATAGAGATATAAAATATTCAGGTTTTAGCTTTAATACATAGAATTAGAGGTAATTTCATTCGTGACCTCACAATGTAGCTTAAGATAATGCTATGTTAATAATCCACGATAGATCATAGACCACCAACACGCGTACATAGTTTTTATTCCCTCAGTTTCTCGGACTAGTGTATTGTAAAATGTCAGCCGAATTTTACTGAAAATAGCTTGCTATTTATCTATTTACCTGCAATGACTTTGCAATTGACTTGTATACAAACTATGTTGTTTAAAACGTAATCTTAAGAACAAAAAATGCAATAAGTTATTTTATATAGCTTTACCACTTATTAATTATGAAATTATAATACTCATTAAAACTGATTATTATGATTTAGAATAAGATTAATAGTATGTAATTATAAGATTATTTTAAACAAGTCCCAAGGGACTCCCCCCATCCATTTTATTACGTAAATGTGGTTTTATATTATTATTCTTTCCTTTTGAGTTATGAGACCACTTTTTAGCAAAGCAAATAATAAAATTATATTTTCTAAAGTTAGCCACTTTAGCCCGAAAATGGTTGCTAAAAGTACTTAACTAAAACATATGTTTGAACATGATAATGTACCATTTCCCTTTACCTACGATTGCATGGCGTTCAGTGTTTCAAATTAAGCTGTATTGAAACTTCAATAGATTACGTCGTTATATTCTAGATCGCATAAAAATCAGGGTCATTGTCGTCTTTAACTAGGGATCGTTTAACTTTAAATAAATTAAAAAGTATAAATATTCATTTTTAGGTTATCACTTTAAAAAATTAACAGATCCAATCAAATTAACCCCTTAAACTAAACAAGATTAAAATAAAAATTTAATTAGGCCATGAATCTCAATAGGATTCTAGTTTTTTTGTGCCCTGCAGATTCCGGTAAAAGTTTTTTATGTAAGATACAAAAGCAATTAAAGACGCTTTCTATAACAGGAGTTAGGATGATGAAATAATATGTAACAAAAATACACATTCAGTTGATTACTGAGTATTATTGCCGACATAAATTTAATAGTACTTAACTACCTACTTGACGTCTATGTATTTTAGAGACAAACTTATAGTTTTAATTAAGTGAACCCGAATCAATTAGTCTGTATTGAATCATAGATAATACAAATCACTTTAAATATATAGGTATATTTTGGTTCGTAGTTTTAAGTATTTATTAAAAAAATAGCACAGTGAAACATTAAAGATTTTTATTCAGTTGTTATGGCTATCTTATATTTAAAATTGGTCATATTTTTTTCCAAATTAAAGGGTTTACTCGCTTTTATTATTATTGTGACTACATTCTAAGTTTTGGTACATTTTTTTTTATTCCGGGGGAAAATCCTGCATAGGACCATCAGGGACGCTGTGAGGGCAGCAACCCCGGTGTGTCACACTCTTACTGACTGAAAACCCCCGAAATGTCCCTCTTATTACTCCACCCGGGCCTGGGAAATCAAATACGTCCACACGCCCGGGGAACAAGAAGCCTTGTTGAGGCTGCCTCTCTGGGAGGGGTAGGACTAAGCTCACCCCTCCAAAACCTTTCTCTCAGGCGGCGCACCGAACACCGTACACCGCATCCCTCTCATCCGGGCAGCAGACTTAAATTTTGGTACAGTTATAACAGCACTTTTGTCCTAATTCGTCAATAATACCATAATTAACAAACATAGAACAGATGGTTTATTGCAACAAACATAGGCAAATCTTATGGCATTTTCTAATTTTTTTTTTTTGTTCTAAAAATGTGGACTGATAATTTCTGTCCTATAATTAACAATAGTGAATCGTACTTATTAGTGAAAGTATAAAAATATACAACATAATATAGAGAATACCTATCATCGTGTTTCCGGTCTTCAATTTAAGAATGCAGTTGTTTGCTTTTTCTCTGAAGCTAATTGAAACTCTATTTACAGATGAACACAGCCTGCAACTAATAATCTAGAACCTAGCGACTAGCAAGTACTCTTCAGTGTAGAGATATCGTAATCCCGCTATAACTGAGCATTAGTACTTGATATTTTTTTAAATATCGGATTTTCGATATATTGATATTTTTAAATATATTAATATCGGAGTTCGATATATCGAAATAAAATATCGATATTTTATCAACAGTCCTACTGAGCATCAAAGCGTTCACAGTACCATGTCACAGTGTTTCATGTCTGAACATGTTTGGCACATGAGACCAACAGCTCACGGCCTTGAGTAATGAATCTTTCTCATAAACTCACAATACTAACTAAGCATGCACGCTGAACGAGATTACACTACGGTTAATATATATTTGTATACAATATGGTATATTAGCGCAATATGACTCACGTATAAAGTAGAAAATATACAAAAGATTTTCGATTACACTAGGCCGGGTCCACTGGATGACTCGCTTAGAACCGGTTCATATTTAACGCATGATTCACTACTTAAGATGCCTTTTCTTACTTTCATATTATGTAAATTTTTCTTAAAAGTATCAAAGTTAACAATGTTGATGCTCGCTTGTCATGCACAAGGATTGTGTATAATATGTTTATAGTAAGTAGGGTTGCCAATTATTCTGTTAAAACCACTCCTGTACTTTATTTCGCTCAAAAATACTGAATCGCCATTTTTTTTTCCACATTTTTGCTAGTAAAAAGTTGCAAGTGGTAGACTTAATGCTAAATATTATTCTGTAGGAGTCTTCAGTGAATGCATCGTTGTATAAAGAAACTCATACAAATACTCAAATTTAGATCAATATTACAATAAGCAAAGCTTACAGTAAGCAAAACCATAAATTCAATTAGAAAAACCTCCGTACAGCGTACGGCACTAATTATCCAGGACAGCCCGAAAAAACTATTTTTCAGATGTAACCATAGAAGGGCAAAATGTAATCAAATTAATGAAAAACGATTTCAATTACATTTTTCGTTTTTCATCTATACTAATATTATAAAGCTGAAGAGTTTGTTTGTTTGTTTGAACGCGCTAATCTCAGGAACTACTGGTTCGAATTGAAAAATTATTTTTAAGTTGAATAGACCATTTATCGGGGAAGGCTTTAGGCTATATAACATCACGATGCAATTATTAGGAGCGAAGAAATAATAGAAAATGTGAAAAAAACGGGGAAAATTATTCATCCTTGAAGGCTTCCATTGCGTGCGCTGCAAAAACGGTTCAAGATACCAAAAATATATGTAAGAAAGAATTATTCCTCTTGAAATGATCTAACAAAATGTCCACGACAGTATATGTCTATCTCTTAAGATTAAGTCACTACAACCGTTTTTATGGTAAACAAATTTGGTCGAAATTAATGAATTATTTGTTAAGAGTTGTATCAACGTAATAATATTATTCTTTATCCAAATGTGTTGTTTATTAAGAGTATGTAATTGTGAACAAAATTTTTGTCTTTGACATCACTTAATTACTATGAACATCTTAGAAGATATTACAAAACCTTTTACAGCATAACAACGTTTGCCGGATCAGCTAGTCACTAATATGACTGCATTTTGTTCATCTGTTTTAAACACTGCAAAATCCTCAATTATATACACGTTTTTGACTCCTTAACGTTTCGAAGGGATTTAATCATGATTACAGAGCAACTAAATTAAAATGACGACTACATTTTGTAATCATTAATTAGATTACATTTTGCTTATCTCTGGATGTAACACATGGGAACGCGATGCATCCATCGGCTGTGGGCACGTGCTTTGTAAAGACAACTCTCTCACTACACAGCGTGGTTTTGAACTGCGACACAAATCATACTGTCAACAATGCATTATGTTCAAATGTCCCTAAAGTGACAAATGCCTTAAAATTTACTTTATTACTTATTTGACTTTCGAAACTGTTATTATATTTTATTAATTTAATTTCCATATTTATATAATTCTCATTGAAAAGCTAAATTGTATTTTTCATTATGATGTATCACGCAATGTCATCTTTAGGATAGGCAGAAACATAACAAACAAAGACAAGTAATATTATACAAAACTTCGCGATAATTCAGAGAAATTACTAATAGAATATCATAATAAACACTCTAGTGGGTCCTACCCATGAATAACACACTATATAACGTTAATGGTTCTCATGTTAGACATTTATTTGAAATTTAAACATTTACTACATTTTTTTTTTTAGGATTATCTTTAGCCTGTATGAAAGAGATTTTACCTAGTGAGAGGGTGTAAAGAGATTATCCAATGTGTTATTAAAATTGGTGATAATTAAAGGGTACTTCTATTAGGAACAAACTATAGCTTAGGATTTCCACCTATCCCTCAACATCAGATTAACCATATTAGAGAGATTAAAACCAATTTGTGACACATTCTGAGTCTATATACATGTTATGTGAATTCATTACATTTTACTAATCTGTATTGTAAACTATATATAATATACCACAGTACACAATGTTTCTAAGTTTTTACCCTAATAAAGTGTACCTATTTAAAAATCATTTGCTTGTACGTAGCATTATGAACTATATTCAATTGCACATACTATTTATAGAAAGTAATACAATACATGTCTATTATCTAGTGAGGTCATATGAAAATATTTACAAACTTAATCAAGTCTATTTGATACCCTATGACATAAAAATATCATTATATTTAATCTTTCCTGTGTACATAAATAATTCACATTGTGTTAGATTGTTTGTCCTCATACACCCAAATCTTTCATAAATTTACAATAAAACTTTACTGGATTGTTCATTAACTCATCAAAGTGTTTAATTAATAGCACTGTGGTACAATAGGTGGAGCATAAGCAAACAAGCATTGCAATAAAAAAAACAGTAAAAAATAAACAATAACATGTACCAGGTAACAATTAGGCTGAGATTAATAGATGCTACTTCAATTTTGCTCAGCAAATAAGTTTGTTTTTAATAAAAAACTATATATATAATAGGAACTTGTGTACAGCATAAGTATTTCCAAAGCCAAGTCCAAGTTGACAAAATGGGTATCTTAGCTTATACTGTGATATTAATTATTATTATTAGCCAGTTTCATTCCACTGAAGGGTAAAAGCATCCCTTCCCTTTTTCCACTATATTTATTGAGTCTACAGGAAGGAGTTTAGACATTTAACCCATTATGCTTGTCCAAATTAAATAAATAATAATTAATTTCATCAATATTGATTAAATAATATAATTTATAATATTTGAATAAAGTCCAATCTAAGTCAAAATTAATACCTAATGTTTAAACATTTCAGATTCATAATTTAATAATGAGATTTTCCTAAGCATTTGTGTGATTTCAGCTTGTTGTTAAGCATTTCTTTTTGTATTTATTGTACTAGATTTCATGATCCTAAATCAGATACAAAAGAGCTAAAAGGTGTATATTCAGGTACTGGGTATATGTTCCCTATGTCTCTGGTATTTATAGTCTATAAATCATTTGTATATGTAAATACGTATTTGTAAATAAATTATACATGCAATTTATAATACATGCAGCCAAAATTTACCTGCCTAAGATTTTAACTCTACAATCAATAACTTCTTTATTGAAAATAAAATAATTCCATATTTCTGGGATGTTCTTGTGGGTCTAATTCCCAAATGTTACAAATATGTGTAAAATTAAAAATGGTTATTTTAGTTTTACTGTAACACAAAAGTATTTAGTCAATTGGATAGGTATAATATCATGTTGAAAATAAGTCTGTAAATGTACACCTTTTAATATAAATGGGAAATATCACATTTCTTTGCAATGAAACAAGTGTTATATTATTAAATTCTTTAGATTCCTACATTGTTAATTAAATGTAACAATGTTTCCAGTTTATAACCATATTTGTCACAAAGTGATAAATCTATTTTTGATTTATGTTTTCCCCCCATTACAATGATTAGCATGGCTATAAAAATACTCAAATTTAATTAATTCATAAATCAAATTCAATTTGCCAAGGAATTTAAAATATAGAATTACATATAAAATGCATTTTTTTTCCGAATAACTTTTGTTTTACACAATTGGAATGCTACGAGAAGTAAATATTAACAATAACGAGTAAGTTCAATCTATGGCTGAACGCGTATTATTGTCGCTTACCACTATACACTGGCGTAGTGTAATCAGCTGATAAGGACTATGTAAAAGGACGAAAGCCGTGCGTACACAGTAAGCCACACAATCAGCGCATGCTTACAAATTGATGAACCGAAATCAATTGTTACATGTAAGAGGAGACAAGGCGCGACCCTAGTGCAAGTATCGCACGGGCCTACAACTACGGCGCACGATGCATAAAATCGAATGCCATCACTTATTCACAATTGCATGTTTATTGTCACGAACGCCCTATGCGCCATACATCATATTTAAGCAGCGCGATGGGCCGATACTCACCTTTGCTTTCCATTGTCCCATGCACGGCGCACGCCGTAAACAACCTGACCGCATAATAAAGCAAAATGGAAGTCCGGACTCGCCCGCGCCGAGATGAGAAACTTTATGAGCGCTCTTGAGTTGTAAAACGGCGTTACTATCTAGTAGTATTTTAGCAGCCCCCCTCCAATTTATTATCAGCCATCACCAGATTAGGTCGTTCACTATCACAATGCAATATGTTCAATTGTTAACACACCTTCCAAACATCACAAAACACTAGTTCAAATGTGATTTACACAAAAATTAATGTCCACTTGAAAAATAATAATCATTGAAGCGTTTGACGTACCAAGACACAACACCCACATCAAAAAATTCTACATAACGACTGGCCTGGCCCAGCTTTCAATAATTTCCACTCGAATATATTCCCGTTTCGCTCGTTCACCATTCATTTGATTATTTCTCAATACGTGCAAGCGAGATAGTAATATATAAATATTTCCTATGTATGAATAGAATCGGTGTTGTGAAGTGTCCTCTCCCCGGCGATGGCCGAGCCGAGTTGAATGGACCCGAGAAGTGTTCGACTATTGGATCGATGATAGTCACGTGATACAAATATGTCTGATGCCTTTTCCCCGCGAGTTATTTGAAAACCATTCGCAAATGCACACAATAGCGAGAAATTCTTACTATATTATTGGCATCATTTATTATTCTTAATATAATAAATCAAGGAAGTCATGAAAATACTCAAGTGTATTTGTTGGAATATAATGTCATTGACTATTAATATTTTGAAGCAATTTGTTACAGCTAAGATGTAGAAGAAACAATGGATGACACGTTTTGTATCCTAAGATTATTAAATTGTTTGTAGAGTTGTCGACACCAAGCGTTTATTTTACTCAAATTATTTAGTATTAAAAGTTATTTTTTACAATTCTGTATTTTAGTTAACATGGGAAAAAGCAACGTCAAGTAATATTCTACCACTACAAGCAATTATAACTACTACCACAGAAATTAACAGAATATATCATATTTCACACTATTACCACAAGAATAGATGATCCCATCCTTATCGGTCGGCTATTACTACATCTACAGCAACTAGATTTATTAGTCTTGAGTCTTAAAATGTTTAATACAACAATACTTTCAACCCAAAGCTACGCTTAACTTGTTTTAGAAGAACATTATGTTCATATACCTACCAAGGTGTATAATTACTTTTTAAAATATATAGGAATAGGTAAAAGACATTCCAGTTTCGTATTCAGTTAATAACAAATGTGAATTTGTATAATTTCACACGTACTTTATAGGTACAAGTTAAATAAAATACCCAAATCCGGTTCAGAAACTGTACATCATAGAAGAAATAATTAATATCATATTACTATCAATCTACTAATCATCATACCAAATTCTCATCAAGACATTTAAAAAGAGTGAAAAATCACTTCTGTTTTTTTTAAACTACCTTCAAAATAAAAATCTGACAGAAATCCTAAAATTCTTTTTAGGAGAGTAGGAATTATAAATTGAACTTGAGCACGATTTTCCTTCAGTTATTGACATAAAGTTCATAAAGAGGGCAGTGTATATATAACCTTCTCTTAAGTATGCTATTTAATAACAACACACCTGTGGTACAGTTGTCTATAGCTGGCTAATTGAAGGTAGCCGCTTCCTATTGGGTGGCCATAAACTTGTTTGTTGAAATCTTGTATAAAATCTTGATGTCATAGAATTATTAAGTAGGAAATATACTTACTATAGAACAGGACTTCGAATCTTATGCAGTAAAATATGTATTATGTTGAAATATTAGCATTAACGTATTGTTAACAGATATTCATTTTGGGCATTATGTTTTTTTTTATCCTAGCTCGGCAAAGTGGCTACACCCCGCTAATAATATCCATGGTGCAGTCTAAAAAACAACTAGAACTATCAAAAGTAAAAAAACAATCGTTAATCGCAGTGATCATGCCGGCCTGCACAAATATCTATTTAGGCTTCATTTAAAGGACCCAATATCATAGGACGGTGGGAACACTCTTGCCGGAAGATCATTCAACAGCTGAACGGCTCAGGAAAAGTAAAAGTTAGAGCACTTCTTAGTTTTTTTTATTACTGATAAGCTTGCGCTTGACCTCAATCTCACCTGCTGGAAAGTGATGATGAGGCCGACGATGGAGCGCGCTCGCCAAGCAAATACCGATTCACTCGACGTTTGAAGATTCCCATGTCATAAGATGCTAAAAGTTAATAATAAGTTAAGTTAGTTAGTGATTATAAATGCTAGTCGGGATATGAGTTACCAAATAGCCGTAACTCCAAAAACCCGCGTGCGTCTATTTTATTGAATCTCTTCCTTTCTCTTCCGAGAGTGGAACAAGGTTCAATAACTTTTCAAAATAGTCGCCGTGATACAGACGGTAGAAACTGCTGAATGAGACAATACTTCTACCCATTTGGAGCGGTTTAAAATGCTTAGTAACGTTATTTACAATGCGGAGAGACTTCCACTGCAACCCACCGGCGTCAAGTAAGTGTTGACCAGAACCGTCCAAGAGATGAGAACGACATTCCTTGCAGAGATTAAAAATGGGCCTAATACAATAGGTACAGTTGACCCGTCGTGGAGAATCGTATCACTCTGTTTAGGATACCAAATCTACGTGACGTTACGGAGATGACAGACCCTATATCATTTCTAAGGTTGAAATCAAAGCGATTATCCATAACTTTGATACTTCGACGTAACGCATTGCATGCGACACATTCTGGAGAAAATATGAGGATTTTTTACTGGAAAATACACACACCTGTGTTTTATTTGCATTGAATTGACCAAAATTCTTGTCGCTCCAAGAAGAAATGAGACTCAAGGACCGACTGAGTCCAACAACTAGATCTTTCTATTTCCTCATGGATTCCTCCAATGGGCTTGCTACAATATCTCCCATGATCTGTGCTGACATCTGCATAGCAATGTATACAGCTTAAAGACAGCATATCATTGATATGCAAAAAAAACAGAGTGAGTGAAAGTACAGCGCCTTGTAGAACTCTGGCATTAGCTGACACGAACTACAATTTGTGACCATCGACGAAGACACGAATTCTACGTTCGTGGAGAAAGCCAGAGATCCAAGTACACAGACTGTCGGGAAAATCGTACGTTGGAAGTTAGGAAAGAAGAACAAGGTACCAAATTCTATCAAAATCCTCGGTTATATCGACGCTAACCGCCAAAGATTTATCTATCGTCTCCTCAAATAGTGAAACACGAGCGTTTGATTACCAGTTAACCGATTCAGTCTAAAAGCGTATCGACGATCACTTAAGTGTGTGATCTTCTAGGTAGTGGGTAAGATGTGTATTTACAAGTACATTGATGAGTCAATAATTAAAAGTATCTGAGCGATCTCATGTAATTGATATTGAGGAGAAAGTATATTTCATGCGGATATTAACTGCGTGTATCATTGGCAGTAGAGAAATTGCTGTCATTTACCAAATCTGACGACTTGAACCTGACTTTTGACTTTGAGTCAAAGGCCTTTTCTAAGAATAAAAAAGAAACCTCAATGGTAATTGCCAGGACTAAGTTCTCCTAGGATATTATTAGGTCCTTGAATAAGTTCTCGCTGTTTTTTTGGCTTACAGAAAGTTTTTTAAAATATAAAGCTTACAACAACTTTAACTCTAAACATTGTCCACCATAAGAGACTACTTTCTTCCATCTTTCTGGCAGTAATTAAATCCCCTGTCGGAAAAACGATTCATCTTTTGACGCAATCCATGAATCGCCCCATTTTTCGGCTTCTTCAAAAGAATGAAAGCGCTGCTCGCTCAAACCAGGCGCTATTGACCGAAACAAGTGGTAATCGGAGAGAGCTATGTTTGGTGAATACAGCGGGTGAGGTAGATCTTCCCATTGAAGCATTTCCAGGTACGTTCTGACTGGTTTTGCGACATGTGGCCGAGCAGTGTCATGTAATAGAATCACTTTGTCGTGTCTCTGCTTGTATAGTGGCCGCTTTTCTTTTAGAACTCGACTCAAACGCATCAACTGAAGTCGATAGCGAGCTCCCGTGATAATTTCATTAGGTTTAAGCAGCTTATAATAAATTACACCCTGTTGATCCCACCAAATGCAAAGTAGAAGCTTCAAACTGTGGATATTTGGTTTTGGGGACGATGCTGATGCGTGTCCGAGCATATCCTATGATTTTTTACGCTTTGAATTGACGTAGTGAATCTACTTGTCATCTCCAGTGATAATACGGTGCAAAAAACCTTTTCTTTTCTGCCGTTGAAGCAATGAATACACATGAGAAAACGTCGTTTAACGTCTCTCGGTTTCAGTTCATACGGCACCCAATGTCCTTGCTTTTGGATCATTCCTCACGCTCTTAAAAGTTTTGAAACTTTTGAAGCATCTTCTTGAAATGTTTTTCCGAGCTCTACTAGCGTCTGACATCGATTTTGATCAAGAAATGACTCCAATTCTTCGACTTCAAACTTTGTCGGTGCTCCAGAACGTTCTTTGTCGTCAAGCTCAAAATCATTATTTTTAAAGCGCATAAACCAGTCTCTACATATTGTATTCGACAGAGCGTTGTATCAACAAGAATTCTGTGTACTTCAGCTGCATATTTCTTTTGAATAAAGCAGTGCAATAAAATTCCCAGCAAAAACACTTTATTTGGCACAAAAGTAGATATTTTCAAAATATGTAAATAAACACATGGTTGACACTGTGGTAAACTTTATCGACTAGAATTTGAGGTTACATATAGTACTACTTAGCTAATGCGTTACTGTAAGAAATTCCATGCACAGAGTGCCACAACGCCTGTTTTTAAGAAACAGCGAGAACTTATTTAAGGACCTAATATTATTATCAAATAATAGGCCAGCAGCTATTAGCTGATATGCCTATGTCTTAGCTGGTATGTTCAACTTAAAAAGACTGAGATGAGAGCCATCTATCCAGTCTAACTTTGAAACTATTCGTGGATGGTGCGTCAACAATAATTGGATATGTTACAATGTGTAAAGGAAAACCATTCTCTTCAGCCCTTGGCGTAATTGTGTCATATAGATAACGTGATTTAAATAGGAAAACACAAATTTATCAATTATTATTTATTGTTTAACTTAACACTCATTATTACTCATAAAGTGCACATTTCTGTAATTTATTAACTAAAACTAAAAGTTTAGGGCACCATAGGTTATTCTCTTTTAATTGATAAATAAAACAAAGCAAAGGTTTGAGACCTATTTATTGTATACGAAAATATATCCTACTCACTTAAAATTAAGTAATACCTATAAAAAAAGTTATTAGTGAAGTATAGTCAGTATCATAGAGATTTTTTCTTCTGAACATACGGATAATATATTTTTTTAAATGAAACTGGTTTTAATTTTTTATTCTTAACATTTTGATTTATAGAGTATATATTGAGGGGTGAAAAGCTATTTGGTTTAAGCGACATTTTTTGGTGATATAGTTATATATATATATATCTATATATTTGGAATGGGTAAAAAATGCTGATTCCGGAAAATATATATATTACTATGTCACCAAAAAATGTCACTTAAACCAAATAGCCTTTCACCCCTAGATATCATCTGATATTAAATGGCTATTGCCATCTGTAAGTGTTTGAAATACCACGAATGTTGCAAAGCATAAGAAAACTTGATCATGCAAAAGCTTATCTTGTAACATAATTTGCCAAAGATAGGGTGTCCCTTTACTGTGGTCACAATCCAGTCTACCCCCTCAATGCTCCTCCTTTGGCACTATGTTTTCTATGGTGTCTGATCTCTTGGGCGAAAGTCTAAGCATCAATATAGTAAACAAATAAACTATGACCACAACAAAACCAGATTTAATTTTAAAATTATCAGTTTCTAGATTTGAACTCAAAAACTCCAAGTTCCCAATTACACTGACCAAAAATATTTCCATGTCTAGAGTACAGAAACATGTTATAAATTTTAAAATGTTTAAGCTTTTATAATCATTTTTATTCGTTAATTTCTACATCATATGGAGTTTTTTGACTGTGACATATACTTAGCATAAAAATGCTGATACATATAAATAAACATAATGTTTGAAGCGTTATTATCATTATTGTGCTTTTCATGTAATAATAAGATGAATATTCCCTAGCTAAATTTAAGGCTTATTTTGAATCTTAAGACCATAATAATATATAGTTCACTACAAATTTATGTCTGCTAGTATGTTAACAAGCCAGTCACTAGAGTTTATGCATGTTCTTGATTTAATATTTAATTTTAAACTGTTATAATATTAAATGCCGAGGCCAAAAACAGAGACGATGCAGTACATTGTTTTGTTTTCCCAACGAACAGTGCATGAGCCATCAGTGTTGTTGTCCCAGAAACAAGATGACGCTGTATGAAGTCCTGCACCATTTTTTTGCATTATCGTGCATGTTACTGAAAATAAGATATCAATGAATTAAAATATTTATTAGCATTGTTCTGTAGAGATTGATATTGTGAACATTTGTTGATTAACAAGTACAGTTACAAGCCCAACAGATCTAGAAAGTACTGTCTTTACGCATACCTATATATTTGTACGGTTTCTGTAACTTTGTCAACTGCCCCAAACAAGATTCTACAACAGCAGAAGTCCATTGATTTACTTTATTATGCTGGTAAGCAGTTCCACCGATTGAATTTTCAATGGCTTCTTTGATTATTTTGCTCACATCGTCAACAATGAATTGATTCTGAAACATGTCATGTCGGTAAAAATTGTGAATCAATATGCACGTCGGTAGGAAACTTTGGCATATAAGAACACTTACTTCTTCTGCCAAATCATTGCATTCTTTCACCTCCATGGCCTTACGAAACGATTTAAAATTGAAGCTTACTCTAAATATCGTTAAGAAACAGAAACAACAGAATTTTTGATGCTATTTGAAGAAATTAACTCCGAAACTGACATAGGTCAGCATGACGTTTAATTTTGTTATGTTGGTGTAACTCAATTTAGAGATGCATGTAATAAAAACTGGTTAAATTCTTTATTTTTTTTCACAAGCAACAATGATGAAAGTATAATATGTATTTTAGTTTTATCATGTTGGTGCCATGAAGGAAACGGATAACAGTAAAAACTTGATAACAATATATTTTTGATGTAGACAACATTTTTGTTGTGTCACTTTTTATTGTCTTTTTACTAGGTGAACATGGATATTTTTAATTTCTTACTATATTAATAAATAATGGCTTCATCAGTGCAAAATAATAGAGTAACCGCGTCTGGATATTGCGTCTGCTGTCGTGTTTGCAATATGTGGTGTTGGAGAGCTTTTAAGTGGCTCCCTGTGTTATTAATAGTATCTATTGTGACTTGGTCTTACTATGCCTACGTTATTCAGTTATGCAGTTGTTAGTATTTATTTGATAATGCGATTTCTAATGCAATCCAATAGATTAATTTAATCGAGAGTGTATTACTAAGGAAAATTTGCCTTGCAGTTACAATCGAGAATACAGTTCAACAATGTGTTTATTTGGTGCTCTATCATATACTACTAATAATGTTCATTTGGTCCTACTGGAAAACTGTATTTGCGGAAATAAAAGCAATTCCAGATAAAGTGAGTTACATTTGTATTCACACTATTATATTTCAGATCTTATATGTACAAATGTTGTACCAAAAATTTAAACAATTTCTTACAAATCTTATTTTATTGGTGTTCTATTTAATATATCACGATTATTTACACTCCAATTCACACCATGAAGCATTGGCAGAAACTAAAAAAGCTATATCTATAGCTCATGAATAAATATTATTTTTAATTTGAATGGAAATCCCAATTTAAGTGAATAAAGTATATGGAATATATACAGGGTTATAGGTAACTAACGCACGGCCTCTTAAGGGTGGCTTTGATTTATCAAGACTGACAACTTTTGTTGTACGACTTTTGCCAAAACCTAATACATCGTTAGATTTTTTTTTTTTTAGTTTTAGTGTGAATATCTAGTCATCGTTAGCTCTATATTCCAACTTTCATTCGATCTGGCGTAGGTATCCAATCAGCTGGTGCTATGCAGTCGTGCGCAAAGTTGCTACGCAGCGTTAAGGATCGTGTAGCAGAAAGTTTATTAACCCTATACCTTGTTTATTTTACAAAGTCGCTTATAACAATTATTTGAACGTAAATTTCCATATTTAGTTAAATAGTGAAAATAAATGTTTATTGATTGACGTACTAATACACTATTAAAACAAACTAGAATCAAAATAAAACATTAAATAATTGTTTCACAAACAAAACCAACCTATTATTTGTCTGCCATAGGGAACATCGTAAAATGAACAAGGTAAAGGCCTCTACGTAAGTTAATGTTTCAAAGGTTGTACATATTTATACACTGAATCCACAATCCCTTCATACTTATCCAGGCTTAGGACTGGCTACACTAAAAAATAAAAAAGTAAATAGAAAAACACGAACATTGATACGTAATCAAGCAATTCATCGCACCAAAAGAGGCGCCCGGTCTGTTTGAAGATAGATAATTGCAAACTATTTTTTAATGTAGGCGTATTTAAAAAGTGGAATCACTCTATTTACAATAATTAAACTATTTACAAAAATACTCACAAATCTATTTACTCGATGTCAACACATTCGGAAATAGTCTCGCGGACTCACGGCAAGCTTCAGACAGATTGTCACCGCACCGAGCATAAACACGCACCATTTCGGTATATTCAATGTTAGTGTATCGATTTGACATTGTGATTTATGAAACGAACGCGTCACTGGGACAACTAACACATGCTGGGCGCACACGCAAGCAAATTTGCGACTGACATGACCCGTGTTACACAGTAGTCAAGCACATGTTGCCACGCCCGCTCACCGCGCCGCAGACCCCTTTCTTCGTTAGTAGCGACACAAGACGCCACGTACTACGTAAGTCTGTCTTCGGTCGCCTTTGTCAGCGTGGCGCGATCGTCGCCTTACGAAGAGTTAAAAAGTTCAGAACTGCAAATCTGATTTTTATTTTTTTTGTATGGGAAAAAAAGTAATTGAATTAGAAAAAGTCGTACAACAAAAGATGTCTGTCTTGATAAATCAAAGCCACCCTTAAGAGGCTGTGCGTTAGTTACCTATAACCCTGTATATATATATATATATATATATATATATATATAATTAAAATATTCAAATAAGCAAAAGTATCAAAATTGCTAGACCTCCCACACGAGAGTACCAGCATCTGGGAAGTCGATTCAATCATTATTGTCCAGATAGTTGTGTACACCAATGGACTGATTGCAAAAAGCTTCAATTACCATTTTAAGAAGCTTTTGCTTGGTTATTGAATCAAGGCCTAGGTACAAAAGGTTGTATTACTTGATATGATGTGTTGTTAGGTTTCACACTTTGGGCATCTAAATACCTGGTAGACTCCTAGCTCACATTTTTATATATTTTAAAATTGATTTTTTTTTGTACATAATTATTTGTGTGAAAATTGTTGTTTTATATATTTAATAATTTGTACAAAATATTAACATAATATTAGCAGGTTTAGGCATTCAACATATAGATATATGAATCATTATTTAAATATGAGTGTACCATGACTGAATAATAATTAATTACCTATTCATTATAATTTTATCTCAATGTATAAAATGTTCTACCTATGGTACTACATATTTTAAAATCCTAATTAAATACCTACTATTAAGAAGCAGTGAGGTCATTTTTACTGGGTATCACAATGGCCTTAATCTCATATGGGTGGCCTTGCATTAGTACTTAACCCATCACAGAGGAGGTCCTTAGAGTGAAAGAGGAGGCGGAGCGTGAGCGAAAGAGGCAGGCTTCATCTTCCCTATCCTTTCCGCCCCTCCGTCGCCCTCGCCGTACTGGACGCAGGAGGGAAGCCTACTCAAGGCACTTCCCTCCTTAACGGATTAACGCCTGGGCGGCGCACTTGAGGGAGTGCGTCGCCCAACATTTCCAAGGCGAGAGCGGTGCGCGATGTGTTCCCGCGCACCGCTCGAAGAAACTGAAGGAGAGTGGAATGGTGTCCAGGGGCCTTCCATCAATAGGCCAGACGTCGCCGGGCGCTGAGGAAGCTGGCACAGCCTTGCCCTTGGCCCCGGCAAACGGGAGAAGGAACACCCCGGGGGTTTTAGTCGGTGCGACTCCGACACACCGGGGGGTGACCCTCATCATCCCCTGACGGCCCATAACGGGTTTCCCCCGAGTTAAAAAAAAAAAAAAAGTACTTACCCATACATTTGCTGGCGAAGTGCCCAAAGTGCTTGCCCTTCCTGCCTTTTGAAGTTTTAAAGACCCTCCCATTATACTCAGAAATGTAATAAATAATACAATCTGACTACATTGCTGCACAAATTATGCCAGTGTGGAGATCTTATTGAGACATCTGGGAGATGTAGCTGCTCCAAGCTATGCCATATTTTTCAAGTCAACAGTTGTCACTATCCTAGTTGTGTAAATGATGTGCAGCTGATTTTATGGAGCTTGAAAACTAATATTGGTTACCACACATTCAATTGAATATTACATGCTTGGAGTAAATTACCCCAGGATACTGTTGATGCCCCCGGCGGCATACTTGAGGGAGTGTGTCATCCAACAAGGGTGTGAAGGGCGAGCGATAATTTTCCGCGTGCCGCTGTACAACACAGAGGCATGAGAGGGGTGACTCTATACACCACCCCTCCCCAAATGAGTAGAAGACTACTTAAGGCCGCACGGCCAGCCGGTCATTGAGGATGAGACCCTAGTCATGCCCTTGATGCCGGTAGATGGAAGGTGGAACACCCGGGGGTTTTAGTCGGTGCAAGCCCGGGGCGCGGTGCTCACCTCTCCTCGAGGTACGTTAGGGATTCTCCCGAGTTACTAAAAAAAAGGATACTGTTGGTGGACCATCAACTAATAGTTTCAAAATTAGGCTCAATAGATGACTCCCCTCTAAATCTGAGTTTAGTGTATGGTCAACACAGTGCTAAACAATATGTGATAGTTAAATACATTAGCTGAGACATGGACACATCAGCTAATAGCTACTTGTCTATTTTTTATTTTACTTGATCTCATAATCTGGTAATTGCCTGATTTTCAGGTCAATATATGATGAAGGTAGCTGCCTTAAGACTCAACTATACAATATACTGGAAAGATCAATTAAAATAGTCATATTTTTTTATATTAAAATTATTTTTGTGGTTAAAGGTTCATACATGTTTAATTATAATTCCTTATATTTTTGCTTAAAAAAGAATTGTACATGATTTACTCCTGTCATGAGTGTCTACAAATTCCTCTTTTGTATTTAATACTGTATAGATAAGCTGATTTCCAGTTATGAAATTTAACATCTCCAGCTCAAGAAATATGAGAAAAAGGGTATGAAGTTGAACACTAAAGGTTCTGGCTTAGAGGCCTGGAAGTGGTGAACTTTTCTATGATGAATAGCAGTGACAGGCATCCCAAAAAAGTATAAAAGTGTTGTCGTGTTATATATTGACTTAAAATATGGCCATTACCAAAATAGGAGTCTCTCAATCAAAATTTTAAGTTAATATAAAATATCTAAGTATAACAAGATATTTTTTTTATGTAATGCATCTCACTGATGAATATAAATTAGATTGTCATGGATCCTGGATGTATATATTATATATATGTGTGTATTTAAATGTGTATATATTTGTCTAGTATCCACAACACAAGATTGAGCTTACTTTGACACTACATCAATTTGTGTAATTGTCTGTAAAAATCGTTGTTATTTTGTTTATTTGTTGTTGCGGAATTCATTAAAGATAACTATTGTTTCAGTATAAATTACCTCAAATAGAGTTAGAAAAATTACTCAGTGCAGAATCAGAAGAAGGACAGAGAACAATATTGGAGAATTTTGCTAAAGATTTGCCTATAGTTACCAGGTAATCAACCCTTCTTACTTTTAGGCACAAACATTATAAAACCTATACCTATACGCCTTACTTCTAATAATCCCTTTTTACTATAAACAAATGAGTTTTATTTGGGAGAACATTATGCTACTGGCTCGGTTGGGCCTTTAAAATTTCATCAGGTGAGATGGGTGTGTACTTAGTGTGCTCAAAGAATTTATGGGTTGGGTTACTTTGACTTGTATAGGCAACCAGGGAAAGAACATAAGGTTAAATACTAGCACTTCGAAAGTGACTACTTTGAGAAGAAACGGTGAAAGAAACTCAAGGCTACATCAGAGAAATAAGTGATTGCCCGCAGCTAATATTTCTTGTACCTCTGAGTACAGAAAACATCAGTATCTTATCTTATATTCTCTTATTTATGGCAACCTTTTCACTACTGCCAGTGTCAAAGTATGTTACTATTTATTTCCGAGTATTAAACTAGCTAAAAATTTTGGGTAAATACAGTGAAATATATGACAATCTGAAAATAAATTTATATTGTTATTAAAGAAAAACATCAGTATAAAATATTTTTGTATTTGGAAACAAGCATTTACTGCTTTTTATGTGTCTAGCAAAACATTTGTCTCTGACCACGTTTTACTCTACTCTAATCCTCCTTTGAATGTAAAAATATAAACAATCACCTACCTCAACAAATGTATTTAACTTATTTAATTTATTATACATATACTCAACTATTTCAATCAGTTCATTGCACATTTTACTTTTTATAAGACATGATTTATTGTTAAAAATCAATTTAGATATATTTGAGTTGACAACATTAAAATCAGCAGATATTTTCCATTCACATTTTTATTTTTGCTTACACAAGTCTTGTGTATAAGAATCAATGTTTTGTAAAGATATTTTAGTACTCACAGTTTCAAGAAACATGAGCAGTGGTTACACACTTAAGTTATACTCAAGTTCCTATTATAGTTTTATTGGAAACTGGCCATATTAATGGAAGCATGTAATAGAGGAACTAAAATGCAAAATTTTAATTATATGCCATTAAATCTATAAAATGTTTCTAATTGTAAGTCTTAATTGTCTTGTAATTTAAGTGAAGTATATAAATCTCAGCCTTAGATTGAATTTCTAAAAACAAATGGTATTGTCACTAAACAAAAATTTCAAAATATCTCATGAGTGCAATCATGATCATATATCAACTGAATAAAATGATTATAAAAAAAGTTCATTGGTTTTTTGAGAGTTGAATAAACTCACTAATAATTGTTATGTAAACAAACGTTGCCTTCTAAAGCAAATATAGAGGTTTAATTAAATACTTTGTATATACAGTTGAATGATAAAGTTTATTTTTTAATTTTCTTGACTAAAGTCAATTTCATAAATAAAATGATAATGAATTATAATTTTATATCAGATAGGCCTGTATTCAAGCACTTTTGAACATTTGATATACAACAGATATATCAAAATATATTAACTCTTTTTTTTTCTTGGTATCCTGCGGTAAAATCCTCAATAGGACCACCAGGGACCCTGTGAGCGCAGCGACCCCGGTGTATCACACTCCTACTGACTAAAAACCCCCGGGATGTCCCTCTAATCGCTCCACCCGGGCCTGGGAAACCAAATTCATATAGACGCCCGGGGAGCGAAAAGCCTTGTTGAGGTTGCCTCTCTGGAAGTTGTAGGAGTAAAGAGCCCACCCTTCCAAAACTTTTCTCAGTCAGTGCGACGGATACTGCGCACCGCCTCCCTCTCATTTAGGCAGCAGGCTACCTCAAGTCTACTGCCCGGCACCATTAACTCATATATTTTCCAATCTAGGGTAAATTGGAAAATATGGAATCAAGTAAATCTTACTTCATCAAGTCAATCGTATGCCTCATTTCCATAGAAGTCACATAAATTAGAATGATTTTTTCTCAATTCTAGACTCAGAATATCGTTACGGAAATACTTCGCTATTTTATTTCCTTTGGAAAGCAAAAAAGAGATTTTACAGAATTACGCTAATACGATACCAGTTTTGACAAGGTTTGTGAACTGTATTCTGTTCAAACTTGTAGCTAGAATTGAGAAAATAAAATGTATAGAGTTCCATTCATTATACTATCGCTATTATTTATTTTTTAATTATCACTCAAATTATTCTAAAATGGTCCATATTCGTACGTAAACTTTCTACTGGTAAGCTAAATGTCTGATTATGACGACATATTCATTCAGTGTATCCTACTGACCTGACAGAAGTTTAAACTTATTGCTAGTTATCTAATCGGAATATAAATGTGTTAGTTATAGCTTCATTAAAAATATGTACATCACTCATCATAAAATATATTTTTAATATGATTATACATAGATTGAATATTTGTTTTAGAGAAATAGATACACAAAAGATATAGCTACTTATTTAACTTTTGAGACATTTTATACTAGCCTAGATCTTCTTTACGTTTTGTTGAAATTTTACCAGACATATTTGTGATAACTTACTTTAATTTTGGTTCGACATTTAAAACTGGCTGTAATGAAATATAGGGATTTTTTACTTATTATACATTATAGTTCGAGGCATACAAGTTGAGCTCTGTGCAAAAGAGAGGGAATCAGTTTTCCACACGTCTGAATAGACGTTAAAAGTAGTGTCCGACCGAAAGTTCGGTTTCGGTTTCGGCCGACTTTCGGCCAAAAATCAAGTTTCGGCGGCAGTTTCGGTTTCGGCCATATTTGGCCGAAACTTTTGCCGCAACCGAAACTCATTTCGGTAGTTGTCATACATGCTTGGCTAACTTCGTTTCTCGCGGCAACGTTTTGGCGGACGCTGGCGGCCCTGTTCGGGATTCGTGCGCCGTTCGCATTGCTATTTTTTTTTCGGATTTACGCGTGTTTGTTGACCGGGAAAGGTCTTCACAACTTAACCGGGCGGGTGGGCGAACACTGAGGGTGCTCAGCCGGCAATTTATGGGTTGGGTAGCAATGCAAGGGCACCGCTGTGGGTACGAACCTCGACTTGGACCGCCTGCCAAAAATACGAAACCTAACGGTGATCTACTAGCGTTTCGGAAGCGACTACCTTGAGAAGAAACGCCGAAAGAAACTCAAGGCTGCGTCGGAGTGTAACTACGTCGTTTAGACGACAGTTGACGGATCTAATTCACATTGCTCTATAACAACACAACTTAGTCAGTGCGTTATCACCCGACGTAAACATTCTTTAGAGGTTATGTTTTGATGGAACTGATTATATGTAAGTTTTTGTTTCATTTTTTTACTTGACCACGTTGACTTTTATACTTGACCACGTGAGTTTCGGTTTCGGCCGAAACTGAAACCACGGCCGAATATTCGGTTTCGGTTTCGGCCGGAAAACCAGTTTCGGTCGGACTCTAGTTAAAAGGTTCAAAATTGACTTCTGAGTACTGCGTGATATGTAACGGAGTTTAAGGAGGCCGCAGTCCATTGTATATTTTTCACTACCATTAGATAGGATGTTATATACATTGTGAAACGTTTTAAAGTACGCATTCGAGATTGTGTTGAACCAGACAGCGTTATATCCATGCAAAAAATAGTTTAAAAAAAAACTTTTACTTACTAACATTTATTTCTTATGGTCGATGGACCCTGACTAATGAAAACTCTGTATTTTTTAACGAAGTATGATTTTCTGTTATAAAAACTGTAATCATAGTCAATAAGAATAAAGTATAATTTCCTAAGAAAGGAGGAACAATGAAGGGTATAACAGTAGCGTAAGTAAATTTTTTACAAAAAAAAAAGTTATACCTTAAATAAAAATCTTTTATTATTTTCTTTCTATTATTCTATGATTTTTTATATTATAAATAAAATATAACTGAATTTTGCCTTAGTATAGACATTTAACGTTTGTAATAAGGTCGCATAGCACTTATTGGGAAAGGCATGCCTAGCTGTGGGCTCACCAAAGTGAGACTCGACAAAGTGACCATCATCGCACCTGATTAAAAGTACAGAGTAGTCTAAAAACGGCAGCGACGGCCACGAGATTAGAATTTATTGAGTGACGTTGTCTTCATTCTGGCCCACATATACCACCACGACCGATGTTCTCTAGAGCTGATTTATAGCCTTTCAGTTTGCTTAGGCTGTACTAAAACATTACTATTTATATTACTCAATTAATGTCAAAGGGTTTGGTAAGTCACCGATTTTGTCAATATGGGCTTGGCTCTGCGAATACTATGGTAATACTCAAGTTCCTATTACATATTCAGTTTTTTGTCAAAACAATTTATTTTTTTAGAACTTTGCTATGCAAAGTCGAAATAGCGTCTATAAATCTGAGCTTAAGTGTACGAACAACTGGTGGTATACAAGCTGATCCCGAAATATACAAACCATAGCAAGTCACTATGGCAGTGTTTGCACTTGTGTACTCTGGTCACGAGCCAGTTGGGGTAAAAAATGCTATAATCTGAAATAAATAAACAAATGTTATAGAACAATGTCCGGTTCAATACGGTACTGCAATCGTTGCGTGCTGATCAAGCCGGACCGAGCTCATCACTGCAGTATATGCTCCCGATGCGTGCTCAAGATGGACCATCACTGCCCCTGGGTGAACAACTGTGTCTGCTTCCACAACTATAAGTTCTTCATGCTTTTTCTTGGCTACGCGCTACTCTACTGTCTGTTCATCATGGCGACCAGTTTACCTTACTTTATCAAGTTTTGGAAGGTAATTTTTTACTCTTTATATTGCAATAGCGGCGCTGGTTTCGCTCAGGTGTGATTTTCAAACAAAATTTTAATGTCATTGCATCTTCCTGGGAATGTAATATTATAAACTTCTTAGTGAATGCCTGCGCCTTAAATCGTAACCAAACTAAAATGTATTGTCTCCAGTTTAAGCTCCATGATGATATGTCATTCAGGAAAATCTTTATATATATATATATATATATATATATATATATAAATTACATATACAAAATTACATTATGATTCCATTTACAATAAGAATTAACTAATTATTATTTTTACGACCATACCAAATTATCAGGTATAAAGAAGAAAATAAGTGAAAAATTGATATTTATTTCCATGCGTATACGTACATTCCAGTAACTGTAAATTGTTTTATGACTTTTATCAAACTAAAAAATCTAATGATAATTTTATAGGGTGAAGTATCTGTTCAATGAATCAATTCAGAACAATATATCGATTCAAAATATATATTTTGTGTACGAAAATAAATTCTTCGATTAATCAATCTCAGATTGCATCCCTAGCACGTGTCACCAACAGTTTAACGTGCCGCTTTATCGGAATATGTTTCATGCAAATTAATAGTATTGCTTCCTGCCGAGCAGCATTATCGCTGCTATGGTTTTCTTCGAAATACCACCCTTTTTATATAATACAGCTCACTAAAGCTAAAATCGTTACTACCAAATAAATAAATAACGTGATAAAGATGGCGAGCATTAATGATTGCTTGTTATTTTTGAGTGCAAACATAAATTGTTTACTGATTAGTTACGCGGACCTTTTAGCCATTTGACCAGATGGTCGGGTGCAAAGTGTCGCCTTATCAATAAATATGAGCGTAATGGGTCTAATCTAAATAACTGCTTTGTGGATCAATAAATGAATCGAGGAAGGTCCATTATATAATAAAAATATCACATAAAAAAACAAACAGTAAATAGTAAACAATAATCCTAAATCTACCAATCATGAAATTAATAATAATATCGTCACGCTATATCCCTTACGGGGTGCGCAGAGGTACACTAGAGGCTGTATCTAGCGTTTTTATGTCGTATCCAACGTAACCAGCAGCGCAGATGATCGCCTTTGTCAGGTCACTAACAGACATTTCTTTCAGATGCCATGCGAGTTTCCTCACGACTTTTTCCTTCACCACCAAAAACACAACATGGCATAACAACAAACAACAATATATTTTCAAAAAAATATAAACATTACAAACGTTTACATTTTATAAATAATTTAAGTCAATAGATCTAAGCCCGGGTTACAAAGATGCAGTTTTACAATAGCTTATCTCTTGCCTGTTCCATGCTATTGAACTGCTGAATAGTTTCCGGCTATCGTGTTCCTGCCGTTCTATGATACACAGAGTCTTTTAAACGAAGCGTGAATAGACGTATGTGTAGGCCGGTATGATCTCGGTAACTACATACAGGGTGATTTTATAGACGAGGGAGATATTTCAGAATACAATAATTTGTACCTTCTTATAACTAATAAAAATGTGAATGACAATATTCCCTAACAAATCGTAAAGAAACATTGATCTACAAATGTTGATCCGTAAAAAGTATGGACACCGCAGCGCGTGTGTTGCACGATTGAATGGCATGTAGAAAATTCATTTTACGTAATTTTAGGTAAACAGGTAATTGACTCGTTACCCTTTCGTACTTTCGTATCATCTGTGTAATTGCCCCTTAATATGATGACTATAAATTACTTTGTTTTAATGGAAATATTAAGATATCACTAAAATTTATATATATTTGGAATTAGAATCGAATGCTGAATATTCGCCTCGACTATAAAATCAACCTTTATAGGTTTTGCTTTTACATGTGTATTAAGTTTTTGAACTGACTATTTTTACCGTCAGGTATAGTTGAAGCATAAATATCTTTAATTTTCAGATGTATCAGGATTACAAGCATGCCCACTGCGACCGTTTATTTGAGAATGGTTCCTATTCAAATATTTGCATGGATATAATTAATGTAATGCATTTCGAAACTATTCACGTAGCTTCATTACGGATTTAACTTTGTTTAGTACATGTTTTTGTAATCATAATTATTGACGTTGATATTAGTCAGACACGATACCAATTAGAGGACGTTAATTATAATTTATTTAGTTAGTTTTTTATTGTGACACTTCCTAAATATCACAACTATATAAAACAGTAGGTTGTGTTTATACAAATATAAAAAGAGTGATGTAATTTTGAGCAAAATATACATTACAATCAAATATTATAAGAAAACAACTTTCTAAAGCTTTCCGCATTGTAAAAAAATATATATGAGGCATATTTCACCGTGTTAGGTTACCGACGTAAAATAAATTATCTCAGTAATGATTCGATAAAATCGAATACAGTCGCGGCATTCGGGGGAAGAGATTTGAAAACCGAAATATTGTAAGTTCTTACAATAAACTTCAAAACAGGTTTTACAATAAACTTACATCTAAGCCTTTGTCACGATACGATTGATATATTCGTTGAACAAGCTAACATTGATGAGTCACAAAGCAAAAAATTCGGCTAATAAAATGTTAAGTGTTTAAAAAAAAAATTGGGAAATTATAAATATATATAGCAATACAGTATATGTTCTTACAAATTAATAATGATTTTATCGTCAAAGTCATAGTAAATTATGAGCAAAAGATTAATACCCAAATTAATGAATGATAGTACAAGGTTTTTATGAATGCTTGTAAAAGTACTGATTGTCATAATGACGAACATGTATTATATTTATCATACGGCAAATAGTATATCGTTACTATCGTGTGCTTATGACTGGACACTACATCTAGTATTATCTGATAACAATGTAGATATATGTTTTCATACAACATCACAGCCTAGTTTGGAAACGCATACAAAATGATATATTCGTAAAACTGGAAAGTTTGATATTGTTCCTCGTGGTTAATTGAACTAGTCGCAGTGGGAATGACTTGAACATAATTAAGTATGTTATTTAATGGTTATTTAAAATAGTGTGGAACTAGTAAAATCAAACTTTCAAGAAGTTTTACTAATATTTATTTTCACACTATATTAGTAACGCAATTATTATTTGTAGATCGTAGAATCGGAAAATAGTTTAAATGGATCTTATAAAGTAACTTATAGAGTAGTCTTATTGAATAAACAAATGGTTAGCATCACCTCTATCACTCGGAAATATATAAACGGTTTAAAATAGAACGCAAGTTAGTTCGTAGCGCTTAAAACTGATGTCGTAAAGAGGAATAGTTCAGTCGAAAAAAAAACGCGACCGTGTTAGGCGTCCGTGCAGCGTTTTCAAAATTGTCACGATCATGAACTTGACAGCACCGCGCAGACAACTATACCTACATATAAATGCATACAAAACGGAACATACCGACCTTGAAGTCGCTATAGCGGAGCCGCGATTGTCAGAACCCGAATCGTACCTTTAATTACGCACTAGGCCCGCAGTAAATTCTATCAGTAGTAGAAAAGTGAAATCGGAGAAAGTGCATTTCAGTTTTTTGTAGCACAAAGTTAATTATTGTAAAAATTATTGTTACATATTAAAAAAAGATTTTTTAAAAAAATTAAGCTCAGGCGGATAATATTGGCACAGGAATAGCTCGTAGACGTCCATTTGTCTATAGAAGACTTCTACAGTCTTTCATTATATTCAGGTCCATATTAAAACGGTGACGATCAACAGATTCGTGCCATTCATGGACTGCACTGTAAAAAGATCAAATAAATTCTTCCGTACTAGTAGTCGGAATGTCGAAATGTAAAGCGGGTTTAGACTGTAAAATTGGAACAGCGATAAAAATGTATAGTATTTATATAAGCTTTTGAAATGTCACGTCGAAACGCTTGATCGAATGTAACTTTATCTCTGGTATAATCTGACGTCGTATTGCTTTATGGTAAAACGGAGAGGGTGATGTTAAATGGGTCATATTTTACTTGTGTAAGAATATTTGTGTCAGGAGTAATGGATTGTGCACTGACCAGGGTGGCTTCGGGACGGCGACGAGCGTCGGCCGGTACCACATTGTGTTCGCGTTCTTCGTGTCTATGATGTTTGCGATTTCTCTCGGATCGCTGTTCGGATACCACTGTTACTTGGTCCTCTATAACAGAACCACATTAGGTAAGTGTATATTTCCATGGCATTAACACGCAGTTTTGGAAACGCTCTTTAAATGTTTAAACGCTTTTACACACATTTGCACACGCTTTTTGTGTTTGTTTATACACGAATATGTCATAAATGAGACACGCCTTAAGGTCCTTCTG
This sequence comes from Automeris io, assembly GCA_036320925.1. Taxonomy (NCBI): domain Eukaryota; kingdom Metazoa; phylum Arthropoda; class Insecta; order Lepidoptera; family Saturniidae; genus Automeris; species Automeris io. The sequence goes on along the minus strand of JAUDJH010000030.1, from coordinate 274,182 downwards.
CTGTACAAGCGCATTGCCTCTAAGTATTTTTCATCTTTTGTATCATGGCGAGTGTACAGACGAAAGAAAAAAATTATGCTATTGACCAGTGGCGTGCAGCCCATAGAAGCACACAAAGTTTTACGTTGATATACTTGATTTGATCAATATATTAGAACCTGGTCCAATCTGTATTTTGAAACACTGACTCTGGTGTATACCAGATTTCAAGTAAATACATTTATTAAATGTCCAAGTATAGAAAGATAATGCTTTTATGCTTCTATGGGATGCACGCCACTGCTATTGACGATTCACTAGTTTAAAAGCTCTTTTCAATTAAAGAAGCGTTTTTGAAACTAAACGTAAGGGCGGCAATGGTCCAAGCATAGATGGGCAATATGTAATCAGATTAATGAAAATGATTACGATTACATTTTGCGTTTTTTACCATTAATATGACTGCATTTTGCTCATTTATGTTTTAAACACTACAAAATCCCAGATTGTATATACATTTATGATTTCTTAATGTTTGAAATGGATTTAATCAGGATTACAGAGCAAGAAAATTAAAATTATGACTACATTTTGTAATCATTTATCATTAATCAACATTTAGCCCATCTCTGGGTCCAAGCCTGAAATTTTGCCAAAATATATTCGTGTTATAATTGAAGCACCTATCTTGTCTGACAATAACAAATTTTACAAACATAAATGACTTTCAGTTTTCAAAGATATTACTAGTAATATCTTTCTATATAGAGAGATGCTGAGATCTTTAGAAGTTTTACGTGAGCACAGATTAGTTTCAATTACGATACGAATTTTTTTTGCATGTTTTCATGCTTTTTCGTACTTATTTCTTTGATTATCATAAAATGTAAATATAGTCAAAAATCTGTTATAAAATCGAGGGGACTACACATACTTCGTCGTAAAAACTGATAGTTGTAACAACCGGTGATGTTTTCAAGATACGATGTCCAATATTTTTTTGCCGGGATCTTTGTTCTGGGACAATATAACCGATATGTTGTTCTAAACAATGTCGCTATAAACGGTTTTGGCTGTACTCATAAAAGTTTATATCTACAAATAAAAACCAGTTTAGTATTTATGACTGGAAATGACTGCAATAATAGTTACATATTTCCCTTTAGATGAAATATAACGTATTTACAAATAATCTTGAAAGAATACAGTTAATATTACAGACGAGTTTTTTTATAAAAGTTGCGTGTTGGTTTCAGATATGCTTTTAAATTATCGCCGCATGGGGAGCCCCACTGGGCAGATTATAACCAAAATGCTCGCGAGCTTGGTCTACGGTGAACGCAGTCACTTCCAATTATAGATTATTGTAAAATGTAGTATCGATTTTGTTAGTAACTTAAATTAATAATTGTAAAAATTTAGTGATATTGTAAATTGGTTGATAAATAAGTAGTTTGTATTAGGAATAGAGCAACTACTAAACTTTCCGACTTCCGAAATGAGTACAAAATTTAATTCTTATCTAAGTTAAGAACTGACTGCACTATACATTATTCGATTTGTATAATCGGATCAAATTGAAAAGTGTCACACAATAAAAAAAATAAGTTCACTTTGGTACTATAAAAATTCGGTCGATAGTTCGTTATTGTTTTGTGACTTAAAATAATCTTTTGGACCGTTTCCCATGTAATAAAAGTTTGACAATAAATTGCTAATCTGCAAACTGTCAGTCAAACAACTATTGCAAGACATTTATTGCAGCAAATATGTCTGATATTTTTTTGGTTGTTTTATATACTCCACAATCAACACTTCTTCTTAACTTCTTGAAGTTAACTATGTGAAACAACAATGAGACTGAAATTTATAGACGCTACTTTGATTTTGCTAAGACTGATCAGAAAATAAGTTCGTCTTAATAAAAAAAATCGAATATATAATAAGAACCTGAGTAAAATCTGAGTATTCACAGAACCAAATCCAAGCTGAGAAAATCAGTGACATAACATAAACTTAGTAATTTATTATATTATATAACTTGTAATATTGGAGCGATGTCTAAGCAAAGTCAATATATGGCCAAAATTAATAACCTATTTAATTTATTATTCTTTATATTTAAGATTTGTTACTATGGCAACTATAGTACATCTCTTTTCACATACACAGGTTTGAAAGGGACAGGTATAGTTATCGATCTACGAATTAAAGATAGATAGGTTATTAATTATAAAATGTATGTATATGGTATGTGTATTCAAATCTCGCCTTATGTCTTCTCAATACTACACGTAATTGAAATCAAAACTACTAAAACGTTTTAGATGAAAGACAATTACGAAATGTATATTTTAAATTTTCAGAAGCGTTCAGGGCGCCTATGTTTAGGGGAGGCGCAGACAAGAATGGATTCTCAATGGGTGCTTATAATAATTTTAAAGAGGTATTCGGCAACCGTCCCAACCTCTGGTTTGTTCCGGTATTCACCAGGTATTTATCCGTATATAACAAACAAATTAAAATCCAAATCTATTATTAGCCCAGGGTATCTACAATGGTACATTATTTATTGAATGAAACGTGAATTCTATATACAGCATGATTTTATTAATCAGGTGTGCTCTAGTTGATAAATAAGTATTAGATTTATGCGTTTCAGCTAAGAATATGATCATATCTGTGGTAAACTCCACTTTATCGATTGCATTTCTGGTGAATGTCTAGAAAATATATATTTGGTTAGATATATTAATCAATCTTGTGTTGAATTAATTGTTGGTTTTTCTATACTATTGATACTATATTAAATATTTCCTTAGTTATTCGTATCCTAGAATTGTATATAGTTATAATCAGAGATGGGCAAAATGTAATCTGATTAATTAGTAACGATTACAAAATGTAGCCGTAATTTGAATTTTCTTGCTCTGTAATCATGATTAAATCCATTTAAAACATTAAGAAATCATAAATGTGTATACAATCTGGGATTCTGTAGTGTTTAAAACATAAATGAGCAAAATGCAGTGATATTAATGGTAAAAAACCACAGATGTAATCGTTAATCATTTTCATTAATCTGATTACATTTTGCCCATCTATGGTTATAATAATACATTTTAGAACACTGTATTATGTTTTTTTTTAAATCTGTTAACCATGTCGATAATATTTTTGTTGTCTATAAAATTCTTTTTGAACCACACAAAACCAACCTAACCTAAAACATTTTTTTTTATTCTGACTATATTATACTGATGCTAAGTATGGTGTAGTCCAAGAAACGACATCGACTGTCTAGTTAAGAAAAACTCATTGGTAGTCGCAGCAATCATCTTTATGAAATACTCCTTTCTTTGTTGTGTTTCTACACTCTATGAACTCTCTTAATGTTGAAGATAGCAATGTGAGACAAGATTACCACGATGACTGTCCTGTTCTTAACTGAAACGCGTAGGAAATACCATAACCGCATGTATGAGAATCTAGTATAAGGGTATAACTTCACTAATTTAGCTTAGAACATTTTTTACAATTAAGTAAAAGATACAAATTTATGTATGTACTTTGTGTAAATTGAAAATGCTAAATGAATATATTGGCAAATTAACATAATTTAGGAAAATTACAGGGCAGCCTTGAGGGAATTTGTTGCCCGGATGAGAGGGTGCGCGCTATGTTCGGCGCGTTGCCCGTGAGAAAGGTTTGGAGGGGGTGGAACTCTTTACTCCCACACCTCCCAGAGATGAAGCCTAAACAGGCTGTTCGCTCCCTGGGCGCCTGAAACAATCTGGATTCCTAGGCCCGGAATGAAAACCGGGTGGAATGATTGGAAAGACACCCAAGGGGTTTTAAGTCAGTAGGAGTCTGACAGTCTGAGTCGCAGAGATCCTGATGGTATAGGAATACAGGAATTTCAACGGGGGTAAATTTTTTTTTAGGAAAGTTAATTTTTATAATAGCTTTGCTTAATTAATTTTTAAAAATTATAAAAATCAATGTTGCATAATACAATTATAAGGACCTTGCTATTCACCGTTTTTGTAGCGTGTGTCAGATAAAATGACATTTTTACTATAAGGTCTGAATAATTTTGACATTCATTATTTGCTGCGGCTATGGTACATAAAATATTGTAAATTAATTATAACAATATATCTTTGAATATTAATAGTGTTAGATGAACTTGGGCTAATATATGCATGTGTTTTTGTTATATGAATGTGAAAAAAGAAGTGAATGACTTACTTTAACATTATCTGCATAATTAGTGTGGCATTAATAACAATGTTACAACATATAAGAATGAAATACAGATAAATATTAATCAACAAAAATCGATAGTATCATATGTTTACATAACTCTAAACAATTTCTTTGAGACATTTTTATCGATATATTTAGGATGCATTACATCTTGATTTTTAAAAAAGAAAACTAATATCTTGTGTTTAAGAATACCAACTCTTTCAATATTTCACGAAAATAATATTTATTCGTAGTCACAATATAACCTGCCCCTTTTTTAATTTTGCATCACAAACATATGCTCGCATGCAGTGATTTGAAGGATTGGTGTTTTCTTTCTTATTTTTTTTTTTAATTTTATTTCAATTTTAATTTTACCTATACCTGCCCTAACTATATTAACACATAGAACAATCTGGCCACACAATCTACATATATGGGGAAATTGTATTGCTACAGGATGCTCCATGATGTTCCACGGCCAGTGTGAATTTTTAGGAGATTAACTAATCAAATTACGATTTTAAATGTCAAAGTGTATGTATGATTTTGTAGGTTAGTATATTTTGGTGTAACTCTCGATACGCTTAGGTTCCTAATATGACCATATCGCGATACGACTGAATCTATACGACTATATCTTTATGTCAGGGGTCAGCAACCAGCGGCTCGCAGGCCCGTAAGCCACTAAGGTGCGGCCCGCACAAGTAAAAGCCTTTCCACAGAACGCCGCACCGCAGACAATAAATTAAAAACACTTATAAAAATAAGTTTCTATTTTATTGTTTTGTGTGCCCGGAAGCCGGAAATTAAGTTCAAGTGATCACAGTCAGTAAAATGAGAGTAATAATAAATATGGTTAAAATTCGTTTTATTTAAAAAATATGTATTTATTAGATGAAATGTGGCCTGCATCAATATACTTATAATATTTATGGCCCTTACATAAGAAAAGGTTGCCGACCCATGCTCTATATGATTACATCTTGATACCACATAACGCTAGTACTGGATATCGTTTTAACGTGCGGTACTAACAAGTATTATGGTATCACCAGGAACTAGGTAAATTAGATACATATCTCATTGGTCATTTCGGCAACCAAGGCGTATCGATAATAATACCAAAAGATACCAAATCCGTTTTTGTCTCTACTGATTCATCTGGGAAACATAACTATACCCATTGACACTTAAAAACGTAAACCATTTCAAAAAGTAAATTTTGTTAACGTTCACTCTGGCCGTGACTTGTTCGTCGTGTTTTCCTGAGATACGACGTCGCGCCCCGAACATGATATGTCTTGGCTCTAAATCCCACTTTAATACGTTAAATGCCACAGGGTCACCGATGACCGGCACTCAACTTGGCGGTCGCTGTGGCTCGACTTGATCTCCTAAAAGTACAAGGATAACATTTCAACATGTGATCAAATATATTTTTAGGTGTAATATTAAAATTTATATTCACCATTTCAGAAATATTTTGTTTATTCCATTCTCAAGCGCAAAATTGACACACGGACATAGAAGCTCGCGTGTCCTAAAAAAACAGATGAAAATATTGAAAATTTGATAGAAGCTTTTTAAACGATGTGCGTTACCTCAGATGATGCTCTTCAATCGTTGCACTGCTAAACGTTTATTTTATTATTTCTATTGTCCGTTCATTATATATTTATTTCGTGGATATGCAAAACTTATATTTGAATTTTTTTCCTTGTAAATTTTCTATTATTCATTTCGAAAAATCCATCAAATTTTGGTCGACTGTTGAAAAGTTATCCTGTATATATAATCACGGTGGCGCCACGAGCAATGCCTGTAGAACTACCGTGGCATTTAACGTGTTAAACCGTGGTCGTTTCATCAGCCTCGGAGACGGATGCGAATTCCCGGTGCGTCGCGAACACCAGCTGCAGACATTCACCAGCCCCCAGGAAACGCACGGGTACGAGTCTATGGGCACCACTCGCTCCAGGTCAGATGGCATCGACGAACATACGGTCGACGCGCGGCACATACCTTGAGATTTTTTTTTTGCAACACAGCTTCTGCGGCCAATGCTTTATCAGCGAACGGTCGACACATTGACAATTCATTCCCACCTCTCTCGTTAGTGACGCGACTGGAGTTCGATTTCACCACTCGAGTCATTCGAGTTATTTCGGAATTTGAATTTATAACTACTCGAATACTCGGTCATCTGTAACAATTATTTTATCTTACAAATGGAATATCGTAAAATATGGTTTGATGCCAGTGATAGTTAATCTCAGTGATATTTATAGAGCTGGAAAGATTATCGACTATTTAATTATCGATAGTATTGTCTATTCTAATAAAAAGATGTTTTGTATATTGATATATCGTAAAAATCACGATATTTCTGTTTGTTAACATTGTATAACATGGAGGTACGTATTTTATGTAAAAAAAAAACAAAACTACGTACTCTTGACCTTGATGACACTTGTGACAGCTATCGAACGATGTTTTACGATTTAACTATACACTAGTTAATTTAATTTAAACTGTTACTTCAAAAATCGTAAGACACGAATTATTCATTACCTTTACCGTATATTAATCGTTATTTATAGATTATGTTTAATTCCGATTTAAATCGAAATCACTCGTTTAAAAAATCCGCCATTGGTGAGCTTATCATTGAGTTTTGAGAGTCGATATACTGTTTTGTAAATCTTTTTTTTTTTTATATTGTGCCAATTAGTTTCTATTTATAATAGCATAAAATATTTACAAAATCTGCTTCTAGTGCGATCATGGTTAGTGCCAAATAATTCGCCCATTGAATGCGGCCACACGTAAATTCTAAATATTGTACATTTAAAGATAGGCTATTTTTTAGTTTATTATTATTTTGTGCATAATTCCATTGACATTATGCATAAAGTATTCGAACAATTATTGTCTTCCTTATTCTTTTAATTGATATTATTATCATCACAATTTATTTTATAATAATGCTTTAATATTTCATTTTACGTTGTGAATAACGATATAGTACCTGAGATATTTGTATATGCTCAAGATATGTTGCCGGGCTGACGTATGTCGAATAAAAGTTTGAATATAAAATAGATATCACACCAATAATGTGTAAAGAAAAACTCGAATAGCTTTTTATGCATTTATATGGTTTTCGAGCTATTGTACTATATACAACACACAAGACTGATATTATCTTTAAAGTACTATTGATATATTGTAAGTAGGTTTTGTGCACAATAAAATGTTTTATTCTTTTGTTTGTTTTTTTTTTTATTTTATATTTATCGATTCGCTCATATCTTGCTATATGCGTTATCACTGCGAAGGCGCTTATTACAGAGAAATATATTTACTATAGGCCTTGCAGCTTTTTATTCATTAACAAGCAAATGGATTTGGATAATCATTATTATTAATAGTTTTACATACCATTAATATACCACATTAGAAAATTTACAAGTTTTTATTCAATTTTTTTATTATTATATCGACAAATATAGTTTGACATTACATTTTTAAATACAGATTTTCTCAGATTTAATCTTATTACAATTTTGTTAATATAATTACAATATAAGTGACCTAGTAACAATATGTCTGTGTGCTGTATATTAAAAACAAATAAAATATGATCATGCTATATCCGTTTCGGGGTAAGCGGTGAAACATTAATAACTGTCTCATCTTTTTCCTTGTTCTTCGAGCTCAAAATGACCAGTAGCGAAAGTAATCTCCATACTTTAGGTTTCCGCGTGACGTTTTCCTTTACTGCTGGTTTACTTAATCAGTACTTAAGTTGAGAAAAACATAGGTACTTGCCAGGATTCGAACCTAGAAATATTCGTATGTACGCCGGTTCTTTAACAACTTTAAAGCCGTTTTTATTTACATATTTTTTCTTTTCTCTCAGTCCTTCCAAGCTTAAACTTTCTTGTATATGCTAAACTTGGCTGTTTTATTTTTAATTCTTCTACCTAACATATTTTTCGCTAAATTCAATTAAAGAAATGTGATATTTTATTGCTATTTTAGTATCGAGGCTGGCCCAGAGACTGAGAGATGGAGATTGTGCCCGCAAAGGGGTAGGACCGTTCCACAAATAGTATAAGGATATCTATCTTTAATATTTCCACTTTACTAATTATACAAATTAATTCAATAAATCTTCATTAATTAAATCTGCTTTTCATTCATTGGCTACATTTTACATTTTGGTATCTTTATACAAAATTGACATCGAGTCATTCACTTCTTTTTTAATGTGATAATTATTTTTAAATAGTTTTATTGATATTTCGAAGTCCTTGAGCATGATTACTGCGAGTTTAGGTGAATAGTTGTAATGCATTCTCTTTACCGATCCATTTTCCTGTTAACGAAAGCAAGTCACGCTTACAAAATAGATTATTTTATGTTAGATTGCACGTTAGTCATAGTAGAACAATATTTTACTGTATTATTTTAAAAAACTATTTTTAAAGTGATTTTATCACTTCAGTATTTGGTACTTGTATCTCGCCGGTATAATTTTGAATCAATGAATATTACATCTTACATTACACTACATTACACACACATACACACATACATTACATTACACATTACACATACATACATACATACATACATGTATTGTATTACATTATACATTATTATTTATTATTACTTATTTACATTATATCTTTACAGTATCTAATGCATATTTTTTAGACATCAACAACTTTAGCTATCCTCTTTATATTGTATTTCAATTGCAATCAATAACGAAATTTAATGATTATTATTATTTATACAAAAACATAGGTATATATAACACAAACATTACAGAACATTATATACACATATAGCTGGTGTCGACAGCTCCGCTGGTATTTATTACATAATATCTTTATTTTGTAGTTGGCTAATACCACACTGACGTCAATATTACATTTGTAACATGCTTTCATTAAAAGGCAATGTTTTTAGAGAATAACGTACAAGAAACACTGGAAGTGTTTTTTCAAAGAAAAAAGTAATTCATTAATCTGATACATGAAAACAAGCATTATTTTTTACACGAACTCGACATAGTCACTACAGTGCACCTGATGGTAAGTATAGTGAAGTCCAAAAACGAAAGCGACCATCAAACGATTAAAATTCATTGTAAGTCTCCGTAGTCATGTCGCCTTACATTTACCACGACTGAAGGTCTCTAGGTGTATGAATAACTACGAGGGCGGTTCGATAAGTACTTAGCCTCACCGCCTTATGGCGCCACTATCGCAAGGGAAATTTACCATCGTGTAATACATTATTTTAGACCGTTGCTGACAAAATTTTAGCCACATGAGGCTCGTAGTTTAGATTTGACTCCGTGTAGAAGCAAGCGTTTTGGCGAATTTCAAAAAATGGAGAAAGAGCAGTATCGGTCCATGTTAAGATTCTTGTTTTTGGAAGGAAAATTGCGCAGCGAAATCAAAGAGCGCTTAGATGCAGTATACGGTGACTCTTCTCCTTCGATGGCGACCATCAAAAATTGGTTTACAAGTTTCAATGTGGTCGCACGTCGGTTTTTGATGAGCCACGTCCAGGTGCCACAAAAACGGCTACCACGGAGGATAACGTGACAAAAATCCACAATCTCATATTGAAAGTACGCGAAATAGCTGAGACTGTAGGCATTTCAAAAGACCGGGTGGGTCATGTCCTGCATGAAATTTTGGGCATGAGAAAGCTGTCGGTACGATGGCTGCCGCGTTCGCTCACTCCGAACAACAAGCGAAATCGTGAAATCACTTCAAAGCAATGTTTGGTGCTGTTTAAGCGCAATACGAAGGAGTTTTTGCGTCATTTCATAACCCTAGACAAAATATGGATCCACTAGTACACGTCAGAGACCAAGGAACAGTCAAAACGCGCTCCGAAGAAGGCAAAGACTGTCCAATCGGCCGGAAAGGTAATGGCCACCGTTTTCTGGGATTCAAAAGGTGTGATCTACACCGACTACTTGGAGAAGGGCAAAACGATCACAGGGCTCTACTATACTGAATTATTGGGTCGATTCAATGTCGAGCTGAAGAAAAAACGGCGCCATTTGGCGAAGAAAAAAGGTTCTTCCACAATGATAACGCACCGGCTCACACCTCCGCCGTCGCCACGGCCAAATTGGTCGTATTAGGCTACGAACTGCTGCCCCATCCACCATATTCCCCGGATTTGGCCCCGTGTGACTTTTTTTTGTTTACAAATTTGAAAAAGTCATTCGCAGAGTAGATATTTTGGTCGAATTAGGAGGCCATCGCCGCCACGGAAGCTTATTTTGCAGAGCTTCCGAAAACTTTTTTTTCAGAGAGGTTAAAAAAGTAGGAGCATCGCTGGATCAAGTGTATCGAGCTAAAAGGAAACTATGTAGAGAAATAAATCGCCACTTTTCCAAAATTTTCGTTTTTCTTTTGTAGGCTAAAGACTTATCGAACCACCCTCGTAGATATACACAAGCTGATCCTGAAACGCAACAGTCTAAATCGAGTCACTATGACGGTCTTTACACTTGTGTATTGTGGTTATGACCCAGTTCGGGCAATCGTCCTAACACTATAAAACTCACTGTACTATGCTATATGCCAAATTTCAAGACTGTAAGTATTATAGTTTCCGAGACTTATGATGAACAAGTCAATCAGTGACTTTCCCTTTTATATATAGGGCGTGTCAAAATTACACATTCTGCATATTACAGATTACACACACACACACACACATTACAAGATATTATTATATTTACATTATATTACGCGAACTTTTGAACCTTTGATTATGCCTATATATATAGACCATACCTAATATTTTTTTTAATGTAAATATATTTGATAGTAGATGGGTACTATTTACTCCGCACACATTATATGTAATAAAATTTAGAAACAATTTTTTTACCATGATTCTATTTTAAAGATTTAATAAAAAGCATATTTATTATTTCCATTGACCGTAATACTAAATTTGTTTCTTAATAATTATATTTTAAAGCTCAAGTGAACTAGCATTAATTCGTCAATATCACAGAAATCGCTATTGAAATCGTTATAAACATTTTTAATATTCTAGAACTGTAGATTAATTAAACTACATTCAATGTCAAGCACTGCGTATTACAAAAACCAACAGCAAATATTGAGGGGCCGAATACTAACTTTAGAAAATCACTATGTTCAAACATGCTCGTGTCTCTACACTTTCTTTAAAGGGCCCAATATTAATATATACTATTTTGTAAACAGTTACACACATTGGCTCAGCCCCGAAGTAAGCTTATGTTATGAGCACTAGACAAAAATATATGTACATACATAAATACATACTCACATATATAACTCGCGACAAACTAATCTAATTATCATAGAAAAGTTCGCCGCTACCGGGTCTCGAATCCGGACCTTCAGCATTGCAGGCAGGGTTACTATCGTTGCGCTATCAGGATTTCAAATTACAATCTAAATTCCACCAGGCAATGCAATTCTACGTGATTGTATGGGACAGCCTTTTGAAAAAAGCGATTATCAGACTTGCTTGCTAACTCTTCTCGGTAGAAGAAATGAGAATTTATTTACTAACATTTAGATTGGACCTCCAAGATGAATTTACTCTGTAAATCCAGTTTAAAAAAGATTTTTTCGTGGAAAGCTACTCTGCAAAGCGGCCAAAAAACTGTCGAGCGTTTTATACGAACGCTGCTTTAATAATAAAAGTAGCTTTATGATATAACTAAATATATTTACTTAATTTTATCATTGCTCATGGAGTTACAGTTAGAGGCTATAGTACAATAATTTTATATGTGATTTTCTTTAATGTATTCCTCGAGTTCAGTTTAAATGTGGTATTAAATGGCCGATATAGCTTCGGTGACGGCGTCGTGTTCCCCACGCCGAAGCAACAGGAGGAATCCGAGTCGCTGCTCAGCTCGGAGCGCTGGGACCGCTGGGGCGATCGCGCAAGACCGTTCGACGACCTCGAGAGCTCCAGCTTCGACGAACTATGAGTGTAGGTTATTGTGATGCCTTAGCAGGATACATCAGGACATTTATATATATCTGAAGTTTGAGGCTACATTACAGCTTTGTTTAGAAAGTATGAGAACATGAGTGTCCTCCGATTGTACAAATCGTCATATTATATTGTATGTATTACTTATAGATTAGACTAATACCCACAATACAAAAGTTCTTAATTTGGGAGTTATGGCGGTAAACTATATTAACGGAATTTAAAAATAAATCACTTATCTTTTGTAATAACTAATCACTGAAATCCTGTACTTAATTAAACTTTTTGTAAATATACCATAGTTGCTTTTAGACTATATATTTTTAATTTTCAAAGAGAAGTGATTTATTTGGTCCATAGTTGAGTGCATAGATGGGCAAAATGTAATCAGATAAATGAAAATGATTAACGATTACATTTTACGTTTTTTACCATTACAATGACTGCATTTTGCTCATTTATGTTTTAAACACTACAGAATCCCAGATTGTATACACATTCATTATTTCTCAATGTTTTAGATGGATTTAATCACGATTAGAGAGCAAGAACATTCAAATTACGACTACATTTTTTAATCGTTGATCATTAATCAGATTACATTTTGGCCATCTCTGGTTGAGTGTTACTTGCACCGCGACATACTTTTATTTGCCAAGTAGTATACCAACTTGAAATCATTATACGAAATACCTTAATAATAGTGGTACACTTACATGCTTTTTGGAAGAAGCCTGTATTATGTATATCACCATGACAGTAAATTTCAAAACAAACAATTACGAGTAGGAGAGTTAAAATGGCATATATTTTTACAATTTGTCCTTCTGTAATCAAGCACAGTGTTCATTTGGATTACTTTAGTTTGTTTTGCCCTTGTAAAAATAAATTTTAATAATCAAGGACCACCGTGTAAGATTCTAACATGTTTTTATTTATATACTTTAAACAACTATCACTTTTATATTTGCTTTCTTCAATGTATTAGTATAAAAATATGTGTTAATATGTGTGGTTATGTAAAAAGCTATAGTTATAGTTTAGATAATTATACCGAGATTCAAATTCTGCGCAGATAAATTCAAAACTTTAAACTTAGTCCTTCCAGCTAATTTGGGCACGCGAAAGCTTAGTCAATGGAATGTCAAGTGCTGTCAAAACGACTCGCTAATCTAAAATCATGTCCTGTTGGATCCCTACGATCCAATTACCGTGGCCTTAAAAGCCGCAACTCTGAAAAACAGTGAGGTACACACACTCACTAGTTTCATTCCACAACACGTGCATCGCCGACGGCGCAGACGAAGGATTATTCAGTCAACTGTCGTTAACCGGTGCGTTTACGCTCCGAGGCGCAGTTCCATTCGAAGTTTCTTTTCCAGATAGTCACTTCCAAAACGCAAGTATATCACCGTTGGTTATTTCCTGGCTGGCCGCCCAAGTCAAGGTTCGTACCCACAGAGGTACCTTTAGTTGCCACCATTCCCATAACTTGCTGACTAAGCACCTTGACTGCTCGCCTTCCTTCGCCCGGTGTAGTTGTAAAAGCCTTTCCCAGCAAACGGAAAATTATCCTGCCAAAAAAAATCTAAAATGACAATTTGTTGCGTAAAAAGTTTCATAATATGTCTGAAATACTAAGCATATTTATACATTATTTTTAGAATCAATCTGATATTCAACAAAAATATAAATAGCTATTGGCACACTGTTGCTAGTCTGAAGGAAAAAAATCCTATGATTATTTTATTCAATAAAGTATTTTGTAATTTATTTATTTTTTTACATGTTGACAATATTTTATTATGACAATACGTGAAACATACATTTTTAAAACGTTTAAATTAAAATCAAAGAGGCGTAAAATCAAGTAGTTGATGGTTTGAACTTTCTATTGCGTTAACACTGACTGTTATTTGACACGAGTTGCGATACCTAGGGACTAAAATCATCTGTTTTAAAATCGTAATATTTCAAAAATCTTCCCATGAGAAATAACAAAAATTTAACAAAGTTTTATAAATGATTTATTTAGGACAGTATACAGGGATACAGGTAACTAACGCAAAACCTCTCTAGGGTGACTCTGGTATATCAAGACTAACAACTTTTGTTTTACGACTTTTTATAATTCAATCTTTTTTTCCCCATACAAAAAAATAAATAAATCAAATTTGCAGTTCTGATCTTCTTAATACTCTGAAAGGCGGCGCGTTGCAACTGGGGCAAACGATTTCGTAGCATCAGCTGACTGAACTTTAAACATAGAGCTAGCGATTGATAGAAATCCCTACCAAAACTAAAAAAATATATATCTAAGGATGTGTTAAGTTTTGGCAAAAGTCAGTGTTTGCTCAGAGCGAGCGTGACATCCACCGGTAACAATAGTCGGGCAGTAGACTTGAGGGAGTTTGCTGCCCGGATGAGAGGGCGGTGGTGCGCAGTGTCTTGCGCCGCCTATGAAAGAGGTACTGGAGGCGTGGGCTCTTTATTCCCATCCCTCCCAGAGAGGAAGCCTGAATAAGGCTGTTCGCTCCCCGGGCGACTGGACGAATTTGGTTTCCCAGGCCTGGGTGGAGTGATTAGAGGGACACCCCGGGGGTTTTTAGTCAGTAGGAGTCTGACACACCAGGGTCGCTGCCCTCACAGTGACCCTGATGGTCCAATGTAGGATTTTCCCCCGGGTTACAAAAAAAAAAAAAAAAGAATTACAACCAGTGGTGTTAGATTAACAGTGCCATTAAAGTTTAAAAAATGGGTAAATCAGGTGCTGATCTATTTAAAGTACGTACGAATTGAATGAATATTAAAAACAAAAATTAAGGGCGGCTTGCATCTACAAATTAAATCTATTTTAAGCTTGTATAAAACACTATTTGAAGCGGATTAGTTTTTACCTTCATGGTGATTTAAATATAACAGTTGTTAAAACTGAATAATGTTTCCGAGCAAGACTATTACTAGGTACAGTTTATTGTAAACGTTTTATTTATAAGTTTAAAATAGATTTTATTTGTTAGTGCAAGTCGCTCTTAAAAGTAAGTCTAGATTTTAAAGGTGCTTCTCGCTATTTTTTTATGTATGGAATTAAATCTTACATTAGAATATTGGTGTAATGGAATAATGTAAGTAATTGTATGTGCTTAAATATATCTTTAATAATCTGACAAAAATAATGCGTTTTTTGCTTAATCCTCGTGCAATGCCTAATGTGTAAGATCTATGAAAATTATTACACTTAAAAAAATAATTTAATCTTTTTGATTATTTACGATCACCGAATGTACAATGATGAATGAAATACTTTTTTGAGTACGAGCATAATAATTAATGTTTTTAAATTATAAAATAACAGTTTAACGCCTAAGACACCAAACTGAAATGTTATCTGTTTTTAGTCATTCTTAAAGAAATAAAAAATATCCAGCTTTTTAGCTGAAAATGAATGTCTTATGAATTTTCGTTCCATCCTGTAAAATTGCGGATGCAGACGTTTTATAACGAGCTTAGCTTAGTTACGTAATATTTAAAGTAATAAAATTAGGTATTTATACCTAATATAGATAATAGAAACAATAATTGTCAGAACAAATTAAATTTATAAAACGATGATAAAAAATAATACAAATATATAAAAAAAATACTACGCGATATCTTTAAAAGGTACTTTTGGTTTGAAATTGTAAAATATCAAAGCAAGTTAGTAACAAGTTATGTAGTGTTAGATGTAGTAACTTCTGTGTGATTTAGGTAATAAATATCAGTATTAATATATTGTCGTTGCCTATATTAAAAATAAGTGTAAAAGTAATTGTAACATTTTGGTTCTGGATGTATGAAAAACTTCGATAAAATACAAATTAAAAATATTCATATATTAAATTTTTTTAATTTGAATCATTTATAGTTATTTTCTAGGTTAACTTTGTAGTTCTTTTGATATTTCATGACATAATAACTACAAATATTGAGTACTATTTCATATTTTACATATTACATTAAGTTTACGCTAGATTATGGTAATGTTGATTTTTATATAAAAAATCTTGTTATTCCTTTTTTATGTTTATTGCTTTAAGATTTTCTTTACCTCAAATATAAATTAAACATCACAATATATTTAAATGTATTTTAGTAATTATTTACAAATGATTCCTGTATAGTTATAAATTGAAGTTTTTATAGTGTTCTTTTCAACATTCCAGAGTTTTCTTAACTTTATTATACAATGTGTAAGTTGTTTCTAGAAAATGTCTTTCTGAATTTATCTGTTTTAAATTATTCTGTATGTTTTATTTAGGTATTCCTGCTTCCCTGATAAGGTCTATGTGTGATGAAATGTTGTAAACATTAGAGACCTTCAGTACATGATTTCTTTGACCATTCCAGTCATATTAACCACAGTGCTTATATTTTTGATTAAAACTGTAATTTATTAAAGCCTATAATTAATACGTAAG
The DNA here is from genome assembly GCA_036320925.1 of Automeris io. Taxonomy (NCBI): domain Eukaryota; kingdom Metazoa; phylum Arthropoda; class Insecta; order Lepidoptera; family Saturniidae; genus Automeris; species Automeris io. The sequence continues at coordinate 257,446 of JAUDJH010000030.1, read as the reverse complement.
ATTGATTTTTTTATAAAATGATGTGTAATTGTTTATTTATAAAAGTGTAAGATGTGAACTGTAAAAACACGATAATATAATAAATTTGTGGTTTTGAAATAAAACAATGTTTTAATCACATTATTTCTTTAATCTATAATCAGGTGGGATACAACTCCATTAAATTACAATAAATTGTATAGCTAAATCATCATTAAAAGGTAATTATTTCAAACATAAATCAATGATTTTCACATAGTGGGATGGTGCAATTTGACATTTAGCATCATCACCATAAAACATTTTATTATAACAATCTTGAAATCTTATAAAAATGTAATAATAATTAATCTGATATCGTTTTCTTGTAGCAGGGAACCACTAATATTTTAGATAGTTCAAGTTTTCATTACAATTGTACATTATAATTAATCGTATTTCAAAATTAAGTTTATCTTTCGTTTAAACTTTAAAGTTATTTTTTACAAAAAATCATTTATTGGAACTGTAAAAGTAAAGTGCTAATAAAAACCATCACTCCCATACTTGATTATTAACATATCCACAAGTTGTTTTCATATGAAACAGTTTTGTTGCAATGATATAAATTTAAATAACTCACATACCACAGGGATGAGTCGATTGCCTAAAAAAATTTACAATGAAACTGTCACTGACTGAACTGACAGGAGTCAAACACAACGACCCTGTGCATTTTTATTGACGAATTTAAAATAGTAAACACATACGGCCTTATAAAGCGGGTTTTAATTTTAGCAAAGGTTTAAACAGCGGTAAAAGCCAATTCTTACAAAAACTGACTTCTTATATAAAATTCTTAGTACTATATTAAATGCTTTGTAATATACCGTCACTCTACATCCCTTACGAGGTAAGCAGTGAGGCATTAGTGGCTGTATCCTTTTAGCGCTTATATGTCGTGCCCAACGTGACCAGAAGTACACCTGATCGCCGTTATCAAGGCATTTACACATAACATTTCTATTGGGGGTTTCCTCACAGTGTTTTCCTTTACATGTAAGCTTGTGGTGCCTAAATCTGAAAAACCTAGAGATAAGTACAGAGATTCGAACCTACAACAATTCACGTTGCTGCGTATGGAAATATAACAGCTTTTATAATAACCGAGTTTTGCCGCAATTCCAACCTTTGCTTGAGTAAAAAAACCGTGACTTAACAAGGCTGATAATGCAAACTTAAATTTAAAGCTCTGTGACTAAAGATAAACTTCATTTATTTAGAAATAAAGGACTGGAACCCAGTTTCATATGACCAAATTCGCCAACAATTCCCTCACACAGTTTGCATCGTTTAATTTCATGATATTTCTAAAGGCGCGCACACACGTGGCCTCTCTCTCCAAGTTCTTGGATATGCGATGTGCCCTCAACGTGATCTCCTTGGGGATGCCGGCCAGCCGCGCCGCGTTGAACCCGTACGACTTGGGGCAAGCTCCGGGGGACAGTTTGTACAGGAATGTTATGGTCTCCTCTGGAATGCGCTCGTCGCTGTCCGCCGTTGATTCGTCTGTCTCTACCATACACGCCTGGAAATGAGATTTAAAATGTCTACGTTATATAAAACACACACGTGTAAATTATGAAAATCCTAAGAATCATACAAGTGAGTACTAAGTATAAGACATTATCAATCTATAGAAAGTAGATGTTTTGAGGTCCTATTCGAAGGTCTCTAGCGTGCTCGAAAATTGATACGAAAGTGCACATTATTTTGAATTCTTATGTTTAACAAGCTGGAAAATAATGTAATTAATCATCTCTAAAAAAATTGTATGTGCCGGCGCTATCTTCAATTATTGTAGGTAATAAATGCAACGAGCAGATCTCCACTTTCAGGCTCTAATATATAAATATCGCACGCATTACGCTGAGATATCATTTGGTCTGCAACGGTTGCTCGGTAACACGTATTGCAAAGTAATCGTTTACAGTGTTCATTTTATATGACCATTTTGTTAAATTACAATATTTAACGGACTAAGACTTCGCTTTTTTTTTAAATTAACGATGTCAGCCTCTTTGCTTATATATGCATAAACTTTTAATTTAAGTCTGAAATCAGCAAATCATTATTTTTTCACTTTCACTCAGTTTAGAACTAACTAAATTCTTAGAATTTTTAAACGGTCGGCTGCGGTCTATATTTGTGATGATAACAAATTAATTGGCTCTGGTTAGAAATCAACTTTTAGTTGGACAACAGTTAAAGATAATATTTTTGATATTTGAAACGTCAGTTTTGCTTTTTTCTGCTTAAAGTACCAGTCATTTCTATACCTAAAGACCTTCTTTCGTGGTGGGCTGTCATAACAACTACGACTGTCAATGGTTTCTCGGCCCTTGGCGTCGTGTCCTCATTGTCACTGCTATTCTTGGACTTATCTTTACATTTCTTCAGGTGCATTGTAATCACTTTGCCGAACCCATATACAGGGTTACAGCTAACTAACGCAAAACCTCTTGAGGGTGACTTTGGTATAGCAAGACTGACAATTTTTGTTTTACGACTTTTTCTAATTTAATCTTTTTTTTCCCCATACAAAAAATAAATAAATCAAATTTGCAGTTCTGATCTTCTTAACACTCTCAAAGGCGGCGCGATGCAACTGGGGCAGACGATTTCGTAGCATCAGCTGACTGAACTTTAAACATAGAGCTAACGATTGATAGAAATACCCACTAAAATTAAAAATATATATATTATAGGATGTGTTAAGTTTCGGCAAAAGTCATAGAACAAAAGTTGTTAGTCTTGGTGTACCTAAGTTACCTTTAAGAGGTTTGGCGCTATCTACCAGTAACGTTGTATATAAAAGTGGTTACCATATGTCCGAGCTGGACTCCCGGATGCGAAGCGAGGTGGTGCACCAGCGAATGGTAGTGAGTGGAGAACAGCGTCCGGCACTCGCGCTCCGCCAGCTCGACGCAGACGCCGGACGCGATCGCTGTACCGTCGTACGTCGATGTGCCGCGACCTGGTCGTAGAAATAATTGTAGTGGCTATTCTCCACAAATTAAAGCTAAAGCTTAAAGCTAAAATGGAAATGGGCAGGACATATAGCACGACACAAGAATAAAAGTTGGGCTTATACAATAAATGGATGGACTGGTCCATCACATGGCAAACGGAAAAGAGGCAGACCACAAAAAAAAGTGGAATGACGACATATTCACAGTTGCAGGAAAGGATTGGATGAGAACAGCTACAGACCGAAATAAATGGGATGGATTGGAGGAGGCTCTCACCCGAAAGGGATTCATAAAATGACAACGGGAAAAAAAAAACTGTATTTTTGTGTGCATATTGTTTCTTTTTTTATGGAATAAAAGAGCTATTATTATTATTATTATTCTCCACAAATAACAATTTATAATGTTCACAGGCAGTAAAAAACACGATTAGTCCATGACGAAACGTTTATTGTCCGAAACTTAAAAGTAAATAAACAAAACTGTAGAAAATATGTATGAACTAGAGATACGTATTACGACGAACGGTCGATCACTTAGACGTCACACGATTACCCTTCCACCGTCCACCGCGGCCGGCGCGCAAGCGGCCCGTCCAACCATTACGGCGGCCGCGAGAGTGGGCCGGCAGAGTGCACGCTACAAGTTTCTTTAAACAGTTATACATTTACCTGCCACTTTGGACAAATCGTCGCTCCACCTGGCCACAGAGCGTCCTACACTACGCTTGACGAGGCGTGGTCTCCACTCAAGAACACGTCAACCCCAGCAAATATGACCAGTCCATTGCCATTTCAATATGCTACTCCTCTGAGCTACGTCGATGACTTTAGTTCTCTGACAAATCACTTCAATTCTGATTCGATCCCTGAGAGAAATACCGAGCATAGCACGTTTTTTTTTCTCTTTATTTAAGTCTTAGTCACTTATGCGACTATGTCGCCAACATACAAAACAATAGAAAATTAACAACAAATAATAAACAAATATACACAAGTTAAAACTTAATACTATACAATACAATTGCGTCATGCGATAGGGGGTCGCTTAGTATGGAGTTGAATCGCGTGGTGTGGATCGCATCAGATGCACTGAGTCTAGACTAGTGATGAAAATGCCCGGGAATTTTCCCAAAGTGCCCAGCACTTCCGCGAACATTTCGTAAATTCCCGGGAATATTCCCCATACAAGTTTTGGGCACTTTGGCGAACATTTCGTAAATTCCCGGGAATATTCCCCATACAAGTTTTGGGCACTTTGGGAAAATTCCCGGGCATTTTCATCACTAGTCTAGACCTAGCGCCGGCGCTCCGGACACACTCCAACAGCACGTGATATATATCGTGTATGCCGTCGCCGCCACAAGAAGTACAATTTGGCAACGGCACTTTACGCATAATAAACGCGAATTTATTTGTTGGAATATGTCCCGAGCGCAGCCTCAGACCAGTTACAGATTGCTCTCTGCTAAGGATGCTGTTGTCGATCCATGTAGTCTTCAGTGGGTGTGGTTGAATCGTTTTGTACTATAATCCCTTTTCTCTCGACCTTTAATCAAAGTACTCCTTCCAGTGCAAATAGCAGACATTTCTCAAAGTGCAACACAAATCAATATACGTTGGCAAGCATAGCACGTTCAACTGCTATATATTTAACGCCGAGCGCCTACGAACTCGTTTATGAATGACAGCACTAGCACGAGAGAACTAAAAAAACTTTAAAATTGATTTTGGCAAATGTAGCATAAAGTCATAGATCAAAATTGTGGCACATAATCTTAGGAAGGATTTTTTTTTATAACTTATAGGCGAACGTTTGACCTCAATCACACCTGGTGGAAGGTGAAGATGAGTCCGATGATGAACCGCGTCCGCTTAACAAATGCCTATTCACTCTTCTTTTAAAGACTCCCAGGTCATAAGATCTAAGAAGAAAGATATAGCTGCTGGTACCATATTCCACTCCTTAGCTGTTCGCATAATGAATGTAGAAGCGAATCTTCTCGTGCGGATATAAGGAACATCCACCACATACGGATGGTATCCGACACGATGTCTTGTGGATATTGATATTTTGCAAATAACTCTGTATAAAAGATGTGACATGTTTAACAAATATCTTGAAGCAAGTTGTTTGAGTCGTAGCAAACATTCTTTGCAAGTGATTGGACCTGAAAGCCGGACTCAATGACAATTATTAGGAGTAGCCCAGTAGTAGATTTAAATAGACTGATGAATGATCTCTTTACTCACCCTTTTCTACACATAACACACCTATACACAACACGTCTGTATATTTTTATATATTTTTGTAATTATTTGTATTCTTTGTAATGGTGGGCGCTGACGTCTGCGATACAGTCTCACGACTAGTGCAGGCGTCAACGTAAATTAAATTATACAATGTAAAATTTTTGATCCAATAAAAAAAATAAAAAAAAATGATTATACAATGAGCCAACATACCTAACTCGTCAAGCAGGACGAGAGAATGAACGGTGGCATGTCTCACTATGGCCGCCGTTTCATTCATCTCAACAAGAAACGTCGACTGTCCAGAGAGAATGTCATCGGAGGCACCCAGGCGAGTGAAGATACGGTCCACGAGACTCAGGCTGCACTCCTGGGCCGGTACGTAGCTGCCCTGAGAAGTACAGAATAATCGATATCTGTGAAGGTATTATTAAAAATATAACATAGAAATTATAGATTGTTAAATGAAATTTTCACGAGGTACGTATGAAGAATACTATCCTTCTAGATACTTCTAGGAACATTTCCGTATCTCGGAAATCTGGCGTACGAGTAACATATAACAATGAATTAAATATAAATACTAAAAACACGAAAATATCCAATAAAAACTGATTCTAAAAATAAATCTTTGATTAAAAGTTAACTTGACGCTGTCCAGATGGTAAATATGTTTTAGTAATGTAAAATATTTTTTATCTTTGTGTATAAGTGTTTATAGATTTTCATCAACATAATATTATATAAAAATAATTAGAAAATTAGACATAAATTCTTCGTAATAGTACGTCTGCAGTAAATGTTTCATGTTTTGGAAAACAGTTACTTGTATTTTTTATGTATTTACGATTACTTTTCTCTTCTTTACAATATGTTTATGACATGTGAGATAGAAAAAATAATTATAAATATACGAGAAAGGAAAATACAAGCATATATTTTGCAAAACACAAAACATTTGCTGCGGACGCATCATAATATAGACGCAGTAGATTTCCGATTCGACGACCTCCCTATATCCAACGGACTATAGCCAAATCTTTATAATTCTTTAAAAATATTACAAAGAAAAACAACATTTTTGGGGCATTCAACTAAACTTGCTATTCTAATTTTAGAGAACTTTTTTTACACTGGTCCAACATAGCAACTACAGAGCACCTGATGGTAAGTACAGTGTGGTCCAAAAACGAAAGCGACCATCAAAGGATGAAAATCTATTGATAGTCTCCGTCGTCATGTCGGCCCATATATATCACGACTGAAGGTCTCTAGGTATATGAGTTACTGGATATACACAGTCTGATCCCGAAACGCGACAGGCCAAAGCGAGTCACTATGACGGTATTTACACTAGTTGGCTGTGGGCATGATCCAATTCAGACAATTGCCCTACCACTTAAAAAACTACTATAAGAACTAAGGTCATATGTGGATAAATGTAAAATTGACTCACCAGATGAGCTAGAACGGTGAGTAGCCCCACTTGCCGCATGAGCGTGGACTTGCCCCCCATATTGGGCCCGGTCAACAGCAGCAAGCTTGCATTGTCGCTATCGGTGCCCAGACTCGTGTCGTTCGGTATGAAATCGTTTATCATTGAGATGCAGGGGTGTCGGCCCTCCACTATTTTTATGAATGGCTGAAAATAAAGCGCGATGATTCCTATTTGTCAGTTTTAATTTGATTACAATTAATTTTTAACTGACTTAAAAAAAAATTGTTCAATTTTTTGTTTATTTTTATGATCAATCTCAACTCGTGTGTATTGACCGATTTAGATTATTCTAAAAGTGAAAAATTTATGATGACGTAACGTAATAACATGACATTCCAAAAGTTTAGGTCAATTTCATTTTCTTCTAGGGTTATTTATCGAACGTTACTTTCTCTATGCCCCTATATATATCTATATGAATGAACTACTATGAATTTGATGCTTCGACATAGCAAAAAATTAAAATAATATATTAAGTGGTGAAAGGTTATTTGGTTTAAGCGACATTTTTTGATGATATAGTAATATAATATACTAGCTGATCCGGCAAACGTTGTTTTGCTATATAAGTTATAGTAATATCTTCTAAGATGTTCATTGAAATTAAGTGATGTCAAAGACAATTTTGTTAACAATTAAATACTCTTAATCAACAACACATTTATTTGGATAAAGATTAATATTATTACGTTGATACAACTCTTAACAAATAATGCATTAATTTCGACCAAATTTGATTACCATAAAAACGGTTCTAGTGAGTTAATCTTAAAAGATAGACATATACTGTCGGGCACATTTTTTTAGATCATTTCAAGAGGAATAATTCTTTCATACATATATTTTTGGTATCTTGAACCGTTTTCGCAGCGCATGCAATGGAAGCCTTCAAGGATGAATAATTTTCCCCGTTTTTTTCACATTTTCCATTATTTCTTCGTTCCTAATAGTTGCATCGTAATGTTATATAGCCTAAAGCCTTCCTCGATAAATGTTCTATTCAACACAAAAAGAATTTTTCAATTCGAACCAGTAGTTCCTGAGATTAGCGCGTTCAAACAAACAAACTCTTCAGCTTTATAATATTAGTATAGATTACTATATCATCAAAATATATATTATATATTTTCGGAATCAGCTTTTTTACCGATTCCAAATATATATATATATATATATACTATATTATATTACTATATCACCAAAAAGTGTCGCTTAAACCAAATAGCCTTTCACCCCTCGATATGTAGAAAATAAAAACCTTCAGAACTGTCAATATCAAATAATCAATTCCTTGAATAATTGCAATTAATGATAGTCACATTTAACCATCAATAAATTAAATGATTTAAAAGTGACTTATATTGTAATATTTGTATATTTACTAGTACCTTCCGTTCCTTATCAAACGTGACATCGGGCAAGCAGATGTCGGCGCTCTGTTGTCTTGCGAACTCAGTGAACGCGAGCAAAACGTCGAGCGTCGCCAAACACTGCAGGGCCGTTTCCCACTGCTCGTAGTTCGAAGAGAATTTCTCAAAAATCCGTCGACTGAGGTCCTTCAGAACTGTCGTCTTTTGTTCTTCGGCCGCCATCATACGAGACAAGAACTCCTGAAGCCAAAGTATGATGTTTAAGTGTGTGTATGTTGTTGATAACTTCTCCAAATTAGCTTCTGTACGTATAGTTGTTTATATACCCAGTGGCTTTTAGTCGCGGTTCCTATATGTAGGTCGGCATGACGACGGCGATCTGTCAATAAATTCCCACACTCGACAATCGCTGACCTTCTTGTACCTCTGGTACGAGATAGCCACTTTTTTGAACCAGTATAACAAAATAATTTACATTTGAATTTGTCCAAATGTATGAAGTTTTTAATTGACTCGCTGCCCAAAAACCTTACATATGGCTTCGCAGTCTTTAATATGTGATTAATTTTCTTTTGTAATTTTGTACTAATAAATAAAAAACAAAGTTCCTCTCTTGAGTCGGTTTGTAATATACTCCATACAGTTTGGCATTTAAAAATGAAAAGTAATTCGACTGAGTCTGAGAGTCAATTATTAACAAAGAATTCGTAGTTCAGTTTTTACAGAAAATTTAATTTTGAATAAGATAAAAACATTCAACTTCACATTAAAAAAAAAATCTTAGACTATATTCGATCATTTTATCGATTAAAACTCCCGAATAGCACCTCGGAAATAGTATTAAATTGAATTATTTCAAAAGTTGGCAAAAATAAGGGATGTTCTATTCAATAATATTTAATATTATGACTACCTATTTAATGAGTAGAAGTAGGTACCCACTTTTGTCTCCTCTGTCGAAAACCTTTTGAACCCTTTCCGCGTCCCTTCCAAATGATATTCAGGGCCGGCTTTAGACGCCACTTTCTCGGGCATTTCGATTTGGTATCGTTTCTTGTCACTGCCTACGTACGACAACTAAGAAATAATACAAAAATATCTTTAAGATTATTACTTATTTATAACCGAGAAGAGATACCAACAAACAAGATAGCGAATAAATTTTACATTTTTTACATTATTCACTTTTGAAGTGCTTTTAAAATTTCTAGTTTACCAGGAAATTAGCATAAAGTCGATTGTAAAATTTGATCGACACTTGTTGCGTCCGGAGCAAATGTTTCGTGTTTTGCAAAATATCTGCTTGCCTTTTTTCTCGTGTATTTACAATTATTTTTCTTGTTCACGATGTTTTGCGTACACAAGCAAAACATTTGTCTTCGACGTACGAGAAAGAGAAAAATAATCACAAATACACGAGAAAAACAAAGAAGCAGATGTTTTCCAAAACAAAACATTTGCTCCGGACGTACCATAATGCATAAGAAGCAAATGTATTTATTTAAAGGTACTTTTAAATTTGATACAAAAAGAATGTTCACATAGAAACAGTAATATTCGGCGTTGATTTAGTGTCTAAAGCAAATACACAAATACACTATAATAAGTGCACAATATATTTCACAAGTGGATACAATCACTAACATATCTCTGCTCACCCCCGAAAGGAATACAGGAAGTCACTCTTGTTAGATTCTAAATAGCGGCATAAATGTGACATATGTAGGATCATAGATGGGCAAAACGTAATCAGATTAATGAAAATGATTAACAATTACATTTTACGTTTTTTACCATTAATATGACTGCATTTTGCTCATTTATGTTTTAAACACTACAAAATCCTAGATTGTATACACATTTATGATTTCTTAATGTTTTAAATGGATTTAATCATGATTACGGAACAAGAAAATTAAAATTACGACTACATTTTGTAATCGTTCATCATTAATCAGATTACATTTTGCCCATCTCTGTGTATGTTGGATGTTATTGTATGAAATATTATTATGTATGACGTAGTAAATGCGTAGAACAGAACGTATGTGAGTGAAAGGAAGGAATGATAGAAAGAGAGAAAGTATAAAAAGTTTTTTTTTTAATGAGATAAACTATTTTTATCATTATTTTGGTGTTTAGTCTGATCCAAGGATCAACAAAACTGCACGTAAAAAATGTAACTATTTTCAGAATTAAAGGTTAGAAGGGAAGTAGGAAACTTACGCGGCATCTAAAGATCTTTTCTTGCTCAGACAGATATTCTTTCAATTCGTCTTCGATGTCCTTTATCAGGTTGAGCGTTGCGTCGTATTCCTGATCGACCCCAACTCCGGGTAATATACGCCCTTCTTTTTCCGCTTCCTTTTGATCAAAGGCTTCCTAATCAAACATTAGATACAGTATTACTAAATCAGAAAGTTTGTAAGTATGTGTCTCATTTCTCCGTCTAGTTGTACCGACTTGTTTCACAATTTGTAAATAACATAATTTCGTAAAACTTACTTTGAAAAACGTCAAAGTATCTCTATAGTCGGGGTATTTGCCTTCAGGACGGAACTGAGTTAGCCTTCTCAAAAGCCCGGAATCGAAATCTTTGAACAATTCGCCCAATTTCAAAGCAGCGGTAAATCCATTCAGTACTGATATGAAATCGAGGACTTTTCGCTTAGAGTATGTCTTCTCCTCGTAGAATATTGCTCGTGAATCCGGATGCTGTTTAGATCTCTTTAAGTTGCCGAGAGCATGTACTCTGTAAGGCAAAAAAGTACGTCAAGAGAACAGTTGCGGGCCATGAATTATTACAACGGACGATTTTTTTCGTAAATTATTAGTTAAAGTGACAAATATGGGTTTTAATTGAGCTCCTCTACTAAATTATTTGATTTAGAAAATAAAAAACTCCAAACAATTTGACTTTTTGACTATACCGAAAAATAAATCTAATACAAACCCATTGATCAACTAGCTCTCAGCTAGGACTAAAAAGTTTTCGAACTCTTACTTTTGTGTGTCTTTGGGCTGTGGAATGGTCTTCTGGCGAGCGTGTTCCCACCGTCCTATGATATGGGGTCCTTTAAGCGCAGTGTCTAGAGATAATTGTGCAGGCCGGCATGATCTCTGCGACTATCGATAGATTTTTCTTTACTATTGACAGTCGTTGTCGTTTTTTGGACTCATCATGCTTACCATCCAGCGTGGTGTGCTCACAGTGTAAAGACAGGATAAAAAAAAGTTGGTGATGGATACATCACACTTTTTAAGTTTAAAATAATTTTCAAAGTATCAGAAATCAAGCAATATATCAAAATTTCTATTTGCACTGGTAACAATCGATCAAGAATAATGTGATAGATGTTTGTTTATCCTTTTTACACGTTAGATATTATATAATGCTATCTCTTTCAAATGCATCAAATATATTAACAGATGTAAATTCACTGTAGATGTAAAATATAACGAATGTGTCTTATTAAAATATATTCGTAGTAGTTATAATAATAGTATGGCAAAAATTAAATTCAGACCAGAACGACCAAAATGATGTCTTCAAAATGGTAGTGGATCCAAATGAAATGGACTATTGTGGTTTAATATCACTGCATAAACATTACAATTCTACGATATGAACGCCAAAGTCTATTTTATTGCTAGAAAAATCAATATTAAATAAATTAGACTTTAAGATAAAATATTTTCTTAAGAGCGATTTTTTGCAGCAAACTGTTGAAGCACAAAATTTTCGCAATGACACTTTAATTCTAGTTATCCGAATAAACTAAATCAACAGTAGTATTGGCGACGCGCTCTGTTATTGTTAGACATTATAACCCTAGTATAAAAATGTATGTATGTGTTCAAATATTCTATAGTGTTCGGAGGCGAAGCGTACGCGCCGCGGCCCGCTGTGGCATCAATGTTTTTAAAAACAATTCGGATAAGGTCACCGACAGGGTGGGTCGCGTCGCGTGCGTACCGCCCCTACAAATAAATCGTGCTTGTACTCTGCCTTACTTGCAATATATGTGTTGTAAAATCGTGCACCTCTTGTTTATTTTGGCCTCGCCAAGCGTCCGCATCGGCTACAAGTAGTATTAGCTGTGGTGGCCAGTTTGTCCTAATAGATAGTGGATAAAGGACCGGTTGTAGGTTCGAATTCGAATTTTTCCAAATTACATGCACCACATGCTCACCGGTAAAGGAAACATCGTGAGGAAGCCCGCACGGCATCTGTTACACATTTTATGTGTAAGTACCTCGAGAACGGCGATCAACTACGCTACGGGTCCTTTTGTGTCTTTTTTTTTTTTTGTTATCGCGGTGGATATCCCTACGGACCGTCAGGGGAAGTGGTGAGGGCCCCTTCCCCTGGTGTGTCGGACCTGCCCCGACTAAAACCACCGGGGTGCCAGCACTGCCCTCTCTTCGCCTTCGCTGAGCCTGGAAATCCGAATACTTCCGACGGTCCTTTTGTGTCTAACATATAAGCTCAAAGTGGATACAACAAGTAATGTATCTCTGCTCACCCCGTAAGGAATATAGCATGACGACATATTATTAATTATTATAACAGTAGTAATAATATAGATGTAGTAAATCAATTGTACTGATTACTTACTTCGCCAACAGCCTCTCTAGATCCGGTAATGTCGTCAATAAATTCTTCGCCACTAAACAAAGATCTTGGTTGTCGAATAATTTCTTCAAAGCTTCCTGTCTCTCTTTTATGACTTTTATATTACAGCTGGGTGCGCAGACCCATTGATATAGCAATCTTAAAAAAAGCTATGATTGAAATTTTTTCACAACTCTATCAATAAAATAGAATATTAGTGCGATTTAATTAAACGATATATTTCTTTTTTTGTTGTGAGGTTCTGTAGTGAAATATTCTACAAAAAGAAACCTATTTTCTTTTGGAATAATTAAAAAGAAATATAAACCAAATATATACATGTGCAGATGTCTCTGAAGAGATCAATATCGAGGGGTGAAAGGCTATTTGGTTTAAGCGACATATTTTGGTGATATAGTAATATATACATATATATTTTTGTAATTGGTTTGTTACAACGCTGATTCCGAAAATATATATATTACAATATCACCAAAAATGTCGCTTAAACCAAATAGCCTTTCAGCCCTCGATATTATCTTTGGCACATCACGGCATAGTTGAGTTGTAAAATAATCTTCCGGCGAGCGTGCCGCCTTTATACTACATAATATAGCTTTTTGTCGCGCCACGCCCACTGGGCACAAACTCGGGGGAAGATGATGCCTTCCCGACACTGAGGCGATGTAAGCACTATGCCATGCAAACATTAAAAAAATATAAGCGGCTTATTGCCCCTTCAGCTTAACAATATTATCAGCGATATCTATGTCTAGTTTTCTGATGAATCCATTATATTAAGGACTTAAAATCAATAATTTATAATCCGTTAACTAAACACTTATTTGATGAATATCTGAGAAACTTACCTCTTACCCATTGCAGTCGAACAAAAATTCAACCTGTCATACAAACAACCCGAGTCTTGTACTATTCGCAAATTCCTTAGCGTTATCGCATCCAATACCATTGTGTTGCTCCCTTCCCAAAGATTTTCGACCTTGGTCTCTTGTGACAAGGTCTTGTTAAGGACGTCCGGGGGAGAGTATGATGTGAATTGAGACATGCCCAGTATTTGTATGTCTAGGAGACAATCTGTCAAGTAGGAGACGCAACCCCCGAGCGCTTTTATTGCTAAGAAGCTGTTGGCGGCCGGGGTTAGACCTAACGCGTCACCTATAAAACCAAAACTCCTTTTAAGTAGATTTTTAAAACAACCTTAACTTCTATCCGCATCTTCTTTACATAGTATAAATTGAAGTAGATACCTTTGTACACATGTGTTTGTTTATATTTTGGAAACTATAAAACAGATCTTAATTGCGTTTTTAATACTTATTAGTAGTAAATCTACCGGAGGACTGAAACAAGGTAACATTCGATCAGCGATATCGATAGTAGAAAAGCATAAAATGTATGGTATTAACATAAGCTGTTCAAATTTCTTTTCGATATCCCCGTATGGCGGTTAATCTTTTCAGCTAACCCTTCATAAAAACTGTTTTAGGCACCAATTCTTCTATGGCTAGAATGACAAAACTATTAGTATTAAAATTAAATTTGTTTAATAAAAGTCTAAATAAATATAAATCATATATTTTACGTCTCTGTCCGAATTTTCTTTGTTTATTATTTTTTCATTTCCACATTATTTGTATTTTTTAACCTATTATTATATTTAAATTGGATTTTTTTATTATTTTTGCACTTACTCGATTTATGTTTAGTACACTAGGTTATAAGTTTATTATGAATGCCTGTTTTTATCACTGCAGCTATTGTAGTGAAAATAAATAAATAAACAGCTGTCGCAATATCACATGGACTCGTTATATCAATTTCATACATTTTGAACTTTTCTACTGGCGTCATCACTGATCGCGTATTACTTTATCTAAGCCCTCTGGTGGTTTTTTATGTGATGCTAGGAGGCACAGTAGTGCACTATGGCATGCGCTTTGTAAACCATAACAGTTACATCGAATCAATACAGGAAAAACCTGCATTAAAACCTGGAAAAGAAACTACAAACATTTTAGCAGGAGTATATTATGACTACTGTTTATTTTGAACCATAATGTGTTAATGTGGATTATGAGACACTATTTTTACCTGTCATTTACTATCAATATCGTCGTTTACATTACAGAAATTAAATTCATACTATGAGGTGAAAAAATATTGTAAAAGTATAATTAACACGTTCACGCCGGCGTGTACCACCGGTGGCTCGCGTCTAATTGCGCCATAGGGCGGCGTGTACCACCAGTGGCTCGCGCTTGATTGCGCCATCAGGCAGCGTGTACCAACGGTGACTCGCATTCGATTGTGCTATTAGACACTGATAATTTAACGTACATACATAAAAACGTTTATTTTTACTGGCAGAAATCTGTGGTCAGGATATAAAAACAACACGAGTCACACAATTTGCAAAGTAAGCACTCATTGTACTACTGAAGAAACAAGAAGCGCGTGCAAGCCTGAAAACGCGAATCTATGGCGCCGCCAGATGAAGCGTGACATAGATTTACGCGCCGGCGGGAACGTGTTAAAGAGCGACGCTCCCAGTACTGTCTAACTCTAAAGTTTTGAAGACAAAAATCTTAATGTAAACTACCTTCATGTAAGAATTCCTTAATGCCTTCTGGCCATTCCCCGTCGGCATTCGTCTTGTAATATTTCTCAGCCAAAACCTTGAGGGTTTTATCAGAGGGCCACATATTTTGTGGCTCTCGGCGCGCGCTGTGGCAATGGCTCGTCAAGAGGTTTTTCGTTCGTAAAGTGCTCGTTTTACGGTCGTACACAATCTGAAATATTACAATAGTCATACAGAATCTGAAATTGCATTGTGGTCATATACACAATATAGTGGCGTTCATCCTAGACAAGCTTAAAAAGCTTCACCTTATTATACTTGGATTTTTAATCCCTTGGCCTACGCGATATCTGCCAATTGTGCGTGTTATAGTAAACAAGAAAGTCGTTCGCGCGCCGTGCCATTCAACTGTGCAGCCGTATACCCAAACTGGGGCAAAATATATACTTATGTTTAAAACCTTATTTCATTATTATATAAAACCTCTTTAATGTAAACATTTCTCTTTATAGTATAATTGTATTTTCTTAAATTTAGAAGTTTATTGTTTGCTTTTTGGTTTTAGTTTGTCAAATATAATTAAAATATGTAAAAATAGTATAAACACGTAAAATTATTTATTCATCGCCTTCAACGCAAACAACTTATCACGACATTTATATTTCAATGCACCGGAAGGAAATGTTTTAAATAATGGACAATGTTAAGGTACAAATAGTAATTATGTTAAGACGTCAGAGGTGTAATCGTTTTGTTTATGACACAATTTTTTTACTACGAGTTAGTCTCGTTAGTTGTGTGGCACGGCTTTATAATTACTTTTCTTCTCTAACTTTTACTTTTGCCGAGTTGTTGGGCAGTGGAATTGTCTTTCGGCGAGCATGTTCCCACCATATTGGTTCTTTTAAGGGAAGTGAGAAAAGATTTGTGCAGGCTGGCATGATCGCTGTGGCTATCGATGGTTTTTTTTTGCTGTTGGTAGTCGATGTTTATGGAAAAGGTGTTCTTACCAAAGCTGGTGGATAATGCGCTAAAGTAGTCAATAATCTCGATGAATGTTTGTCATCCACAAACTGACCCAAATGGAACAATCCTATCGATGTGTCTACGAAGCAAACTCCATATGTACTGCATCCATTTATTTCCTACAAAAAAAAAAACTGGATATAACTGATTTCTTGTGTCAGTATCCACGATATAATTAATGATATAGGGTTACCCATAACATGTAAAAAAAATACACAGAAACAAGAGAATCAATCCTCAGATATTGACGAGCGCCACGAGCTTCCCAAGTCAAGTTAAGGAATCCGATACTTGTTCGTCTATGTGTTCATTCGTCTTTCCATCCTTTTGTCAAAAGCCTATTGCTTTTTAAACTAAATAAGATAACGATTTGCAATTAGGACATATTATTACGTAAACCTTTAACGCAACTGAAGTACTACACAATTTCAGATTTTATTAAAAAATAGTATATTTTAGGGTTCCGGAATTAAAGAATTCTGTAGAACATCTGTCTCTCTGTGAAGACCATTTTTTATCTGAAACACGTAGAAGTTAAAACTAATATCAAATGCTTAGTCAGTTCTAAATTCGTTTAGTAATAGTTTTACTTTAAAAGTGCTAACTGTAAAATGTTAAGGGCAATGTTCAGAAAAATCCTTTTTCTCTGTCGTTACTATCTAATAATGTCGCGAGGTCTCCCTAGGCCACAAACGACTATTTATAGTTAACAGAAATCACATATGTATTAGACCTGAAAATGATGATCATTGGCGCTACTGGATATGACAAATTATCGTAAAGTAGATGGAGCCATTAATATATCCCTGTTTACAGTAAATGCTATAGAGCATGACAGTTACCTCCTCAGCAATAGCCATCATATAAGCTGCACTCGCTTCTCCAGGGCCAGGATCCTGCAGCCCGCACACCTGCGTGCCCCGCAGTGTTACTTGGCATATCTCACGACGGACCACCTTGTCAAATTTTGTTACTTGACCAGCTGTTGATTAATTTAGAGTATCTTTTATCATTTACCCAATTCTACAATCACGTAAAACTTTAGTGGCAAGAAAGAACGGAGCAATATATCTCTAACATTACAAACTATTCGCGTCCTCTTATTTTTTGTATGCTAAAAGTTGACGACAGAGGTCCAGATGGAAAGTGGGTACTATCGTCTACAGTCGAGCCTAGTTCCAGAGGTGTCACCAAGAGAGGATTGGATCCCATAAAAGAATAAAAAGCATTACCTTGTCAAAATGTAATCAGATTAATGAAAATGATTAACGATTACATTTTACGTTTTTTAACATTAATATGACTGCATTTTGCTCATTTGTTTTAAACACTACAAAATCCCAGATTGTATACACATTTATGATTTCTTACTGTTTTAAATGGATTTAATTATGATTATAGAGCAGGAAAATTAAAATTACGACTACATTTTTTAATCATTCATCATTAATCAGATTACATTTTGCCCATCTCTGCTCGTTACACATATAAATGTTTTGACTTAAAATCTGGTAATTACCAGGAGTCTCAGAATCTAAATTGAACCAAATTTTAAATCATGTATATCTAATATATGTATTAAACGTTCAAATATAACAACATAATGGTTTTTATGGTTTTCCATAAAATCATGCCATCGTGTTACTGACTTTGAAGATGAGATAAAGGAACTGTACATACGAGTATTGTTTTTTTTTATACTGACTAGACAATAAGATTACACCACTGGTGATAGAAACAACAGTATCTTCTAAGAATGGCACAGCGAAATGACGAGAATCCTTTGACAATCTGCGGCTTTATATCAGCCAACATATACCATGACTGAAGGTCTCTACAATATATATAAACAGCTGGACGTTGAAAGACTGCGACAGTCCATTCGGTGTTATTGAATTTTCAAGGGAAATTCTTCACCTCAATCTCTCTATATGGAAGGTGAATTGTAAAGTAAACCTTATTTATTATCAATTATTTTAACATCTTTTTTTTTTCACTTGGGGAAAATCACCGGGTCCGTCCCAACCACGAAGGGGGTAGCAGCCGGGGTGTGCTGGACTTTTACCAGCTAAAAACCCCAAGGTGACTACTTCTGCGAATTAGTGGGGACAGCGGGTCCTGTAATGAATTCGCCGCAGAATTATTTTAACATCTAAGATAACCTAACTTTTAACCTTGATAATAAATTAAATGTTTTTTTTTTATTACATACAGGCTTGCGCTTGACCTCAATCTCACCTGCTGGAAAGTGATGATGAGGCCGACGATGGAGCGCGCTCACCCAGCAAATACCGATTCACTCGACGTTTGAAGATTCCCATGTCATAAGACGCCGGAAACACTGACGCAGGAAGCGAGTTCCACTCCTTCGCGGTACGCAGCAAAAAGGAGGAGGCAAATCGCTTAGTGCGAGCAGCAGGAATGTCAACCACAAAAGGGTGCAAACCAGCACGGCGTTTCGTCAATTTATGGTAGAAGGGGGAGGGTGGAACTAAATCATACAACTCAGCCGCACACTCTCCAGAGTATAGTCTATAGAAAACCGAAAGGCAGGCCACTCTACGCCGGTGTTCCAAACTGAGTAGTTTACGCGACGTAAGAGCCTCATCGGCAATGAGTCGCCGAGCTTGGCGAATAACGATGTCTAGTAGAATAACTCAAAGCTGGCAAAAATTATGTAAAACTTACACTTTTTACATCTCTCCTGCATCATATCAGGTGTCTCCGTTTGTTCTACTCTAGCGACTTTGTAACCCTTGGAGACTAAAGTCGATGCCATTCTCCCGTATGCACTTTCTGGAAACCCAGAGTGTGCAAAATCTCCCTAAAAATAAGATACCTTTGTTGACCTAGATTTATCTTTGGCAGCTGTGAAAAATGAAATACACAACACATAAGTATTTGAGGCCTCCAGAACAAAAATGCCTCAAGTATTGGTGCCCAAATAATATGGAAGTTAAATAGACTTTTCTGGTCTAATAATGAAGCATATAATATGAATGGCAAACTCTATAATATTCCTGAGACTATAAATTCTCAATCAATGAAGTTTTAAGATTTTTTAAAAGCATTTTTCTGCAGCGAATTGCAACTATCAAAAATTTATCTTGAGCGATTCTGGTGCTGGTAGCCTCATATATATGTATCTTTCGACATATTTAACCTTCATATAAGAGAATCCCAATTCATTGACACCCACAGCTGCGTCCATATGATAGAGTTCATAGAATTTCCCAACTTTGAAGAACAATACACAATCATAGTGAGATGACTTCATGTCCCACCACTGTCTGTGTGCCTGAAATTAATAATTGTAATGCTTTTATAAATCTTTTTTTTTCACAATTTGTGTTGCAAAAGCATATGGTCTTATTTATATCGCGCACCATTAATATAGTCAGAAAACAAACATGTACCAAGCAATTTATAGATGATCTTGTTATGTCTATGTGTGTCTCCTATTGTTTATTTATTTATATGCATATTTGTGATGTTGTAGTTTGTGTTTTTATGTAGGTATAGGTATTCAACAATTTCAAGACAAACATTACAAGTTGACAACAGACCAATATGTTAATCACATGTGAAAAAGCATAACCAGCCAACTTTCCTTGTGTTTAAGCCAACATAATAACATTGGCGAAGTCACAAAGGAACAGTTCTTGGAATAAAGATATAAAAAAAAACTTACAGGCGTTTGATTTTTCAAAAAATCATTGGGCACGAACAAAGTACTAGGATCATAATCAGGATGATCAGGCCTTCTTTTCATGGCATCCTTAATTTTATCAGGCTTTAACCAGTCCAGTTTACAGTGGATCCAGTTTCCTTCATCTGACTCTATTTTCTGTTCCTCAACTGGTTTTGCTGGAATTGAAGCTGGCCTGAAAATGAAAGTATATCAATTTTATGCATAATTTATGGCAATTCTGTAACAAAGCAATCAGTTTTAAAGTGTAAACCATAAATCAATATGGTGAATCAGAATAGTGCATGATGTGCAATATTACAGTACAAAACATCCCACACACATTGCATACAGTGGTATAAAAACATTAATTCATTGTAATTGGACATTTTATACATTGACTTAAGCTCTGGCAATTACAGGATATTCACAATTTCAGAATCCAAGTTGGGTATTATTTTATATATTGACTATATTTATTAAATGTCTACATATAAAAAGATAACGCTTTTTTATGCTTTTATGGGATGCATGAATGCCAGTGTGATATTATAGGTACAACTATTTAATAAAAAGAATAATCATTGCACTATATAAATTATGGAGTAAGCAGAGATATATTAGAGGCTATATCTCATTGGGGTTTATATATAATGCTTAATTACACCAGTAGGACAGTTGCTGATCACAATTATTACTGTTATATTTGTTAA
The DNA here is from genome assembly GCA_036320925.1 of Automeris io. Lineage (NCBI taxonomy): Eukaryota > Metazoa > Arthropoda > Insecta > Lepidoptera > Saturniidae > Automeris > Automeris io. The sequence goes on along the minus strand of JAUDJH010000030.1, from coordinate 236,695 downwards.
CTTTAATTGTAAAAATCATCAATTTTGTTCACATAAACCAAAATATTACTAACTTAGTGGCACATTTTAGAATAAGATGTCACAAATATTAAAGAATAGTACTAACCGGATATTGGTAGAAGACTTCTCCTGTTTAGTACTTTTAGAGGACGGACTTGATTCATATTTGAAGCTGTCCCACAGTTTTTTCTCCATTGTTGTTATTTCTTCTTTACTGTTATTTATTGTGTTATCTACTGAAATTTATAAAACAGACAAATACAGACATAATTAAGAATGTAATAAATTATAAGTAAATAATAATTTAATGGACTGTCAATAATTATAGCAATGAAGTTATATTTTCTAGGTAAATATTCCCATTCATCAAATATGTTCCATCTTGCATAATATTCAATACAATATTATATAATAAAATGAAATGAACTATAACTGTATTCAAATATGCTTATTTCCTAGTGATTTCAAACCATCAAAAGAAACTAAATCTACCCCTAGTTTAGAAAACAAAATCTACCTAGAAGAGCTGGTAAGAAACATTAGTAGTCACTCTTTTTAACATGAGGTACAAACATATAAAACACCAAGGTAAGAATGTCCTAAGCAAATAAAAAGTTGCACATACAGGTAGACCAGCAAGTTATGCGAATTTAGGAAAAAAGATCACCCTAAAAACATTTTCCTGTCTTTTTATTTGACATACACTGTGCCTAATGCGATCCATAGGTATACATTTACCTACCTTTGTATTCAACATCAGAGTCATCCGAATCCAAGGGAGTTATTCTTATCCTTCTCCTCTTTTTGGGAGCAATTGGTACTTCATCATCACTGTGAGTTTCCTTAACTGAAGGTGATGAAATTGATCTTTCACGTTTTTTACCTACAATACAGCAATTTTTGAAAAGTCAAAAACAAAGCTAATTAAATTATTTTTTATTTTCTAACATACATTAACCAATTGCGAATATACATTCAAAATAAATAAATAATAATAAGTTTAATTAAAAAGGAACTTGATAAACATATATTTGTTAACCTAATCTTCAAAAAGTTTAATTATAGTGTTCGACTATGATAATATTTTTGTTTAAGATAACAAACGAATATACACTTACTTTCATTTGTAGTTATATTTTCTTTCGGCTCTAATTTGGAGGAATCATCTGTACACGTCTTATTTTTTTTATTAGCTGCCGGTGGGGTTTTAGAAAAGTAATTAAAAAGTGTATTAGTAGCTCCAGTACTGCTGCGTTTTGACATATTTTTAATATATTTTAATACTTAAATACACAAAGAGTTTAAAGTAAAACTATCATCGTAATCTTCAAGTAATATTAATAAAATGACACCGGCATCCTAATATTTTGGCGCAAAGTAAAACGTCAATTGTCAAAGCCCATTAAAGTCATGTTGTTGTTGTTGTTTATTCGCCAAAAGGCAGGCAAAGGATCGAGCCATACAGCCTTGTCTTCTTTATTTATTTCGTTTATTCAAAGGCCGAGGCCATGTCTTCTTTTTCTCCAATTTAAAAGGCCGAAGCCATGTCTTCTTTTTCTCCAATTCAAAAAGCCGAGGCCATGTCTTTTTTTTTCCCCAATTTAGAAGGCCGAAGCCATGTCGTCCCATTAAAGTCAAAATTGACAGCTATTATGAGATTTCAAATAACAGGAAATTACTTATTTTTTAACAACAAATAATGTAAACTGTTGTGACTGAGATGGCACTATGACAAAACTACGCGTACAAACTACAATGAAATGAAAACCAACGAATAAAACGAACAGTATTACCCTCCGTATAACAGTTATGGAACGTATTAACAGCATGAAAAATTAATCGTTTAGAAATTTCGTTTCCGAATTTAATATGTATAAATGGAATGAATTATTATATAATATTAATATTTTATTAATATTATTATATAATAATATTAATATTTTATTAATATTATTATATAATAATATTAATATTTTATTAAACTTATGAAAATGAGAGAACTTTTACTCCTCTTCTTGTAGTGTGAAGGAAGATCGCTTGGGTCCGTATTTTTAATTGATAATCACTTCTGTGCACTATGTTAGAAATTAATCTTTAAAGGGGCAGCAATTCAATTACACACACGTCAAATGTATCATACTTTAATGTATAAAACCTCCACAAATGCATACAGGTAAAGGCGATCTTATATTATAATCGGACTTAGACAGAGCAGGTAGTTCCAGTTAACTATAAACTGATAAATGGATATGATGACATTTGTATAGATGGGCTTACCATGATCGTAATGGTCAAAACGGGGATAAGAATGGGAGACGTGAGGATAGTAAAGAATACATCAGAGTACTACCAAAATGTTTATTATTAACATTATGTGTGCGCCTGCAACTCATCGTACCGTTAAATGAAAATTAATTTTACTCGAGACTGTTTGAGACCGCTTTATAATAATACACAACTGATGATGCTCAAAATATGCAATTAAACTGCCAAAACACGAAAGAAGACAGAACATTAAATAAAATTGAAGTATATCAGAACCGGGGACGTTAACGGTGACACAATACTAAGCCTACCGAGGAATTGGAATTACCGACTAAAATCGGGACAAAATAACATACCAGTCGGGGCGCCAAAGCATCAAACTGGGACAATACTAGTTAAACCGAGACGTATGGTAAGCCTACATAAAACGTTTCTGCATTGGTAACAGTGCGATACTAGCGAAACCTTGTGGATTACGTCTCTCTGCAGCAGAGACATACATCCCATAGAAGTATAAAAAGCGTTATATTTGGATATTTAATATTTATATTGATTTAAAATTTGGTAATTACCACATTCAAAGTTTCAGAATCAAAAATTTAAATCAATATATTTATTTTTGTCACTATGATGGCGTAGTAGATAAGAGACCAGCATTAGCATTGCAGCGTGTGGTTGTACGTTCGAATCCAGCCACGTATCTCTGGGTTTTTTCTGATTAATTCTTCAATTCCCATGTCTATGTTAATTTTGTATTTCTCTTTTACTAAAATAGTTTAGATACATTGAGCGAAGATAAAACCAAATTTAAAAAAATCTACCCTCCTTTTAGGAAGGTGTCATACAGGTGACACTGGGCATTGTGAAGAAATATTTTAATACTTTTACTCTTCAACTTTACTGTAATAATGGTAGAATTAAAAAATAAATTATCATGTCATAGAAAAAATATATTAAACTACTGTCACCTACAAGTGACACTGGGAATTGAAGAGTTAAGTATGTATTTAGACGCCACATGCTCACCGGTGAACGGATACATCACCTGGAAGCCCGCATGGCATCTAATAGAAGTGTCGTATGTAAGTGCCCTGAGAACGGTGATTAGCAGCACCACTTGCTAGTCACGTTGGACCCAGGCACTAATGTATTTCTGCTCACCACGATACAGTTATATCATGATGATATATTAGGTCCTTACATATGAAATTGGCGTTTTTCGTACTGGCCACTTTAATCACAAATTTCTCCTCTTTGGTAAGGAATTCCAAATTCAAATTTGTACAGCTATAGACTCATGTATTTGTGCTTCGATGATCGTCATTCATTTGTTTTTTTCTTCTGTTTTTTTTCTGTTTGCGTCAATCATTTTACAAAATGGAAAACTTAAAATATCGCATTATTTACGAGTACGAGTTCCGCCGTGGCACTAGTGTTGCGGAAACAACTCGAAGGGTGAATGATGTGTAAGGCGGTCGTGTTGCAAAAGAAAACACAGTTCGTTTTTGGTTCCAACGTTTTCGTTCTGGAAATTTCGACCTGCAGAACAAGCCCCGTGGACGGCCTGAGACTCAAGTTGATAATGAAGAGTTGAAGGCTATTGTGGAAGCGGATCCATCGCAAACCACGTCCGAGTTAGCTGCAGGCTGCGATTTTAGTGATAAAACTGTTTTAATTCACTTGAAGCAAATTGGGAAGATTAAAAAGCTTGAAAGGTGGGTACCTCACGAATTGACTGAAGCAAACTGGCAAACGCGCGTCGACTGCTGCGTTACATTACTAAACCGGCACAAAAATGAAGGTATTTTAAACCGAATCATTACCTGTGATGAAAAATGGGTTCTTTACGATAATCGGAAGCGCTCAGCGCAATGGTTGGATCCTGGCCAGCCAGCCAAATCCTGCCCCAAGCGAAAATTAACCCCAAAAAAGTTACTTGTAAGCGTTTGGTGGACTAGTGCCGGTATTGTTCATTACAGTTTTCTCAAATCTGGCCAGACTATTACGGCTGATGTCTATTGTCAGCAATTGCAAACCATGATGGAAAAGCTAGCGGCTAAACAACCTAGGCTGGTCAATCGCTCCACGCCACTGCTGCTTCACGACAACGCTAGACCACACACTGCGCAACAGACGGCTACTGAATTAGAAGAGCTTCAATTGGAAAGTCTAAGACATCCTCCGTACTCCCCGGACCATGCTCCAACAGATTACCATTTTTTTCGAAATTTGGATAACTTCTTGCAAGGGAAAAAATTCAACTCCGATGGGGCAATCCAAATCGCCTTCAAAGATTTTATTGATTCCCGTCCGACTGGTTTTTTTAGTAAAGGGATCAATGAACTACCTATGAGATGGCAAAAGTGCATAGAAAATAATGGTTCATACTTTGATTAATTAAATATATTATATTAAAAAATATTCGACTTTTTGTTCCTCCCATACAAAACGCCAATTTCATATGTAAGGACCTAATATTATTATCATAATAATATATATATGAAATAGCAAAGTATAATATAACAACATAATCCTTTTTTATGCCTTTTTGGGACGCTCCCCACAACTGTTAAGTCTTCGCTGTTCTTGGACTGTAATGTTATTACAATTAGATTCGCAGGGCCAGGAAAAGAAAGTAAAAGCTTTTTATCTTTTTTTATATTTAATAATATTAACTAAAGCTTTCCCCAGACGATAATGTAGCAGGACATGTAATGAATTTGTCAATCCAGCGCCAATACGAAGATTGAATGTACTTTGCTTAAACGAATATAATTAAACTATTATATACGCATAACAGCAAGTGAGTCATGTTATGCCACATTGCCATTTAGAGACCGCTTTTTACATTTAAACAAATATTTCATTTATTTATACAAAAAAATCTTATCGCTAAAAATTTGGTGTAAAAAAATGGCAGCACCATTAGCATTTCTATTACATCGCGCCCCGCGTGGATAAAGTGCATAGATTAATTTGCTTTTTAAATTCAGTCTTTTTTCCACAAAGGATGCAACCTGATTCTATCAAATCTGTTCAGGCACAGGGTATGAGTTTAAAAAAGGTACTTGAAATCCTTCCCGTCTCCCCACATATCATTCCACGCTCGGCCCTTAACAGCGACACCTGTGTACGCACGGCGCTATCAACTACACTTATCATCGGTGGCGAACCCGGTAACACTACGGAATAGTCAGTTGTCTTGGACAATACGGCGGAACACCTAAATAATTGTATACGGTGAACGGTCCGGAGATCTAGCACCCTGATCCAGATTCCAGGTGAGTGCCTTTTGATTATTTCATTGTCACTGTGCCTGAACGAACTGTCCCCTAATTAATTACGCGGAGATCCAGAACTTAGCGGCGCTCTCGTGCGTTAACAAAATCATTAGATGGGTAATTTATGTAAATTGGAATGTACTAACAACATTCTCATCGATGATACCGTCATAATTAAAATATTGTTTTTATTTAAGAATAAAATTTAAGTAAATATTAACATAAGCATTTTATAAGCATTTAGATATGAAATTTTAAGTAAATAACATGTAACGAAAAGCTAATCATATACTATTTTTATATCAAATATTCAAAAATGCATACTTCAACGAAAGATAAATATTAAACATTTAGAAAACAAGTATATAATTATTAAGAAAAAAATGCCTACATCAAGTCGCAAAGACGGTTATTAAATTTTTTAGACGATTTTAACAATAGTTAAATAATTCATTTGCAGTTTTGTCATAGAAATTTACGATTTATTGGAGTTTTAAGTCGTTTTTAAATTTAATTAGATTATTGCAACTAGAGGAACATAAAGGGCCTTTAAATATAAAAACTTAAAAAATATATAATTTACTTACTCTCAAAATATGATACATCAGAGAAGTAATTATGACCAGAGATGGGCGAAATGTAATCTGATTAATGTTTAAAGATTACAAAATATAGACGTAATTTTAAACTTGTTACTCTGTAATCATGATTGAAACCCATGCAAGCATTAAGAAGTAATACATCTGAATACAATCGAGAATTCCTTAGTGTTTGAAACATAGATGGGCAAAATGTAATCATATTAATGATGAAAAATACAAAATGTAATCGTAATCGTTTTTCATTAATCTGATTACATTTTGCCCATCTGTAATTATTACGTGTAAATTATATGAATAGGCATTAATAAATATACTGTTTATGAAAAAAATGGTAGGCCTACTCTGTAGTTTGTACGTGTATCGAACCAATACATTCCCCTTCCATTAATTATTATTTTCATTAAATTCATACAATCTTTATTTTAAAAACATTACTTTCCTTATATTGTAAATTTTAATATACATACAAAAATGAGGTCATTATATAGAATTACCTAAATATTCAATATTTATTAATTCATTTGTCTTAAATAGGCTTCGCTGGTACATTTAACAATAAATTGTGATGCGTTGGATATTACTGGAGAAAACAACAATAGCGTAATTGATCTATTTACTTAATAATAGCCTTCTTATAATAATTATAATGTCATAGTTGTTTTATGATCTGAATAAATAATAATTTATTACGTCACTTCCGAAACATGAAACTAGACTATAAAAATAGCATAAATATAACCATGTAAGTACTATAATTAATATATAATGTATTATTATTATTATTTATAAAAAACATAGTAGAGTAGTTTGTCCCTCGTCAACAAAATAATTAATCACTTTTGTAAGAATTTATATAACACGGTCAAAATCTGTTATAACGACATCGAAGGGACTACTCATATTCAGTCGTAGCAACCGGTAACGTTTTCGAGATACGAAGTCCTATTTTTTTAACGGGACCTTTGTTCTGACTCAATATAACCGGTATTTTGTTATAAATGATGACGCCATAAACGGTTTTGACTGTATTATGGATTTATGTTCTATTATGTTGGCTTGACTAAAAAAGAGATATTATGCTTGAAAAAAATAATAATTTTCTGATGGAATATTATCTGTCACATATCAACAATATATTAATATTTATTTACATTATAATTTTTGGTTCAGGCACTGATAGAGCAATAGACTTATGGGGCAGAACTTGGCCACCGTTTATGTATAACTCGTCCTTAACGATGACGTCTTCTCCTAGAACTGTGCAGTTTTCCATTCTCACCCACCGTCCGACAACCGATCGCCAGCCGACTATGCATCCGTCCAGCCAGGCGTGTTGCTTCACGCACGCACCACGGAGAATCGTACTGCGTTTTATACATGCACCTAAAAATAAATCATGTGAACATATATTATAAGTTTTATTTTTAAAACTTCTACATTTTACAATACAACATTATAAAAAAAGTAACAAAAAGAAAAGAAAAGAAATTCAAAACATTCGTAAACAAAAAATAATTAACTACAATCAAGAATACATCTAAAATTACTAAGTCCAAAACTTTGTGACCTGTTTTGAAAATTATTTTTCTTTAATAAATGTGTCCTGTTTTTTTATAAATAAATTAGCTCATATTAAAGAAAAAACTTAACATAATATGAATAAGTATTTTATTTTCAAACATAATTGTTAATAGTTCCATAATTTTTTTACTTTATTTTCAGAGTTATTCAAAAGTGCAAAATTAAGTTTTGAATTTGATGTTCAAATGTTAATATTGTTACACAATAGCATCCAGCAATATAAACAAAACCTTTAATTATAAAATCAAAGCATAAAATTTAATTCCTGCTTTACAATATCTAGATTAAACAAATGTCACTTGTAATAAATACTTCAAAGATGAGGAATCTATTGATACATTAAAACATTTTTTTGATACTGGCACATATGATGTAGCATAGCTAATCCCTGTTCTCAGCACATTGCACATGATATTTCAGTTATGCAGCTATTATTGTGTCCTTAAGATATTTGCTAGGAATCGATATAAATGTACTTGAAAATAATTCATAAATATTAAGGAAGTGAGGGAAGTTTGCAAGGGCAGTGAGAAATATTTTCATACATTACTTCACTTTGGTTGCTATAAATTATTATCTATAAATAATTTGTAATCTAAAAATACCTTGTTAATGATAGCCTGTTAGTGATCAAAGTATCTAATTAAATTCTTTCACATTTATGTCATTGCATTTGACCTAATCTATTTATAATACTAATATTGAACTATCAAACAATTTTTATCAGCTGTTTGGTTGTTTGTTCTTGCATCACCAACTCAATACTATATTAATGTTTATCACGTTGATACTACTGATCCGATTTTAAAAGAACTTGGCAAGAGCAATTTGTCACACTGCTGAGTAAATTGTACGTAATATACTGATATAGTGTCATTAAAAACGTTTATGGTTACCATGCAAACAATACTTTAATACGATAAAGCCAGATAACAAAAAAAATGAGCAAATCCTACTTCAATAGTTACTAGAAATGATTGTGATTCTAACAGAGAATTTCCATAAAAACTATGTTTAATTTTAATCATCTTTGAACAAAGCATGGAAGCCATTGTAACAATTTTGATTCACTTAAAAAGAAATGTTATCTCTATGCATATTGTTTTTATCTCAACGCATATAATGTTACCTTAATGCATATTATTTCAACTCATATTATAACCATATAATAACAAAGTTTCCTGTATTTCTGTTTACTATTTTGTTTTATAAAATCTTTATATGTATGTCATATGTATACTCATGAATAATTGTGAAATATATTTATTTATATATTATACATACCATCTTCGACAACCACGTTAGGTCCAATAGTAACGTTGGGTCCTATCCTGCAACCTTTTCCTATAGTGGCAGTGGGGTCGATTAGTACATTGCCAACGACGCAAGCCCCGTCATAAAGTTTATTTGAATTTTTTTGGCGCAAACTTGTCAGGTAGAGACACATTCCTGTGAAAGTCAAATATAATATATTATTAACACAAGAATTATTTAATTTTCAGAGGAATTTCTATGAGGGATATCACATGATGATATGGTATTATTATGATTATATATTGTTTTAGGGTGAGTAGAGATCAGTAATAACTATATCTACTTCACGCTTACATGTTGCGCCCAACTTGACCAATAGTGCAGCTACTCTCCTTTATCAAGGCAAGCATTACACTGCATTTTTAAAGGACATGCATGTTTCTATAATTTAGAAAAACCTAGAAGTAGGTGCCAAGATTTAGATATTCTATAATCTGGATGTTAAAGTATTTGTATGAGGAAGAATGTATTTTTTAATTTATTTGTTATCTGTTTTTAAGTCATATAAACATTTACCAAATACTGTTATTGTGCATATAAATAACGTTACCCATTAAAGCATTCCATAAAACTTAGCACTCATTTTATTTGACAGAATTCACTATTGTTTTATTATATCTTATACATTTATGTTTCAAAAGATTTTATATAATAAAGTTATTTCATCCTAAGACTTTGTAGTATTGTAGGTATATATACAAACATAAATTCCACATGTAAAAATACATAGATTTCAAAGATTAATTATCAAACATGATACTTGAGTATAAACACTGATCACTGCTCACTGTAAGCTGGTAAAAATAAAACATAAAACCATTATTTTCAAATCCCAGTACTGACAATTAATATTACCTGTTAAGAAATCCTTAGGCTGTCCTACGTCCATCCAAAAGCCTTGCAATTCCATGGCATGCAACTGGCCATCTGTTGCCATGAATGGAAATACTTCCTTCTCAATAGACATTGGTCGCAGCTCTATTCTACTCAATACTGATGGGTTTAAAATATACATTCCTGTTATGAAAAGAGTGATGGGTTATGCTCAATGAATAATTAAACTTGATTGGTACTCATTGGCTAGGTTTGTAACTACAGGACTAATTTATGCTAAGTGATAACAACTTTAACTTATATATGTATATATAACTTATATCCCAATTCTAAGACATTTTTCTTAAATTTCATGTTTTATACAATATTTTAAAATGCCTTTATAAAATATTAAGTAATTATTATAATAAAAATATTTTAAAAGTGTTAAATATTTCAATATTAGTATGTAGTAATAATCTAAACGCTTTTAATGAATCATTAGATATTGAAAGATAATATAAGTTACCATTTGATTTAAATGTAGATAAAAAATTAATTAAATAACTTATAGTAAAACATACTGAGATAAACAAAATTATTAGGTACCTGCTTTTAATGGATAATAAAATTGAAAGCATAATATATATATATATATATATATTTTATAACAATAATAACTATCGCCTTTTCTCACCATAGCCCATATAAGTTATTATGACATATAAAAACTTTTATAGTTATTTATTTATTATATACCAATACATACCAGCATTTATTTTATTGCTTATAAATTCTTGTGGTTTCTCAACAAAACTTTCAATTACTCCATCATCTTTATAAACTACCACACCATATTTAGAGGGTTCTTCCACTTTTGTCACTACAATTGTTCCTTCCTAAAAATAATAGTGTATTACGACACAGATAAAAAAAGCAAAAGACTGTCTACATCATACAATTAAGCAGGATGATAATGATGTCCAAATTACTCATGAGTGGTAAAAATGAAAGGTGATAAAATTTAGGGCAATTGTAACTCTGCACTCTAGTTGAACAAAGTGTAAAATATAAGTTTACCCAATTTTTATACAGTAAAAATAAGTAATTAAATTCTTAATAAAAAGAAGAGAAAAGAAGAAAAAAAGTAATTTCATTTGTTTTGACCTTTTTTATACAATAGATGGGCAGAATGAATAAATGATTGTTTTTTTTTTCGAATTGACTTGCATTGTTTGACTGGGAATGGTTTTCACAACTAAACCATCTTCACAACTAAACCGGGCAGGAAATGAATGGTTGATTATCAATGATTGTTTCAATAATATTAAATATGAGCCACAAGGATAATCATTTTTAAATTCTGTTAAATATTACATAATTCTATCTTGGGAAATATATGCTACTGACTTATAAGGTGTCATTGTAAAAAGTGCCTAGATTATTTTTTCCCAGGGAGGCAAAATATCTAGATTGCACTTAGTTATAACTCTCAGTGTTATATGTGATGTTATCAAAACATAATTAATGTTATAATCAATTTAATTAAATAATGTTGACTTCTATTATCATTGAAATATCATATAGCCAAGAATTTTTAATTACTACTTTACATTTGTCGGGAAAAACATTTAATTTAACTATAAAAAACAGTTACAACTATAAACATAATGTTTATTTTTAATATAATGTATCATTTAAGTCCTTTTATTTTTTAAATTAAAATATCCCATTAATAATAAAAATATAATAAATAATAGATTGAAAATATTTCTGTCAGAATGTCTATATAAAAGTACTAGTAATTAAAGTTTTATTTAAATATACCATTGAATTACACTTTTAATGATATAGATATGATACTAGAAGTAATGCTTTATAAAAAACTTGAATAAAAAGATAATTCACTAAAAGTCTAATTTTGATCTGAGGAAGGGCTGTGCACTCTATAAAATCATAAAAAGCATTACCTTGTTATAATTGTACATTTAATAAATATATATTGACTAAAAATATGGTAATTACTAGTATACAATTATCACTGTCCAAATTGGATCAATTTTTAAATCAATATATGTATTAAAAGGTAATGTTTTTTTATGCTTCTATGGGATGTATGCCACTGATCTCAGATACATTCATATTTTGTCTTAAAAAAAACTAATATAGAACAGAATTTCCCTGTTATGAGGCTCTCATAATTAATAATAACATAGATAGTGTTATTTTTAATGCAATTTAACATAATCAAATATGTTTAATCATACCTTTCCATGGCTCTTGTGGTATTTGGCAAGCTCCTTGAATGGAAATTCACAAATTATATCAGAATTTAACACAAAGAATGGCTCAGAACTTGTTGTAAGTAGATCTCTGGCCAGTGCTAAAGGGCCTGCTGTACCTAAGGGTTCTGTCTCATGGGAGAATGTGAGGGACACACCGAGTTTTGAAACTTGTTCCATTAATTCCTTTTCCATATCATCAGCTCTATATGATACAGCTAATATCACCTGAAATTGATTTTTGTAAGAAAAATTTAATCTTACCAACACTTTGGTGTCTCCTGTTAGGGATTAAAAATTTAGCTTACCACTGTTTTAATTGAAAGCAATGCTATTCTTCTCTATTTGAGTTAACATATATCTAATATATGTGATCCTGGATGGGGCTAAACAAGTAGCAGAGAGGTAATAAGGTACTAGGTCTAATGGAATTGCATACATAGATAGATAAGGCAAAAAGACATAATTCACCTTAGCCAGTCGCATTTTGGTATCAGGTTATATCCAGGTATTTATTCTCTTGTTGTCTCCTACACCAGCAGTACTATGACCACATGTTTAGCTGTACAATCAGCACAGTAGTCAGTTTTAAAAAAAGGAAGAAACAGTATTATATGCTATTTCTTAATATAAAAACATACTTAAAACATCATTGCCAACACCCTTGGCTTTTTCGTTTAAAAATACAGTGTAAAGTAACATAATTTAACATATTAGACTTAGCCTCCTTAACTAATTCCAGCCCTCGTTCTAAATTGTATTGAATAATACGCCAAACAAACCTGCGTCACTCCAGCATCAACCAGAGCTTCGATTTGATGCATCAGTATTGGCTTATTAGCGAACTCTACAAGAGGTTTTGGTCTACTCAATGTTAATGGTCTTAAACGAGTCCCGTAGCCCCCAACCAGAATTAACGCTCGGATTTCATCCAATTTCTTATCTGAACCACACATTTTAAATTTTTGCTGCCACTCTTAAATATTACGACAAAATATTCTTCCTTAATACTGAAGCTGTTGTATAAAATAGATAATTTAATATCAGTAGCTTATGCTAATAAAATATGAAATATCACAAGTGTAGTATAATATATTCTGAATAGTTTGCCGGAATATTCAAAACAATATACACACACATAAAGCGAAATATACACGTCACATAACAACAAGGCAACCAACGCCAAAAAGTAAAAACAATAATTCACCTATTTGAATTTTAAAAGCCTTTGATTCCTAATTCATACAGCCATAAATAACAATTTGCTTTATTCATTAATTTTATTATTAGATGTCAATTTCTCTATATTTTATATAATCATTTTCTGTCATTAACTCTTATGATAAATGTCTAGAAAAATCTGTTATTGTATTGAAAAATCAAAACTTTGTCTTTATCATTATTTTGTTAAAGTTTTAAAATAATTCAATTTCAGTTAGTTCATGCCTATCTTGTAACATTAATTATTTATTTCTAATGACTAATTTATTATATTATTCTATATTGATTATGTAATTTAGCTCTTGGGTGGAACTTGGCAATCACTAGCAAACCGAAATTTCAGAAGCCGGGCCAAAGAACTCTAATGTCATTAGGGACGAGGTTACTTATGACTTTGTATAGAAGTTTTCATGTACGGGTACATAAAACACCTAAATTAAAAAATCAGGTTTCACGTACTTGAACGTACTTCTGTACCAAGTACAGTGAATATATAACCGGTTGCTTCGAATGGTGAAGGGCACTAGCCTGTTACTTGGCTATACCGGCCATGCGCCAATTGTTCCTGGTCTATAAACACTCATGATCCGTTGAATTTGTCTCCCATACGTAAATGCTTGTTAAAATTGGGACCTCGTTTTAAATAATAATATAGACAATCATTGCTTATTGTTACTTTCTATACGCTTGCGGTGTTATTGCTTTATACGTTTCAAACTGAACTTTATGATTATTTGTGCCTGCAATATAATAATAAGCTAAGCTTTTCTTAGATAATATTATATTTAAAGAAAATAACACATACTGGCTTTGTCAAAATAAACTATCGATTGTGATGTAAATTGTTATTATTGTATAAATTTGTTTTGATATTAGATTTTTATAAGCATTTAGCTAAAATAGAGGCAAAAATCCATTCTTACAATAATTATCTTATTTCTTGTATAAAACTCTCAGTACTATATCAATACCTACTAATTTTTTATATTAGTGATAAAATATCTTTAACTGAGTTTTGACATTTTTCAAACCTTTGTTTAAAAATCCATTCTAATAAAATCATAGATCTAATTTGTTTAAAATTTGTACGTGATACTACAACACCAAAAGTAAATATTATTACTTTCTAGTAAACTACTAAATAACATTGCGAAAGAGATTTTTAGATTATTCTAATTAATATTAGCATATGATAAAATAAATCTTACTAAAATGTATTTAAGAAATAATGTTGCGAATAATAAATTGTTTAGGTAACGAAAACTATATAGTAAAATGTTTATGCAACGACATATTCAACGTTCTTTCAAATGTTTGTACTTGCATCAGGTACTTTGTCCTGCACTTACACCGGGTAACGTGGTTTAAAACCTAGCATAGTAATTATATACGTCCCGTGCCTAATCTTAGTCGTTGCCTCTCTGAGCAAATCTTGCCGTCCTGTGACCTGTCAGTGTCACGAATATTATTAAATCATTTTGTACATTTTTCTCCGATCAATTCACATTTCATAATCTAACAATGGCGATCCCAGTTCGAATTTTTTCGCGTTTCAAAGGTAATTTTGTTTTCGTTATTGCTTTTCATAATGTGTGTCAAAATTGTAGATCCGTATAAGAAAATCAATTGACAGTGTGGTAATTAAAACCTGTTTAATACCTATGAATTTAATCTTGTAATATAATAGACAGTAATATTTTAGATAGTAAACGTAAAGAAGTTATAGTCACGTTATTATTCAATAAATTAAATGGCTAAACATACATGTAAATAAATTCGTTACGTATTTCAATGTCATTTTCATTAGACTAATCGTAACCGAGACCTTCTTCTAAAAATACTTTTTCTATCCCATTTTGATAACCTATCACTTGGGTCTTAAGATTATTGCAATAATGTATATAACACATCGATGTAAACTGTATACTGTAACCATTTCATTCAAGATTACAATGGATCAATAGCTTGACCTTTGGTACTGTCATATTGAACACAATGTTATCTTTATTTTAATATAAAAAAAAACCATCTTCCTAATTATTGTTACACAAATATTGATCTGAGTTGTCTGCGATGATATGGCATTTACCTTAGATTAATATAATTTATATCTATGTGTTTAACTGATGCTATCTTTCAGAAACATGTACAGGATCAATTAATTATATGTTTATCTAGTGTCTTGTATGTTTTTATTTCTTTCTTTATTTTTAAAGGGAAACATACAGCAATATACAAATGATAAAAAAACAACACAAAAAGTGATATGTAAGCCAGCAATGTAAAGAATTTTTTAACAATGATATTAAAGAGATTTATTAATTATATTTTTTATAATTTTATGGAATTGTTAAATATAAAACTTATAATATTATATTTTTGCAGTGTGAATGTAAATAATTTTATTTATAATTTTTATTTTGTGTAAATATTGCTGACTTGTGTAATATTTAATTGTTTTTATGTTGCTGTATGTTCCCCTCATTATATAAAAGTAAATTAAATGAAATAATTAATTAATCTATACAGATACATTAAATAAATGAATTGAATATAAATTTATCTTTAAGATAGATTAAAAACATTATGAAAATTTACTATTAAGCACATAAATTAATTATATTTTTTTAAAACAGATGGACTGAAATTGAACAATGTCAGATTTGTTTGTGGTAACCCTTATGCCGAAACTCGAAAAAACTTGGTACTCACTAGTGAAACAAAAGTAATAGTACAGGGATTCACTGGTAAGCAGGGTACATTTCACAGCCAGCAAGCTCTTGACTATGGAACTAAGGTTGTTGGTGGAATTTCACCTAAGAAAGCAGGGCAAGAACACCTTGGGAAACCTGTATTTGGAACTGTAAAGGAAGCAATGAAAGCAACTGGTGCTCAAGCATCTGTGATTTATGTCCCACCACCAGGTGCAGCTGCTGCAATTTTAGAGGCTATTGAGGCAGAGGTGCCTCTTATTGTATGCATCACTGAGGGCTTGCCTCAGCATGTGAGTAACTTTGGATTAGATTTAGTGTAAGTCTTTGACTGATCAATTTTGTTAGGTTGCTTCATATACATTATTTTTGATCACAAAAGGTAACTAAAGAACCTAAGTTGTTTAGGCAAAGCTATTTATACACTGTTTCAGTGAGTGCTTAAACAATATTGCTGAGCTGTGTTTCAATTTAAATCATGCTTTTCTTTCTAGTATACTTTAACATTAAATGCAATGAATAAAAAGTCTATATGAATTATAATATTTGTAATTGATTTCTTTTAACCCTTTCTGGATGATGTATTATTTAAGTTTGTTTTCTATTATTTTAAATTAACAAATAAAAGTAAATAAATAAGTAAATTAAAATAAAGTAGGCTTAATACTAATCAAAAGTTTTATAAATAACATTTTGTAATGGAGCCAATTTTATTATACACAAGTTTCATACCATTTATATTTCATTAGTACAGTCTACATCTACTCAATTCAATATTTTATCCTGCTGTTTGCAAGTAGTAAAGATAATAGATTTTATAAAACACCTATTATAATTCTCTTAGGTCTTAAGATCCCATTTTTCCTTTTGTCTCAAATAACTCCAGAGAATAAAATTTTCACTTAGAAAATAATACCTATGAAATGTAAAACTTTGTGACTACCAGGTTGTGATGTATCACTGTGTATGCATTTATATGTGTTGAAGTGTGATGCAGGCAACTGGGCGGCAAAGTCAGATGGCCTGTCAAGCTCACATTCATGACAGTTACAGAGCTGCACAGTCACCTATAAAGGGTGCCGTTACATATACAACCTGGCAGCCTCTGCTGTCGAGCAGCAACTGTCAAAATTCAAGTCACACCTTAATGTTTATTTACTATTGCAATATTTTTTAAAAGTAGAACCTATGAAAAATGAATACTTGATAAATTAGTAAAATTAGTAAATATTTCATTATTCCAGGACATGGTCCGTGTGAAGCATGCTCTGTTAAGACAGAACAAGTCTCGGTTAGTCGGTCCCAATTGCCCTGGTATTATTGCACCTGAAAAGTGCAAAATTGGTATCATGCCAGCTGCTGTACATAAACGTGGTTGTATTGGTGTTGTATCCCGTTCTGGTACATTAACCTATGAAGCCTGTCACCAGACCACAATTGTGAGTTATATTTTTGTTTTATTAGCTTGTTTTCTGTCATAGTTGGGTGTCAGTGTTAGACTGTGTCTCTACTTTTATAGAGACTTGTTTCAGTCAGTATTTTGAGTCAGATTCTTCACATCCTATTTTCTATGACACCCTCCCACTGACTAACCTATTCGCAGTACCTGCTAAACTTTTCTTAAAAATTGAAAAAGTGTATATACAGGGTTATAGGTAACTAACGCACAGCCTCTTAAGGGTGGCTTTGATTTATCAAGACAGACAACTTTTGTTGTACGACTTTTTCTAATTCAATTACTTTTTTTCCCATACAAAAAAAATAAAAATCAGATTTGCAGTTCTGAACTTTTTAACTCTTCGTAAGGCGACGATCGCGCCACGCTGACAAAGGCGACCGAAGACAGACTTACGTAGTGCGCGGCGTCTTGTGTCGCTACTAACGAAGAAAGGGGTCTGCGGCGCGGTGAGCGGGCGTGGCGACATGTGCTTGAGTACTGTGTAACACGGCTCATGTCAGTCGCAAATTTGCTTGCGTGTGCGCCCAGCATGTGTTATTTGTCCCAGTGACGCGTTCGTTTCATAAATCACAATGTCAAATCGATACACTAACATTGAATATACCGAAATGGTGCGTGTTTATGCTCGGTGCGGTGACAATCTGTCTGAAGCTTGCCGTGAGTCCGCGAGACTATTTCCGAATGTGTTGACACCGAGTAAATAGATTTGTGAGTATTTTTGTAAATAGTTTAATTATTGTAAATAGAGTGATTCCACTTTTTAAATACGCCTACATTAAAAAATAGTTTGCAATTATCTATCTTCAAACAGACCGCGCGCCTCTTTTGGTGCGATGAATTGCTTGATTACGTATCAATGTTCGTGTTTTTCTATTTACTTTTTTATTTTTTAGTGTAGCCAGTCCTAAGCCTGGATAAGTATGAAGGGATTGTGGATTCAGTGTATAAATATGTACAGATTGTACAACCTTTGAAACATTAACTTACGTAGAGGCCTTTACCTTGTTCATTTTACGATGTTCCCTATGGCAGACAAATAATAGGTTGGTTTTGTTTGTGAAACAATTATTTAATGTTTTATTTTGATTCTAGTTTGTTTTAATAGTGTATTAGTACGTCAATCAATAAACATTTATTTTCACTATTTAACTAAATATGGAAATTTACGTTCAAATAATTGTTATAAGCGACTTTGTAAAATAAACAAGGTATAGGGTTAATAAACTTTCTGCTACACGATCCTTAACGCTGCGTAGGAACGTAACTTCGCGCACGACTGCATAGCACCAGCTGATTGGATACCTACGCCAGATCGAATGAAAGTTGGAATATAGAGCTAACGATGACTAGATATTCACACTAAAACTAAAAAAAAAAAAATCTAACGATGTATTAGGTTTTGGCAAAAGTCGTACAACAAAAGTTGTCAGTCTTGATAAATCAAAGCCACCCTTAAGAGGCCGTGCGTTAGTTACCTATAACCCTGTATAATATTCACAATTCAAGTATATATGTGTGTTATCATATTTTTTTTTATTCTCCAGGCAGGTCTTGGACAGACCCTCTGCGTCGGTATTGGTGGAGATCCTTTCAATGGGACTGATTTCATCGATTGCTTAGAAGTTTTCCTGAAAGATCCGGAAACAAAAGGGATCATACTCATTGGTGAAATAGGTGGTAATGCTGAAGAATTGGCCTCTGATTACCTCACCCAGTATAACACTGTAAGTGTCTGCAGTCTAGGGCAATCTGATAAAAATTTATTACTGTATCCACCTTGCGCTTATACCTCATGCCCAACATGTCCACTGGCCTAGTTTATTACTATTTTTAAGATCCTTTTGTTAGATGGCATGCAAGTATCCCCATTATGTTTTCTTCCACTAATGAGCTTGTGGTGACCTTTAGTTTTTATTTAATTACTTTACTAATATTTCTTTTCCTTCTACACAGAACAAAAAGGTAACAACACTTGGAGGGTCCAAAGGTTACATTTATTATAAATAATTCAAATTTTAGTTTGGGGATTGACTGGTAATACCTGAAAAATATAAAAAAAAATATATAACTTTATAGTTCTCTTTCAGTTGAAGTTGTTTTCAATTTAAAAAAAAAAGAGTGATGTTAATACTTCTGAAGTTTTTTTACCAGTCAACTCTTGATTTTATAGAACTTTATTTAATTTAGTAATCTAATTGATGTAGGTACAATATATTTTGATCTTAACCATAATAGTAATTTCGAGACTTACACACATATATAATACTATTATAAATATATAGATAGACATAGATTTAATTTCAGTATAAAAATGTATCTAATATGCCCCTTCAATCTAGAATTAGTAAAACCAATGTTACCGGTATTTCATAGTATTAAGAAATACAACTAAATATATGCATAACTTTCTGTGAATATATTGTATTCAATGGACTAATCTTCAAATGATGAGTATCAGGATTATCTAAACTTATATCTTTGCTTATATCAGTGAGGTTCGCTAGCGTCATACTGTTTAAATAATATATTTTTCAATGTTGATACGTTTTTACATTATCACTACAGTGTAGTAAGTATATTACGTAAGAATCATGTTACTATGTTTACTTTTTATGTTTATATGTATAGATAATTAAAATAAACTAGCTGTTTTTAATCTGTCTTCTCTCGCGAAATGTCTGCCTAAGGGCGTGACCACTGCAAATGTTCTTTGTACCTGTACTAAAAACACCGATACAAATACAGGTTTGAATACATAAAACTTGTGTATGTGAAACAATTTTAGAGAACGTTTTAAAGATATTCCAATTTTAAGGTTTTTTTTTTTGTTGATATGCCCGATTTCGACAATTAAATCTATATTGAAAAAAAAAAACCTTCAAAATCAATGGATTATGTTCGTATATTTACATATCTTGTAAAGGTATAAATAATTTTCTGGATTGCTTATTAGATGGGCATGTTATTTTAGTAGTTTGCAAACTTTGTGTATCTAACAGTATGTTTTTTAAGTAAACATTTGCTGTAACATAAATTGTAATTTAAAATTAAATTTCTTTCTGTTTATAGCCATAACTTTATCATGATCATGATCGAAGTTTTTTTATAGGTGTAATAGCTTAATTGAAATGACAGGTATCCAAATACGTTTAGATAAAATCTATTGTTATTACATTTTAAAAGATTACTACACAAATTTTTCAGAAAACCTACTATTTCACATGATTCCCTTTCATATTCTGTAAAGTTTAAATCCGATAGCTAAGATTAGTCATACAGCATTTTCTTTGAAATGTGATATTAATTTCTTTCGTTCGTAAAGCTTGGACACTATTAGTAATCAATTTAGAGGTTTAATCTCAAATTTCGGTTAGTGATTAATTTATTTTTATTAGAAGATTTGTCTGCGAACTGGTACCTCTTTATACTATGTATGAAAACGGGAAAACAATTAAAACTTTCTCGCGATGTTCCACATAAGCAACAAATATATCATTATGAGGACAGAATAGCTAATATCCATTTCTAAATTGCACCTTAAGTTCTTCGTTAGTGCTTATGATGAATTTCTCTTGTAATATGACATCTGTTTCTTCAAATCTAGTTTCAAAATCTGAATAGAGGACATTTAAATGCCATCACATATATCTTGCGGACTTACACAATTTTACGAGATATCAATATTATATACTAAAAAATTGTGTAATTTCCTCTATTTGTTATGTTATTCGGTCAAAACAAAATAATAATCCTCATGTAAGTAGATTATTCCATTTATGGAAAGCCATAATAAAAGTCAAGACTTACTTGAACGATATTCACTATTGTGGACCCCCGTTTGTATCCCTGGCAAATCGTCGTCGACCCTTAGGGATCGATAAAGACCACTTTGGGAATCAATGCCTTATAAGAGCACTTTGTTCTCTATCTGTGTGTTAATGCCTTTTTCTCAGGAACGCGTAAAAGTATCAAGGTGAAATTTAATTATCAATCGTCATTTGAATATCAAAAGCTCAGCTCCGCGGTCCCTTATAGACTTGAAAAAATTATACTGCTAAGTCCACGAATCTAAAAGATATGTTTGTTTATGTCGTGTTTTTTATCATTTTCTCAAGGGAATTAAAACACACATATCACGAAATTTAGCAAGCAATAAGCTCTTATATCACAAGTTCAGGAAAAAGTCTGAAAGTTGCAAATTTTTAGATAACAATTTTGTATTTGCGAATACTTAAATTTTACTTACGATAGTATTGTGCAATCCCAAACTACACGAAAGATAACAATACAGTGTTAAGAAACTAACGCTTTTAAGTCTATAACTCTCATTATGCCGGTTTTTTTTTGTATGTCAATGTAGTTTAATTCGGCTTTTCATTTCAGGGTCAAAAAGCGAAACCTGTGGTATCCTTCATTGCAGGATTGACAGCACCTCCGGGCAGACGAATGGGACACGCTGGCGCAATCATCTCTGGGGGTAAAGGAGGCGCCATGGATAAAATCAAAGCTTTAGAAAAAGCAAACGTAATCGTGACCCGCTCGCCGGCCAAGATGGGCACCGAGCTCCTTAAAGAAATGAAACGACTAGAAATTGTCTAAGAAACGCTCCATGTTTATATTACAAGATATGTGTTTACTCTGTATAGTTTTTTTTAGTAATTATATTGCTATTATTTATTTTCGAATGTGTTTCAATCGATATTGCTGTGCAAATTTTAATGGATATGTAAAATTTCATGATACTGATAATTACAAAGTTTGACAGCCTAATTATGTTCTACTCAAATATGTAGCCAAAATCTATTTAATAATAGACTAATGATTGTTGTTAAATGTTGTTCTTAATGTTACTATAGGTAATTATTGGCACAAAATTGTTAGTGGCTTAATCACTTAGAATTAAGCAATAAATATTCTTATCTTTCAACTTCTTATGGTCGATGTTAGAGGTTTACAAACTCGGATATCTTGGATACGCTTATTGTATGATAGAAAAAAAGAAAATATATGGTATATGTACTACTCATGACTATTTTTTTACCTATTATATGTTTCACAAAGTGTTTGGCAAAACTGCATATAAGTTCTTTGTTTGAACATGTTAGCATTGATGATTAACTTATTAGGTTATAGTATAAATGAAACAAGCAAAAGAAAGAAATAAACTTTTACTTTAATTTTTTTTAGATTATAGGATACATAGATTCTGTTACATCTAAATAGAGTATATCATGCATATGCTTAGCATTTAACTCCAGGTATTTATTTGCTAGAAACTAAAATACTTAAAAGATTACACTAATCAAAGAATAAATCACATTGTGTACATTTAGTGTTGTCAAGATTTACAAACTGCAGCAGAGTTTATTAAATACACAACATACTAAACAAGAATAATACTAAATAACTACCATTTATCACGTCTTTGATGATCTCGACCACCATATCTTCCCCCACGGTGCCCTCTACCACCACCACCACCTTCTCTTTCCTTTCTTATCTTCATGGCTTCAAATCTTTGGGCCATTTTTTCCAACTCATCTGGAACTTCTTGATTTGCTTCATCAAGGATTTCAATGAGACCTCGGGCATTAGCCCAATCATTCTTGGTAATAAAAGATAAGGCTATTCCAGTCTTACCAGCCCGTCCGGTTCTGCCAACCCTGTGGACATATTCCTCTAAATGACGAGGAAAATCTAAGTTTATCACATGTGTCAGATCTTTGATATCAATACCCCTTGACGCAACATCTGTGGCCACTAGGATATTGACTGTACCTTCCACCATTTCCTCTAAAGCTGCTTCACGATCTGTTTGATCCCTGTCTCCATGTAATGATTGACAGTGGATACCTTTTATTGCTAATTCTGAAGTAATATGTGTGGCAGTTATTTTTTTACCACAAAATATTATAACCTTGTCATTAGGGTCCATGTTATAAAGAAACTCTAATAAAGTTGCATCCTTTTCCTCTTCTTCTAGAAAAACTACTTGTTGGGTTACAGTGTGTACTGCAGCTAAATCTAGTGAGCCAACATTAACTTGTATAGGATCTTTCATATATGTTTCAGCAAGTCTCCGTACTCCAGCAGGCCAAGTTGCTGATGTCATTACAGTTTGACGGTCTGGTCTAACATCAAACAAGGATTTCCTAATCTGTGGCTCGAAACCCATATCTAGCATGCGATCTGCTTCATCTAGTACTATATAAGAAAAATTTATAACATCAAGATGTTCTGCCAAAACTAAATCGTTGAGTCTTCCTGGTGTAGCTATTACAATATCAACACCTTTAGCTACCGTCTGAATTTGAGATTTTCTATCTCCGCCACCATAAATACACACAGATTTAATGCCTCTGTATTCGTATTTTCTTACTTCTTTGTGTATTTGTAGTGCTAGCTCTCTAGTTGGAGCTAATATTAGAACTGTTGGACCAGCTCTTTGATCCCTCGGAACTGTTTGACCATCTATGTGGATAAGAGCTGGCAACAAAAATGCTAAAGTTTTGCCAGTTCCTGTCTGAGCTATTCCAATTAAATCATCACCTCTAAGAAGGACAGGCCAAGCTTGGCTTTGAATAGGGCTAGGTTCCTTAAAGCCCTGTTTGTAAATTTCTTGCAAAATTTCTGGATAGTGTTGAAAAGCTTGCTCAAAGGTCAAAACAGGGTTTGGGATTGGTCTCAAATCAGACCTGTCTTCAAAAGTTCTTTTGACTTGAATATCATGATTGGCTTTGCGCCACAATTTCACCTCTGATGGTGGCATGGCACTAACAACAGGGTCCTCTATGTAGAAATCTTTGACGATAGGAGGTAATTGGTCCCACCTTTGTTTTTGTTCTCTGTCATAAGTAGCATTAAGTTTATCCCAATCAAGGACCTGAACACCATTCTCATTTAACATAAAAAATTCTGAAGTTCTATTATTCCCGACTTCGGTCGTACTGCTTTGGGGCGGAGGACGTTTTTCATCTTCAGTCAATTCGGTAATTAATTTTTCTGCTCGAGAAATAGCTTCCTCTGTTCCTGACAGAGTCACGTCGGTTTCATTGCCATTGGAATCGCCAACTTTGATCGTAGCTTGGGATTCGTTTTGAATTTCTTTTATTTTCGATCCACCTTTACCAATTATACGCCCGACTTTTTGCGACGGTACATACATAACCTTCTTGTTGGTTTCATGCCGAAAATTACGTCTTAGATTACCTCGTTGCCTACTGTCCCCTTCTTGTGATCTCCAGTTGCTTTCGTTACTGCGTCCTCTCCCTCGGCTATTGTTGGATTGATAGACTCGAGTGTTAAAAGTGGTAATTTGAGGCGGTGGCCGTACAACTAATGGTTCGTTTTCAATCCAATCGTCACAATCCCCCATTTTATAAATGAAACCCTATCTCACTTTTACTGAATAATAAATGCTCGTTAGTTTAGCGTCCAGCTAAGCAGTTTGCACCGCATTAACAAAACTTACACAAAATTAATTTGAAAATTACAACAATAAACACACGTGGTTGTCGTTTATTGTATTCGCCGTATTATTATGCTCTCTTCGGCATTCGGCAAAACGTAAGTATGGCCTCACGTGGGAATGCACAAATATCAACAATTAAAACATTCAGTGTTACCAGTGCAGATATAACAAAACTTTCTGACGGTTGGGCAATAATGCTAGAGCTATTAAATCCTGCTAAAATTTCTCCTTAAAATATTTTTATTGCATTTAAGACCGTTTGAGCCTGGGACTGTATTACATAAGCAACGTTATTTTTAGTATATTAACATACTGATATTAAATCTATTATTACTATAGCTATTTTTATCTCAGTTGTG
This sequence comes from Automeris io, assembly GCA_036320925.1. Lineage (NCBI taxonomy): Eukaryota > Metazoa > Arthropoda > Insecta > Lepidoptera > Saturniidae > Automeris > Automeris io. The sequence goes on along the minus strand of JAUDJH010000030.1, from coordinate 211,336 downwards.
GGGCTTACCAGCCGAGTACATTAGTGCCTCACTTTTGATCATCCTGAGGCATCGTAAGAGCCAACTAAGGTATATACAGATTGCTAGCATATAAGCTGCTGGATGTACCTTTTCTACACATAGTGCATACCCACCCACCGCATCGGATAAGCGTAGGGTATTTTTACGTGCAAACCCCTTCTATTGATGCCACAAATTTAGTAGAAAAGAGAAGGGAGGATATTGCTTTGGAGCGGGATGAAACTAGTTGATAATAATAGTTTATCTCTTAAATCTACATTAGTGTTGTAACCAGATTTTCGGGTATGAGGTAATCTTCAAAATTATAAATTTAATTTAATTTTTATTTTTTCGAAAATCTCTAGATTGGCTCTATATCGTGAACAAAAGCTAAAAATTAATTAAAACTGTGATTTTAAACAATATCTTAATAATATATGCAAGGCTATTAACAAACTTAAGTTTTTAAAAGCGATTCCATTAAATGGGGTTTATAGAAATCAAGAAGCAGATAGAGATATTTAGGAGAATTCTAGAAAGAGGTGCGGTAAATACTTTAGTGATTTTAATCTTTATATCCTTTGCATGTAGGTACATAACTTTTTTTTAAAATAACTTGAAAACATGATATTAGCCATCATTTCGTATATATTAAGATAATATAGCTTCAAACTGATCTTGTCGAGTCGTTGTAATTTATGCCTCTAAAAATTTGCTGGCCAATTTATCAATACAATATATTTTGTATACAAATCTATTTGTGCAGTAATTTTGCCTTGTATGCTTATATTAAAAAGGTAACTAATCTAAAAAATTGTTATTTATGGTTGAATTTAGTAAAAAATTATACATTATTTCCAAATCCTGGTGAATAATGATGACTGAGAGGTTGATAGAAATGGTTGAAGGGCTAATAGAAATGGTGTTATAAGGTTATAAGTTTTTAAGAACATCAAGAAAAATACTAGCTTTAGACCGGGAATTCATTAAAGTTATTTATTAAAGCTTACGTTATCTATTAAGTTATTATTTGAATTATCAAATAATAACTTTTTTTTGTGCTCGTTAGAGCACATTAAAAAAACATTTCAGTCAATAATTAACTTTGTTTTAGTCAAACGATGTGAGTACATTAGGTTAACAAAGCTATCCTTCTGCACTTTACCTTCTAGATGAAAGTGGATTTAGCAGTGATAAATATTATGAAGAAAAACCAAGGTGCTTAGTTTTATTTTGCTAAAAAATTTACATTTAACATAGACATCTAGAATGCCAATGTATATTATGATAAATACTATTTTATAAAGACAAAGGAGTACAATACGCAGTATTACATTAAGTCTGCGAATTCCATCCGAGAGAGATTAGCGTGTCTCCCATAACGCTCAAGAGGCAGAAAGCTGAAAAGCGCCGAATAGTCTTGTGAATGTGACGCGAGTAACTTGATATGGAGCGGTGGCAACATCAGCATGTGGTTGGTGCATTTCTGCTTAACTTCAAAGCCTGACTATAGAGTAGCGATTACGAGACCTACCATCTGACTCAAGTACTCTTTGGATACATCTATTTCAGGCTATGGTCTTTAAGCAACCAGTTGGTGAACCTCGAGAAGTTGGTAGAACGGTGTGACACGTTCTCCTGAAAGGTACCGTGTAGTATCTTGGGAGGCACTGACTTTCACTAAGGTTATGCTCAATATGTTCGACGTGGCGGGTCTGTGGAGAATTGATTACAGACACCACAATCCCATTAATTCACAGATGTAGTCACCTTGGAGTGTTTAGGTAGTAAAAGTCCTACACATCTCAGCTGACATACTTTATGCAAAGCTCCGCAAAGTTTTTATTGGGATCAGGAAGTTAATTAATTTACCATCTTTTATTCTTGATAATTTGAATAGTCAGGCCATACAGCACTCCTAACAACACAATTTTTACACTATCGTATGACAAGTTAGTACCAAGTTGTTAGGTTACATAGTTCAGAAGTTCTATAACTTCTAAAGAAGAGCCTATGCTCTTGGCAGACGAACAAATTGGAAAGTAACGAATATCCAAGTTAACATAGAGACAAATGAATAAAGAACATTTTTGGACAGTCTTCTCAATTATATTTATTTCTCCTTTACCATATTCATCCATCCCATAGTCAATACTCATAGAAATTCTATAAATTTTTCCAAGTGATCAATGAATATTTCAAGTTCTACCTGTTGTTTAGTTTTCAAATAGCATAAGACTTCCGTACTTTAAATAAATTCAAAAGCGTTTGAATAGGTTTTATATTCAAATTATAGGTTTGAAAGTTAAAATTATTTCTATTAGCTCTGTTTGAGGGTACAACTCACAAATAAGCATTACTGGGTTACAACAAAATTAGGATAGCAAAAAAATTTGTTTTCAAGAAGAACAAAGTATGTACTAATTCAGTAAAGTTACGGATGCGTTTGATAGAAAGCAGAGATGGGCAAATTGTAATTTGATTAATGGTGAACGATTACAAAATGTTGTCGTATTTTTAATTTTCTTGCTCTGTAATCATGATTAAATCCATTTAAAACATTAAGAAATAATAAATGTGTATACAAACTGGGATTCTGTAGTGTTTAAGACATAGATGAACAAATTTCAGTCATATAAATGGTAAAAAACGTAAAATGTAATCGTAATCATTTTTATTAATCTGATTACATTTTGCCCATCTATGATAGAAAGCCTGTTTTACTGTTTTGCATAAAATAAAATATGGTAGAAAAAGCGTATCTTAACTGAAGGTCTGGGAGTACTGTCCTGTAATACTATTTGAATACAGGCCACTCACAACACTGGCCACTTGTATTATTAATTCTTTTATACTTTATACTATTTTATATTCTTCACATTGTCACTATTTATCTTTATTCAATATCTTGTAAATTATGGTTCATGTTAATTTAATTAAAATCTTGTCATATGTAAAAGGTTCTTTATTACATGTTCATAACACATCACTTTGAAGCATAATTAAAATATAGATTGTACGTCCTGATATAATCGTTTAATATTAAATAGTATTTATATTGAAAATATTTTTAATGTACCTACTTACTACTATACCGCACTTCACTTGCTATATGGATTGATTTTAGAACTGTAACATTTAATTTAGTTATAATTTAAATTCCCAAAAATAGTTAAATGAAAAGATATACAATATTTATAAAAATGATATAAAAAGTTAAAGGAAATAGCTTTCTTGTGCGTCCATCTTCAACTTGTAGCTTTCATAACTAACATGGCTAACATTCAGAATCGTACGGTAACATACAGAATCTACATCAAAATCTGTGTAATTCAGAAGATAGAAAACAACCACGAACACACATAAATAGCGATTTTTATAATCTTTTTGCATGAACTTATTTCATATAAATGCTATATCCGATTATTTAGTTGATAATTTAGGTGATTCATACATCATTTGTATATTTTTTATTCGCAGCACTAGTTCTTTTACTGTGTCACATAGGAGTCCGAGTTTCGATGAATGTGTCGTGTGACAAACAGAAATAATTAAGAACCGAGCTCGGAAAAACGAACAATAATGCTTAACATTTTACTTTTCCATTAATTATCAAAAACATAAGAAAATGCCTTCGGTAATATAGCAGTTCTGTAACTAAATAATAATCTTCGGTGTCTGTCAAGATGAGTAACTGGGCAAGAAGGATGCATCGGCGAGCAGCAACATTGAGCAATGTGGTTACGTCTTGCGGGCATCCTAATTCTCTGCCGTATCCTAGAAGACTTGAAAAAGTTAAATTTGGTGCACCGCTGCATGAAGTTTGCAAGGAAGACATACCGGGACCTTTGCTCGTTAGTATCTCTGAAACAAACCAATTAAATTGATCTTTGTGTAAATAGTATGCAGCGTTGGAATAGTCTCTGGCTACCTATTTAGTAAATGATTATCACAAATATTTGTACTAAAGTTTGCATTATTTTCAACCTTTCTCTAGTACTGAAGTGAATTAAAAGGGAATAATTGATGTGGAATACAGTATTTCGCTGCTAAATAAATTGTGATTGTGTTCAGGTGCTGATACTAAAGTTGAATAAAGAGGCGCCGTTGCGACGCGATGTATTCAGAGCGCCAGGACATCAGGGCGCCATGAAGAAGTTAATACATTTCCTTCAAACTGGAAGACTTGTGAATGTGGACAACTATTCTGTCTATACCATAGCCAGTGTTTTGAAAAAGTTTTTAAGGCAAGTTTTTTTTGTAATATTCTCAATCCTGGCATTGTTTTAAGTTCTATTTGTATAAACCTTATTCAAAAGAGAGGCTAACCTTAATCAAAATAGTGAATTAATACTCCACAAACACATATTTTATTTTTGCTGGTGTATAAATGATTATCAAATCTGCTGCTCATAATTTTGCCAAGCAGACATGATATATATAAACTGCAAGAAAACATCACCAAAACATACAATAAAATATATTTGCTAATTAAAAGTGCTTATTAATTGACCTACCTCAATAAAGTTTTATTTTGTTTATTACTAGACCTTAAGAATACATAGTGAATAAATTGAATAGGCAGTTTTGTTGGCTTGGGTTATCAGGCACAGGGTATCTTAATACCCATTTAATTATGTAGATGTTAGTAATCCTTTATTCCAAACATGTATTGTTTTGAATTATACACATTAATTCATTTTATGTTTATCAGTAGTGATAAGAAGATACAACCAGACTTGATATTGAATGTGTATGTTATCAATACATCTAAAAAGTCAAAGGAGTAGATAAATGTAGATCAATTAAGGAAGTGTTCAATTTATCAGTTATAATTTGATAAAATATATCACATACATATATATTTTAGATGTAACAAATATAACACTAATCAAATTAATATATGCCAATGAAAATTGGCAATACCTTCTCACTATGAAGGGTGTTCTGCCAAGTTGATGTGTAAAAAGAACATGATATGTGTATTATATTGCTGATAGGATGCACAGATGCTTTCAATAAATTATTACCAGACATAGTCTGATTTCACTCAGTTGTAAATTACAATAAAAATTGGCAGATTTTCAACCCATATTTAAGTTAAATAGGGGTTGAAAATAAGAAAGTTTACCCTTAATGGGTGTCTACATCATAAAAAGAGTCCAATGTAAAAATTTCATTTTTCTAGCTACATAAGTTGAATTAGTTTATAAGTAATTAAAACTATAAATATTAAAAATTTTACAAATATAATTATTATTATGATTGACTTTAAATAATACAAAAAAAAATTAAATATTGCACAGAGCAAGCTATCATTCATTGTATTAAGTGCATTATTATTTTATTAATTTTAGAATACTAATGAGTTGAATTTGACCTAAAACAGATTTCCGAGATATTATTTTAAAATTATATTTTTCTTACAGAAAAATACCAGGCGGAGTGTTTGGTCGTGAAGGAGAGATGCAGTTGTTTGCAGCAGTTGAATTACCTGAACAGGAACAAGTGGCTGAAATTCGCAGGTATTAATTTTTTTTATAAATGATACAAGTAAATAAATTGGTTGTTAAATGATATGTGGGTCAAAGCAATCAATCAGTCTTAGTCCCACAAAACAGGAAACAACACCATAATCAGCCCAGTTGGAGACACCGTAATGATTTGTGTACCTATATGTAGGGATACAATCGAAAACCTAGAAATTGAATTGAATGTAAATAGGTCAGGAAATCTTTACCTCGTAGTGATATGACAGAGGATTACAATAATAAGTTATACAAATTATGTTGAATGTGATTGTGGTGGTCAAGTGGATAAGATTGGTTTCCATCTTCGTCAACATGAATGCTTGCAGCTTCTAATGCCAGTATTTACTGCTGGGTGTTTCTAGATTATGTACGGATTGAGACACCACATTGAAGGAAAACACCGTGAGGAAACAAGCATGGCATCTAATAGAGAGGTTATGTGTGGTGTGCCTTGAGAACGGCGATCGGTTGCGCTTCTGGTCACATTGGGTATGACATATAAGCACAAAGTGGATACAACCACTAATGTACCTCTGCTCAACCCATAAGGGAATATAGCATGACGATATATTACAGTAATAATATTCAAGTGATATTAATGTAAAGTGGCTCAAGGACAAAGTTTATTGTGATTTGACATATAATATTAACATATTTGGAATCAATTATAATGCACCCTTTTAAAACTTTTGAAACCTGATTCAATTAATAATAAATAATATTCTATTTGTATTAATATGAAAGACAAATATATTTGCAAAAAGTCTTGAAAACATTTATATATGAGGAAACCTGAGTAAGGATTTCACTTGCGTAATTCCATGAACAAAATGGGGTGGTTTAAGAACATTTCTTTTTGTTTGAACATTGTGAAATTACATGAAAGTTTTGCTGTGTTTTCCAACTTATATTGATCCCTGGCCTAACAATAGCGATCAGCCGCGCTTCTGGTCACTTTGGATAGAACATCAAACTCAAAATATATAGTTACTTATGTATCCCTGCTTACATCGTAAGGGATCTAGCGTGTTTATATATCATTACTATTACAACACTTTGTTTATGGATCATAGAATATATGCCATATTCTGTGTCATACACTGTTTAAAATGATAATAAGCATATAAATATGGTACGTAGGCATTTGCTAACACGCCACCTCATCTTTTTGTCATATGCCTGTTAAGTGGAACAGTTGAACAATTGTTTATATGTATTTAGTAAAACGTAGTTAATTCATTTTACAAACTTAAATAATCGTGTCCTAATGTATAAAATTTACATATTTATAACAAATTTCAGTAAATAAAGAGAAAGGTTTCAATAATCGTGTTGTTATCCGTACTATGATATTAAGGGTTTTTTAAATAAAGCGTGAACTATGAAGAGTTTTTTGTATATGACGGTATGATCGTGTTTAGAATGGAATTGTATTTCGATAGTAGCTATTGGTTTTTGGATTATTCTGATCTCAATACTCAACAGTTTTGGCGTAGTCATTACGCCGATTTAGAATAAAAAGGAAATTTTGTTAAAATGGGTTTCCCATTAGACAGCGTAGATAAAGCATCATTCGATCAGCGATAACGTTAGTAGATACGTACGAAATGTATGGAATTTAAATAACGCGATGATATGTTATTTCTAGTGCTTTTATAAATCCCATACATTCTGCACTTTTCTACAAGCGTTATAATTAATCGAATGATATATTGTCTATGCTCTAAGATGTTTAATTGTATCCTCCTATCTATTATGAAATAGATATATTTATTTTGTGCTATACGTAATAAATATTTGTTTCTAAAATAAACACCGGTTATATTCAGTTATGTCAGGCGCACGAAATTCTTTTCAAGAGCGAATTGTTTGCGGTAATATACAAGTATCACGCTATCGTAAAGTTTGACGTTCATGATAGACTAATGGATGAAATTAATAACCTACCCTATCTTAGATTTGGTAATAGTATCAATGTAAAAAAAAACTAAATCGTTAGGTACTAGACGGTACTTAAAATGTACTATGCTTGCTATAGAGAAAGGTTATATTTTTTGTCACACACAGGTTTGAAAGAGATATGTATAGCTATTTATATAATCACTAGCTGATCCGGCAAACGTTGTTTTGCTATATAAGTTATTGTAATATCTTCTAAGATGTTCATTGAAATTAAGTGATGTCAAAGACAATTTTGTTCACAATTAAGTACTCTTAATCAACAACACTTTTATTTGGATAAAGATTAATATTATTACGTTGATACAACTCTTAACAAATAATGCATTAATTTCGACCAAATTTGATTACCATAAAAACGGTTCTAGTGAGTTAATCTTAAAAGATAGACATATACTGTCGCGGACATTTTTTTTAGATCATTTTAAGAGGAATAACTCTGTCATATATATATTTTTGGTATCTTGAACCGTTTTCGCAGCGCACGCAATGGAAGCACTCAAGGATGAATAATTTTCCCCCTTTTTTCACATTTTCCATTATTTCTTCGCTCCTAATAGTTGCATCGTGATGTTATATAGCCTAAAGCCTTCCTCGATAAATAGTCTATTCAACACAAAAATAATTTTTCAATTCGAACCAGTAGTTCCAGAGATTAGCGCGTTCAAACAAACAAACAAACAAACAAACTCTTCAGCTTTATAATATTAGTATAGAAGTATAGATTTAAAATACACATGGACAACACTTCGACGCAGCCTTGAGTTTCTATCGGCGTTTATTCTCAAGGTAGTCGCTTCCGAAACGTTAGTAGATCACCCATAGGTTCTTTCCCCTGGCTGGTTGCCCAAGTCGAGGTCGTACCCACAGGAGTGCCCTTGCGCTACCACCCAACCCATAAATTCGCTGGCTGAGCACCTTCTATGCTCGCACCCTAAGTCCGGTCAAACTGTAGTGGCCTGACCCAACACTCAGTAATTAGTCCGTCATAAAAAAAATACACATGGAAAAGAATCATTGGCATCTTTCCTGGTTATTATCTAGTGAGGTTCCATTATCTTGATTAATAGTTCTGTCCCGTTGGCCTGCAGTGAGCATTTATAAGGGAAGCCGGTACAATCAAACATGTGCTAGATATTCATAAAGACAATAAACTTATTATGATTTTATAAAAAAAAATCCAAAGTTGTTATTGAAAGTCATATTCAGCAGCCGAATTTTAATGATCTTCTCATTTATTCTATGGTTCTTTATATTTCAAACCCTAAAATATTAACAATTATAGATTATATAAGATTTAGATAATAAGATTGTTTACATCCAGTTGTTCAATATAGAGACTTTCATTTGTGGTGTATTTAGGCTGAAATGGCGACGGTGACTATCAATGGATTTTCGTCTTTTGATGGCTGCTGTCTTTCTTGAACTACTCTGTACTTTTCATCAGGTGCGAAGGTGCAGTCAAGTTGTCGCGCCAGTAAAAAGAACTCCGATTGAACAGGATTGCATTTTAGATGAACTCCGTATGATACTGTTTAATAAATATACTTCGAAAGTTAACCGCAAAATAATTGGTTTACGGCCATCGCACCGACACAATGTACGGACAGACGATGGTCAATTTTCAGAATACGCGGCAGTTTGGACACTATTATGGATAGGAACAATGGTTGTTTATAGACATGAGACCGGAATTTTGATGCGCAACTTGATGCGTCCGACCGCTACGTAACGGTGCGCGTATATGCATTATATATCTACATACCCTCTTCCAAAGGGAATATTACACCCATTATAAATACTTTAACGGATCTTATGGGCGGTTGTTTTTTTATACATTGGCGTGGCAAAATAACTATGCGCACCAGATGTTAAACGCAGTGCAATCCAGAAATCGACTGTATGTTGACAGTCGCCGTTATCATCCCGGCTTGCTCAAAGATCTCTTGGCACTTTAAAAACCCAATATCTTAGAATAAAGGGATATGACATAGGTATGAATTAGAGAACTTTTAGTGAATGTCGGAATAGAAATAACGGTAAATCTGTTGCTTTGTAAACGAACTCGCGTAACTTTTAATTATGGCGCGACGTTTTTACCTGCTTACACAGGCCATAGTCATGAGCAACCTGAAGCGCTGCAGAGTTTTCGTCGGGGGCGAGACATTACTTCCTCTACTCTTTCTTGTTCTTGATAATTTGAATGGTCATGACACACAACCCTCACACTGACAGCACGTTTACAAAGTGACGTAAAGATCCTTATCTATAACGAGTACAAAATGCCAAAATTTAAACATGTCATATTATACCCTGTTCTCCAATTACTATTATTTATTATTATACTTGCCTTTGATCACGCATTAGTTGAATGCTTATTCGCTCTTCTTTCAAAGGCTTTCAGGCCTTAGGAACGTGGACAAATAGACGTGGAATTATTTCTTACGCCCGTGTGGTGCATTTATGCGTTACGCTTTCCTTCATTGATAATCTTAATAACCCCTTTATTTAATTAAACGTGTTTATTTTTGTATCGTTACCTTGAAATAAAGATCAATAGACTCCAACCGAGTACCGTTTTTCCTCATATTTTCTAGCCTCATTAAGCACAGATTAAGCTATTGAATTGTATCGGGCCCAGTTTTATAAATATTATTTACATGTATAACGTTTTTTTTTATCCCGGAGGAAAATCCTGCATAGGACCATCAGGGACGCTGTCTGGGCAGCGACCCGGGTGTGTCTGACTCCTGCTGATTAAAACCTCCGGGGTGTCCCTCTGGTTGCTCTACCCGGGCCTGGCAAGCCAAATTCATCCAGACACCCTAGGAACAAGAAGCGTTGTTGAGGCTACCTCTCTGGGAGGGGAAGGAGTAAAGCCCACCCCTCGAAAACCTCTCTCCCACACATTCGACTGTTCCGAGGGGCGGCGTGACCCACCGGTGGGTCACACTTGACTTCCGTGGGGCGACGTGACCCACCGGTGGGTAACACTTGACTGTTCCATGTTCAGTTCCGCCCCACGCAGAAAAACGTAGATATTCGCTCCGGCGTGAACTTGTTAAATAATAAATAGCGTAGACTTCACTTAATTGAATCTATAAAAATATATTTTGTCATGGGATACCAAATTACATAATAAGTAGTAACAGTAAAGATAGGTGTTGTTTACTCATATGACTCATTCCGCACTATGTTTGTGCTCTAGTATAAATGCGTTGTTGATGTAGAATTGTATGGAATTATTTTAAATAAGTGTATTTCTATTATAATGTTTTTTTTAGTATTCACAGCTTTAAATATGTATCAAAGTTATAATTTTCATAAGTAACTATAAACTATGAATTACATTTAATTTCCGATTTAAATTTATATGCTGATAAAAATTTAAGTTAAACATTATATTTAATTTTATAGAAAAATATTTATAAGAGTTGAAGTTGTCAATTTTGTCCCCAGATTGCTTTTGTCTTTGCCGATATGTACGCAAAAACTGTTGGTGCTTCTCTTCGGCACGTTTCGGGTGATGGCTTCCAACGCAGATAAAGCAGGTTTGTATTGTTTTATTAAAATTTATCAATATTATTACGATAAATGATTTATTTATTAATCTGTAGAGTGAAAATAATTGGGTTATATTTTTATAAAGTTTTTTCTGATGGATTACTTAAAATATTATACGTAATATTATTTAAGTTGTAACATTTTCATTTTTAAATAGTTTCATGCTAAGATTACGAGAAAATGTTGACAATGGCGTCAGTTTCTTATGAAATTGTTTAACAAGTGAATTATTCCTTGTAACTTTTCTGACAACATTTCGTGGACCGATCTTCCCTTATCACAGTTATGTTGAAATAGTATTAAATAATTGAATCATAAATTAGCAGGGATATGTAATCTGATAGAGCAAAGATCAATTTCTCCTTAAAAATATTTATTGAACCTATTCACAAAATTTATGAATTGTACATAGTATACAAACCATGAAATAAATAAACTGGTCGTATTCGTAAGTTATGCTGGATTTTTATTACATTAAATAGTCTTCTTGATAGAAAAGGAATTAGTATCAAATCAGTACAAGATTATAACAAAATGCTACGTAAACCAGTTTATTATAGAAGTATAAGAAAAGAAAGGAAAGATCCATTCTCAAAAACACATAACATCGAAGAATAGAATAGACAACAGTAAGTGTGTTCTGATGTAGCGCAAAAAGAATGTCAGAGCAGAATTTATAAGATTACTGTGTCGCCATAAGTGATTTTCATTTGACACTCGTTTGAATATAGTATAAATGATGTATAAAATGTTATAGAAGTTTCTATAAGTACTAAAAATAAAAATATGTACATCGGTATGTGACATTTCCATACACATACATCTTGTTTAAAATAAAGATATTTCTTTAGTATAGATGGAACACAAAATAAAAAAGGACAGACTCGCGTAATATCTCGATAATGTTTATGGTGCAACGATTTAATTGTAACTACAAATCATGCCCGCATTTTGATGATAGCTAATGTGTGAATCCTTTTATTTTAAACTTTTCACAACTGTCGACGTTGTCTCAACAGTGTGGTGCGCTTGCAATTAATTACGGCATGATCAGATTGGTAAACTGTGGAATGTAGTCGGCATATGGTCTGCATTAGCCCTCTTCTAACCCTTTGACTAAATACCATTAGAGCTAGAGTTGTATAGCGTGTATTTCCAGTATTATTTAAAAAATAATTTAATTTTGTTGTCTCATTTTTTTAAAAGAAACCTTAGTAGTCTTCTTTAATTATATTTTTCAGCATTTTGTGATAACATAAATGATTTAAGTGTTACTTCAATGTATTGCTTTAAATGTGTTATTCTAATTGTCTGTTTTCGTTTAATAAGTAAATAAAAACCAAACCAACTGTTTAAAATGATTATATTTCATTCGAATTTGCTAGTGTATATTACTTTATGCACGCAATCACAGTTGATTTTTATCATGTCTGGCGAGATGGAAAGTAATATTAGTTTTTTATTCTAACTTGACATAGTGACTGTACCGCGTACTCGATGAAAAGTACAGTACACCACAAAAATCGAGTAAGACTATAAAGAGACAAAAACATAACGACCTGTTGCAAAGCATCATCTGTAATTAGTAGGATACCCAACTTTTCACCAACTTACAGTAGAATTGTTTGAGCTCATCGGAATGTTTGTTGTTGGAATGTTAAGAGGTTTTATGACACAGGGCTAGGGCTTTTAAAGAGGACAGTAAAAATTCCCTTTTGGTCAGCGCCACAATAACAATTGCTCCGTGTGATGCAGTTATCCGTACGCGACGGTGACAACTTACCATCAGGTGGGTCTACAGTCTGCAGTTCTCAAGTCACTAACATGTAACACTTAGTCGCCATACAAGTTTCCTCATGATGTTTTGCTTCACAGGGGAGCCTAAATCTATACTCAATCTGGAAAAATCACTGGTTTGTGTTGAGATTCGAGTCTACGACAATTTGCGTTGTAGTTAACCACTCAAGTAAATAGTTTTAATTAATTAATTATAATCTTAATTTCGCATCGTTCTCCAAATGCTGTTAACCCAGTTTTTAGTTATATTAGCGCGATCATAAACACTGGCGGTATCGTTTATGTTATAAGCACTATTCAGCAAGTGCCATTGCCTGACCAAAATTAATTACCCGTAACTATGGCAATTACACGCGGCCCGCGTGGGTGTCTCTGACGCAACCGTTTTACATTCATCGTAATATTATTTAATCCTTTTTCAGAAATGTTTTGATATAATAGAGCTAATTTGTTACGGACTAATCCAACTTGTATAGCTTGATTCGTTTTTTTTTTGTGGACAACAATCAAATCTATAAAATAAGTAAAATTCGTTTTTAACGCTTACCGGGTAGTAGATTTTAGGGAGTCTGCTGACCGGAGGAGAGAGAGGTGATTAGTGATGAAAATGCCCGGGAATTTTCCCAAAGTGCCCAAAACTTGTATGGGGAATATTCCCGAGAATTTACGAAATGTTCGCGGAAGTGCTGGGCACTTTGGGAAAATTCCCGGGCATTTTCATCACTAGAGGTGATGCGCAGTATTCGGCTTGCCGCCCGTGGGATAGGTTTGACGAATTTTTGACCCAAGCCTGGGTGGACTTATTAGAGGAACACCCTGCGGGTTTTTAGTGAGTAGAAATTTGACAGACCAGGGTCGTTGCCCTCACAGTTGCCTTGATTGTCCTATGTAGGATTTTATCTCGGGCTACCAAAAAAAAGAAAAAATTCTTTAACTTTTACAGCTCTTATTTGTAAATCTGAATGTTCCGCCGCAGCGTTGAGTTTCTTTCGGCGTTTCTTCTCAAAGTAGTCGCTTCCGAAACGCTAGTAGATCACCGTTAGTTTCGTGTTTTACTGGCCGGCCGACCAAATTCGTACTCACAGGGGTGCCCTTGCGTAGCCGCACAACCCATAAAATTCGCTGGCTGAGCGCCCTCTGCATCCGCCCACCAAGAAACATTTAGTTTTTCTTTGTACTGTTGAGAATAAACATTTATAACTTAACTAAAATTCCCGTAACCAATAAATAGACTACTTTATGAAGTTATAATTAATGCATGGAACGTATGGTAGCCATGTACGAACAATGTACAAGATAAAACATAAGACCCCTCAGGGCCGACGCGTTACTGATTGTCATTGCCTATATGGCACATCGCAGAGGACAAATAGGGACGCATACTGCGTGCCACATGTGCGTCACCGTCGGGTACAGAGTCACTGACAGGCGACAGCTCTGTTACAACACCGCTTGAATAGATAACAATAAATTACGATTAGTGTCTAAATAATTAAATCAATCTTATCGTGTCTGTCAGTCACTCTTTCAAACTTACTGACGTGTGGCTTGTCAGCGGGCCCCATGGCCAAGATAATGTAACAATTTATCAGTGATATTTGTAGAACGTCAGAAAACGTGAGGCTTTCATATAAATATGATATATCAATGAAACAACGGCAGTGGGACATAAATCAGAGTTACACGGAGCGTACTCCGATAAAGCAGCGATACTTCCTGGAAGCATCTGCTAACACAGATGAAGTCGCTGGCAGAGGCTAGTCAAATATTACTTTATTCAAATAAATAATCCTATTTAAGAAAATTTATATGACCCAAATATGATAAAATGAATTTAACACCGGTTCGAAAAGCGGAATCTACCGAAAAAATCTGGCAAGGAACTGGTAGTTGCGTATGTATTTTTATGTCAAGTAAACGTCTTTAATAAGCACACAGTTGGGAAATATAGTTCGGTAATTATTTTTCTCTATGTTCTTTAAATAGAAGTTATGTTTATAAACATCTAAAACAGTCATAATGAATACAGATTATCTTTACATTTTCATTGAAAATACCTATCAGTGCTCACTGAACCATCTCTAATATCTGCATACAATATTCTGTCATATATTACGTCCATTTTTGTTGTTGTGTGTAATGATTTGACCTATAGATATATATCACATTACGGTGACTACAACACTACATATTTTAGAATAACAGCATAATATATTCTAAGATATTTGAAACAAAAACATGTAAGATTTTTCAATGTGTACATAGCAATAATAAAGTTGCAAGAAACATGATAATCGAAAGAGAATAAGTTGTGCAAACTGGAAAACATTACCATGTTAATACGTTGCTTTTATGCAATATAATTACATAGTTTTTATGTGTATACATCATAACTATGTTAATACATGTTCCTCATTACTGATTCTCGCGTGAAGTAATGAGGGTTACATTTAAAACTTTAATTTTAATTCAAATTTCGGTTCACACTGCGGTTACAAAACATTGGACGAATTTGGTGTACCAATCGCATACAATTTGTAAGGGCTGTGATGAATGTACGTGCGAATTGTGATTTCCAATTATACAAGGCCAGTTACAACTCATAGATGGGCAAAATGTAATCAGATTAATAAAAATGATTAACGATCACATTTTACGTTTTTGACCATTAATATGACTGCATTTTGGTCTCTATGTTTTAAATACTACAGAATCCCAGATTGCATACACATTTATGATTTCTTAATGTTTTAAATGGATTTAATCATGATTACAGAGCAAGAAAATTAAAATTACAACTAAATTTTGTAATTGTTAATCATTAATCAGATTACATTTTGCCCATATCTGTTACAACTATAGAAAATTACTACGATAAAAGGAATCGCTTATAATATTTTTGTTAAATTTAAACAGGCTTATGTAAACTTGACCTTAATCTCAATTGCTGGAAAGTGACGAGACCGATGATAAAGCATGCTCGCTTAACAGTTACACATACGGATGAGAGGGAGGCGGTGCACGGTGTGCGGCGCACCGCCTGGGAGAGAGGTTTCGGAGGGGTGGGCTTTACTCCTTCCCCTTCCAGAGAGGTAGCCTCAACAAGGCTTCTTGTTCCCTGGGTGTCTGGATGAATTCGGCTTCCCAGGCTCGGGTGGAACAATCAGAGGGACACCTCTGATGTTTTTAGTTTGTAGGAGTCTGACACACCGGGGTTGCTGCCCTCGCAGCGTCCCTGATGGCCCATGCAGGATTTTATCCCGGGATACAAAAAAAAGCAAATACACATTCATTCATTGCTTGATGATTCCCATGTCGTATGATGCTGGAAAATAGCGAATTTCGTACCTTGGTGGTACGTAGTGATTACTGGCGATACCTTAATCAAATTAATAGCTAATTTCCTAATAACTAGGTCATACTAGGGCCGTTTATTTCGGAACTAACCTATTGGAGCAGACAATTCCCAGATATACGCAATAACTGCTCACCACTAATTGGAAGGCGTCAAAGCCAAAATTGTGCTTCAAATATACGCGATTAGATTCCAACTTTTTCTTCTAGTCTTGTGTATAATGCTAGTAAACGTGCTAACCAAACGTAATGTTTGTCGATTGGCAGAAGTATATAAGCCCGTAATATTTTCAGGCACAGGTATGACATCCGAAGCCCTGGGTGTGTCAGTAGCGCCCTCATTTTTCCACTCTTGCGTGTCGGACGGGAAAACGGCAACAATGGAGGACGTCCAAAGATTCAAGGTCAGTTCATAATACCATCATGCCATGTTCGTAATATAATTTTGATGGGACCACTTCGACCGAGTCCCTGGTGTATGATATTCATGTTATAGCACGAAAACAATTATTGATCTGTGCCGATAAAGGTTGTATCTACATTTTATTTGGATCGTTACCATAGTTTCCTAATATGATAAACTTATCATAGCCAGTGAAAGCGTTTGGCGAATATTTTCTCATAAATTAAAAATTACTGTAGTTTGGATAGGTAGCTTAATGAAAAAGAGAGTACTTTTTTTTTAAGTATATTAATAAAGATATATTGGGCTTTGTATATATAAAACACTTTAGATTTTACTGCACCATTATACATGCTATAAATGTTCGTATGATCCTCTTTGTTGGATTCGTTTAATGTACCATATTTAATAACTATTATTGTAGGTAATTATAAAAGGAAATAGGGAAACAAAGCAATAATTATTGCTAATACCTGTTATCGTGATTCAAAAGTCAATAAATACTTTTTTATCGGCAAACAACTAAGTGGGATTGTAATGCCATTTCCTTATCTGATAAGGGAGTTAAATTTAAATTATCTTGCACTCACACCATCTGGCCTGCAACTTTGTAACGTGGCGTAACCTTTCGGTACACAGATTTAACTCGCGCCTTTATCTATAAAGTTAGAATTAAATTTTTATTGTCCTAACAAATGGCTATTATCACCTTAGTTAAAATTAACAATTGGACGGTTATTTTGTAAATGTATTTGTACAATGTTCTTTTAACAGCGTTGTAAATAGCTTATGACTGTGTTCATTAAAATTGTCAATTAACATGCGGCGAAAAGGCTGAAGTTTGCGTGAGTACCTACTAATTAAAAATTATACAATAATCACTTTCGCTATTATGTAGCTACAATTGTTAACAATACTAATGCTTTTATTCCCGCCTCACTACGTTCTTGATATTTCTAGTGTTAAATCTGCTTATATGATGTACTATTATCATAGTGTAATGCTTACGTGAAACATAGAAATTTATAAAATCTCTGCATTTAAGTACATACTATGTTTCTTCGCATCTTTAGATGTATATCATGTTATTTCACGCTTGTACTATAGTAGGACAGGCCTCCATATCAGGCCATAATTATTTGTAGATTAGCGTTGTGTTTCATAAAACTATCACTGACGCATCATCTTTAAAGTGAATCTTGTTAGATAGCAGTTTTGATTCACTAAAAAATTCTTACTCATCCCTAATAGCCGATGATTCATAACCTAATTTTGTTCAGTTATCAGTGACGTCGGCCATTCATAGTTTTCATTCAATTATTATTAATTTATTGAATCTATATGTAAACGTAGACGCTTACATCGTGGTGTATTTAGACGGGCATGAAGATAGCTTGACTATCATTAAAGGCCTTAGAGAAAGTTACATCTGGTCAGTGTTTCCACTCAGCCTTGAGTTTCTTCGGCATTTCTTCTCAAGGTAGTCACTTTCGAAACGCCAGTAGATTACCGTTAGGTTCCGTATTTTGTCTGGCGGCCCAAGTCGAAGTTCGCACCCACCGGGGTGCCCACCCCTTAAATTTGCCGGCTGAGCACCTCAGTGTTCGCCCTCTCGCCCGGCTTAGTTGTGAAGGTCTTTACCGGCCATCCACCAATATCCTGTTCGAAAATAAAAAATCTGATGAGTGATGACGCTAGTGAAAAATGAATTGACATAAGCTGTCGAAGTGATATCGGAGACTTATTTCAATCTCATAAATTTTGGACTTACTAACTTTATTGCTGATCTGATAGATGATAGTAATCTGAGGGTCTAAATAAAACAATATTCGATAAACTATAACACTAGTAGGAAATGCCATATAAACGGAATGACAATAGAATCGACATACATTTTTGTAAAATCACATTATCAATTACATACACATACATCACAAACATACACAACACATTACATACACAACATTACATTTACATTACACATTCAACACACATTACATACATTCCATACAACACATTACATTACATTAAATTTACGTTACATTTTGTACTTTTCTGAAATAGTTATCGTTTATCGAATATTACTTTGTTTAGGACCTCAGATTGTTGGCGACCCCGTCCGTTTTAAAATTGGTCTTATTATACTTACCATTCAGTGTTTTGTCATATAATATACATAAAATCTATACTTATAAATGATTAATCTAGGATGAGATTGCTTAGTCGCAAAATTCTTGGCCTGGTCATGATACAAAACCTGAGTACGGTACTCAGTTAATACATCCTATTAATAAACGCAATCCAGACCACGTATTTATTAGACTTAATTAAACTAGGTTTCATCATCATCATCGACTTTGAGCAAATTTATTTCATATGAGTTTAGACTTTAAATCAACTTCCAACTTTAATTTTGATATTACTCTATCAAAATTGAGATGAAATCTAAGCTCTTTCACATAGTATAGTGGTTTTTGTTAATTTTAATAAATATAGTTTTTTTACTCAAAAAAGTCACGTAGTCAAAAGGGCTTAGTCACTAAAAATACTTCTTTCCTTTTAGTCACGTTGTAGAGACGTTTGCTGAGTTAAGTAGATTTACTTTTATACATTTTATTTATTTGTTTTTTTTTTTTTTTTCAATAATTGTGTATATTGTTTTGTAGCCAATAATGTATGGGATGTGTTCAGATTAGTTTCAATGGCTTAACTACAAAAGCAAGGAGACAACAGTAGAAGAAAAACGTCGTATAAGTTATTCTAAATAATGTATTATATAAAAATCCTGTAGATTAGTTTTATATATTTGAAGTTTAGTAGTTCACAGATTTAAGCTATAGTAATGATAAGTGGCACCAATCATGATCGCTGAGTGTAATCTCAACAGAAGTGACTTTTAAGTCAGTTGGTATCAAGTTAAGGGCGTGATAATAATATGGGCAAAATGTAATCAGATTAGCAAAAAATGATTATGATTACATTTTGCGTTTTTCATCATTAATATGACTGCACTTTTCTCATCTATGTTTTAAACACTACGGAATCCTCAATTGCATATACATTTATGGTTCCTTAATGTTTTGAAGGGATTTAATCATGAATATAGAGCAACAAAATTAAAATTACGGCTATATTTTGTAATCGTTAATCATTAATCAGATTACATTTTGCCCATCTCTGGTGTCATTCCTTTTGTAGTGATTGGCTATATTAGAAATATAGTTGTATTATATTTCTTGTCTTTTGCGACAATTTAAGTGTACACACCCATACTAAAGTATTCGTTCAGCATTCAAGATTGGTGTCGCAGGCTATTTATATAGTTTTATTTTTGTAGTAATTACATACAGATTTAGCCTAAAGCTAAATTAAAGTTTCATGTAATAAAACATTTGAATTGACTATTCATTAATTGAGATATGATCAGTCATGCTCTCCAAACTTCGTTTAGATTAAGTGTATCTTCGGAATTTGCTCGCGAAAAAATATTTTATTTTGCTTCGACGTTTCGACATAAAGGTTGATTCTCTTTTATTCTCAGTCCGTTTATAGTTGCATTTCAATCTCATAATTCGATGATTTGTTTCATATACGTATTCATATTTTTGACACATTTTGTGATTCTGAAGAAAATTGAAACCTAGTCCCATAGACCAAGTAACATACGTTTATCGATATCGCTATTACGCAAGTGCAAATATATAAAATTGACGTAGAGCGCTAATATGATATTTAGAGAGCTTATTCCAATTCCATATATTTTGCATTTTTTATCAGAGTTATCATTTATCTAATGTTACTTTGTCTAGGCCCTCCAGATGTAACGTTCTTGCGGTAGAGCACGTGATATTTTTATAGTTTATGTCAATCTCCCAAACAGTCTTGTACTTTCTACTGCCATAATCGTTGTTAAAATGTTTATTACATCGGCTGTAATTGGCAGAATGTCAAACACAAAAGTATTTTTTACATATTAAATTCGATTAAGTTCTTACAATGCATACAAAATACGAGAGTTTAAATATATTACATCAGTTTGTTCATATAACTCAACTGCGTTTATTAGAAGGCCATACTCAACAGAAAGGATTATCTATGATGTCGGTGTTACCTCAGTGTTTAAATTATAAGGTGGCGACACGTATCATGCGTCAGCTGATCGAGCAGTTCAGCGCCGGTGATCTGTTCGGACGGGTCAACTACGAGTACTATGCGAGGGTCACAGGGCGCATACTGAGGGTCAAGGACGAGTGGATCTGTTCGTTCCGTGACCCGCCGCCGCCGATGCACCGGAGAGACCAGGAGGCATATGCCAGTAAGGATTTCTTATTTAATAATAAATACTGGCGTGCGTTTAATACATACATGATTTGTTGGCCGAAGGAGTGAGAACTACTAGGCAAAAGAGAATATGGAAAAAGGAAGGTTCTGCGTCTATACTATTATAGTAGACTAGAATTTTTCGAACAATTATGAACAATAATGTTAGCTTTAGAGTGAGAGTCATCGAAAAATTTCTTAAGTTTCGAGTCATTAATAAATTCCCATAAAAACCGCGGAATCACATTATTTGTTAAAAATAAATTTTCTATATTTTTGTATCATGAGCTCAAAAATATTTGTCTAATTATTATTTTTTTTTCATTTAACGCGTGTTGACGTCATATACGAGGAAGCATTTATATTTGTACCTTTTCATAAGTAAAACAACGATTTTACAAGTATTATAATTTGTCAGTATTTCAAATATCATTATTTTAATAATATTTAAGCTGTTTCCTAGTTTGAAATATGTTGTATAATGGTTCATAACAATTGCTTCGTAAATGTCTATGATAAGATCCTTGTTCCCATATTTCTGCAACGGGATTTGCTTTTCTTATATGATTTGTATCAAAAATTATCAACTGTGTGATGAATGAAACAAAAAAATATGTTAACACTTAACGGACGGGCTGAATCTGCTCTGTCTTACTAACTAACAACTGTGTGCTAATTAATGGCACCAAGAAAAAATCTGTAAAATAAAAAACTAACGCAACGTATCTAAAATTTAAGCAAAAACGTAGATTTACGTGGCCCGTCCTAGGAAGTCAGAATAGAAGAACGTAGATCTGCTAGGCCCGTCCGTTAAGTGTTAAGTTTATAGTGGGTGTAAGTAAAGTAAACCTAAGGAATCCTTGACTACCCTACCGTGCAAGTAATGTCTTGCGTTTATGACAGTTTGCAACGTGATAAACTTTGATGCTAAAATTTTATGTGAAAACGGTCGAATTTCGAAAACGAAAAAATATAGCTATCTTAATTATTTTTTTTTTAGTTTAATTTGATATTATAATACATGCATGTTAAAAAATTAAATATTAGTTGCGCGGTGAACTTTATGATTTTCCATTGCGTGGATGATATTTTTAAATATAAATTACTAACCGCAGTTTCCGTGGAATACAAATATTATCTATGTATATATTTATTGAATGTTACAAAAAATACTCTTAATTATATTATTTCCATGTTTCAAGGGCTCTGGAACCAGTTTCGACATTGTCCTTTTGAATAGAAAACGCTCTCGTAAATTCGTTGAACGAATTATTCGAGAATATTAGTTTTAAATTAAAGTTTTTAGATAAATATATGTAATTATAATGCGTAATTAAATATGATCTTTAAATAAAACTTTGATTTTAAATTTTAATTTCATAACTGGAGTCGTTGTTTCGACAAACGCGGAAATTAAACTTCTTTTGTTATGAGAACTTCAGTCACAATAACGTATTGTTTTAACCTCGTAATTAGAGGCAGAGAAGATCCGATATCATAATCATGATTTTAGTGAGTAATTAAATACACTTGGATGTTTGTTCATTTAATTAAAGAAAGCAATTGCTCCTGGTAAATGTTGTTTTTCAGCCAGTTCTGACTGTTACGAGACCGTTTACTATTGATTTCATGCAACATAACAAGGTGGTGTTTATTTTTAGTACCCATCTGTTATGATTTTTCTTTTTTTTACTCTGGCTCGACATAGTGGAATACAGAGTACCTGATGGTAAGTACAGCGTAGTTCAAAAACGAATGCGACCATCAAAGAATGAAAATCAATTGATAGTCTCCGTCGTCATGTCGGCCCACTTATACCACGACTCAAAGTCTCTAGGTATATGAGTTACTGGATATATACACAAGCTGTTCCCGAAAGACGACAGGCTAAATCGAGTCACTATGATGGTCTTTACACTTGTGTACTGTGGTCATGACCCAGTTCGGGCAATCGCCATACCACCATAAATAGATATAAAGTGATAATTATAAATATTATTTGTTAGATGAAATATTTATTTCATTTATACAGGGGTTGCCAGTGGCCCATAAACTATTCCATTCACATAGTTACAATCAAAAATGCTCAGTTCCTATAAAGACATCCACAACATAAATCAGAGTGGCCAGTTTTATATTAATATCATAAGAGCTCTTACACTGTGTTTTATAGATTTTATGATAAAATAGGTATCAAGAGATTACATACAATGATTTACAATTAAAAAAAAAGAAGTATCTTTTAATTTTTGTTACATTAATTAGATAACTATGTATAAGTATAGTCAAGTCTCTCTTTAACCTATAAGAGTAAAGCCACTAAAAAAATAGGCAAATGTGAATTGTATTACAATAATAAATCGTCTATTACAATTTTAAAGACATTTTTTTCCCCATTATATCGAGTTTTAATAGAGGTAACTATAATTATTTAATTTGCAATTCAAAGAAAAAAGATAAAATCTAATATTATTTCTTACATGAACATACTCGTAAACATATTAATTTATAAACTGCTTCAGTGAATGCACGCATAATTCATACGTCTTATTTTAGTAACATAAAAATCACATGATATATTTACAATATTTTGGAAGATCAAATACAAATATACCTGATTTAATAATAATATAACTGTCAAATATTTTAAATTTATGACACACCTTAAAAACTCGCGCAAGTCTGTAAAAGATATTTATTGTTTTACAGGGCAATTATCTTTGGAAGCAGAAAAAACATGGCTCCAATGTGAATGTGACCGCTGGGGAAATAAATTTAATTTGGAAGGTAAATATACCTACTTCTGTGTTCTATATTGTAAATGTGTATGGGATTGCTTGAAGCGCTTTACATGTACAATATTTTCCACAGGTCGTCCAAATGAAAGTCGATTAAGTTGTTAAAAATAATAATTCAAGTTAATTTAGTCAATGTTGTATTATAATATTTGGTGAGTCGTTTAAGAATAAAATAATTCACCCATTAGATTGTGTCAGTTTCGTTTAACCATCTCGTATTTGTCTGTAACGTCATGGGTTTGGTGGCACCTGATGATAATATCACAAATAATATAGTATGTAGACGTTATATACGGTTTCAAAAACTTGTTCAGTGATAATAGCTGTAGCATTTCGCCTTACTTTATGATATTACGAATAAAATCCGCGAGCTACTCGTTATAACTGACAGAGATGAGTACTCTTTGGCGATTTAATATTTGCATTTTGTATATCGTTTTGCGATTATCAAGTTTTATGGCTTTTATTCGTTCCTGTGACAGCGCGGTCTTCTTTATTCATCTCTATTGAAGTAACTATTTTCAGCCTTTTTTATCAGACTTCTTACATAAAAGTTCGCATTTCAATTTAAACTTAAAATGTTCGTGTTTGAATAGTTTTTATTCTAAAACATTTATTGTTGTTTAAATATAAATTCTCTATGGTGATACGACTCTGACATTTTGAGAAATATACTTCGTCCCGTTTTCTCTTTTTTTTTCTTTTTTGGGTATTTGTTTAGGCAATATAATTTCTCGGTGTAGTATTTTTTTTTTTTGCCCCTATATAAGTAATAAAAAATATTCCTGATACATTAAAATCATTATTCAAACTTAGCCTTGTTTTAGGAAAACGTGGTTTCTTCAAATGTATTCATTTTATAGCACCGAATATCGTACTATCATATTGGACTGGTTTCATAACCGTATAGTAAACTTGCAACTAATATATTAAAATAACTCCAATCACTGTAATATATTTACGAATATAGTATGTTATCACCACGACACACTAATATTATTGGATCGGGTCTCTAAAGTTAGATACGTAGATGATTAAAAATCGTTGACCGCTTATCCTTTACGTAATCATTACTCACTATATAGAACACTTTTGGTTACCTCATTTGATAATTTCGATGTGGCAATGGGCGTACGGCTGTCATAATATATATTTACAAGTTTCAAGATATTTTGAGCTATAACGTTTTAGTTATAGTTAATAGAGATCAAAGTATTTCTTTCTTTGTTATAAAATAATTGTTAGCTAAAATAATTAGTTTTAATAATAATATTGTTCTAAAAAAGAAAGACATTGTTTTTCTAGAGAAGCTATTATCCAAATAACTAATCGTGGTAGTAATATATTAAATCTATAATGCTTTAGGTCTCTTCTTAGGGTTTTTTTTATAAAAATTACAAGTATATTTATTTAATAACATTTTGGAATTGTTATTGGTGTTTTATAAAGAAAGCTAAATATAAATGATATCCATCAAATTAAATGGGATCAAAAAGTAATGAAGTATTTCTCGCTTAACAATTAATACAAGTAGAAGTAATATATGGAATTGTAATTCATCCATAACTATAATTATTTATGTTGAACCTGGTAAAAGTTGCTTAGGTTTTATGTATAGATTTTTCTCTCCGTACCACAAACATGACTTTTCGAAGAAGTATTACTATTTAAATATATCAGGACAACGCAGAGCTCCGGATAGCCATTTTGAATCTGTACATACGATTAGCTACTTTATAATTTGAGGCTCTCCGCATAATTACGGGGACGCAATATGTTGTAATCTTTTAGTGGCCTCTAAGGTGTAAATGCTGTAATTATGCGCGGCCAGTAAGAGCATGTTTATTTTGTATACTAGCCTGGCAAATTGATACTACGAGGGTGGTCCGATAAGTCTTTAGCCTACAAAAGAAAAACGAAAATTTTGGAAAAGTGGCGATTTATTTTTCTACATAATTTCCTTTTAGCTCGATACACTTGATCCAGCGATGCTCCAACTTTTTTAACCTATCTGAAAAAAAGTTTTCGGAAGGTCTGCAAAATAGGCTTCCGTGGCGGCGATGGCTTCCTAATTCGACCAAAATATCTACCCTGCGAATGACTTTTTCAAATTTGGAAACAAAAAAAAGTCACACGGGGCCAAATCCGGGGAATATGGTGGATGGGGCAGCAGTTCGTAGCCTAATACGACCAATTTGGCCGTGGCGACGGCGGAGGTGTGAGCCGGTGCGTTATCATTGTGGAAGAACCCTTTCTCTTCGCCAAATGGGGCCGTTTTTTCTTCAGCTCGACATTGAATCGACCCAATAATTCAGTATAGTAGAACCCTGTGATCATTTTGCCCTTCTCCAGGTAGTCGGTGTAGATCACACCTTGAGAATCCCAGAAAACGGTGGCCATGACCTTTCCGGCCGATTGGACAGTCTTTGCCTTCTTCGCAGCACGTTTTGACTGTTCCTTGGTCTCTGATATGTACCAGTGGATCCATATTTCGTCTAGGGTTATGAAATGACGCAAAAACTCCTTCGGATTGCGCTTAAACAGCGCCAAACATTGCTTTGAAGTGATTTCACGATTTCGCTTGTTGTTCGGAGTGAGCGAACGCGGCAGCCATCGTACCGACAGCTTTCTCGTGCCGAAAATTTCATGCAGGACATGACCCACCCGGTCTTTTGAGATGCCTACAGTCTCAGCTATTTCGCGTACTTTCAATCGGCAGTCTGCCAATATGAGATTGTGGATTTTTGTCACCTTATCCTCCGTGGTAGCCGTTTTTGTGGCACATAGACGTGGCTCATCAAAAACCGACCTGCGACCACATTGAAACTTGTAAACCAATTTTTGATGGTCGCCATCGAAGGAGAAGAGTCACCGTACACTGCATCCAAGCGCTCTTTGATTTCGCTGCGCAATTTTCCTTCCAAAAACAAGAATCTTAACACGGACCGATACTGCTCTTTCTCCATTTTTTGAAATTCGCCAAAACGCTTGCTTCTACACGGAGTCAAATCAAAACTATGAGCCTCATGTGGCTGAAATTTTGTCAACAGCGGTCTAAAAGAATGTATTACACGATGGTAAATTTCCCTTGCGATAGTGGCGCCATAAGGCGGTGAGGCTAAGTACTTATCGGACCGCCCTCGTACACTGTATATGATGTTAAGCTCAGGGTGGTCCAAAATAATCCAGACACTGGATACTATTCGTAGATAATTGCTATGATAAAATTGATCTGCGTACAAAAAGTTTTACACTTCAAGGACCTAATATCATAAATCAGGGAAAGTTCGCAGTTGGAAGATCATTCAACAGTCAGGTAACCAATTGCTTAGATCTGAACTTACGTGTATTGCGATATCTAGGTCTAACAAAGTCCGAGGAGTGCCAGTCTATGCCCGCGCTGATGGGCGTGGTCGGAGCTGGCGCTGCCGGCTCCGTTTTGGGTATTATCCCGGAACACAGTCTTCTGGATTCATGCACAAGGCTCTCTATATCGCTCGAGGAGAGCATTTTCAAGGTAACGTTTCTTTAACATCAATAATAATCACGCTAGTAGGTCCCTTTCGAAGTGAACGAAAATTAATTGTTTTTTTTCTTTTACCCTGACTATAACATATAATCATGTTATTATGCCGTATCTCTTTCTGTGTGAACAGAGATAGTTTAATAGGTTTATTCATTCTATATCTTAATTGTTAATTTCTGGGTTTCACCTAATAATAGTAAAATATTAAAATCTAAATAGATTTATACATTTCTAAAAGTATTCTTAAGTATAGATATACTTAAGAATACTTCCTGATGGAACTTAGTGTTTATATCGATGTTGCTTTTTGATGTTCTCAATGTGACAAATTGCAGATTTCCGTCAGTTCGTCTTCCCCATCATCCCGCAGTAATTCAAGCCCTCACATGACCCTCGAGGAGTTGCGTGCCATCAATAAATACGCTGAGAGCACTAAAAGCCTCTCCTACCTTCCACAGGTAATGTCGTCATACTATACTTCTTTGATTTACCCTAGTCGCCCTTACTCTGCATCGACAATTCTATCGATTTTAACAGAAGAATCTTATCTATTCTATTTGTCAATCATAGTAGTTTTCATTCCCAAGTTTTTCTTTAAATAGTAATCAATATTTTAGTGTTTTCTTTATAACTGATTAACTATTAAATCTTTCCATATTGATTGCTTCTCTAATTAATTTGATAATTTAACGTTTCTAAATATTTCACTTAACTAGATATTTCTTCTTTCATATTTCAATTTACTTTATCAATATCCATGAGTTGCCTCGCATATGCGATACAAGGTATAAATAGATTTAATCTCATTTAATGAAAGTAGTTTTGATCTATAATTACAAATCCTAGATTTATCGCTTTAGATAGCTACATTGAGCGTATATCATGTTGACTTTATTTTTTAACAATATATAAATCTGTTTAAATTTTAGCGCTCACTGAAGGACGTATATTATAAGTGATGGTGACGAGACCTTGCTCTATGTCCATCCGTAGATTTACAGCAATTTCATCTGTACTTTCCCTAGTAACGTGGGTCACTCGCAAACATTTCGGTATCGTAACATAGAGATAGCTTGTATCTGGATTTAAAAAAAATCTCTAACTGTTGAAGGTAGTCTAAAAACTTTTGTGTTCAAGTAAATAATGCATCTACAGAGATTACAGAGAGAGTATTTCCAGCTAAATTGTTTTTGTTACTCTATTGAATAAATATTAACGCTTCTAATAAATAATCAGTTTTTAGTATAAAAGTTGTTATTTGCCTTTAAATCCGTTGTTTTAGACACTTCACAGATCTGTCCCATGATAGAAATATAATGATGGTCAAACTTCATTACAATACTTTGATGACTGTTTGCTACTGATCCACACGTATATATTATAAGCATGCATGATTGTTTCCCTTCCGACGATAATACTTAGGGCAATTTATGGCTGAGCTGTTAGCGTTTAGATACTTGCTCTTTTATTCTTGTTTAGTGCACAATATCTAGGAAAATATGTAATAATAGAGTATTTTAATATTAGGTTTAATGGAATGTTGTGTTCATTGCACATGTATTAGATTATCCACTCGAATAATTGTGATAAAGGTTGTAAACAAAATTCTTCTAGTTTGCGTACAATAATTTTAAAATTAAATTGTATTTATTTATTACGGTGAATTACAAATGAAAATATTTTTTATGATTGTCAACTTTTGTAATGCGGTTATTTATCTATATGTTTATTGTTTAATTATAAATGTTGGTAGTGGTGTAAATAATAATTTCCTGTTGATTAAATAAACTACTAACACTTCCTCCCGTTTTATCATTATTAAATTAACCCGTAGTTTTTTATTTATAATAATTTTTAACAACAAACCATTAGGGATGGGTGCTTTTTCATCAATTTGCTTTATCTCCGCTGTAGAGATAGATATAAGCACCTTTGGCTATTTATAAAATATTTTATTGTTTGTCAGATCTCGTTGTGTTGGTATGTTACTGTAGGTCTTTTACAGGTTGATCTATATATTTTATAGGGCAAGAAAAATAAAACATTGTTAGCATGTTTAAGTAGTGGAAACCGGTATCTTGACACTGTATTTGTAGTACTGTGATCAATAAATTTGAATATTTTGAGAGATTTTAGGTTGGATTCAATTTGAGATGGTTTAATATGTAGGCTTAAATTGGTCCCCGAGTAGCTGTTTGACAAAACATTGATGTCTATATTAATTCCGTAGGTCTGTCAGGTGTAGTATAATCTGCAATTTACTTTATATATGTATGAAAATGATTCGTGCCTACTTAGTGACATTTTCGGACGTGAATATATATATTTTCGGAATCAACGTTTTTTATTGATTCCAAAATTATATATATTACTATATCACCAAAAAAGTCGCTTAAACCAAATAGCCTTTCACCCGACGATGTACATTTTTAAATGGTTTATATGAATTATGTAGAATCTCGCAAATTTTAGGTGAAACTCTCGGCAGACAGTTGATCGGTCTCAATTATCACGAAGTACGCATATAAACAAAATTATCGAACATTAAACAGTTTTACCATAGAAAGATAAAGAATGATTTTATATTTAAAATGTTTTACAAGTTTCAATTGAATGTTTTATGGGTGAAGAGAGTTTTTATAGATAAAATGTGTAAAAGTAGGATTCAATAAAGTTCGGGCAGTTGACTTGAGGGATGCCCGGATGAGAGGGAGGCGATGCGCAGTGGCCGGCGCGTCGCCTGAGTGAGAGGTTGTGGAGGGGTGGAGTTTTTACTTGTACTCCTCCCAGAGAGGTAGCCTCAACAAGGCGCTTCCACTCCTCGGGTATCTGGAAGAATCTGGCTCTCTAGGCCTGGGTGGAGTGATTGGAAGGACACTCCATAGGGGTTGTTAAGAGGATTCAATAAAGTTTCTTGCATTGAATAATGATTTCTGTTATAGAATCGAAACTAGTTAGTTTAGTATCGATATTATGATGGTAGAAGTTAGTCTACTCTAGGTGTAAAGACCTTAACACTATAAGTGATTATGAATCATTTGAAAAGTAAAACAATCTAAAGATATTGTGAAGCGGGTTGGTTGAGATGTGACCGTGTTGGTGGCTGGGTGCGTAGGTGCACGAGCGGCAGCGGGCCCGCATGCGCACGCGGTCGGAGTGGTTCCTGCAGCCGGCCAGCTCGCTGGACGCGCCGCGGTCGCGCGCCGGTACGCCTCCCCCGCCCCCCACCGCCGCCGCCGCCGCCGACGTCGGCACCGCCCCCGCACCGCACGTACCCTGGCCGCGGTCCTGCGCCCCGCAACTGCGACGCAGGGACGAGAGCACTGCGCTCTACGTGCTTGTCGCCTGCCTAGAGTTTTTGTTTTGATCCTCGTGCACCGGTACCGTTTACTCTATGTGGCTCGAACGCTTCGGTGCGGTGGGACTGATCGACGCTTATCGAAGGTTTTTCGCGTGCTCTTTCGGCATTACATACCTTTACAGTGCCGGATTAAGCTAGCGCCTAGTCCGTAGCGAATTCTATGATAGGCCCTTGGTTTCACAGGCACAGATTTTTCAGTTTCAAATTCTTAAAAAGTATGTTACTATACTCAGCGCAAAAAAAAAACTACCATGGCAAAAAAAAAAAAACTTTAAAAAGTTACGCTTAGGCGCGTGCGGCTTGAAGCAGTTTACAATCTTGCTAAATGGCTAATTCGGCACTGTACCTTTAAATTCTTAAAAAAAAAAACCGAAAACCTTAATAATATCGAGATTTCAAATTTGATAGATTCTGTTGCAGCAATTTAAATATTCGGTATCGTTTTTCGTAGCATGCGGGTAAAGCCTTCGTAGCCTGTACTAATATCCGGGTTCTTACGCTTCGGGGCTCGCTTTTCGCTTATGGTGGCATGCGTCGTCGCATCATTCATTCACCAGGCACCTCACTCACAGAAATCATGTATACTACACTGCACGGTTACTCAACCTTCGTTGCTTCATAGTTATGTACCTCTCGCTCCTCAATCTTTGTATCTTAAACTTTCAAAAAATATTTATAAAAACTTTTTTTTTCATCTTTTTGAAATAAAGATAATTTTACTTATTTTTTTAATTGGCATGTATGTTAAGTATAGATTTACATTGACTGTTAAATTTTGAAATCGATATTCTTTTTGGGTGTAAGATTCAAAAATGTCATTTATAACGCGTCGGCCTAAAAAAATTCAATCAAGCACTGACACAGGATATAGATGGTAACAAGTAAAGACATAAAGTTCAACAGACTTTTTTTAAAAAACATGTATTTATTGGTGTTGAATTTAATATTTGTTGTGAGTATTTGTATGTACATCGGCTTATATAATATTGTATTAAATACATGTAATATAATTCAAATTAGGTTATGGAAACTTAGTAAAGTAGTCGAGTTATCTATTTTTAACTATAAGAATATTTTCTCGAGTCTTCGCAAACAGATTTATTAAAGTGGGCTTTTTAAATTCTAAATTGAATAGAATATTCCAAGTTTAACTATAAATATTTTAGGAAGGACTGTAACAGGTATAATTTGTTCATTTTACTACGTCGGCATGATCGATATTGTGATGTATTTTATATTAGCCTTATATATTTACATAATTGTCGATGTGAAATATTATAAGGGTGGATCTAGAAACTAACATTTATAAAATTAATATTACCGTTATAATAATAATTGGATATAGATAAATAAAGAAAGTAAAGGTTCTTTGTAATTGTGTCTTTAAAAACTAGTTCTTTTTCTTATCTGAGACGATTTTTTTTTAATTTTTGTTTTTAACGTACTAATATCGTGTCTTCTAAATCCACCTTATATCATTAGCTAGGGCTGTCTAATGGCAATCTTTCTTGTTGTTTTAAGAGTTTAAATAAACTTTTTTAAGTCTAAATTTTTTTATAATTACACAAAATATCGCCCGCTCTAGGTCGAAAAACGAGGCGGGGCGGTCGCCGCGCTACCTGGCATACTTTTGTCAAGATTCCCCGTCTTTAATGTGTTAACACTAACAGATGATAAATAGCCTAAAATTTAGAGAAATATAGTATACCTTTTTATTTAATATACTATTCAGACAAAAAGCATGTTCAATACATATACGTAGCTTTTTATTAATTTCTGTGTATTGCGATTTAGGGATGATCTATGTTGCTTATATGTTTATCGTAAATCGCTCAAATCAATAGCTTTTTATCTCCGACTATACATTATTTTTTAAGTAACGTTGATTTGTTCCAGTCATGCTAGACTGTAGATTTTGACTCTCAGATATCGACGCAACCAAAACCAATATATTGCGGACACTATTTGGTTTTGTCGGGAATATATAGTCGGTGTAGTGACTATTTGAGTATACAGCTGTTGTATAAAGTGCGATAATTTCTTGATCGTTGAGCGAATTATTGGGATTGGTCTATGCACCACAATTTGGAGTGAAAATTTTGAAATATTGGCAGCTGCTAATACTTCCGATTGACTGATACATTCAGGTGTCAATAATATGTGTCGTATCTATATGGCATCTAATGGAACTGCCATGTGTAAGAGCCCTGAGAATGACGAATCAGCTGTGCTACTGGTCACACTGGGCACGACACATATACACAAAGTCGATACAGTCATTATTGTATCTCTGCTCACCCTAAGAGGGATATAACTTGAAGATATATATTATTATGTGCAGTACACTCAACCAATTTTAAATAAAAGCTATAGCTTGCAAGCAAACGGCTCTTTAATTTACGACAAATAAAGAAACGCAGATAGTTATTGTGACAAGATTCTTCGGCGGCGCACATTTATAATTGATTCAGTGTACACGAATCACAAACCGATCCTTGATAATTCGGCCAGCGTTTAAGATACACGATGGATTTTACATATAAAAGCCAAAGTGAAAATTAAAGATATCACTGAACGTGATTTCGAATAGGAAAAATTGGTATGAAATGTACCTACCAAATATATATTTGATGAGATTAACTATACAAGGGCCATGGATGTATAGAGTCCTAAAAAACTCAATTTGAGACTAGAAGACCTTGACAAAGTAATATACAGTCAAAACAAGTCAAGTTATAACGACATCGAAGGGACTATTCATATTTAGTCGTAAAAACCGATAGTTGTAACAATCGATGATATTTTTGAGATACGAAGTCCTATTTTTTTGTCACGACCTTCGTTTTGGGTCAATATAACGGATATGTTGTTCTAAACGATGTCGCCATAAACGGTTTTGGCTGTACTTATCAGCGATAACGCCAGTAGAAAAATCTAAAAAAGTAGAGGATCAACATGAATTATCGAAATATCACAGTCTACGCTACGTTATAATAATTCCATATATTTTTGTACTCCTAGTGTAGTGAGTGTTGGTATCACTGATACAGTTACTTTGTCTCAGAGATGGGCAAAATGTAATCTGATTAATGATTACGAAATATGGTCGTAATTTTAATTTTCTTGCTCTGTAATCATGACTAAATCCATTTAAAACATTAAGGAATCATTAATGTGTATACAATCTGGGATTTTGTAGTGTTTAAAACATAAATGAGCAAAATGCAGTCATATTAATGGTAAAAAACGTAAAATGTAATCGTTAATCATTTTTATTAATCCGATTACATTTTGCCCATCTATGCTTTGTCTACGCTCTCAGGGCGCTTTTTTCGCAAACTTTATGTTCAATGTATTTTTATATCATTGCATAAAATGTATGATTATCACTAAGGCTTTTATACGTGAAATACATCTGAGTAGGAGGTAGTGTCGTGTAGTGTAAAGGAGACTCGTGTCGTGTGCAGGTGGCGAGCGTCGCAGTTCGCGGCGGCGGTCGCGGCGTGCGCGCGTGTGCTGCGGCGGCGCCGCGTGTCGCGCGCTCGCGCACTCCGACACTGAGATCCCGCTCCCTCTCCAGCCTCGTAAAGTGACCGCGTGATCGACACTGCTCGGTCTCTCACGACACTCGCTGCAGTAGACTACACACCGATCCATCGGTACGCTCAGACGGCTTTTTTACTGGGAGAAATTCTCACATAACCGTTGCGGCAGCACATCGGTGTAATGCCAGCTGGTTTGTGCCGCATTTATATCGGCCAAAAACTCCAAGGTGACTACTGCGCATTGGCGGGAATGTGGGGGTAGGTAAACTAACAGTGGATAAACGATAACGCTAGTAGAAAAGTGCAAAACTTATGAAATTGGTATAAAGTGCTGACTTTGATATTACGAAATCTTATGTCTATTTCATACATGTGGCACTTTCTACTAGCGTCATCGTTTATAGACTGATACCTAGTCTAGGGCCCCGGAGGAGCTAACACAAATATTGACGATAATGAATCCGTAACGAATACCGCCTTCGTCATTGGCATTCATCATTTCGGCCCGCATCGGTCCACTGCTGAATACAGGCCTCTCGTAAAACTCATTTCTTGACATTTCTGGGCTGTTCGCATACAGAAAAATCCAGCTGCATTTCACGAGTTGTCTGTTCATCTAGACTTATTCTGGGGTATATAGCAAAACCGCCAATCTAATGCATTTTACTAACTTTTTACCATAACATCTTATTTATAGTAATAAATAGTATAGCGGTAGAAAATTATGTGGATTGGAGTCTTTGCTAATACCTTAGGATATAGTATTGAATTTAGAATCCCGTAAATGTGGTACTTTGCCATACGAATACATTGTCGCAAATGTATGTGTTAAAGCCTCAATTATGAGGCAACAAACGAAAGAATTTGAAGCCGGCGGCCGATCAGTTAAAAACAGCGTAGCATGCCCATCACTATGTAAGAAATCGTATTGCAAGTCGAGTGCTTAAGCAAAATTAAAGATTTTCCCGTATAAGTCTCGAGAAAGATTTTTTTTTTACTTTAGAAGTCTTTCAGGCTTTGGTAGCTCAGTAAGACACACTATCGTTTTGTTTCGCACTGTTAACTTCAAGAGTTTATATTTGAATTGTAAGATGTACAAAATAAATAAATTTAGAAAAAACACGTTAAACGGGTTCGAGAAATATTAGCGCGTGTACTCGGAAATATATGTACTGCTCCAGTAATTTAATGTACTAAAGTTTATTAATTCACCTACTGTTATTTATTGCCTGTAGGAATAACTTAAAAGCACAGTCTATGAATAAACGTCATTCAATTGAGGAGCCTAATTTCAAAATCCACTATAACATTTTTTTTTCAAATCCCACAAATTTATAAAAAACATATAATTAATCTTTGACTTAACAATCACATTCTTATAAGCAGAGATGGGCAAAATGTAATCTGATTACAAAATGTAGTCGTAATTTTAATTTACTTGCTCTGTAATCATGATTAAATCCATTTAAAACACTAAGAAGCCAAAAATGTGTACACAATCTGGGATTTTGTAGTGTTTAAAACATAAATGAGCAAAATGCAGTCATACTTATGGTAAAAAACGTAAAATGTAATCGTCAATCATTTTCATTAATCTGATTACATTTTGCCCATCTACGCTTATAAGGTATTTAAATTATTATTCTACAGTGAAAAAGCAAAAAAGAAAAAAATCATATATAATATTTGCTTTGATAAAAACATTTCAAATTATTATTAGGACTATTAAGTAATTTTGTACGAAAAATCGTTTTAGCGGGTTTTTAAATTAGACACCTCAATTGTTTATTCAATAAAAATTGATCAAGGGACATTTTATCTACATTCGATACAAACTAATTGTTTAAAAGAAATGCTTAGCAGCATTAATATAAGTATAGAGGTTTTGTCATCACAAATGATCAATTATTTTATAATTAGCTAATATTACGAAATTTATCTAATAAAAGTATGTTTTAACGATGCTATATAAGAAAAATATATTTGAAAAGAAACGAATCTTAACGAAACAAATTGCGAATGTGTCCTGGGCTTGACTGATGTGATGTTTAAATAAAGATTCTAAATCGATCGATTATTACTCAGTCGCCTTGTAGTCGGTGAATTTAAAAAAATATATCGAATAATTCGACATCGTGACATTTCGATTACGCACATTGCACAGATAAACAAAATTTGAGTATAGGCCATCGAAGAACCTTGTCACATTAAGAAGATCCTTTTTATGATTGTAAAAACTTTCATAATTTGATCATTTTAAAATGAAAAAAATAAAAATAAAAGATGTACCACCTACGATTTATTTTAATGGATTTGTCGTTTTTCTCGATTTTTGATTACTTTTTTTATGTATAGGGTTTTGTGATTTACCAGTAACGTATTGAAAGTTGTTAATGTGACAGGATTCATCGGCCTATGATAACAATAAATAATTACAAAAATACTTGTACATTCTATGGAATTATCTTGTGTGGTCTGCAAAGGCAGTATTTTGATAAAGATTTTCTATAACAAGTTCAAATTGAAATATTATTGCCACTAGGAATTGTCAAGTTAACATCTGAAATTATAAGATCAAGTTTAGATCAAATTAGTTAATGGATTTTAGAAAAGTATGCTCTCTATTTTGTGAGGCTATATTTAATATATTATTTTACTGAATTTACGAGAACTTTGAAACAATGGAAATAGATGATGTAAATAGTCATTTATTTACTTTCAATATTCTGAGTGTTTTAAATATATATATGTTTTAATATGATACACTGGAACAAAATTTTATTATTTAAAAATCTATTACATTTTTAAATGTTGTGAAATTAATACAATGGAATACATATAATATATATATATTTAATATGTACCGTTACTTTATAAAATCTCTTTATACAATTTTATGTGATATGTCTACATAGATCAAAAAATATATAAAGAATCCATATTGTTATGCACCGTATGTGGTCAATTGTTGCATTTAATAAAAACGTCTGTTTCAATATAAACATTCCTGTAAATATATTTAGTTTAATTTTAGTCAAATTCAATACATTCTAAATTTTTGCGTAATACATTGAACATTATTAAATAAAATGACCCGGGTCGGGCCTTTCTTATATTTTTTCTCTCTACCCCGGGTAACCTTTAAATGTTCGTTCATCAGTTTCATGAACCGTTTGAAAATATTCATAGAAGTTTAGAGAATGATTTAAAATTTTAAAAGGATGAAAAGACTGAGAAATTATTTGGAAGTTTTTTTATACATTCAAACCTGAATTTAATGAGTAGTTATATTGGATTGATTAATAATGTTGTCTATTATTGAATAGTACAAACGCGTTATTATATCGTATAATTATGATGCTACAATATAAAATGGTT
Source organism: Automeris io (assembly GCA_036320925.1). Classification (NCBI taxonomy): domain Eukaryota; kingdom Metazoa; phylum Arthropoda; class Insecta; order Lepidoptera; family Saturniidae; genus Automeris; species Automeris io. The sequence goes on along the minus strand of JAUDJH010000030.1, from coordinate 173,800 downwards.
GTTTGAATAAAATAACATATGTTTATTAATGTTTATAAAAATTTCGTCTAGGTGCTAGTGTTATTTGCAATATCTTATGAATAATCTAAAATTTCTCTTTCCGATATCTGCTTTTTTTATATAATTTTACGCGATACATGGTGAATATATATTTCATTATAGTTGTAAATATTTTGTATAATAGTTCAATAATATTATGCACATATTTTCGCACATTATTTTTATAACTTCTATATTAAATTGTAAGGTTATATATTAAGACTGTTATAGATATAGTTATAGATGCAATGCAAGTCAGAGTAACTGTATTTTTGTTGATTAGTATATCTCTGGTATGTTTAGGGTAATGCTGAAGAATAAATCTTTACGTTTTGTATATGAGGCAGCTCAAAATAATTTATACCAACTGTTTATGTAACTTAGTATGATAATTATCGATAGCCATAGGTGCGTGGAGTAGCAACTAGCAATGTGCTAAAAGCTACTTGGGCGATTGTTTTGTGGCCATATTATTAAGTACCTTATTGTTTTTACGCCATATTATGTAAAAAAAAAATGACATCCTTAAATTTTTGATAAAACCAAAATAAGAAAAATTATCTCATACCAGTATGTAGTATTATAGCTTTTCTTTCATGCTTGTAACAAAATTATTTTAGGGTTCTTTGATTTATAACATCGTTAAAAAAAGAAAACCTTATGCACAAGTTTTTATGAGAATATTCATTACTTTATTAATGGACACTCATACTAAATGACATTAGTATTATTAATTAAATGCGTCGCAATTTCGTTAAATATAACGTGATTGTAATATTTATAAAACAACATAAACATCACATTTTTAATACATGTGATCATCTTTATACTATTTAATTGTAGTCAGGGTTGTCAACTTTTTAAGATCTATTTCCACCGATTTCTTTAAAAATAAGACCTTTCTGTTTTATGTTACGATTATGATATGCAATACGTTTGCACATTGGAACAATTTGAAACAATTACTTGACAACTTTAACTGACGGCATATCGTTGCTTGTACGAAAACAATTGGTCAAAATTTTTCATTAACCTACATTTAAAGGAAAGGATAAATTAGATTTAAAATTAATAAAAGATTTAAGTTATTTCGCGCACATGACCCGTTAAATTCCACTTGTTTAAAAGTGGGCAGTTTCTGAATAGGTTGAGTTCCATTATCTATATAAATAAATCTTTTTTATATTTAAAGGAGATTTTAAACTCTAATGAATCATTAATTTCATTATTGCAAAAAACATCACAAATTACTTAACATTTATTGTTTGTTTATAGAAATTTCTATAAAATTAAAAGAGCTTTGCTGCAATTGGTTTTGGTTTCTTTAAATATATTAAGGCTGGTAACTCTTGTCAAGCTTAGTGTTATTCCTACCCCTCCCAGAGAGGCAGCCTCGACAAGGCATTTCGCACCCCGAGCGTCTGGATGAATTTGGTATCCCAGGCCCAGGTGGAGCGATTAGAGGGATACCCCGGGGGTATTGATTTACCCCCGGGACACACACAATACTTTAATCGGATCCACGTTACTGCAGACTTAACTAATCATTTGATACATTATGTTTTGTTTGCATTATCTAATTCCCTGTATTCATTGATTGGCAATTGGGTGATATGAGAATGTTTCTGTGTAAATGTTTTCATATTTAATGTTAGTTTTGCTAGTTTGAAAAAGTAAAAATCGAAGGATATATGTAAAAAAAAGACATTTGATCACAATAAATAGGAGAAGCTATGTTGTTCTTGTCATCACAATGGGAAAGAATTGATCTGTATAAATTGTGATAGCAATGATCAACGTTTTGTTGAGTGAAATGTAACATTAGCTCGTACTTATAATTTTATCTTCGAGTGCGTCCTATTTTTATAATACCTGTTAATTATTAAGATTTTTTTTTTATTATAAATCATTATTTAGTGTATTTTTGTAATTAGCTCTGCGGCAACTCTTATGAGGCTACATAGCAATTTTTTTTATCATCAAAATCCTCGAAAAATTGTTGGTTTAGTTATTGATTATTACAAATTTAATTTAAGTATATCGAAATATAATGTAAATGCTTCAGAGCTGTTATTAATATTTATGTAACTTGTTGATTTTAAAAGACTGTAATGTATTATAATTGTTAGTAAAGCTCGAATACATAATTGTGTTATCATTCCACCGAGTTAAGTATTGTATCAGCACCAATAGTATTTGCGTATTATTCTCTATAGTTTGACCATAGCCGGTGTGTCCCGCCGGAGTTAGAGGCGGGGTGGGTGGGCGGTTTGGGGAGACAATGTAGGCGTCATTCCACCGTGATCATTGAGTTAAAAGTACAATGACTTCGAATCTAAGACAAAAGTTGCGCATGAGCGCCTTCAGACTCACGCCGAACAACTGTTTACATGTACTGATATACACTCACCATATCCTTTTACGCGGGCTTAAACACATAGACTCCGAATCAATAGCAAGGCGCGAGTAGGATTGAAAACTTTTCACTCGCGTTTATTCACGAATGTTCACGGTGTGAATATGGAGCCACCCGTCTGGCATATAAATACTAAGTACGGTAGGATAATGTACACTAATTAATTCATTTCTTAATATTTAAATATAGACTGGCGAATGCTTTCATTTATGCGTTGAGTCCCATATTTTGTGTCCTTACTTTTAATTCAATGTACACCCTCCCCCCGTACGCCTGTCTACCAAAGGCGGTCCACAGCGGTTTTGATCACTTCATGTCATATGAGTATATTTAGTAATCAATTTGGAGCTTTAACGAAATATTAGTGTTCAGTTGTATCGAATGATTCTGAATTAAAATTTTGTTTTGTTACTTATAAGAGAATTATTAACTGAATGATCAACCAAATTTATGTCGACATTATTCCTTTAATATTTAAGTTATTATAATTAATTTCACTTAGTATTACAAGGCGTATTGCTTATGTAACATGAGTTTATATGTCACATTATATTTACGGTTTTCTACACAAATTATAAAGAATTAATTACACAAGTATAAAGTCCCAAGATTTTTTGTTTTATTTCTACTCACTGTTTTATTCTATTAATGGTAGTAATTTAAATTAATCATTAAATTTCTTGCGATCACAGCAATTATAAGAAAAAATATGAGTGACTAATGCCAAGATATTTTGTTTTCTAATTGCAAATAAAATATAAATTACTTAGTATGATTTATATTATAAAAAATTGTAGAAATGTGTTTTTAATCAACAAATCTTTAAAGAAAATTAAAAAAATATTGGAATTCCATCAAGAAGCCACTCAGATGGTTAGAAAAAGATATATGTATTTAAATATTACATTCATATATTAATTCCGCTTACAGTATGTTTATCATAAAATATTCTTTACACATTCGCCCTTAACATATACTTGCACAATATTCCTGTCATCTCCTAAATATATGAATCTTTGTAAAAGGCTTACAGCATTTTCCTCATTGCTTTCATCCATTTGATAGTCATATTTGTCAATGGGGCCGCCCTCTGCATAGACGTCAATGAGCAGTGCATCGAATTCTTTGCCTACCTCGAAGCTGCCAATTTTATCATCCAAATTTAAAGCTGAAATAATATTTTCAACTCGGTTTTATTAGACAATTCTAGGAAATATTTTTAGAATCATTTGTAATACAATTTTAAAATTACAAGTAAACTTTTTTATACAAACAACAAACCCGATAACAACCGGTTATATGAATCCTGAGTGGCGTCACAATACACGCATCACTGCTCTTCTATACAGCTCTACTGCGCGTTTCAAGGTCTAATATAGAATGCTTTACCGTAACGAGTTAATGAATCTCAGAAGTATCTAGCCGGCAGACTAATAAAATTTTTTTTATAAAAAATCGATCCTTTACAAAACGTTTTGTTTTTCAAAACTGTCTAATAACCAATTATATTACTGCCTGTGTCCTTAATATATCCTTTAATCAATTCCGAGCAGTAGATTTGATGGAGTCTGCTGCCCGGATAAGAGGGAGGCGGTGCGTAGTATCCGGCGCTAAAAACCTCTCTGGTTTTTAAGGGTGGACTCCCAGCTCTCCCATAGAGGTAGTCTTAACAAGGCTTTTCACTTCTCGGGCGTCTGGATAAATTGGTTTTCCAGTCCTGGGTGGAACAATTAGAGCGATACTTCGAGGGTTTTTAGTCTGTAGGAGTCTGACACACCAGGGTCGCTGCCCTGATGGTCCTATGCAAGAGATTCCAACGAGATAAAGAAAACATTTAATCATTTACAAGGATCTTGAGGAATTTGCTTTGGCGCAAACAAATGGTGATCTATTTGGGGAGAATTTAGGAAGAATTTTCACTAGGCAAGTATCACTATTCAAACCAGTGCTAAAGGGAAATTTTATTTTATAATAAAATTACCTTTAGCGCCTCCCATAGTTGCAAGATAGAAAGCTTCCTTCCAATCTATAATACAATCTTCATTTCCATTGAGCTCTATATTCATGGAGACGTCCATTGTTCTTCGTATAGCGTCCAATATTAAAGCGCTGTCGCCTCCAGATACATCTGCGTTTATCAAAAGACATTATATATATATATATATAAATGTTATAATTTGACCCCAAGTGAAATACTATGGTTTCTTCATAAAAGCAAATTGTTTTTACATTAATTAACGTTATCACTTGTAGCTACGGTATATGAGAGCATAACTTGTTATAGTGTTTTGTTCTAGACTGTCATGTTTCGTGATCAGGTCTGGTATGTCCAATTACCTCAAATCATGGTGTATATAGACCGACATAAAAACAGCGACTGTTCATGGATTCCTCTCTCTAGAAGATCGCATCGTTCGCGATTTTTGTACTTTGTTATCACGTAAAGCGTAGTCACCACAATACCAAAGTGGTATATTATAGAAGTGAAACTTCTATAGAAACTTGATGACTCGAAAAAGCGGCATTTAAAAGAGTTAAACAAATACAAAAGGTTTAAGCCTGCGAAAGAATGTGATAGAAAACATTATATAGCGTTTTACACTACAATTTAGTTTTATGAAGTTTCACTTCTACCGCATGTGAACTGCAAACACTTTTTTTATATAAGTGCTTCCTATTTATATTTTTCTAGGATTCATTTTACCTGTTCCCAAACCAACTGTTATATTTTTGTTAATAAGCTTTTTAGCGGGACACAACCCTGACTTTAATCGGGTATTTGATGCAGGGCAGTGTGCGACCGATACTCCTCTACTTTGCAATAGTTCCATCTCTTTCTCTGTCATGTGTACAGCATGGGCCATTATGCACTGATGACAAAAGTTAAAAATATTATCATGATATCCCTGTCAGAGTGAGCAGAAATTTAGCTCAACTGTTCCATGGTCTTCTTCGACCTATATATTATAGACAAGATTACAGATAAAGTTGTAAGTATAAAAATGAATGAAGGCAATAAACATACCTTACTCGAAACGCGATGAGGTCGTTACTTAGCATTCCCGAATTCATGTCCACTAAAAATGTATATATATACAGGTGTTTGATCATCATCAGCCTATCCTAGGCCACTGCTGGACATAGACCTCTCCTAATAAGTGCCATTGAGCCCGGTCTTCAGCATTCCGGCCACCTATCGCAGGCCATCGCTCAACCTTGCCAAGGGGCCCCCCAAGCTACGTATTGAGTGAAATAATTTCTGAATGTAATAAAATGTAATCAAACAGTATAATAATTAAGCACCTTGTTATTTAAAATGTGGCTCTTCTCATAAACTTCACCATAGCTTTTGCAATCAGGATTAATTTGTAGAACATATTCTATTTCCGAATGATTTTCACAAATATGGCTCTGGAATAAAAGTACGGAACAAACTTGAAATATAGGATTTTGAAGTATTATCTCATTAACAAGTTTAAATTAATCCTTAAAAAATATATTTTTATTATTTTCACACTGGCTCGACATAGTGACTACAGGGCACCTGATGCTAAGTACAGTGTAGTCCAAAAACGAAAGTGACCATCAAAGGATGAAAAATCCATTGATAGCCCCCATCATCATCTCAACTCACATATACCAAGACTGAAGGTATATGCGTTACTGGATATACAGAAGCTGATCCCAAAACACGACAGGCCAAAGTGGGTCACTATGACGGTGTTTACACTTGTGTACTGTGGTCATGACATAGTTTGGGTAAATGCCCTACCACAAAAAAGACAAAATGACTATTTAATCTATTAATATACAATAAAATGGCTAGGGTTGGCAACTTGAAATTTAGGCAGTATGATATTCTTTGCATTAACATTAGTATGAAAAACTTTATTCATGCCATTGTATTAACAAAGTAGGTATCTATTACTGTGCGGTATCAGTTTACTACAAACAACTAGAAATTATTTATTTATAAATACTATGACTTCTTAACAACAATATTGGTAAAAATTTGTTATAATTTCTATTTACCTGTATTCTACAGTTATATTTATTGGCTATATTAGACAAGCCTTTCATGAGTTCCACATTGCAGCTTACTGCAAACCTTGGAGTTACAACTGGTTGTACCAAATCACTCTACAAAAGATAAAAAATAAGATGTCAGTTTCGGAATGAATTAAAAACTGTATAATATAATTAGGTCCACAGGTTTCATTTATAGGTTCAATATTATATACAATTCTTGTGCTGTAAAATAAAATAATGTAAAATTAGCATTGATTTGCATTTTTTTATATATTCAACAAAATATATTAAAAATTTGTTTTAAGTCATAAATACAAATTATATATGATGAAAAATTACCAACCTTAAGTTCTAAAACCTTTTTCACAAAGTTTTCTGTGTCTTTTAATTCAGCTTGGGTGTTATTAAAGTAACAAGCATTATTTTTTAAATTCATGCTAACTTTGCCAACCAAAGCTCTTTGCTTATTTCTAATAGCACTTTTCACTAATTCCAATGTTCCTTCTAAATGCAATGTTCCAAAATAACAGGCAGTTGTTGAGCCATTATTTAATAGTCTCTTCTGAAATAAAAAAAGTTAAGTGTTATATACCGAAAGGGGAGACACAAGCTAATAAGATCAATTAATGATATGTTTCTACACTTACATCACTTATAAACAATTACATTATCAAAAATATTACAATCATGTTGTTGGCCTTGAAGGCAAAGAAAGAGAAAAGAAACATACTCATAGAACACAATACATTTGTGATTTTCTCATAAAAAAGGTATTGAGTTGTATTTTTTAATTCATTTTTATCTTTTTTTTTCAAGGTTAGTGTGAACATTTTTAAATTTGTACTTAGTTATAGATGAGTGACAGTCATTTTTCAACAAGAGACCTGTCGCCTTGTGGCAGAGTATTGTTTAAAAACTGATACCACCATTATCACCATCACCCCACATCCGTACACTGTTGGACAATTGGTCAGTTGTAACTTAATATTAATCTAAGTAAAAGTACATACCACAACCCTATCATAAACCTTTTCAGCAAATTCCACATCACCATACATCTTTTCTAATGGAAAAGTGTATTTATCTAGCCATTCCAGTAATGGTCGATCCAAACCTATCCCAAGATTTGGATATTGTGGAGCGTGAGTATGACAGTCTATGAAGCCAGGAATAAGAATTTGTTCTTCTGTCAACTTGATTATATTAAAATCACAAAATGCTCCTGATTTATCTAGTTTTACATACTCATATAAGGATCCAACTTGGGATATCTGTGAACATACTATAGTTTAGAAAATTAAAACAAATCTATGCAATTATGCCCAATTATTTATTGCTTTCATTAAAATTTAGAGAAAGATTTCATTAAAATACTTGCCTTTCCATTTTCCACAGTCAAGAAACCATTTATTATGGAAAGATTATTAAAAGAACTTGCTGAAGCAGTTAAGCCAATAAAGACAGATTTTTGAATCATTTTAGTGGATTGATGATTGGATATAGCAGCGTAATTTAATAATTTATATTGTAGACAAAGTTCTATAATTTGTAAATACCACACTTTATCAAATTGACATTTGACATAAGCTTATCAAATATAAAGCTGGGTGTAGACTTCAGACATCTGTAATGTATCGTGAAAGTAACGAAGTATGTAGACCGCATTATAAACATTATATCATTTAAAGGCTCGTACCACCACCATTTCTTGTAATAATTATATTTACCTCACTTACATATTGTCAATAATTCACAGTCTGAAGTAAGATTATAATTTAGTTATTCATAGTAATGTCCTGTGCTTCTGACTGGTGAAGAGGGTTTCTGCAATGTATCTCCACTTGGACCTGTGAATCATGCTTCAGTTCGCACCACGTTCTAACAATGTCTCTCACCTCCACTAGTAACTTACGTCATTTGGGTTGAACATAATATCTACAAAAACTAGAAGAAACAAATATTTTTGATAGACGCCTGCATATTGTCGATTGATTTATCAACTATCAGTTCTTAGTTTATGATCATGTGCTATTCATACCAATTTTATTATATTTTATGATACGTTATATACATAATAATATAATGATACAAGTCTAGACCCTGCTTTAGAAATATATCTCTCGCCAAACAAAATTACCGCTCTGAATATAGCCGCATTATGAAACGCAAATCGTAAAAAGAATAGCTAAAATAAATAATATCCACGCCGTTTGAAACGTCATTAATTATTTTTTATTTATAATCGCTTAACTATAGTTCGATAATTTAACTAAACATATACTACAATGTGTAAACTCAACAGGGGCTATATTCAAAACGCCCATAAAGTTTGGTCTCATTACAGCATTGTCAATATTTGTACTATAAAGAGTAGGTAATATACAGTATTGGGTACAGTAATATTGAATTCGGATATACTATGATGTATCTCGACGTCTACTGCTGATATCATGCGGCTTGTCCTGTGCCCCGGTCGCCAAATTCTAAGGGCGGTAGATGTAGACGAGCACATGACCCAACATATCTTCTGAATAATATATCTAAAAACCTGAACCAACTTTTTGATTAAAAATAGACTAATTTGTACCATTTTTTTACGTTTTAAAAGCAGCAGATAGTAGTTTTTACAACGTCCCGAAAAACTTCAAAATACGGGGCTGTCACATCCGAGCGGGCTGTGCCAACGAACCAAGCGAGTGAAAATTGCAGACTTTTAAATGGTCTAAGGTCTAAAAAACAAGAGAAACGTTTAGAGAAATTGCAGATAAGAGTTCCAGCTCCTAGTCGGACTGCGCCTTCTAGAGACAAGGAAATTCGGATGTAATAATTAAGTAAACGACAAGCAACAAAAGAGTCTGTCTGGATAAAACTATTTCTCCAAGAGGAGAACACAAAACTGACGCACTAGGAATGTAGGTGGACAAGTCTCTTTCAGCCATACTGAAGCGGAGAAAAGGGAATTTTTGTAACCCTAATGCCGCTTCCACGGAGCACCTTACTCAAGAACAGGGTGACTTCTTACTAGACGTTCTTTATAAGAGAGTCTTAACGAAAGCTTTAGATATTATATTATTATCGGTCGAAAAACTAGTTGTAAAGAAACAAGCAGATATACCCAAAAAAGTACGTTATGTCATACTGATTCCAGGAATCTGGGACAAAACAGACGATATTGGCAGAATACTGGCTTGCTAAAATCGTTGTGTGAAGGTGGAAAAGTCGCTTCTACATGCCGCAATCAAACCGGAGACTAACAGCTTTTCAATTATATGAATCCCAGAGGATCAGATATCTACAATACAGGCCCACGAACTTCAGTTGGGAAATACGATAGATTTAGTTTATATATAATTCTAAGGGCCAAAGAAAAAATACTGTGAAGTCCCATCTGGGGCCATGGATATATCAAATGTAGGAGAACCAACACAAATGGATGAGAGAGAACCAAAGAACAGGTAACTGAATCAGGATCAACTGTAGGAACTGATTGAACTACACTCGGTGGCACATCCAAGTCACAAGCACTGCACAATCAGCAACTTTGACCTCCGCAACATCTGAGGTAGATAGTGAGGTACATCGTTGGCCCTCGGAGAAATGGACATTGACGAAGAGGTTGAATTAATATTTTCTGATGGTGTATTTCTTGTGTAGATGTAAAAATAATTAAATGCAACTTCCTCTATGGTATTACAGGGTCACAATATGACCTATAGCAAAATGAGCCCGTTTGAACCTGTTACTTTATTCGGGACTGGACCCAAGTTGCCGGAAGATGGGTTGGGCATAACTTCGGTAGACAAAATCAAACAAATATAGCTTTGAATGATCCATATTCTTCATTCTGAGTGTCCAGTAGAAGCAGGAGTGAATATCAATTCTGTCAAGTTATGATACGAAATTAATTGAACTTGTTTTAACACATTTATTTATGTCAATAAAATCTTTTCGTAATTACTGTCGTGCAGTAGTAATTGTGTACATGATCTGAGGCCAATAGGAGCGTGTATGCTTTACGCCTTCTCGCCAATACAGAAAGTTCCCAGAGCGAGCGCTTTGAATCCAGAATACAGAGCTAGAAAGAGATGCCTTAGCAAGAGACTCTTCAAGGTGATTATGGACTTGACGTGATTCTTCCAAAGCCTGATTAAAAAGACATATTTTAAAGAAATATACTTTTTGAATTTAAATAACAAATTATAGTTTTAAATTTTTACTTGGGCAAATAGTGCATTAGCTGCCAGATGTCGACCAGATAGCTTTAATGAATTTGCTTTTAGTAAAATCCAACGAGGAAACACGGCACGAATAATACGAGCATCCTTTTCAAGTAGTGATAGCTCCCTGTCTGCTATAGAACGAAGTTCCATTAAATCTACCACCTGCGAAAATTACATCATTAAGATCATTCAAGTAAGGTGAACATAAGTTCAGATTATTTGAATGTTGACATCTACTTAACTTTCTTAAATCATCAACTTTGCGTGCTAAGCTTTCTAACATTCCTTCAGCTAGTCTCAGAGCACTTATAAGAGTTGTCATACAACTATCGTCCTCTTCATTTGATGCCCAACTTAATGCTTCTGATTCGAAACGTTTAGCTTTTCGCCCACAGTCTGCTCGGAGCCAATAAGTCCATAGTCCCACAATAAGTCGACGACGGCTTGGTCCTGCTGATTCACCTGCGTGTAAAGAACATTCCGCAAAACGACTTATTTCATTCGGTGATTCAAGCTGAAAACCTGCATCCAGAATCATGTCTATGCAAAGCGCGTAATACCATGTTTCGCTATCGACTAATACGAAGTCTTGGCTAAAGCGTAAAGCCAACTGCGCTACATCTATTGCCTCCTCAATACGACGTCGGGAAAGAAGAACGTAGAATAGATCAGGTATTATATCCATTGATACATTGTAGGCTTGCAGAAAACGACTTACAGTGAGAGCACGGAATCCTGAACGGATCGTTGCGGCTAGTAAACCTCTAGCCATTCTGGCTCGAAAAGTAGAACTAAAAAGTTTACCGATGGCATAAAGTTCGTTTGCTTGAACCGAACTTTTGAACTGTTTAAGTGTTTGAATGGCCATTCGTTCAATTTCTGCTGTAGCTTCTGGCGTTCCTCGCTGGAGTTCGACTTGAATAGCATTACTGTAGGTATCACATATATCAACTAACGAACATTCTACGTTTTGTACTATGTTCAGTGCTCTATATGCTGCAAATTTAGAAATATGGTCTTCTCCCAGTGAAGAATATACTAAGATTGCTACGTTTAGATAGAAAACAGAATCACATTTCATCATCATTTTATGTAGGCGCCACTTTCCTTGCCTTATTTTAAAAGCATTTATAATACGTTTAAATTGAAAAAAAATTGACATTTTACGAAGATCAATGTGATATATTTTGGATGCACGTTCAATTTCTAATTTGGCAGTTGTTAGTTTTCCACTCATTAAATACGCAGCTGCTTTTAGGGAATAAATTTTACCTAAAAACCTTTTTTTGACCGATAAGTCCATTACATCCAAAGTTTCACAGCACATATGTTCGGCATCTTGTAATTGTTCTAAAACATCAAAATTATTAGCTATAAGATTTAAGTGGCTATAATGTATTAAGAAATCTACAGCTTTTGTTTTAAGTTCGGCTTGCTTCGCGTGAAAGATAAGTTGATCATATATCATAATGTTCAAGTCTGCACATGTGCACTTATTGAAATCAGTTAGTGAAACTCCTTTTTCTATGTGAATGCAAAAAGATCTTCTGCTTTTATCAATATTTTCAATAGCTATAACATCTTCACTATCTATTGCTCCCAGGTTGTGCCAGTCAGTTGCGGTAGTAGCTTCTGTTACAGCGCGTAACATGTCAAAGATCTTGAATGTATTAATTTCGTCAGAACTAGATTTTATTATGTTTAAATTAGTCATAGTAACTCTTTTAGTCGATCTACGTCTTGTAACAGAATCATCTGTGCTTCCCTTTACTTTTAAAATGGGAGGACAAGCAACATAACTTTTACAGGATGACGAGCTCTCTAGGCTATGTTTCACTGGTAAAATATCGCTTGAATTTTTTGTAACGAAGCTGCGGTTTTTATTATTATTAATCATGTTATCAGAATTAAACGGTTTCAGGTCATTGACATTATTATTATGCGATCGTAGATTATTGTGTAAACTTACTAATTCATCTTCGGTACCGAAACTATCATCATTTTGTTTCATCACCATTGAATTAATAATAATATTACTGTTACAAATGGAATCTTGATTTAAACTTAATACAGATTGAACAAACATTATAGTTCCCCCACAATATAGACATTTCTGCTTATTACTTTCTAAGTAATTGACAATGCGTGTATGAAATTCTTTTTTCTGATTTACTGGTAACAGGTCATAACATGTTTTTCGTGAATTTTTATTTCTAAATTTCATAACTTTGCAAAATGCATACTTTGGCAAATTTTCACTGTTTTCCTGTTCGTATTCAAAGCAGCATTCACAAATAAGATTACCATGTGTAGACATATTAGATGATTCCGAGATCGTTGAGTTCACTTGGCGGTGCCATTGGTTATTAATGATATTGGCACAAGATAGTATTCTCATACTAAAAAGCCTTTTTACAGCTTTGGCTGTAGTTAACGGATTATTTTCATACATAATGTTTTCTAATAGCTCTCTGGACACAACGTTTCCAATAACAGATGAAATTTTTAAAAGTAATTGTTGATATGGTGTTAAAGAATCAATCTGTATCATAATTAGTGCATCCAAATTTTGCACATTAATGTTTGTGTTCAATTCGTCTTTTTGTGTAACAATACAAATTTGAATATTTTCTGTTACATTTTCTCTTATATGTTGATCTAGAACATTTTGATGTTTTATATTAAGTGCTTGTGGGTGAAGTAATTCTAAAGACGGAAATTGTAAATCTTCATTTTCAAAATTTTTGAGTTCGTTCCGTGTAATATTTTTTATTTCCAGGGCTCCACACGAAAACAAATGTATGATAAAGCTCTCTACAAGTCCAGGAATTCCTTTGGATTTATTTTTGAGAGCTCTGCATAGGTCGTTAGGCACTGCGGCTACGTCTAATATTTGACATGCTAAGGCAGGTATCCAAGAAGAAGCCAATGGTCCTATTACAATTTTCCTTATATTATTGTTTATAAAAACGTTGTAAAGCCAACTATGGACTAAACCAAATTTTCCTCGAGTCACAGACAGAACTGTAAATATTTTCATACTGTTAAACATAAGAGATATGTATTCCCACGATGTCGAATCTAAATTTTGTAAATCGTCTAAAAATAAAACGTGAGTATCCGTTATAGAATTGATTAATTTAGTAAAAACTTGTTTTGCTTTCTCTTTTTTCTTCTGGTCATCTAAAGTTTGTATACCCTCATGATAGGCAAACCGTACTCTGATAATTTTATTTAAATAACAAAGGTCTTCATTATAAACTTTTAATAGTTCTACAATTTTCTCTTCCTTTGCGAATCCGACGATAGGTTCTTTAAGATTTAAAATTTGGTTGATAATTTGGCTTAATGCTAAATATGACGTAGCAGAATGTATAGATGTCAAATTAATATAGCACACTTGGTATCCACGATTTCGTGCATAACGTGCCATCCATTCAATTAATTTACTTTTACCTATTCTTGGTTCCCCAATCAGCAACAGTGCATCGAAATCTCTAAATGTTAAATGACTGTCATCTAGCCAGTTCCGGTAATATTCCATTTCATCCACACGATTTAGGATTGGTTGTATTAAGGGAATATCGTACATTTCTTTTATTCTTATATCTTCTGTATATTCATAAATCTTTCCTGGTTGGACAATACCTTTCAATTCTGTATTTGGTTGTAAAGTAAATCCGTTGCTTGACATTTTACTTTTTACAAATGTTGTTTCGTCGCAAGTTATTTTATTACGAAATTTACACATTAGCCTCGCAGCTTTATTAACTACTGCACCGATGACTGTAAATTCTCTGCGTAGTGGATGACCAATAACTCCGCAATATACTTGTCCAGTAGTAACACCTATTGACACCTCTAAAACACCATCAAGCGCTGCTACAGACTTTTTAATATTACATGCACATTTTAAAGCAGCTTGTGCTTCCGATTCATGTTTGAAACCACGCAAACCAAAAATTACTAGAATCATTATGTCTTTATCAAAAAGTATTATTTTATTGACACATCCCATTGATTTATAAACAATTTCACATGTTATTTGATAGGCATTGTTGACGATTGTTATGACATCTGGAAAAGGGCATTCTCTTGGTTTGAGTGTTATAAATAGAACAGAAACTTGTCTCATTTCTGTAAGATATTCTAGCGGCTGATGAGCATCAATCTGAGTGAGCACTGGTCGTATCATGAATTTACGAATTTCAGATCCAATATTCTTTTTTTCTGCGAGAAGGATGGTTTTGCGAAGACTTAAAGCTTCATTATTTTTCAAAGTCTCTGTAACACTTATATTACTAGTATTCCAAAAAGTTTTTGGAAGCGCTTCTATAGACGTGAATGTTTTTTTAGTTTGCCTGATCATAGCGCTAAGACCATTAAATGGCTTTGAAACATCACTTTCATGAGGATCATATAAAATAGACTTAATGATGACATGTCCGTTTTCTTGTATAACATGATCATAATTTCTAGAATAGCAATGCCCCCACGCAGTTGGTGTTAACTTAACCTCGCCTGATGCGCATAGAGTTTCAGCTATCTTAGCTTCTAAAACTGGTAAACCAATTAACACATAATTCATGTCAACACCACTACCAATCGGAGTGAAGATAAGATTGCCAGCTGAGATGACTAGCTTTACTCTTAGATTTACTTTTACATCTGTCTCATACGATAAATAGGAATGTTGTATTATCAGAGCGCATGCAATTACAGTATGTATTGTGTGACATAGAAAAGTTCTTTTGTCAGTCTTCCAAACTGCTAAAAATGCATCACCGGCAAATTTAATTACATCTCCGCCATGACTGTAAATAAGTTCTATCAATGATCCTAGATAAGTGTTGAGGGTTACAGTCAAGCGATAGGTGCCACCTTTGCCAGTGTTATTGTAGCGTTCTGACAAGGCTGTATAACCAGATACATCTGCCATTAGTAGAACACCAACAAAACGTTTAGGGTCAGACGTGTTAAATCTAAAACAAAAGTTAACTCTGAAACAACTTCTTTCATATTATATAGTTATTATTATATAGTTATTTTTGCAATTCAATTAAGCTAATTAAAAGATTTCTACTGGAAATAGTTATTATCATAATAAAATTATTATTTCCACACAAACGAAGTTCTGGGCGAAACTAGTCTTACGTAAATTAATTATTGAATAAAATTACTTGTCGGTTAGTAATAGTTCATCAGGAACCAATGTCGATAAAACGAGTGTTTGTTTTCTTGTTAACTGAACTTCAACATCTTGATCATTTCTATCAGCGGAATCGCTCTTTCTATCGAAGAATTCATCAACCCATTCTTTGATTTCATTGTATTTAGGTTCATCATCATCCAAATCTTCAGGCACTTCACCGGCTCGCTTAGATAATTTTCTACCATAATGTCTCCATTTTTCTGTATTTACCATAACATTCATGGAGTTTTTACGAGAGCGCGTACGCTGTTTACGGAAGTTCATATTTTTTGGGAAATTTTACTAGAATTTTGTTTTCATAAAATGGGATAATCACTTAAACTTAACCTAATATTTATTTTATAACAAATCCATTAGGTCATGAATATAGGAACAGTCACAACTATTTCTCAATAGTTTTAATACATATTTTCGAGGTATGCTAGTTAACGTATTTTCTCAAAATCATTAATTAATACTTTGTAAATACTTTTCTTGAAAAATATTGATGCTTGTCAATGTTTCTAATTTTATTTCATAAAAGTGGGCTCCTAGCAAAGAGGCCACTAAAAAGCTTCTTAACCAAAAAGTAACAAGACTTTAAAAATTATCGAATCGTTAATTTGTTGGTGAAAGTTAAAAAAATGTATTTAATGTCTTTTTAATACTTGAAGAGCATTTTTGCAAATATATGCATAAGTAAAAAATGTAAAACTTATCGAAACTTTGAGAAATAAAAAAATGGGTTTATATTTATAAAATTTATTTAATTACAAAGTTTCATATAGTGAATGATATTTCTTTAGAAATATCATGCAGAGCATACATTTTGCTACAAATTCTTGTCTAAAGTGATTAAAATGTTTATTATAGATTATTAATTCTAGAAACGTGAGTTTCTTATAATCCAGTCAAGGTACTTGTCGACGCGGGCGTAAATACCAGGGTGGGTTGGTTCTCCACAGCGCAAACCCCAGGAGACTACGCCAATGACAGCCCAACGGCCGCTTGCCATCTGGTACATAAGCGGACCTCCACTATCACCCTGTAGAAAACACTAGAATAAGATTTCTCAATACAATTGAGAGGGTAGTATAACGATCTCCCGAGGTAGTGCGTACTGGGAGCAGAATTCAATCGTTGAAAAATCCATTATGGGCCGTCAGGGGAGTGGTGAGGGCCACCCCCCCGATGTGTTGGACTCTCACCGACTAAAACCCTCGGGGTGCAACGGCAATCACAGGGTGCGCCGGACTATCGCTGAACGACTTAAGCGCTTTCCTTTTAACGGGAATGAAGCCTTAAACAAAATGTACTTTCTTATTCTGTTAAACCGTTGATATCTATAGGTTTTTGTTTTATTTTTTCAAAATTTTGTGTAATTGTAAAACAGAGCGCAAATCAGTATGTATAAAAAATATATAAGTGAAGATTTACTTGACAGGCGTCTTTGCCTCCTTCATGTCCTCCAGCGCAGATGCTCTCGTCAAAGATAGAATCGGAGAAAGCATTTACACAAGCCTGGTGCTCCCACACTGGGATTGTGACTTCCATCAAGACATTGCTATGCGGACCTCCATACCACTGCGTGCCCCATCCTAAATATAATTTTAATGATATAGTTTAAATTAATTAATCAACCAAAAGCTTGCGGTTTTATTTTAAAAAAAAGTTGGGGTCAAAAATGTATTGTGGGTTCATAACTGATATTTATATTCTTTTTTTTAAATTGTGGTAATCTGGAAAGTATTTTTCGTTAGACCGGATATATAGGCTCTTTCCCTATTTTTAGCTCTAAATTATTAGTAAAAACAATGAAGTGCTTAAAATATCAACGTTACTTATTTGATTATATCGGCGTCAATTTTGTATGATCACTGCAGATAGGATATAATGAGAATTCACTGGTGAATTATCAGCGATAAATGAAAACCAACATGAACCGATTCCGAAATAAAACTATGACAAAATTACGCGTGCGAAAGTGATTAACTAATAGCAAGTATCCTCCTGTTATAATTTGTCCCTAAAATAATGATCATTGAATGCCACAAATTTTTACTATTATCTATAAAATCCATTCGATGTTTTACGTTATAAAAATCAAAATATGTCATGCTAGTGCTTTTAAATAAAAGTACGACTGACCTAAATTTCACATTGCTAAATATTAATAGCTGCTTTGTAATATGGGATTTACCAATAATAGTAGAAGATTTGTTAACAAAGTCTAAGCCCACTGGTGGCAGACAGATAGGCCAGACGTATGTGTTGAACACGGCAGGTCGGTGTAACTTCAGTATAGCGATGTCATGATGATAGTTGGAGATTTCGAAGTTTTCGTGCTGAATCTTTTCAACGACTCTGAAATTGTACGTGCGGGAATCGTTGCTTCGTTTCAAATCATATTCGCCGAGGCGCACGTACAATTCACTTGCTTCCCATCTGTAATAATAGATATTACGGGTAACATCAAATGATGTAGCCACAAAACTACACGTCACGGCACGGGACAAATATGACCGACATTCTGTCGCACATTGACATTTGTGGGCAGACATAGACATGCGGTAAAACTTAATGTGTATTGCTCCTATGTGGCTTGCAAACGCATTAAATTTTCGTATTAAGCAAAGAGATCATGTTACGTTTTAGTAAAATATATTAAAAATATACCTCCTAGTACAGTGAGCGGCGGTAAGCACGTGCCGATCAGTAATGAGCACCCCACCACAATACTGCTCAAAGCCGTACGGTGTGATAGACGCCATCCAGGGCCAGTCGCGAGGGTTGGCTGGCCGAGCGCCAAATACGCGGCCCTGAGCATGAGTGCTAAGGCCACAACCTAGAAGTATAATAAAAAATTAGAAGTATAATACAAGGTTCATGGAGTAAGGAAACTAGCACGGACACGGTTTTTGTGTGACTGCAACGACTATCAACAAACGGCTTCCTGTTTTTTGATAGTTGCGGTTAATATATGGATTGCACTGTGCTTAATATTACGTACAGCTTAGTCAATTTTCCATGCGAGTATATAAATTACGGCCAAAGCGCCGTTTTGGCTCGATTGCCAACTTTATTGCGATTTACTTATCAAACTAGTTCGAGTATTAAAAAAAATGTTTTAAAAGTTTTTGTTTTTCTCTTCAACTTTTATAATGTATTGTTTGGGAAAAAAATCTTTATTTGACGTTTAAATACATAAAATAATTTGAGCAAACACTCTATAAATTTGCATTCGGATGGAATACAAGACACCTTATATTATTAGATGAATAAAATAACAAAATTAAGTAGAAGTTGAGTACAAATTGTTTTTTAGACTTAAATAATAAATAGAACAAAAATATACAATTTTTTGGAGTTTCGTATAACAAACCTCTATTCTCAGCCCTGCCGACCTTTAAAATGGCTTCTTTTTCTTCCTCCCTGGGCGCTATAGCTGGCAAATTTCCAGCAAGACCTTCAATACCGCTTGAATCAGATGGGCAGCAGGCGCCTACAGCACTGAAAGTAAAAGAGCTCATTGCGAGTGCTCAAGCCGGTGTTAAGACAAGTGTATGCGCGCTGGTTTAGCCGTTTGCTGAAGAGGCTAACACACTTAGCGGATATAAAAAAATGCTTCAAATCATGCAATTAAGAAGAATATGGAATGGTACAAAACGCGCGACAAAAATTGAAACAACAAATCTTCTATGTTTTCGCAAGCTTATTCTTGTTACCCTTGTTTTATCATGTTTTTTCTTCAACTCAGTAACATTTCTTGATATAAGCACAACTTTTTTCTTGGTAGATTCGGTTTCCGAGTCGATTGTAGGCTTAATTTCCTTTTAACATCTTTGACGAATTAAATTTGTTATTTAGCTTGCCTAATTTAATAATAATCATCATTTTCAGTCTACATTTGCCCACTGCTGGGGATAGACCTCTCCCAATAAGCGCCAATTAGCTCAATCGTTAGCTCTCTTCCAGTCCGCCGAGCCGTCGGAAGTATTCGGATTCCCAGGCTCGGCGAAGGCGAAGAGAGGGCAGTGCTGGCACCGCGGTGGATTTAGTCGGGGTAGGTCCGACACACCCGGGGGAAGTGGCCCTCACCACTTCCCCTGACGGTCCGTAGGGATTTCCACCGGGTTAACAAACAAAAAAAATCTCTTCCTGTAGTTATCGCCACCTATCTTTCGTAAATTGTCGCACCACCTTGTCGGGGTTTACAATTGTAAAATATAAAGTGCCTTATACTTAAATTAAATTACATTGCGAATACGTACTTGCGTGGTAGCACGCACATGTAGGCCATGAACCTTATAAAGTCCTGCCTGAACTCTTCCTGGATGCAGTGGTGGACGGGTCTGCAGCGACCCATTTTGCCATCGGGGAGTGTGCACTGCTGGAATTGCTCCTCGCTCTATTTAAATAAAAATAATCTAAAATAATGTGTGTACGTAGGCTGAAATCGTTTTCTTAACAATTAATTATGGAGAAGATAGTATATATCTACATATTAGATTACTTTATCCGATTTGGTATGAACACAGTACAAGTGCAAATTCACAATGTATTTTCCATGTAGGTTCAATGCAGCCACTTATGAGTCAGCATTAAAAATATTTTCTAAACACAATATAGTTTATGTATAAAAGTGTATAATATATAATTGCCAGTATTATCATAATGAAAGAAGCATATAAATTGTAAGACAATTGTAATTAATTATAACAAGATATAAGTTGCATCTATTATTAGATGTTTAAGACATTATTTGTCTATTTATAGTCGCAGAAGTCAATATCAATAAAAGATAGATAAAAATAATAGTATTAACAAACCTGAGCCTGGTTTGGATTGAACTGAATAAACCTCTTATTTCTTCCTCTACCAATGTAGAGTCCTCTCTCTTGGTCAGCATTTTTCCAGGCTGGGTACTCAAGATTGGCTAAAAAGTATAATTGATTTAGGATTATATGATATAGGATTTAGGGTAATTTACTGAAATAGCTTATTTGATTCTTTGCATAAGTCCTTTGCAGAATGTAGAAGTATTAATTTTTATGGAAATCTTTTACATGAAAATGGAATTTATACACTTTGATTTATTTGTGTTATAAGCCATTGTTCAATTAAAATGATTGTATCATCTGCAATATTATAAAGATATTTTTTATTCTTAACTGAGTCTGATTAAACATCGTATTGGATACCATCCGTATACGGTGGATATTCCACACTTTAAAATTTACTTATTCAACCATACCGCGGACAACAAAAGAGTAAAATGCACTTCCCGCGTTTAATTTACCGTGTTACGATTTCTTAGCCTTTAAAAGAAGAGTAGAGCTATATTTTTAGGCAGACGCAGTCAATCATCGGCTTCATCTTCTTTCATTACCTGTGAGGTCAAGCGTTCGCTTGTAAATAATTTAAAAAAACTTACCATAGTCACTTCCTTGGGAAGCTGCCACGGTCACGACAAATAATAAAAGAATAAACATCTCCACAAAACCTTAACACGCGTAAACTACGCCCTATCTACTTCAATGTAATGTATTTATGATCAATTTTGTTGCTAGCACAGGAAACAAGTGATACCAAATAATTCACAGGAAGCTGGACAACTGATAGCGAAGTATTTCTGATTTCGTTAAAATAGTTCTAATACTACAAATATACAAAGCTCTTTCAAGGTTTTATCAAAAGTCTTTATTAAAACTATATATTAGAAACAGTTATATATAATATATAAGCCGTTTAGCCGTGGTGGCTGCCGGCAAAATAGAATGGCACCCCCCTCTTCTTGCTGAGGTGTCGTAAAAGGCGACTAAGGTATCTCTTGAACACCGCAATTCAACCAGGTGTTTAGAGAAGGAAAACTCGACCAAACCTGCATCCTGCTCCCTCCCGATCGTACTGGTTCTCCTTTCCATCGGGCCTGAGGGAGCTCGGGCGAGAGAGTGCTTTTCTGGCTGCGCGTCCAGTTATGCACTTAAATATCTCCTGCGCAATTGACTGTTTCCGAAAACTGGACCTCGAATTTCTTAACCGGTGTTGAAACAGTCGCCGTGGCCGAACCCGGCTAGGACATCATCATCATCATCATCATCATCATATAATATATAAATTAACGTCAAATTTCAGTCGTATCTCAAAATAAATTGTGTGAATTAAAACACTGAAACACAGTAGCAGAAACGTTCTTTAATTTCAAAAGTGATTTTATACACTAATGAACAGTTCACTTGTTCGTAAAAACAACAAATTAATACTTTAAAAGTGTTTATAGTCGCCTTTAATTAGTTATAGAGCTTTTCTGCAATTGAGCGTAGGTGTAGCTTGACCTAAGATCACTGTAGTAGGGAGCAATAATTTCCATGAGTACCTCCAAGTTTAGTTATTTGAAAATGTAATAATGAAATGAAATATATTTATTTCGCCACAAAGTAACTAAAATAAATTTAAATAGAGTAATACAAACAACACACAGAAAAAAAAATATAAAGACATAAACATGGCGAAATGGTCCGTCAGTTTAATGCTACAGAGGAAGTCTGCAGCGCTGGTTTTCATGAAAGGCCCCATAAGAAGTAAATTTTCTTTAAAATTCCACACATAACTTTTCAGTTCTCATAAAATAAAGAAATGTCTCATTCCGAAAGTAACAAAATTTAGGATTGTATATTTATTCTTCAATATCTAAATATTAATTGTACTCAGTACTTTTAAGAAGTTGTACTGCAAAATCATAAAGTTTTTAAACAAATGCTTTTATTTACCTTTTGGTTCATTTTTAAATTACACCGGTCTACAGCAAATTTGCGCACGGGTTACACATACGTTACTTTCATTGCTTATATATCTGGAAACAAGAATAAGAACAGAAAACAGTTCTGAATTTGCTTTTATGTGCGAAAAATGGAAAATTCAAATCAAGTAAAATACATAAAAATTTCACACAGAGGTGATTTATTAAAACAGACCAAACATAGATTTATGATTTATTCTTACAATAGAAGGTTTAAAATAGAGTACAAATGTTTAAAAATGAACAGTTTTACTTTTCCCGTCATGTTAAGTGGTAGTTTCTCTTATTAACCGCCAAATATAGTCCCCCATCATGCTTTCAGTATACTGGCCTTGGTAACGTTTCTCAAATTGCATTTTATCTCGATGGAAGCGTTCCCCTTGTTCTTCTGAATAAGCTCCCATATTATCTTTAAATTTATCCAAATGTGAATGTAACATGTGCATCTTTAGAGACATTTTACATCCGATGATGGAAAAATTCATAATCATGTCAGTGATTAGCTCGTTATAATTTTCAGCTCTATGGTTTCCAAGAAAACCATGAACTACTGCCTTAAAACTGTTCTAGGCTCTTTTCTCCTCATTGCTAAGTCATTGCGGGAAAATATCACAATCCATTTTTTTTTATTTGAGGGCCTACAAAGATTCCAGCTTTAATTTTCGCCTCTGAAAGCTTCGGGAAAAAATTATTTAATTATTTGAAAGCTTCAGACTTATAATTTAGAGCCTTTACAAATTGCTTAATAAGTCCCAAATTGATATGCAATGGCATTAATATAGTTTTAGGGTCGATAATTGCTTCCCATTTAATATTGCATTTTCCCACTTCGTACTCAGTACGTACAGGCCAATGTTTTTGGCGGTAGTGAGCGGCATCATTTGTACTATCCCACAAGCAAAGATAACAGGAGTATTTAGTATATCCACCTTGCATTTCAGTAAAAAAATACACCATCTTGAAGTCTCCAATAACTTCCCACTTATATTCCGTATATTTGAATGCAGTTAATAGCATTTTAATACTGTCATTATTTTCTTTGAGATGTACGGAGT
This sequence comes from Automeris io, assembly GCA_036320925.1. Taxonomy (NCBI): domain Eukaryota; kingdom Metazoa; phylum Arthropoda; class Insecta; order Lepidoptera; family Saturniidae; genus Automeris; species Automeris io. Next base: position 150,051 of record JAUDJH010000030.1, on the reverse strand, counting down.
GGCACACTCCGTACACAGTGGAATAGATGGAAATTTGTTGCCATTGTGTAGTAGAACAGCTTTTAGGTTTTTTGTTGAACTGTCTGAACGCAAGAAATACTGCCTCCTGCTCTCTTATCTCTCTTTCCACAGCGATAGTGCGCCATGACCGACATTGAACTAGGCGCGAAAATCAAAAATGCTGAAATTGCTATTACTTCTTAAAAAGCAAATATTTTCGATTTGTAATTGCATTTATATATATTTGCTTATATAATCAGAATATAATAAGTAAAATCCATGCGCAAGATTTCTTTGTTTTTGTTGACCGGTCTTATTTATCTATTTTTGGCACGTGATTGAGACTTGGCTTCTTCGTTCGTATATTTTAATGATATATCACAAGGTGAATCTTATCGAAAACCGGTCTGTGACCACAACTTCACTACACAATATCTTGTTTCGTATTTTGTATGCATTATTGGCGATAATTTTGTTGCCGTATGAATGTTATTTTCTTAGATCTATAATATTTTTTATCTTTATCTAAAATATAAAAATGAATCGTTAAATGTGTATAAGCGCGAAACTCGAGAACGGCTGAACCGATTTGGCTGATTTCTTTTTTGTTGTGTTTGTTGAAGTCTGTGGAAGGTTATTACGGAGAGAAAAATTAAAAAAATTGTCTGAAAAGGTCTAAAAAACAACACTTTTCTATATTCTCATACAAAAAATTCGTAATAATATTTAAAAGTCAATTTGAACTTTAACACCATACCATAAAGTTTAAATGTTAGTGGACGGGTTCCGGAAAGGCAAAACAATTGAGTGACGTATAAAAATTAATGTCAATATTTGTCAATTTTTATACATATAGCATTAAGGCCAGGTTCCTTCAAACAATTTTCAAAAAACAGCCGACAGGCCAATAGGTTTGGGCAGAGTAAAATCTGACGGGGAAGCTATTAACATTAAAAAAAACAATGTGACTTTGTTTTAGAGAAATAGGACAGAACAAGGTCTGCCGGGACAGCTAGTATTAAATAAAATCGTGGTAAACTCATTTGAATTTGAAAAATGGGATGAAAGTGAATATAAAAATTTGTTTCTATGGTCAAGCTTCATTCTAAAAGTAATAGATCTCGGAATTGAAACTTTGCTTAATACCTTCAGTCAATATATCGACTATTTATCATTACGCTAAGCCCATAGAGGACAGACACTTAGCTATTTATACAGGTTGATTTATATACTGCGCGGGAACAAGAGCAGATTTAGGTAAAATTGTTAATTATAAATCTTTTAAATCATAATATATAGTTCTGATCACAGAGTTTTTCATTCCCACTTCGATTCTGATACTTATTTTCGGAACTTTGAAAGTGTATACGTTTTAACTGCCATCAAGCGAGGATGTTATCATTTGTCTAATCAATATAACCTTTGTATTCGTTAAGGATATTTAAATGTTACCATATCACAATTACATACAAAAATGGCATATATTAGGTGTGCCCTTGGGTACAGGCTCTCAGTATAGCCCCCTCGCTTGTCTTGGCAGCGCACATGTGTCGTTTCTGTGTTAAAGTATTTTATATATACCGTACATTATGGATTTAAATGGGCTGTCTTTTCTGGATAGAGTCCTCAAAATTGTTAAGGAAGAGCGAAACGAAAATGTACCCTTGATCGAGTTCAAACATCCCAAGGAATTAGAGGTATGTTAAAAAAATATTGTTTATTTATAATCGTTATTTCATATTTTATTTCATAACGACAAAATAATAATTGTAACTTCTTATGATACTGTATTTTTTTTTAAATAACATGGGATATAATAAATATTATCACGTTATATCCCTTTAGATTGAGTAGAGATATATCAATGTCTGTATCCACTTAACGCTAGTACGTTGACCTCAATGTGAGCAGTAGCGCAGCTGATCGCCTTTCTCAGGGCATTACATATTATTATGATATTTTTGTTAGATAACATACGAGTTTTCTCATGATTTTTTCTTTCAATTGCGAGCACGTGAGATCAGGTCAAAAATATCAATAGAAAATAAAAATTACTAAATGTTATAACTTTTTTCGATTTTGTTTTTAATTATTTTGTATCGTGTTGGCCACTGGCCGACCTTAATATTGTAAAATATAAAAATAACGAAATTTAAATCATCAACCGAGCAAAGCAAGGTTTCGGGGTCAAATTAGAGCGTTCGGTCTTTTTCTGTCCGTCTGTCAAAGTCCTATAACTATATATAGGGTGAGGATTTGAAATAAGAATGTACTATGTAATCCTTTCAACGAAGGTGATAATATAATAAAAAAATGAATTCGAAGGGGGTCCTGTATTCTTTTTTTTGTTGTTAACCCGGTGGAAATCCCTACGGACCGTCAGGGGAAGTGGTGAGGGGCACTCCCCCCGGTGTGTCGGACCTGCCCCGACTAAAACCACCGGGGTGCCAGCACTGCCCTCTCTTCGCTTTCGCCGAGCCTGGGAGTCCGGATACTTCCAACGAGGGTCCCATATTCTTAACGCACGTAACAGGCAATTTTTTTCCTGTTATTATAGCATGTGGTGCAAAAAACTTTTTAAACCGACGTAAAACATTTTTTATTATCAATAATTCACAATTCGGTAAGCCGGTAGATAATGTGGTCATTCTTAGACCTGTTTCGTTTTTAGGTTTTTCGTAAAAACTATTTAATGTATTCAATTGGTACGTATCTTGATTTTTATTAATATGCTGTTATTTTACAATAAATACAGAAAAAAGTGTAGAACAAAAAAGAAAGCGAGCAATACCAGCGAATTTTTTTTTAGTAAGCAGTATTTTGTGATATATTGCCAACACGGCTTTAAGTTGAAAGTCTATGCTTTTATATACAATTTCTATATAGATATTTTTTATCTAAGAGGTAAAAACAAAAAACATGAATCATAAAAAACATATGTGCACATAAATATATTAATGTAAATGTACCTCTGGAGTTAGAAATTCAAAATTTTTACAATACGTAATTTTGTAGCTTAGGCAATTGTTACTATTACCCTCTTAAGTGGCTCATTTAATCGAACTAAATTACCACTACATGTCCCCATTCTTAATATTCAAATGCAACGAATGATACGCGGACTCCTAAACATATATTTATACGTATATTACACTCAAGCCAACATATTCGTTTTATCCATAGTGGTATACACAATTAAAATTATGCGAATATATTCGTCTTAGGCGTTTTGTAATGAATATGTTGATGACGTATAGATCCGTCATAGCCACCTAAGAGGTTAATTATTTTCAGAAAGATCGGTCTCTTGTCCGATTTTAACATTTTATAAGTCTCAGATCAAATATGTAAACATTACTCAACCAACATTTTCAAGAAATTCGTTATTGTTGTACATCTAAGTTAAATATAAATAAGAAAATTACATTAAGTTTGAGTCACACACTCAACTTAAAATGTTATCTAAAATTTTGCTTTTAGTGTTGATCAAAAGATTCCAGATTCTATTTAAAAAAATCAGTATATTTTTAGAACCATAAAAAAAGGAGCTCTTATAATTCTTTTTCTCAGGATCGCGTTGACACTAATATCAGATATTTTAATCACTTGTAGGTTGTTTATACGGAACCCTTTATGTGCAAATTCGATTCACATTTTCGACAGATTCGCTAGATTCGACAATTTAACAATTCTGCGAGGTCTCATCCTGCCACAAACGACTAGTTTATGTGAAGAGTCGTACCAGTTTTGTATTAGATTTATCCAAATGAATAAACTTAATAGATTTTTGTGTCATCTAAGGTATAATCCTTATAATGAATAAGTTAAAGTATATCCTTTTCCTCTAATGCTTTGTGATTTGGTTCAACGCAAGGACCACTTGTATTTTCTCTGTGGTAAAGTTCAGACTTAAGATAAGCAATACTCTCAAATAATTGTCTTTAACAGGATTGTAAGACTGCATCTTAATACTCAGTTGTAATAAGTATTCAAGTTTACAATTTGTGTAAATGATAATTCATTGTGTTTTAGGCTATATTACATCTAGATGTAACGAATGGCGTAAGTGACGAAGAATTAGAAAGCAATGTGAAAGAAATAGTTCGGTATAGCGTAAAAACGTACAAAGCTGCATTCAGAAATCAGCTTTATGGTGCTACCGACAACTATGGACTAGCAGGTGCTTGGATTGCCGATGCTTTCAATACTGGCCAGTTAGTAATCCTTTATAAACTAATTTATATAATCTTCCTTAATTTCCAGATGTAATATTAAGAAGACCTAATATTTTTTTTAACTAAAACTAGAATGTGAACGAAAATTCTTTATAATGTGATAATCAGGAATGTACTTTATACTTTAGACGTATTCTTATCATCACTTGGAGATATTTATACAATCTTCATATTTCAGACAAACGTTTGAAGTAGCACCGGCATTTACGCTTATAGAATTAAAACTTTTAGATCACATAATGAATTTGTTCGGCTTTCCCGACGGAGATGGTATCCTTAGTCCAGGAGGCAGCATAACAGTCTTTTATGCCATAGTCACTGCAAGACATAGAGCATTTCCTGAAGTCAAGACCAAAGGAATGAAGAATCTACCAGAAATGGTCATATTTACATCAGAAGACGTAAGTGAGTTTAAATTAACTAGTAAGGAAAACACCATATGGTAACCCGTATCATATCTAATAAATACGTCGTGTGTGGGTATCTTGCGAACGGCATTCACCCGCGCTACTAGTCATGCTGAACACGAGGACACGACGAATAAACGCACGGTACATAAATCCACCAATGTTTCACTTTTCACCCGAAAAGGAATATAGTATTAATACAGGTTATAACTTGTTATATACTTAATTGGGACAAAACATACACTGATGATACAAATATAGCTCGGAGTATTATTTATAAAGTTCTAACTTTATAGATATTTATTAATTTATGGTTAAAATAATACAATAGACAATAATTTTGTTTTTCACTTTCGAATATTTGGAGCACCTAAAGAAGATTCGACATAAACAAATTTAACTTTAATATTTTTACTTCAGAGTCACTACTCGTTTAAAAAAGCAGCCAATTGGTTGGGTCTTGGTACTGAAAGTGTAAAAGAAGTGAAGACAAATAGCCACGGTCAAATCGTAACAGAGGAATTAGAAGCAGCTATTAAAAGAGAAATAGATAATGGACGGTATCCTTTAATGGTAAACGCTACAGCTGGAACTACTGTTCTTGGAGCAATCGATGAACTTAACGCTGTAGCTGATGTATGTAAGAAGTTTAATGTCTGGATGCATGTTGATGTGAGTATTTGTATCAATTCTAGAGTTTCTTGGGAACTAACAGTAGCGATTATCTGCTTTTTAGAAGGGAACCTCTGTTTTGAAATAAAAATATACCTGCATTATTAAGATAAAATGCAACAAGACTAATGAAGTACTGAATCATTCCTGTGATCAGTACTCGGTATAGACTGTAGACATTGGAATAGTCTAAGACTTAAAATCGATAAAACGTAATGGTAACCATATATAATCCCTTAAAATTATGAAATCAAATTTAAATTTCTCTCTGAATTCTAGGCTTGTTGGGGCGGAAGTTTGATGTTGTCGTCTACACATAGAAAGAAATTGCTTGGCATTGAAAGGTATGTATATTATGTATATTAGATAATAAAATATAGACGATATATACTATACCTCTTTCAGGGTAGATAGATATACATTGGTGATTAATTTACTTCAAGCTTGTGCGTCATTCCCAACGTTACCAAAGCGTCTGACCATTGTTCTTAGCATACCGCAAATGATATCTTTGTTGGATGACATATGAACATCCTCATGATGTTTACATGTTTTCTTTATTCTGATAAATGTAACATCACACGTATTTAATAAGCCTGATTTAACAATTTTATAGATTATTAACAAATGTTTCAGGGCTGACTCAATATCTTGGAACCCTCACAAGATGGCTGGGGCTCCACTACAGTGCTCAGTATTCCTCATGCGACAGAAAGGATTGATGCACGAAGCTAATTCGGCAGCTGCACAATACTTATTCCAGCAGGATAAGTTCTACGACGTGACTTACGACACTGGAGACAAGAGCGTTCAATGTGGAAGAAAGGTTTGTTTTGTAATTATGTGTACAAGTGATAGCACTATATAAACTTTATACTATATTTAAAATTAAGAAAAACCCTCTATTTATAACATAGAACCATTCTAACCATTTCAACATTAACTTCTGTTATAAGTTTGTGAAAAGTTAAGTATTCTGCTGTTTTCTAATGATGTTGCAGCATGAGATCAAATAACCATGATTTTGTAATGTCACTAAACTCATATGACACTAAATAATGAATCGATCATACTAGTAGAAATTGCTTACATCTAGATAGCAATTATAAAATAGTTTATCATCTTCAAATAGTTGGACAATTTTTATTAACATGTTAAGGACGGCGTGTGCCACCGGAGGCTCATACGTGAATGGTTATTAATTCAACACTCAACACTACATTTACAGAACTAACTAAGTGCATGTGCTTCTCAAAAATCGAATAACAGGAAAAATAAACTCAAGTTTTGGTAAACAACATTTTGTTTAAGGCGTTGCCAGACAAAGCAAAGTACGATTATTGCTGCCGTCCAATGAAGCGAAACAAGAAAAACAGCGCCGTCTTTAACGCGTTAATACCAACTTAGAATATCAGACAAATTACTTAAAAAAAAAACGAATTTAAATTCGATTCATTTGTTTAAAAGCGACTACATTATTAACAAACTAAAAAAATAATTAAATAATTAATTATTATTAAGCGACATATTATACTACAGAGTAAAAAGCAACGATTATATTATTTTCAGATAGATGCATTTAAGCTGTGGATGATGTGGAAAGCCAGAGGGGATGCTGGGCTCGAGGAATTAGCTGACAACACTATGCGAATTGCTCAGTTTTGTTTAGAGACAGTAGCCAAAAGGCCCGGCTACAAATTAGTGTCAGACAGGCTAGATTGTCCTAATGTATGTTTCTGGTACATTCCAAAGTTTATGCGAGGAAAGGTGCAAGATGATCAGTGGTGGAATGTAATGCAAAAGGTAAGATTTGTTACTACTTTAGGTGTGTTTTGTGCCATTAAATAAGGAGATGTTGGGGTCGTTGTGTCCATAACTGAAATTATATCCTATTCTAAATAAATATGCATAACTATCCGTTATCTAATACAAATTATTTGAATACATTAGCATCTCAATATTTTTCATAAATACCTTTATAAGAACTTCAAAAAGTCTTTAAACTTAAGTTTGCCTAATGTCTCTTGCTCAGCTTATTCTAGGCGATTAGTTATTCCACGATAGGTTGGCTATAATGCCTTTGGGGCTATAGCCACTCAGAGTCCTCAAGGACTTAATCGTGAGACGCTTTGCCAGAAATTATAGTTAAGTATTAGACAACTACTTTCCCCAAGATCATGCCTATAGGGACATGCGACAGTGGGGCTGTGGAGCATTGATTACAGAACCTACAGTTCTCGTCAAAGTTTTATAGCATGTAGACGCCGCCTTATACGTAATTGTCGCCCTAAGAGTCGTTAGGGTGTTACGAGACGTGCGGGGTAAGAGGATGCGCGCGCGCACGGGATGCTTGCAAGACAGTCGACTACCGAGACGCAAGGCGAGAGTACGTGCGTGTACGTCGCAGTTCGGTGTGCCTTAAAGTGCAAATAAACAGTAAAACGCCAAAATCCTTGTCTTTCTACAACCACAACCGCGACCACCGTCATAGTTTAAAATTATCTGAAACAAGATCGTTACACTGCGTCTACTAATCCCGTCTGCGCGAGCCTAGCTTTGTTATAGAAGAGTTAAGCTTTATAATATAAAATTATTGTCTGAATATCATGTTAAGTGGGGAAACATTAATTTTAACCACTTAATTTTTTTTTTTCAGATAATACCAAAAATTAAGGAACTTTTAACTCTAAGTTCACGACTGATGGTTGGATACACACCTCTTCGACATCACAAAAACTTCTTCCGACTACCGTTTACCTTTCATCCAAAGCTTAGTGAAGATCAAGTAATCGAGATGTTACAATCTATCGAGGAGTTCGGCGAGAAAGTTACAATTGAAATGTTACAAAACTAATTTACGACCAAGTAGCTTGGTTGAGAAAATAAAAAAAATATAAATTTAAATAATTTTATATAGAGCATATCAATTACACCACAGTATACACGACATTGTTTTTTTTTTATCTTTAGTCTTACAATATATTTAAACCACAGCATTAGAAAATATAAACCACACACGCGCCAAAATAAAGCCAAGAATACATTCTCAAGTAAAACAATATGAAATTTTACCGATCTGTTGGGAGTTTACGCATTGTGCTCGTTTTATTTGCATTTAAATTACATTAATCGTGCCGTTTATCTGTCGCTTATCGTCGCTTTAGATGTGTCTTCTTTATGCCGCGTGTTTTCTACGGGATTATTCTTCCATGTATTTATCATTTCCATGATTTAAATTTTAATACGTTTAGTAATGCAAGTTCCTTGTTATCCAGTCAAGATAACTATCAACTCGAGTATAAATACCAGGATGACGTCCTCCACAGCTAACGCCCCAAGATACCAATCCAATGACAACCCATCGGCCACTTTCCAGTTTGTACATGAGAGGACCCCCGCTATCTTTCTGGTGAAAAATCATATTAATTCATTAGGTATTAACTTTTTTTAGATAATCTTTTTGATTATTACAACTATATTTGATTTTTTCTTAGGCAAAATAATAGTCGAACAACGATAATGCTAGAAAAGTGTAATAAGTATGGGTTTGATATAGGCTTTCGAAATATCACGTCGTCAATTCCACATATATTTTACACTTTTCTACTAGCATAGTCGTGAAATCGAAAGCAATTTTATCGAAGCCTTATATTTAAAGACGCTACTTTGACTTTGCATAGACTTTGCTCAGTAAATAATTTTATCGTAAACAAAACAAAAAACATATTTATAATAGGAACTTAGCCTTCCTAGCGTAAGCATTCGCAGAGCCAATTTAAAGTTGAAAAAATGTGTAACTCACCAGTCACTTTAATATTAATGATATAATATAGTTTATAATGTTTGAGTACAGTGTAAGCAAAGTGAAAGTAGCGTCTATAAATCTCAGCCCTCTTGTCAGGTATTATTCGCCAGCCACTGTATCGAGTGACCGCTATGATCCAATGCAGATATACCTCAAAAAACACTTCATATACATAGGTACGCAGGCTCATCATATAAGGATGATAAAGCTTGGACTCGACTTATAATAAAATATTGTAATTAAACTGCCATGGTCAAATTTGATTAATATTGTAATATATTAGTTTTTCATGCCTGTGCTGTGTATACTCGTAACAAACGTTTTTGTGATATCGACATATTGTCTTGTGTATTTGGACCCTTTAGACGAATGGTGAGAAGGAAAATGTTAATTTGAATTCTATTTTGTTTTTTTTTCTCTTTGCTGTATTTCTTTTTATATATGTTCTGTTTATATGTATACGTATGTGAATATATATATATATATATATATATATATATATATATAGTTGGTTGGTTTCTTTAATTGTTTTGTGTCATTTATTTTTTGTGGGATATTTGTTGGCTTTAATATCATTTTTTATCGTTTGTATATTGCTGTGTGTTTCCCTTTAAAATAAATAAATAAATACTTACTTGACAAGCATCTTTGCCGGGATCACCAGCACAGATGTTTTCTTCAAATACAGTGTTCCCATGGATTATTGAACAGGACTGATAATCCCACACTCTTAAGGAGACCTCCATCAAGACTTGGCTAAGGGGGCTACCAAAGCCTTGTGTGCCCCACCCTAATTGACATTACGTAGATTTTAGGAAGAGTTATAAATATATTATAATTAAACTGGCACTTGTCCGCGATCTGTACATAAGTATAAAGACCATCATAGTGACTCGCTTTGGTCTGTCGCGTTTCGAGATCAGCTTGTGTATATCCAGTGTCTCATATACCTAGATACCTTCAGTCGTGGTTTAAGTGAGCCGACGTGACGACGGAGTCTATCAACAGATTATCATCCTTTAATAGTCATTTTCGTTTTTGAATTCCACTGTACTTACCATCAGGTAGACTGTATTCACTTTGTTGGACTAGTGTAAAAAAACTACTTTAGCGAGGAAATTACCCTTTTTAAGTGGAATTGCATTATTATAAATGTTGCGAACGACGGTTTGTATTGTTGTTGTATGGGCCCAGACTGACATGGCAGACACTTTTATGGAAGGTCGGTCACAAAATCGAATCATATTGAATTTACGAAATTCAAAGAACTGAAGTGGTAGCACCGGTAAAATTGAAAAGAAAAATATTTAAAATTACGTTTTATTGTAGAATTCTCCTGAAATTAGTACTTAAATTATTATGTATCATATCAAGAATAAAATTAAAGATATTTTTAAAATAATTATTAATAAAGTAATTTTTTTTTGTAATTTCGATATGAAAAGCTTTTTATTTTGCAATAGATATAATCATATACATCTAATTTCCCTGGGCGTCTGGGTGCATTTGGTTTCCCAGGCCCGGGTGGAGCAATCAGAGGGACACCCCGGGGGTTTTTAGTTAGTAGGAATCTGACACGTCGGGGTCGCTGCCCTCACAGCGTCCCTGATGGTCTTATGCAGGATTTCCCCCGGGAAACAAAAAAAAAATCTAATTCAACTTAAACGGTGTATTTCCTCATTGCTAACGTAGACAAAGACGCGGGAAAAAGTGTATTATAAACTATAAAAATTACCGGTAAGAAAAGCTGTTTTATTTGTTAGTTGTAAGCCAGTTGGAGGTAGACAAATAGGCCAAACATATGTGTTGAATAAGACGGACCTATGCAATTTCAAGATGCAGATATCATTCTGATGATTGTCATGGTTATAATAACCATGCTCAATCTTTTCAGTGACATTTAGGTCGTAAGTGCGAGATTCGTTGAATATCTTGTAATTGTACTCGCCTAGTCGTACGAATAATTTGCTCGCATCATATCTGAAACATCAAAATATTAATAAAAGACTTGCAAAAAAAGAACTGCGCATGCAAACCGTTCAAGTGAAATATTCATACATAGACTGCATTTTGCTTATTTATGCTTTAAACACCACGGTATCCTCAATTGCATACACATTTATGATTCCTTAATGTTATGAAGGGATTTAATTATGATTACAGAGGATCAAAATTAAAACTACGACTACATTTTGTAATTTCTAATCATTATTCAGATTACATTTTGCTCGTCACTCAGTTTTATTTATGTCAAACAAAATGTTACGTACAGTTTATATCCGCTGTGTAACTCCGATCTTATATATATAGTTACACTATATTTAATAATTTATGAAGAGACATCACTGTTCTAATTATCTATCAGACATAAAAATATTTACTATAATCTGATGGACTGTGTCCGATCTCAGTCTGCAAGAGATTATCTGATAGGAGCCTTTAGCTTGAGCAAATTTGATGTAGGTATGTTCTGCGGAATTTTAGCGAGACCTTACTCAGCCTAGGCAAAATAATTGTTCAGGGTGATGGTTCCCCACCAATAATAGATATTAGTAGTGTGTTTTTGGGTTACGATGGGGCTGGGATATGCTTCGGCATAGAAGTCCCTTAAATTAATAGAAAAAAGCAAGAAACAAGTGACGGACTTATTTACTTATGAGTACAGTGCGCAGCAGTGAGGACGTGTCTGTTGGTAATGAGTACTCCACCGCAATATGGTCTTTTGCTACGAAACGTGATATACGCCATCCAAGGCCAGTTTCGAGCATTGGTTTGACGCGGCTCACTCCCGAGGCTTCGGGCACCAGTGGTTACGCCACAACCTAAAAAATATATAACCTGTGTTGGCAACACGGGGTTAAGGTATGGTTCCCCCTCTCCCTTCTACCATAAATTGACTGAGGCCGTGCGGGTTAGCACCCTTATGTGGTTGACATTCCAACTATTCGCACGAAGCGATTCGCCTCCTTTTTGCTACGAACCGTCAAGGAGTGGAATTCGCTTCCTGCGTCTGTGTTTCCATCTTCTTATGAAATGGGAATCTTCAAATGTCGAGTGAATCGGTATTAGCTAGAGAGCGCGCTCCATCGTCGGCGTCGTCATTGGTTTTCATCAGGTGAGATTGAGGTCAAGCGCAAGTCTATCAGTAATAAAAAAAGGGACTTGTGGTGGCAACACCAGACACTACTGAAGTCTAAGGCTGAGATTTATAGACGAAAGTTTAAGTTTGCTTAGACTACTAAATCATTACAATATACATTACTTAATGAATGTCAAAGGATTTCCTAAGGCACCGATTGTCATTATGGACTTGGCTCTGCGGCTATACTCAAGTTCAGTTTTTTGCCAAAATGAATTAATTGTTTGGGAATTTTATTAAGCAAAGGCGAAATAGCGTCTATAAATCTCCGCCTTAAAGTGTTCAATGCACGCAGAAATGTGTGTTTTATGGTATTTGTAATGCTGTGGGATTCATTTAGGAGATAAAGAAACGACTGTGATAGAAAGTTATACGAGTAGCTTACACCTGTAATTTAAGCTATGTGCGTATTATATTAAAACGAATCATAGCACTCAGGCTGATTTATAAGCGCTACTTTAACTTTGCTCACACTTGTCTAAGAATATAAGTAATAATCTCTATTTCACAATGTAGTGTTTGTGGTGGCCTGGTGGATAATTGACCGGTTTCCATGCGCAGCAATGCTAATGGTCTTAGGTTTGAATCCCGGCACGTACCTCTGAGTTTATTCAGATTACGTACAGATTTAGGCACCACATGCTCACCGGTGAAGAAAACATCGTGAGGAAACCCGCATGGCAATTAATAGAAACGTCATGTGTAATTTACCCTGAGAACGGCGATCAGCTGCGCTACTGGTCACGTTAGACACGAGATATAAGGGCAAAGTGGAAGGTAAAGTAAGTTTCCTTTATAGAAAGTATACAAAGTGCGTCTAGTAGAAAGAGATGGAGGTGTCTTGTAAAAGTCGAAACGAACTAATTAGTGCATCCCAGGACCACAGCTGCTCCGCCAGGAGTGTACGTCTAAGAACAAGGATATTTATATTCTTTAGAAAAGAAGCAGTACCTCTGTTTTCTGATCTGTCAATTTTTAAAATAACTTCATTTCCTTCATCTGCGGAGGCTATAGCGGGCAAATTTCCAGCAAGGTATTCGATGCCGTCCAGATCAGCTGGACAACATGCCCCAACAGTCCTAGAAATAAGTATTATGAATCATGGCAAGAAAATACTATTTAATGCGCTGTTTATTCTTGGAGGATATTTTTAAAATATAAAAATTTAATTTTTTTATAAAAGATTCGCTTCTATATTCATCTTGCGAACAGCTAAGGTGTGGAATATGCTTCCAGCGACTATATTTCCGCGACCTTATGACCTGGCAGTCTTTAAGAGAAGAGTGAATAGGCATTTGTTGAACGGACACGATCCATCATCGGACTCGTTTTCACCTTCCACCAGGTGTGAATGAGGTCATGCGTCCGCCTATAAATAATAAAAAAAACTATGTTTTAATTACAAAAAAAATGAAAAGCGTGATCGTGTAAGCGGTCATTTCGTTTATCTGCTTCGCTGGTGTCCTGAAATGTACAACGCGTTTAAGGACGCTCTGTGTTAAAATTGCTTACGTTATCCATCGCAAGGTCACCTTCATCGAATGGTAACGCAATTTAATTATATCAAAATGAGTTTGGTTTGGAACGCCGTCAGGCCAGGTTTTTGTTATTTATCATTATAACAGTCAAAAAATAATTTGAAAAGAATAAATGTAAAGAATGTTGTGTACTTACTTATGTGGTAATACACACATATAGTTCATAAAACGTATAAAATCTGTTTTAAACTCTTCCTGCATACAACGGCTGACGGGTCGGCAAATTCCTGCGCTGCCATCGGGTCGTGTACATGATAGGTCACTTCCATCTTCCTAAACATTTTTTTTTTAAATGATATTTATTAGTGGTGCTCACGTCCGTTAGTGTTACCTCCAATATCCTACGCGGTTTGCTGGGGAGAGTCGCTATGTTTAAACGGCTTTAACCGGATCTAAAGTCTCAGACAATATTTTAGCCGAATATATCATAGTCGAAAGTATGGAGATATATAGTATGTACGAGTATATATAAATTCTAATCACATGCAACTTTTGAAATTATGATCGCAATATCTCACAAATAAGAGGGATTGCAGTAAAAATATGGTAGGTAAACAGCTTTACTTGGCGTTTTTCTAAATACCAAAAGATATTGTACCGATATCAAAACCCCTTGGATTACGATGGTTTACCTCACGAATATGTTTAACAATAACGTTTGTGTTAGGACCTCTATATCTCTAGACTTTTGGCTGTGATATGATGTCGAGGGGTGAAAGGCTATTTGGTTTAAGCGGCATTTTTTGGTGATATAGTAATATTTTTTGCTAATAAAAAAATGTATTTTAAATTGCAATGTTTTTATTAACAAAACATTAATTAATAAATTTGTATATTTTGCTAATAAAAAGAAAAAAAAGGTTTGCAAATGAACGCAGGCATAGTCGGCAGAAGCACTTAATGAGATATATGCGATTACGTGCAAACGGCGCCGCCCGATGAGACAAATTTAATTTTACAGAGCCGTCAGATTCCGAAGACAGCGAATTCAGCCGCCGGTGGGAACGTGTTCAACCAAATAGCCTTTCACCCCTCGATATATAAAGGGTGGCATTATAAACTGTCATATTGTCATTCCGGTTTCCGTTGTAAAATTTGAAGATTCGATACGCTTTTGCTATAAAAATGTTTGCTCGATTTTATTAAAAATTTAAAACATACAGACTATTTTATAAGCAATGCATTTTCATTTTAGCAGCATGACGGTGGCGACTGTCATTGAACTGCCGTAACTTGGTGGTTGTCTCTGTTCTTGGACTGTGTTGTGCTTACCATCTGTTGGAATATGGATACTTTTTCCATCCAGTACAATAAATCGACTTGTTATATGTAAATGAGCAATAAATACCTTTTTATTATCAATTTGAATTAATCGCTTCGTTCTTACATTGGCAATGTCCAGGGGGTTGTCTGTGTTTCCGTTCTTATTTTCATCTCCTTGGAGATCAGCTGAAAATTAAAAATAGTTGTTACGTTGAAATAAAAATGTATTTATTCGCTAAAATACTGCAAAGAGGCTGACTGTCAACACAACTGTAAGTGCTTGGGTCATTTTTATTTGGTTTACCCGATAATAGGAAATAGGTAAAACATAAAAAATGTTAGAGATAGACGAGGGTAAAGTAGAAATGAAAAAAAAAAACGTGAAATCACTTATAATTAAACCGTGATAAATATAAATCACATGAATCAAAACCAAGATAGTACTATGACAAAATTACGCGTGCGAAAGAGAAGAAGCTAATAGCAGGATCTAAATGAGTAACCAGGAGGTGGTAGGGCGTATGGGTGCAATGGGAAGACACCACTCTGAGGGTCTTTAGTCAGTAGGAGTCTGTCACAAAGAAGTCATGGCCCTCACGACAGTCCCGATGGTCTAATGTGGGATTTTTCCATTGGTTACCAAAAAAAAAAATATATATATAACCCGACCCAGGCGGATATTAAAATAACAATACAATTTGATCACTTTTCCTAAACAAAACTAATTATATGATCTTATCTCAAGAATTCGTTCCAGAAGAGAACGTGTGGTTTCTTAGGTAAAGATGTGAGCTTCAAAGTACTGGGCAACAACCAGAGATAGGCAAAATGTAATCTGATTAATGATTAACGATTACAAAATATAATCCTAAATTTAATTTTGTTGCTCTGTAATTATGATTAAATCACTTACTCCCTTACTTTTACTGACTAAAAACATCCGGGGTGCTCCTCAACTTGTTGCCAGTCTGACCTGGAATCATATTCCTCCAACAACCAGGTGAACGAATAACCTTTCTTAAATTCCATCTCCATAAGAGATGGATATAAAGAACTCTTCTCTAAAGACCCCTCTATCAAATACCGCGCAATGCACATACGCAGCTCTTCAAGAACCCGTTTGATTCAATGAACATCCAATGATCGGTTTTTCAGTATATGTGGCCGACCCACTACCATCTCAACTTTTAAAAAGGAGAGATATGTCTATAGCTTTGAATAATCGTATAACTTTAAGTACACTTTTACCATAGCTTATTCCATATCACGTTACGACTGGAGGACTTGTACCATCATTAGTGTGCACGTTCTTCTTGCATTAAAATGGGTAGAAGCAACATCTACAATCAACTAAAAAGCAGATCTTTATCAGGATCGGCAAGGCTATGGAGAATTACAGGAGATTACAGATCCTACAAATGCGCAGAAGTAGTCACCATGGCATTTTAGCCAGTATAAGTCTGCAGGTATGTGCGTACGGGACGATTATATTAAGATTGTCCCAATGAAAAAAAATCTGTTAATATGATGCAATAATTGGAAACATTAGTTTTTAGACATTGCAGTAAAGGTGATGAAAAAGAAGACTTGAGTTCATTGGCCGAACGGTTTCCAGCCCGGCTGAATACTTTTTATTTTTCTCTCTAAATCATTTCCTTTACCACGTCTGTCCACGTCCATTCTTGAATAACTAACAACTCAAATACTTACATAGAACAATGCGCTCTGAGGCTGCAGAAGTAACGATCAGTAATAAAAAGAGACAACTCATCTCTGAAACAACCAGCGTCCACAAAAACTGCATTTTTTATGATGAAATGCTATTTAGAGCTTTGGTAGATAAAACCTATGCAGGAAATTGATAGCTTCAGACTTTTGTCACAAAAATCCGGTTTGCTGATATGACTGCTATGTTGCAATTTTTTGTTATTTTTTATCGATTTATATGTATAATATACACGTATAGTCCAGACATGTTAAACTCAAAGTTAAGGCTGGTTTTTCATTTAACTGACAAGCTTTGTAATATATAATATAGCTCTTTTTCCATTTTTCATGAACTGTAAGTTATGTGATGTCAGTTGCACTCTGGTCATATTTAAAAGGAAAGGCGGTGATAAAACAGCTACCATTTTGCTTTAATCACCTTGTTTTTGATGATCTCTTACTGACTGCGCCATGTGAAGTGACGTATTCGTAATAAAATAAATTATAATAATATACGGTACATGTTCTGTCATTTACTTAGTTACGATAAATCACATCTCAGTCTACATAGCAACGCACGTATTATGATAATTAGTGCGCCAATAGCATGAAAATTGTGTAAGAGATGGGTCGCATAACCCTATTTTAATGAAGACAAACCACTAAGAATCTTAAAGAAATAAAATACTATTATAGGAAAAGTATATGTATTTATTAAATCTTCGTAATAAAGTAAATTATTAACTGAAATATAACCAAATAGTTTTAATTAAAATCACATATACAATAACAGGTAGGCTACGCTGGTCGAAAACGATTGTGCTACCTGTATAGATTTATTGCAGTGCGTGCATTTTCAAAAATAGTTTTAATATTAATACGATCGCAGGTCGCATTATCTTGTAAATTTCAAAATTCATTTGTGCCCTTGGAAAATGTCCAATAAGTCCTATGTTTGACTTGGATGGTATAGTCAAAACTAAATTGCATTTGTTATTCACAAACTTTCAATTCAACATTTTGTTGTACATTCATCTGTTCATCAAATGGCCTAGTCCGTCAACCAGATGGCGAATTCAATCAGGTATGACACATGTTCGTTATATGCGGGTAATTTATATCTAAACAATAGACTAAACAATTTCTCCAGGGAATTTAATAATCACACATGACGACGAAAAATAACAGTGGTGTTATTAGAACTATGGCCATTGTAGAGCCGTGTGAAGAATGTACGATCGTAAAAAGCATTAATAGATGCAAGTCTCACATAATTGTTGGATTTAGTTTCTTATAAACCACCATTGAATCGTTATGTTTGATTCACGCAATTATTGCTGTGGATTGTTTTTCATCTAACATGATTTTGTATCATTAAACAGAAGTAAAAATACTATTTGCGTAGGCTAGGGGTTGGTAATCTGAGTCGGAAGAGTCAAAAATTGTAATTTACAAAATTTCAGTTTTTACAGAGCCATAAAATTTTTTTTTGCTTGTAATACTACTATTTACTTTAGTTCATGCATAAATACATATTTTTGATAAAAAAAAACTGATCTATTTATTCATCGATTCATTTTTTTATAGAATAAATAATATTTGCGTATGGATCAAAAGAGCCGGAGCTTCACATTCAAAGAGCCATATGTAGCTCGCGAGCCGCAAGTTGTCGACCCCTGGTATAGGTTAATAATGTTTTGTATTAGCTATCATGCAAAATTAACGCCATGCTTACATTTTTCATGTTGTTAGGGAGATGGGCAGATGGTGAATGCGGTACAACCATGAATTTCGAGAATTAGCTATACCAGGAGCTGGGACCTGGTTAAAATTATGAAAAAACACCGGCCCAGTATGAGGAGATTTTTGAAGTGCTAAAGCGATTGCCCGAAACTAGTCGTGATCACAATACACTAGTGTAAAGTCTGTCATAGTGACTCGCTTCCGCCTGTCGCGTTTCGATATCAGTATCGTGTACATCCAGTTGTTCCTATACCTAGAGCTCTTTAGTCGTGGTATATACGGGCCGGCATATCGATGGCCACTGTCAATGTATCTCGGCTTTTGGTATTCGATGCAGTTTTTGGACTGTACTATACTTTCCACCTAGTGCGATGTAGTGACTCTTTCGAGACAATATAAAAAGTAAGACTAGTGCATGCAGGGATCCGTACAAACTGGTTAGTATAAGTTTATTATCAGAAGAAATATTGTTTGTTTTTATATGTAATATAATAATTACGTTTTTGTTTTTCATGGTTGTACTATGGAAGGGAGAGGGTGACAGAAGTAACTCTCTTCTACTTCTTGGAGGGTGGGGGTAACTATTCAGAACACTGATCATGACATAGCCGGTAGGAAATGCCCAATGAGGCAAAATCTCTGCGCAACTGGAGCAGTTCAAGATATTTCGTTACGTTTAAATCATTCACATAGCGGACATCCCTTCGTTGCAACCCATCCAGGGCGTCGTATAAGTACTGGACAGAATCGTCCCGTATCTATTTATTTGACATCTGTGATATTTAGTGAAATTAAAAATGGTATAATGTTATTCTGAATTGGTATTGGCTGACGGTATTAGCCCTAATTTTATACCATTCTCGCCTACTGAGGATTTTGTATCCGGATGCGAGAAAGCGAGTTACCAATGGGCTATAAGAGTGGTAGCAATTATCTAACATTCTGTCCGCCTACACAAAACTATAATTCTATAAAATTATACCTCAATATTTTTATTATTATATCAAACTGTTTTAATATGCACATAAAACAATAATCAAGTTAAAAACTCAATCAATCAATCATGTTGATTAATTTCATAATAGCTCCTGACAAATGATAATATATTACAGCAGCCTAAACTTTTTTTTCAGAATTCTATGTTTAAATATTATATTTTGTGCGATATAACCGTTAACTGTTTTAACTTCTATATATGTATATAAAAAGACTTGTGTGGCATATCGACGTAGAGCCTAACTTCTGAAGTTAAAAACACGCAATTTGTATATTAGCTTGTTTTTATGACATTAGCGTCTACTAAGGGCCAATTTTCTATATTCCACCCCAAACAGGATAAAATTAGATTGTTTGTATTATTGTATTATATTAGAGATAAAAATATTTTGCTGTTGTTTAAAATGTAAAAATTATATTAGTATTTTTATTGCCCGATTTTGCAACGATAGTGACCTGCAACGCTTTATGATTCTCGGTTCGAGTCAGGGCAAAAGGCAAAATTTTCTATGATGCATAGATTGGTTCGTCACGAGGCATGGTTGTATATATATATATATATATATATATATGTATTTAATTATATATATATATATATATTTGTCTAGTACCTAAAACTCAAGCTTATTTTGGGACTAGGTTAATGTGTATAGTTGCGTACAAATATAAAAAATGGCTTCTATGATTTTAGATAAAACATTGAAACAATATTCTCAATAGGAGTGGTAAATTTTAGTAAGGTAGCCGGCTAAGTTTCGGGCCTCATCTAAATGTCTCATACGACCTATATTTGCGTCGGAGCCTAAGGCCAAAAACCATTGGTATGCACGATAAAATCTTGAGTTAAAATTAGTATCAGTCGTGCCAAGATTTAATTAATTCTGTATGCAAATATCCCACTTCTTGGTCGCTGGAACTGGCGACAGTGGGCCGTGATTAAAATGGGCGCCTCATTAACCGGGCTATCTAACTGGCGCCTGCTTTTTTATCTTGCTCTATTCTATATGGCAGGAACTATGGTATCATAAACGGTTCTGTTATACTCAAGGTGGGGCTATCCACGTTCCTTAGTTAAAATGTACTTACGCTGCCCTTTAATTAAAATTTATCATTTGCCTTAAACTTTTCATGGAATATTTTAGGGATAAAATTACGGTTCAACTTTTGCATTAATCTTTTCAAGGATTAATTTAGAGAAGGAATTACGCTATATTATTATTTAGATATAGTACTTAGAGCTATACTATTTGGATGTTTTTTAACAAATCATAGCGATAATACACAAAATAATATTAAAAGTAAAGATTCCTTATTACTTCGATAATACAATCCATAGATGGGCAAGACGTAATCAGATTAATGAAAACGATTACGATTACATTTTGCGTTTTTCATCATTAATATGACTGTATTTTGCTCATCTATGTTTTAAACACTACGGAATCCTCAATTGCATACACATTTATGGCTCCTTAATGTTTTGAAAGTATTTAATCATGATTACAGAGCAACAAGATTAAAATTATGACTAAATTTTGTAATCGTTAATCATTAATCAGAATACATTTTGTCCATCTCTAATACAATCCTTCAAATTCACAAACTATCGAAGTAATAAACTTATACAGGCGAGGCATTTTGGTATAGTACATAATATAGTGTATAGTTAATAAGTAAGGTCCTTAATTCTTAAAGTAGACAGTTTTAATTTACACCAACGAATCTATCAACAATTAAACGAGTCCTTCAACGATCACGTAGTATTACGATATTCGATAACTTGATACACAGTGAAGGGAACGCGTAGGTAGCGATATCTGTTACATTCGCAACGATACGAACCGTTAGTAACGATGATTATATTGAAGTTAGCGCTCATAATTATTGTAACTACATCACGTATATATTTTGCCATTCTTTGACAATGCATTGCAATTTCTACAGCCATGAGCGACGCATGTTTTTTATTATTTATAAGTAAACACAACCCTCAATAGTCTTCGTTTATACCTGATCCATAGATAAGCAAAATGTCATCAGATTAATAAAAATGATTACGATTATATTTAAGGTTTTTTACTATTAATTTGATTGCATTTTGCTCATCTATGTTTAAAGCACTACCGAATCCCAGACTGTATACACATTTATGATTTCTTAATGTTTTAAATGGATTTAATCATGATTACAAAGCAACAAAATTAAAATTACGACTACTTTTTGTAAGCGTTAATCATTAATCAGATTACATTTTGCCCATCTCTGACCTGTTCGAGTGTAAAGGTGAAGCCGACAATGCAATGCGTTTGTGCCTTATCATCACTGTTCTTAAAGAATCCCAAATTATAAGGACAAAAAATAAACGTGAGGAAAGTATTATATTTCCTCGCTATTCACATTATGAATTAAGAAGCGAATTTTATCATATATGTAGTGGGAATTCCACTTAATATGTGTGGTGTTTAATTCGGCGTTAAGTGGGTTTATAGTGGTTGCGAAATATCTTGTACCATACAACAAATATATTAAGCTATTTTATTGTCTTTCACGTATGTAATCAATTAGTTTTAACAAATTGTACAGCATTGCCTTCCGGTATTTTTCACTATGGTATAAAGTTCAATAGTTAAGATCATTATATGTTTTTTTCGTAAATAAATATTCTTCAAAAACAGACTTTAGTATATGTTAGAACATACCGGGTGGTCACTAGTTTTAAACTTACCCAACTATGATCTGTTTTGAATGAGACAGTTATTTATCTTGAGATTTCGTTTGTGTACTTTAAGTTCTGTCGTCCTCATGCCGTGTCCTAAGTAAACTTTCGACTCATTCACAACTCCGGGGACCAAGTTAGAACACATTTGTCTTGTTAGCGTTCATATAATCACCACTTATCTATTTCCATGAATTTTTTACGAGCAGAAACTTAGACGTGTGACTATTTTGTGGGTCTAAGACATTAAAATATTCATTAATTATTTTTTTAACAATGGCTCGATATAGTGACTACAGTGCACCAGATGGTAAGTATAGTGAAGTCTAACAACGAAAGCGACCATCCAAGGATGAAAATCCGTTGATAGTCTCCGTCAACATGTCGGCCCACATACCAGAACTGAAGGTCTCTAGGTATATGAGTTACTACATATACACAAGCTGATCCCGAAACGCGACAGGTCAAATCGAGTCACTATGACGGTCTTTACACTTGTGTTGTACTTGGTTGTACAGTGATCACGACCTAGTTCGGGCAATCGCCGTACAACCGAACAAAATAATAATAATAATAAAATTAATATATAAGAAAAATAATTATAATGTCGTTTATATTTTTCATCAACCTGTATACTCCTTAACTTTTTTGGATATACAATAAAAAGCAGTATGATAAGTGTGTGGCAAAATTATATTTAAAGATAAAGTAATAGCACATTATCGGGTAAAATTGAAATTAATTTAATAAGGAGCTATCAGGATAATGTGAAGATTGCGTATCTTGTGGCCTCGCCGTTGTAAAGAAAGCGTGAAAACTGATAAATTATCTTGATTGGCAGACGCCTTGTTCGTTAACTCGCCCCGCTTTCAATTTCGCAGCAACAAGGAAAATGATGGGTGTTAAGCTCATTACTTGGGGCAAAAATGGTCATTTGTCGAGTGTACATAAGTACATATACAGCGTGATTTTATAGACGAGGGAGATATTTCAGATTACAATAATTTTTACCTTCTTATAACTAATAAAAATGTAAATAACGATATTCCCTTACAAATCATAAAGAAACATTGATGATTAAATGAGAATTGATCTGTAAAAAGTTTGAACACCGCAGCGCGTGTGATGCACGATTGAATGGCATGTAGATAAAATTCATTTTACGTAATTTTAGGTAAACAGGTAATTGACTCGTTATCCTTTCGTACTTTATCCTGGCTTAGGAGAGACAAAATACCTACTTAATTAATTGTTATTTATTCTATCATGTGTGTAATTGCTCCTTAATATGGTGACTATAAATTACTTTGTTTTAATGAAAATATTAGGTCCTTACATATGAAATTGGCGTTTTGTATGGGAGGAACAAAAAGTCGAATATTTTTTAATATAATATATTTAATTAATCAAAGTATGAACCATTATTTTCTATGCACTTTTGCCATCTCATAGGTAGTTCATTGATCCCTTTACTAAAAAAACCAGTCGGACGGGAATCAATAAAATCTTTGAAGGCGATTTGGACTGCCCCATCGGAGTTGAATTTTTTCCCTTGGAAGAAGTTATCCAAATTTCGAAAAAAATGGTAATCTGTTGGAGCAAGGTCCGAGGATTACGGAGGATGTCTTAGACTTTCCAATTGAAGCTCTTCTAATTTAGTAGCCGTCTGTTGCGCAGTGTGTGGTCTAGCGTTGTCGTGAAGCAGCAGTGGCGTGGAGCGATTGACCAGCCTAGGTTGTTTAGCCGCTAGCTTTTCCATCATGGTTTGCAATTGCTGACAATAGACATCAGCCGTAATAGTCTGGCCAGATTTGAGAAAACTGTAATGAACAATACCGGCACTAGTCCACCAAACGCTTACAAGTAACTTTTTTGGGGTTAATTTTCGCTTGGGGCAGGATTTGGCTGGCTGGCCAGGATCCAACCATTGCGCTGAGCGCTTCCGATTATCGTAAAGAACCCATTTTTCATCACAGGTAATGGTTCGGTTTAAAATACCTTCATTATTGTGCCGGTTTAGTAATGTAACGCAGCAGTCGACGCGCGTTTGCCGGTTTGCTTCAGTCAATTCGTGAGGTACCCACCTTTCAAGCTTTTTAATCTTCCCAATTTGCTTCAAGTGAATTAAAACAGTTTTATCACTAACATCGCAGCCTGCAGCTAACTCGGACGTGGTTTGCGATGGATCCGCTTCCACAATAGCCTTCAACTCTTCTTTATCAACTTGAGTCTCAGGCCGTCTACGGGGCTTGTTCTGCAGGTCGAAATTTCCAGAACGAAAACGTTGGAACCAAAAACGAACTGTGTTTTCTTTTGCAACACGACCGCCATACACATCATTCACCCTTCGAGTTGTTTCCGCAGCACTAGTGCCACGGCGGAACTCGTACTCGTAAATAATGCGATATTTTAAGTTTTCCATTTTGTAAAATGAGTGACGCAAACAGAAAAAAACAGAAGAATAAAACAAATGAATGACGATCATCGAAGCACAAATACATGAGTCTATAGCTGTACAAATTTGAATTTGAAATTCCTTACCAAAGAGGAGAAATTTGTGATTAAAGTGGCCAGTACGAAAAACGCCAATTTCATATGTAAGGACCTAATATTAGGATATCACTATTTCTATATTTGGAATTAGAATCGAATGCTGAATATTCTCTCTGAATATCTCCCTCGTCAAATCAGCCTATATATTTAGACTGACCAAGAATATGTTCAATCATGGTATCGTCTCGGGACCTATTTCCATCGATTCTCTAGACTGTTGTTCAATGTTTGCCTAGAACAGATCATACTAGTGTGTAAAAACAGCTGCGAAAGAGTAATTGAAGGATTATTATTATTATGCAATGTAGGGCTATGCAGTCTATTGGTTCCCCTGAGCGTCGGCTGAAAATCAGCGCTGGATGACGCGTACAGCGTCGCTCAGCACACGCTGAGCCGAGTGCTCTTTGAGATGGGTAGCAGCACACAGGATACATGATGTGATGTTGTGTATTATTATTTCATTGTTGTTTTTATATAAATGTGTTTGTTGTGTGTTTATTCCTTTGTCTCAATAAACTTTTTCTTTCTTTTTCTTTAACTCAGCCTATATCACTGCTACCTAGACGATCTATTGCGATCGCCACCTACCATGTAGAGCTCTCTGTCAAGGCCTATAGTTTTGAAGAGCTGTAGTACTTTATTGGCAATGATATATGGAACCTATCCTGGGTGTAGCACGTGGCGGCCAAGGATACGGTTGCGTTAGGGGATTAGTAAGTCACATTCACACAGGAGGTGCTTGGGCGTTTCGTCCGAACTTTCGCAGAATCTGTAATCTCTAGTTCTCCGGTTACCAATGCTGAACAAATGTTTGTTCAGGCAGCAGTGGCCAGTCAGTGCTCTTACTAATACTCGTATTTGATTTGTTCTAAGCATCAGAGCCTCTACAGCTTTACGCTGGTCGAAAGTCCTTTTTTTAACCCGGGTGAAATCCCTAACGGCTGATCGAACGTCCTAACTAATTCTTGGGAATGTTTCAACCCTGGTATCGTGTTCTAGTGGTTTGTAGATTTACCTTTATATAAGTTCCCTAAAGTCAATTGAAGGATACATCTCGCCTGAGCAGCTTTCGGGAATTTCCGTCAAACAATATCGTCAGCAATTCCACAATGCTTAATGTATCCAAGACTGAGGACTTCAATCAGTACGTTCTATCTGTGGTGACATTCGATGCCGAAACGTGGACACTGACGGCGAGGTTGATTTGCAAACTAAAGGTTCAGTGAGCGACAGAGCTATCCTCGCGTGATAAATGTGTAACGAGACCATTAGGCAAAGAACGAAAGTGATCAACGTACCTAACCAAGTAAGAAGGCTTTACCAAATGCACCAGTCGCGATATTTGTCGCAGTATTGATTACCGTTGGAGTAAATGAAATCTGGAGTGTAGACCGCCTCTTGGCAAGCGTAGTGTGGGACACAAGACCGTCGATCTGTGAAATGCAGCTTGATGTTTCTGGATACGAACACCTGAGAACTAAGATGAATGGCGAGTTTTGGGAGAGGGTGAAGATGGATAGCAGTAAACAGGTGTTACCTGAAACTATGTTGATAATATACATAGTGTATATTTTCCTCGCAAACAATGATTTGAACCTTTACCAAAACCATAACAGACTTTTTTTGGTGGTAGGACAATTGCCCGAACTGGGTCGTGACCACAGTAAACAAGTGTAAAGATCGTTTATAGTGACTAGCTTTGGCCTCTCGCGTTTCGGGATCAGTTTGTGTATACCCAGTAACTCATATACCTAGAGACCTTCAGTGGTGGTATAAGTGGGTCGACATGACGACGGAGACTATCAATGGATTTTCATTCTTTGATGGTCACTTTCGTTTTTGGACTACACTGTAATTAATGTACTCTATAGTGACTATGTCGAGCCAGAGTAAGAAAAAGGTTGCCTAGAATTATTACAATAATATGTTTAAACTTTATGATTTTATGACATAAAAAAAGTTTTTATTAAAAATGTCACGTACCACGCAATAACAACACAGGATGGATTATAAGTTAAAAAATATCAATAGGTCATTACTATTCGAAGTGTTTTGATGTGACAAAAACTAACAAGATTCTGATTCCGAACATCTACAATAGGACGGAGCTCATTGATTTAATTCTCCGTCTCTAAACCAGTGTCGGCATTCATCGGCTCTCCAATCACGTATCTGTTGCAAAACGAAGGGTTTAATGGTAAAAACAGTTGAATAACTTCATGCGTTGTCGCTGCTCTTAGTCGCCATGAATGGAAATAACTGGAGGGATATAAACGACAGATCTTTTAATTACACTGATAAAAACTCCGCTTTATTTAAATTTTCAATGCTACCAACAGCATATAATACCATAGTAGCACATGTATGGTTTATTTTTTAAGTATTTTTTTCTTAAATCAAAAAACAAGAAAAGTTTTAAAAAGGGTTTCAATTCAATTAAAATTATTTAGTGCATCCACAACGTATGTTACAAGTTTAACACAATTAGTTTTTGTCACAATTATGGACCCTGTCGGTTAAGGCATTTGTATAGGAAAAAAAGGGCTTGACGATTCTTAGGGAAATATGGACCATAACATATACAAACATGTATTAGTATGTCATATTAATTTCTGAATTCTTAGAACCATATTCTTAATATGCAATTAAAGATTTGCCTAATTGTTTATTCATCTTCATTTATATCATTAACTGTACATAACCTTAAAAAAAATTAGAAGGGTTTGTGCACATTTCTCTTTATCTAATCAACTTTTCCCATATCATTGGTATATTTAGACTACAAGCTATATAACATAACATTAACAGAATTTTTCGGTCTCTGAAATTACTACCTTTTTTATTTAGTTTTACGTTAATACTATTCAATATGTTTTCTGTAATAAAACCATAAAATATATAATAAAAATAATATTCAATTGCCAAATAATAATACACGTCTCATCGTATATCTAGTCTAAAAGAAAATCAATAATTCTTAATATAACCAAACCTTTTTTTTTACACTGGCTCGACATAGTACCTGATGGTAAGTACAGTGTAGTCCAAAAATGAAAGCGACTATCAAAGGATGAAAATCCATTGATAGTCTACATCGTCATGTCGGCCCACATATACCACGACTGAAGGTCTCTAGGTATATGAGCTACTGGATATACACAAGCTGATCCCGAAACGCGACAAGCCGAAACTGGTCACTATGACGGGCTTTACACCCATGTACTGTGGTCGCGATCCAGTCGGGCACCGACGCCCTACCACCTCGCAGAACATACATACTGATACTATAAAAGTAGAGCTATGTGGTACTTTCTTGTGCTATTGTAAAAATCCAATTGTTTTTTGTGATAATACGTAACTTTGATTTTAATAATAAACAATTACCAACAAATTAAATTAGTAAAACAGGTTCTAATAATACAAAAAATCTGAGCATTACAGAGAAAGCACAGCATTATTACAGAGCATTATTCGTACAGAGAAAGTTATTGTCCTACGATTTCGTCCTCGCTTTCATCCATACCTTGTCTTTTAAACTCAGTCCAGAACATGCCGGTTTTCTAACAGCATTATTGGTCATGTTCCCATGAGAAATCAATATTCACATAGACATATTACTTCCGTCTAGATTTCAAAAACGTTCTCATGGCAGAAAATCGTAGATTACGCGCTCATCCGCGACATGGTAAAGCAAGGAATAGAAATCGACGCCGTTGACTTTAATTGAGGTAACATATGAGTTTAATATGCATGTTACCGGTTTAAATATTGACATAGTGATCGCTATTAGAAGAGAATCTATTGACCTGTCGCAATCATAATGGTAAGCGGCCATTCACACGAGCGTATTTGTCATGGCTAGTCCCGGTTATTTCGTCTGGCAGACGATGGACAATCCCTATGGTATTACAACCGGGCCATAATGACGCCAGAGGGTCGCTATCATCATATAAAATGTGTTTTGTCTATGGTTGTCGTGACTTGTGAATCGTGTCGCTTAGTGTAGCTGCGACATTGCTACTAATTGCTTTGTAGACAATGTTTTATAATGTTAATTCGGCGCAAATATTGCATAAATAAATACATATTTGAAGATGGATCCCTAGTAGTATACACAATGATGCAAGACCTGTATATAAATAAACAATGAACCAGACTGGCACAAGTTTACATTTATTAAAAAATAAATGACGTATCGAAAAAAGAATTTTTGACGTGAAATTGCATTTTGAGTCTCAATTACGTTTCGAAAAGATACACCGAAAGTAGTTCAATAGCTTGACTTGTCAGTTGTCTTTGACTTTATTGTACGCATTGAGTCGACTAATTTGCAAAGGAACATGGGCTTGGTAAATATACGAAATACTCAAATAAAAAATTTCGGTGTGTTAAATTAGGATTATTTACAAAACAAAGAAAGGGAATGAAAAATCTGTTTGTTTCAATAAAACTTGCTTCAACTTTCCTGTTGACACAATAGGATTTTATATATTGTCCGATTACAAAGTTCGTCTCCATGTTTCTAGAATATTTAGTAGGAATCTTATATATTTGTATGATTCTTTACATTAATATGTGAAATATTTTTGAGATGTTTAAATTGTCATTTTGTATAATAAAATACTGTGCTATATGTGGGCAGGGAAATAAATATACCTATAAATATGTACGCTTAACTTAACACAGTCAATTTTTTTAAAGACCGTCATGTTATGTCTCTTTCGGGATCAGCAGAGATACGGTAGTGGTTATACGCACTTTGCGCTTATATGTCATGCCCATCGTGACCAGTAGTGCAGTAGATTAACGTTCTAAGGGCACTTACACATGACATTTCTACTAGATATCGTGCGGGTTTTCTCACGAGTTTTTCGTTCACCGGTACGCATGTGATGTCTACATCTGTAGTTAGTCAGTGAAAGCCCAGATGTACGTTCCAGGATACGATCCTAAAACCATTTACGTAGCTGCGCATTAACACAGGTCCCTTACCACTAGGCAACCACAGACACTTTTTAATAATTTTTGGGTTAATGATTGGCCTAAATCACGCCTGGTAATAAGTGATGATGAGGCCAATAATGAATCGTGTTTGACCAACAAATTGATATTTACTTTTCATGTTAAAGGCTCCCAGATAGTAAGATTGTAGAAAAGTAGACACCGGTAGCATATTCCTCTCTTCTGTTGTTAAGTTACAATCAAGGGCGCCAAAGTTACTTTATAATTTTTTTAATACACAATTTATTACCACAACGCAACCACAGACACTTTTTAATAATTTTTGGATTAATGATTGGCCTAAATCACACCTGGTAATAAGTGAAGATTAGGCCAATAATGAATCGCGTTTGACCGACAATTAGATATTTACTTTTCATCTTAAAGTCTCCCAGATAGTAAGTTTGTAGAAAAGTAGACACCGGTAGCATATTCCTCTCTTCTGTTGTTAAGTTACAATCTAAGGCGCCAAAGTTACTATTTTTTTTTTTAATACACAATTTATAATTATCTAACAGTCAATCGAACATATTAACAGTGTACAACAAGATATTAGTGGGCCGGTTTAGGGTCCGCTGGCAATTAGAGGAATTTTTTGCACAGCGAGTGTACAGTTAAGTGCGTCCAGGTCGTTTTCCTTACATGGAGACTTGTCCCGCGGCAGGAATGCGTCAGTATTGCGCTGTTCCGGCTGGCCCCGCCAATCGACTTAGCTTTCTAGCTCATTGATCAACGTTTACCGGTCTTGGTGCCTTTTTGTTGCATCCGATATTGGCATTCGAGGGGTTTATATTTATGTATGAACATCAATGATTGTATCATGCTGGTTGATGTTGGCATAATGTTTGAATCCGATTACATTTGTTATATGCCTAACAAACGATAGGAAAATGTCATGTCTAAATAGGTTCGATTCTCCAAAGTGGTTATAAGCTTTTTACTATTTAATTAATTAAATAAGTACCCGTATTCGTTGTAATGTGAATTTTATTGATGACTAGCTGTCCCGGCAGACCTTGTTCTGCCCTATTTCTCTAAAACAAAGTCACATTGTTTTTTTTTTAATGTTAATAGCTTCCCCGTTAGATTTTATACTGCCAAAACCTATTGGCCTGTCGGCTGTTTTTTGAAAATTGTTTGAAGAAACCTGGCCTTAATGCTATATGTATAAAAATTGACAAATACTGACATTATTATTTATACGTCACTGAATAATTGTTTTGCCTTCCCGGAACCCGTCCACTAACATTTAAACTTTATGGTATGGTGTTAAAGTTCAAATTGACTTTTAAATATTATTACGAATTTTTTGTATGAGAATATAGAAAAGTGGTATTTTTAGACTTTTTCAGGCAATTTTTTTAATTTTTCTCTCCGTAATAACCTTCCCCAGACTTCAACAAATACAACAAAAAAGAAATCAGACAAATCGGCTCAGCCATTCTCGAGTTTCGCGCTTATACACATTTAACGATTCATTTTTATATTATAGATGTTATTCTTATAATATAAAATTATTTTGTTTTGACCATCACTACGGGCCTCCTGAAGAGCTATACTTTATAAGACTTTAATAAGCATTTTTTTGTAGGATTAATGTTGGGTGACCGGGAGAGGCATTTACAGTTCAACCGGGCTAAGGGGGTAAGCACAGAATGTGCTCAGCCAGCGAATTAATGGGTTCGATGGCAACGCAAGGGCATCCCTGTGGATACGACCTCGATTTGGGCAGGGGAAAGAACCGAAGCTGATCTACTAGCGTTTCGGAAGCGACTACGTTGAGAAGAAACGGCGAAAGAAACTCAAGGCTGCCTCGGAGTGGAATCTAACAAGCTGTTATGATATTATATAAAATAGTTTGTTATAGGTTATATTATAAAACTATTTAAGATATACTAAAAAATACAAAGTTTAATCCTTTCTTTAAGCATCGCACAATAACTACTGAATCGATTTTGATGAAATTATAATAGATTTTGATAATAAAATAGTAGTAAAATAATAGACTATAATGGTTTGAGCAAAATTGTTTCACTTATGTAAATTTCGAATATCTTCTAATTAGTAAGAACAGTAGAAGAACTAATTAGGTTTTCAACATTATTAGAAGCTGGATTAAAATTGGCTGCATAGATATAGGTACAGTTTGAACTCTCTGTAGTTCTTGTTATGGGAGTGGAATGATTCTTAAAATAGTTTTATGAAAATTAAAATAGTTTTATTAACTTTCACTGCATATCTCATTTGATTTAAATTGAGATATTTCATATTATTAACGTTACAGAAATCGCGGGCACACGTTTTTTTGTTAAAAACCTGTTTCTTAAATAAATCTGTTTTATTTTACACGGTTGGCTGGATATTGGTAGCGAAAAGGTCGTTTGGTCAAATGTCCCTTTTTAAGGGATTATCTTCACGGAAATAATTCTCGTGATGATGATCGGCTGCAGTTTTTATCTAATCTTCGCGGTTTGGCAACTATAGCGCTAGTTTTTAGGAATAATTTATCACCAAGCTAATTTTTTACGGTAAGATTTGTGCGACAACAAAATCTAATGATAAATGCATAAAAACGTTTCCACGGTTCCACTTGTGGCTTTCGACAAACAAAATGTCACAGAGTGGCAATCACGGACTTTTGTACTTTCTGATTTGCTACCAGACATTTTATAAAATCACTCTTTAGTTTCTAAAATATAAAAAAATCTATTTCTGCATTTAAAAAAAGTCCTCTTTGATAGAAATAATCTATTAAAATGACTTGTTGAATAAAAATAACTGGTATTCATTTTTCCCTGGTGATGTAACAGTGACAAAAATAATATATTTATTTATTTACGCGCATTGTCCTGGCCTCAAATTAATCCTGCGCTATATACATACTTAAATTCATATCTATGACTGGTGACAAACTAATCTGCTTATCGTAGAAAAGTTAATCGTTACCGGGGCTCGAACCCAGAACCTTTAGCGTAGTGGGTTTAGTCACTATAGTTTGTACTATTAAACTGTCAATAATTTCATGATTGTTGAAAATATTAGCAATCATTTCATGTCTACTTACAATTGAATATAATTCCATAACGTAAATGTCGCAGCGACAAATACGCTCGTGAACATGCCCCCTAACAGTAATAACGTGCAGTATAAGCGAGCGTCGCGGCCGTCACGTACCGGACCGTATGATGGCCGCAGACGGACGCAGCCGATTACCAACTCCGAGAAACTACTATTATGGCAATTGAGCTGTGTTGGGATGACGGGATTTCTCTCGATCGAACCTGTATTTAATGTTTTACATTCTATAAACGTGGAAAATATTCATAATGGCATTGAATAGTTATTAAGAAGCGATAGAGGTGTTTGATTACGTTTAATTCATTATCTAGCTATAGCATTTTTCTGTGTTCGTTTATTTCACAATTCATTTTTGATTTCAGAATTAAATAGTAGATCAGGCACTCAAAATTTGTTGTCAAAATCAGATTTAATAATCCACGTATTTAGAAGTTTTCCATTGTGTAAATATGATGACTGTCAATAAATTTTCTAATTACCGCTATTCTTTGATTACACAGTCTTTACAATCAAGTGAAATCTTTTAATTTTGTCGAGTTATCGTGAATAAAAATTTGAGTTTGATCATACGTGTGATATAAACGTCTTCTTCCGTTTAGTATAAAAAATATATAGCTATGAAACAATACGTTTGTTTCTACTTTCTATAATTTTAGTATTATTTGTATTGTAACTTCAATGTTTATTACAGATATAGTACAATATTTTAGCGTTCAACGGTGCAAACATTACTATATAAATTCAAACTATTTTCATTACACAACACTAGTAGAATGCAATAAGAAATTAATTCATGAGCCAGCCCACAGAAAGTTGAATTTCTTCTCAAATCATTGTCAGTGAGCATTATTATCGATGGCTAAGTACGCGTCAATCAAATCTTAAATCTCCGGTGAAAGTTGTATCAGACTTACTTTTCATTACAAGTTAGCAACAATAAAACTACATTAGTGGACCATTTAGCATGTCTATTATAGATGTAAAGAAATCATTATAAACATTTTATATTGTAAAGTATATCGTAATATAGGGAATATAGGGATTTGACAGGATGTGAAAAGAGAAATATTTTTTAACACATTTTCATACTTATGGGCTTTGTAGATTTATAACCTATTTTATCATCATTATCAACCTAGTTTATTTCACCGGTGAGCGCCCTTTTTTTGGTAACCCGGGGAAAATCCTGTATAGAATCGTCAGGTCAGCCGTGGGTACCCCCACGGTACCAGCTACGGTGTTCCAAACTGATATTAGCTAAACCCCGGAGCATTCTGCAATTCGGTGTAAGACGGGTAAAAGATCCATATTCGTCTAAAGACCCGGCATTCTAATAGCCTTTCTCAGGTTCCCTCTATGGGAGGAGTGGTTGTAAAGCCACCTCTCTCAGCCTGTCTATCGAGCAGCGCGCTGGTTACATACAGACTGCCAAACCTCATCCGGACGACAGGCTCCCTCAAGTGTACTTTTTGAACTTGGGGTTCTCCTAATAAGTGCCAATGAGCCCGGACTTAGGTTTTTCTCATCCAGTTACTGTGCGTTGCTTTTCGCAAGTCGTCACTCCTCATTCAGAAATGAGTAAATTGGTGGCGAAAATAATAATGTTATTTGTTAATAGTTTGAGTAGTATACACATATATATGGTATATACAAGTATATTAGTATTCCACGAACATAATCAACAGTTGATTTAAATTATAGTCGAATTCGTTGTACAGGTTTACAATTGATAATATTTGATTGCTGTTTGCATCGCGACGGGTTATCGCCAAAGCATGATGAATTTTAAACAGCTTAATTTTGTATTGACGCAAAATAATGCTGCTTATTTATTCTGGATAACCTTTTGTTAATATACAAGTCAGGCGTCGCGCTTCAAGAATAGATTTTTATTTCCGTTTTCTTGTAAAAACGTTGACATTAAAATGTTTCAACGTGTGTATTGAATTTTATGGATATTGTTTAACAAAATTATTTACCTTTACGTTTTTGGTGAAAAAATTTGTATATAGATAGAATATATTTTATTCTAATGGATAAAATGGAGATAAATTAGGTTAGCCTTTTGAATATCACTTTTCTATGAATAAAGAACTTGTTTCTTTTGTAGCTATCCGGTAAAATAACTCCATCACACTCGATGATAGCCACAATCGCAGTCCAAGAACGGCAGTGACTGTCAAGAAGCGTGAATACAATCACAGTAGCCGTCGTCATGTCGGGTTAAATGTGGCACAATCGAAAGTCAGTAGGTATATTGAAAACCTGTGCATAAGTTGATCCCGAAACGAGTTACTATGAAGGATTTTAAACTCGCAAACTGTCGAGAAATGATACCAACATGTTATGGCTGCTTGTTTAGCACCATCCAGGGATCACCATTGACAACGTGGACATATAATTATTTATATATATAATCAATGTTTCTTTATGATTTGTTAGGGAATATACATTTTTATTAGTAATAAAAAGGTACAAATAATTCTATTCTGAAATATCTCCCTCGTCTATAAAATCACTCTGTACATATATATATATATATATATACATATATACTTGTCCTGCCTGACGAATCATCGTAGAGCCCAAACAATTAAAGCTAGAGACATTATATACATCGGGTTACTGACGCAGGCATATATGACGTAGGCATCCACCAAGGGTAAAGGTGGAATAGAGGATGAAAGTTTGTTTGTAAATCCACTAATTTTGAATTTCAATGGCATCTGGGCGCGAAGGCGGGGGCTGCTAGTCGGTTATATTAATTTGATCACTGTATCAATAATATACTTAATTTTATATCTTAATTAAGAAGATCCAAATCATTATACGAGATAGTTCGATTAAATCGATTTCTTTATCATAATGTAGGCTTTTATGAGATTTTAGAACGAAATAAACCCATAAAACGAACTGATAAATGCAGTTTGCATATTTACAGTGCATCTTCACAGTGACAAATAAAAATCTGTGATATTTATATGCCATGTTACAGAATATACTCTTAATATTCTTACATAGAATTGGGAAATTTAAAGAAACCACATACGCGTGCAAAATGCGAAGTCAGATTTTTTTAAAACAGAACAACATGAAGTTTTCAACTATCTGTAGCAAGGTGATGTGTTGTGATTACCAGATTTTAGTTACATTATGGCGTTTCTTGGTAAAATATATGAAGAAATGCTTTTGAGTTAAAAATACAATAATAGAACAAGATTAGTATAAAAGGGCTTACGAAAACGTTTCTACATGGTAGGGCGAATGCCAAAACTACATTGTGACCACAGTACATAGGTGAAAAGATCGTCATAGAGACTCAAGTCCAGTTGTTCATATACCTAGAGACTATTTGTCTAGCTATATGTAGGCCGACATGACGGCGACTATTAATGAATTACCATTCTTAAATAATTGCTGCTGTTCTTGGACCAAGCTTTGCTTTTCATCAAGTGCAGTGTAGTCACTTTGTCAAAGCATTATAAAAATAAACAGAAAATATGTTGCTACACTTTTAATCGCGCTTTTTGTACTATATTAACCTTCCAAGGATTTCTTAATTCCATGTGCGATGTTATATTTCGTAGGAATGGGCGTAGATTTAACATAAGAGGCGCCGGTGTATGGCGCCACTTGCAATAATTTAAGATTTATGCTTGTTGAATTCTGCTGTTTTGTATAAATTATTACAAGAGAAAGTTTTTGTGTTTAATAGCCAGAGTTGCTATATTATGAACCGATTGGTTAAGCCATTTGGACTTGATTACTGTTATTTTTGTTTCAAAGAAGTCGCGCCGTTTGTGAGAAAGGTTCGGAGGCGTAAGCTTATACTCATCCGTCCAAGAGAGGCAGCTTGAATAAGGCTATTTGCTCCCCGGGTGACCGGATGAATTTGGTTTCCCAGGCCTGGGTGGAGTGATTGCAAAGACATTCCGTGGGTTTTTAGTCAGTAGGAGTCTGACACACCGGGGTCGCTGTCCTCACAGCAACCCTGATGGTCCAATGTAGGATTACAAAAAAATAAGGGTTTCAAAGAAGATTTAAAAGAGGCCTAGAGGTGATGCCACATTCACTCTGTCGATTTGGCATGTAGACCAGGGAGGTAGCGAGTGGCTTTAACCCATGCTCATCTGTGATACTTTATGGTGTCCACTGTCCATGCACAGGGCAGCCAGGGTGTGAGTATTCCCCCACACTGTCAATAACAAAGGTTTTCTGGAGGTGGTCAACTCCACCCATCCTCCATAATTTGAGATGGTCTAAGAAATTCGCCCGCATGCCGGTACTGTGACAGATTGTCTAGTTCGCTCCCACGGCGGGTTTTCCGCGGCAGGATAGGGACACCCAGGCGTTTTAATCAGTAGATGTTTGAGACGATTTCGATAGCGAAAGTCCTACAATGGGTTTTCCACTGGTAGAAAAATGTCTAATGAAAACCCGTGACCTTGCTGCGAAGAAGTCCCAATCGAGTATCTCATCAAATACCCGAAATTGACCTAAATAAGCTACACGCTCAATAGCCACGACGTTCCAGATAAATGTGGAGACCCACGGTGCTGGCAGAGTCGAGAAGATATTTTTCAAATAAAATGAAAGAAAAATTTAAAATAGAAACAAAACTTTACTTAGATCGTATTGTAAGATACAAATTAAATTAATTTATAATAGAATATAAATTAACTGCGTAATAATTAACTAGCTTTGACTCGTGGCTTTACTCATCTTCGAACGCCGTGAGAATAGTACTTTTGCGTTGTGGCTGTGAAGGCCTAGAGGATAATGGACCGGTTTCGCGAGAGGCAACGCGAGTGTTCGTAGGTTCGAATCCCGGTACGTACAACTGGGTTTTTCTAGATTACGTACGGATTTAGGCACAACAAGTTCACCGGTAAAGGCATACATTGTGAAGAAGCCTGTAAAGCATCTGGTTGAAGTGTCATATGTAAGTGCCCTAATAACAGCGATCAGCTGCACTACTGGTC
Source organism: Automeris io (assembly GCA_036320925.1). NCBI lineage: Eukaryota > Metazoa > Arthropoda > Insecta > Lepidoptera > Saturniidae > Automeris > Automeris io. The sequence goes on along the minus strand of JAUDJH010000030.1, from coordinate 112,216 downwards.
ACGTTGGACACGGCATAGAAGCATAAAGTGGACATAACCATTGATGTGTCTCTGCTAAGCCCGCAAAGGATATAGTGTGACGATATATTACTTATTGTTGTTTTTTTTTGATGCAAAGTTCTTTTCAGTACCCCCGGCAGCGGATTTGCAAAATTTCGTGATAATCGGTTGACTAGTTAAGACGTGACCGCGTACCAAACAAACAGACAAACTTATTTATATATTAAACTAGCATTAGATATTTACTTATTTGCGGAAGTTGATTGTAATCAAACGGTTAGAATTTACTATAACTATAATAACTATGTTCACTGAAATAGTAACTACATCTTTGAGCTGATATAGCAACTTTTATTACCCTACTCAGGGTCAAACTCATTACACTTCACTTCCCGGTTAAAGTTAAGTGAAGAAAAACCACTAGCATAATATTATTAAATTGTATGTAAACGACATCAATTGAATACTAAACTCATGTGCGTAGTTTTTTTTTCTATAATATAAAAATGAATCGCTGAATGTGTTGATAAGCGCGAAACTCGAGAACGGCTGAACCGATTTGGCTGATTTCTTTTTTGTTGTGTTTGTTGAAGTCTGGGGAAGGTTATTACGGAGAGAAAAAATTAATAAAATTGTCCGAAAAAGTCTAAAAACAACACTTTTCTATATTCTCATACAAAAACTCGTAATAATATTTAAAAGTCAATTTGAACTTTAACACCATACCATAAAGTTTAAATGTTAGTGGACGGGTTCCGGGAAGGCAAAACAATTGAGTGACGTATAAATATTAATGTCAATATTTGTCAATTTTTATACATATAGCATTACGGCCAGGTTCCTTCAAACAATTTTCAAAAAACAGCCGACAGGCCAATAGGTTTTGGCAGAATAAAACTGACGGGGAAGCTATTAACATTAAAAAAAACAGTGTGACTTTGTTTTAGAGAAATATGACAGATCAAAGTCTGCCGGAACAGTTAGTTTTATATATAAATATATATACTAAAAAGTTTTAAAAGTAGCAGATACTCCTAATAGAAAGTTAATATCGAAGAGTGGGCCATTTTTACTTGGGGAGTGATTATAACGTTCGAAATTAATGTTGCATTCGATAGAAATTTTATGAAGTTCAATCTTTAATGTGGACTCGTTGCTAGCCCAGAAAACGTACTGTCTTGCAGAAATACTCTTCTCACAGGCTGGGGTCTGACTGAGACGGTTTGCACGCCAGATGTGTGTTAGCGGCAACTACACAGCAAGTCACCGTGAAAGATTGGCCATTGCCTACAAAGGTACACTTTATAAATTGTTGACAAAGGAACGCAATTAACAAAGGAATTTCTAAATCGTAGTAAGCCCAAACACATTAAAATAAAAGTACAATAGACACATTTTGTGTACCTATATTACTATACATTCGGGGCCCTCCACGAAAATCAGCGCTGCAGACTTCCTCTGTGGCTTTAAGCTGATGGAGGGCACTTTTTCGCCATGTTAATATGTTTTTGTTTTTTCTTTTGTTTCTGTATTTTGTTGTCTTGTAACAGAAATGTTGCTTTTGAATTTCTAGTATTTTGTTAGTTTGTGGTGTTAATAAATATATTTCATTTCATTTTTCATTTCATACATTACACATTACATTACATTGTATTACATTACTATATCCGAGTACAACACTAGAAATATTGCTACTGTATTGCCGACCTCGAAGAAGAATAAAGACATAAAAGAGCTGATCGCAAAACGTGAATACACGTGCAAACAACATCGGTTTTGGCCTGTCGTCTTTCGGGATCAGTTTGTCTATGTCCCGTTACTCACATACCTAGAGACCTTCAGTCGTAGTATAGAATCGTCACCATCATGATTGTCAATGGATTCTCATTCCCTTCAAAGTCGTTGCCGGATTATACTGAATTTTCCTTCTGGATGCTAGTCATTTTGTTGAGTCAGTATAAAAAAGGATAACTGAGGGGAATCACTATAGCGCGATGGTCTTTACCACCCAAGTAACAGTGGCTGTGCCTTCGGGCTATGACACTGTGCTACCTCGTCTTATTAGTCCATTGAACATTTGGGCTTGTATTTATCAGAGGGCAAAATTTTGTTTTTTAGATGTCAAGGGAGATTAGTATGGTAATTCTAAGTTTATGGGGTCGCAGTCATTGTGGCGCGACCGCCATCTTATCAAAAGAGGTGAAAATATTTTTTATAGTTTATTTGGCAAATTATTTACAAACGAACGCTATAAAATGTAACATTTGAACGAACTTTGTGTAATATTTACATTATTTTAATTTGACTGTATAATCGTTCGCAGTTTGTGCTCAATTAAGACTTATTAAACGTAATAATTAAGTGTATAATATGAATTAATTGAGTTGACTTTTAAATACAAAACAAACCTTGAAACTGATCTGTCACTGGCACAATTGCTTTGCTCGAGTACGACAAAACCGAAAGAGGGCAATGTCTTTCGAATGTGAAACGACCTCGATAATAAATAGCTTTTTAAAGTCAGATCATCGTCTTACAGAAGATTGCATACTATAAAATAAATAACAGAATCTTTTAATGATAATGTTTTGTTACGATTATTTATTTCAAAGTATACAATGTTTATACGTTATTAAGGTCAGCTTGCACTGAGAAATTAAATCTAGTTTAAAAAGCTATTTAGGGTTAAATTGTACTTATTATCTTTTTTGAACCGACCGGGAATACTATGAAATTGTTGGTGGACAATGTAGCACTGTCTCATCAGCGACTCTCTCAGAACTGAGGTGTATTTCATCGTATTGGGTACAATAGGGCTGATATGCCAAAATGGCAAAGGCCCGTATAAATAATAAAAAAAAAACTTTTTTATTTTATTTTATGGTTTATTCCAAGGACTGGTCCTTTGTGACTTCGCCAATGTCAGTGTAATAATTAAAAAGCGAGGAAAGTAGGCCGGTTATGCTGTTTAAAAAAAAAACTTTGAAAACATTCAGTTTTAACAACTGTCAAATTTAAGTCACCATTACGGTCGAATGAAGCCCGTTCAAAAAATCATGCTACTGTCCAAAATATTCAATTTGTAATACCAATTGACAATTCTCGTAAATAAGTGACAGATAGCGGCGCACGTTGCTCTTCTATTTAGGTATAAACAGAAATTGACTTTGCTCGAATACAGATGACCCTCGTTTACAGACAGTATTAACTTTTCATAGACATTGCTTAGAAAACAGTTTCGTCTTTAAAAAAAAAATGAATATACATAATTGGAACTTGAGTATAGCCACAGTATTCGCAGAACCAAGTCCATGTTGACAAAAATCGATGACTTACCAAATCCTTTGACATTCGTTGAGTAATATAAATTGTAATGTTTTTGTTTCTAATTTTTTTTTTAGAACTTTGCCAAGCAAAGTCGAAATAGCGTCTATAAATCGCAGCTTTAGTGTCTAACGTCCTGCGTCATGGTCCAAAATTAATAAAATAAAAGATTGCTACTGGAATTATGACATATCATATTTACTTTTTACATTGTGTAATTTAAAGAAACATTTTGACCAAAAGAGTAAATTCTATAAAACACGGCATTAATCAATTATAACTTTATTAATATTCGGTTCATTTTTTGAAAAAGATGTAGGTTGTGAAAATAATTTAAATTTATTTGGCCCGAATGATTTATGCATCAATAAAGACGTTAGCGCTCGTGCGCAACAATACGACAATGCAAAGCGCACCTCACTCAACACCCACACAGTGTTGTCAGCCCTGGACAAGAAAATTGCATTAAAATTATTTTAAACAATAAAAGCCCCTAAAAAGCTGTATAGATAGGTTCTCAAGCAAATGTTTTATGTGCTAAGTCGTAAATCAAATATTACATTATTATTGTATATATATTTTATATATATTATTATTGTATATATATATTATTGAATATATATATAAATAAAAATAATTATAGTACGTATTATCATAATTCATAGTATTATAAATTAAATGGTGTATTTTTCCCAATTTTGTTTAAAGTTAATAAACAACAACACTGAAAATATTCCGACCATTATTAAAAACCCCTAAATTTAGGATTTAAGGCGCAAGTTAGCATCACTGCACCCACGGGCATCAGAATATGCCCCAGGCTCCCGGCAGCGAGTGAAACTAAGCGCCGACCGGTCTAACTTGATCTTTACCTTTGGTGCCTAGATTAGAACAGTGTAAATGAAACGGTAACATGATCTGAGGAATGTAGGCCTCTGTTTTAGTATTAGAAATTCTTGTTAACTATCTAATCCTTAATATGATATAAAGGAGACTTACTTGTATTATTTAGATGCAATTTATTTTGCTATAGCTTGACCATTATACAATCACTGTAAGTTATTTTTGAATTATATATCACTAGTATAGAAAATAAAATAAACAAAAGTATAATGTTGTTGCTCTATAAAACACACTAGTTGAATAATAAATTAAGATTTCTAGAATATTTTTGAAGTAACTGAAGCTTTAGAATACAGTTTTACTAAAGTTTTAAATCAAAATATGTAAAAAAGGCTATGCCTAATTCAACTTTAACAAATCTAGAGGTAATAATTAATCAATATTTCCAACGATTAGTTCAAAATATTACCAAAATGTGTATATTAACGGGGTTATTGTTTCAAGTATTAAAGTTTAAAAAAAACACATGCCGTTTAGGCGCCGACAATTATTTGACTAAATGATTACGGTGGTTATGACATAACAGTGCATAGTATGAAGATATACAACAGATAACTTATGTAACTGTTGAGCATTACACGGATATAGCATGATTATATTAAAATAAGTACCAGATGCACTCGAATCTAAAAGAAATATACAGATGTCTTATTCTCGAAAGACGTAGGTCAAGTAATGCTGGTCGACTTATGTAGAAAGTGCAGAGTTTACCATATCGAGTGAGAAATCAACTACATCCGAACTTTAGATTAAGTATTGTATTTTATATTATTTTATGGATTTATTTTAGAGTTTCTGTAAAGGAAAAAGAGACATTACAAGTATACTATAAAGGTACAAGGTAAATTGTGCCGTTCCCGATTGTTCTCGACATCTGACTTCGTTTTTCAATTTTAGTACAAGATTTTTCAGTTAGCCACTAACAGCTGTGGTTAGTTTTGACAACTTTGGACAGACTCCAAGCCTAGGTCAGCGTTGCAAAAGTATCCAGAACGAGTGTGGTTATAATGACAGTGAGAATGATGTTTGGCGATTTGAGTCCACATAAAACATATTGCATTTATTCTCGAAGCCCTTAAGTACTGCTAACTACTCTTACGACGATTTTAATATAACATTTAACTGGGCTTAGAGGTGGCTTTATAAACTGGTGGTCAAACTACACAATTAATGTCATTACCAAGTTTTTAACATAAAACCTGAAAGTTATGCAGTAGGAGAATAGATTGTTTTGTTTTGTGACAGGTTATTCGTCGTGAAAACATCTATTTTAATTTAGAAATTAATAATATGCAAATTAAATATTTTTTAGCCATCCTTTCTTTTGTAGAGAAAGTGTTATATAACGCAAACATGAATTTCAATCCTGTATATAATAATTTCTGCTGTTATACAGCGTGTTACATAACTTTGAAAACCATTTGATTGTATATATGTTTACCATCAAACAAATTAATTCTGAAAATATTAAAACTCAAAGCCATGATTTTACCTTATAAAGATCTATTGTTGTAGTTGATGATCCTATGTGTGTAAATACAAACAATGCTTCAAGGATCAATAATTTCACAACAATTTATCTCATGATACATCTGCAAACCCTGAAATATTAGTTCCTACTTCTGTAACATCTGGTACATGATTTGTATACAGAAAAAATAAATGTGATAAACATGGCTATATGCGACATGTGAGTTGCTAAAGCTGACTGTGCATAAACTCATATGTCAAAAACCTAATGTAATAGAATGGGGGGAATACGGTAACTGGAACAGCATTCCATAGACTGATAACACGGTAGGGTAAGAGTTGGAGAGTTATTGGTTTCAGAAGATATAGAAATTCTCTATATTTAATTATCTGCTCATCCCGACAAGGGTATAGCGTCACGATTTATTATTATTATTAATTATCCATATCTACTGCTCTACCTTAGAGAAAAAAGTAATTACAATAGCCATACATTTTGTATGATTCTGTTAAAGATGTTTATGATGATTTGATTCTAGACTTAATGGCAGTCTTGCAGCACAAATAATAATATATTTGGATTATCATATACATTGATCTAGTCTCAAAGTAAGCTTGCGTTTGTCCTATGGGTACGAGCAAAGATATACATACTTAAATACATGTAAACATCCAAGACTCGCGACAGACCAACCAATACATAGTATTAAAGTCCACCGTTACCAGAACCTTCAGCGCTGCAAGCAGGATCATTATCATTGCCTTACCCGACTGTCAAATTGTAATAGTAAACTATTACCAGGAATCTATATGCGATTATTAACATAAGATTTCGTAAGTTAAGAACATTAATTAATGAGTGACCACTATCAGTGAAACGTTATGTGGACATAATAAAAGTGGGTGCAAATTGCTTCCGTTATTTACTTCGGGTCTTAACTAGTTTTCATTAATTATGATGCACATCTTAAGTAGGTAGTGCTAGATCTTAAATTAGGTATTAATTTGTACGTAAATTTTGCGTTTCCGTTAATTTGTTGTGTTTTATCCGTTTTTATTAAGTTTAGCGTTTTCTTATAAATTTATAAAATATATATTTTTTTTATTTAGGGAAATATCTTCATAGGCCTTAAGGCGTACTGCTGTGGTCTTGGTGGAGATTTTCTAGAAGAGTAAATCAATTGGTCCAGAATTAAATTTAGATCTGCATTATGGGAACCAGACAAAAGTATACACGTATAAATGCGACTAATCCATTACTGACAATAAAAGAAAGAAAGACAACAGCGTAACAAAGTAACAATAAATTAAATCCCTACCAGAAAACGAATTCAGAACCTTCAACTTTGCAGATGGGTTCCATGCCAACAAAACCAGAGACCATGATTCGTCGTTTTAAATATTTTACTGCTACAAATGTGGGACCGGTTTTTTATTTGACAAAAAAAATACTGATGGCGTTAAAAGATTTCAGGCTAAATTAACTCAGCATTTAGATATGGTTATCTTTCCTACTCAAACATTAGATGACGACGAACTTTTTATAGATGCTAGTAACCAACGTATATCAGACACTTCTAGGACATTCAGGCTAACCTCCATTCGTGTTGTACCTAACCGGTGGTTGTTTACTGAAATGATTATACCCTGTGCATTTTAGGAAGACCCCCATGACAGACAAAGAATATGTTGGTTTTTTTAGTAATACAATTATTTAATATTTTATTTCGATTTATTTTATATTATAGTTTATTTTAATAGTGCTTCAGTACCTTTATCCATACATTTTTATTTTCATTATTTAAAATATATGGAAATTTACGTTCAAAGAATTGTTATAATTGACTTTGTAAAATGAGCAAGGCATAGACGTGACATTAAGTTAGTGTTATTTAATAACATGTTTTTACGAGTATAAGAAAGATTTGTATTACGACCTCTTTTTCTAAATAGCCTGTGGTACCAACCAATGAAAAAGCAGCTTAAGGCAGTACGATGATTGTAATAAGCATTCTTATAAATCACTTTTGCTTCCTGTAGTTGTTGGTTAATAAAACTCTGCTTCCGTTTTACACTTGTCTTCATTTCGTCGATCAATCATTTGACTTTATTTCGCTCAAACGTGATCTCAATTACATGTACTCGAACATCCGTGTATCTGCTGTTACTTTCACGCTTATTCAAATTGTTATCAAATCGAAATGTATGGTGGGACAAGGGTGCTACAAGTCTGCAGCTTAGCCGCTGTAATCCATGTTGGGAATATACATCTGAATGTTTTAAATAGCGCTATCTAATCTAAAATTATGATATAATAACAGAGGTTCGAATTATTAGAGCAAATCGCTTGTGAATTAAATTAATCAAAAATGTACTGACGATAATTCAAAATGTGTGGTCACGAAAAAATCTTACTTAAGTTGATTTGACAAGAATTTGTTTTCGACGTCCAACGTTGGTCGTGACGCAACAGGTCTGTGGAGCTTTGATTACAGGGTCTATGGTTCCACCTTTTCCGTTCCTGCGTGCTATTGGTCAATGGAGTGCATCTCATATAAGCACAAAAAACATTTTTTGTTATACTAAGACAACTAACAGACATTTTGACTTAAAATTTGGTCCAATCTGGATTCTGAGAATCGGACTCTAGTAATTAACATATTTTATGACAATATATTAAATAAATGACCAATTTCATGCTTTTTATGCTTCTATGGGATGCACGCTACTGCTATTAGTTGGGATGGGCGTTTATAACTTGGTCGGTCATAAAAGGGTGAACACTTATAATCTTCAATTTGCAAAAATAGTCATAGTTGGGTTTTTAGCCGGTACAAGCCTTGTACATCTCGGCTGTTAACCCTTTGAACCTGGAGAGACCTAAAGAGTTTTCCCCAAGTAAAAAAAAAGTTCAACGTGTAATCAGTCGCGGTAATGGGACGTTAGAGTGGCTAGAACCGTAATATCGTTCAGCAAGACGGATTTGGTAAAATTGTAATAGGTAAATGGCAATTATAATTACGGAAGCTGTATATTGTATAGTTTCTATAGAAATTGTTATAACAACTAAATGGATAATGGAACTGTTCGCGCATGGAGCGGAGAAAGCTGCTATTACGCAAAGATTGAATTTATTCAAATAAAAATTGCGCTCGCATTTAGGGCGTGAATAATTTGTAGTGGTCGCTAGAAGCTTCGGCCGTGGCTTCGGCTTTAGGCACCTTAGGACAAGCACAAATTGTGAATAAGAGGTAGGCGACGCGCAATGCCCAGCACGCGGCATTAGAGAGGTTCCGGAGGGATGGGTCCTTTACATTCACCCCCTCTCAACGAGGAAGCCTTAACAAGGCTGTTCGCTCCCCCGGCTTCAGGACGAATTCTGATTCCCAGGCCCGGGCGGAGCGGTTACAAGGACACCCCGGGAGATTTTAGTCAGTAGGAGTCTAAAATAACGGGGTCGCTGCCCTCAAAGTGACCCTGATGGTCCTATGCAGGATTTTCTCCCGAGCTACCAAAAAAAGAATAAGTTGTGAAGTAATTTTAATGATCTTTAGATTTACTTTACATGAATAATAAAAATAAAACTCAAAACAAATATTTTATTTACTTTTAGCTTACCGTTAATTACCTTTTGTGGAACTTCTAGACTTTTTTTTTTGATACGGACTAACTACTGAGTACCGGAAAAGGCAATTACAGTTCAACCGGGATTAGGGGGCGAGCACAGAAGGTGCTCAGCAAGCGAGTTTATAGGGTAGGTAGCAATGCAAGAGCACCCCTGTGGGTACGAACCTCGAGTTGAACCGCCAGCTAAATAAAAATACTATCCCTACGGGTGATCTACTAGCATTTCGGAAGTACTACCTTGAGAAAAACGCCGAAAAAAACTCAAGGTTGCGTCGGAGTGGACGTTTAGACCTTCAGTTTCGATAAGATAATCGGATTCTAATTAAAAGTAATTAATTAATCGCAGTTAGATAAATCGGTCTTAATTTGAAACTTCCTAGAAACCTTTTGTTTTAGTTAAAATTTTGGCCCACTGAAAAGTTTTACCGATTGTTGTTATTTTTAAACAAAACCGAACCGAAGCCTTAGGTCGGACATTAATAATTTGTTTTACAAAAGCTATCGAGCAATGGAATTCTCTTCCCATGCATTCTGTTAACGGTTATGGAAGGTAATAAAGTAGTTTTGTACCGAAATTAAATTAATGTACATGGAATAAATGTGCGTGACTGAAAAGCTTTGTAGATGTTGGGTAAATTGCGTTTTTTTGTGTTAAGAAATTACAAAGTATCTTACACATAGTTTTTTCTAGGATATTTTCATTATTTTAAGGTTTTACCGTTTGCGTGTGTGCAACTTTTTTCTTTAACCTTTTTCTGAAATACTTTTTCTGAAACATGAAATTTTATAGTGGAATCTTTTTATGATGTAGGCATCTAACCAGGGCATATTTTATTATATTATTCATCTAAAGGGTTAAAATAAGGAATAAGGGTTTGTTTAACACATTTAAAAAATTTACGTTTTGAACTCATTATACTTTAGCGAAATACAATAACGAAATACTTTAACGGGTTTTATGTGCGAATTAACTTACTTTTAATTATGACTTGACACCTCGACTTGGTTACATAATTCGCGCATAAGACCTGTTAAAGTGTTTAAAGTAAGAGTTTTTTCGTAAATCCACAAATTTTAAATGTAAATACCACTGCGAAGTAGGCCAGGTTCACTGGTTTGTGTATTAAATTATCAATTTTTTTTTACAGTAGTCGTATTCTTTAAGGCTGGGATTTACTTTGCATTGACTTGATTTACGCCCTGCTCAAAAAACAAATAGTACTTTGAAAAAAAAATCTGAATATAAATATAATAGGACCTTGAGTGTAGCGTAAATATTCGCAGAGCTGTCCAAGCAGTTAAAATCGGCGATCCACCGTATACTTTAACATTAATTAAAGGATATATTTGTAATGTTTGAGTAAGTATAAGCAAATTGAAAATAGCGACTATAAATCTCAGCCTAAGTATGGAAACTACTGACGTGAACCAAATTGCTTTTGGTCTAGATTAGAAAATGATGTTAATGATCTCGTTACTTACTGACAGAGTCGTAATACCGCATGATTGAATTTTGTTTGTAATTTCCATTTTGCCCTCCCTTTCCCTATTAAAATTTATTAATTATATGTTACAACATCTTATTGTGCATAATAATAATTGAATTAATATTGTGTACTATTCATTCATGTCAAGGTGAGTTGCTTTGATGCGGTTTCGGTCACGACTCATCTCTGCGACTTTGAATTCAACTATTCTGCATGTGTAGGTATCGTGTTTATTGGCTTTATGCTATGATTATTTTAAAGCTATCCGGTACACTGTGCCATTTTTTTTTGTAACCCGGGGGAAATCCCTAACGGACTTCCGGGGGCGATGAGGGTCGTCTTCCGGTGTGTCGGACTTGCACCGACTCCACCGCTCTCACCGCCTCCTGAAGGTCCGTTAGGGATTTCCCTTGGGTTACCAAAAAAAAGAGTATGTCTCAAGTTACTCTACCCGGACCTGGGAATCCTTATTCTTCCAGGCGCCCGGGGAACGAACAGTTCAATAAGATACCTCCTCTGGGAAAGATGAGTTTAAAGAGCCCACCTTTCCGGACCTCTATCAGGCGGCGCACCAGACACTGCGTGCCGCATCCTTCTCATTCGGACAGCAGAGTCCCTCAAGTCTACTGGCCGGCTAATACGAAAAGACCCTATCCAATCCACTAGAATGTACCAACTGCTTTCCATTTCCGTTTATAAACCGTAGCATCTACGGATCATATGCGAGATGTTACGGTGCAGGACAGGTGAATGTAGAGAAAAGGTTCTTAAATCCCTTCCCGTTTCCTCAGTCCATTCCACGTTAGGCCGTTAACAGTGACACTTGTGTACGCACGGTAGAATTAACCAGACTTATTATCAGCAGTGTGCCCGGTAACACTTCGGAATAGTCGGTTTGCTTAAGACAATATAGCGGAACATCAAATATGCTGTAATTGTGTACGGTGAACTGTGCGAAGCTCCAGTAGCCTGTCCTCATTATCCAGTTTCAAGTGCCTTTTTGACGCTTTAATTGTCACTGGTTTTGAACGAATTTTTTGCCTCCTAATTATTTACACGGAAATCCAGAGTTAGCGGGGCTCCCCTGCGCTAATACGAGAGTTCCCCTATTTTCTTCAAATAGTTAGAGCGCATTGGTGACATCGCGAGCTATGTTTGGAGTGTTGTTTGTTTGTATCGATGTCATAATATAGTCTTGATCGGTAATGGAACTCTCTAATGTGCGTTTTTTCATACATTTCTTTACAAGTATTATTTTTCTCTCTAATACGTTTACTATACGGCGATAGTACAATCCGATATAGTGGGTCAAGTTCATTATACTGAATTGATTCTGATATTAATACGATTGCACAGTCAAAATAAAGAATTGAAAACTGGATATTTAATTGAGTAGAATGCTTGAAAGGTAAATTGTATTTCATTAATTATAAGTTACATATAACGTATTATGTAATATTTTCTGGGCCGTGCAACTGTTTTATGTAAATTAGAGATATACGTTATACTTAAATTTACAGGTTACATAGAAGGACAACATGTAAGCCTGTCAACGTAATATGTAAAAGAAAGCAGCAAAAGTAAACAATATCAGCACTAATTTTGCTCAGCGGCAAGCAAAACGATTGATTGACATGTTTTAGTACTTGTTCAATCAACCAATGGTAAATATAGTTTTATATTTATGGCAGTGGCTTTTATAGTCTACGTTATACTTATAACACAACAGTGCTTAATGTTTCTAAAATTGTAATATTTGTTTATGGATGGGTATAAATTAAAACATATTTTTCTATTTAATTATGGAGATTTAACAAATATATGAATTGGTCGTTTTGACAAAAAGCACTGGAGCGTCGATTTGCAATTTTATATTAATAGATAGATGATATATATATATATATATATATATATAAATGTGTGTGTGTGTGTGTATATATATATATATATATAAATGTACATATATGTGTATGTATATAATAGTATATTAACACAACTCTTTGGATGCTGCGTAAGTCCAAAGCAATATACACAGGTATGTCAGCACACGATAAACGAAAGGCAAGGTGAGATCATTGTTTATGCTGAGTTGTTTACTGTTCCTAGTATTCGTGATATGCCTATGTTTAACGTTTATAGATAACATCGAGCTATCTCGCGTTAGGATTATAAACGTTAATTTGCAGTTCTTTGAAATCCATTTTCATAAGAATTGAGATTCAAATGCCAGTTGCAATGCAAGCGTAGTGAAGTCGCGATTGCAAATATTCAACTTTTAAGTTAAAACAACAAATTATTATACTTTATTATAACTACGGATGGTACTAAAAGTAATTATGTCAACCATTTCTATTTTCAGTAATTAGCATTGGACTTTACTCACTCGTTTATAGGCTTTCATGGCCACCTTCTATCAGCTGAGATCTTAGTGTATTTGCCAAATTATGTTGTAAAAATAAAAAAAACTCACGTGTTATCGGTAATTATTAATGGCATCATAAATTGAAATGTTCCAAAAATACAATAAGAGAGATTTTGTGATTTTCTGTAAAGTATGAATATATTCTCTCATTTTGACGAGAGATGTAGCGTCCTGAAAATATTTATATTTAAAGAGCCTATTAAAATATGGAATTGTTGCTAATTTATTAAAATTATTTTTACTGATAAAGTACTATACCTGTACAAATTACACTAATTGTAAAAATCTTTATTTTTCAGTAGTTCTAATCAAAACCTTGTTTTCAGTTAAAGTTAAAAATATAATATTGTAATATTATCAAAATATGAACCTATTGTATTTTAGTAACCTTTTTTTTATCCTGGGTAGGTGATAACAACAAATAATTAGGTAACTAAAATAGATCATTAATGAATTCATTTAGCAGGATCAAACGAGATGTTCCCCGTAGACCAGAAGGTGATAAAACATCAATAAATATCAGCTTATCATTTGCCGTCAACCATAAAATATGACTTATTAATATTAAGTTATATTATCCAATAATCTTTTGAAGTTATAGCATGGCATAAGACAATATTTTACAAATAGACACCATATTACTATTACGATTTTGACAAATCTTTACCCTAGCAAATAGACAGCTAGAATGATTTCCATTTTAGGTATCTATTCAATTAATAGTAAGACAATAAACATTAATACTGACCGATTGGAATTAATCTCAGAACTGAAATCGAATTTCGGTATATCCTTTAATTTCAAACTAAAATAAAATCGAAGCTGTTTTAAGGCATCTAATTATTTAAGATGCGATTTTGATTTTGGCAGTCGCAACAATCAAAGTCCAGCTGCCGTAGTTCCGCTCTGTATGCAATTACAAGGAAAGGCAACAAAAAAAAGTAAAAACGTTATTATTAAACAAAAAACAGTCACTTTCAAAAAGTAAGTGATAAGCTTAAATCTACCTCTACCATTAATCTACAGAAGTTTGCTATTTTGAAGGTGTGTGCTTAGTTACGCAATACATTTCATGGCATTGTCTTGAAAAATTACAAAGTTTGATTAAAACTTCCGTTAGTATATGCTTTTTAAAGTTGGTTTAATTATTTTTATAAAAATGTTTCTGTAAGCGTATAATATTACGTTAATAAGCATTTTCACATTACCTATTAAGTTTTATGGCGTGTTGATATAAAATAATTCCGCTTAAAACTCGTTTTGTCAAATGTGCCAACTTGATGCAATAAAATATAATTACTTTACAATTACAAAGGAGATGATCTTATATAGATTTGATGTGTATTGAGTTTTTAATTAACATGATTTTGTGTCCAGATACTACCATCCTCTTTATAAAAAAATAATATAAAAATTATTATTTCAATAATTGAAATATGTCATAAAAAGTAACTACAGTTTATTGAGTAATTATTATTGAATTATTTCATATATTAACAAAGGATTTGTTTTTTTTTTTACTTTCCTTTAATAGAATAGTCAAGCATTTGTTTGTAAATGAATCTTATAAGTTAGCGCAATGAATTTCAAATTAGGTTTCCTTTTATCTTGATGAACAAAGTAGGTTCTACAAAATTGTCTGTTATGCTTTTGTTAAAAGGTAATAAATAAAATTGTGGACGCAATTTAATCCACATAGACGTGGATGAAGCAATTTATCACTGCCTCTCTTCAATCCGTGCTAAACAGGATATTTTATGCACATTGCGGTTTAATGTTACATATATTTTATTGCTGTCTGCTGGACCTCACTGATGCGGGTACGATTCGTTCGGACGTAAATGGTAAATGTCCCCAAATGCAGCTTATTCGATTTTATTAAGTCATTTTTCAAAGAATATCCTGCCCATTTTATTAGTTACTTAAATATGTGAATTTACGATTTGGTAGAATGATTTTTGAATCTTGCAGTACCTTTATTGAATTATTATACCCACAAATCTAAGCGTCTGGTGTAAAATAGATGTGAAAAAAATTATCTTAATTGCAGTTCAGATTTTAGTTTCCTAGATATAGTGCTTCTTTCTGTTTGATTCTGCTTCGATGCTGCAGCGGTTGAGAGGTAATTCCGATGGCATCCTGAGCATTTTAGCTGAGAGTGGATGAACCTTTCATGCAATTTTGGATGAAGGGGCTTATTCACTCTGGTATTTATATAATAAATTAATTTGCTTAAAAAAATAAAGATTGTTTATTTATTTTTGTATTTGGAGGAATTTGAAATTAAGCTACTATTATAGTATTTATGTGCCTTACTAGTTCAAAATAAAATTAGTTTAAATGAATTGCAAATTTAAAATTCAAATCAATCAGTTCAAATTGATTGGCTGCTTTTTGTCGATAAAAATTGGACTAATGTGGTTTTAGTGAATATGTCGCTTAGATGTAGAGAAATATTACAAAATTTTAACATTGAGTAATAAAAATATTTTTGTTGTAATGTAAAAAGACTGCTTATACTGTTACTTAGAGACTTCGTATTTTGTTGCTAACGTAGAGAGTATCTTTTGTTTCCCTAATATTTCGGTAATACGCTATTCATACATGGGTACTAGCTAAAAAGCGACCATTTTCTCAACATAATAGCATTCCTCGAGGTGATAATGTGATTATTTTTGATCTCTATTGCACACAAGAGGGTCAAATGAATGGTTGTTCAACACTTTCCATGGTTAAATTGTTTTGTCTTTTTTTTTCTTTTCTGTGTTGTGGGTTTATGTTAGTAATTTATTATATTTTAGATTTTTTTTTTTATTCTATTTATTTAAGGGACTTTTACGTGTGTACGTATGTCACCCCCATCGTACCCTAATACAAAAATACCTAACATATTACATATGGTGCCATTGATCTGAAAAGCCAGACGCCATATTTTAGTTAGTATAACAAATATTTATATATTACTTAACGAAAAGTATAAAAATATTAAACGAAACGTGAACATTTTTGCATTGTGAATGTAGTATATCCACAATATTTGTATCGATAAATAACCTAAATCAGGAATGTATTCTTAAAAAAAAGGTATAACTATGTATAAATAAAGGTTTCTGAATTTAAATAATTCTGCAGTAATGATGATATAAATCTTTGCATACATAAAAGAATGTATTTTATTGTAACTTGTTGAAATAGAACACAAATATGCATAGAGAAAATTGTAAAATAAAAATATCCATATTTCATAAAAGATATCGTGGGAATGAGCTCAAAATTATTTTATTAACAACAAAACTTTATTTATATCATGTAGACGAATAAACTCTGTAATCAGGTTTATAACGTTTAAAGGCAGTTAAAACACCATAACTGCTCACTGATATGTATATTGCACGAAAACCTTAGCATTAAACATATAAGCTACAAAAACAAGCAATAATAATAAGCGAACGTCCGTATGTAAAGCGCGCGGCCGATCGAGAGACGTCACGTGAATCTCCCTCCTACCGTCCACCGCGGACGATGCGTAAGCGATCCGTATAAACATTACGGCGTACGCGAGAGTGGATCGGCAGAGTGCACGCTACATACTCCCCCTTTTGATCAGGAGAGGACTCTCCGACTGAGCAAACTGACAATAAAAAACAAAAAAAAAACGTAAGGCCTATTGCACATACGGATAACGACCTTAACGTGATACGTACGTGATTACTACGTAGGTCTGCAAAAGACGAGGTTTCCTTCCTCAAAGAGAATTCAAAGGCAATGAGTAGCTTCAGCTGGGATTAAAAGGAAACCTGTCCCAGACATACGCGCTAAAATAAAAGACTCAAGGCTAAAGGCCGGTCTTCAAAGTAGCTACGAGATCTCTCGAGTGGACGTTCGACCTCCCCCTGGAGTATAACATCTAGGTTGGTTTTCACATTGTATAGGTACAAAAAAACTCTAAACGCAGTCCCTAAGCATCCATACTACTGCGTGATATAGGCCGATTTTTTTTTTACCGACAATTTACACCAAACTCGAAAAAGCTACTCAACATACATAGACAAATATATATATATAAGGCGCAAGGCTTAAGGCCGGTCCTCAAAGTAGTTATGATATCTTACGACTAGATGTTTGACCTCTCCCTGGAGTATAACATCCATATTGGTTACAAATATTGTATAGGTACTTAAGATAAGCTCTAAACACAGTCCCTAAGCACCCATCTATGCTACTGCGTGATATAGGCCAATTTTACCGACAATACAAACCAAGGTCGATATACCTACCATACATATAAACAAATTAACAAAACAAATTTTAACAAAATAATCAATAACAATCAATAAAAATCACTAAAAATCAATATCAACAAAATAATCAATAAAAATCGATACACGGGATCTCTTAATACTATTATTGCACAAATTGGTGTCAATGTAAACGCTATGTGTATCTTAAACCGAAGATAATGAGCGAGAAAACTGCGGGGCGGCTGCACTAGTCCATGTAAGACCTAAGCAAACTGCGCTTGGAACTGGGCTCTGGTGATGCATCTTGCGTCGTGAGAACGGCGCGTTGCGGTGCGACGTACTGACGCAGCGCGGAGCGCACGCCCGGCGGAGACCACCGCGACGTGAGGAGCTCGTCCGGAGGCAACGACAAGGGTTGCTTGTCCGGCAGCGACGACGTGAAGTACTCGCCCAGGAGCAACGCGCTAAGTACTCATCCCAGGACGACGACACCATGCCTCCATACACCACAGTATTTCCTATGAGAGATTCTTCCAATCTCTTGCTCGTTTCCAGGTGCGACGCAAGAAGGGACTCCATCAGTTGACGATCTGCTTCCGCCTGCGTTTCCATAAAGGCGTTCCAAAAGCGTCGATAACTGTTCCCTGAACATGAGCATTGGTGATGGTGTTGACCCTCATAAACGGGGGGTTACCCTCGTACACTGAACACGGTTCTTTCGTGAACTTTCCGTGGTAGCATATTTTTTTTTTATTTATGCGGTCGGTGCACAAAACTATTACAGTTTTAATCACGTAGACACTCCTACGGTATAAAGTTCACGGCCTAAACGTTGAGCGCCAATATAACGTTTAAAGGCAGTTAAAACACCATAATTGCTCACTGATATGTATATTGCACGAAAACCTTAGCATTAAACATATAAGCTACAAAAACAAGCAATAATAATAAGCGAACGTCCGTATGTAAAGCGCGCGGCCGATCGAGAGACGTCACGTGAATCTCCCTCCTACCGTCCACCGCGGACGATGCGTAAGCGATCCGTATAAACATTACGGCGTACGCGAGAGTGGATCGGCAGAGTGCACGCTACAGGTTTTATCTTTGTTCACTCAGTATAAAATATAAAACATTTATATAAAGCTCACTTGGTATAAGACGTTTCTGCTTTTCGAAATATATAAATTACTGATAATACAAAAAAAAGTACATAATCACAATATTAGTAATATTATATAGAAATAAGTAAAGTGAGAATTGATTAAATTACGAGTTATAACAGTTGGATAATGTTTGAGAACACAATAAACAAGCGGCCGCATAGTTTATTGAAATAATTTTAGGGACACGTCCAATAAACAATGAAATGAGAATTTATACCATGGCAGTTATTATAAAATATACATTGATCAATATTCTGTACAAGGCTCATTATTTAAATTCGACCTGGCGGCCCAAATCGCTCTGGCTTGGCAGCATATTTAATTGACGATTAGAAATTATCGTGTCTGGGAGAGGAACAAACGCATTTTCATTTAAATTATACATAAATGGTTGTATTAGTAAATAAATAAGTTCCAAGTTTTATATTGGTATGTCAAACTTGGAAACTTCACTACATACTGCTGTATCAACCGTTAAAGTTGTCCATGGACCACGCGTGCTGGTTTGACCGGAATTGTCCCGGTTTAAGACGTTGGTTTCGGCGACCCGGGTGCTTTTGTTGTTTGTCTCGGTTTTCTTTGTATAGTATACTTACTATAGGACAATACACACTAACTGCCGAGCATCTTAACACTTGGCATGCAAGTATACTTCGCCGCCGAATAACACGTGCAGCGGGCGTTTTTTCGTGAATCGCGTGGCTGTTTGTTTATTCTGAACGATCGCAATAAATCGAAAACTACTTCATTTTTATGGACGAACCTTATCTAAACAACACACCACACAAATCTACTAAATACGTATTTTTACGTGACCCGTACTCTAGTAACAGACTGCAAGAAACGTAAAAATACGTTGCCCGCATGCCAAGTGATAAATGCTTGCTCTCTTTGCCCGTTGAAGTTGTAAATGCCTTGTCCAGCCAACAGAATATTACCCTTTCGAAAAAAAGAACACTAGAAACTTTAACAACTCTCAAAAATAAAGACTGGTGCGAGGTTGTTCTGATTTTTGGTTGTTCATCTTTGGGCGACGTTACTTTTGAGTGTACACTCAACATACGTGTGTCGGTATGTTAGTGTCGCCATATTGCCTCCTCTCGTGCGTCTATCGCCACTTATATTACGGTTATGGTCACACTACGAGCAGTAGCGTTTATTCCATAGATGCATGAAAGTATTGCATGCCCTTATGATAAGTAAGTCTGATATAAATTGCTTAAAGTTAAACAAAATAAGTAACCATTTATGTTCAACTATTCTATATTCGTGCCATCTATCTTTCCTATGAAAGCAATAAAATATTTACTACCATAATATAATATTGAAATTAATAACGCGAGTTCTGCCTAACCAGTCCAAGTGCCCTATGCACGTCACTGATTACGAGTATACTAGATATATGTTTTATAAAAAGATAAACATAAAAAACAAATCACGATCAAGGCCTCTGGAGACAACGAAGCGTTAAAAATCAGTATCATATCTAATCTGATTTTTCAACTAGAATTTCAACGCTACAATAATTTCTCAGGTGTTGAGAGATTTAGGTACGTGCAACGGATATGGTGTCAAAACCGTTGAGACAGCAGCGCATTTGCAAAGCTTTTAGTTTATGTAAATAATTAACGCTAAGCTAGAAAGTTTAATAATATGAACACTAATTAAGTATTCAACATTGCTACAGAATGGAAGCTGAGATCGTGGTTATTTTCAATGCCAAAAAAACACAGGCTTGTGTAATCTCTGGAAAGAAATGCCACAGTTTTACGGTGACTTCTATTTCACCTAGAATTAAGAAGTTCTCTAATTCTTACTTTTGTTGGGTTATTGGATTCTGGAATGGTTTTCCGTTGAGTATGTTCCGTTTGTCCTAAGATATTGGATTTTTTAAGTATAACGTGAAGAGATATTTATGTGTTTTTTTTTTTATTACATACAGGCTTGCGCTTGACCTCAATCACACCTGCTGGAAAGTGATGATGAGGCCGACGATGGAGCGCGCTCACCCAGCAAATACCGATTCACTCGACGTTTGAAGATTCCCATGTCATAAGACGCCGGAAACACTGACGCAGGAAGCGAGTTCCACTCCTTCGCGGTACGCAGCAAAAAGGAGGAGGCAAATCGCTTAGTGCGAGCAGCAGGAATGTCAACCACAAAAGGGTGCAAACCAGCACGGCGTCTCGTCAATTTATGGTAGAAGGGGGAGGGTGGAACTAAATCATACAACTCAGCCGCACACTCTCCAGAGTATAGTCTATAGAAAACCGAAAGACAAGCCACTTTACGCCGGTGTTCCAAACTGAGTAGTTTACGCGACGTAAGAGCCGTGTGCTGGTATGATCGCGATGACCATCATGTGGTTGTGCCTCGATAGTTGAGCTCGGTTTTAGGAATGCGCTGTATTTTCAGTCAGATACGGTGTAGTAACTGTGCCCAGCCATAATAAAATAAACCCATGTTTACTCCAAGTTCTCTATTCCATACTTTACCAAATATTTTTTCATATTACCTATACTTTCCTTACCTTATCCATACCTACTATAATATTCTATATCCTAAATTTATCCCATGCTTAGATGGGCAAAATGTAATCAGATTAACAAAAAATGATTACGATTACATTTTGCGTTTTTTATCATTAAGATGACTGCATTTTGTTCATGTTATAAACACTACGGAATCCTCAATCGCATACCCATTTATGGCTCTTTAATGTTTTGAAAGGTTTTATTCATGATTATAGAACAACAAAAGTAAAATTACGACTACATTTTGTATTCGTTAATCATTAATCAGATTACATTTTGCCCATATCTGATCCCATGTCAGGTGAATTTAATAGAATAGAAAAACACGAAATATGGAGTACTTTGGATTGTTTGTATAGTTAATACTTGCATATAATTAAGATCATTAAGAATTTACTACATATGTATATACATATTCTACGTACAGTGTGCGTGATATATTGCATGTTAGCCAGCTCTCGATAATCAATAGCTATTTTGTAATCAATATAATTATGTAATAAATATTATACTACTGATAAAATAATTGAATATTACTAATGATATATCATGTAATATTAAACATTAATTGAAACTTACGTTCAAATTTATTGTGCTCATTACAATAATTACTATCTAATACCTTATTAGATTTTTTAATATTTATTACAGTTTAACCTTAGTCACATCTAATGAAAATACAAAATATGGCTGATTAGGAAACGTGTTCACAGGAATCTATGTTCACAATAATAACACTAATAACAAATTATGTAAAATAATGTTTTGCCAATTCTGGTATAATTCCGTGTGTATTTTCATTAGCATTTCGCAGAGCAAGATTTTGTTTAATATAGAGATTTGATTGGTTTCTTGGAAATATTAGTTTCTTGCTTAAAATTCTGTAACAACAAAATAAAAAGCGCGTCGTGATCGATATTTTTTGTAACTTGTTTACCTGACTGAATTAAATATGCTACAGATTTTAAGGACACGAACATTGTGCAGTGAAGGCTAAAATTATGTATCCACTCGAAACCTTGCGAGCTAATCTAATCAGAACGATAAGAGATAAAAATTAACTCATATTATCGGTGATTTTCGCAACGCCTGGCAGACTTGGAGGCGTTGATTTATCTTTTACCTTCATTCGGCCTTTACAAGATTACTCCTGGCTTTACGCATATTAATTTTACAAGGGAAAAGCAGAATTATAGCACGGCTTTTTTGAAGTTTTCACAGTGTTACGGACGATATTGTCATTCGCTTGTAGATTTGACACACTACACCATATTATGTTAGGACCGTACTATCAATTTATATAGCTTGCTTTAGCTGATTGCGGGATTAGCCCATCTATGTTCAGAGACTTGTGTCGAATTAGTTCATTTATCGTGGTATTTCATTCGTCTAATTGTTATTGTACTACTTGTTATTGTTTACGGGATGTTTTTATGTTGTTAATAAATATTTAAATCAAAGTTGACAACGAGAATTGTCAGTAATGAGAAAGTTAACGAAATATCTCTTATTTTATTTATTTGGCATAGTTTTGGCACAACTGGAATTTATGTAACACTTTATAATCATTAACTTTCTTATACATTCTTAGAATTAGTTTAAAACTGATTTTATAATTACCACCAACCATTACGCTTTCAATATTCTTTTTGCTATTATGTTGGCGATTATTGTTTTTCTTTTTGTGAAGAATATTCAAACATGGTATTAATATTACAACTAAATTACATTAGGTAGTGAGCGAAGTTTGGTAAATTCGCAAATAAAAATGAATATGTGATCATCTTGACCACTATAAATTAGTAATAATCAGAATCTTGTCACAATTTGTAAGGAAATTTCTTAGTTTAGCTGCGAAATCGTAAGGAAACGAAATAATATTGTCAAAGTGTTTTAAACGATGCGTAAATTATACTCATGCGATACCGTAATTGCGGTTCACTTTTAAAATTAGCTTTTTAAATGATAATTTTATGTGGAATAATAAAATATATATTAACATATCAAATAAGGGATATACATGAGGTCAAGCGATAGTATCCAACTTTATTAGTATCGCGACGCGTGGGCGCAATATTTTCATATTAAAACAAATTGGAATTTTCTACGTAGGTATTAAAAGTAAATTAAGTGGAAATATTTATCTCTAAATAGGAACTTAGATTCGAAATAGCTAATTTTGTTTCGTCAAAACAATAACTTCTAGACTAGATTTTCGAAACATAAATGTATTTTTAATTGTATGTCATCTAATAAAAATATCTCGTGTGTTGCCCTGAGAACGGCCATCAGCTGCACCATTGGCTTCTTTTTTAAACTGACTCGACACAGTGACTGCACCATACCTGATAGTAATCATGGTGCAGACCAAACAACGCCAACGACTATCGAAAGGTAAGAAAAACCCATCGGTAGTCGCAGCGATCATGCCGGCCTGCACAAATATCTCTTCACGCTACGCTTAAAGGATCCCATATCATAGGATGGTGGGAACACTCTCGCCGTAAGACCATTCCACAGCCCAACGACACGGCAAAAGAAGGAGTTAGAGAACTTCTTAGTCCTAGCCGGGATGTGAGATACCGTATAGCTATGACACCGCAAACCTGCGCGCGTTGTTCTATTCAGGAAGGGAGAGGGTGGAAGATGGATACGTTGGGATTAATATATTAAAAGCGCACAATGAATTAGTAATTTATGTATCTCATATCACCCTGAACGGAAATAGCGGGACAATATATTGTTGTTATAAGTTTTTGTTCCTCTGATCCACTAGTATAAATATAATGTAGTAAACAAAAGAGTAAATCATAAATAAACTACAAATGTTCCAAACCGCTGTTTTTAATGCCTATACGCAGGATGTCGGAGTAAAAAACGGCCTTGGAACCCATTTCGTAGGTCAACGAAATGTTTCGGTTTTGGTTCGATCATTTTTTTAAGCTTAGTTTTAGCAATGCTGGTTTGGTATCCTGTACTATGTAAGTTAACGCTGTTAATTTATAAACAAACATATAAAGTGTAGATTCTCCATTTTAACAACGATTCGATGTAGTGTAATTGATGCTTTATGTTTGAGTGTCAACTCTTAGCATATTGCAGATTGCAAATATAAACCAAACCATATTATCTTAAATATTTTTAAATGGAAAATAAAAATCTTCGTTTTGAGCATGTCATATCGAACTAGATCGATTTCACAGCCGTAATATTGTAGTCAACTATGAGTGATTTTATAAATTTGATCATTATTCAAACTAAATAAATAGGTTGCAACATGAATAAACCGGGACCTTCAATTTAAAAATTGTAAAAAAAAAAATTATATGTTATTCCTTGAAGGTAGATGTCATAGTACAAAGCAATATCTGAAGAACATTGAAAGGTAAATTTGTTACAATGCCATGCAATATCCGGGCAGTAGACTTGAGGGGGTCTGCTGCCTGGATGAGAGGGGAGCGGTGCACGGTGTCCGGCGTATCGCCTGGGAGAGAGGTTTTTGGAGGGGTGGGCTTTACTCCTTCCCCTCCCAGAGAGGTAGTCTCAACAAGGCTTCTTGTTCTCTGGGTGTCTGGATGAATTTGGCTTCCCAGGCCCAGGTGGAGCAATCAGAGGAACACCCCGGGGGTTTTAGTCAATGCCATGCAATATATTGTTTCTATCGTGCCAATATGCACAAAGATAAATTCTATATTTATTAGTAAGCCTATATTATATAGTTGTTCGAGTATTTGTAAGTTCAAAGCGTTGCAGTTTGTTGATGGAATGTGTCCGATCTGAACCTGTGAGGAAGGCGTTTGTGAGTGCCTTTGCTCTGAACAGACTTGACATCGGGATGTTTAACAAAATCTTAACAGAACTATTATCTGATGAGGCGTCTGGCTTTTTCAGATCAATGGCACCATATGTAATATGTTAGGTATTTCTGTATTAGGGTACGATGGGGCTGACATACGTACACACGTAAAAATCCCTTAAATAAATAGAAAAAAAAAGCGTTGCAGAAAATTTGATAATATGGATCCACGATGTCTTTACGCTGCATTTTCGACTCTCCGTGTTTTCGACGGGCGTCACCAATACGGGCTCATGTCACCAGAGATGGACTTCTACCAGAATCTCAAAAACAAAAAGCAATTGCGCGATCTGTTAGCTGTCTCCCCCTACTACTTTACCCTGTCGGTGAAACCAATCTACACACCCTCCACTATTCAGGAAAAAAACCAGTCTTGAAACTTTGTGAACGCACCCTGTATGCGAAAAATATCCAATAAATAAATAATTTCTTTTACTTCTTATCTCTTTTTTTCCTATTTTTTTCTAAAAGAGTTAATTAATATAAAAGTAATTATTTTTACCCTGCCTTGGCACAGAGACCATACCACGTCTGATTCTAAGCATGGTGGTATCCAAAAAACGACATTGTTTATCAACATCAACGAAAAATCCATCGATAATCGCAGCAATCCTTCCGGCCTACACAAATATCTCTATTCTCTTCATTTATATGACCGAATATTAAAAGATATGGCATCATGCTCGCCGGAAGACCGTTTCACAGCTAAACGAGTCTAAAAAATAAGAATTAGGGAACTTATTAGTACTGGTGTACTCCAGCGTGCGTGTTTCTGTAATGGTAGGGAGAGAATGGAATAAGGTTAAACAGCACTTCAGAACTCTCGCCGTGATATAGACGGCAGAAAACGCTCAGTGAGACAATGTCTTTGCGCAATTGAAGCGATTCTAGATGTTTACACAGTAACATACATATTACACAGTATGAATAGTTTGTTGGTATAAGATCTCTTAGAAGGTATTTAAGGCGGAAACAAGCTAATATCATTAACATACACGTTTTATATAACAAATAATCTGGAATGCATGCCACCCACGTTTATTGTTCGAATAGACGTTGTGTAGGGCATAGATAGATAGATACCTTGTTATAGAAGTGTCCATGCTTATTGACTAAATTATATCTCAGGCTACACAGAATCTTTAGAGACTATTTTATGATACATATATATTCTATGAGTTACAAGTATAAAGAGTAAAGACCGTCATAGTGACTCGCCGTAGCCTGTCGCGTTTTGGGATCAGCTTGTGTTTATCCAGTAACTCATATACCTAGAGACCTACTGTCATGGTATATGTGGGCAGTCTTGACGACGGAGCCTATCAACGGAATTTCATCCTTCGACGGTCGCTTTCAATTTTGTACTACACTGTACTTACTATCGGGTGTTCTGTAGTCACTTTGTCGAGCCAATGTAAAAAAAAATTTTGCTGATTCAAAACAAATACTTAGGGGCTGATACTACATAAAAAATATTAATAGAGCATGATTGTTAAATTGGTACATTGCTCGGACATTGGTAATCAGGAATGATCTTAGGTTCGAATCTGGGCATATTATATTAAGTACTAATTATTATTTAGTATTCTGTGGTAAGGTAACCGTTTTGTTATTTAACAAAAATATTTCATATTTGCTATGAAATGCCAGGAAAAGACAAGTAAGTGCATTATATTATTGGTCTCGTTGAGTAAGAATAAGTGCCAACTGGGCTTAGTCACTAATGTATCTCTGCTCCTCTCAAAAGGCATATGCCGTGATGATATAATATTATCACTATTTAAATGTGTTATAGGTAAATTATTATAAGATTTAACAATAAGATCGTTAGAATGGTTCAGTGTTCAGATTTAATGACTTAAAAATTGTTGATAGAATACACTGTGGCAAAAAATAGCGGGCAAAAAGTGAAACATCGAATAGAGCTTTAGAAACCAACTTTTAACTTAGTAGTTATGTTAAACCGTAGCATCAAGCACAGCGGTCGCTGCCCGCAACCACAAGGACGTTGGTGCGCGGGCGGAGGCAAACGTTCGACAACTTCTTGGCCAATTACCGTCCAGTATTTTAATGTGTGTGTGTTGTGTTCATACACAAGCGTCTTGGCGGGGCAATAGTTTACGGTTCAGTGTTGTCAGAATAACTGCTTAAAACAAAGCTTAAGATTATTTAGTCTTCTTTGAAATTTAAGATTTTTGAATCTTTTGTTAGTTAACAAATGACAATCTAATGGTGTTACCTGAAGGCTTACACAAAGCAACATTCGTTCAGCAATGCCGTTAGTAGAAAAGTGCAAAATGTATAGAGTAGACATAGCGTGTCGACGTGATATAGAACACTTATGTTCACGCCATACACATACATATTACACTTTTCTATACCAGTAAGGTTATCGCTCATTGCATATTATTTTGTTTAGATCCTTAGAAGGTTGAATAGAGATCTTGTCTCCACAAGCATAGTTTTATATAACAGAGGTTTGATGGATCGACACATTGTGACTGGCAGATGGACGTTTCTGAGTGTATTCGTCCCAGGATATTTAAAAATCAGTTATTACCTTTGAGGAAGACCTATGTTCAAAAGTGGCTCGATATGGGCTATAATGAATTTATCGTAATATGCTAGATTTTATTTTTAATAAAATTGTAGAGTAATTATGGAAGAATATATATTTCTTAGAGTTACTATGCATACAGAAATAGAATTAGAAGAAACAGTACTTCATTAAAATACCCTTTTTTTAATTTAAATATAGATGATAGACTTCATTATACTAGGATTATACAACAAAGTTGAAAACTATCTAACGACGTCGCAGCTTGATTGCCTGTCTTTCTTTTGTATTTACATATTCGTGGTTGAAATTGCTTGCGTCAGTAGGTTTTACCCAGGAAGCTCCACAATCTACACATGATTACTGGGTAAAATCATAGCAATTGTTTATTATGCGTTATCACAGAGATAGCTGCTCATTTTATACTGCTTCTTATTTAAATATCATCAAGTACAATATAAATATTTTATAGAGTTAGTACAATGAGAGGAAAATTTTTAATATAATAAGCTATCAAATTAGCAAAATTATTAAACGTTCAAATCGCGGTACACACGGGATTATCCAGATTAAGTACGGATTGTGTACTACATGCTTATAAATAAACGATAACATGATGAGGAACCTGCATGGCATCTAATAGAAATGTCATGTCAATGTAAGTGCTCTGAGAACGCTCAGCTTGCTGCTAGTTACGTTAGGAACGATATATAAGCGCAATACAGCTACTAATGTCTTTCTGTGAGATATATTGTGAGATATAGTGTTACGATATATACTTTTTTATTTTATTCGCAATATTTTTTCATTTGAAAATATATAGACCTACGGGAGCGAGGCCTAAGGCCCAAGCCACCGGTGGTTTGGAGCTCTGAGTGAGGAACCTCCTAACAATGTATGTCGTATACTTTATATGCCATGTACTATTTTTATCGTAAAAAAAAGTTATACATAGTAAAGCAGCATTAACTCAACTCACACTGAAACCGGTGCAGCGTGATATATAGTCATATATATATTTTTTTTATTTTGAAGCTTAACTTTGGACATGTGTTGGCAATGTTATCTAGATAGAGAACGCATGCGTGCGTTGTTTCTTGTTTCTATACAAATTTTACTCACACTGTCGTCTTGCTTTGATTGTGAAGGTTGTGTGCTCGCTGCTAAGAACTTTTGTTTTTTTTTTCGTGCCAAGCCACTTGCCCCTTTGCCCACCGTTTACCTGCAAGTGATTTTAACTTTGTTACTAACTATTCGTTCGTATTTGACTTTAAATACAAGTTTCTTGTGACTATAAGCCCGTCGGATGGATAATATTGGGTGAAATTTATGTCAAGTGAAGTCCAGATGTTAGAACAAGCGACAACAACCTCGTTTTCTGTCAACAAATAATAATAAATAGTGATCTGGCCAAGTTATAGTTGTCTTTTCGAACTTTTGTAATGAATTAAACAATACTTTTGTATACAGGACAAGAATGAGTTTCTTTAGATTAAGTTGGAACTTGTATATTATTGCGAATTCACCCACATAACTTTTATGGTAAGTAAACAGTGTTGTAACTTTCTCATTTACATTTTTTATTTACGATTTTACTTTAAGAACTTTAGTTGTTTTTATCTATATTAAAAAGTAAAACAAAATTATTTATTTAACGTTAGTTATTATAATTATTAATCTTTTATTTTAATATTTTTTCAGTCAGTACTATTGTAAATATACCGAACTCTAAGATAGATCTTTTTCTTGATTAGAGCAGGTGCGTTGTTTGCGAAGTTTACATAGCTGCGTAAGCAAATGCGTTATCAAATATCCCGCGTAGTGCGCACACATTTCAAGAATTTATGCCTAAACTTTTGTTTATTTGCTAAAGAATTCGGTATTGGTGGATTAATAATATCCAATTTAAAGTGGGTTTATATTTTAAAAACTAATGAGGCAGTATGCCTGCTCGACTAGCGTAGCGGCAGCGACACCTTGCGCATGCGCAGTCAGGAGTTCCATTCCTATACGTTTTTTTTAATGTAATATATTTATATATATAACGGTTGGTAGAGTACTAAATAATGAAGAGCTTATGAGCGATGGACAATAAGCGATCGGATAAAGACATAAGAGAAGACGTGACATTGTATTAGTAATATTCCATAAATATGCTATCACAATCATCGTTGTTATATCCGACGTATGTTTCTTAGCGGCCTGTGGTTTAAACACTTGCAGTCTTATTATAAAACGAGTTTTAATTTAAGTAACGGTTTAAACACTGGTAAAAAAAGTTTTGCAAAAATTTGCTTATAACCTTGTCCTTAGTAATTTATAAATACGAAAATGTGTATGTTAATATGTTCTGTTTTCACGTCAAAACGGCTAAACCTTTTTCGATAAATTTTAGAATATAATTATATAAGATCATGGAGACGGACATCCGTTACCTTAAAACTTAAAGGGGTTAAAAGAGGGATGCAATTTATTACGTGGTAATATATATATATTTAAGTTAGGGATACAAATATCGTTTTTTATATTTGTTTCTAGAGTTTGATTAGTAGAGTGTGATGAGGAAAGTCGGGAAGTTAGGACAGATCAAGAGGGAGGGCAGGGAGAGAGGTAACAGGAGAACAGAAGGAGAGCGTAAGAGGTCGAGGGAGATTCGTTTTAACTTAAAAATAAAGGACATTCATAGATCGTTAGGCGGTACGAAGTTCACCGGGTCAGTTAGTCTTGTATAAAAACTGTGTCAAATGTTTTTTTTTTACATAAGCAACAAAATATATTTAATAACAACAAACTGTTACCTCCGATTAAACCTTATTTAAGTTAGAACTCGTTTTGTGATATGGCTGTTGAGGTTTAATTGTGTTCAGTTGACGTTGGCGCCCAACTGTCGTGGAATTGATTAAGTGGTCACTTCCATATAGAAGTAGCAAAGTAAGCAACCTACATTATTCGGCGCGCATTTATAAATGGAAATTTCGAATATGGAATAAGGCTTTTTAAAGTTGGCAGGTTGTGTTAATAATCTAAGGTTGGCAAAAATTTTTAAAGTAATGTTTATATTTTGTGCTTAAGGCTATATGCATAAACAGCCAATTTTATAGTATAACTGTGAATACTGACTTAAAGGATCGTTAAATGGACAAAATAAACGTATTAAAATAAGAAATGAGAATAATATATTCGTAGATAAAGTAGCATATAGCTAGTTTTCGTTTAACTTTTAATTAAAAAACTGAGGAGTTATTATAGTAAATATTAGTTGAGAGAATAAAACTACTAAATCATTTTTGTTGGAAGTGTTACATTTCAATATCAGATATTTTAATTATTTTATAACAAATAATTATAGAATATTATCTGAACCTTTCGGTTAAATAATAATAATAGTTCCGGGGTTGTTTAAATTATAATAGTCTTTAGCTTAAATACGAAATACTTTTATGTATTAAGGGGGCCTAGACAAACTAATATTTGATCAGCAATAGTTCTAATAGAAAAGTTTAATACGTATGGAATTGATATAACGTTTCGAAGTAACATTTCTAAAGCTTACATCAATCCTATACATTTTTTTGTTTTCTATTAACGTTATCACTAATGGAATGTTACTGTAAATAGAACTTCTCTGTTAGAAAGCAATGTAGTAGCTAAATAAAGTTTTTTTTTTTTGGCTAGACGTAGTCATTTTTTACCATAATTAGGTCAGGTGAAGACACGGGCAGAAGTGTATTGTTTACAAAAGTATTATTGTAGATTAAACTACAAACAGTGTGAGCAGACATCAAGTAATGTCGGATGCGTCTCAGCCTTAGCTAAAGGTAGAGGTCAGATAAGAACAGGCGCCAACTTCCGGCTGGTTAGTTGTTTGCTTAAATATTCCTTTTCTGGCAGACACTATTATGCACAGTTTTTATTTTATTTTTGTACAGTGGGTGACGATATATTATCTGCAGACCGGCGCCTGACTGTGGACAATAGGACGTGCATAGAGTATTTGGACTAGGTAGGCAGATTCACATAATAAAATTGAATATTATATAATGATAATAAATATTATATTACTTTTGAAGGGAAGATAGATGTCGTGAAAATAGAATAGATATGAATAAAAACCGTTCCTTTTTTTTAATTAAAGGAATTTATTCCAGATTTAATTATCGTTAGGGCATGCAATGCTTTTATGCATTTATGGAATGAACGCTGCTGCTTGATAGTTGAGTTTAGTAGTTGTCGTTATGACGGTCAAAGAATACCACGACTGAAACACTTTTAATAACTGGACGTACATGTAAAATAATGTGAAAAATATATGGAGGTAAAATAAGCTTTCGGAATTTTTTTTTTTGATAGCCCGGGGGAAATCCCTAACGGACTTCAGGGGGCGGTGAGGGCTGCCCCCCGGTGTGTCGAACTTGCATCGACTAAAACCCCCGGGGTGTTCCTTCTTCCCGTCTGATCGGGGCCAGAGGAACAGCGTCATCCTCTACTCCGACCCTCGGCAACGTCTGGCCTTTTGTAAAGCCGCATCTATGCACTGCGAGGAATGGTGTAAGGAGCCACCCCTCGCACACCTCAATATCTTGGAGCGGTGTGCGGAAACACGTCACACACCGCTCTCGCCTGGATAAGTTGGGCGGCACTCTCCCTCAAGCGCACCGCCCAGGTGTCTTATCCGGTTTTAAGGAGGAAGGCCTCTGGCGAAGGCCCTCCTCCTTTGTCCTGAACAGCGTGGGCGGCGGATCGGATTGTCAGGGCCGGCTATTGCCTTCCTGTTCCTCTCCGCCGCCTCCTTCCTCACCATGACTACCTCACAGTACGTGAGGACCGCCTGCCATGCCCTGTCGCTACCGACCATCGCGCGAACGAGCGCCGGCAGCGACAGGTCACCACCCACGACCCTGGAGCTTTCGGAATATCACGTTATCATGTCAAGTCAATTTAATACATTTGCTTTGTCGTTATCGTTTATCGAAATTTACTTTGCCTAGTGAGTTTCTATTCCGGACGCGACTGGCCGAAGTACTTGGAGATGCACCCAAGTACTGTTTCATGATCCCGTCCTGCAATTACGCTCTACTATGTCATGCTTCATATATATTCCTATCTACATGTCCAGCTTTTATAATAATAATATAATTTCATGCTATATCCCTTACGGGGTGAGCAGGGATAAACTAGGGACCGTATCCACGTTGCGCTTATATTTCCTGCTCAACGTGAGTAGTAGCGCAGCTGATCGCCGTTCTCAGGGCACCTACATATAATATTTCTATTAGATACCATGCGGGTTTCTTCACGATCCAGCTCTTAGGTTGAGATTTGTAGACGCTATTTCGATTTCGCTTAGCAAAGTTCTCAAAAAATAAATTCGTTTTGAGAAAAATCTGAATATATCATAGGCACTTGAGTATAGCCATAGTGTTAGCCGAGCCCAGTCCATGTAGAAAAAATTGGTGACATACCAAATCTTTTGACATTCGTAGAGTAATATAAATTGTAATGTTTTAGTAAAGTCTAAGCAAAGTTAAAGGTATGTCTATAAATCTCATCTTTAGTCTATCTATATCTTTTCATGATTATGTAAATTTAATATAAATTAAGTAGACTTGGCTGGTGCAGTGGCTGAGAGATCAATTTTTACTCTGCGATTCATAGGTTCAATCCTTATACCGGTTAAATACTCATGTAGCTCATTTACTTATATTTTAGACTTTTAATATAATTTATAAATGTAGAATTATTCTCTACTAAGCCTCTATGCGTATACTTCTAAGCTTATCCAATTGGTATGTCAAGACGTAAATGAAAATGGAATGTTAACAATTATTTACAGTACAAATATTTTATTGAATAAGGAAAAAAACATGTTTCGATTTCTTTTGAATCACGTAACTTATTTCTAAGAAGTGTTTGGAATAACTGTTCGGAGGTGTATGTTAGATTGGAATCGAAAAAATCGAAATCTAATCTATACGGAGGCGCAAGTTAATTGCATGTCGAAGTTTCGCAACATCAATTTTGCCCATTTAGGATGATAGCAGCAATAAATGCAAATTGTTCGTGCATTGAAGACAATGCCAAATCATTCGCACTCTGTTACAAGGCAATTTAGATGATCGATTGATCGGTAGGGATGATTGAAAATATCGATTACATCGTTTAATTTTATCTAATTGCAAATCAAATAAGATATAAACACATAGAACACACACACATAATAGAAACACTCTTTAATAAAGGCGACTTTGAACACTAATCAATTTTTTACTTAGTGTTTCAAATTATTATTGAAAAGTAAAGAAAGTATTTTTATATCAAAAGATGTTAAACAGTCTAATAGCCTATCTAGCAGAAAGTGAGTATTGTCGTGCTGGCAACTTTAAAAAAGGAGAAGAGAAATAGAAACTGAGCATAGATACAAGATGCTTTTGAAATATGACAGACTGAGTCAAGTCACTATCATGATTTCTGCTACTGGGTGTAAAACTAAAAAGTATTATTTATTTTGTTTAGTTTAGTTTTGTGTTTGTAGTTACCGATCTAAAGAACAGTAGAAATATCGATATTCTTATATCGATTTTTTTATATCGATTATCACTATTAGTGAGAAGAGGCACCGTGCAGCGCCGATTAACCTCAATGATATTCATAAGAAAGCAACGCCGCGCATCGTTCGAATATAAATTAAGATTTGCATAAAAATAATTTCCATCAATATATTGCCGATATTGATTTGGTATCAGCTTTGAGTATCGAAACTACTTAAATGTAATATTTATGATCGTACGAAATACTTTATGAACAGTCGAATTTATAAATTCGTTTATGTAAACGTTAAAAGATGAACGCCTTCAGTGGAATTTTATTTGAACAATGAGTACAGCCCTATGAAATGTTTTAAATTTCGTTTTTTTTTTGTTTCGTTTACATAGACAATAAATAATAAAACTTCGGATTTTTTAAATATAGAATTAACCATTGGCTTATGAAAATATTAGTTGCATTAGCATTTGTTTGGTAAATTAATCTTTTTTCATTTTTTTATATTTCGAGACGAATTATGAAAACAAATTATGTAATTGTCTGGGAAACTTGTATGTAATTCTTATAATATATTAAAACAATAACGATACGGTAATAGTTCCAGTGACCGCAGCCGGTTGGTATTTTTAAATAAGTGAACAAGGTTTCATTTGTTATTATTTCAAGGTTGTGTAAGTGATTCGAACTGCTCAAGACCTCTTCTGTTACTTCCAAGGCACTCGAGAATGCTCGCTCATATTATGTTCAATTTTGTTAACAACCCTTCATTAATAAAATTTAAGAAACTCATTTATGTATTTACATATTTATCTTAAGCCTTGTTTTACATTAGGATAATTTCTGTAATTGTTTAAAAATGTTATTTTATCTAAACTAAATCTTCGCTTGATAAAATTATATGCTAAGATACTTATATTTTTAAAAATATATTTGACTATATAGCTTAGTAATTTTATTGAAATAAATAGAATCTAATACATTTTTGTTTTATCGTGACTCGGCCCCGTGACCATATGTCTACCATGTCTGATGGTAAGCGTGGTGCAGTCCAAAAAACGACAACGACTTCTTTTACTGTTGCAAAGAAAAACTTATCGGTAGTTGCAGCGCTCATGCCGGCCTGCACAAGTATCTCTTCACGCTTCATTAAAAGGACCCCATATCATAGGACGGTGGGAACACGCTCTCCGGAAGATCATTCCACAACCCAACGACACGATAAAAGTGAGATTTAGAGAACTTCCTAGTCTTAGCCGGGAATTGAGTTACCGTATAGCTGTGACTCCATAAACTCGCGCTCGTGATTCTATTTGAAAACTTCAAACACTCAAAGTATTTAACACTTCCTTTATTTATAAAACATATAATTGACTTACAGTCGGAAGTCACACAAACCCAAAAACATATATCTTTCTTAAACATTCACCACCGCGTGCGTCTATATCCAATCTGCTCTTATTATTCTTTTCTATCGCCTCGCTTCCTTTTATTTAATTATGTCGCCATCTATCGAGATTAACTATTATCATGTTTATATTTTTAATTAGTGATGGCTTTTATTAAAAAGTATCCAAATATTATTTAACAGATAGATGGCTCTATAATTAGTACATTGTATCAAAACCAATAAGTAAAATATTTTCAAACAATGACATATCTATATTATATTTATCATGAATAATATTATTTCACAGTAGTAATAGTCATAATTGGCATTTGCTTACAATCGGCCATTCTGACTCTGCACGCGTCCCCGCGTGAAATAATTACTACCAAAACGTTAAGCAATCTCAAAGTTTTTGTGTGGCTAAAACGTCTTGAAGTATCATAATTGTTATTTGCTTACAATCGGCCATTCTGCCTCTGCAACAGTGATGCGTGAAAGAATTATGTAAGTTTAACGATTCTACGATACTTAAAAAAAAAAAAATACCTCTTTTTTTTTACTTAAGATATTTAAAATTCCACTAAATATTACTTTACTTAAAATCTAAATCCACTTGGCTTCTCGCCGCTAAGGCTAATATCACTACTACGAGCTATCGCCACTAAGGGATAGTAACGCCACAACGGGCTAGTATCACCACGAAGGAGTTAGTGTCGCCACACAGGGCTGGTATCGCCACTAGGGCTAGTGTCGCCACACGGAGCTGGTATCGCCACTAGGGGCTATTCTCGCCACAGCGGGCTGGTATCGCCACTAGGGCTAGTGTCGCCACACGCGGCTGGTATCGCCACTAAGGGCTATTCTCGCCACAGCGGGCTGGTATCGCCACTAGGGCTAGTGTCGCCACACGGGGCTGGTATCGCCACTGGGGGCTATTCTCGCCACTGCGGGCTGGTATCGCCACTAGGGCTAGTGTCGCCACTAGGGGCTAATCTCGCCACAACGGGCTAGTTTCACAATATATTCACAGCTAATAAACTCGATTAATCACAGTCTAAAATACTGACATTTATATACAAATATTACAATTTACAAATCAACGTTAACAGTTATACATTAACAATAACATACCCAATAACCAGTCGTCAATATAACTAGCCTTATTATCTTAAAACAATCATTTTACAATATAAACTTAACTTACTTATTAATTTTATCATTTCTCGTTATAAATTGGCTGTTTACTATTTCTCTTCTAAGTAATTCACATTTATTCTTCATTCGAACCATCAGAATCGCTACTTATGGGGTCATTTGTAAACACTAGCCACGGATATAATTTATCAACTGCAAAAACCGCTTTGTATACGGGTTTGCCACTCTTTCTGGTAATGGGAGTGTCCTCAATTTCATACCTATCGTTTTGAAGCACTCTTATAACTCTATACGGGCCGCTACATTTTGGGAGTAATTTCTTTGACTGACCTGGCGTTGTATTTCTTACATCTCTTTCTGCACGAACCAAATCGCCAACATTGTATTTATGCGCAGTCTTACGCCTTTTATCGAAAGATTCTTTTTGTTTTATTTGCTCCTTCTGTAAACGCTCGGAGACTTCCATTCTCATGTTATCACGATTTATGCATTGCTGAGTAGCGGATATAATAGAATTCATTCCGCCATCAGAAATACCCGTGGGTGCTATACCGAATAGTACTTCTGAAGGTGTTTTGCCAGTGGCTTTATTTATCGTGTTATTTAAGCCCCATTGCACTCGTGGAATCATGGTATCCCAATCGTTTTCATTTCTACCGCTATTTATTGCTGTCAGAGAGTCTACAATAGTTCGATTGTAGCGTTCGATTTGGCCGTTAGCACGAGGTGTCGCGACTGCATTAAGTGTGTGGATGATTCCTTTTTGTTTAGTAAAGTTAACGAATTCCCGGCTCGTGAAGCTGGTCCCTCTATCCGTGATTAAACGACGCGGTACGCCAAAGAGGGAAAAGTATTCATCAAACACATTTATTGTTACTTTAGTTTTACAACTCTTTACTGGTTTTATATAAATATACTTTGTAAAAGCGTCTATAATTGCCAAGATATAACAATTTCCCTTTTTGCTTTGCGGAAATGGTCCGCAGTGATCTGCATGTAGTACCTCGAATGGCTTATTAGGTTTCGGTATGGGGTGTAGCATACCTTCTTTTGGACCACCAGGTATTTTATTGTGTGCGCACTGTAGACACGATTTACAATATTTTTTTATGAATCGACGCATATTTTTAAACCAATATACTTTGCGTACCCTATTGTATGTCTTATCAAAACCAAAATGTCCGACATCATCATGGTTATTTTTTACAATTTGCCACCTTACAGACTTCGGCACTACCCAGAGTAACTGGACACAATCTTCCTTTTTAATTATGCGATACAATTTTTCATTCTTGACAGTGAAATTAGTCTTTACTTCAGCCACATTATTACTTTCAGGATCTTTCAAAATATCAACGATTCTTTGTAATTCAGTATCCGCTTGCTGTACTGTTTGAAGCCATTTTTCGTCCGCGATATTAGTATCGTTAATATTTACACTAATTTTAAGGATGTAGTCATCACGAGACGGCGGGTCATTAGTGCTGATTGGATTTCTACTAAGGGCATCTACGTGTGCCATTTTAAGACCTTTACGAAATTCAATAGTAAAATTATATTCCTGCATCGCAATCCACCATCTCGCTACACGAGGTATCAAATCTTTCTTAGTCATGGTGCTTTTCACTGCATTACAGTCTGTCACAAGTTTAAATTCAATACCAAGCAGGTAAACGCGAAATCTGTTCAAAGCAGTGACGACGGCAAGGGTTTCCAATTCGTACGAATGAAATTTTTGCTCCTCTGGTGAGGTTTGTCTGCTGAAATATGACAGGGGTTGAAAACCCTTGCCAACATCTTGCAAAAGGATGGCCCCGATCCCTAATTTGCTCGCATCGGTATGGACTTCCAATTTGCCTTTTGGATCATATAATGCTAGAACCGGACGACACACTAACTTCTCTTTCAGCGATTCATAGGCCTCAATTTGTTCTGAGCCAAAATGCCAAAGTCTATTTTTTTTTGTAAGTTGGGTCTGTGGGTTGGTTGGGTTGGGTAAGAGGTCTTGCTATAATCGAAAAATCTTTTACAAACTTGCGGGAATAGCTCGCCAGCCCGATAAACTGGCGGACTTCGTGAACGTTCTTTGGCTGAGGAAAGTTTTTGACAGCTTCAGTTTTATAAGCTCCAGGTCTAATGCCTTCACCACAAATCTCATATCCTAAATAATCAATCTTATTTTGAAAGAAGACACATTTTTTTGGATTAAGCGTTAATTTCGAATTTCTTAAAAGAATAAAGACTCTTTGTAGTTTTTCTAAACCCTCTTGAACCGTTTTAGAAGGGACTAATAAATCATCCATGTATGCCAACACTAGATCGCGTCCTACGCCATTCAACATGGAATTTATGGCTCTTTGAAAAACACTCGGAGCGTTCGCCAGTCCGAATGGCATTCGGTTATATTCATATAAACCATCTGGTGTAACAAATGCTGTAAGGTGTTTGCTTTTTTCTGCAACAGGAATTTGGTAG
This sequence comes from Automeris io, assembly GCA_036320925.1. Classification (NCBI taxonomy): domain Eukaryota; kingdom Metazoa; phylum Arthropoda; class Insecta; order Lepidoptera; family Saturniidae; genus Automeris; species Automeris io. Next base: position 73,072 of record JAUDJH010000030.1, on the reverse strand, counting down.
TATCCTGAAGCAAGATCAAGACTTGAAAACAACGTATTACCGCCCAAGCAGTCTAATTTGTCTTCGATACGAGGCAAAGGGTACTTATCCTTTAAAGTTTTCCTGTTAAGGGCTCGATAGTCTATACATAACCTCTTTTGGCCATTCTTTTTATTTACGAGCAAAACAGGGCTTGCGTATGAAGACGAACTTTCTCGAATTATTCCGTTTGTTAAAAGATCTTCAATAATTTCGGAAAGTTGTTCCTTTTCTTTCAACGACATACGGTACGGGTTATACACCACTGGTACATCATCCTTTAATTTTATATCCATTTCCGTCAAATTCGTTCTACCTAACTCTGATAAATCTACAGCAAAACAGTCTCTAAACTTGTGTAACAGTTGAATTAAACTTTCCATTTCCGTCTTAGATAATTGCGTTCCTACGTTAATATCCTTTAAGGGTTCTAGATTATTTTTATTCGTACCGGTTGTTGTATATCCAATAAACATGTCATTAATTTCGTTATATTCCATTCCTCTGGCTATGGTTTGGCCCTTTCTAATAGGAAGATTAGTGCTACTTAGATTAGATATCAAAACATGCCCAGTATTACTTTTAAAATCATGTATACCTGCCAATACTACGAATATTTTACGATCAACATCCCGAAAACCAAATGGAACATATAGGGATCCCGAAAAATCTATTGACGTACCTACTACTACAGGTGACGTAGTCCTGGGCTCAATGTCGGTGTTCTCTAGTGCATCTAATTTAATTTTAGAGCGATAATCGTCAGAGTAATTTAAATTGGGTGCTTCGTAAAGAAACAAATTTGTAGAAGTTTTATACATTACCACATTGGGCAATTCCGTAAATGTTTGACCAATTATGACATCACTCGGCATGTAGCAATCTGATACTACTATTAACTCAACACTAGCTGAAACGTCATCTACCGTGACTTTACCATGAATTTTTCCTAAAGGCTTTACACACGAATTTCCGAACCCTCGTAGGTTAGGTATATTTGCAAGGGTTTCATATTTTTTGAAAATGTTCAACGCCAGGCTTTCTTTTATTAGGTTGCAGGCACTACCTAAATCAATGAAGGCCCGCAAAACATATCCTTCGATGTCTATATTCTTATAGAATTTGTTGCCAACAGTATTGTTTAACTGGATACCCATAATATTTTTATCGCTTGTGGAAGCTGTAATTTGTCGTAGATTATTTGGTCCACTTTCAATAGAATTATTTGTATTTTTCGTGCGACAGTCCTTCGCAAGATGACCTGCTCTGCGACATATGTTACACTTTCTCATTGGTTTTGTGCACCTTGTTCTAATATGTCCTACCTCACCACAATTAAAACAGATGATGCCCGGTCTTTGGGTTTCCGTGCTACCGGTTAGCAGCTCTTGCTGTGGTTCTGGGTCTTTAGTGTTGACCTTCCGTCTATATACTAAATAGTTATTGTCACTTTGCGCTAAGGTTTTCAGATATGAGAAAAGCTGCTCTGGTTCCTCAAATCGACATGCATTTGCACTCATCCTAATAAACTTATCATCAATACCATGTACTAAACAACCGACAGCCTTACGGCTTGTTATTTCACATCTATTAATCAATATCATTTTTTCATAATAATATACATCTAATGGTTGACCTATTTTACATCGATACTGCAACATTCTTTGAAGCATATCACCATAATTTTCAGTTGATGGAAAAGCTGATTTTAATTTTTCCGTCCATTGATCCCAAGTATAGAGTAATGAAGGTAATCCCTGATACCATCGTTTGGCAAGCCCGGTGAGTTTCGACAAAGCGTAGTGGCGAATTTGTGTGTCATTCCACAAGTATATTTGTGCACACTCATTGACTTTGTGTATCCAGGACTCTATATTTTGAGACCCGTCACTTGGATCGAAATCCGGTACCACATTTATATAATTTGGCAGTGCATTCGATGGACCTTGCATCAAATTGCAATTCAGTGCCGGCACTGGATTCGTACTCGCGTCTGTGTGACTTGGTAATTGACGCCTATCACTCAAGGGGGGTGTTCGCGATAATGTTTTATCGTTTTTATTTTTACATCTATAGTGATGACGCTGTTTACCTTTGTGGCGTCGAGAGTTGGTCGTTTTATTATTTTTACGTGATTTTTTGTGATAGCTGTCACAACTGGTCGTCGAGGAAGAAGACGTAGTATCACTACTCGAATAGCGGCGACGACGCCGATTTCTTGATCTATCGCGTTTACTTGATCTACTTTGTCTACTAGACCCCATAATTAGCAATAAAAATGATTTTTGTTAACTGATTATTTAACAAAATAATAACAAATAAAAACTTACACAATATTATCAATCGAAAATTGAAAAAATAAAATAAAAAACTCAGTATAACGCTATTCGTCAAAAGCTCAACAGTACTTGATATTTACAACTTATATTTATACATAAAAGAAATAAATACAAACATTAGAATAAAGTACAATATCAAATTTCGCTACTATAAAGTTTAAATCACTCATCCAGTTTCGTGTGTGTACTTGTCGATCGTATTGAGTTCCGTCTCGAAATGTTTGCCCACTTTAGTGTGATTTTCTTATAACCTCAATTTATTTTAAGTTTTTACACTCATTTACATATTACTTTGTAAGATAAAATTGTATGTAGCTAAAGTATTTGTTGCAAACCAATCAAATATTTTCGAAGATTCAACAAATTCTCAATCCTTTGTCAATAAAATAAAAATGTTTTGGGAGCACTCACTGCACGAAATATTCAGCACGTAGGTTAATCCTTCACTTCTGATTGAAAACTTCAAACACTCAAAGTATTTAACACTTCCTTTATTTATAAAACATATAATTGACTTACAGTCGGAAGTCACACAAACCCAAAAACATATATCTTTCTTAAACATTCACCACCGCGTGCGTCTATATCCAATCTGCTCTTATTATTCTTTTCTATCGCCTCGCTTCCTTTTATTTAATTATGTCGCCATCTATCGAGATTAACTATTATCATGTTTATATTTTTAATTAGTGATGGCTTTTATTAAAAAGTATCCAAATATTATTTAACAGATAGATGGCTCTATAATTAGTACATTGTATCAAAACCAATAAGTAAAATATTTTCAAACAATGACATATCTATATTATATTTATCATGAATAATATTATTTCACAGTAGTAATAGTCATAATTGGCATTTGCTTACATATTATAGAAGGGAAAGGGTGGAACAAGGTTAAACAACTCTTCATAACACTCGCCATTATATAGATGATAGAAAACACTCAGTAACACAATATCACTCTATAGTATAAATATATAAATTTTTCATTTGTATAAGATATACCAGAATTAGTTTAGTAGTCCCATGAGATTCGGTCCTCTAAATTAAACTATTAAATATTATTATGTATTCTGTGTTTAAAACAAAGCATGAAAAGTAATTCAGAGATGTTTGCATGTAGAGCATGAGTGGGAGTCGAAGCTGCTCGCGTCCGTAGGCTTTACCCTAGTTACCCTACACGTGACTCCTGGGTGGTGCTAAACGAGCAGCAGCGAGGTGGTAGGGCGTCGGTGCCCGTCTGGATCGCGACCACAGTGCATGGGTGTAAAGCCCGTCACAGTGACCAGTTTCGGCTTGTCGCGTTTCGGGATCAGCTTGTGTATATCCACTAACTCATATACCTTGAGACCTTCAGTCGCGGTATATGTGGGCCGACATTACGATGTAGACTATCAACGGATTGTCATCCTTTGATAGTCGCTTTCGTTTTTAGACTACACTGTACTTACCATCAGTGTACTTACCATCAGTGTACTTACCATAGTGTAGTCACTATGTCGAGCCAGTGTAAAAAAATGTATTCTGGCATGATTGTTGACATATTAATAGGTTATTGGGTCGGAATAAATTGAATTCAGTTAAAAAGAAACTTGTTCTTATTGTTAGTGATTCTATAATCTAATCAGGCTACTTACTTAATATCTTTTCCTAAATAACAAGTTTTTTAGTAAGTACTGTAAAAGTAAAATATATAGATGACATTTTGATTGTAGTACAATAATATTATAGTGAAAGTAATTGAGTATTCTTTTCTGAATGTATAAAAAAAAATCTTAGTTTTGATTTTTTTTTTCACTAAAATTTGCTCACGTGTGCAGTCAGCTGGTAATTAGTTAAGCCCGGTCAGTGACCCTATTTAGCTCAACAGTTATAATAGTACATATAAAATAGCGAATTGGGTTAACATAACAGTTCTGTACCAATTATATAAATTGGTTTTGTAACTTGGGGGTAATTTCTGCATAGAACCATCAGGACCACTGCGAGGGTAGTGACCCCGGTGTGTTAGACTCCTACTGATTAAAACCCCCGGAGTGTTCCTCTAATTGCTCCACCCGGGCCTGGGAAACCAAATTCATCCAGACACCCGTGGAGCAAAAAGCCTTGTAGTGGCTACCTCTCTGGAAGCGTCGGGAGTAAAGAGGCCATCTCTCTATACTTTTCCTACATGTTATAACAGCTAGTAATGTATAAATAGTATACTTTAAAACTCCCATATACAGACTAAGTAAAATAATACACTGTAAAAAAATTTAAATGTATTTTATTTATCGTTCTGGGCATCATAATTCTAGGTAAGCATACGTATGGCGAATAACAGTCGCTTTCTTGTTTGCGTTGATTCCTTGTGAGCCCTCATTGTTCCCGGCTGGTTGAATGTAGTAATTATAGTTTTGTTTCAGCATGTTTACGTAGCTCGGGACAGATATGCCACTGAGCACGTAGTACTAAACCTCAGCTTATCTATAAGTGTTCAAACGTTATATCTACGGCTATAATTGTTTTTAATCCGCGTGATGCACCGCGTCCTTCTATCGACAAATTAGATTAGAAATATGTGCCAATCTAACCCCATTTTTTTTTAATGTTGTTGATGGTAGGTCCATTGCCCAAACTGGGTCATGACTAGTGATGAAAATGCCCGGGAATTTTCCCAAAGTGCCCAAAACTTCCGAGAACATTTCGTAAATTCCCGGGAATATTCCCAAGGAAGTTTTAGGGCACTTTGGGAAAATTCCCGGGCATTTTCATCACTAGTCATGACCACAGTACACAAGTATAAAGACCGTCATAGTGACCCGCTTTGGCTTGTCGCCTTTCGGGATCAGCTTGGTTAGATCTAGTAACTCATATACATAGAGACCTTCAGTCGTGGTATATGTGGGCCGACATAACGACGGAGTCTATCAATGGATTTTCATCCTTTGATGGTCGCTTTTGTTTTTGGACTTCACTGTATTTGCCATCAGGTGCACTTGACTTTGTTTAAACATTGCAAGAGAATACGTTCGTCTTTGAAAAAAATAAAACTGAATATATAATAGAAACTTGAGTATAAATTTGTAGAATTAAGTCACACTTGATGAAATCGGTGATTTACCACACGCTTTCACATATTTAATAATATATTTGTAATATTTTAGTAAAGTCTAAGCAAAGTCCAAGTAGCATCTATAAATCTTTCGCTTAGAAAAGGGTATAAAAGATAAAATTCGACAAAACTGTAACTATACCAAAAAAAATTGAGATTATAAACAACTTGTTATTATTTATTACAAAACTCTCAGTATGCGAGTCCGATTTGCACTTCGCCTATTATTTACAATCAACCTAGTCGTTTAGAGATATTTATTTATTTATTTATTTAATATACCATCAATATATACACAAAACATTAAAAAAAAATACAAGTCCTAAGGCCGTGTGTTATATATTTACAGGTACCTAACTATATACAGCACAATTATAAACAAAATTTAAAAAAAACATATAAGTTTATCCCGTTATACTCAAGCGGATTCAGATGAGAACAATGCAATCAAAGCCGACCGAAACCCTGATAGGGAGCAGTGAAAGATGTCAATGTCACTAACTTTGTTATATGTCTCTTTCATTCGATCAAAAGGAATATAGACAAATAGATATGTAGTCTAATCGAGAGTCAATAGTATCGCGATGTGGTCATATTAGTAACCTAGGCGTATTGATATTTACGCCAAAAAACAACGATTGTTCATTTCAAAGAGTCATTTTTACTTATCGAATTTTTTAAAATTTACGTATGAATATTTTAAAATACAGCGAAAAATTATTTATAGCAACATCGTTTAGAACAACATATCGGTTATATTGACCCAGAACAGACTCGGGCAAAAAAATAGGACTACGTACCTCGACAACATCACCGGCTGTTACAACTATCGGTTTTAACTACTAAATATGAGTTAGTCCCTTCGATTTCATTCTCGTTATAGCAGATTTTGACTGTACTTATAATATTTTCACATGGATATTACATTGAAATAGAATCTATAAAATGAGGCGTTTAATTTCAAAACATGCTAAAACGATTTTTCGTACAAAATTACTTAATAGTCCTAATAGCAATTTGAAATGTTTTTATCAAAGCAAATACTATGTATATATGATTTTTTTCTTTTTTTGCTTTTCACTGTAGAATAATAATTTAAATGCCATATAAGAATGTGATTGTTAAGTCAAATAATAATTATAAGTTTTTATAAATTTATGGGATTTGAAAAAATATGTTATACTGGGTTTTCAAATTAGACTCCTCATATATATTATAGAAACTACGAAGAAAATTAACACACCATATGTGCTATTGCAAAATACGAGTATTAGTTAGAAAATTAAATATATTGTCTAGGCTTGTCTACGGTCGAACATGACGCTAAGTAATGTTTACGAGTATTGCCTCGAACAAGTAATTGTGGTTCAAAAGAGCCATTTGTATTTCCCGTATCTTTGAGCACTGTTTAACAGGTTATTTGAAATAATGTAATGTTAGCATGTTCGTAAATAATAAAGACATAAAAGACCTTGTAAGTAATATTTATCAGTTAGGCAATGCGTTTTGAATGTTGTTGTTGACAGTAAATTTGAATTACACGATTTATTAGTTATCGTCTGTAATTTTTTTTATCTCTAAAAGGGTAAACAAATTATATTTTAACCCTTAAATGACATATTAATACTACACTATTCTGCATACGTATTTGTCGGCTTGACAGCGCAATAGTAGCGATACTGCCTGTTATGCTGAAAGTATTGGGTTCGAGTACCGGAAGTAACGATCATTTCTGTGATTGATAGGTTAGTTCGTCACGGGTCATGGTACCATCCATAAAAATGGGATACAATTTGAGATTTAAGTCTTGTAAAAGTTCTCACTTGCGTCTATTGTTATTTTAATTAACATCTAAAGTGCATCTACTATTGTAGCCCAGAGTTTTCAAACGACAGTTGCTAGAACTTGTATAATTTTATAATATCCACTAATAGAATACACTTTATATGCAAAAAATATCATGTTTATAAGTGCTATTCACTAGACGGGTGGGCTCCGTTGCTCTGATGTTAATTACGGGCTGCATTTGCTTTTGTTGAGAGCAGATAAAGTGCCACTCATTTCTAAGTCTTACATCCGTAATTACATCCTGTTATTCTTTTTTTGCCTTTGGCACTAGATGTCTGGTATTACCGCGGAGTACTTGCAAATCAATTTTGAAGTAGTCTTGTATTAATTCCGGTAGTAATTTGTAGTTAAATTAAAGCAAATTTTGAGTTAATTTATTATTGTAAGAATAGTTAAGGCTTATGTATATTGGGTTAGTAGCTAAGGCGAAGACTCGAAATTTGGATTTGTTGCATTAAATTACTCTATTCACTTATGTTCTTAGAAAAAAAATTACGTATCTAGTATATTTTTAGTCGCTGTATTATCAACGTAGTTATCAGTTGTAGATAAGCCATGTATCTATTAAGTACACTACTGCCTACTATATTAAGTAAAGTTTACACTTGCCGTATCAATCGGGGTCAATCTAATTGGTACTTAGATGCCGTTTATCACTTTATCAATAGTAAACGTTTTCACATTATTTACTTATGGTACGGCTTGACCACACATAAAAGTTCCATCAGCTTATTACATAAAAATCGAGACTTGCTAGAGGAATTTTAGGTGGCAAAAAACCTGTGAAAACGTAATTCATAATGCGTTGACGAATATATTCGTGATTTAACTAGAGTTTAAATATCACAATGTCGGACAAATTGATACTGATATCGTGTACACTGATAGAACTTTTTAATGTGGTCCTAACATCTATAGCTAGATTTATATTTAATCAGTTTTTAAAGAAATGGTAGTTGAGTGATGCCAATAACCTTTACGAGTTTTTATAAATTAAAAAAAAATGTATAGAGCGAGTTATCTGTTTGTATCTAATGAATGTAATCTACTTCGATTTAAACAATCATTTAACGTATTAAGTATACAGACTTTGCATAACAAATACATCACATTTGATGGTAAGCTCAGTGCAGTGCAAAAACTGATTATAAGTAACGAGAATTTTGAATCTGTCGATAATGGCCGCTCTGCGAAAACCAATATTATGGGATGAATGGTACAAAAATTAATCAAGTTTAAAAATAAATATTTCTGTAATATGCCTGTTTGTGTAAACCATTCTTTTTGCGATATTATTTTGTATAATTTTAGTAGCTAAAGTCGTTAGTTCAGCTAAAGACGCGATTCGAATTTGGGCAGTTGCTGCATGACAATGACAACCCAGCACCGGCCACCATGCCACGATATTCCACTTCGTATGTATTATATTTATAGGAAGCCGTGGTGGCTGCCGGCAGAATAGAATAGCACACCCCCTCTTCTTGCTGAGGTGTCGTAAAAGGCGACTAAGGTATTTCTTTAACACCGCAATTCAACCAGGTGTTCAGAGAAGGAAAACTCGATCAAACCTGCATCCTGCTCCCTCCCGATCGTACTGGTTCTCCATTCCTTCGGGCCCGAGGGAGTTAGGACGAGAGATTGCTTCTCTGGCTGCGCGTCCAGTTATGCACTTAAATATCTCCTGCGCAATTGACTGTTTTCGAAAAGTGGCCCTCAATTTTCTTAATCGGCATTGAAACATTCGCCGTGGCCGAAACCGGCTAGGATATCATCATCATCATCATCATCATCATTTATAGGAAAAGAGGTCCAATGAAGGTGTCCAATTCAGTCAACTATCACTAACTGATGTATTTACGCTCCAAGGCGCAGTTCCACTCGGACGCAGCCTTGAGTTTCTTTCGGCGTTTCTTCTCAAGGTAGTCGCTTCTGAAACGCCAGTAGATCATCGTTAGGTTCGTTGTTCTGGCTGGCCAAGCCGAGATCCGTACCCACAGGGGTGCCCTTGCGTTCCAATCCAACCCATAAATCGCTGGCTGAGCACCCTAAGTGAGCCTTTTCTCTGCCTGGTGTAGTTGTGAAGGTCTTTCTTGGTCATCAATGAATGGACAATTTGAATGGAAAAAAACATTTCGAAGAAAAAAAAATTAAGGTGTCTGGCGACGTCCCAAGTTCACGATTGCGACAGGTGTATAAGTGGCCTGCTGAGTGACCTCTTTTTTTTTTTCGGCATGTCCTACGTTGGTGGCCTGGAAAAGACCTTCAGAACAAAACCGGGCTTGGTGGGCGCAGAGGGCGCTCAGCCAGCGAAATTTATGTGTTGGGCGGCTACGCAGGGGCACCCCTGTGGGTACGGACCTCGACTTGGGCGGTCGGCCAGTTGAAAAACGAACCTAATGGTGATCTACCAGCGTTTCGGAAGCGACTACCTTGAGAAGAAACGCCGAAAGAAACTCAAGGCTGCGTCAGAGCTGAGTTACCATTGCCGCGCAACCATTGCTAGAATTCAAATCGCACCTTAAGGTATCTGATTTACTAGCTATTCCCTGAATTATTAGATCCTAAACTAGGTGTGATTCATATAACTAACTAATAACTAAGTTTAACAATGATTATAGAAAAAGTTATAAAAGTTTAAATAATTTTCTTTTGGCTAGATTTAGGTTAACTACATTTTTTTTTATTTGTATCTCTTGATAAGATTTATTTTGAGTATATTAACGTAATGTGATAACATATCTACATTACCAATAAAATTTATCGAAATTATATTTGCTACTCGTTCCTAAGTTTGCCAACCACACCTCGGTCTAAAAATACGGAAGCCCATATCAAAATACGGCTATCTATCGTCAAGATATGTAACTAATGAGCTCTCAATATTTAGGTCAACGCTGTTGAACCTACTTGAGATGTATGTGTGGACGATAATATTTTATAAACATACGTACTCTCAGACAAGGAGTCTATCAATTTGTTTCTTTATAAATATTATTATTTTCTAAATTAACTCTGCTGCGATCGAATGATTCGTGTCTGTCATCTGTTACATTCTTAGAACGATATTCATATTTAAAAATGTGACCATGATTGATATTGTTAATTTATGACAAATATAAAATTAAAAAAAAGTCATATTCCGAAAACAGTGTCTTAAAAGTGGAGTTAAACTGTCGTTATATATTAAAATTAAACGATATAAATCGTTGTAACGATAGACGTTCCGACGAATGGGACCCTAATAACTGTTTTTATTTTTTCAAAGTGACAAAATGTACATACCCGGTGGGTTTTTTGTATTCTGTGGGTTTTGGTAGCACCCCTATTAGCACGGATTAAACTTGGACAGCCACTGTAGAAATTTCGACTGATCTACAAAGATTTCGGAAGTCATTGTTATGACAAGAAACGCCGAATAAAGTTGTTTCTCTGATCTATAATTGTATTAAGATATTTCATGGCGTACTTGATTTTGCTGTACCAATATGATTGATTCTTGTCAACATTTTTCAACTTCAAATGCTATATAAATCCCAGATTGCAGAGATATTTAACGACATTTTTTTTCTCAATAAATACCTATATTTTATACAATTAAAATACATTCACAATCCGCAAACGATAGTTATATTAACGCATAATATGGACTTACATATGGACTTATTATGGACATAAAAATTAAGTAATTACTTATTTCAAAAACCAAGGCTAATTTTAATGAGTTGGCATTTGCCCGTGAATGAGGTGAAAAAGGTAGAGATAGTATGATTGTACACGACCAAATATTTACTCACTTGGCGTCGCGTCGTTGGAACCATAAAAGCAATTAGTTAATTGTGCGCCTGGATTCATCGCACACTGCCACTCAGACAAAATTAGATCATCACTTGTTTTAAAAAAATACTATTCAATGCTCTAGTTACTTTAATGTCGTTCCTAATTATTCCTGTTACTTTACGAGCACTAAAATTAAGAGATTTAAAAATCCTATTTTTGACATTCTGGTAGTAGAGTTGATAATGACCCTGATCTTATTCTTAAGGTTCTACGTTAGAATCTCGGTGGTGGTATCCCTTTTTGCGATGAATTAATTAATTCATTTATCAATTAATTAATGCGTATTTACAACTAGTACCTTTAGTACAGTTGTAAACCTACATGGGGTAAGGTTTATTGACAGACACGTACTTAAATTATGGTACTAATTTACTGTTAATCCATTACTATGATTCGGTATAATTGATAGATTCAATGAGTATATAAAACCCTTAATAAACTGAAAATGTGCTAACATGTTTCGAATACTGTGTACTAAACTTTCGCTATTGTTTTATACATCAGATTTTTTTTCAACTACAGTTTTATTTATTATATTACGTATAAAATATGGATGAGTCTTTGAATATATAACAAAATAAACATACTGATTATTTTTTTAATATGACCTTTAAATAAATAATATTAATAATTTGTCATTGATTTTCTAATATTCCTTTCAGAGTAATTAGAGATACGTTAATAGCTGTATCGACTTTGAGTTTGTACGTTGTGCCCTACGTAATCAGTAATGCCTAATCGTCGTTCTCAGGAACAACACATGATATAATTTCATTAGACGACATGCGGGTTTCCCGGAGATAGATTTCTTGTATTTAGTATTTTATTTTCAATGAAATATAAGTCGTTCTGTCAATAAAATAGTTGTGACGTGTAGTGGACACTTTTTATTTACTTACAACAGCATGTTCTCTGTTTGCATTACCGTGTGTTTGCGTTAATGTCCGCTGTACTCTCACCGTATTCTCTTATCAGTTATTGTGAACATTGACCTTTTCATTTGTGATATCGGCTAGATCTCTATATGTATAAAATTCTACTTTACCACTTTACCGCTTTACCAATTTTTAACAAATTTTATATGCATATTCAGTAGATCTGAGAATCGGCTACTATCTATTTTTCATACCCCTAAGTGATAAGGGTTGTTCACATGTTTTTTTAATTTTTGAACAATTTTTTTTGTTTTTATTTTTCTATAATGTGGCATTAAAAACACGGACAACCCTAAATTTTTACCCTTTTATCACCAACCCCTATTTTTTAATAGCCATTTTAGTAATTTAATTATTTTTAATCCCGCTCGATAACTGATCAATTATCACCTAGAAATAACTTATATGGCAAAACAACGTTTGCCGGGTCAGCTAGTATTGATATATTTCTTGATTATTATTATATTTATTCAAAGTTCAGTTATTTTGTTTTTGCTCTTTTTATCTGTACTTAGAAGTATATCTTCTTCCAGTTAACGGTCAGCTTATTACAAAATTATATCTTAAGTTTTGGTTTATATTGTTTCAGTTAGTTATTAATGGATAATTTATCTTTTGCTATAACAATGTAAAGAACGTGTTAATATAAAACCTTACTTTGTTACATATTTTTGTATGTTATATATTATACGCATATCGTAAATTTCTTTAAAAATAAATCTATGATTTGTGTTTTAATAGTTTCAATGAATAAGTATCTATCAAATTCGAATAGAATTCATATGAAATAGCCACATTCGGAGGTCGAGTGGCGGAAATCAAACTCGTAAAGATCCAAATTCCTACTTGAAGATATTCAACCAAATTAAGTTAACCATTTAGTTACGATTGATACATAAATTATATAATACATTTTTTTTGTACATTCGTTTATTATATTCTTTGTTTATAATGAAATATTTTAAATACAAAAACTGTTAAAACGAAACAATTTAAATACATATTTTTTAAGTATTATAGGTTCTGTAATTTGTTTAAGAAAAAGCAAACAGGTGAACAGCCGACCTGACGGTAAGCAACCACTGTCATCTTTAGAGAACTGAAACATAAAAAGTGTCATCTTCACAATCACAAGCGCTGCCAAACTAGTGTCGAGCATTTTTCACTTCTTTTTTGAATAGCCCCATATCATAATCCAGAGAAGATACTGCCATACACCCATTCCACAACCTTAATATATGCGACAAAAGGTTACTGCGAACCGTACTGTATTTGCTAGCTGACGAACCTTTGAAGTATAAAATAGGATTAAATAGAACCTTAGGGTTAGAATAAAATCTCTGAAACAAAAGTTATATCTTCCAATTATATTAAAAAAAACCGCGAAATCTAACATTTTAAATTATAAATTAGATTAATTAGAGATACTATTATACATTTTTTTATTTAAAATTTTAGAACATTATTATTATTACTTTCATAAATAAACAATGTTTCCTATGAAGGCGATTATATATCTCGAATATTTAATATGGTATACTCTAGCACCATGACTCGTTGTTAGCATTTTGTTTCTTAAAAGCAAAATAGGACCTTAAAGAGTCACTTCGTCCTTCGTTTGTCTGTCCAAAAGTCAAACCACTTTTTTATAGATGCGAGTAGATTAATAAGTGGAAAACAATATCAAATACTAAAGTCCACAGCCCCTCATAGCTTTGAAAACAAAAAAAAAAAACATTTTTCCAAGTCAACACAATTAAAAGATACGTCCATAAATTGTATCGCAATCGAAGTTTACCTATAAGGCCTAGGACTATAAAGTACTTCCCGTTTAGCTAGAATATTGAAATTTGGCAAGAAACATTGTTGTATAGAAAGTCGTTCCCAAGTATAGGAAAATAAGTCCGATATCCGTAAGTTTTATTTACAGCAGCAAAAAATGAGAATATAAACTTATACCAACAAAATTGTACGGAACCCACGGTTTGCGAGTTTGACTCGCACTTGGCCACTTTTTTTCTTTTGTATATTGCCAAGAATTTCACCCTACTTTTCGACCTACATTACTTAATTATAATAACGAGTTAACGTTAAGTGTTATGCTTTTCCTCGTTAAAAAACGCTTATTTGAATTTATTTTCTAACTTGAATAGAAACGATTTAGTCAAATTATATGTAGTAAAACAACGTCCATGACTACTTTGAATTTAAAGTAGTTGCCCGGCTTGTCTATGATTTATTGGGAGCTACAAACAGACCAGTTGCCTGTACGTTTTAAGTTTGAACAAAAAATACTTTTCAAGTAATTTTAAATTGATCGGCAAAGTTGTACAAGTACAGTCATCGGCAAAGTTGTAGTTTTTTATCCTCTTTTGTTAAGTATTGTAAATCTCATTTTACCAGCGGCCGTAAATATAAACTTTTCCCGCGTCTGTACCTACTTGTTAACGACTATATTGAATGTTTAATATGGAACATTGAGCTTCACATATAAAAGGAGATAGTACAATGACAGACAGGTAGACAAATGTACGTGGATTGACAGTGTTCTCTGATAATGTGTTAAAGACTACATACTGCTATTGGAAAAACCTGTTCGATAAGAGTCCGCCTTACTAACGGAATAGCTTCGGGCAATTAAGCAAATTGATTTTTATGCAATTAGACTCGTTTAGGATCAAAGAAATTTTGTCAATGAACGATTTACTGTTATTTTTTTATATTGGGAGAAAGACATTTTTTAAGTGAACGTGAAAGTGTATGATTTGCAATAATGTTTTAGTTTTAAGCAAACACTTTTACATAAAAATTAAATACATCCAAAAAGTTAATGTGTGTTAGTGCGGGGCTATAACTAGGAAATATAAAACAACTACATATGCGCGCCCAAAGTGAATACAAAACCATGTTCTTAAATAGAACAGTGTAAAAATTGAACGATCTGTAGCCAGCCGATGCATTCTGATCCCTTGATTTTAATTGTCTTATACCTTTTTTGTGTCTTAGTTGTATTGATAAATGGTACGAGTTAAAAGAAATTCAATACAAAGAATAGAAAATATGTTGTTCTACTTATAGCCGTGTGTTTCGTACAAGATAATGCTTCCATGTATTTCTTAATTCCATGAGTTCAGGGAGCAAATCTGAAATCATCGGTATTCTCAAAAGAAAGTTGTCCACAAATAAGACGTAAAAGTTGTGTTTAATTAAATATTTCTGTGAACAGTTAATTTGTTTTGGCTGAGTGCATTTATACGTGTCGAATAATATACACGCGAGCTTTAGCACGTCATAAAACTCGCCTTTACGGGAGAGAAGCGTATCGGTGCCAGAAATAATTAATGCTTCATAAATACGAAAAAGACGTATTGCTTTATTATTTTGTCTCGATCACGCCTGACCTCAATCGCACTGTTGGAAAGTGAAGATGAGGCTAATGATGGAGCGCGCTCGTCCAATGTTGATTCATTATACGGTTGAATATTTCCATATCTGTAAATCAAGAAATGCAGTCCATGATTGGCGTAATAAATGGGACGATTCGCTTAGTGCTAATTGGTGCTACCGGACTTATGGTGAATGCAGTATCATCAAATGACTTTTGTGATTCCTGTATAATAAATTCCATCAATAAGTTATCCAATCAATTCTACCTGGAGCGATCAAAAAAGCAAAAGACGATGGAGACTATCAACAATTTTGCATACTTTGATGATCTCTTTCGTTTTTGGACTGCACTGTACTTACTATCAGGTGCACTGTAGTCACTATATTGAGCCAGTGTAAACAATACAAATAGTTAATAGCTCTATTTTGTTTCAGTATCATAAACTCAACCATTCACGATGGAGCCAGTAATGTACAAAGTTGCCATGATAATACTCATCGCAGCGTTAAGCAAAGGAGATCTCCCGGAAGATGACTTCAGAATAATAAACAGGCTAGGTAAGTGCATAGTTCACTTTGGTCCATATATGTATGTAAAAATTATTCTTTATTTATTTATTTTTATAATATTAAGGGCGGCCAGTGGCTAACACACTCCAAAACAATAAAAAACAGTCGAAAAATTTAAGTGCATTAATGTGTTTACATGTGTTACAACACAATAATAATAACGAGAATAAGTTAACGAGAATCAAAATAGTGACAATGAGAGCTCAGAGCGAGCGTGACATCCACCGGTAACAATAATCGGGAAGTAGACTTGAGGGAGTTTGCTGCCCGTATGAGAGGGCGGTGGTGCGCAGTGTCTTGCGCGCCGCCTATGAAAGAGGTACTGGAGGCGTGGGCTCTTTATTCCCATCCCTCCCAGAGAGGAAGCCTGAATAAGGCTGTTCGCTCCCCGGGCGACTGGACGAATTTGGTTTCCCAGGCCCGGATGGAGTGTTTAGAGGGACGCCCCGGGGGTTTTTAGTCAGTAGGAGTCTGACACACCGGGATCGCTGCTCTCACAGTGACCCTGATGGTCCAATGTAGGATTTTGCCCCGGGTTACCAAAAAAAAAAAAGTGACAATGAGAGAAACAAGAAAAATCACACCCACACCTACTGCGTGTCTCTCAACCACCTGATGACTTTCCTTTTAAAGACATGTAGACTGTCAGCAAACAAATGTAGTCAGCAACCGAATGTAGTTTTTTAGCCAAAGTTGGCCAAAACAGAACTTAAAGTCTTCGGTTGCACACTAGCGATAAATAAAATACCATTAGGTTTTTAATACGAAGTGTCAAGATATATTTGTTTTGATAACTTAGTCGTTGATAGATCCATGTCTTGCCTAAGTTATGATTGGTTTATGTACTTTATTTCACTTAACAAGTGTAGTAGCTATGCCAAAATAAAATAAATCATTATCATATATTATAGATATCTAATAAAAAATGGGTTAATTTTAAAATTGTATTTAAATCAAATCAGATCAAGTAGGTGTCAAAAGAATATTTGAATTATTTTATATAAAATTTGTTGCTTATTAAGTAAAATGCGATATACCGAAAATCAAGATTCCTTCACAGATGATTGTATTTTACAATAACTCATTTAAAAATTATTTTTTACACCGGAAATATTATTTTATATGACAGCGAAAGCTGTTTTGAATTTCACCTATATAAGTTCAATTAATAAACAGTCACCAGATAAGGCGTATTGATTGACGTGAGATTAATAAACTTTGCAACAAATTTTTTACACAGTATGTAAAGAAATTGGTTTATTATATTTAATTCGAACCCCTTTTTCAGAAAATCAATTTCAATTTACAATAGCTACGCGGCAACAACTATCGCTCGATTTCTCATATTGTAAAGAATAATTAAAACATATTTGATATATTTTCCATGTAGTCTTTAACTTGGTCATCGGCATTTATTAATACTAGTGGTCGCCCAGTTGTCATAATTCGACCATAATTAATTTAAAATAAGTAATATATTATAATAAATTAATTTTTTTACAATATAAAGCACAAATAATATTAATCTGTTCTCAATGTGAGCAGAAACATTTACCATAAACAAAAGAGTTTGTATTTGTGTGTGCTTTTTTATTGATTTAATAAATTTTTATGCATCATTTATAAACAATATTAGCATTCTGCACTCATCTATATAAACTAAGGTACTCTAAATAAATTTATTTAAATTTCATACTCCTTCGTCTGCGCTATTTTCGTAAAAAAGGGGTACAAAGCTTATCTTCACGTATTAATATATAGATTCAAATACATTGTTCGGTGAAGTGATCCCGAGATAATCCAAAAAAATTAATGCACACCTATCTATCGAAAATAGCCTAGATAAATGTTTTTCGTGTATAGTTTTGGAGTATGAATTATAAATCTAATTAAGAAGAATAATTATCTAGTAGTCATTCTTTGACTCATCGATGATGTGTGAACAATGCGTGGAATGATAGCGGTACAACATTCGAACTCTGTCCTACTGCCTGTCGTCCTGAACAGTAAATCAGTATCAATCGGCTCGAGCCTTTGAGCATTGTTATTTACTGGTTGCTGATAAACTTGTGCAAAGGCGTAATTATTAACAACTAGCTGTCCCGGCAGACCTTGTTCTGCCCTATTTCTCTAAAACAAAGTCACATTGTTTTTTTTAATGTTAATAGGTTCCCCGTCAGATTTTATTCTGCCAAAACCTATTGGCCTGTCGGCTGTTTTTTGAAAATTGTTTGAAGGACCTGACCTTAATGCTATATGTATAAGAATTGGTAAATATTGACATTAATATTTATACGTCACTCAATTGTTTTGCCTTCCCGGAACCCGTCCACTGACATTTAAACTTTATGGTATGGTGCTAAAGTTCAAATTGACTTATAACAAATCTTTTGTATGAGAATATAGAAAATTGATGTTTTTAGACTTTTCCAGACAATTTTTTAAATTTTTCTCCCCGTAATAACCTTGCCCAGACTTCAATAAACACAACAAAAAAGAAATCAGCCAAATCGGTTCAGCCGTTCTCGAGTTTCGCGCTTATCAAGACATTTTGCGATTCATTTTTATATATAAGAAGATATAAAATTTTAACTTTGAGAGCTTATTGTCACTGAGACATTATTTTTAGAACAAAAATACTCAACGATAATACACATCCCGGCTAGGATTAACTCTTACTTTTCTCTCTAACTCTTACTTTTGCCGTGTCGTTGGGTTCGTTTGGGTTGGGTGGGGTTAACACCAGGCGGAGGTGTCGGCAGTGTTCAAACGAGTCCGTGAACCCCGCCTGAGAGGCGAAAGTGTACCTCCCGCGGCGTTTGAAAGGCTGAAGGCGGAAGAGCGTCGATCAGCAATTAGAATGTGGCGCGTGCAGCTCAATGAGGTACGGCCAGCGCGTGGTCGGCGCCATTCTGCCGAACCTCGAATCCTGGCTGGGTTGTAGAGACCACGTCACCTACCGTCTGACTCAGGTACTCACGGGACATGGATGTTTCCCTGAGTACCTGTGCCGGTTTGGACGAGAAGCGATGGTCCAATGCTACCACTGCAGTTCGGATCCTGCCCAACATACGCTCGCACACTGTCCGGCGTGGGGTAGCGAGCGGCGGGACTTGGTCCGGAGGATCGGACACGACCTCTCCCTGCCAGCGGTGGTGTCGGCTATGCTGGCAGGGTATGACAATTGGAGGGCCGTGGTCTCCTTCTGTGAGGATGTTATGTCCCAGAAGGAGGCTGCAGAGCGAGAGCGGCAAAAGGCCGCTTGAAGAAGGAGCCAGGGTGCTGGTAACCGCCCTGGTGCATCAGTCCCAGCCGATCAGTCCAGCCACGAACAGTTGGCTGATGAGAAAAAAAAATAAGGGTTGTTGGGTTCAGCGAGCGTGATCCCAGCATCTTGTGATATAGGATACTTTAAACGAAGCGTGAAGATATATTTGTGCAAGCCGGCATCATCGCTGCGAGTATCGATACTTTTTTTACTGTTGGTGGTCGTTGTTGTCTGTGAATTGCACGACGCTTACCATCAGGTGCGGTGTATACACAATGCCGAGTCGAGCCGTGGTGGTTGCCGGCAGAATAGAATAGCACCCCCCTCTTCTTGCTGAGGTGTCGTAAGAGGCGACTAAGGTATCTCTTTAACACCGCAATTCAACCAGGTGTTCAGAGAAGAAAAACTCGACCAAACCTGCATCCTGCTCCCTCCCGACCGTACTGGTTCTCCTTTCCATCGGGCCTGAGGGAGTTCGGACGAGAGAGTGCTTTTCTGGCAGCGCGTCCAGTTATGCACTTAAATATCTCCTGCGCAATTGACTGTTTCCGAAAACTGGACCTCGAATTTCTTAATCGGTGTTGAAACAGTCGCCGTGGCCGAAACCGGCCAGGACATCATCATCATTATCATACACAATGCCGAGTAAAAAAAAAACCAAATATATTTTTATATTAAAATATACTAAACCTCGATACTAAGATCTAAAAATTATTAATAAATATCCAGTAGGCGTAAAGTTTTTCTTAACAATATTATTTTAATATTACTTTCATATTTAGGAGGTTAGGATATTGTGATATTTGAAAATAAGATTTATGTAAATATTATTGTAATAAAAGATTTTGGTACTATGATGCTCACTTCTTTCAAAAACAGCATTTCAACATGACTGCCGTGTCGGCAGATATTTCTTGTAGATTCTTAAATGTTTTACGTTGCAACATTGCTAAAAGCTTATAGTTAAAATTTTAATATTAGTTTTTATATATAGATTTTATAACTCTCAATAGTAATGGGATAAATAGAATAGTTTGTACAATGTATACTTTTATAATTACACAGTATGTATAAGTATATATTTTGTACATTAAGTCATTTTTTTTGTATCCTGGGTGAAAAGCCTGCATTGGACCATCAGGGACGCTGTGAGGTCAGCGACTCCGGTGTGTCAGACTCCTACTGGCTAAAAACCCCCGGAGTGTCCGTCTGAATGCTCCACCCGGGCTTGGAAA
This sequence comes from Automeris io, assembly GCA_036320925.1. NCBI lineage: Eukaryota > Metazoa > Arthropoda > Insecta > Lepidoptera > Saturniidae > Automeris > Automeris io. The sequence goes on along the minus strand of JAUDJH010000030.1, from coordinate 52,538 downwards.
ACCAAATTCATCCAGACGCCCAGGGAACAAGAAGCCTTATTGAGGCTACCTCTCTGGAAGGGGAAGGAGTCTAGCCCACCCCTCCAAAACCTCTCCCAGGCGGTGCGCCGGCACCGTGCACCGCCTCCCTCTCGTCCGGGCAGCAGACTCCCTCAAGACTACTGCCCGGCAGTCTATTAAGTCATGCTTCTACTGTCGACAGCCTTCTTACTTCTCGAAATTACGAATTTTATAAAAAATAGCTTTTGCCCGTGGCTTCGCTCGCGTTAAAAAGTATTATAATTAATTAGATATAGTTTTTGTGGCTTTACTTTTGTTTAGCGTGTGTAAAAAGTTAGGGCCTAATCTGTCATTAGGCGCTAAAACTATCAAGCTATTATATTATATTATAGTCGAAAATCTGAGAAGATTTATACAAACTTTCATCCCCTATTTTTTCCCCTTGGAATTCATCAAAATCCTTTCTTAGCGGATGCCTACGTCATAACATCTACCTGCTTGCCAAATTTCAGCCCGATCCGTCCAGTGGTTTGGGTTGTACGTTGATAGATCACTATGTCAGTCAGTCAGTCACCTTTGAGTTATATATATTTAGATACCTTAAGAAAATTCTCTTATTTTCATTTTCAATCATTTACATATTGTAATATACATTTGATGCGTATACAAAGAATGTTTATAATAATTTTTGTGCTATATAAATTGCATATCAATTGTGTTTAAATACAACACTTCCAACACCATTATATGTTAAACAAGCGACAATTTGTTCAAGAGACATCGTGTATTTAATCGCTTGATGTCTACAAACTCTTAGCATAACCGGTTAAAAGGTGAAAAGGATCGTTGTATAGAAGACAAGCGCAATTATAAAAAAAAAAAACCATATTTTATCTGTCTATTACTTGTGTTTCGGGTGATTATAACGGGGTATGTATATACTTTATAGTCGGCATTTGATTGTGATGTTTTACTACTAGTAATATTAATTTGATTGGTCTTTGAGTCACACTTTCTACTACATAAAACCCGAATTTTTAATTACCTATATTAAAAATGAATACCAAGTAATTGTTTGGAGGACGCTTTAAAATAAACTATTATGTGAGAGGGTTTTATTATTTTTAATAAGTTATTTATTTTTTATCAATAGCAAATTAATACGATGTTATATCTCTGGTTTTACGGTTAATTGGGCAGGAGTGGAGCGCGCAATGCTCGACAGCGAGAGGTCGTGAACAGCTGTATTAAATCAAAGATGGGCAAAATGTAATCTGATTAATGATGAACGATTACAAAATGTAGTCATAATTTTAATTTTCTTGCTCTGTAATCATGATTAAACCCATTTAAAACATTGATGAATGATAAATGTGTATACAATCTGGGATTTTGTAGTGTTTAAAACATAAATGAGCAAAATGCAGTCATATTAATGGTAAAAAACGTAAAATGTAATCGTTAATCATTTTTATTAATCAGATTACAATTTGCCCATCTATGATTACAATCGAGCAAGTCTGTGATTTCCTAAAAAGTAGAGGCCAAGGGGTACAGAGAAGCCAAATCCGCTGAACATTCGGCAGCGTCGACCAGGGAGACAACCGGTAGCTTTCGTGCATGCTCACCTGCACAATCCACTGTCCGTGTATAAGGAAGGCAGGGTGTGAGTGTTCCTACACTCGACGGTTTCTGGAGGTAGCCAACTCCACCAACCCTTTATAATTTGAGGAGGTCCGAGAAGGCCGTCTGTGTGCCAGTACCGTGGCAGATTATGTAGTTCAGTCCCACGCCCGGTTTGAGCGGTTCAGTAAGAGTGACACAACCCCGGCCATCCTTCTCATGGCGACAGGATAGTACTGTCATAGACTTTGCTCTAATAAAAAAAAGGACTGGAGATATAGCTTGACCAATGTATGTATGATACGACCTATTATTCGTAACGGAGGTCATTTTAAAAGATATATGTTTATATAGTCTCTTAATTAATACAAGTTTTATTAAATTCGACTAAACAGTGATAGACATAAAACGTGACCTTTCCAAGGTAAGCGTAGTGTATCCGACACTAGAAAGGTCGAACGAAATATTTTTTAATAATATTAAATTATGATCTATATATATGTACCCATTTTATTTAATTTGACAGTACTATTTCGTTATTTTCACCATATTTGTTACTCAAGAGCAGGCGTAGTTGAAATTGTTTTAGACATTTTGTCATGTTATATTCCTATCATATTATATGGAAAATACACAATACTTGTCTATTTTCTTAAATAACTTACAATAAGCGTCAGAGCTTGGTGTTTGCCTCCTTGCTACATCTTTCTAATGGGAGAAATTTCGTAATTTCTAACCGCAAGTGTTCGTACTACTTACAAATGCAAACTCCATTTAACTTTGTATTTACATACTTATCTTCTTAAAGTTAAAGTTACATCCAGTTATACACGGTCGTTTTGACAAAAAAACAACCGTTTAACATGTGATTAACTGTCGTAAGAGCGGTTATAACACAAAATCACCGTCGCATTAAATATTTACGCAGTTTAAGTAGTGTTTGATCTTTAATCTGTTTACACGAAGTTGTGTATAATTATGAAGAATTTTCGGGTGCGACTTCGTGACATTGCATGAACTTGGCAATGAATATTTAATTTTATTTATATTGGGGCTTCGTTCATAAAACTATTACCGTGGTGTTTTCATTTTTAATCGTTTTCAAAAAGAAGTTCTATGTTCGGTTGTCTTTTAGTTTTCTGCAACTGTTGCTTTTATGTTTTTGATGGAAATTTGTTTGATTGTACCGAACCTATAATGGCCGGATTATGGACCGGAATGGTGGGTGGAGACCTTTATAAATAGGTTTATATATAATAAATTGTTTATTACAGATCTACTGGCATCCGACAGCGATATATTTGAAGATAACAGTACTAAATCATTTTCGCAACTGCTTTTCGATGTAGCAAGGGACCAGGTGATCGTAGGCGCAAGGTGAGTACTGAAATGTCGTCTATGCCGTTTGTAGCTATGCCGGGATTACACAATAACGTTATATATGGATTTTTAACTGTAAACAAGTTTTTAATGGGTCTTACATCTTATGTTTATGTATTTGTGTAAAGCATGATTTATTATTAGCCTATTTTATTAAATTAATCTGTTTTGTGTTGTTATTTAAAACTATCGTATACATATACTACTATAGATGGTCTGTGTGGCAGTAGCATTTTTTGAGTATTATATATCGAGGGGTGAAAGGCTATTTGGTTTGAGCGACATTTTTTGGTGATATCGTAATATATATATATTTGGAATCGATAAAAAAACGCTGATACCGAAAATACAAATTACTATATCACCAAAAAATGTCGCTCAAACCAAATAGCCTTTTAGCCCTCGATATTAAAAAGTTAGATTTGTACTTTAAATTTACTTATCAGCATTAATTTTGGTATATCTTTGTACACCTATAATTCTGTTATTTTAGAAATAAAATAGGGATTTTATTAAGTATAAATATTTAGCGGATATGTTTCGCACAAGCTATAATAATTTGTAACACAAATAATTAATAACAATCTAAATATACTATATTATGTTCAATATTTAATGATTCCCACATGGCGCGTCCCATTTACGATTAAATTCCATACGCGCCTGCTTGCTTTATTTTGGATATAAATCATAACTCGTAAAATGATTTAAGGTTCCGTGTAGAGGAACGTTTTAATGTTGATAACAGTGTACCGGTCGTTCGGCCTAATAAGTTAAACAAACTGGAGTCATTCACCTGCAGACTGCAGTATCAACTTATGATATAAGACTGTTGTTATCAATGCAACGAACAGGTTGTTAACGGAATATCGGTTTAAACGTATTAAAAATTAATTTAAAGTTGATTGCGGCAAACGCTTGCTTTAAGGACAAGCTTTATTTAGAAAAACTTTTTATTTTGTTTTAATGTACTTTGAATTATCAGGAAAAATTGTGGTTTTTATAACTTGTTATCAATGTAAAAATAATACACGTGTTGGCGAAAACCATATTGATTTTAAAATATTATGGAATGGTAAATAAATATGTTTCAAACATAGATGGGCAAAATGTAATCAGATTAATGAAAATGATTAAGGATTACATTTTACGTTTTTACCATTAATATGACTGCATTTTGTTCATTTATGTTTTAAACACTACAAAATCCTAGATTGTATACAATATTGTATTGATTGTATTTATGATTTCTTAATGTTTTAAATGGATTTAATCATGATTACAGAGCAAGAAAATTAAAATTACGACTACATTTTGTAATCGTTCATCATTAATCAAATTACATTTTGCCCATCTCTGGTTCCAAAGACATAAATCATATTTAATTATTAACAATACATTTATTTGAGCTAAAATAAATAAAATAATATTTAAAAACGACGGATAATATAAGTTAATAATAATAATGATATATCGTCACGCTATATCCCTTTCAGGGTGAGCAGAGATACATTAGAGGCTGTATCCACCTTGCGCTTATATATAGTGTTGACCGTGACCAGTAGCTCAATTGATCGCCGTTCTCAGGGTACTTAAACATGACATTTTTGTTAGATAACACGCGCTTATCCTCACTGTTTTCCTTCACCTGTGAGCATGTGGTGCCTTTTATTGGTAACCCTCGGGAAGTCCCTAACGGACCTTGAAGAGGCGTGAGGCCCACCCCCCGGTGTGTCGGACTTACACCGACTAAAACCCCCGGGGTGTTCCTTCTCCCGTCTGCCGAGTGCAAGGGGCAAGGCTGAGCCATCTTCCTCGGCGCCCGGCGACGTCTGGCCTTCTGCAGGCCTCATCTTCATGGCGAGGGGTGGTTAAATAGTTACCACCCTCCGCGTAATCTTAACACATTGGCGGGGAGAGTGGTGTAAATTGCCACCCTCCCCTCAACTCCATCAGAGCATGGTGCCTAAATCCGTACATAATAATATTAACTCATTCTTAATTATTCATAACTAAAACTAACTAAAATAACTACAACACTACTACTACTAATGCTACTGTGGTAACTAAAATAGTTTCTATTTCATAACGATTATTTCCTTGCAATAATTAATATCCTCACGTCAAACAATATCCTTTTTTATGGTAAACCTGGGGAAAATCCATAGGACCATCGGAGTCGCTGTGAGGGTAATGACCCCATTGTGTCAAACTCCTATTATCTAAAAACCCCCGAGGTATCCCTCTAATTGCTCTATCCGGGCCTGGGAAACCAAATTCATCTAGACTCACGAGGAGAATCACACAATATTCCTCAATATCCTGTGGTAAGAAAATCTACCACAGGCTTATTATAAAACTATTTACTATCTGACTAAAATATGAAGGAATTAAATATATCTGACTTTAAATTCCTCTAATTGAAGTTGAAAGTAGTACTTGATAAAGACGGAACCTAAAATTTGAGCCAGACTGTCTGACAAGCTTACATTTTGTTGTAGTATTATTTCGTTGCATTCCTAACCCCGGTATGATAAGATTAAGTATTCCAAGAATGGCTGGGACGTAATGGCTTACTAATATTATTATAAAATTGTTTACATACTTTGACCTGGATAGGCTACTGTCAACTGTGTTGGTTAAACATATAGACAATTTTATTATTATATAGTTAGTGACAAATTACAGATTTAGTTCGACGTGATTATTTGATATATTTTAATAAACAAACTTATTACAAAAAAGCGTTGATTTGTGAATAATAAAGCTAAAGCTCTGTCATAATGGTTGTTAGGAGAGGCCTATGTTTATCTGAAAATGAAAATTATTTATAAAATAATTCTGGTGTAGGTACTCTATTGTAATTAAATATTGATACTTTTTGCTTCTGTGTTTGTATTAGCGAATTGCGTATCGTTACGAGTAATATGTTTTATCGTAAAAAAGTACTCTATCATAGTTGATATTTTACGATCAGGGGTTTCTTTCAGACGTTATTGAATCAGATTTATGGTACATTTTAAATACTTCAGCTATTTCATAAAAAAAAGCTATTAAAATAACGTCTTTATATTATTTAAGATAAAAGTCGTTTTAGCTTTTAATATTCTGAGGTCCTTAATTTATTGTTACCTTAAGAACAAAATTCTTTACCAGTTTTTTTGTGGCTTTAATAGGCCTCTATCTCACGCGGTAGCTCGGGGGAAACTCGCTATTGGCTGTCAGGGTGCGGTCAGGGGAACCCCTCGGTGTGTCGGACTTGCACTGACTAAGCCCCCGGGATTTACCTCCTAACCGTCTGCTGGGGCTAAGGGCAAGACTATGCCAGCATTCTTGACATCCAGCAACGTCTGGCCTAATGAGAAGACCACTTCTCAGCATTTGCGAGGGAGTAACGTAAATGGGCACTCCAACTGCTTACCTTCGTTGTCTTGAAGCGATGCTTGGGAATAAATACATCGTGTACCGGTCACGCCTTTTATGTTGGGCGACGCACGGGAGTGATCCGTGATGCGCGCTGCTCAGATCTCAGCAAGGTCCTCGATGTCAAATTAATAATTTTATTATAATATTATTCCGATAAATTCTTGCAGCATATTTGTTTATAATAAGATGTAAGTAATTAAGTGACTGTCTATATTTAAAAATAGTATGCAATATAAAAAAAAAACATTCCCAAAATGCTTTGTTTGATTACCTATAGCAAATATTTCAAGTACTCATTTAGAATAATAAGTTAAGTTTGAAAGGTAAACGATACTACCCTTTTTGGTCATGAAACAATTATTCTGTCGTCATGGGTTTCCGATATACCGTTAAAACATCTTACGTTGAAGTTTGTACACAGTCGTTATTTAAGATTTACAACTCTAATATATCTAAATAGCGGAGTCCTTTCAAAGAGGGGGAAGTGTTTTTTAATTCTAAGTCAACAACGCCAGAAAGGATGTGTCTTAGTATAGACAATGGAATTATCTTGACAGGATTTTGTCTTTTAGTTTTACTTAAAAAGTAACAAAATTATAAATATATATGTATTTTACTTCAGAAAACATAACAGATAATCAAAATTATGAGACATTCATTTTGGCATATTTCTGATTTTATGTAACTTATAAATTAACACTAGATTTACTAAACCAGTCAAAATGACTAGAATTCTTTTCTTCTGTAATATTTTTTCATTTTGAAGAATAGCATATATTTTTTTTCTAATACAAGATATTAGAATGGATATAATGAAATTAATTTTATTTATAACAAATCAAAATAAATCATGTTATACCTATTTCTAAACTAGATAGAAATTGTTTGCCGGTATATCTAGTGTTAAATAATTTGATATTAGTAGGTATTTCCTATTTTTTATAATTGTATTTCCTAATTTTACTGTTAGGATGAAAAAAAAAACGGAACGATGTATATAATAAAGACTACTGAACTAACTAAACATACTGAAAAATGCTATTTCATCAATATTTTGAGCCTTATGAAAGCTTAAATAATAACCAATAGTGGTTTTATAAATTTATTATTACAATAAATACTTTTGTTTTTAACAATTATTGCTTTTTAGAATCATATTTATAGCCTGGTTATTTCAATAGAATTTTTAAGTTTTCATTCCTTTTTATATAGATAATATAATCAATTTAAACTTGTTATTTTGTATAAAAATTATGTAATAATATGCGTGTGCTCTTATATTATTATACTTAATATATATTATATTGATACCCTGGAAAAATAAATAATAATAAAAATAATTTTACAACTTAAATGATCTGTTAGTCAATGCTTGTATAGTTTACTGTTATAGCATTCATTTGCAAATTATAACGCTTTAGATCGGACATCGACCTTATATAGCTAACGTTTGTTTAAACTATTAAAACATAATGTTTGGACAAGTGGTTCACGATTCCGCAACAGTAAAGAAACGCTGTACCTATAGACACGGCGTGGAAAGTGTGTAGGTGTGTAGTTATTTTACACTTTCTTAAGATGGTACTTCAAATTCTTTGTCTCCTTATTGAACCCGTGGTTTACCTTTGTGAGATATATTAGTTTACTCTATAATGATATTAGGGCTAGCACCTCATCGCGATAAAATTAAATCAAAATCGAAATTTAAATCAGTTTTGTGTCTTGTAGTGGGACATAGACTTTTATTAGAGGTAATAAAATATATTCAAAATAAAAGGTAAACAGTATATATTTTCTACAAATTAAACACGAAAAACTTGAATATGATATCATGTGCTGATATTGGTAGCTATATATTTAGTATTTGTTTTTCATAGTGAAATATTTGTTTACAATTATGACTTTGCAATTAATTTTTATTTTAGCACTTTTATACCACCATTACTGTTTGTTATGTAAGTTGTAATTTAGTTCATTATGAATTGTATAATTATTTAATTATGACTAATGTCCACAGAGTTACAAATGTAACTTGTAAACGTAAGGACGTGTAAAGCACACCTCGGATTCTAGTGGTTGCGACTGCCAGTAACTTTAGTATATAACTGCGGAAAGTGAGGCGGACTTATTTGGTTCTTTATAAAATGGAAACGATCTACGAAATAAGATTATTTTAATAATATTACAATATCATATTACTATATTACTGTGCTAAGTTAGTCGTTAAAGACGAGGTGAAACCATGCGCAATCCGCAAGGCGAGCTCCATAAGACAACCAAGTCTGTAATGTCCAAATAACAATCGCTTGTTATACGACGATTTTCATCACAGTAGTGATGAAAAAGATCATCGTATATTTTGCACCACTTGAAGTCGATTGATTTGATAATAATCACAGCGAAAACTTACACATACATATCACAACAATATACATCTGCTTTAACAAAATATCTATTTATAACCTATTATATTACTTACTTACTTATTTATTATTACAATGGAATTAATAAATACGTGGAAGGATAATCTATGTAATACAAAACGCAGCCGCGTGGGGTTGAAAGGGAAAAAATGATGATTTTTTTCTATAATTTTAGAACTTCATTCATGCTCACTTTGTTATATCTTGTATATTTTGATACAAATACAACACCATGTGATTAAAATCAAGAGATTATACATCAACTTGCTACTGAACACTTAATTTTAATATTATTCTATTTAAGAACATATTATTGCCTTTATATTTGGCGTGTGTATGTGGTGACTTAATATTTCGTGATAATTTTAATGCTGTTTATGTTTTAAAGGACACGCTAACTTTTTTCGTCACTCGTCACGTCTACAATACGCGGCGTATACAGCCAGCAATAAAAATTTCCTTGTTGGAATTTAAAAGTATAAGTCGGCTTAATAAAGGATGCTTCTTCTACATACATTATAATATGCAGTGAGGTCGAAACTTTACTTAATCGAGATATCACTTGACTGTCTAGTGTAGAAACATTATAGCTCTAGTGTATAATTTGAATACGCACGAGCCTAAATGCGATGTAATAATACACTCGTTACGAGCATATACGAAGAAAAAAAATTTATAATTCTGTTGGCAACCCTAGCAGCGGTACATTTTAAACTTTTGGCGCCATTTGTAGTACACTTAGTGTCAGATACATCTCATTATATGTTATTTATCTTTTTTTAAGTGTAGGAGGAGCACTTCCAGCCATAACAATGTAAATATATCATTCATTAACCTGTTTTCATTTTTGTTGATAAATTAAAACCAGATATATAAAAAATTCATAAATATTAAAAAAGGCTTACAAATACAAGTTTTTAGCATTCTCGATACCACATGAAGTTGCTCTGTACCTAATACAGAATTTCATTCTTTTCCTAATTTTATAGAATTCGTTTTTAATTATTTTCTATTATTATAAAATGATTCGAGGTATTTTGATTCAAGGATTCGCGTTAGTAGAAAGGTAAAAACACTTTGAGTGTTGATTTAAAGATTTTATCTCGATTCTTAGAAGATCAGTGTGCCAAAATACCAATATTATTTAAATAAACTACGCGCTAATTAAAGAGTCGACCTTAGCGGTGTGTCAAACACAGGCTAAGGTTGACTACAATTTAAATTAAGTTCAGAAACATGTTAGGGTTACACCTCATTGTAATAAATATACGATAAGCATTACCTCTGTATATTATGACCACGTTATAAAGTTCCATCTAGTATTATAGTATAAAAATTTAATGCACGAATGTATCTATTGATGTATTATAGCACGCATTTAAACATAATCGTGCTATGTTGGCACCTTAAATTAATGTTATTGACATTTTTTTTTTTTATTGAGGTACTTAGGGGTATTGTCCTATAGGGTTATGTCTACAGTACACAAGATTTGTGTCTTGGCATACCTGGGCTGCTATGTCGCCGGTAACAGCAGCGACTTTGTTACTAATTTATATAGATAGACGTCCGATAAAGGTGACTGTAAAGCTCTGTCAAGCGTTGTGTAGAGCTTGCGATCGTGACAGCTGGCAGCGCTGTACTACTACCTACATCAGGTGCCTTTACGTACAGAGCGATACATTGTGACCTGTTAGCCTGTGCTGGGACGCCGTTACCGAGCAGCGACTGTTAGAATTCGAATCGCACCTTTAGGGGTTTCCACTCCGACGCATCCTTGAGTTTCTTTCGGCGTTTCTTTTCAAGGTTGTCGCTTCCGAAACGCTAGTAGATCACCGTTGAGTTAATTTTAACTGGTTGGGCACTCAATTAGAGGTTCGTACCCACAAGGTTGCCCTTGCGTTGCCTCCCTACCCATAAATCGCTGGTTGAGCATCTTCAGTACTTGCCCGCTCAAGGCTGGCCAACTAACGATTCGTCAAAAAAAAAACCCTTTAGAGGTGATGTTTTGGAACTACGCTGTACTTATTTGGTGGGATGTAGTAACTTCGTCATGGCGTTAAAAATAAAGCAAAGTTTGGTTTTTATAAACTAAGCGGACGATACTTTTAAAAGTGGTCAAGCTGTACATAGGTCGAGCGTAACTGGATTAAAATATAAATAAATACGGCCGCCATCTGTTGCAACCCACTCAATGTATCAGTTACGCTCGGCGTAGTGATATCCGATGCCTAGTGTTCAATTATTTCTATTTACGATATAAATGTATTAAATTTCTTATGGGCCGCCAAGCCAGGTAAACAGTATGTATGAACAGTAAATTATTTCAACATAAGGATTTTTTTTTCATTAATCAGTATTGACTTATAAAGTTTATGATAATCGTTTGTAACGATGATCACTGGAGCTGGCTGATTTTTTAATAAAGACCGCGAATCGGTAATCGTAGTATGAACTAACAAGATTGAGTATAGACTTACGTGAGGAGGTCACTAATAATTAAATTGAATGAAAAGACCCGAAGACCAGCGCTTGGTATACCCATGTTCAGCTGAGAACTTAAGTAAGCCGATGACGATGGCTTATAATCCAGTATGGTGGATCACCACACATTTTATCGTTTCTTAAATTTTAAGGTGGTTTTAAACTCAAATGAACCATATATTTGTGTGTAATGGTTGATTTATTAATGGTTAGAAGAATTTTAGCGTATGAAATAAATATTTAATTACATATATTAAAATGGACAATATTGTAATACTAATTAGATACGGTAAGGCATTTTAGGCAATTGTCTTATTCCATATTATGGCCAGCAAAATATTTCGATAGCTTAAAATAACACTAATATTACACTGATAATATAAATTATTACAATGAATGTAATATAATATATTAGATCATGTTTTCTAAATTTAATAAAGTCGTAAACGCAGTGATTCGATAGTAAAATTGACATAATTAAGTCCACGAAGATAATATAAACATGTCGTAGCGAGTTCCCACTAAGAACGATATAGATAATTTAACTTTTATGGTTATTTAGTAACTTCAGTTAGTTTAAACGACTTTATATTTCTTAAGTGATGGAATGTTAGGCTTAAATCATTGCCGCGAGATACAATTTTCGAATCAAGATTCGAATTGTTTTGGTGGTAGGGCGACTGCCCGAACTGGGTCATGACCACAGTACACAAGTGTAAAGACCATCATAGTGACTCTCTTTTGCCCGACGCGTTTCGGGACCAGTTTGTATATATCCAGTAACTCATATATCTAGAGACCTTCAGTCGTGGTATATGTGGGCCGACATGACGACGGAGTCTATCAATGGATTTTCATCCTTTGTCAGTCGCTTTCGTTTTTGGACTTTCCTGTATTTACCATCAGATGCACTGAGTCGCTCGAAAGCCCCTTTTAAAGCCCCTAAACTAAGGCATAGACCAAAGACGCTACTTTGACTTTGTTTATGCTTTGCAAGAAAAAAAAAACTGAATATATAATAGGAACTTTAGTATAGCATAAATTTAAATTATTATTCTAGAGTAAAAAAGCAAAAAAGAAAAAAATCATATATAATATTTGCTTTGATAAAAACATTTCAAATTACTAATAGAACTATTTATATATATTAGTAATTTTGTACGAAAAATCGTTTTAGCGGGTTTTGAATCTAGACGCCTCAATTAATAAATTGGTTTCTAGGTTTTGTTCTAAATATATTAAAATAGTTTAGAGAGTTAGCCTTAGACATAATAATGTAATGATAACACTATTAAAAATCCAATGATGTATGGTGTCTGGAGAGGCGTGTAAATAGCCCTCCATATGAGCGGGGAACGTATCTTGGTTGGCGGTTAAGAGAAATTAAAATTAGGTCAAAAACGAGTATTAAGAAAACTTATCACTCCATAAATCGCAGCTGATATACCAGAATGTCTGAATCACTAACCTGTAGGTCTGCAGCTCGTCCAGTATATGCTACACTACACTACATGCACGGTAAGGTCCCAGGAGTCCGGTAGCGGCCACGGGCACAGTAAGTTTCCTCTCGCACAATTACACCTTATTTCTCTTCTTAATAGCAACGTCGTGTGGCGGTTTTATTATATTAATACGGCGGGTTATTTATATTTTAAAGTAACAACGTAGATAGCACGACGTCGCGGCGGTTGCATACAATTGTTATACTAGTAATGAATGTGTGACGTTTGTGACGTCACACAGAGCGGGTGGGAAGCGACTTCTATCTGTTTCACTATAGGCTAGGGATGCAGATTATCCTTATATCATTCGCAAACAACTTATGGAGTGAACGAAGAATAATTTAGGTATGAAGCGGAAATATCTTAGCCGCTTCACCAGTGTCTACATAACATGGATATCGTAAGATAATGATAGATCAATCCTATATATTTTTGAATCTCCTATACATTTTTGGACTTCTTCCATTATCTCTGACGGTATTCAAGAAATGTCACGAGCAAGTGCCCTGAGAACAGCGATTAGCTGCGCTACTGGTCACATTAGACACGAAATATGTGCGCAAAATGGATACAGCCACTTAATGTATCTCTGCTCACCCCGGAAGGGACATAGCGTGACGATATATTATTATTATGTTATTTGACACTTAGAGTCTAGGACTGAGATTTGAAAATGCTACTTGGACTTCTCCTGAACTTAGCTTAAACATTATAAAGTATTTTATTTAGTTAATATCAAAGCAGAGATGGGCAAATTGTAATCTGATTAATTATGAACGATTTTAAAATGTAGTCGTAATTTTAATTTTCTTGCTCTGTGATCATGATTACATCTTAATTTAAAACATTAAGAAATAATAAATGTGTTTACAATCTGGGATTCTGTAGTGTTTAAAACATAGATGAGCAAAATGCAGTCACACAAATGGTAAAAAACGTAAAATGTAATCGTAATAATTTTTATTAATCTGATTACATTTTGCCCATCTATGTATCAAAGCACACTAAAAGCCGCCGATTTTTTTAACTTGCTATTGGCTTTGTGTATACTTATGTTTACGTTAAACTCATGTTTCTATTGTATATTAGGTTTTTTGTCAAAGACGAACTATTTCCTGAACGAAGCAAATATAGTAAAAAAAAACATAATATAGATAGTTGAATGTAGATTTTGTATGTATTCGAAAAAATATCTAATTAACGGAGTAGCTATGTCAGATAACATTAAAAACTATGTTCGATTAATAATGCACTTATATAATATATTAATTTAGTTAATATTCCTGAGATTATCACAGCTTGTATTTATTTTGTTTACTCATGGTTCCGTGGTTATTTGCGGTGTCATTTAGAATATGACACTTTTGTAAACAACCTTTGTAATTATACCTAAAGCGCAAGATAAACAAGACATAATGGTCAAAGAAATTCCTTTAACTAACTCGTTATAATATCAACTTATTAACTTATCTCTTTAACGGTAAGCAGAAATGCTTTATATATGTGACATAAATCAATTTTTTCAAGATATAGTAGGTATATGCGTGTAGCTTTAAAGGAAGCGCCGATGGTGGCCGCGAGTTGCCTACATGCATAAACTTAATAAAAATTATTTTGATGGAAGATAATGTTTGTAATAAGTGGCATCGACAAGAGTCAAGAAAAATATTAATGAATGTTAAGGTAGTGAAAGAAATTTTTTTGGAGTGTGTCGTCCAACAAGGGTGCAAGCGACGCGCGATGTGTTCCCGCGTGCCGCTCTACAACACAGAGGCACGAGAGTTGTGGCTCTATACACCACACCTCCCAAAACGAGTAGAGGCCTACTTACGGCCGCACGCCCAGCCGGTCATTCAGGATGAGACCCCGGTCGTGCCCTCGATGACAGTAGGCGGAAGGTGGAACACCTCGGAGGTTTTAGTCTGTGCAAGCCCGACACACCGGGGGGTGGCTCTCACCTCTCCCCGAGGTCCGTTAGGGATTTCCTCCGGGTTACAAAAAAAAAAGTGAAGGAAATTTTGCAAAAATAAAGTGATGTGGCGTTCCTTTCTCTTCTCACCCTAATAGAGAATTTGCAGACAATAGACAGATAGATGAAATCATAGATGGGCAAAATGTACTCAGATTAATGAAAATGAATAACGATTACAATTTACGTTTTTTACCATTAATATACCTGCATTTTGCTCATTTATGTTTTAAACACTACGGAATCCCAGATTGCATACACATTTATGATTTCTTAATGTTTCAAATGTAAATTAATCATGATTAAAGAGCAAGAAAATTTAAATTACGACTACATTTTGTAATCTTTAATCATTCATCAGATTACATTTTGCCCATCTCTGGATGGAATGTATTTTTAATGTTTTTTTGGTCTACAGGGATGCCATATATCGGTTATCACTTCGCGGTCTTCGGCAGTTGGAGAAAGCGCACTGGCTCGCACCCATAGAAAAGATTAAATTGTGTCAACTCAAAGGGCAAAGCGATGAAGATTGCCACAACTATATTAAAATACTCCTTTCTTACGGACATAAGCTGTTTGCTTGCGGCACGCACGCTTTTAATCCTGTTTGTAGCTGGAGAGAGGTTGGTTTTGTTATATTACTGACAGTTTTTGTCGCCTTATAGCTGTAATTAACATTTAAATTACGTTTGAATTGTAATTTTCTTTAGCGAGAATGATATAGTCTCACAGGGAAACAAAGTATGTTTTTGTTTGTCAAAAATATAAATTAATAATGATTTTAAAGATGTGTAACACTATTTTTAGATATATTATTTTGGCAAATGAATAATCTAACTATATTCTTTGATTCCACCAGCCCCATTCCATCATAAAACCACTAAACATCGTATCGGATACCATCCGTATGTGGCGCTTGTTCCTTATATCTGCACGAAAAGATTCGCTTCTATATTCATCATGCGAACAGCAAAGGAGTGGAATATGCTTCCAGCGATAATATTTCCGCGGTCTAATGACCTGAGAGTCTTTAACAGAAGAGTGAATAGGCATTTGTTTGACGAACGCGGTTCATCATCGGACTCATTTTCACCTTCCACCAGGTGTGATTGAAGTCAAGCGTCCGCCTTAAATAATAATGAAAAAAAAATACACAAAATATACGTTCTAAATTAAAATTATACCTTATAAAAGTTGCCATGTGAACTCTGAACCAAATCAGTTCTTACTTTTATATGCTGACATAAACTATCTAGAAAATCAAATTTGTAATTAGTAATTATTTTTAGATCGAGTCCTTAAACACTGTTACACAATTCG
This sequence comes from Automeris io, assembly GCA_036320925.1. Classification (NCBI taxonomy): domain Eukaryota; kingdom Metazoa; phylum Arthropoda; class Insecta; order Lepidoptera; family Saturniidae; genus Automeris; species Automeris io. Next base: position 36,408 of record JAUDJH010000030.1, on the reverse strand, counting down.
TGACTGGGGTGGCTCAGTGTCCATTCAACCCTCACTCAAATGTGACAGCAATTCTTACAAGCGACGGACAATATTACGCTGGAATTACAACGGATTTCAGCAATTCCGACACTGCGATTTGCAGGTTAGAATCCATACCAACTTAATAACAATTTAAGTATGATTAAGCTACTGTAATTGACGATAAAGTTGGGTGTTTTCGTTGTACAATACAATCAATGCTGGCAGCTTCAAAATAAGTATTATATATCTTATCTTGACGGCCTGATAGCGCAGTTTGTAGAGATCCGACTTACGATGCTATGGTTCTACGTTATGGGTCCCGGTAGTGGTAAACGTTTCTGTGATGAGCAAATGAGTTTGTCATCAGTCATCGTTGTATATATATTTATTTAATTATGTATATCTTTATCTAATACCCATATTACAAGCACAAGCTTAAATTTGGACTACGTTAATGGGTGTAATCGTTAACAATAATAATAATTATTATTATTATTATATTTTATAGAACTTTTAATAAGACTTTTGAGTTAACATTTAAAACGTCAAAAGAAAGGCGTGCACATATGTTAGGCCATTTTTAATTCTTGAGAAGATTATCAGTAGTATGACTGAACTATTAAAGTTACGGAGGCGACAAGTATAAATATTTTTACGTGTAATGTCTCAAAATGCGTAAAATGGATTTAATTGTTAATCAGGAGTCGGGGAGCTTCTGAAAGAGAGACAAGCACTCTACGGACCACGCAATATGACTTTAACTGGCTAAATGAACCCCAGTTCGTCGGCAGCTTTGAGGATGATCATTTCGTGTACTTCGTCTACAGAGAAATCGCTGTTGAATTTATGAATTGTGGAAAGGTAAGGTCGTTTTTTATGCCAGTCCATGAATTAATAGCATTTAGAAATCCTTTTTTTGTAGCCCGGGGGAAAATCCCGCATAGAATCATTAGAGCCACTGTGAGGGCAGCGAACCCAGTGTGTCAGACTACTACTAACTATTACCTCCAGGGTCTCCTTCCAATCACTCCACCCAGGCCTGGGAATCCAGATATTTCTAAATGCCCGGGAGCAAATAGCCTGTTTACACTTCATTTTTGGGAGTTATAGGTGTAAAGAGTATATTAGGACTGAACATTCAGAAATACGGATTTTTATAAATGTTTTTCTTTAGCTAATGTGGATTTATATAATTTTTATATATTATAGGTTACCAGTATTTATGAACTTTGGTACAGTAGTGCCTTAATTATTTTTTTTATATATAATTATAATTATTAATTAGTACGGTTGTCGAAAAAAATTACGAAATTTTATGTAACTATCATTCAAACAATCTCATAAACAGCAATGAGATTTTAAGTACCTATATTTCGTCAGGCGATATATTCTCGCATCGCTCGAGTTTGCAAGAACGACTCAGGAGGATTCCTGATGATGAAGGACAAGTGGAGCACATTCTTGAAAGCCCGTCTCAAGTGTCCAGTGCCAGGGAATGTTCCGTTCTACTACGACGAGGTGCAAAGCGTTGAATATCTACCCCAGGAGAAAATTCTTGTAGCCACGTTTACTACAGCCGAGTAAGTAATATTTCTATCTAGTTTTTTTAAACTTCCCTTTGATTGCTATTTACTTATCATCACATCATGAAGCTCTTGCTTCATATTGATTTTTACTACAATGATTATTCTATTTTACTGTGTTGAGTATTTTTCATGCAAAACATATTATTTTTAATATTTTTGAAGTTGAAGCAAAAAAAGACATTTATAGTTCAAAATTATTTTAATTTTTATAGGTTATTTTATATTAATTCTAATTTTGAAGTTTAGAATATATAAATATGAAAAATTTAGTGCAATTTACAGGATATTAGAACATTGTAAATATATAAACAATTGTTTACAAAAAAAAAAACTTAGAAAGTTAACACGTTTTCAAATAATTGTCTAACTGCCAAAATTAATAACCTATCTATCTTTAATTCGTAGATCGATAGCTATACCCCGCTCCCTTTCTAACCTGTGTATGCGAAAAGAGATCTACCATAGTTGCTATAGTAACAAATCTAAGATAGACGATAGGATAGATTATTAATTTCGGCCATAAAACCTTTAGCTGTCAATGCTACCACACTTTGACACTCATTTTAATGTAAATTACAATGATATCAAAATTATATTAAACTGGAGACTACATATCAACAGTAACAGCATCGCCGGCAGCGCAGTTTGCATTTACAACATGTCTGATATCCACGCTGCTTTTGATGGTCCGTACAAAGAGCAAGATTCACCCACATCAACTTGGGAACAAAGGTCACCTTCAAGACAGGCCAGGGAACATTTTAGATGTGTGCCGGATGCTAGGTAAAAAATTTTCCAATTATTAATATGATATTTAGTTTAGTAACGCGAATGTTCGTGGTTTCGTATTTTGGCACGTACCTCTGGATTTTTCCGGATAAATACGGAGTTAGTTACCACATGCTCACCGATAAAGGAAAACATCGCGAGGAAGCCCCCATGGTATCTAATTTATTGTCTAAGGCTGAGATTTATAGATGCTATTTCGACTTTGCTTAGCAAAGTTCTCAAAAAATAAATTCGTTTTGACAAATAACTGAATATATAAAAAGAACTTGAGTACAACTATAGTATTCGCAGAGCCAAGTCCATTTTGACAAATTCGGTGACTTACCAAATCCTTTGACATTGATTGAGAAATATAAATTGTAATCTTTTAGTAAAGTTTAAGCAAACTTAAATTTGCCTCTATAAATCTTAGCCAATGTGCCTTGAGAACGACGATCAGCAGCAATACTGCTCAGCCTGGGCACGATATACAAGCGAAAAATGGATACAGCCACTAATGTATCTCTGCTTACTCCGAAAGGGATATAGCGTGAGTTATATTAGTAGTAGTCAAGGGGGAAATATAATATATAAATTAGAACCACAAAAATTCACCAACTGAGTTACTTCTTTCACATATGGATAAAATATTTTTGGAAGGTTAATTTTAAGCGGCCAAGGAAATTGAAAACTACTGGAAATATTTACTAAGACTAGAAATGTTTTCATCTAATCCGCTTTTGTTTATCGCTTTACCTCTACTACAATAAACAGCAAGATCTTTGTTTCCAGATCAACTCTAGGGAAATGTAATCGTTAAAAAATAAACATATTTTTAACATTAATTAATTTTTTTAAACTTTTTTCACTATCGTTTTTATTTTCCTAGATTATAATAATACTATAAAAATTATAAATTAACTTGTGAGATATATTGGTTAGGGTGGTAAAGAGCTAGCATTAATGTAAATATTACAAATGGTCGTAGCTTAGAAATCTTGATACGTTTTGCTATTTCTAGATTAAGTGCAGGCTTGAACTCATCGTTAAAGAAATACACTGTGAGGGAAACTTTAGGCTCTCTTATAAATATGTCATGTAATCAGAGATGGGCAAATTGTAATCAGATTAATGATTAACGATTACGATTACATTTTGTAATCATTAATCATGATTAATGATTAACGAAATTAATCAAAAAAAGTAATCATTTTTCGGTGATTAAGGATTATTAATCTTTAATCGGATTACAATTAATCATGATTACTTTTATGATTACTTTTCTGTTTGATACGTAAAATGTGCTGCCGACAGCAGAGCGGCGCTCGCCTTTTTTTATTTATAGTATACGACTACTATTAGCTAAACTGGCGAACTGAGTACCACCACATATTTAGGTGTTAGGGCGATTACCCGAACTGGGTCGTGACCGCAGTACAATAGTGCAAAGACCGGCATAGTGACTCGCTTCGACCTGACTACTTCCAGGATCAGTTCGTGCTCGGTGGACATTAAGTAAATCCAACGAAATCTAGTTAATCATTGATGCTTTTACCATTGTTCTGAGTGATTCCTGGACTTTTAAAACTGATTATCAAACTACCGCCCATATTTTACTGAAATACCGTCTCCAACTCGATAATCCACACCCGCCTTCGGGATGGAGGTAGAGAGACAGAGCAAGATAGCGCAAAATTTTAATTGATCAGAACAAGACATCATTTTCTCAAATTTACACAAGCTTCTATAGCGCAGAGCGCAACATTACCTTTCTTGGTTATCCGTCTCTCTCTACTGACTCGGTTTCGTCTTTGATGTAAACCGAGCCGCCGCGCCGCACACGTTCGTATCGTATTTTGAATTTTAACTCATAAGTAAAGTTGAGATATAGATCTGTTCTTTTTCCGGATAACTGACGATCTACCTAATAACTTTGATTCTTACAATAAATCAGCGGGACACATACATAGTTTTTTTCTCAGTTCGCTTAATTTTTTTTTTCGCGTTTGACTTCCATTTTCTTAAAGAGTAAAGAATATAGTACTCAGAAAAAAAAAGCAAATCGACATACGGGCACGCGCCATTTTTATCTAACTAAAAACGCTTTTTTGTTTACCAAATTATTAATAAATATAAAAAAAATTATATTATTATTTTTATTCTTAATTTTTTTTTAATATTGTTTAATGAGTAATAAAAGTAAAAAAAAGTAATTTCATTTTTCTGTTTTAAAAATTTAACTTTAACTTAAAGGATTGCACACAAAGTCTTTGGCCATTATCAGAAGTATTCTCCATCTTGAAGGCGGGCGTGGATTATCGGGTTAGAGACAGTATTTCAGTAAAATATGGGCGGTACTTTGATAATCACTTCTAATAGTCCAGAAATCACTCAGAACAATAGTAAAAGCATCTGTGATCAGCTAGATTTCGTTGGATTTACTTAATGGCCACCAAGCACGAATTGATCCTGAAAGTAGTCAGGTCGAAGCAAGTCACTATGCCAGTTTTTTCACTATTGTACTATGGTCACGACCCAATTCCGGCAATTAACCTACCAACTCAAACGGCTGAAAGCACAAAAAATGGTCCTGAACGTAATCAGGTCGAAGCGAGTTACTATGAGTTGGTAGGTTTATTGGCCGAACAATGTCGTGACTCGTGACCACAGTACACAACTGCAAAGACTCTTATAATGATTATGATTCGCTCAACGAGACGGATATTCGGGGGCGGACTTGCACCGGCTAAAACCACCGCGTGCCAGCACTGCCTAATCTTCGCCTTCGCCGGGCCTGGGAATCCAGATACTTTCTAGACAGGCCTTAGGTCTTAGACAGGCCTCCTCCCTGGGAGAGGGTCGTAAAACTACCCAAACAATACCTCCCATAGGGGCGGCGTGTGAGCACACACACGACGACACCACCCCACCCTCTGCTGGACGCCACCCCCCACTTTCACCTGGGCGACACCCCCACTCTCCTCTGGACGCCACCCCCCACTCTCTGCTGGACGCCACCCCCCACACTCCGCTCGATCCCCCCAATCTTCGCTGGACGCAACCCCCCACCCTCTGCTGGACGTCACCCCCACTCTCCACTGGACGCCACCCCCCACTCTCCGCTCGATCCCCCCAATCTTCGCTGGACGCCACCCCCCACCCTCTGCTGGACACCACCCCCCATTCTCAGCTAGACGTCACCCCTACTCTCCACTGGACGCCACCCCCCATTCTCCGCTGGAAGCCACCCCCCCACTCTCTGCTGGACGCCACCCCCACCCTCTGCTGGACACCAACCCCACTCTCAGCTAGACGTCACCCCCACTCTCCACTGGACGCCACCCCCCACTCTCCGCTGCAAGCCAACCCCCCACTCTCTGCTGGATGCCACCCCCCCACTCTCCGCTGGATCCCCCCAATCTTCGCTGGATGCCACCCCCCACTCTCCCCTGGACACCCCCCCCACTCTCCACTGGACGCCACCCCCCACTCTCCCCTGGACACCTCCCCCACTATTAGACGGAAGTTTAAGGTCATATATAATTCGAAATAAAATAACTTGAAAAATTAAATAAACGAGTATTTAAATCGGTCTCTCTCTCAGCCAGAACTCAAAAGTAATCATTAAAATAATCATGATTAATTGAATGATTACTGTAATCAAGATTAATGATTACTCATGTAATCATTATTAAAAGTAATCAGATTACAAGTAATCGTGATTACTTTCATCATGATTACTTGTAATCTGATTATTAATCTGATTAAAAGTAATCATGATTACGCCCATCTATGCATGTAATAGCCTTTAGACTGGCGATTAGTTGCGTTACTGGTCTCGTATACGTGTGATGGTGGTGTAATGGTCACCATAGTTGCCTTCCAAGCAATTGGTCGGTTCGTCCGCCGTTTGGCAGAGAGAACAAGTCTTCTTGTGTGTACCCCACGACGCCACATTGAGAGGTAGTGAGGGAGTAACAATTGACCCCCTCCAAGAGAGGAGGCCTACCAAGGCCAGTCCCTCGCTGGGCCCGAAGGAAGTATACGGATACCCAGGCCCGGCGAAAGCGAAGAGAGGACAGAGCTGGCACCCCGGTGGCTTTAGTCAGTGCAACTCCGACACACCAGGGGAGTGACCCTCACCACTCCCCTGACGGTGGGAAGCGATTTCCACCGGGTTAATAAAAAAGCTAGTCACGTTTGGTATAATACAAGCACAAATCTGACATAATCTTTAACATATTTCTTCTGCTTTAGAGTGAGATATAGCGTGATGATTTTACTATATCAATTTATTTTATTGCAGCGCTCACGAAGCCATAGAATACCACCGCTATCATCTCATGTACGAATCGATCCTGCCCGTCTCTGGGGAACCTGTTTACCGAGTCATTTCCGAAAGATTTACTCATGTCACTGTAGATGTCACATCAGCCAAGAATGTTGACCGTCAGTACGTAGTCTTCGTGGCTACGCAAAGCGGGTTTGTGCTGAAGCTGGCTGTGCTGCCGAGGTTGGATGGCGCTTGTCTGGTCGAGAAATGGAGGCTGAAAGATGAGAAAGGGGGATTTGATGTGAGGACGATGCAGTTTGTCAAAGATACGGTAAGAAGCACCTACATGTAATAGTGTATTGTTGTACCTAGTTGCTGAAAAACCCTATAATTTTTAAAGATGATTTTAGATATTCATAAATCACTTGTAAAAAACTAAATTAATTACAGATATGCTATTTATATCCTAAAAATTATGGCAAACTGTTTGATTAATCAGTATTTATAATTACAGAGAGTTTTAGCAACTGGATAAAGTTACGTATTTTTGGAAAATTTTAAGTATTTTAAGTATATTTTATCCATATTTACACCATTTTAAAATGAATAGTCAAAAATACTGATAATCTCTGGAAGAGCAGCATAAATGTATGAATACCACTAGAATATTCCAAAAAAAATTTTTTTTAAACAAAGCCGAGATTAGAACCTGGTAACTCTTTACATAGCTATCTTTTCAAAGGGCTCGGGCGTCTTTCTTGATTTTGTTTTATATCTAGTGTCATTGCCTCGTTGTAAAGTAATTTATTTCATGTGAAAATAAAACATGTGCGCTTAAAAAGTTTTATTAAAGTGTGACTTATACCTCCATATCTGATAAAACAAGGGTTTTAATTTAAACTAGGTTTTAAGCTGTACAAAAATTAGCTTATTTCTGGTATAAAAAACTTAAGATTATCTCAGGCTAATTTATTTTTTTATTAACAATACAACAAATTTTATAAAAATTGAGTTATGCCACTGTATAAACCTTTGCTTTAGTTAGAACTCTTCTAATTAGACCAACAGATGCCCTAGATCAATGATCACTCGCAATAGATGTTGATGATGATATATTTATGCCCGTAGATGTCAATATACGTGGGCAGCGACACAGGGGTGATGCGGATCGGCAGCGAGCGTTGTTCGCGGTACAACAGCCGCTCAGGTTGCGTCTCTGCGACCGACCCTTATTGCGGGTGGGATGACGCGCGCGAGCGATGCGTTCGCGCAGTCGACCATCTACGCGACCCCAATTTCGCGCAAGCTACTACATCTTGCCCTTCTGTTAACGCTCCTGGTAAGCTTTTTTTATTTTATTTATTTAGGGGACTTTTACGTGTGTACGTATGTCAGCCCCATCGTACCCTAATACAGAAATACCTAACATATTACGTATGGTGCCATTGATCTGAACAGACCCGACGCCTCATCAGATAACAGTTCTGTTAAGACTTTGTTAAACATTCCGACGTCTCGTCTGTTAGGACCAAAGGTTCTCATAAACGCCTCTCTTACTGATTCAGATCGGTGGTAAGTATTTTAGAACGAAATTCTTTTTTTTTTAAGATTTTGTGCCGAGACATAATATGCCAGTCCCATCGTAACTTAAACAATATTTGTTTTTATAATGCTTTTTCCGGCAAAAATTTTGACTACACACTATTGGTTAGTGGTTACAATCGCCTATCGACAACTTTTTTATGATTTACAAGTAGAGACTTGACCTAAAGCACGCCTGCTGTAAGGTAAAGATGAGACCGGCGATGGATTGTCGGCAGAGTATCTCAGTGTCCGCCCTCTCACCCGGTTTAGTTGTCAAGGTCTGTCCCAGTCATCAACATATAGACCTGACCAAAAAAAAGTGGCAAGCATCTTGTAAAAGCAAAAAAAAAAACATTATCTTGTTATATAAGATATTGATTAAAATTGATTGGAAATTGATTAATATTGAATCCAAGTTAAATCCAATTTGGATTCTGAAACTGTGAATCTAGTAATAACCAAAAAGTCAATATATTAATGAAATTCCAAAGTATAAACAGTTACCTTGTTTACTTTTCTATGTGATACACATCTCGGAAACGTGTATAATGCAACGTGTGTTAGCTTTATGTGGTTTTTGGTAGTGGTCCCTATTTGTTTATATAACCAGGGTGCATTGTATGTGCCGCGTCAGGAAGGCGACTGGGAAGGCCGTTCCTTCGAAGCAGTCGCGTCATGGATTTTGCGCTAGCTCAATGCAGCTCGCGGATCTAAAACCCTTAACATGACATGAACCGATCAGAGATTTCTAATATTTATTTTGCGAGTTGGTTCAAGCACTACTATGACACTGAATAAACTTATTTTCCACACTAAAAGTGATTATTTTTGTCTATCTGTGCGTTCGCTTATATTTTTTAAATTCTGCAACGGATCATTATTCTGTTGTCACCATAATTTTGCTAATTTCTTTCGAATAGTTTATGCGAATGAACCATTTGTATTTTTGTATGTAATAGAAAAATCAATTCCCCACGAAGCCAGTCCGCTAGTTTTAATATAATAGCAAGGTGATGTAAAAATATACTGTGAAATGAGCATGTTCAGAATATCCGATTAGCATTAATTATCATCGCCCACAATTCAAATATAATACTGATTTATGAATGACACCCACTGCTGATAACTGTTTCAACTTACTAACCCATCTTTAGTTTCGACAAGCAACATGAAAATTAATTCATCTCGTATTTTATCCATATGTTGGCAGATTTTTATGTATAATTATTGGAACGAATTGGTTTTTTGGTAAAATTGATTACATTTATAAATATGAATTTTTATTTATAAAGGTTTTAAGGCATAGTTATAATTAAAATTTATATTATTTTGTCTATGACTAAACCCATTGAATATCAAAAATAATTTAATATTTATATTTGTAAGGTGTTCACTCTAGAAAACTCTAGTACAGAAATGTCTAGAAAAATCTGATATAGTTATCATTATTTAGCTATCTATACACACTCTGTTATAATATAGATTAATTATAAATTTACAAAATGGATCTATTACAAGAATTATCCGAAATACCCAAATGAAACAACTTTAGAAATCCTAATTTTGAATAATACGCCGAATAAGATATAATTAATTTAATCATTATTTTTTGTTTACAGTTGATGGCGGTTGGTCATCCTGGTCAGAGTGGGAGGAGTGCACGCAAGACGGGACTTCACATTCGTACTACGTGGATGAAAAGCCCGACATGTGCATGTGTCGGACTAGGCGATGTGATAACCCTAAAACGGCTCACGGTGGACAGCCCTGTAAAGGTATCATTCCCATTTCATATCATTCTTTCTATCTTTCTTTCTTATCATTTCAGCTCTTTGTGCTCCAAACTATTGTTTTTAGGCATGACACTCAATCATTGGATTTGGGCATTCTAAATAAACGTCTAGGGTTTACTGTCTGTAAAACTGAATTTCACCGCACCTCGGTCGCCTCTAGACACTTCAAAATTTTAAGCGCTCGATTTTACAACAAACTATATGTAATTCTCAATATCCATCCCCTTTCCCTTTATGAACTTAAAATCAAAGTCAAGGATTACTTGTTGCAGCTCGATTATTTACAAACTGAAAATCTTTTAAATGCTATATATGATTTGCACTCACACACAACACTCTTTACTCTCCCTTTTCTACACATAACACACCTATACACAACACGTTTGTATATTTTTATAAATTTTTGTAATTATTTGTATTCTCTGTAATGGTGGGCGCTGACGTCTGCGATACAGTCTCACGATTAGTGCAGGCGTCAACGTAAATTGAATTATATAATGTAAATTTTTGATCCATTAAAATTATAATTATAATTCTAAATGATACAGAATTTACTATAACATTTGACGTGGTTAAACTTCGCAGTGATGTGTTACCTTTTACGCAGTGACGTGCACAGAGTATTTAATAATAATAATAATAAAAAAAAACATTTATTTGGCACAAAACATACAACACTTCAGAATAGGTAAAAAAAAAAACAGAAAACAACAAAAGCATATACCCTGTGTTGTAATGATGCGCCAAAGGGACACGGTAGGCAGAATTCACTTAATTATTTTAATATTATATTATTATAGTAAATATTATATTACGCTCATGACAAAGATATACGGCGTAAAAATAGAATAGGTATGAATGTAAATTCTTCCTTGTTTTGTTTAACTTTAAGCAATTTATTCCGGACTTATTAACCGTAAGGGCATGCAATGCTTTAATGCATTTATGCAATGACCGCTACTACTTTTACGTGACCAAGGCCCGTAGACAAGGAACATTCCTTTATTGATAGCGCTAGTAGAAAAGTGTAAATGTATGGAATTATCATAACATTTTAATATTTTGAGAGCATATGAAAATCCCATAGATTTCGTATTTTTCTATAAGTGTATTTTTCTATATTTTCTATAATACTGTATCAAATCTGTCAATGAATCTAACAAGCAGTGTGTTAACCCAGGTGCAAGTATATCAGTGACTAATTGCACGGTCCACGGTGGCTGGTCGAGTTGGTCAGCGTGGTCAGAGTGCTCGGCGTCCTGTGGCATTGCCGTTAAGTCTCGCAGACGGTCGTGTACTTCGCCCGAGCCGCGATTCGGAGGCCGCGTGTGTGTCGGCTTTGATGTGGATGATATATACTGCAATAACCTACCGCCGTGTCCAGGTTTGTATGACATATCTTTATATATATATATAAAATCCTCGTGTCACAATTTTAGTTACCATGCTCCTCCGAAACGGCTTTACCGATTTTTACCAAATTTTATATGCATATTCAGTTGGTCTGAGAATCAGCTACTATATATTTTTTATACCCCTAAGTGATAAGGATTGTTCACCCTTAACATTTTTTTTTTATTTGTGCACAAAATTTTTGGTTTTTATTTTTCTATAATGTGGCACTAAAAACACATACAACCCTAAATTTGTACCCTTTCATCACCAATCCCTATTTTTTAATAGCCATCATAGTAATTTAATCGTTTTTCATTCCGCTCGATAACTGATCAATTATCACCTCGAAATAACTTATATGGCAAAACAACGTTTGCCGGGTCAGCTAGTTACAAATATAATATCGTGTACAGATCCAGCGCTGGCACCTGTCGACGGCGGCTGGTCTGCCTGGGGCCCATGGTCTCCCTGCACCAGCGCAGGTGGTGTGGGCTGCGGTGCTGCAGGAGGGCTGCGGGAGCGACGGCGCTCGTGCAGTGAGCCGGCGCCTGCGCACGGAGGAGCTGACTGCGACGGAGCTAAGATCGAAAGGCAGGTGTGCGATTTGCGCCCCTGTGAAGTCAAGAAGACCACGGCCTGGACGCCCTGGGTGCATATACCACGTTAGTATAACGCCATTTATTTTATATATTCCAGTTTCATATTACTGTAATTACTTTAGTTTACTATAATATGTTGTCGAGGACTACCACGCCCCTTGATGGGCTGGGCGGGATGATATCAAATTTTTATTGACTAAAGCTACCAGGGTTTCTCCTATAAACGCGATATTGCAGTCCGTGGGTGTAAACTGCGTACTTTGCTACGATACCGACATGCGATAGCATTTTCAAGCCTTCGAAATGTGGAGAATTGGTTAAAAGTTGCACCTCCTGATATGATTGTAAATAATGTAGAGAAATTCACACTGTGTCCCTTGATCGTGAGCAGCAAACTTCAGAAGTCTACTGACTAAACCGAGAGATTTTCTATCACAAGCGTCTTTAGTTTGGTTTTATGCTTTTTTAATTCAGTTTTATACAATTTTGACTACAAATAAGAATTTCTTAAGGACGTAAGAATGTCATTCTATGTCGAGTATTATTACATTTTCTTTTAAGCTATTGTTATTTAAATTACCTATAGAGGGCATACTAAAACAGACGGCTAACATGTTCCATGTATTAACTATATAGTATATAAAGGAAATATTAATTTAAGCCACAGTTCTTGTTTTAAGCCATTAACCAGAAAGATAAAATTGTTGATCGTACAGTTACTTTTTTAAATAAGTACAAACATTTTCCAATAGGTTGTCTGTGACATTATACATACCGTGTTTAAAATAGTTGAGAGCTAAAAATAATCATTTCCGCTCATTTAGTATCTTTGTACTCAACTGGATGGCGCAAAGATCGAATTTTTAACTCACTATTGTCTTCTTACACGAAATTGTAAATATATTGAGAATTTTAATATATCATGGTCTTTTATTTGAACATTCAGCTAAACATAGTGCAGCGTTCGCGACATATCGCGTAACATCTACTTAGTGTACAAAAATAAAGTTTAGCAGTTGTTAAGGTAATTTTTATTTAGGTTTATACAGAATTATAAGTTATTGTTGTTACAGGGAACACTTCAGACGGCAGTTACACCGAGAAAAGATTCAAATTCCTGTGCAAGGCATCGCCCGAACAACAAGTAAAATTAAATGTAATTTACTTTCAGTCATGCATGCTTACTCCCTCCATTAGCTATGTTACATGCATGCATGCCTAAAATCATAATAACTTGTTTGCTTAACTAAGTATTCTTAAAGTTTCTAGGCCTTTGACCGTATAATAAATTTATTGAATCTAAATATAATTATATGATTTTAATAAGGCAGTTAACCACCTAGCAACTTTTACTGTTATCGTGTCCTAATTTATTAAAAGTGTTAATAATGAAGTAAATTACTGCCAAACAACTATTGCGAAAGTTTTTACAGCAGGTAACTGAATGATAATAAATTAATTTCTTGACGTGTTCATACATTTATCGTGAGTGTTTACAAAGCATTAATTTCACACGAACAAATATCAATACTCGAAACAACAAGGTTATAAAAATATTGATTTCGTATAGAATTCAACCCATGAATTTTCACAAAGAAGCCGATAACTACCGATAGCTTAACTTACTGCGCGAAGTTGCTTCAGGAAATATCTAAGCTACTTTAAAAAGACTAAATACAAAAGGCAGACAGACATAAAAAAGATAAATATAAACAAAAGAAAACAATAGATAAAAATAAGACAAGATTGCGTTTTTGTAATAAAATTATGAATGAGCGAAATGATTAGTACAAAGATATATTTTAAATAATTTTAATTCTGTCTTCCAGTTATCAATAGTGCGAGAGGAAGAAAGATATTGTAATGCGAGAGGATCTTGCAGCAATACGCCTCCAGAGGAAGAAGCTGGTTGGGACGAGTGGTCGGCATGGGGGTCCTGCACCGCGGCCTGTGGAGGGGGGCAACAGTCTAGAACGAGGCGGTGCAGACGACCCCCTTGCGTCGGATCGCCTGAAATGCTCCGGGCTTGTAATACCCATGCTTGTTCGGGTTAGTTGATTTTCTTATTAGATTATTTTTAAAGTGTTATTCGTAAGGTCAAATTATACAGGTGATTTTATAGACGAGAGAGATATTTCAGAATACAATAATTTGTACTTCCTTGTAACTAATAAAAAAATGTAAATAACAATATTTCCTAACAAATCATAAAGATAGATTGATGAGTAAATGAGAATCGATCCCTAAAAAGGTTGGACACCGCAGCGCGTGTGGTGCACGATTAAATGGCATATAGATAAAATTCCTTTTACGTAATTTTAGGTAAGCAGGTAATTGATTCGTTACCCTTTCGTACTTTATCCTGGCTTAGGAGAGACAAAATACCTACTTAATAATGAATTGATATTTATTCTATCATGTGTGTAATTGCCACTTAATATGGTGACTATAAATTACTTTGTTTTAATGAAAATATTAAAATATCACTATTCCTATATATTTGGAATTAGAGTCGAATGTTGAATATTCTCCTTAAATATCTCCCTGGTCTATAAAAACACTCTGTATAAATAATACTTTTGTTTTTCGTGCCTGCGCTGTGTATATAAACGTTTTAATATGAATTTCACGTCTATATGGTCTTCATAGGTGAATGGTCATGCTGGAGCGAGTGGAGCGCATGCGCTGGTGACTGCGACGGTAGCGGCGGCAGCGCTGGTCACCAGACGCGTACCCGACGCTGCCTGTCTCCAGATGGATGCGCAGATGCAGGCGCAGCGTTAGAGAGGCGTGTCTGCCTCAACAACTGTGCTGGTAATTATATTTTTTGTATTACAATATTATCAATTATTCACATGTATATGACATCCCTTATCTTATTGATGAATACATTCTTAAAGTCTATTTTTAGTAACTCTGGGGAATGATGATGATAATGTCCTAGCTGGATTCGGCCACGGCGACTGTTTCATTACTGATTAAGAAAATTAAAGTCCAGTTTTCGGAAACAATCAATCGCGCAGGAGATATTTAAGTGCATAGCTGGACGCGCAGCCAGAAAAGCACTCTCTCGTCCGAGCTCCCTCAGGCCCGATGGAAAGGAGAACCAGTACGATCGGGAGGGAGCGGGAGGGAGCGGGATGCAGGTTTGGTCGAGTTTTCCTTCTCTGAACACCTGGTTGAAATGCGGTGTTAAAGAGATACCTTAGTCGTCTTTTACGACACCTCAGCAAGAAGAGGGGGGTGCTATTCTATTCTGCCGGCAGCCACCATGGCTAACTCTGGGGAATATCCTTAATAAGACCATCAAGGAAACTGTGAGAGGAGGGGGGAGGACTACTCCGGTACACCGGAATGTAATTATCTAAAAAACACCGGGATTTATCTCATTACGGTATCAGTCAAGTCCATATTCCTTCTACGACCCAACGAGTGAAGTCTTCTTCAGGCACCAACTTTGTGTGGGATGGGTGTAAAAAACACATCTTAGAGGACTTCTCTTTATCACCTTCGCTACATCCTGGCATCTGATTCCATCTACTCTATTGCTCAGGAATTCTTTGACACCATTGTTACATAATAATGATGAGAAGTGCAGGGTTAGATTTAGAGGAAGGTTCCGGACTAATAAATTATGTTAATTAATTTGAAATATAATATTTTGTGAGGGTCCTTTCTTTTTAATCGATGTATTGTGTATTTCGCTATGAAGTGTTCTCTCTTAGAATACACACGCAATCAAACAAGTAGAAATAGACGAAGACTCTATAGTACGGTAACTTGGATATTTTCATACAGATGCGGAGACGGGTTGGGGTCCCTGGGGCGAGTGGGGAGAGTGCGAGCACGGAGAGCGCGTGCGCAGCCGTAACTGTCAGGTCGGGGCGTGCGTGGGGGCACAGTTACAAGTGGCACGCTGTCCGGCATCAGATGATGATCTTGATAACGGTAAATTCTCAACTTCTCTTTCATTATTGCTTAAAATAACTCCACCAAAAGCCTTAAAAGTATAGAAGTAAAAATGCCATGCACGGATTAATCTCGCGATAGTATGATGCCAGTCATCAACAGTAAATGAGTTGCCATTTAGGATTAATGTTGGGACGTGATTTCCAGTTGTACGATTTTGGAAGAAAGGAAAATACACACATTCATATGATTATATATGCAATAATAATTTTCACAATGGACTACTGCATTAAGCCCAGCGCAATCATTTACAGTGCCCTTAAAAAATGTTTGTGTATTGTGTGTGTTTGAACTAAAGTATTGTTTACAGATTTATACGCGATGCCGGCGTACAGTGCAAATGTCGAAATGGCCTCTTTTATTACCACGTCTGTTAACGAGTCCCTTGGCCTGGGAGGCATCGTAGGCTGTGTTGTAGCTGCATTTATTATGGGTAAGTTTTTAAATCTAACTGAAGTTGATAAAACTATAGAAGCCGTACGGCTTCCGTACACGGATACGAATACCGATCAAGGGTGGTGTTAAGAGTAATGGAGCGTACAATCCTACGAAGCATTAGATTTCTAAATTGTGTGTCTAATCTTGAAATCTGGCGCCGTACAAGGATCTTCGATTTCTGTGTTCGAATAACGGCTATCAGGTGGGATTGGGCAAGATATTTAGCCAAAGGTTATGATGATTGGAGTTGGAGTTATGTAATAAGAGAGTGGAGGGCCAGAATGGGTAAATTGAGGGTATGACATCCGGCGGTGAGACGATCTGAAGATATTGTAAGGTGGGACGTATCTGGTACGATTGGCACGGGAATATAAGGAAGGCGTATATGTAAGGCTTCAGAATATTAAGGAGTCATAAATATGTATGCAATTGAAGATTTCGTAGAGGTCAGAACATAGATGAGCAAAAAAAAAGTAATCGTAATTAATTTGTTTACATTTTGCCCGTCTATGTGTAGTTTTGGGGATCTTTGGATCAGATAAACACCAAAAGAAACCTCGAAAAGTACTCTATTTCACTTTTTATACTATTTTTGTTTTTTTACACTTTTTCTTACATCTTAATCTTTTCGAGCGCTAGCGTCAAAAAAACCGTTTATCCTTTCTCTCTTTCTATCTTTCCTTCCTTTCAGTCACATACGTTCCGTTCTACTCATTTACTACCTCATACCATCCTACATATGCTTAGGAGTTATCCCTAAATAAGAAATAATTTACGCAAAAATAAACGACAGCGTGGGTCGCACCCTGATGACGATATACAATAAATAAAATAAAAATGATTAATGGAAAATATAAAAAATATAATTTTAAATGAATGATTTATTATAATAAATAAAAATGAATTGAGTTACTATATATTTAATAGTATTTTGTAAAGAAGATAGAATTTAAATGTAGAGGAATGAGGAGGAGAGAGAGAAAGTGGGAAAGGGGTTTACAACGTATGGGGCGTTACAAAGTTCGCCGTATCGGTTAGTTGAATAAAAAAGTTACATACTCAGTTTAAAGTGCGTATTTGTTGTAAGGATGCCTGGTGTGTCTGGCTGCGGTCATATTCTGTCAGCGACGAGGATCCAGAATGCCCTGGAATAAGCAGAACAGAGTCCCTTCCAGTCCACACTATATCACCGCCAAGCAGAATAGTTACGTCACCGTTCCTTTAAAAGAAGTCGTAAGTACATATATGCTATTTTTATAACATTCGCCAATCTGACATACGTACACACATAAAAGTCCCCTACATGACTAGAAATTAAAAAAAGGCCTCTATGTATATTTTAATGTATGAGATTTAAAATATAGGTATATAAACCATAGAATTAACCAAAAAGATGTCTTAACATACGTTAACAAAAATATTAAACAAAGGTGGAACAGTAATATGTAATTTTTAATTAACAGCCTCGTAAAGCAAAGCGCCAGCCATCGTTCTCAGGCATCGGTAGCACAAGCGGGATTCTACTATCTAAAAGCAATAACATATCAAACGCCAATAATCACAACAACGCTGTAACTACGCCAAAGTTGTATCCGAAGGCTATCGCCAACGAATACGATTCGATGGGAACCATACGGAGGCATTCCAACCAACCGAACAACAAAAATAATTTGGACATCGAAGAAGATAAGTTTTATTGAGAAAAAAGTTTGCAATATTATGATCTCTGAGAAAATAGCTTACAGCATAGACGAAATAACTAGACCCCTAACGGTATAATCTAACAAGATGAATATTCTGCCAATAGTTCGATTGGAATTGGTAGGTTTGTCTAGTAGATTGTGTCGTGATTGAATTGATTTACAAGTCAAAAATGAGTAATTGGTTGATACAAAGAAACGCAGAATACCTTAGATTTGACTGATGCTTTGTCGGAAAGATCAGTCTTATGTTAAGTGTCTTGTTCTCATTCGTTGTTATCAGATTTTGATAGTTTGTGAAGAAAGATGTTACTTAAAAAATTTGACAAAGAGTAATTCCGTATTATATTACTATAACATTTATATGTAAAAAGGCATAGTATGATTTTCATATAAATTATTTTAAGTAGATTTTAATGGAATTTCATGTATAACCTATCAGAATATATGATATGTTAAAGTACGGGAGTCAGTGACTTCGAGTTTTTTTTAATAAAACAATATGTGATAAAAAGGAAATGAAAAATATTGTAAACTGAAATGAAACATTTGTTGTAATTAAGTTTTAGAAATGAGGTTAATGTTTAAACCTTAAAATTGTTAAAATATCGATTGCTAATCGATGGATATATAATTTTAAAAAAATCTACTTATGAGATTTTTCATATTTTTCGTTTACAATGTGTGTATACAGAAAGTTTAAGCTTTTAGAATATCTAATCACTTACTGTGGTTTACTATTTGATTTAATTTTCAAATAATCTTAATAATCGACATTTCAAATTCTTTCTACAATTTTGATACATTGTTTACATACTTTAATAAATATTTGCCAGTTCTCATTTATGTACCAAATAAAGTATTAGATACAATTTTAATAGATTATATGGATGCCAGAATTATTTAATTTTTTCTTATATAGTATAGTCACAATAGCAGAAAGTGTGGTATAAGATAAATATCAGCTTGAATATATAAAAAAATGAAACAGGATCGTTAAAAAATAATATTATTATTAAGACATACGTATTGTTTTGTTTAATAAATTAAAGTAGAATGACTTTAGCAATTTTGTAAGTTTGAGGTTGCAGATATATTCATTGATAAATCATTCGCTTAGTCCGAAAGTTTTAAAGAAATGTCTTCGTTGCTACTTTATAATGTTCTTCCTTAAATAGATAGAAAATAAACGTTTTATATTAGGTATTAAAGAGATACAATGAAATATCGAAATATACTAATATTTTATTAAATATATACTGTAAAGAGCTTAGTAATATATTACTATATATTTTGATATGATGAAAGTTTTAAGTATTCAGGGAAACTGATGTGATTATGGAATACTTTCTATATTAGATTTAGGTAATGAATTCAGTGCCATTGTAATTAAAAATCTAAAATAATCTATTGCCTTGTTATAGTATAATTTTAATTATTAATATACATTGAGTTTATTACGTCAAAGCCCATGTGCCATGTAAATAAGTAGGGAAATGTAAATATTACTAAAATTAAAATTTAGATGTAATTAAATAATTAAGAAGTAGAAAGTAAGGGTGCCTACATAATTACAAGGAGAATATCTTCATATATACATATCTAAATAATATGAAAACAGGAAGAACTATATTATAACTACATAGGTACATAAATATATATATTTTGCATATATATTATTAATTTAGTAGTATATGCGTAGATATTTACGCGATTCATCTTGAGTCAAGATTATTGTGTGAATGTTTGTATGGTCTCGTATGTAAGGTAATACATATATTTAACAGATACTAAAATTTCAAGTTAACATATTCTGTTTACGAAGATATACTAAAATTATTAATATCGCGCTATAAGAGTCACTATGACGGACTTTACGCCTATCTTCAGTGGTAGCGATTTAGTCGGGCCCGATAAACCACCACCTCACTGCTACTATTGCTAGTACATTGTGTAACATTAATCTGGTTCTTTTTATAATACATTTTCTGATATCTCATTGTCTATAAAGTAAAATAATTTTGTAACCTGTTTATCTATTTTACAGAAGAAATAAATATATTTTATCTGCATTTGATATCACATACGTGAGAGCAAAGAACCTGAGTCACTAATAAAAAAACCTAGAGTCCTCATAACCACAAAAACTTATCACTATTAATGATGTTTTATTAGGCACTTATCATTACTGCTAAAAGTTATATTTGTCAATAAATCCTTAAACATCTTTTAACTTTGTTAAAAAAGCTTTTAAAAAAAAAGCTACAAAACCTCCAAATAGACTTAAAATTCTTTATTAATTATTGTTTTTAGTGTGAGGGTTTTTGTTAGTGTCCCATTTTTTTCTGTCAAGTGTATATATAACATTTATATTCTGCTATCTTTTTACCAAAAGTGCTAAAATAAATTACGAAGTGTTATGTGATTCGAACAAGCTCGGTGTCAGGTTATAACTTCTCGGCCTGAGGGTTGGAAAGTCGCTCGTTATTTGTTGTTTCAGAGAAACTTTTGTTTCTACTAAGTTCAAAATGCGTGGCAATGTTTCAGTAAGTGAGAAATTATATATAAATTCAAGTTTATAAAAATGTTAATAGAAAAATCAGAAGTATTGTTGTATATTTAATTTATAAGTAACCTGACGTGTAATTTAAAGTGATCATTTATGTACGTAAGTTAAAAAAAATTGAGATAAATTGTTTGGCATGACTAATGTGTCTTAAAGGTTGGAGTTTATAACAAAACGAGGAGTTGAAGAAACAATCCAAGTCAAAAATGCATGGAAATGCGATTTCATCATTAATGACTAGTGCTAAATATAAAAAAGCTACATAACAAATAATGCGGTTTTTAAAGGTTGTGGTTAATTATTTTAACCAACAAATCATGTCATATCAGTCTTGTAGTTTGTATAGACATTTATTGTTTTTTTAATTAATCGAAATATTAAATAAAAAATTACACAGTAATTATGAAAAATATATAATAAAATAAACAAGAAACTTTATATTTACAAAAAATGATGACTAACTAATAAATAAATTTTTCAATTAAGTATTTTTTTTACTACGAAATAAAAATATTTATTGTAAATAAAAATACATATTTACAAAAAATTATATTTTAATAATGTAGGAGAAGGTACTTACTTCTCCATAATTTATTATCTACGTTGGAAAGCTAGAGATGTCTTAATTTCAATTAGTAAATAAGTTTCATACGAAAATTGTAAATTAAAGTATTAAGGCGATTTAGCAATTTTTATTTTCAATAGATTTGATGTGAAACTTGTATTTTTTTGTCATAAGTTAAATTTTAATATCTTATAAATATTTATAAAGTTTGTCTAATACAATAATTTTAAAAATAATTTATATTCATTTCAAATTGTTTGGTTAAAACTTAAAAGATTTTAACTTTAATCAAAATCAGTAACTTCCCTGATTTAGTTTATAAAGATTAAATAGCTTAAAACATTTTGAATGAACGATCAAATGCATGGGAGTGAATGATGTAAGACAATTGTGTTATTTTGTATTTTAAGAGGCTTCTATCTCGTAAAACTCACCGATCCAATGTTCTTAATATAGTTTTTATGTTTGTTATACACTTTATGTCAAAAATGTATCACGTGTATGTCTATCATACTGTAATTATAATTGTAATTATATTTGTATACTGAATGTTACTTTTATAGGCTGTACATTGTTATTCCAACTACATTAACAATAAAGACTGCGGTATAATTTTGAAACGTGTTTTATTTCTGGATATGGATAGGTTTATTACACCTGTTCTACTTAAAATACAGTAACATTAAAGTTATTTTCTCTTTAATGGTAACTTGTATCTACAGAAATGGATTTAGGCTCAGAGTCATGGGTACCGTGGGTATTGGTCGTGGGTATTAAATCTGTTCTATGTAAAACCTATATTAAAAGTATTCAGAAAGTATATCAATTCCAAATATCTCAAAAGGTTCAGTATTGATTCGGACTGATTAGTGCTTTGAATCAAGGGCTGAAATGACATTTTGTAGTTAATATTTACAATTTACCTCACGTTTTTATCCGGATTTTTTTTTGGTACGAATTATTCAAATAATTAAATATTATTTAAATATTTCACATCTTAAATATACATTTTATCAGAGGACTCTAAGCACTAGTAGAATTCATCACTGTTGAATTTTTGTCGGTGTATTATTGTGAGATATAGCCAGAAATTACTTAATATTTAAAGTAAGAAACTTAAGTTGATAATAGTAAAACTAGGAACGTAAAATGGGGCTAGATATCTACATAGAAAAGGACTTAAAAAGGTGATATTGTACTAAAAAACATGTAAATCAACAAATAGTAATTAATTCCTGAAACATGTACTAACTAGTCCAATTCATTAATTTGGCGAGTATGCTGACGTGATGTGGGTCTTCCGGCTTACATAGCTGTGTGGTTATAAGAAATTTACACATTCTTACATTAACTCATAAATTAGGATAATATTTGTTTGAAAATATAGACACCAATACGTATCCTGGTACTACAGAGTGATATTTATAATAGGGTAAACGTTTCGTTAGTAAAAAGAAACTATAAAAGTTTTATTAAATTAGTTACTGTAAAAAGATATAAAGGCGAATTATGTTTGAGTTGATAAATAACAAAAGGTTAGACAGGTTTTCGTTATATATAACGTGAACAACGTGAACTGTAACGTGAGACTTGAGGGAGTCTGCTGTCCGGATAAGAGGGTGGCGGTGTGCAGTGTCCGGCGCGCCGCCTGTGAGATAGGTGTTGGAAGGGTGGGCTCTTTACCCCTACCCCTCCCAGATAGGCAGCCTCGACAAGGCATTTCGCTCTCCGGGCGTCTGGATGAATTTGGTTTCCCAGGGTCGGGTGGAGCGATTAGAAGGACACCCCGGGGGTTTTTAGTCAGTAGGAGTCTGACACACCGGGATTGCAGCCCTCACAGCGGCTCTGATGGTCCTATACAGGATTTTCGCCCGGGACACAAAAAAAAAATAAGTGAACATACAGGCTCTGTATGTTCACGTTAGTTAAAATCTAGAAAATTAAACAAAAGACCTAAATAAAATGAACATTTGGAATTTTTACAATATATATTACGATTTTAAAAGTTAAATTACTTGATATGATCATAAATGATATGATAAACTATTTAAGTTAACAAATTTGGCTATACTTGCAATATACTGGAATGTGAATTATGAGGATTTGATATTCCGAGACACATTTACTGTCGTATTTTATAATGCTCTGTATGGATATTCTTTAAAAAGATTGATTTTGGTATATGTAGGTGATACATACAATAGATTAGGCGTTAATGAAATTCAAAAGTAAATAAAGAATGTATAATGTTTGTATGTTTGCAATATACATATATGTAGGTATTGCAACCATACAGACTTTAAAAGGATCAGATAGGTAGGTGATCGGTAAAAACGATGATTCCGAAAATATATATATATATTACTATATCACCAAAAAATGGCACTTAAACCAAATAGCCTTTCACCCCTCGATATATACAATTATAATTAAAAATATTATTTTTAAATAATGCCGTTTTACTATAACAACGAAATTGGATTCTGGTCTGGTAAAAAACAAGTGAATGTTTGTTAAAATAAAAAGCAATTATCAAGTATGTTATTACAGCTAGAACACAAAGAAAAAGATGTTTCATCAAACTTAAAGAAATATCGTGAGAAAGAAACTCTTTTGAACAACAATGATGAGGGTACCGAAAGAATAACACCTGTGGGAACTTTGTTGTTTCCTTAATAACAGTTCGTATCTCTTTAAGAATTCTTTTCTCTTATAGGATACTCTGTTATATATTTATTTATTAAGACGCACAGCACAGAGATAAAGATAAAATGTAACAACATATATCCAATAAAATTTCTGAGCTTAGTCTATCTTTCAAATATACATATGTTCACACAAGAAGTTCCAAATATAGCTGTCATTTTGTATATCCGCGTACAACAACAAATTACAAATTATAGCAGTATTAACATAAAAACAAAATAGAAATGTAGTAAACCGAACTAAAATAATAAATCTTTATAAATTAGGGTTTTCAACCTGCCGGGTTTTTTTTTTAATTCTTTACCGCAAATGTTTTAACACTAGGAATCGTGTGAAAGCTCATAGACAAAAGATAAAAATTCACTACAATGAGACACTTCGCGGTATAAATTTCGCGCCAAGCGCATCATTTCACTACACTTGTAAGAAACTAACCGTTCTGTAATTAAGAAAATTAGTTTCGCAAAATGAGTTAAGTGAATATTTGTTTGCAATTAAAATTTTAAGATAATTTCCCAGGCGATGAAGTTCCGTAGTGCGTTTGTAAGCCTCAATTGAAACATATCAATGACATAGAGAGTGTTATGACGCTTGTTTAAGGTACGGGCAGTAGACTTGAGGGAGCTTGCTGCCCGGATGAGAGGGCGGTGGTACGCAGTGTCTAGCGCGCCGCCTATGAAAGAGGTACTGGAGGCGTGGGCTCTTTATACCTATCCCTCCCAGAGAGGAAGCCTGAATAAGGCTGTTCGCTCCCCGGGCGACTGGACGAATTTGGTTTCCCAGGCCTGGGTGGAGTGATTAGAGGGACACCCCGGGGGTTTTTAGTCAGTAGGAGTCTGACACACCGGGGTCGCTGCACTCACAGTGATCCTGATGGTCCAATGTAGGATTTTACCCCGGGTTACAAAAAAAAAAGCTTGTTTAAGGTACGCAACCAATATATATTTGATATAGTACTTTTGTATGCAACATTACTTTTAAAAAGAAGGATATGTATTTAAATATTTGATTACGATGGTTCATAAATTACATTTTGTCAATAATTTTATTTGACAAAAATAATGGCTCCGATATTTGATGCATACTGCTGCTGCTACTGCTAGTCCATCTTTTCCAATACAACGATTTGCCTAAAGAGTTTATAATTTTCTTCAAATGTAAAGCGATAACAAAAGTAGACGTGGATAAGACCGCCCGTAGTTTTGAAATGACATTGCAATATTACTTGACAAAGTTCTCTACTTATTCTGACGACTGTCCATTGTGTAGAAACGGCCCAGGGCGGAGACCTTTATCACAATAGCCTTTTGTACCTTTCTTGTTACGATTTAAGCGTGTAAATTGAATTTAATTATATTACATTTAATTATGTACGTAATAGGAAAAGTTCACATTTACGAATAAAGTTTTAAAAGCTTTGTTCTAAAATGTTAATGGTAAAAACTTCTGTTCAAATTGCAGATCTTTTCAAGTATTTCAGATCGACTGGATAAAATAAATAATAAGCAAAATGTCATTAATGTTATTGCTATAGTTATTAATCTATCTCTGCTTAATCCGAAAGGGATGTAGTGTGACTGTATTTTTTATTATTCACCATAAAATGACGCATACCTTGAATTATGTACTTTAAGTTTTATATCAATTTTGGAGGTGGTAGTTTGATAGACTGTACTTGGTTGTGAATAAAAAAAGCACTTTTAAATTGATAATAACTTATTAGGCTCAGGATTGACGAAATTATACTAATTTTAAAAGCATTTGTAGCACGTGTGTGTTCGAGCGGAGGTTCTAGCGGACTGACGTGACGCGCAGCTAACGTACCGACCCGCGCTCCCGCGCAACCCTCACGTGATCCCGGTCACGTGATCGATAAATAAGAAAGGGAAGTCCCTAACGCTATTTCAGTCGACCAATCAAAGTTCATTATCAGAAGGGGAATTCCGCAAAACACAAAGTCGAGGCCCTCAACGTAATCCAACGGCCGCAACCGTCGCCTATGACCTATGTTCGTCCTACACATTTATTATTTACTAAAACTGTGTAATGGTATATTTAATTTTTTTGTTACTTAAGAAAATCTGAAGATTAATACAGCGTTTACTTACCAGACTAAAATAAGACCCTACGTCCTAATTTATGCCACATTAAATTTAGAAACTGCTTTTTATGACATTTTAAATAAATTCGAGCAGTAAACCTAGTATAATTAAGCTACGGCACAGAATTTAAGTCTTGAAATAAGCATTATAAAATCTTTAAGCTTAAAATAAAATCTGTTTGGTTCAATTTAATTTTAAAACTTATAATCACATTTCTTTTACGCCTATTAGATTTATGTTTTAATTTCTATGTACTTGTATGGTTACTATTCATATATTTTATATGATTCTCTTGTTTCGATTTTAAATATTTTATAAAATAACGTCGCTCTAAAATAGTTTCAGCCTATATATGGGTTTACATTCTCTATGAATAATTTTATAAGCTGGAAGATAGTGTAGATAACATAATATATTATCTTAAGGTCATAAAGTATTTTCTTTTGGAAATGAAAATAATCTATGCATATTTCGACAAATAAAAATAAAATGAATATTTAAATCTAAAACAAGACCGCTGTACGCAAAACGTTCAGGCTTCAAACATTTAAATTGAATTATATGATTGATGGCTTATTTACCACTATGTAATTCTCAAATTAATTAATCAAAACAACGGTATCAAAGTTTAAATAAAAACATTATATAACGTTCTGAACCATTCTTATTATAAAATGCCAAAAGGAACTGACTGAACTTGTAGAATGTTGAAATAAAATCGCTCAAATAATTATGTAACTCCGATCATTCAAAGTAGCAGATAGGAATTTTGAATTTTTGTTGTTGATATTCTTATGATTCCCAAAGTCCTGAACAAAATAAAAATATTGCCTCCATTTTTTTTTTGTTTTCACTTTCTAATATGTTTTCGCAAAAATTTCTCAGCTTCATGAAAACTCGCAACTAGAGTATTTACAGATTGCTTTCAATCGATCGTTCTGGAAATTATTATGTAGTCAAGTCTAGATGTTGGCGTCCTTCTTTTCGTAATGATATTGATATTTCTAAGATATAATCGTTTTCATACACAAATACTTTACTATATATTTGTTATACCGAGTAAAATTTCTGTACAAGTTATCGACTTGGTCTAGACGAGAAGTCCAATAATGTCTCAAAGAGCAACTCCCACCTCTATGTTTTATTGAGAGGGTGTGATATTCACCGTAGTTGCCGCTTTACTGCGACCCTTGCTGAATAGTAAACAGGTGCAAATAACTGTTCCCAGAGTTTTCATTGTTATGGCAAACAACTGGAACGAAACCCGTATTATTTACTCCTATTTTTCCAGCTGAAATAACATCTACATAAACACGATTTCATATTTAATGCAGAGCATAAATTTTAAATTGAATAGTCATTAAATTCGTCGTTGGAAATTATAATCCATTTTCAATTTAACATTTTTGAAAACACAATAATTAATTTTAGGTTTAAATTTTTAATTTAGAAATAAATTCGATAAATGTTATTCGTTTATAACAATGAAAATACGAATTGATTTAATAAAACCTCGATTGAAGTTTATTTAAAATTTTAGATTTAAAATTAAAAGTGATATTAAAGAAACTTCTTTGAAAAGGCTAATGAAATTTGTCAGTGTAAGGCCTTATCAAAGGAACAGCAAACCGAATGTGTTGAAACGTTTTCATTTTTTATGTAAGGTATCATTTGAGTCATCGTCATTATCATCATCATATCAGCCGTAGAATGTCTGCTACTAGCCATAGGCCGCCCCTAACATTTTCTTCGTCCTGCGCTCTGGATTAGGTCGTCGGTCCACCCGAGAACAAAGCCGTCACACTTTGTGCTTGAATAATGTCTCACAGAAATGGGAAAGCGAACGGTTTTGATTTTGCGTTTCTGTGTTACATGAATCATACAACTGCTTTGCAACGTACGGTACGTTACAACACAGGAATGCCTCGCATCCCTGTTTGACAAGGTCTTAAATAGTTTATGTATAAAATATTGCATTGCAATGGTAAAATAAATTATTTTCTATAAGAACTTCTATTAGAAAATGTGTGGTTTTATTTGATAGCATCACATTTATAAAAGTTACGTAGGTTTACCATTTATATTTTAGGGTATTATGAAATACTTTTTATTTTTCTTCCAGGACAACGTTGTACCAATTCACTTAGGAAAGTAAAATAAGTTGATTCCAGAGAGCTTCGGAGTTCCTAAACCCAATTCTGGTATCTGTCTCAAATAATACAGACAATGTTGAGTTTTCAAACAATGTTTTAAATAAAAAAAAAAATTCGTTTATTTTATTTTATTGCAGTGAAAAGCGGTTATACTACCTAACCTATAAAACTATTCCTATATTTATTAATAGTTTTTATTGGATTTAAAAATAGTATTTCTAGTGCGTACTGCACTTGCAAGAGGTATAAAACAAGAATAATTGTTCATTCTCGAGAGTTAGTTTTAATTTCATTATTTTAAAGTGATTTCAGTTTCACTAAACGTGACAATGTTAGTTTGTTCCTATAGACCATGCGTTGAAATATAATAGATTACCCATAATATTTATACCATACAAAGATATGAAAGTAACGAATTAAACTGCTTTATCAATTATGATAACTTTGAAAACATTTTTTTAAGTATCTTAATTTTCATGTCCGATCGATTCTATAAAACAGTTACTGGAACCACTTAACAACTAATCTAATCTAATTTGACGAATAAGGAATTGTTAGAAAATGCTCTCCATAATTTATTATCTACGTTGGAAAGCTAGAGATGTCTTAATTTCAATTAGTAAATAAGTTTCATACGAAAATTGTAAATTAAAGTATTAAGGCGATTTAGCAATTTTTATTTTCAATAGATTTGATGTGAAACTTGTATTTTTTTGTCATAAGTTAAATTTTAATATCTTATAAATATTTATAAAGTTTGTCTAATACAATAATTTTAAAAATAATTTATATTCATTTCAAATTGTTTGGTTAAAACTTAAAAGATTTTAACTTTAATCAAAATCAGTAACTTCCCTGATTTAGTTTATAAAGATTAAATAGCTTAAAACATTTTGAATGAACGATCAAATGCATGGGAGTGAATGATGTAAGACAATTGTGTTATTTTGTATTTTAAGAGGCTTCTATCTCGTAAAACTCACCGATCCAATGTTCTTAATATAGTTTTTATGTTTGTTATACACTTTATGTCAAAAATGTATCACGTGTATGTCTATCATACTGTAATTATAATTGTAATTATATTTGTATACTGAATGTTACTTTTATAGGCTGTACATTGTTATTCCAACTACATTAACAATAAAGACTGCGGTATAATTTTGAAACGTGTTTTATTT
This sequence comes from Automeris io, assembly GCA_036320925.1. NCBI lineage: Eukaryota > Metazoa > Arthropoda > Insecta > Lepidoptera > Saturniidae > Automeris > Automeris io. The sequence goes on along the minus strand of JAUDJH010000030.1, from coordinate 7,027 downwards.
CTGGATATGGATAGGTTTATTACACCTGTTCTACTTAAAATACAGTAACATTAAAGTTATTTTCTCTTTAATGGTAACTTGTATCTACAGAAATGGATTTAGGCTCAGAGTCATGGGTACCGTGGGTATTGGTCGTGGGTATTAAATCTGTTCTATGTAAAACCTATATTAAAAGTATTCAGAAAGTATATCAATTCCAAATATCTCAAAAGGTTCAGTATTGATTCGGACTGATTAGTGCTTTGAATCAAGGGCTGAAATGACATTTTGTAGTTAATACTTACAATTTACCTCACGTTTTTATCCGGATTTTTTTTTGGTACGAATTATTCAAATAATTAAATATTATTTAAATATTTCACATCTTAAATATACATTTTATCAGAGGACTCTAAGCACTAGTAGAATTCATCACTGTTGAATTTTTGTCGGTGTATTATTGTGAGATATAGCCAGAAATTACTTAATATTTAAAGTAAGAAACTTAAGTTGATAATAGTAAAACTAGGAACGTAAAATGGGGCTAGATATCTACATAGAAAAGGACTTAAAAAGGTGATATTGTACTAAAAAACATGTAAATCAACAAATAGTAATTAATTCCTGAAACATGTACTAACTAGTCCAATTCATTAATTTGGCGAGTATGCTGACGTGATGTGGGTCTTCCGGCTTACATAGCTGTGTGGTTATAAGAAATTTACACATTCTTACATTAACTCATAAATTAGGATAATATTTGTTTGAAAATATAGACACCAATACGTATCCTGGTACTACAGAGTGATATTTATAATAGGGTAAACGTTTCGTTAGTAAAAAGAAACTATAAAAGTTTTATTAAATTAGTTACTGTAAAAAGATATAAAGGCGAATTATGTTTGAGTTGATAAATAACAAAAGGTTAGACAGGTTTTCGTTATATATAACGTGAACAACGTGAACTGTAACGTGAGACTTGAGGGAGTCTGCTGTCCGGATAAGAGGGTGGCGGTGTGCAGTGTCCGGCGCGCCGCCTGTGAGATAGGTGTTGGAAGGGTGGGCTCTTTACCCCTACCCCTCCCAGATAGGCAGCCTCGACAAGGCATTTCGCTCTCCGGGCGTCTGGATGAATTTGGTTTCCCAGGGTCGGGTGGAGCGATTAGAAGGACACCCCGGGGGTTTTTAGTCAGTAGGAGTCTGACACACCGGGATTGCAGCCCTCACAGCGGCTCTGATGGTCCTATACAGGATTTTCGCCCGGGACACAAAAAAAAAATAAGTGAACATACAGGCTCTGTATGTTCACGTTAGTTAAAATCTAGAAAATTAAACAAAAGACCTAAATAAAATGAACATTTGGAATTTTTACAATATATATTACGATTTTAAAAGTTAAATTACTTGATATGATCATAAATGATATGATAAACTATTTAAGTTAACAAATTTGGCTATACTTGCAATATACTGGAATGTGAATTATGAGGATTTGATATTCCGAGACACATTTACTGTCGTATTTTATAATGCTCTGTATGGATATTCTTTAAAAAGATTGATTTTGGTATATGTAGGTGATACATACAATAGATTAGGCGTTAATGAAATTCAAAAGTAAATAAAGAATGTATAATGTTTGTATGTTTGCAATATACATATATGTAGGTATTGCAACCATACAGACTTTAAAAGGATCAGATAGGTAGGTGATCGGTAAAAACGATGATTCCGAAAATATATATATATATTACTATATCACCAAAAAATGGCACTTAAACCAAATAGCCTTTCACCCCTCGATATATACAATTATAATTAAAAATATTATTTTTAAATAATGCCGTTTTACTATAACAACGAAATTGGATTCTGGTCTGGTAAAAAACAAGTGAATGTTTGTTAAAATAAAAAGCAATTATCAAGTATGTTATTACAGCTAGAACACAAAGAAAAAGATGTTTCATCAAACTTAAAGAAATATCGTGAGAAAGAAACTCTTTTGAACAACAATGATGAGGGTACCGAAAGAATAACACCTGTGGGAACTTTGTTGTTTCCTTAATAACAGTTCGTATCTCTTTAAGAATTCTTTTCTCTTATAGGATACTCTGTTATATATTTATTTATTAAGACGCACAGCACAGAGATAAAGATAAAATGTAACAACATATATCCAATAAAATTTCTGAGCTTAGTCTATCTTTCAAATATACATATGTTCACACAAGAAGTTCCAAATATAGCTGTCATTTTGTATATCCGCGTACAACAACAAATTACAAATTATAGCAGTATTAACATAAAAACAAAATAGAAATGTAGTAAACCGAACTAAAATAATAAATCTTTATAAATTAGGGTTTTCAACCTGCCGGGTTTTTTTTTTAATTCTTTACCGCAAATGTTTTAACACTAGGAATCGTGTGAAAGCTCATAGACAAAAGATAAAAATTCACTACAATGAGACACTTCGCGGTATAAATTTCGCGCCAAGCGCATCATTTCACTACACTTGTAAGAAACTAACCGTTCTGTAATTAAGAAAATTAGTTTCGCAAAATGAGTTAAGTGAATATTTGTTTGCAATTAAAATTTTAAGATAATTTCCCAGGCGATGAAGTTCCGTAGTGCGTTTGTAAGCCTCAATTGAAACATATCAATGACATAGAGAGTGTTATGACGCTTGTTTAAGGTACGGGCAGTAGACTTGAGGGAGCTTGCTGCCCGGATGAGAGGGCGGTGGTACGCAGTGTCTAGCGCGCCGCCTATGAAAGAGGTACTGGAGGCGTGGGCTCTTTATACCTATCCCTCCCAGAGAGGAAGCCTGAATAAGGCTGTTCGCTCCCCGGGCGACTGGACGAATTTGGTTTCCCAGGCCTGGGTGGAGTGATTAGAGGGACACCCCGGGGGTTTTTAGTCAGTAGGAGTCTGACACACCGGGGTCGCTGCACTCACAGTGATCCTGATGGTCCAATGTAGGATTTTACCCCGGGTTACAAAAAAAAAAGCTTGTTTAAGGTACGCAACCAATATATATTTGATATAGTACTTTTGTATGCAACATTACTTTTAAAAAGAAGGATATGTATTTAAATATTTGATTACGATGGTTCATAAATTACATTTTGTCAATAATTTTATTTGACAAAAATAATGGCTCCGATATTTGATGCATACTGCTGCTGCTACTGCTAGTCCATCTTTTCCAATACAACGATTTGCCTAAAGAGTTTATAATTTTCTTCAAATGTAAAGCGATAACAAAAGTAGACGTGGATAAGACCGCCCGTAGTTTTGAAATGACATTGCAATATTACTTGACAAAGTTCTCTACTTATTCTGACGACTGTCCATTGTGTAGAAACGGCCCAGGGCGGAGACCTTTATCACAATAGCCTTTTGTACCTTTCTTGTTACGATTTAAGCGTGTAAATTGAATTTAATTATATTACATTTAATTATGTACGTAATAGGAAAAGTTCACATTTACGAATAAAGTTTTAAAAGCTTTGTTCTAAAATGTTAATGGTAAAAACTTCTGTTCAAATTGCAGATCTTTTCAAGTATTTCAGATCGACTGGATAAAATAAATAATAAGCAAAATGTCATTAATGTTATTGCTATAGTTATTAATCTATCTCTGCTTAATCCGAAAGGGATGTAGTGTGACTGTATTTTTTATTATTCACCATAAAATGACGCATACCTTGAATTATGTACTTTAAGTTTTATATCAATTTTGGAGGTGGTAGTTTGATAGACTGTACTTGGTTGTGAATAAAAAAAGCACTTTTAAATTGATAATAACTTATTAGGCTCAGGATTGACGAAATTATACTAATTTTAAAAGCATTTGTAGCACGTGTGTGTTCGAGCGGAGGTTCTAGCGGACTGACGTGACGCGCAGCTAACGTACCGACCCGCGCTCCCGCGCAACCCTCACGTGATCCCGGTCACGTGATCGATAAATAAGAAAGGGAAGTCCCTAACGCTATTTCAGTCGACCAATCAAAGTTCATTATCAGAAGGGGAATTCCGCAAAACACAAAGTCGAGGCCCTCAACGTAATCCAACGGCCGCAACCGTCGCCTATGACCTATGTTCGTCCTACACATTTATTATTTACTAAAACTGTGTAATGGTATATTTAATTTTTTTGTTACTTAAGAAAATCTGAAGATTAATACAGCGTTTACTTACCAGACTAAAATAAGACCCTACGTCCTAATTTATGCCACATTAAATTTAGAAACTGCTTTTTATGACATTTTAAATAAATTCGAGCAGTAAACCTAGTATAATTAAGCTACGGCACAGAATTTAAGTCTTGAAATAAGCATTATAAAATCTTTAAGCTTAAAATAAAATCTGTTTGGTTCAATTTAATTTTAAAACTTATAATCACATTTCTTTTACGCCTATTAGATTTATGTTTTAATTTCTATGTACTTGTATGGTTACTATTCATATATTTTATATGATTCTCTTGTTTCGATTTTAAATATTTTATAAAATAACGTCGCTCTAAAATAGTTTCAGCCTATATATGGGTTTACATTCTCTATGAATAATTTTATAAGCTGGAAGATAGTGTAGATAACATAATATATTATCTTAAGGTCATAAAGTATTTTCTTTTGGAAATGAAAATAATCTATGCATATTTCGACAAATAAAAATAAAATGAATATTTAAATCTAAAACAAGACCGCTGTACGCAAAACGTTCAGGCTTCAAACATTTAAATTGAATTATATGATTGATGGCTTATTTACCACTATGTAATTCTCAAATTAATTAATCAAAACAACGGTATCAAAGTTTAAATAAAAACATTATATAACGTTCTGAACCATTCTTATTATAAAATGCCAAAAGGAACTGACTGAACTTGTAGAATGTTGAAATAAAATCGCTCAAATAATTATGTAACTCCGATCATTCAAAGTAGCAGATAGGAATTTTGAATTTTTGTTGTTGATATTCTTATGATTCCCAAAGTCCTGAACAAAATAAAAATATTGCCTCCATTTTTTTTTTGTTTTCACTTTCTAATATGTTTTCGCAAAAATTTCTCAGCTTCATGAAAACTCGCAACTAGAGTATTTACAGATTGCTTTCAATCGATCGTTCTGGAAATTATTATGTAGTCAAGTCTAGATGTTGGCGTCCTTCTTTTCGTAATGATATTGATATTTCTAAGATATAATCGTTTTCATACACAAATACTTTACTATATATTTGTTATACCGAGTAAAATTTCTGTACAAGTTATCGACTTGGTCTAGACGAGAAGTCCAATAATGTCTCAAAGAGCAACTCCCACCTCTATGTTTTATTGAGAGGGTGTGATATTCACCGTAGTTGCCGCTTTACTGCGACCCTTGCTGAATAGTAAACAGGTGCAAATAACTGTTCCCAGAGTTTTCATTGTTATGGCAAACAACTGGAACGAAACCCGTATTATTTACTCCTATTTTTCCAGCTGAAATAACATCTACATAAACACGATTTCATATTTAATGCAGAGCATAAATTTTAAATTGAATAGTCATTAAATTCGTCGTTGGAAATTATAATCCATTTTCAATTTAACATTTTTGAAAACACAATAATTAATTTTAGGTTTAAATTTTTAATTTAGAAATAAATTCGATAAATGTTATTCGTTTATAACAATGAAAATACGAATTGATTTAATAAAACCTCGATTGAAGTTTATTTAAAATTTTAGATTTAAAATTAAAAGTGATATTAAAGAAACTTCTTTGAAAAGGCTAATGAAATTTGTCAGTGTAAGGCCTTATCAAAGGAACAGCAAACCGAATGTGTTGAAACGTTTTCATTTTTTATGTAAGGTATCATTTGAGTCATCGTCATTATCATCATCATATCAGCCGTAGAATGTCTGCTACTAGCCATAGGCCGCCCCTAACATTTTCTTCGTCCTGCGCTCTGGATTAGGTCGTCGGTCCACCCGAGAACAAAGCCGTCACACTTTGTGCTTGAATAATGTCTCACAGAAATGGGAAAGCGAACGGTTTTGATTTTGCGTTTCTGTGTTACATGAATCATACAACTGCTTTGCAACGTACGGTACGTTACAACACAGGAATGCCTCGCATCCCTGTTTGACAAGGTCTTAAATAGTTTATGTATAAAATATTGCATTGCAATGGTAAAATAAATTATTTTCTATAAGAACTTCTATTAGAAAATGTGTGGTTTTATTTGATAGCATCACATTTATAAAAGTTACGTAGGTTTACCATTTATATTTTAGGGTATTATGAAATACTTTTTATTTTTCTTCCAGGACAACGTTGTACCAATTCACTTAGGAAAGTAAAATAAGTTGATTCCAGAGAGCTTCGGAGTTCCTAAACCCAATTCTGGTATCTGTCTCAAATAATACAGACAATGTTGAGTTTTCAAACAATGTTTTAAATAAAAAAAAAAATTCGTTTATTTTATTTTATTGCAGTGAAAAGCGGTTATACTACCTAACCTATAAAACTATTCCTATATTTATTAATAGTTTTTATTGGATTTAAAAATAGTATTTCTAGTGCGTACTGCACTTGCAAGAGGTATAAAACAAGAATAATTGTTCATTCTCGAGAGTTAGTTTTAATTTCATTATTTTAAAGTGATTTCAGTTTCACTAAACGTGACAATGTTAGTTTGTTCCTATAGACCATGCGTTGAAATATAATAGATTACCCATAATATTTATACCATACAAAGATATGAAAGTAACGAATTAAACTGCTTTATCAATTATGATAACTTTGAAAACATTTTTTTAAGTATCTTAATTTTCATGTCCGATCGATTCTATAAAACAGTTACTGGAACCACTTAACAACTAATCTAATCTAATTTGACGAATAAGGAATTGTTAGAAAATGCTCTCCATAATTTATTATCTACGTTGGAAAGCTAGAGATGTCTTAATTTCAATTAGTAAATAAGTTTCATACGAAAATTGTAAATTAAAGTATTAAGGCGATTTAGCAATTTTTATTTTCAATAGATTTGATGT